>CM028131.1:1655080000-1656330625 GCA_016271365.2 Neoceratodus forsteri
ATTTTCATCAGGATTTTTCAGCACCAAACAGCTGTCGCTCATCTTAGCTCTCTCATTTCAGATAGTGCGAACAAGTCGTCAGTGTATGCTTTTCAGGCAGTCTTCCTCTGGAATCTCCGTCGTCCTCATACTAATGCAGGGGCCTGAGAAACCAAAAAAAGATTACACAAAACTGAATGCGACACAGAATTACGTATACACACACACACACACACACACACACACACACACACACACACACCTCAATCATACAGACACACAACATACTGCTGCCCTGTTGTGCAAGGTCAATGTAAGGAGGCAATACTGATCATAAACAATGGGGCATTAGGTACGCTGCAGTGTTTGTATCATGTGTGTAAGACTCTGAAGGTTATTTTGAAGTATCCCCAAGAAAGTCAGACAAGATGTCACACAAGGAACTGGGCGCCTGGTTACCTTGTGCCATGTTTTCATCAGGCTTATCAGCATCAGTATCTCTCCCTCATCTTAGCTCTCTCATTTCAGATAGTGCCAACGAGAAGTCAGTGTGTGCTTTTCAGGCAGTCATTTGGATCCCTGTGGAGTATCCAGCCTCACCATAATGATGATGCAGTGGCATGATTAAAAAAAAAAAAAAACACACACACACCACACACTTTGCCGGCCCGGTGGCGCTGAGGTTGAGGCGCTGGACGCCACCGCGCACCACGCCGACCGGGTTTAGAGAGCAGGCTCGGGTCATCAGGGTTTCGGCCGGAGAGGTAGGATAGAGCATCCCAACGGATGCTCTCCTCCCGAGGTTGGCGGTTAAATGGGCAGCAATGTCCACACGCATTACCGCCTGTGGAAGCACGGATGGTAAGGCAAAAAATGCCGTGTCCGGGGGCAGGGGAGCGCCGGACGCTTGACGGCGGCATGCATCTGCACGCCGCCTGCCTGGACGCAAGCCCTGTGTCGGTGCTCTCAGGGGATGGGACTGGGAGAAAACCAAAGGCAAAAATCTCCTGGCCTAGAGCAGAATGACACCAGGTCCATATTACGTAAGTGGCTCGCTGAAAAGAACAGTGGATAAGATCCACTGGGCAGGGACCAGGAGAAAGTTAAAAAAAAAAAAAAGTGGGCACAGATTCTCACACACCACACAATCATTGCAGACACCACACACACACACACTGCTGTCCTGTCGTACAAGGTCAATATAAGGAGGCAACATTGATCATAATAAACAATGGGGCATTAAGTATGTTGCAGTGCTTGTTGATGTGATGTCTGTGTGTGGAGAGACAGACTCAATGTAAATTTGAAGCATCAGTTTGATTCAGTCACCAAGAAAGTCAAATAAAATATCATTAAGGAACTGGGTGCCTGGTATCTTGTACCATGTTTTTAATCCGGCTTTTATGGCAACTGTTATATCATGTGTCTAATCTTAGCTCTCTCATTCAGCTTGACCACCATGACCAGCCATACTGCAAGGATATGGGGGTCAGGTTAACTTGCATGCACCATGATAAACTTCCTGTCTCACCCCCACAGTAGCATTGTTAGCAGTTGTGTACCTTCAACTTAACGCATACTATCATCCTGCCCACCACGTCTGCTTGTCTACTGACTTTTTTTTTTATTATTTATTTTTTAACTGTTATGCTAAAACAACTGTAACGTCATAATAATACATACCAGGCAGTAACTACATGCCATTATGTCATGCTCTCCTCATTCTTAAAAGTTTACCACATGACATCAACACTGCTGAGGTGTTTGCTCGACACAAGGAAGACAGCATGAGACAGGCAATCATGCAAAGAAGGTGCGTGCAACAAGGATTGTCGTTTTCAAGTCTTGATTGAGCTGTGCCACACCATCAAAGACAATGATACACCACCACACTTGGTCATTATTTTAAATACCTTGTGTAATGATCATGAGTACTTTTTAGGAGGCAAAATTATTTGTATCTACAAACAAAGAATAATTATGCAGTGTCAACTGATGCGTCTGATGGCATGGCTACTCACAATGATGTCCTTAATGGTGGTGTACCACCTCATGTGCTGCTTGGTATTGGCACTATTGACCGTTTTAGAAAAATGTATTTTATTGTGAAAACTTTATGGAAAATGTTAGCAACAACTTGGCATTTCATAAATGCAGATGTGTTGTGTATTAACGGGAATACTAAGGAAGAGCAAGAGGTGACAAAAAATACACAATAAACACCAATGCTACATTTCTATTTCTGTACAAGTGTTTTTAATAATGCATCACAAACATGCTCAGTTTCCAAAAATGTACTCTTCAGCCAAATGCATCGAGTCATTTGTACTCCTCTGAAATTGGTTTTACTCACCTCACTAAAAACACACGCGCGCACGCGCACACACACACACACACACACACACACACACACACACACACAATTCTTTTATCTAGAGCCCTGCCTAACACTAAGTGCCTCTATCCACTTCTGACTATTTCTGATCCAACACTTTATGTTACAGCAATCTTGCTGATCCAGCGTGACAAATTAGCTCTTCAACATGTTTTTACAGTTTTCGCTAGCTGCACTGTTCCGTAAGGAGAGTGGGGCATTGTTTTTATTTCACTCCGATTTCTCCTTTACTACCATTTAGATATATGTTTGTATGTGACCAGCTAGATGCCCAGTTATTGTTCTCATTTTGTTGAGTACTGAATCGAACTACTGGATACCATTATAGGCAATACACTGTGGGGAAAGCATGATCTACTCAATTCCTTATAGGAAACAGACATTGGTATATTATGTAACCTAAGTTCACAGTTTATTATCTTCATCCAGTTCCTGGTCTCGTAAACCACAGCATATCCTGTTTAATACTATTTTCTGCTTATTCATGACATACCCTCAAAGACGCATCTTATTGAAGCAGTATGGCTATTTTTCTCCGCATGTATTAAGAGGGGTGGTGCCCTCATTTGTTTTGTCACATTTAATCCTTATATACTGCATCCAGTCTACTGATTATACGATAATTTTTAAAAAAAATCAATAAATATAAATTTAAAAATGGGCCCAAACAACATCAAACGCATGTGTTCTTTAAACCCTAGCACTAGGTTATGCGATAGAGTTCTCAACAATTCCCTCAAGGAAGCATGTTTTACCGTTCCCAGTTTCCAAGGATGCTGCAAAGAGACAGGCAGTGTCAAACACTCAGAGTTACCCATTTCAAATTGGAACAATAATTCCTGTTTCACCACACGAGCAGGGTCAGGGATTCCACTCGATTTTATTTATTTGATAATTCCGATACAACCTTTGAGTATACACTCTTTTACAAAGGTTCCACGTCAGGATGTAAAAACAGCAGAGACATAAAACCTTGACAGTTAACACAAAACATAAGATTACCATGCAATACAGAAAATAGATAATAAATTTGAGTAACCTAGACAACTGAAATTAAACAGTGGGAGAAGATTTCCAATTAGCAACATACAGTAGCTGCCCAGAGAGCCTGTCAGGGTAATTATGTCGGAAAGGGTAGGAGGGAGAAAGAAAGGGGAAAAGTGCTAACAAGGGGTAGACATACGAGAGAGGGGGAGGTTTTTATGTGTGTGTGAGAGGATTTGAGAATAGTTAGGTGGAAAGGGAAGGTGTTGGGGAGTATGAAGGGAGGGAGCTAGAGGGGTGGCAAGAGATGGCAAGTGGGGTCCAGAGTAGGTAAAAAGAAAGGTCAGACAGACGAGGGGGGTATCCGGGTTGAAGATATGGATTCAGGTAAGGCAGTCGCAGGTGTTTGAGTTCAACAGGTGTTGCTTCAGTTCTCTTAAAAGGACCGAACATTTGTTGTATTAAGAGCTGCAGCAGGGATCTCATTTAGCCATAGTGGAGCTCGGTACATGAAGGACCTTTGTCCCAGGGAAGTTATACGAAATGGGACATCAAGCTGAGCTGTCACTGTTTGTGTTGTATTTGGATCTTGATTCCTTTACCAGGTCTGCAATGCAGGTAGGGGTTAGGGACAGCATGGCCTTTCTCCCTAGCAGGCAAGTTTGTTATCCGATTCTGGATTGAAGTGGTAGTATGTGGGCCAGACCATACAGGGCAGAAGTGTGCATGAAGCAGTCAGCATTAAGCAATAGTCTGCAAGTCTCATTAAGGGCAGTGACAACCCTTTTGAGGGCCGTATCAGTGGCAGTACCGTAAACCACCAGACCATAGTATACCGGGGAGAGGACAGAGCTGGAGACAGAGCCGGAGAGCTTCAGCAGTTAGGCTTTTCTTGTGCCCAAACAGGATCCCTAATTTAGTGTTCACAGCTTTCACCACCATGTCAATGTGCTGAACATACGAGAAAGTGTCATCCACAATGACACCCAGGTACTTTAAGGAGTGAACCTGTTCCAGTGGGGCAGTCAGGTGATTTGTGATTGTTAGTTCTGGGCATCTCCTTTTTAGTTGGGGGCTAGAGAGGAGCATAGTCTTGGTTTTTTTTGTAGTTTAGTAGCAACATTTGGGAGTAGAACCAGGTCTCCAGTTGCTGGAAGGATGACTGTAGCTCGGCCTTAGGTGCTCTATGTAAGAGTGACAGCTAAGTATGACAGCATCATCAGCGTATAGAATGACTTTGCTAGTGCAGGCATCAGGTAGGTCGTTCAGGAACATGCTGAACAGCAGTGGACCCAGGATGGACCCTTGAGGCACCCCTAGCGAGACTTCCTTGGATGCAGTTACGGAGTGACCTAGCTTGACCCTTTGAGACCGGGAGGTTAGGTAGTCCTGGAACCATAGGGTGGCATTTGGGGAAACACCAAGGGCATGCAGTTGAGACAAGAGGAGTGGGTGGCAGACTGTGTCAAATGCCTTTGTTAGGTCAATGAAGATGGACCCAACCAGTTTTCCCTCATCCAATGCCTTATGGACATACTCAGTGAAATCCACCAGTGCAGTGTCCGTGCTGTGGAGTCTCCTAAAGCCAAGCTGTTGGGGACATTGCAGCTGGTATTTGTGAATATAAAAATCAGTAAATTGGCCTGCCACAATCCGATTTACTTTGTAGTTCCCAAAAAGACAGGAGGCTTCAGACCTATTTTTGATCTGAAGCATCTGAACTATTTCATGCGCCACACAACATTCAAGATGAAGTCCCGGAGGTCAATAATTCATGTGGTTAAGCCAGGGGACTTCCTAGAGTTGATAGATCTGACGTATGCCTACCTTCACATTCCTATCCATCAGTCACACCAGATGTATCTCAGGTTTTCGACATTGGGCCAGCCTGTTCAGTACAGGGTACTTCCCTTCTGCCTCGCAACAGCCCCCAGGGTTTTTTCGAAGGTGCTGATAGTCCTAGTGGGTAAACTTCGGAAGGAAGGGCATCATATCTATCCTTATCTGGACGATCTGCTCATCCGTGCACTAACCTTGTCCTTGGCAAGGAGGCCAGTGCTCAGGTCACTGGAGATACTAGATTCCCATGGCTGGGTGGTGAACCGGGAGAAAAGCCTCTCTCGAACCATCTCAGACCTTGGAGCACCAGGGGGCTGTCTTAAACATGAAACAAGGGAGGGTCTTCTCTTCTTCCTCTTCCTCGTCTTCATCATCATGGATAGACTCTCTTGAAGGAAGCCGACTGGCTCAGGGCTCAGTCATCAGTCTCAGCCTGCCACGCATTCTAGATTTCAAAGGCGGCAGCAACAGATCTAGTCCCTGGGCTCTGTTTTCATGTCGAGCCCTGCAAAGAGGTTGCTGATGGCCTGGGATCTGACACTGGAAGATTATCAAGCCAGAATCTCCTCTCCCCACAGCTAAATCACTACCAGATTTGGTGGGGAGTGCAGAAAATCTGACCGAAGGGGTTTCATTGGAACTTCCCCGAGTCGATTTTAACAACTGATGTCAGTCTGCAAGGCTGGGAGCAGTCCTGGATCAGCTTCCCACCCAGGATTTGGTCAGCCTGGGAACAACATCTCCACATAAATGTCCTGGAAATGAGAGGTATCGCCTAGCACTTCTTCATTTTCAAAATCGACTGCAGTAGAAAGTGGTGAAAATAAGGTCAGACAACGCCATCACGTAGCATACACAGACAATCAAGGAGGCACAAAGAGCAGGGAGATGCTAAAAGAAGCCTCAGATCTTCTCAGTTGGGCACAGGAGAATCTCTCTCTGTCAGCAGTCCATCTAGCAGGGGAAATGAACATTCAAACAGACTGGCTAAGTCGCAAAAATGTTCATCCATTGGAGTGGAGGTTGAACCCAGAGGTGTTCAATCTCCTGTGCAAGAGGTTCGGCCAGCCTCAGATCGATCCGTTTGCCTCCAGTTACAATGCTCAGACCTCACGGTTTTTCAGCCGTTATCAGTGTCCACAAGCAATGGCAGTGGACGGTCTGTCCCTGCAGTGGGACTTCAAAAGAGCATATGGGTTCCCTCCACTGCCTCCTCTTCCCAGGGTCATACAAAAGATAAGCTACTCAAAAGGAAGTTTTCTTCTAGTAGCTCCAGGGTGGCCAAGACGACAGTGGTTCTCAGACCTGGTGAACCTAGCTCAATGAGTACCCTTCTGCCTTCCAGTGCAGGGAGACCTATCTCAGGGTCCCATTCTGCACCCAAACCCAGGAACGATGCAACTCAAAGCCTGGCTCCTGAAAGGAGGAGATGCCTGAAACTAGGATTTTCCAGAAAAGTGGTAGATACCACTTCTGCAGTCTATGCCTGTGTGTAGTCCATCTTTTGGAATGGGCCAGAATGAAGGAACTCCACCCTTCAAGGCTTCAGTTCCTCAGATCTTGGATTTCCTGCAGGAAGGCGTGGAGAAGGATTGGCTTTGAGCACTTTGAGAGGCCAGGTCTCTGATCTTGGAGCGTCCTTGGGTATTCCCCTGGGGACCAATAGGAAAGTCATTTATTTTTCTCTGTGCAGTTAGCAAGAGTCAATCTGTCTTTCAATCCCTGGTCCCTCCATGTGATCTAAATATGGTTCTGAATGTTCTTTGTAAAGAGCCTTTCGAACCACTGTCGTCCATTTAGCTGGATGGGATGTCTTACAAAGTGTGTTTTCTAGTGGCTGTGTGTTCCGTCAGGAGGACTGGTGAGTTCCAGGCCTTGTCCCACAAAAAGACGTACCTAATTATGCATAAGGACAAGGTGGTACTTAGAACAGTTCCAAAAGTGCACACGGCTTTCCATCTGAATGAGGAGATACGTCTTCCATCCTTCTATTCGAAACTGTCTCATCCTAAGGAGGAGTTGCACAAGTTAGATTTGCGAAGGGTTGTTAAAACAGACATCAAATGGACAGAGGGATTCTGGAAATTGGACAGCCGGTCTGTACTGTTCGGAGCAGCCAAACAGGGTCAAAAAGCCTTGAAAGCCACTCTAGTTAGGTGGAGGAGCTATGCAAGACAACCACATGGTCCTCCGTCCACACTTTCACTAAACACTACAAATTGAATGTTCAGAGTTCTGCTGATGCAGCTTTTGGCCTAGAGTTTACAAGCAGCAGTTCGTAAATGATCTGTGACAGTACAGTCTTCTCTAGCATATATGTGATAATATTCTCCCCCCTCACGTTTAGTCTGGGTACTCCCTTTCAGAACCCAGTTATAATGACTTCCCGTTGACAATATGGAGCGCTACACAAAAAATAAATTACTTTCATACTTACCGTAATTTCCTTTTCTGGTAGCTCCAACATTGTCAATGGGACCCACCCAGGAGCCTTCTTCTGGGGGAGAATATTGTCAGATATGCAAGTAGGGATAGGGATGTCCATTAGTTCATTTAAACCTCTTGGTCTTGGGCATCCTTCTATTTTATGCTGCTGCACGGTTTAAAAAATAAATAAATATGTTTTAAATCAGACTGCGATCCTCTTAACAGGCATAGTTATCGCCTTCTTGGTGTCTCCTTGTTACAGGTAGTCTTTACAACATGAAGATTGTTTACCAGAGTTAATCCTTGTGTTTTTTGTTTTTATCAAATATCTAAGTTACAAAGAGTTCTTCGATGGGGCAAGAAGAGTGGTCTTTACATCATGTCGTCAGAAAGAACCTCAGTCCAAAACAAGTCAAGAGCCAGTAAGGAGGGCCATCCTGTGTCGTCCCCCCCCTCCCATCAGCAAGGTAAAACAGTCTATTTTTAGTGGTTATGCATTGTGTTGTATCATGGTAGTTTAAGTTACTGTGGTATTGTGGGGTCAGTAGTAACTGGGGAGTTGCTACTACTTGGAATCCTCATGTGCCCAACATTCTAGAGCTTGGGCTGTGCAATTCCCCTGGTGGGGGAGAACTATACACAAGCAATAATATCAGACAGGGTGGGCAGTATTGGGCTGTACTCGCCCGCTCAGGGGCATAATATAGCCCCTGGAAGAGCGGGTACAGCCCAGTATCACCCACCCAGAAGGGTATTATTGTGCTCAGAAAATGGGCTGCTGTATTATTTAAGTTTGAAAACAAATACGTTTTATGTTTACATGCTAAAAAAATAAATCGAACAAGAGATTTATTTAGCTTTTGTTAACCAGGTAGGTACAACTAGACAAAACAGATGCCTATTTTCAGGTACAACCCGGGAGAGTACAGGAATTAAGAGAACATACAGAGTACAAATTGAAGCAAAGTAAGGCAGATACACTTTTGTAAAAAATAGTTCCTCCTCCACCTGCATTAATCTTTTTTTTTTTTTAAATAAACCTTGAGATTATTGTCCTAGTGGAGCCTCTGTAGTTTTAACTTTTGGACCTGGAGACACACACACACACCCCCCACGGCAGATAGGAAATGTCAGTTTTAATTTTTTTAATTTTTTCTTTGCTTTTAAATATTTATTAATTTATTCATACATTTTAATTTACTCATTCTGTTTATGGTTCATTCATTCATTAGGGAAGTCGGCAGAGGAGCAGTGGTGCTGCAAGAAAAAGAAATGCAAGGCTACTATATAATGTAAATTTGTGCAGTTTCTCACTGAAATAAATGTTCCATTTTGAATTGGGGAACTGAGAAGGGCTAGAATTTAGAGGCTGGATGCATCGGGGAATCAGGGAGTGGAGTGCTGGTGGTGGGCGGGCGGTCAGATGTGCTACACTGGAGCAGTTGACTACGGACAGAAGGTTTGTAGACTCTGAAGTAAGGATGTCGAACGAGGTGGTACAAAAACAAAACTATGCTTGCAAGTATGAGCTTTGTGTGTGATAACTGAGAATCAGCTCGAAGATCGGTGACTGTTACAGTAGTTTGCGAGGGGGCCTCCATGGACCCAAGAGTTAAACTGCATTATGTTTTTTTTCTTTCAAAACAAGAGTCACAGTTTAATAGTGCATTAAAATAGTTTGTTTTGTTTTTAAAATAATTCAGTACAGCTGTGGCCAGAGTTCTGTCATTTGTGGTGGGGCTGAGTGGTATTTTGCCTTGGTCAGCGAGTGGGGAAAACATGGCGGCTTGTGTGTTCAAAAATGGAACGTCACTAGAATACCAGTTATAGGGCCAGTTGACAGAGGGACTTGTTTTAGGTGGGCACTGTTGTCTCATAAATGCCCACCTAGAGAAGTCCCTCAGTCAAAATCAGCAGCCTCAAAGTGTTCTGTCCACTTTCTAACCAGTTGTAATGACTTCCCATTGACAATGTTGGAACAAACAGAAAAGGAAGTTACAGTAAGTATGAAGTTAATTTTTCTTTCTACGGAGTACTAGGCCGAGCAGGTAACAGTGACAGAGCATGCTAGCCCTGTCAGACAAAAGACATACAGATTACCAGAGCGATTCAGCCAAGCGTGGTAAAAAATAAATAAAGAGTTGAATATCACTGAAAAATTAAGTGCTTGGTCATCAACAATGGTGACTGTAAATAAAAAAGAAAGAGGTGTAAAACTCTGCCTTGACTTTAGAAAACTCAATCAAGCATCTGTATTTGACAGCTATCTTATGCCCAGTACAGACAATTTGGTGGACAGACTGGAAATTGTCATGTACATTAGCACCCCCCAATCTTACCAAGGGTTATTGGCAAATTCCCCTAGCTAAAGAATCCAGAGACAAAGCTGCATTTTTCACTCCAGGTTGATTCCATCAGTTCACCACCATGCCATATGGTTTACACTGCACACCCACTACATTCCAGCAGTACATGGATGTAATTCTAGCCCCTCACACTGGTTACTGTACTGCTTACATTGATGATGCTGTGGTGTATAGTCCAGACTGGAAAAGCCAACTGAACACATACAAGCAGTTCTCTCCAAAATGCAGATCTCACCATTAATCCTACCAAGTGCGCATTAGGCATGAAGAAACCAAGATAGTTGGATCATATTTTGGAAATGAACAAGAAAAGCCAGAGTGTCCAAGACAGAAGCTGTAGCCAACAGTCTTGTCTCCAAAAGAAACATGTTGGGTCATTTTTAGGTCTGGCTGGCTACTACTGGTGATTTGTTCCCAACTTTGCCCAGTTACCTACTACCCTCACTGAACTCGAAGAGTGCGGGGAAGAAGAACAGTGCCTGAATAATGTTAAATGGTCCTCAAAGGTGTGATGAGGCTTTTCGGCCCATCAAGGCTGCATTATGTTCAGCCCGTTATAAGAAGTCCAGACTCTGAGAAACAATTTCTGTTACAGACTGATGCAGAGGTAGACCTAACTGCAGTCCTGAGTAAGACTACAGATGGAAGGAACATCCCATTCTTCACATCAGTAAGAAACTGCACCACAAACAGAAACAGTACTCCATGACTGAAAAAGAATGCCTTGCTAAGAAATGGGCAGTGGAGACTTTGTATCTTAAATAAATCACAATCCTCGCTGTTGGCTTAATCAAATGAAGGATAAAAATCCCAGAATCACAAAGGTGGTACCTGACACTATAGCCATTCAAATTCAAAGTGATTCCCAAATCTGGAAAACAAAACAAAAGAGAAAAAAAAAGAATGTCAATGCCAATTTTCTGTCAAAATATGGTTTAGGAATTGAGAATTCCTGAGATATACGCAATTTACTATTCCAAGTCCTCATTTTCTGTTCCGAGAGCCACTATTTTGCATGCATTCTTTGTACTGTCTTTCTATATGCAGCTTTTGGGGAAAACTATTGTGTGTGTTTCCATAACTCTTACCCTTAACGCTTCTGGTTCTGTACCCGTTTCAGTTACTTTTCCTGTCTACGCCACCTTGTGCGTTACCCTTTGCGTTTTCATTTGCGCTTCTGTTTGTCATTTTAACCATTTCTCTCAACAGGACTGTTTATCTTTGTGTTTCGCTTTGTCTCACCATGTGCATTACCATTTGCGTTTGTGGGCACTGTGTTAGTATGTGTAAAGACATCACATGGCAGGGCCCCGCGCTCCCGCCGCCGTGTTACATTCACTATTTCTCATTATCATTCTCAAAAAGAAGGGAAATTAGAGGCAAAATAACTCGGGTTTAATGTATCAGTTAGGATTGCTCCACAGCGACAAATGTGAGGAAATTCAGTGTTAGGGTTGAAAACCCCCCTTGGACCACCCCCCAACCAGCATCGGGGTGCGCGTTGGGGTCTTCGGTCCCAACTCTCACCCCATTCTCCTATACCTCTGTTTCTTTACACATGGGGAGAGAGTTAAGGCCGATGACCCCAACACGCACTCGACACTGGTAGGCGGAGGGTTTTCAACCCTAACACCGAAATTCCTCAATGCTCTCGCTGTGGAGTTTTTTTTTTTTTTTTTTTAAACGAACATACGAAATTTGCCAACAGATAAAGACCTGAGGTCTATCAAGTCTGCTCGAATGTGCAGCTAGGACCCTTAATCTGCAGCTGCCCCTCCCTCCCCCTTCCACCCTTCCCCTTCATTAACCCTCCCCTTGTCCTGTCCCATCCTCATTTGAAGCAGTCCACTGTTCTACTGCATACCACTTCTGCAGGTAACGCATTCCACCCAGCCACCACCCTCTCTGTAAAAAGTGCCTCATCTCCCTCCTGAACCTTCCTCGCTCCAGTCTCATATCATGGCCCCTGGTGCCTCCCTCCTTACTTTGAACAGCCCCTCTGTACCCATCTTGTTTATTCCTTTCATGTATTTAAAGGTTTCAATCATGTCACCCTGTCTCTCCTCTCCTCCAGTGAGTACATGTTCAACTCCTTCAACCTCCTCTCGTATGATAAGTCCCCCAGCCCCTTGATCATCTTTGTCGCCCTACGTGCACCCCTCCAGTAACTTAATGTCCCTCTTCAGATACGGACGCCAGTACAGCACGTAGTACTCCAGGCGTGGTCTAACTAATGACCTACACAGTGACAGAATCACCTCCTCCCTCCTCGAGGACATACCCCTTGCAATACAACCCAGCATTTTGTTGGCCTCTACAGCTGCCCTCCTACATTGTGCCGAGTTGTTCATGGACCCTGTAATGAGCACACCCAGATCCTTCTCATCCTCCTATGTCTGGGCTAGCTGCACTCCCCATAGCTGGTAACTCCTCCTTGGGTTCTTCATCCCAAAATGCAGCACCTTGCACTTTTTGGCATTAAACCCCAGTTGCCAGGTGTCTGACCAGGTTTCAAGCTTTGCCAGATCATCCTGCAACCCCTGCCATCCCCACCACGCCTACCTCGGTATCATGATCAGTATCATCATTTGCTCACACACACACACACACACACACTTACTTAAAGGGAAATGTCGCAGTAAAGCCCCACACCCAAGTGTGAGGCTGATCCTAATAGCCCTTTGTGTACACACTTTTTTTTTTTTTTTTTTTTTAACTTATTGATTAGTGCAGTGTAGTACACTGCATCAGGCTAATTTCATTGACTTGTAAGCTGACATGCCAGACTCATCTGCTGGTGACATCAAAGGAGGGTTGCAGCAGTGGAGATTCAATAGCCTGCAGTAAATGTCAGTTTTTTTTTTTTTTTTTTTATAGCTGTAATCTTCTATTTGCTGGTCTGTTCTCTTGGGGCTAGTTACAGTGAGAGAGGATTCTACTAAACCCGTGAGCACAGCAGGACCAGCAAACATCCAAGTTTAGCTACAAAACTGTTTTGTTGACAGAGATTGAGATTTAAATTGACATGCTCAAATGTAGGATTTTTGTTTGTACTGCCTTTAATAAAAGCTATCTGGGCAATTTTATTTTTTCCTCTATTTTATTAATAATAAAAAGATACTTGCACATTTTATAACTTCTCCTGGTCTGCCTATGCTTCCTGACCTATGCTTCTAAGGCAACCCCAACAACCCTCCTGAGTTTAGATGGTATCACTGTTCCCAGTGTGACTATCTTGAATTCTTTTGACATGTCTGTACAGATTATCTGAAGTCTCAAATGGGTTGCCACGCATTTTCTTATGGGTTAGGAAGCATCTTAAAACAGAGCCGTTATCCCACTGTAGCGTGGGGAGTTTTCTGCTACTTTTGCTGCAGTCATTTCTTCGGTTCCAGCAATATTCTTTCTGTTGGTAAATAAGCTGGAAAGTTTTTTGGTCTCTGCAGTTTGGAAACCTTCTGAATTGTAGGGACATCCCTGATCCATTATCCAGAACCAAAACTTGCCTATGGTTAATTTTACCCATTCCTTGTAGTCTCCCCACTGGATGAACAGGGAGGTAGTGGAGAAGGTGAGGGATGAGAAATGCATTCCAAACCTACAAGAGAACCAATCGGGCAGAAGACAGGAGGATTATGTGAGGAAATCCACAGAAGTGAGCAGAATAGTAAGGACTGCAAAGGCAGCTAAGGAATGGAGGAGATCAGCACAGGGGATAAAAGAAGAGGAAAGGATTTCTTCAGATATAATCAGGGAAAAGAGAAAGAACAAAGATCAAATTGTTAGGATTAGGAAAGGTGGTGGGTGGGTGGGTAGGTAAGGAGGCTGAGAAGGCAGAAGTACTCAATGAGTACTTTTGTTCAGTATTCACGAGCAGATGGTCCCTACTACAGAAGGGAAAAGTGGGGTGGATGGGGGTAAGGCAACCACGGATGGGGAAATCAGAGGAAAGTGTGCTGGAGGGCCTTAGATCCCTGAAAGTAGACAAGACACCTGGGTCAGACGGAGTTCATCCCAGGGTGCTGGGGGAGCTGGCAGACGTCCTGTCAGGACCATTGACGGACCTATTCAACACCTCTCTAAACACAGGGTGTGTGCCCAGGGATTGGAGGAAGGCACATGTAGTACACCTCCATAAGAATGGGCCCAAGGACGAGCCAGGGAACTACAGGTCAGTGAGCCTTACCACAACTGTGTGTAAACTGATGAAGGCTATACTCAAGGAAAGGTTGGTGCAATTCCTTAAGAATAATCTACTGGATGACCGGCAGCATGAGTTTGTCTCAGGCAGATCCTGCCAGACAAACTTGGTTAGCTTTTCTGACTGGGTTACGAGGGCACTGGACAAGGGCCGGGCGGTGGATATAATCTACCTGGATTTCAGCAAGGCCTTTGATTCACTGCCGCATGGTAGATTGACCTGCAAGTTGAAGCATCTAGGAGTGGAGAGGAAACCAGTCAGATGAGTTGAAAACTGGCTGCAGGAGAGGTAACAGAAGGTAGTGGTTGGGGGTAAAGCATCAGAGCCCAGGGCAGTGACAAGTGGTGTCCCACAGGGCTCAGTACTGGGACTGGTCCTGTTTAACATTTTCATCGCTGACATAGCAGCAGGGATCAAGAATAAAATTAGTCTCTTCGCAGACGACAGCAAGATCTGTGCTGATGTGGATGGGGGTGAGGTGGGGCAAGGTACTCCAGGAGGATTTGGCAAAACTGGAGGAATAGTCACACACACCTGGCAGCTTGGGTTCAATGACAAGAAGTGCAAAATGATGCACCTAGGAGCCAGGTACCCAGGTTACAGCTACTGGCTGTAGAGTGTCCAATTAATCAACATCCAAGGAGGAAAAGGATTTGGGGGTGCTTGTGACCAGGGAAATGAACCACTCGGCACAGTGCAGGAAAGCAGCAGCAAAGGCAAACAGGATGTTAGGGTGCACAGAAAGGGAATTACATCTAGGAGCAGTGAGGTCATGTTGCCTCTGTACATATACCTGGTGAGGCCGCACTTGGGAGTACCGTGTGTAGTTCTGGCGCCCCTAAAGAGGGACAAATTGCTGAAGGCAATGCAGAAAGAGCAACAAAGATGATCATGGGGATGGGGGATAGGCGATCACGAGGAAAGACTTAAGGAGCTCAGTGTGTATACCCTGGAGGTAGAGAGAGAGAGGAGGATATGACCGAGACCTTCAAGTACCTGAAGGTATCAACAGGCTGGGCACCAGGTGTGCCCACTCTCAAGACCGGAAGGGAAACCAAAGGGCACTCTAAAATTGGAGGGGCCAGATTGAGGAGGAAGTGAGAAGACACTATTTCACCAAAGGGTGGTGGCAGAGTGGAATGCACTGCCAGAGGAAATCGTATCACTGCAGACAGTGGGGAGCTTCAAGAGGGTGGGACAGATTCAAAGGGAGAGTACAAACTGGGAGAAGGGAGAAAAGAATTGTGGGGGGGCAGCTGCAGTCTAATGAACTGATGTGCTGCACAATCGAGCGAGACTAGACAGATCATGGGGCCTGTATCTGCTGGCAATTTTATATGTTTGAAATATGAACTGAAGTAATTTGCTGCTTCAGCATCATCTAGGACGGTTGCTCCATTGTATAAGGGCCCAATGGCCACCGATAAATTTTTTTTATTGCTGTTAATATAATAAGAGCGCTTTGGTATCCTTCTCATTGGCAAGTTTGAATTCCACCTTATACTTTGCTTTCCTAATCATCTCCTTAAGCAATATGAGTGCCTTTTTATAAGTGAACACATTGGAATCTGATGATTCTAGTCTAGTTTTTTTTTTTATATGCTTTTCCTTAGTCGTAATTTTTAATATCCAGTGTTAACCATATTGGTACTTTCCCTTACGATTATATTTCTTTTCCAGGGGTACAAAATCTCTTAAGACTTAGTATGGTTCCCTAAATAGCTCCCATGTTTGGTTCAGTTTTGTTTTTTAAATATTGTGTCCCAATCCATGTTTGCTAGAACACCTTTAATATGTTCTGGTTTGCTTTGTAAAATCCCTCAATACCATTGTGCCATGTTGTTTATACCGTCAGGCTGGGCAGTTAATCTTGGGTAGCTACTCCTTTTTATGTTTGCTTGCACGCATGTGCAAGAAACATAGTGCCATCATCCGAGTTTTTGGAGGTGTGGCTGCCCTCTTCCAATTCAGGCAGTGTGTTTGCAGGCGCGGCTGCAGTTCTCCAGTGCCTGCTCGAGCTGTCTATGACAGCCCAAAAATGCAGTGGTGTACAGTTGAAAGGGGGAGCTACGCTTCAGTGAGTAGCGATAAGACATCGCCTGCTCATGCACCACACACACACACACACACACACACACACACACACACACACACACTGTGTGCTGCCACACTGTGCCTTAGGCGTGTGCCCAATCCCGTCGGCTGTCGGGCGTTCCCCAAAAAAAAAAAAAAAAAAAAAGAGAGTTCTGTATGTCACTGCGCTCCACCTGCAATAGTACTTCAGAGTAGCCGACAGGGTGCCCAATCCTGTCAGCTCCACTGCCCCCAACAGGGTGCCACGCTGGGAGCCCACCCCAGCGTAGCAACACATGCTATCGCCAACAGGGTGCCCAGTCCCTCCACCCCCGACAGCCATCCTTGTGCCGCTGGAGCCCACCCCAGGCGTTGCAAGCGTCCCTAGTCAGTAGTCATTGTAAGCAAAACCTGAAACTCAAAAAGCGGTCCCTCGCTGTCTCTGCCCCACCGCCCACCCGCACCCCCCACCTCATATATGTACCTCCGGTAGCGATCTCTGGTGGACCAGGAACACGTCTGCACTCTTCAAAGCCAACGCGAACTGAGGAAATGCGGTAAGCTGTATAATGGGATAGATAGGGTTTTTCAACTTTGCTGCATCTCAGGCATTTTTGGAATTTTACACAAATTTTCAACATAGGGGTTTTAGGACCCTTCTCATGAATGATATCACTGTCATGGCGTTAACTGCCCAAAGGGTGATTTCGCAGTCACTGCACGAAATCACCTTTCAGGACAGAGTAACAAAAGCGACACTGCCACTGTTCATAAGGTGGGCTCTCAAAAGCACATGTTGAAAATTTAGTGGAAAAATTCTAAAATGACTGTTTTACAAACGCAAGGCTGCATAGTTCCTATGCACACTGTAAGTTTGCGAATTTTCAATATTTTCACTCCAGATTTTCAACATTGCCATTTTATTACACTTCTTTATGAGCAGTGCAGCTGTTATTTTACATCTTGCCCAAAGCGTGTTTCCACCCATGTAGCGCACAATGGGCGGTCGATTGTCTTGAAATCAATGTATGGGACATATTAAGAAAATCACAGTGACACTGTTCATGAGTAGAGGTCTTAAAATGGCTAGGTTGAAAATTTGGTGAAAAAATTCCTAGAAATGACTGTTTTACTAGTGTGCGTTGCGCAGTTCCTACGCACGCTCGTAAGTTTGCGAATTTTCTATATTTTCACTCCAGATTTTCCACATTGCCATTTTATTACACTTCCTTATGAACAGTACAGCTGCCATTTTTCACATGTCGCCCAAAATGCGTTTCGCACATGTAGCGCACAATGGTGCGGTCGGTGTGCGAAAGCAATGTTTGGGACAGATTAAGAAAATCACAGTTACACTGTTCATGAGCAGAGGTCTTAAAATGGCTATGTTGAAAATTTGGTGACAAAAGTCCATAAAATGACTGTGTTCGGAGTGAGCATTGCGCAGTTTCCACGCACCTCAAGTTCATGACTTTAATATTTTCAGTCAGATTTTCACCAGTGGCATTTTTCCACACTTCCTTATGAACAGTACAGCTGTCATTTTCACAACACGGTCAAATGGGTTTTCACACTTTCAGCGCAGAGATGCGTGGTCGCTGTGGGAAATCATTGTTCGGGACAGATAAAGAAAATCACAGTGACACTGTTCATGATCGGAGGTCCCAAAATGCCTGTGTTGACAATCTGCTGTAAAATCCCCCAAACTAATTACAGCTAAGTTATGCGTTGCAGTTTCTATACTGCGCTCGTGACTTCCAGTTTTAATATTTTACTGCAGATTTGCAACATTGCCTTTTTTTTTTTTTTAACACCTTCCATGAACAGTACAGCTGTCATTTTCACATCCTGTTCGAATGCGTTTTGCACCTGTGGTGCTAAATGCCGTAGTCGCTGTGCATAAGCAGCTTTCGGCTAACAAACTGATATTGCCACTGTTCATGAGGTGGGGGTCACAAAAAACATGTTCAAAATTTGGAGTGAAAATACCAACGAATGCCTGAGGTGTTAGGGTTTCCAACCATAACACCCCACCCTGTAGAGAATGACAGGCATCAGGGGTGTGACTTGGGATTCTTGCTTATAATGCTCATACCATTCCACACCCTGCAGCCAGTGAGAGGCACTGAGGTATGCCTTGGACTCTTCGGCCCCAAAGTTCACCCCATTCTCCTATACTGCACCCATCTCACCATATTTCCTGATGGAATGGGGGTGCGCATAAGGGCCTAAAGACCCCAAGGCACACCGTGACACTTGTCAGTGTCTGCAGGGTAGGGTACATAGATACGTAGATACATAGACAGTGTCGGCAGATAAGGGCCTATGGCCCACCCAGTCTGCCCATTTGAGCTTGTAAGTTCAGTTTGTTTTCCTAGAAGTCTGTTGCTCCTTACCCCTGACCTCCAGAATTCCTTTATGTCTATCCCATGCATTCTTAAATCCCGTGATTGTTTCAGCCCCACCACTTCCTCTGGCAGGTGTTCACTTGTCCACCACCGTTCTGTGAAGAAATTCTTTCTCATGTTTCCTCTGAATCGTCCTCCTCAACTTCATCCCATGCCCTCTAGTCCTGAAACATCTTTTTCGCTTAAAATAGTGTTTTCCTGCACCTGTTCCTCCTGTAAGATACTTGTATGTCTCTATCATACCCTCTCTCCTCCTCTCCTCCAGGAGTACATGTTCAGTTCCTTCAACCTGTCTTCATAGGATTTGTGATGCAACCCATGCACCATCTTTGTTGCCCTCCTCTGAACCTTCTCTACCCTGTCTATGTCCTTACGTAGGTATGGTCTCCAGAACTGTACACTGTACTCCAGGTGGGGCCCTCACTAGTGTCTTGTATGCAGGTCATGACCTCCCTTTCCTGCTGGTGATGCCCCTGCCTATACATCCAAGCATCCTATTTGCTTTACCTGATGCCTTGTCACACTGTTTCCCTACCTTGAGGTCATCAGAGATGACAACCCCAAGATCCCTTTCCTGCTTGGTGCATGCTATATCCTCACCCCCCAACTGATATATTGTGCCAGGGTTTTTGTGCCCCATATGCATTATCTTGCACTTCTTTGCATTGAATTTCAACTGCCAAACCCTTGACCATTCTTCAAGTTTCTGCAGGTCCTTCTCATTCTGTCTACACCCTCTGGTGTGTCTACTCTGTTACAGAGCTTTGTGTCATCAGCGAACAGTGAAATTCTGCCTTCTATATCCTGTGCAATGTCACTGATGAAGATGTTGAATAGGACCGGTCCCAGCACTGATCCCTGTGGTACCCCACTGGTCACTCTTCCCTCTGTGGAGTGACAGCCATTTACCACCACCCTCTGTGTCCTGCCACCCAGCCAGTTACCTACCCACACACTACTGTCCTGCCCACACCCATATTCCCCAGTTTGTGTAATAGTCTTCTATGTGGCACAGTGTCAAAGGCCTTGCCAGACGACCCAAAGGCACACCCCAATGCCTGTCACTCTCTGCAGGGTGGTGGTGGGGTTGGCTTCAGTTCAATACTTCACTGCCATTTCTGTTATGCAGCTCTGTAATTTCTACGCTACCAATGCCAATATCAGCAAGCAAACATTCGGCACCGACAAATCCTTGTTTCTGTTGCAAAGAGCTTCTATCATTTGGGTAACACTATGTGATGGATGCTGTCAGGCAGTAATCTGAGCCCAGAACTAAGGATGGGGGTGAAGCCTTGATAAGAAACATGTGACAGCACAGATCACTGGTGCATCTCACGTACAGCTCTTGTGAAGAAGAAAAGTGTATGAAGGAGGCTTGTAACATGGCATTACTACTGTGCCTATAATGCGGCGCAGCCATAGGTGGAACAGGGTCATGAGACGGCAGCCGGAGCGGGCATTAACCCAGGTTATTGCTGTGCCCGCCGGCAGTACCTGAACAGCCAGAGCCCAAGGTTAGCAGCACTGGGCACAGCAGGTGAGCAAGTGTTGCAGGGGCAAGAGTGGCACAGCGATGGGGAAACAAGCTAGATGCAGACGGAAATGGGGAGGGGGGACAAGAAGCAGGGGCGCACCGAGCGCAGAGATAGGATAGCGGGAGAGAGACAGGGGATGCCAGCAAGTGGGGACTCAGCCAGAGGGAGGGGGAAGTGATGGGGGCCCCAGGCAAATTTGCATGCGGACGCACACCGTGAGAGTCAGCAGCATAGCGGAGACCTCCAGCGCCAGGTATAAGCAAATGCCGAACACATCGGCGGAAGCACGGACTGTGATGTCAGCCGCATTGTCTTGTGTACTTACATCCCATAAGTATGTAGACCGCGATCAGTAATTAAATGTTGGTGTCAATGACGATTTCAAAGTGCAGCACTAACGTGTCCTCACAGCTCTAACTCCCCCGTTATGTCGCTCAAAGCACAGTAGACAGGTTCCTGGTGACTCCATTGTCCCATGACCCACATGTTACAAGTGCACATTCAAAGCCCACTCCGAGTGGCATCTAATGCGATTGATGCATGGTTGGGCGGTTGTTCACCCTCCCAACCATGCATCAACTAGCATTAGATGCCACCTTCGTCGTGGCTTAATGCTTACCTGGTAAACTGTCTGGCACAGATGTCCTTAATCAATGTCCTTCGTGGTTAATAAGATAGGGAAAATCAAGTCTGTGAATTTGTAGCATTTTTCCTGTCTCCTTAGCTCAATTTAAATTTTTTTTTTTTTTTTTAAATCACTGCAGATAATCTGTCTCTGGTGCACATAACGTTTTGGCTACATGCACTGCAGTGTGAGTACTAAAAAAAGTTAATTTCTACCCCTGCCTCCCACACTTTGTCTGAGCTTTGGATCTGAATGTAAAAAGGTCCTATCTGCTTCTAATAACACTACAGACATCACTAGTTCTGCCAATTAAAATTTCTCACAAATGTTACTGTATTGACATCATGCTGGATAGCAATACATTTTTTCTATCAAGCACTTTGACTTTTGTTCTGGTTATATTAACCACCCAGGTAGAGTAACCCTTCTCACGAAAACTATCGACCAGTTAATCAGCCTCAATCTCAAATCGCGGTTGTCAGAACAATCATGTTTGATCTTGACAAGCTGGCTGTAAGGAATGCTTTCAATTAAGCACCTAGTGGGAGAACCTCTGCCCTGAAAAGCAAACTGCCAGAAACAGGCTTCCTGTATTATTTCAAAAGTTTCACCAGGAAAGACATACTGAGCGGATAACAGCTCGTTTCCAGCTGCAACCTAGATGAGAAAACATATGGAAAATCAAATACAATAAAACATGAGTATAATCAACAGTATAAAACATATGCACATAAGGTAAAATTTGAGACCTGGTGGTGAGGGTTCTATATCTTAAGTACAGAACAGTGTAATGAAACAAGGCAAGCGGGGGTTTAAATCGCAGTTTTAGAGGAACCGGTCATGGACAGTTGCAGAAGAGAGAAATAAGTCATGAAGAAGAGACTTTAAAAGGAGGAAGAAGAGCAAGCTGACAGGGGAAAAGAGGACCAGAGTTTAGGAAGCAGATAAGAGAAAGCAAATTGACCAGCAGTAGTTTTTCTAGAAGGAATAAGTACTACTGTAGACAGGGTAGCTGGAATCAGGGGGAAAAGGAAAAAGAGGGATGTAAGGTAGGGGGCCAATTGGACTATGTTATGGTCCCCACACAAAACACTGTACATACAGAAACTCAACTAAACTGGTATTTGCATTATAATTGCCACATATCTGGCCACCACAAGTCAGGAGAGAGACCTGGGGGGGGGGGGAGTTTACCATATCGGACACCTGAAGGTGACCAAACAAACAACATCCTCTCACCCCATCAGTCTGGCTTCAGGAAACACTCTTCCACAATTTCGTCCCTCCTGCATGTCACTAACCATATCCAAAAAGCCTCTTTACAGTAGCATTTGTCAATTTAGTAAAGGCATTTGACCCGGTATTTCACCCTCTCCTCCTGCAGAAGCTTAAGGCAGCTGGGCTTGCCGCATCACTGTAAGGTGGTTTCAGTCTTATCTATCCACCAGATTTCAATCTGTTAGAATCGCTGATACCAAGTCACGTGATGCCTTTGCTAGGGTGAGGCATGCTCTGCAGAGCTCCATTAACCCTCCAGTTTTATTCATTTAAATACCAGCTTGTGTGTTATAATTTGGTCCACTGGGAGCGTTAACTACCATTTTATTTGCTATGTGCTTTCGAGTTTGCGACAATGAGTACTTCCCTTTTAGCGTCAGAACTCTAAATGCGACAGAGGAAGAAGCCCTGCACCAGAGATGAAGGTCAAGCGCATCCAAAGACCGCACAAAAGATCTTGAGAGGTGAAATAGGCAGCCTAACCTGGTATTAATGGGGCTTCCTGAAGGTGAGGAAGGAGTGAACACCCTT
This sequence comes from Neoceratodus forsteri, assembly GCA_016271365.2. Lineage (NCBI taxonomy): Eukaryota > Metazoa > Chordata > Ceratodontiformes > Ceratodontidae > Neoceratodus > Neoceratodus forsteri. The sequence continues at coordinate 1,655,102,642 of CM028131.1, forward strand.
GAGTTCCTGCAGAAATGTTTAGTAAAGACAGTGGGGCCTTGTCCCAACGGGCCACAGTACATCGGAGAATGGGCTCATTGCTCCTTAAGGGCTAAACCATCTCCCTCTGAACCACCGTGGCCTATCATCTTCAAAACTATTGAACTTCTTGGACCACAAATTCATATTAAAAGAGGTCTGTAAATTATCAGCAATACTGTGGGAGGGCAAGAAGTTACGCATTGTGCCAGATTTAAACTCTGAAGGTTCAGCAAGCTAGGGCAACTTTTCACCCCATCACATCCAAATTCAGCATAGAATGCTCTACCCTGCTAAATTAGACGTGACCACCTCTGCGGGCCCACCAAGATTTGAATCAGCTGAAACAGCCTTGAAAGAATTGAGAAAGTTCTTTCCAGACCTATTTGGGAGGTGAAGGGTACCTCCCAAGGACCTCTGTACATACAGAAATCAATGTTGGGAGACCTATTTCACGTTTACTCTCTGCTTTTAATCGACTCTGTGGCTTGGGGAAAGATCCTCCTACTTTTGGAATCCTACCTTGTGGTACCTCCCATGGCTATCACTCGGAGCTGCAACATTAGAGTGACTTGTTCAGCTTGGTCCCCAGCTTACCAGTTCAATTTTGTTCAAAGATTTGGAACCACGGGCTGCGCACTGTGATATTAGTGACGTGACCTTTGACCACAAACTGCAGAAGATCTTCTCTGAGGTCATGGCTTCCATCGAGATCCTTAGGACACGGGTTTATGTCACGTCGGAGCACAGTCCACTACCTTTCGGCATCACAGTTTTCGAATTAGATGATTGGATAGAGGACTGGGATGACCTCTCTTCCTGTTCATTGTTTTGTGCCGTCATGTTCAGTTTGTTTTATGCTGTTTAAATTACTGGAGATGTACTTACAGAATTGCTTTAAGGCTGGGAAAACCTATGTCCCCCCTTCTAGCAGTGGACCAGTTTTGTTCTTCTGACATGTTCCACCACAGAGTACCATTTACCTTAAAGTCATGGAATTCTGAGACTCAAACTGCTTGGCTGGCTTCAAGCCATGATAAACTGTTTTTCGTTTCATTATTTTTATTTATATTGAAGGGCCTTACCTAGATTGAAGGGCCTAGATCCATTTCTAAACACTTGTATTATAATATATTACGTTAAGAAGCTCTGTTGCTTTGCACTGAATAGATAGGCTCTTAATGCTGTTCTGAAATGTTCAATTACTACACTACAGTTAGGATATGAGTTAATGGTTCACATTTTCTACATTACGTTTTATTGTTATAACCTTTGGATACTAGGCTTGCCACACACACTTCATGCTCTATGGTACTCTAGGACAGGCTGTCCTTTTGGGAAGGGGTCGGTAAACACATAGAAATAAGGGGTGTATTGTGGGATTTTTACTCTGTTTATCTAGCTGGTAAGGCTCCTTAGCAGCTTGGCCTTGACATTTTAGGAGCTTTACGGTCAGCTCCCCCTGGTAGGTATTATGGTCCGTTGTTACTGGAGTGGGCTTCGGGCCCGGGGAGTAGTAGTTTATCAGTTAATTGTTTCATGGGGATTGTGTTTATTATTGTGTTTTATCTTTGGTTATTTGGGATTCATTCTGGTTAAGGGTTGGGGGAGAGCGCTCTTGATGCACCACTTCTGCCACCATTTTCAGTCCTTTCTTTGGTTTTGATACAGTATGACCGTTTCAGATTATTACGTGGAACATCAGGGGAAGAATAATTCCAAGTAGTATGTTGTCAAACCATTTGGCCAGATTTTCTACAAACATTGTTTTCCTTTAAGAAACCCATCTGTTGCCCGTCAGTTGGAAAATCTTCAAGAAGTGGGTGGGCAGGGTTTAGTCCCAGCATCGGGTGTGGCCATCATTCCCCTTTACTGTATTGGACTCTGTGGGAGATCCACAGGGCAGATTTATATTCCTTCATGGGAAATTAGGAAGTACCAAGCAGTTGTTGGGTTCCATTTATGGTCCCAATTCAGGTACATCCTCCTTTTATCCAGAACTGGCTACAGCCTTGCACCCTTTAGTCACCGTCCAATTTTCCACAGGGGAGACTGGAATTTGGTTTTTGCCAATGATACTGATAGAACATACAGAACCAGAGACAGCCTCTCCCCTGCTCAAAAGTCCTTGAGGGAGTTCACTACCCATTTGGGGTTACTTGACCCCTCGCGGCTCCTCTACCCTCACTCGATATACACACACACACACACACACACACGTGTATATTATATATATATATACATACACACACACACTTTATATATTCTCCAGTACATGGAGTATATTCCTGTTTAGATTATTTTCTCCTAAGCCACCAACACATTCCCTATATTCTGGGTTATCACCTCCAGGCCAGGCTCGTATTGGATCACTCCCCGGTGTCTTTGGCCATGGATTTACCAACTCTTGCTGTTAGACCACATACTTGGGCCCTTAATTTACTACTAAAAAGATATCCATTTGGTATCCCACTTTAAGCACTTTCAAGAGTCTAATCACTTAAAATCAGGGCTCGGTCACAGCCTGTGATACACTCTGGTCAGCTTTAAAAAGCAACATGGCATGGCATTGTGGCAAGTTAATTCGTCTGGTGTCAGTACGCAAAAAGAAACGGATGGCACAAACATCCACCTGGTTGGAAGAGATACAGACTTTGGATAGTCACGGTTTGACAGCATTGTCAGAGGAGGAGCTGAAAGCTAGCTGCCTCAGGGCAGAGTATGCTTCTTACTTCCTCGAAAAGGCAGCTAGAGCTACGTCCCAAATAAAACCATTGTATATCGTCCAGAGTAGTAAGGCAGAGAAACATCTGGCCCTTTGCCTAAAAAAGAGCAAGCTGCCTCAAAATAGATTCTGGCTATCCTTCATCCAAGCTCTGGTGCCCTGGTTCTCGAGGCCAAGGGTATGACTTACATCTTCTGTATTTTTTTTTTTTTGAACTAGAATCTTTATTCTCCCCTTCTGCCATCCCAACAAGAAGCTCAAATGGAGGAATTCTTGGACCTTGCAGAACTGTCCCAGCGGACGATCACTCAGCAGGAACTTCTTTTGGGTCCTATTACTCCAACCAAAGTACAACAGGCCATCAACTCCCTACCCTCGGAAAAGTCAACAGGGCCAGATGGGTTCAACGACTTCTTCTATAAAAGACGAGGTAATCCCTCTGACTTCATTATTTAACTCCTGGGAGCCCTCCCAGGTGACTGCTAAAGCACTCTTCGAAGCAAAGATGGTTCTTTTGCCAAAACCCGGGAAGGATCCCCAGCAGGTTGAGAATTATTAACCCATTTCACTTTCAAATGTAGATGTCAAACTTTATGCAAAAGTTTTGGCCTCCCATTTGGCTAAAGTATGGCATCACATAGCACGACCAGAGCAAGCTGGTTTTGTGGCAGGCCGCAATGCCAGTGAACATTAAGTTATTTCATCTCATTCCTGCATCCAGCGATCCAGCACTGGGAGCAGTGTTGGTTTCCCTGGATGCAGAAAAGGCCTTTGATAGGAGACCTGCCAAATTCATCTGTAGAGTTCAAGTGTTAGACCCACTGTCCTTCAGCTAGAATTTTGGTAATAATGAACTCTCGAGGTTTTCTGGCTGGCAAACATGACCCATCAAGGATGTCCACTGTCACCCTTTCTGTTCAATCTATATATTGAGCCTTGGCCAGGGTCCCTAATAGGGATAGAGATTCAGGACTCTGTGTGAAGAGGCTGGAATTTAAACTCACTCTCTTAGTGGATGATCTCCTCCTACATTTATCGGATTGGGAAGCATCACTGCCAAGAGCACTACAGCTTATTTCCCACGTCAGTGAATTCTCTGGTTACAAGTTGAACCGAAATAAGACTAGTGTATTCTTTTTCTAGACTGGGACTGCAGCCTTCAGTCCAAGAGCTCGGTCTCCAATGGGAACCGCATGCTTTAACTTATTTGGGGATCAAACTTTCTAGGAATCTGGGCGAGTTACAGTCTCTCAATCTTGGTCTGTCGGTCTTGCTCCACTCATAAAGCAAATTGCAGAGGATCTGAGACGGTGGTGATCACTTCCCTTATCTTCTGGGGGCAGGCTAGCGTGATCAAGATGTCAATTCTTCCACCTTTTTTTTTACCCTTTGAATAATTTTAGCATTTAACTGCCTAAAACTTTTTTCTAGCCTGCAACGATTGTGTTTGGACTTTTATGGGGAGAGACGACACCTCGTCAGGCATACATGAAGCTCACCAGGCCTAAACATGGCAGAGGGCTACAGTTGCCAGACTTTTATCTATATTATTTAGCTATTCATGGTGCTAGATACTTACAGTGGCTCTCTCTGGATGACCTTGCCACCCCCTTTTACAGCTTGGAAGCTGTTGGAACAGGAGTTGATGGCATATTAATATATATACACGTACGTACACACACACACACACACACACACCCCTCACCCAATTATTTAAGATGGGCAATTGCCAGGCCGGCCCAGTAGTGCTGAGGGTCGAGGCACTGGACGCCACACCTTGCACCATGCCGGCAACCCGGATTCGGGAACGAGGCCAGGCCACCGGGGTGGGGGAGGACTGAGCGTCTGTAGGGCCACTCCTTTCTCGGGAGGTCTAGGGACAGCTGGAGACCGCAGTGGCCCCCGTGGAAGCCAGAGGCACTGCTACGCTCCAGGGCTAGAGTAGTGAGGATGCAGAGCTGCGGTGGACAGTCAGACATCACTGCATGTCCGGGCTTGGGGGGCAGGGCATATCTAAAGAAAATCCCCACCAGTGGGATAGGCGAAGAGCACCACTAGCTCCCAGAAGCCACACTCCAATGCCAGGCACCTCTCCTCGTGTCCTTCCCCATCCACCTGGCAAATTAGATTGTACATAAAGCGCCCTCTGAAGATAGGGAGGCCTTACCTCGGAGGGTGCAGAGCCAAGGGGTCTGCCAGGTTGGGGGGTAGCGTGCTTCAGGCAGGAGGTAGAGCTCTGAGAGTGGGTGGATGCCACAGAGTTCCCCTCCGGGAGGAGCAAAAACATAATTTGAAAAAAAAAAAAAAAAAAGGGATGGGCAATTGCCCATCTCCCATTTGTGATACTGTGGAGTAAATGAAGGTTCCCTATACCATCAGTTAGGGACATGTCCAAAAATCCTAAAATTCTGGGATACCATCAGGGAAAACATTTAGTCTTTTCTAAGTTTATCCTCTTCACAAGGGAGGTTTTTCTGCTGAGGCATTACCCCTCCATTCCTACACTTGTACAAAAAAAAAAAAAAAAAACGCAAATGGCGACCATTTCCCTAGTCACAAAGCTGATTATTCTGCATCACAGGAAAGGAGAATGATCGCCTTCATATACTGAATGGTGAACAGAATTCCTCACTGCTTTAAATGCTGCACGTGCAGTTGCCCTTGCAAACCATGTGTGGAAGAGATAAAGACTGATGGTCCTCTCTGTTCCCAGATTAGAGAACACTTTAGTTGTTAAGGTTTATTCTTTAGCACATTTCTGGTGTGGTGTATTGGTATTCGTTTTTCCACTCATGCCATGTTCTTTTCCACTGTAGGAGTGACTTCTCTGTTCCTTAGCAGGGTTGGTGCTGCATCGGGGAGGATGGTTTGGAGTAAGGGGTGGCTGGGGGAGAACACTGTATGTTTTGTTAACTGTAATGTTGATCAGTTGTGTTGTATTTTGTTTTTCTAATAAAGCATACTTGATTGCAAAAAAAGGGAAGGAAGAACAAGAATCGACAATACCACATCCCCCCAATCCTGGTAGAGCAACCTTCAAGGCTCTGTTCTCGGTCCCATCCTTTTCATTATTGGATCGTCCCTCCTCCTGCACAGCTCATCAAAAGCGTGTATGCAGACAACACCATCCTCTTTACCTCCGGTCCCAACTTGATTGAAGTCAAGCTACCCAACTAAGCGATATCAACATTAAGCGCTTGATTCAGCCAAAACCAATAGAAATTAAACACCATCAAAACTGCTTCCATGGTTTTCGGCTCTACCCAGAAACTTAGCCATACTACCGCCTCTTGACACCTCTCTCGACAGATCCCCATGACCAAGTCACCAGATACAGCACCTGGGTGTCTGGCTGGACCCCACCTGTCTTTTCAGTTCACATTGAATCTATCACCTCCAAGCGCGCCTCAAATTTGGCTGCTATACCAGAACAGAGACAGAGACACTCTCCCATTACCTGCCAGAAGTGAAATTGTCTGTAAAATGATCCTCCCCATACTAGATTATGCAGACGTGGTTTACAGCTCTGCCCCTGTAACCACCCTTGCCAGGCTGGATACCCTTCTAAACTCATTTTGCCGCTTCACTACAAACTCCCCCCCTACACACCCACCACTGCAATCTTTACTTCTTCCCTGGACTAAGCCCATTATCTCACAGATGCTATATACAAGCTCTCAACCTTATATCTAAGTAGTGGTTTAATTTGCTCCCCTCCTATCTTGAGGACTGTCTATCCTCAGAGTCCCTATCCCCCATGAACTCAGGCATAGAAATGAAAGGTCATTCACCCTGCCCCGACCCTCTTCCACAGCAGGCAAAGCTGCTTTCTCCTACTGGTTTCCTTACTTGTGGAACAAACTTACCCCATCAGAAATTCACTCTAGAGGTAAGCAACAGCTGTCTCCTTCCCTCACCTTTATGTCACTGCCACAACTGAACGAAACCCACAACTTCTGACTTTACCTTCCTACAATTTCTACTGGCACTTAAAGACTCATTATGTACAGCACTTACTATTGTATAATTTACCTCTAGAGATTCATCACGTCATGTTTTTGTTCTCACTACTGTATTATATTGATTGTAATTAGCTGCTATTGTTCTGTTAACTAATTTTCTGCATTTATTGTCTGCATTTCACTGCCCCGGGTCACACCTGGACTCGAGCCTCGGCTCAGCGTGCCTTTCCTGGTTACCAAATGTTTAAATAAAAAACAGTGTGGAAAAAGTGGTGGGGAGAGCAAACAGAATGTTGGGGTTCATAGGGAGGGGCATAACAAGCAGGAGGAAAGAGGCAGTGGTGATGCCACTGTACAGATCACTGATGAGGTCTCAGCTGGAGTACTGTGTCCAGTTCTGGAAACCACTTCTCCGGAAGGACTCTGATAAAATAGAGGCAGTCCAGAGAAGGGCAACGAAAATGATACATGGACTATACCAGAAGCCCAACGAGGAAAGACATAAGGACCTTAATATCTATTCACTGGAGGAAAGAAGGGAGAGGAAAGATACACAAACATGCGAAGAAGCCAGCAGAGGAAGGCCATTTGGGTCTGTCTAGTCTGCTCGCATTGCAGGGTCCACAGCTTGCACTGCTGTCCTTGCCCTCCCTCCCCACAATCCTTACCGTCCCCTATGCCTATCCTAGCCTCTCTTAAAGCTGTCCACCGACTTCAACGAGATGACCTCTTCTTGCAGCTCATTCCAAGTGTCCACCACCCTCTCTGTGAAAAAGTGCTTCCTAACCTCCCTCCTAAACTTTCCACCCTCCAGCTTAAGACTGTGCTCCAGTGCGTTATGGTTGCCACTCAGTTTAGAGAGAGACTCTCCTATGATAGGAGAGAGAGACTTTCAAGTACCTTAAGGGAATAAACAGGGTACAGGTGTAAAGCATACTTCAGAGAAAACTCTGCACAAGAACAAGGGGTATGATATTATGAGGCTGAAGGGTGAAAGGCTCAGAGGTAATGTTAGCAGGGCTAGAAATTTGTTTTAAAAAGTGGTGTACCGCACAGATTATCAGTTCCCCAGATTTGGTATTCCGTCCCAGAAAATGGTATGCCACCCCTTTTTTTGTATATCTGCTAGAAAACGTCACCAACCATCAGTACATCCTTGTCCGATTAAATAAAAGGTAATAGAAGGCAAAAAAACAAGTTCTAGTGCCAGCCCGGTGGCACTGAGGGTTGAGGCACTGGACGCCACACCTCGCGCCACGCCAGCAACCCGGATTCGGGTTGCCGGAGGTTGGCAAGGGGGAAGGGAGGCCGAGCATCCTGCAACAGTTTCTTTCCTTTGGGTGGGCAAGGGTCATGCACCGTGGGCGGCTGGGTTTTCAGCAGACCGCTGGCATCTACACTGGGAGAAGAGTCGGCGGACATCTGCACGTTAGTGCGTTGGCGTCATTGCACATCCGACTCTTGGAAGAATTAAAGAGAGGAAAATGGGCACCTCCGCCTATGAAGCCTTCCTTGGGGCTTCAATTGCCACTGCGGTCCCCTTCAACTAGTTACTGGTTCCGCAGGCTGGATAGGGGTTCGCTCGTGACCCGCCTCTGGGGGAATAGCCAGGGGTCCTAGGTGACAGTTGGTGGAAGACCGGGCAGTGACCGGGTGGATACCTAGCGGAGGAGCCCCAGGGGAAAAAAAAAAAAATTAGAAATTCTCCATTTATTTTTCTGTATTTTTTCTCTTTACCTTGTAGGTAAGGTGTTGAACTTCCACTTTATTCTGTGCATGTACAGAAAGAGTGATGCACAGAATGAATATAGCAGCCAGACATTATACACATTTTGCAAAGTGCTTTACAGCACTGACTGACAGCTATCTCATCACAGTTGATATTCATTTCACAAGCAGCACACAAAAAAAAAAAAACACAACGCACAAAGAATGTCTGAAGTCCATGGCAGAGTATAGACACTCGCACTACTGTACCTTTTGTCTTCTTGCTTTTTGTATACCCTATCAAAACGACGCTACAAAACAAATGTCTAGTGTAAATAGAAGCTCGTGATTCAGTTAATCCAACTTGATTTGTTACAGCATCGTGACAGTACGTGATAGTTTTATTACCGTGACATGACCAAGTGGCCAGATTTTACTAATTTAAAAAAAAAAAAAACACCCTACTCCTAAACCGTGATAGATTTTTTTTTTTTTTTTTTTTTTTTTTTTTTTACATGAAATCTAATTTGGCCAGAATGTTACTGTACCATTCGTTACCTAATTTTTGCCATGCTGAGTGGTCCAATAAAACCATGTCTCCTTGTCGGTGCATGGGACTCTATGATTATTTTATTGGGAGTCAGGGCTATACTAAGGGAAGAAAAATGAAGAAGACTGAAAGATACTCTGTTCACATACTCAAATCTGGACTACTTGGTGCTCAGCTGCCTACCTCAGATACATTCCAGGCACACTTTAATTGTACGATAAAACAGTACCTGATTGGTGTTATTTTCAGCTGCCTCACGGACTTGTACTTGACTGATGGACTGTGCTACTAGGACTGGCCATCTGTGCTGCTGCTTGACAAGTTAACATTAGTCTACACAGCCATGTCTGTTATAACAAAACTGAAATTAGTAGAGCAAGGACAGAGAGCTCACAAATTTGACAAATTAAGACTGTACTGAATCAACCTACATGACTTGTAAATCTGGTGACAGAGTGACCAGGTAAAATTCTTTTTGACACCAAAAATCTGGAGTGACACAAAGTTGAACTGACTGCAGATAGTAATATGTAGGAAAAAATAAGACATTTAGTCAAGCAGGACTCAGCAGTTGGGTGGCAAAGAAAGGCCAAACTTTAAATGTGGAAGACATGATCACAACAGATTCATGACATCATCATGAGAGTACTCAGTGATGTAAGAATCCCCCCTCTCCCCACAGCTAAGAGTTTCCTGCGAACTAGTAGTACTAGTGCACAACTCTGACATGGAAGTACATTCAAGTTCTTCATCAGATATAACGTGAGAATCAGACAAGTTTTTTTCAGAACAAGTTTCAGATATGAAAAATTCATCTAAATCTACTTCCGAGTCTAAGCTGTCTGCCTCTTCTTCCTCCTGCTCACTGCTTTGTTTTCTGTTCCATGGACCACATGGCTGCAAAGAAGGCCTTTTTTTCTGTCTACCACTTTTTAACCAGAACTAAACGACTGGAACTGGATCAAATTCCTGTTCACATCGTGTATGTAACAAGATCCTTATTAAATCTATGAGACTGTCCTTTCCTAATGAACTTCGCCAACCAGATTTTATTCTTTTCATTAGGCTAAACCCACATTCACAAACAGCTGTACTTGCTGGTAGAGTATGAATTAAAGTTACTAGTCCCAAAATGTTGGGGCATTTGTCTTGGCAAGTCTGATGAATAGCTGGTCACTTTGCTTCTACAGCATTGACATACCTTTTTTTTTGGGGGAGACAAACATGTTATGCCTGACCTGATCTGCAGATTGACAGTATTGAGAATCTGCTGATTGTTAGTGGTATAGGCCATAGGCCCTTATCTGCCGACACTGTCTATGTATCTATGTATGTATCTATGTAGAAGAAGAAAAGTCACTTTCTCTTTATGTGATTTTTCAGTTTGTTCCACTGTTACACACGTCTAGATCTACGTTCTGTTCTGTGAGGACTGGTCTGAACTCCTCTACGACAATAGCTACCGCAAAATCTGAAACAAATTGGAAAAAAACTGTCTCACCTCCCACTTTGCTAAGCTAAAGATGATTTCTCCCAGTGCCACCCAGTCAGTTATTTTCCCACCCTAACACACCTGTCAAGTCCACATGGCTTGTTGGCCACTATTTAAAGTTCACAATGTGGTTCATGGCCACCATAATGGAGTCTGGCTGGTGCACGCTCTTCAAACCTGTTTGACATTTAGGATCATGGCTGTCAGTAGTGTGTGTGTCTGTCAAGGAAAACTGGTCCACTTCATCAAGAGATAGGTGTGTCCATGGAATTCAGGTCCCTCCAAGACATCCAGATTTCGCAAGTGCTTTCCAGGTCTAGAAAACAAGAACAAAAGGAAAAACACAGACTTACCCCCCTGGCCTGACCCAACTTGTCCTGACAAGAGACCAAAAAGAGGAAAAAAAAAATGTTCTGGCTAGGGTGGAGGGAAAATACTTTCTTTCTAGCTAACCGATTCTGGAAAACAAAAATTACTTTGTTTTCGGCTTTACAAGGAAGTTCTTCAGGTCCTGAAGTGATTCAAACACCTCTCCCACTGAAGTATCATTTGCTTGAAGAAGCAGGCTGACTTTTGTGAACTCTTCCAGGATATCTGCCATCAGGTGAATGTAGCGTAGACATCTCCAGGTCTGCATGGTCTTTGGGTAGCAACTGGCCTTCGCTGCTTGGTCCCCTCGAGATCCGCCAAGTTGCATCTGAGAAAACAAAAAATGGCACAAGTTGTTGCTTTAGTAGTTCCACTTTTAAAACAAATCTATACTGTGCTTAAAATGGAGTCTCGGACAGTACATACCTGTTGGAAGTGCAGCAGGATCTCGGGGTAGTTTGTGATGAGCACTTTCAGTGCTGTTAATGTGTGCTGTACCCATCTGGTTCCTCCCACTCTGGTTGGAATAAGGTATCTTACTCCCGCTGCCTGACAGGACTCAGATTGTTATGTTTTAGTGGTGAAAATGATAAAACAGATAGATCCCCAGCAGTAATTGGCCTATATATATATGATCATGTGATTTTTTTTTTTTTTTTTTTTTAAGACATCCTCAGGCTAACTCCAACCTATGTGCATTGCAGTGGATTGTGACTAGATGAGGGACGATCAGTTTTCAGTAGTGCGTCCCCCACCGGTCATCACTGCTGCCCCATCGGTGGTAAGCCCTACCAATTTGTTTTCCAGTCTACCGACTCTGTGAGTGACAGCATGGCCTGATCAATGCATGCCGTGACTGATGCTGCATCAGGTTTGTGTGGATATTCCAGGGACACAAAAAAAAAAACAACCAAACACACACATCTGGCACCTCCTTGTTTACGGTTCTTATGTAAATTATTTCCTTTTCTTTTATACTGGAAGCTGTAGCACCATCTATCATTACGGACATGAAGTCCGCATTCTTCATCACATCCACCAGATTCTTACGTTGCACCTCAGCAATATTACTAATGAGCACACAGCATGATTTGTCATTGTGATAAGTTTCCCCAATATCAACCCCAAGGTCACACATCCACTGGAAGTCTGTATATGGCCTAGCGTGTTTGGCCAAGGTATGACCATTTCAAATTAAGATCTGCAAGGACGTGTCACATTGGAATTGAGCATTTCGATTGCTCTGTCAGCAGCAGGTGCCTGCTGGGAATTGGCTACAAATCTGGCATCAGCAAGAGAGTGCTTCTTAGACTTGGCATGTTTTTGTAAAGACTGCTCAGTGAAATTATTGCAGCCCCCTTCATAATATGCGGATGTTGTGTCTGCAGTGTCTGGGAATTTCCTACATGCTTTACAAAACATTACATTTTTCTCAGGGACAAGCACAACCCAAGCATACTTTGTTACCCAGTGTTCTTGAAAAGTACGCACTTGTTTACTTTTCTCATAAGCAGACACTCTCTCCTTTTCTCTAAGAGCATCCTTCTCTGCTGCTATGGTCTTAGGGTTCTTTACTCCATTCCAAAAACGCCACATCTTGGCAGTTCTGGCAATTTCTTATAATTTGCCAGCAAAGAAGCATGCCATGACCAAACAAGCAAGGGGCAGTGGATGCAGAGCTATTGGGATAAATCCACCCTAGAGAGAATGGGTCCCCGCAGCAATCAAGATATGCAGAGTGTGTGAAGCAGACTTATGATCACAATTTATTTTTTCAAACCCTGGGGTTTTTGCTGTATTTCAGACTGAACCGCAGAGGGGAGTGAGTCTGTGTCAAGGTTTTGTTATATTCGTCCTCAATTCTTCTTGGCCAATTGCCCAGAATCTAACCCCCCCCCCCAACCAGGGTGTAGTCTGCCCAGAAAAGAAAATGAACTGCACAAATAAAGCTTCAATGAAATGTTACAGCCCAATGTTTTTTTTTTCCAAAATTTAAAAGATGTCTGGTGTCTTTTTTTTTAGGGTTACCAAAGGAAAACAACAGCCTTTTGTGCCTCACCAAATCAGGGACATTAGGGCATGATTGCCTGTTATTTTGTGGCACAGTGCCCCTCCCTGCGTGAAAGTGGGCAATTAATCTATCTCTGGGCTGGAACGTATGCCCAGAGTATTGTCAGGCAATTGGTTTTCCCTTGTTCTGTGCCCCAAAAGGCTAAACAGTTTGGGTTTTTTTTTTGTTTGTTTTTTTTCCAGGCTTGTTGTTGCCTTTGTTTTGTTTATTTCTGTCAGTGTCCTCCTGGTAAAAGTTTTCCCTTGTTGGCCTTTTTCATTTATTTCTTTTTTAGGCAGTCTGCCCAGCAAGCTGGCTAGTCTGAAAAACACAGCAAAATCTGCCCTCCGTTATTCCAGGCCCCCGACTGTTTCTTAATCTCACCAGCGCTCAAAATGTCGAAAAATCATTCCGTCTCCCATATCCACCCTCCCTCCCAATAGTGACTGTACTGTTCGTTCCCTGCACCCTCCCATTTCAGTCAGCCCCCCAATTTACCAGAACGGGAGCTGCAGTGATGTCCGGAGAGGAGCCTAGAGCGAGAGTCCTCTCAGCATGGTTGTCACCCCAGAAGTGAGGGAAAGCAGCAGCAAGAGTCCGTGTTTCAAGACCAAATCTCATCAGTGAATGCGAGATTTCAATTGGTCTTGGGTTGGGCAGACAAATCAGCATTCCAGCTGGCAGGAGCATCTTGGAAGGTGCCAGTCTCCGGAGCTGAAATGGGAGGGGGAAAAAAAATTAATAAAAAACAAAACACATGCAGGTGCATGGCAGCCACTCGAACATCGCTCCTTAACGCAGTATATTCCACGGTTTACCAGGGGGCAGAATCTGGTGTTCTGTGCTAGTTTTTTGGTGTGCACGAACACCATTTCTATGGGAATTTCGAGCCCTGGTAAGGAAGTACTTTTTCACTGAAAGGGTGGTGGAGCTGTGGAACAGTCTTCCAGCAGAAAACAACATGGGGGTTCAAGTGTGCGTGGGACAGACATAAGGGTACCTGGAGATATGCAGAGCAGGAGAGCCGCAGATAAAATAGAATCTGGGTATGCAGAAGCGAGTAAGGAAATCGGCAGACTAGGTGGGCCATATAGTCTGTATCTGCAGACAGATTCTATGTAATTACATCTGATATTAAGGCAGTTGTCATTTAGTCACTCAAATGCAGGAATCAAAACAATTGTCAACAAAAACAAAAAAGAACAAAACCTATACATAAAAAACTGGATGTGTAAAGATAACCCACCGTGTGCCAGTTACTAAACTCATGCATTCAAACAGTTATTAGATGAAAAGAAGTACCGCCACTTCCAATGGCGTTACTACTGTACTAGTGATGAGGCAGATTTTGTGGAGAAGCGCTGCCTCCAAGGAGATTTTCAGGGAATAAAAGTTCCTCGAGCACACCACATCTGGAGCCCCCAGCCCCCTTCCCAAGAAAAAGGTTATCGTGCTTGTTTTCCTTGAGAGGGAGGCGGGTGGTCTGGACCTGTTGGTATTAGTAGTTTAATCATATCTAATTAGGTGGAGCAGCCACACTGCCTGAAATGAATCTTTTGAGAACACACCGCTGTTTCCTCCACATATACCTTTAAAAGTCAAGAAATCCACCAGGAACACCAATGGTCAGCCTATAGTCTTGGGGGTAAGGTCCCAGAGTTAGGTCCCATCTAAATTTGTAGATCTTTAACTACTTAGACTGTCACATCTGTTAGCAAACAGCTGAATACTTTCACTACGAGCTGGTTTAAAACAACCTTGATCAGGAGCTGTAGACTGCTAGATATGCTAGCCCACTACAAATCAGGGAGGGTGCTTAATTTGTTCAAAGAGACTATGACTGTTGAATACACTCTAGTATGGCTACTGGGGGTAGTTACCCAGGGGGTAGGGACTGGGGAAAGGCTAACAGTCCTAATATGTCTGCATGGGGAAAAACAGGGTGGCCTCAATTTACCATGGCAGGCATACTCAGCAGAGTGGGAGCGGCCTGATGAGCTGTTTTGTGGGCCAAAACTGAGACCAGGAGCAGAAGCGAGGGACAGCGCCAGTTCTGTTTGTGAGCGAGGCGCCAGAGTTTAAAACTGAGGACAGAGCCCTACCGGCTCATAGCAGAAAGAGCTGTTTTTACTGTTTAGACTGTCAGATCTGTTAGTAAATAGCTAAATACCTTGATTTGGAGCTTAGGAGATTGGTTAACATATAGCTGAATACCTTGATTTGGGCTTTTAGCGGTTTTAACTACTTAAACTGTCACACCTGTTAGCAAATAGCTGAATATCTTGACTAAGAGCTGGTTTAAAACAACCTTGATCAGGAGCTGTGTAGACTGCTAGATCTGCTAGCCAACAACAAAAAACAACATCGGGGAGCGGTGCTTAATTTGTTCAATAAGACTGTTCAAATACACTCCAGTATGGCTACTAGGGGTGGGAGAGGGATACTTACCCAGGGGTAGGGGCTGGGGAAATGGCGAGCGGTCCTAATATATCTGCATGGGGAAAATCAGAGTGGCCTTAATCTACCAAGGCAGGCATATTCAGAAAGGCTGTAGGTTGCACAGGATGTGGGCCGGCAATAATTCTCAACTGGGTCTGGAAAGAGGGAGGCTGTCCACTCTGCAGGCATCTCTGATAAGGAGTGAAGTATATTGGCTAGGGAGTAAGCTGGGGGAGTTGGAGGGTGCATCAAAGAATCAGGGGTATGGTTACGCACAGACAGACAGATGGGGTAGAGGAGAGGCTGGGGCAAAGCTCAGAAAATAGAGGAGGCTACTTTTCAGCAAGTAGGAGGAGGGCCTACAGGCAGGGATGTTGATGCCACAGGGAGAACTTATGGGGCAGATGTACCAAATAAAAAGAGAGAGGAGGGAATAGAGTCAGGAGCGGCTGTTGGGGGCCTAAAAGTGCAGACAGAGAGAAGGGTGTACTAAAGGAGACCAAGAATAGGAGAGGGGAAGAGGGGCAGCCTAGAATGGCAGATGGGGAAACTCAGGTCATGGGATGGCACCTGGCTTAGAGTGTTACAACAAATTTGAGCTGCTACAACCTAGAAGCGGAGGAAGAGACTGGTGGAAATGAGTGAACAGATGCAGAGGCCGGGGAGTCGGATACCCAAAGGGCATCGTGAGACCAGAAAGGTAAAGGACAGAAATAACACCAGAGGGAGAAAAGGAAACAAATGTAAAGCAGATAGGGGAAATGCAACTCGAAGCAGACACAAGGGAAGAGAGCTCTAGTGAAGAGAAACTGGTAGATACGAAGAAAGGGAGGGCGCCCGCAAGATGGGAGGAAAGAGAGACCGCTAGAGGGCAGTCGGGGGAACTGGTAACTTGATGGAGGAAGAGGACAAGGGGTTCTCATAAGAAGGCAGAAGATTCCCATGAAATAGGGATCACGAATAAAGGGGGGGGTGGTTGAGAGCGCATGGTGGAAGCAACCATAAGGATGATAGTGGTGCTAGGGTTCTGTTATTGGGCAACTCAATGATAAGGGGTATCTATTGGGAGAGACGGGGGTGGGATGCCAAAGCCAGGTGAAGGTAGTGAGCATCTCTGGGCTGACGGTACACAGAGCAAAGTTCATGGTGTACGAGCTTGTAAGAGATTGTGGAGGGAAACCGGATTTCCTGGTGCACTTGGGGATCAACGATTTAAAGGGACACAGTGATTTGGAAATCCAAGCAAGGTTCCAAGAACTTGCTAGAGTCTGTCGGAATAATAGATGCAACATTTCCTTTTCGGAAATATTGCTGGTACCTAGGGCATCAGTGGAGAACAAAGAAAGATCTCACAGGTAAATGTCTGGCTCAGGAAGTGGGGGGGAAGAAAGTGGGTCAGGGGTATTAGGGAAATGGAAGGGAGTTTTGGAGGATAAGGGACTGCATGCCAAGGACAGGCTTCATCTTACCCCATTAGGGAAGGATGGAAATGAGAAAGGAAAAGTGTGGCCTACTGGGATTCGAACCTCAGATCTCTGGTATGCCGTTCCAGCGCTCTAACCATTAGGCTACAGGCTCACTGATCAAAGCGTCTGAGGAATTTCCTTACAGCCACACACACATTCCTTTCTCTAGTGTTGCGCAATTATGCAACTAGGAACCAATGTTAGAAATACCACTTTCTCTCAGTGCAGTTTAACCCCTGCAAGGTATACATATTTTTAAATCAAGGATGGAAATGAGAAAGGAAAAGTGTGGCCTCACTGGGATTCAACCTCAGATCTCTGGTATGCCGCTCCAGCGCCCCAACCATTAGGAAGGAAATCCTTAAACAGGGAGTGGTAGACTACATTCAAGAAAGATGGGGTTTAAACTTGGGGAAACAAGGGAGGGGCTGGCCTGAATCCCTCTCCTCCAGATGAGAGAAGTAGCCTTCAAACCCAAGGGGAGAAGGTGGGAAACAGACTGGGGGAGGAAATTCCAGGAGGAGCAGAAGGGGACTGGAGGCACAAGGAACCCGGGTGGGTTTTGACAAAGGGGATCAGGGATAAGGGGTGGGGGGTGGTGTTAGTAAATGCCAGCAGCTTGGGAAACAAGTTACCAGAGTTCCAGGCCTTGCTATTCTGGGTGGGGAAATGTGGCAGCAGTCACGAAAACGTCGGCCAACAAAAACCATGACTGGGACATAAACGTAAGGGGGTACGTTACGTTTAGGAAGAATAGAAAGGAGGGCAGAGGAAGAAGGGGAGGAGAAACTATGTACATCAGAGAGGGCATAGAAATTGCTAGGGTAGAAGAGGCAAAAGGAAAGTGGAGGCCATATGGGTCACCTTACAAACCCCGGCAGGATGCAAGGTCAAGCTGGGTGTAGTATATAGGCCCCCCGGATAAGTGATGTGCTGGAGGATGGTTTGCTGGACAACATTATTGCCCAGTGCGAACCAAAAGGGAAAATAGTGGTGTTGATGGGGGACCTAATATGCCAGATACAAACCGGGGAACCATGTCCTCTAGGGTGGCCAAAGAGCAGAGCCTGCTGGATGGCTTCCAGGATGTGTTTTTAACACAGCATGTGATGGAGCCCACGAGGGAGGTACATGTCCTGGACGTGGTTCTGGCAGATGGGGATCTGGTAACGGACCCGATTACAGAGGATCCCTGACTGGGAGTGACCATGATACTGTCTGGTTTCAAATTAGCATGGGGAGATCTAGGACACTGGCCGTGGATTTGAGGGCAGGACTTTATAGGCATGGGAAATATTCTCAAGGATCACTTGAAGGGGATTACAACAATGACAGACATGGAAAAATTTTGGAGGTCATATAAAGGGGACTTCATAAGCCAGTCAGAATCTGTGCTAAGGCGAAGCATAAGGGAGCAAGGTCACA
This sequence comes from Neoceratodus forsteri, assembly GCA_016271365.2. NCBI lineage: Eukaryota > Metazoa > Chordata > Ceratodontiformes > Ceratodontidae > Neoceratodus > Neoceratodus forsteri. The sequence goes on from CM028131.1 coordinate 1,655,120,845, forward strand.
TAAACCGTGCTGGTGGACCAGTGAAGTTCAGGTAGCGGTCAAAGAGAAGAAGGCCGCCTACAAAGAATACAAAACATTGAGAGGGGAAAGGGAAATGGAAACGTATTGTCTTGCCTCTAGAAAAATCACCCGGATGGTGTGGGGGGCAAAGTCCTGCAAAGAGCAGCAGCTGGCACAGGGGATACGAGGAGGGGAAAAAGGGTTTTTTTCCGGTACATCGGGGAGTGGAAAAAAAACTAAGGGTCATCTTGGCAGATTGAGATCAGATGGAGGGTGGGTAGAAGAGGCAAGGGAGCAGGCGAGGGATTAAACGAGTACTTTGCCTCAGTGTTTACTAGGTAGGGGGATGGGATATTTACAAAGCAAGGCACGAGGGGGATAGAAGTGGTAGTGAGTGGGATTGGAGGCAACAGATATAGTGCATAAGGAGGAGAGGCATCCCGGTTTCACACCAGGACAAGGATAGAAAGGCCATCAAGGTGAGGGGGCATGGATGATGCTATCTCCACCCCACGGTGGCAAGCCCTTAAGGCACTGAAGAAAGATACATCTCCTGGGCTGGACGGCATTCATCGGAGAGTACTATGGGAGTTGGCGGACATACTGGCTGCACCCCTGGCGGAGTTGTTTAACAAGATGCTTAAGACAGGGAGGATTCCTAGGGATTGGCACAAGGTGCATGTGGTGCCAGTGTTCCCCATTCATTGTTTTAGGGCGGTGGGCCACCACCCTATATATTTTTTTTTTTTGTTTGTTTTTTAACCACCACTCTATATTTTTTACCACTCTATATTTTTATCCATTTTTTTTTTTTTATAAAATCCTCAAAAATTATATTTTATTGACATCCTTTATTGCAATACTACCCATTTAATACCAGCACACTATATGTTACTTAAAAGCTACTTATGCACATGTAGAGTGCATACAGGAGTCCCGAAAAATAACGCACCATTTGACCCGATCACCATTGCCACCTCCCTATATTTTCAGAGAGTGGGGAACCCTGGGTGCCAATCCATAAGGGGTGGGGAGGGTCAAGGAAGTACCAGGTAACTATATATAGATCCATCAACTTGACCTTGATGGTGGGAAAATTAATGAGAGTATACTGAAGGAGCAAGTGGGGTATACTTGGAGGAGGAGAGAGGCTGGATAGCCGACAACATGGGTTTGTTCCAGGCAGATCGTGTCAAACCAACCCTGTTGAGTTCTACATATGGGTAACATCGGAAATGGACAGGGGAAGCCTGTGGATATACTATTCTTGGACTTCAATAAGGCGTTTGACTCGGTCCCCCATAATGAACTGGTGGAACAACTGATGGGGTTGGGAGGTGGCCCTTTGATGATCAGATGGATAGGAAACTGGCTAGCTGGACGCACACAGAGTAGTGGTTGGTGGGGGAGTTCTCGACCCCTAGAGAGGTCAGTAGTGGGGTACCACATGGATCGGTCCTGGGTCCGTCCCCGTTTAATGCATACATATCCGACATCAGGGTGGGTACAGGGTGTGAGCAGAGTCTCTTCGCTGTGACTCCAAGATGGGAGCAATAATAGGGAGGTTGGCCTGCAAGGACCTGGACACCTTGGAAAGGTGGGCTTGCACATGGAAATTAAATTTCAATACCACCAAGTGCAAGGTGTTACATCTTGGGCAGGAAACCTGAACACAGGTACACCCTGGGAGGAGAGGTACTGGAAACCTCGGCTGAGGAAAAAGACCAGGGGGTCATGGTGCATGCATGTATGGATAACTCTCAGCAGTGCAGGAAAGCAGTTAGCAAAGCAAACAGGATGTTGGGATGTACTGTAAGAGGGGGGTCACCTCTAGTAGCAGGGAAGTGATTCAGCCGCTATACAATGGACTGGTTAGACCACACCTCGAGTACTGTGTACTCGACTGGAGACCGCACCTGAAGAGGGTACAAAGGAGGGCTACCAGGATGAATCAAGGACTGGGGGAGTTGACTTATGAGAACAGACTAGAGGAGCTCGGCCTGTTTCCACTGGAGGAGAGGAGAGATGGGGAGACATGATCAAAGTCTTCCAAGTATCTCAAGGGTATAAACAGGAGTAAGCGGAGGAGATCTTTAGACTAAAGGAGGGAAGCATCACCAGAGGACATGGGTTGAAGGTGGAAGGATGAGGGTGGAAGAGGGGAGGTTTTTACTGAGAGGGTGGTGGAACCTTGGAACGCATTGCCTGGCGAGCTGGTCCAGATTTCCACAGTGGAAGGCTTCAAGAGAGTGGGACAGATACAAAAAGTGGAAGTATCGGTACACAAGGCCGGGGGGGGGTCCTCGGTTTCCAGAAAGGAACCTGAGGTTGGAGCAGACTTAATAGACTGTTAAAGCCTAATCTGCGGACAATTAGTATGTTAGTGAGATCACTGTTTCCCAGAATTCTAACTCTATCAAGGACACCATGGACATAATATGCAAACATGAAGGTTTCGAATTGGAATAGTCATTTTGCTGACTTGCCATAGATATTTATTTTATATACTTGGATTAAATATCAACATGAAGCAATAGCCACAAAAGACTTAATGGCTCCCGACCCCTAAATTACATAAACACCTCAAAAGGTTCATTTTAGACCTCTTAGAATGTGTACTCTGCACCATTACTTTCATTCTCGACAAGAAATTATTTTTACAACTACACAGTACTGCAAGATGTGTGCAGTGAGAAAAGAGACAAAAGGGGTTATCGACAGCGACAGAGAAACAGAATGAATTCAGAACCAGAACGCCGCAATCCAAAATGCTGCGAGAACCAAACACCGGACCCATATGTGTTGTCCCGGTTCTGCATTATGGTGTCGCAAGTGTTTTATTCAACCCGAAAAGCCAGAACCTGAGCAAAACACCAGTATGCCACTGAACACTACCAAACCGCAGAAAACTCCCACAACATTAAATATCTGTCAGGTATGCACTCGGACCACAGGTTTTGTAGTCTGGCAATGTTCCAAGTGGTTCCGGTTCATGATAGAGTCTGACGCTAACCAGATCCCTTAGAAAATCAGGCAAGTTGTATTCAGATAGTAACAGCATGCTGGTGACAAGAAGTGAACGTTTTTTTGTTTTGGTTTTTAATCAGGAAATGTTTTACAAGTACTATTCAGACAGAACTACTTTGGATGTTATCACTTTATTTTAACCCTTAACAGGTTTGCTGACGTAGCAGCCATGCAACCAGCCCTCTGTCACCCACTTAATCGCGCCTGGAGACAGGGCTGAGTCGACGGCAGCCGCCATACACTTAACCTGAGGGAGGAAGAGTTTGTTTTACGGCTGAAGGTCTATTTGTGGATCACGGACATGCAGCAAGAAACTACAATACACAAGTTTATTTATTCGCAGCATGACGCTGCAAATACCTGATCCGTTTGGTCCGATGATACAGCTGAACTGCTTGAATGGGCCGATCGCCTGCAGCCCGCGCCACGATTTGAAATTTTCTACCTCTAGTACTTTCAAATACCCCATGTTTTATACACAGTTAACGAGTAATTCCGACCGCTCTCGTTCTTGTATTGAAAGTGGAGCTGAGAGTTAATAACGTCAGCTCCGCCTAAAACTCACCTCAGCTTTCCCGCCTTCCCTACTACCTGCCCAAGTCAATCTGGAGACTGTTCTTCCCGAGCGCGGCAAGGCAAGTCTCGCGAGATGGCAACACCGGGAACTGGTCACTTAGCAACGAATCTGTTTACAGCCTCCTCCACGTTGTCGTACACTGAGCAGACTGCGTGGGGAAGAAAACTGCAGCTTTCAGCGATAGCACTGGTTTTGTTTATTCCAAGCGACATTTTTGCACTGCAGTACTTATTTCAAACATTCGCACACATTTGGATTTTTTTCGAGACCAGTCAAAATGCACAAAGTCGATCTTCCAGTTGACTTAAGAGAAGCTGCTGTCCTAGAGGAAGGAGAAACAGGGAGCTTCAGAGACAAGGCAGGATTTTTAATGCGCAAGTCAGAACTATAGGGTAAGGCGCTGTTGTTGTATCAATATAAAATATTTTGTTTTGGATTGCAACTTTTTAAAAACGACAAAAGTTAAGTATTGGTGTTTATGCATTTTGTTTTAAAACAAAACGAAAAAAATATAAGTTGCAAATAAGACTTCAGTGTTGCTTCAGCAATTATATTAAGAGACTGAGTTTTTTTCCTTTTGCTGTTATACAGTTAATTTGTTTTCGTCACGTTGACATTTGCATGCCATAGCTAGCAAGCAAGCACTGTTTTATTTATTTAGTTAGTTATTTTTATTCAGTTTTGGTAACCAGGTAGGCCCACTGAGACCAATGGTCCCTTTTTCAGGGGTGATCCGGGTTTAGTTACAGTAAAGTAGATTGAGGCCCCATCCACACTACACCACTTGAAATCTGTAACGGTTCGGAACCGTTACAGACCGTAAAAGGTACAGTGTGTCCACACTGCCAGTGAACAGTTTGGTAAAGGATTGAAAACGGTACAGCCTGTCCACATTGTGTGTAATAGTATGTGTGGTCCCAACCCCGTCGAAGCAGAGCATATCCCATGGTGCACCTGGTGAGGACAGCTTTGATGAGAGGCACCCACCCGCAATACATATGGGGTAGTATGCATCTGTACAAGCCATAATGTGCAACATACAGTATGGTAATGATCTGTTACACACCTATGGTGAGGAGGCGACAGGGAGAAGGCGTTGGGGGGGCTGCATGGTTGATACAGGGAGGTACTGCTGTGAGAGGGAGGGAGAGTGTGTGACATGGCAACATGTCCAACAGGGGTAGGGCACCAGGGCATGACAGCCGGTCAGGTACTGCTGCTGAATGGCTGATGGCAACCCCTCCACTACTGCCATCGGTGTACCCCACCACTCCCCTGTACACAGTGCCACACATCTATTGGCCACCGCAGCGGTGTTACACTATGCACTCAGGAGCTCAGCCGCTGTATGTGTGCACTACTGGCACCGTTCCACAGGTAGTATTGATGCCACAACTCTGATGGGCAGGCGGGGTACTCCCAGCGCCTGCCACAGTGAGAGACGTCATCACAGACAGTATATGGATACTTCAGGAGGCGGCTCTCAGAGAGGCATGTGACAACAGGGGGGTAGGTCAAGTGGGGGCACATGGGTAACTCCAGGGGTGGGCATACCGCTGTAGGTTGTTACCCTGCTATGGAGACTGCCCAGTATTGCAGCCTACGCTCGTGCCTCACATTGCTGTTGGTACGCCCTGGCAGCTTCCGCCCCATGCATTACACCAGTGCTGCAATGCATGCAGGTATGGTGGGGGACTGGAGGCAACACGGTGGAGCGTTTAGACACACACTGGTAACGTTACAGAATTGCAACGTTACAGGGACCGTTGTTGAAACCACCTCACAACAGGTTTCTATAACGGTTCCGAAAACACCTTCTGTAACATTACCAGTGTAAATGCAAACCATTACGGTAACGGTTTAAGCCGTCTGTAATGTTACCAAACTGTTTTACTGGTGTAGTGTGGATAGGGCCTTACAGAGGTGGAAAAAAATAAAAATTACAGGCGTAATTTACAGAGTTCAACAGACAGCAGTATATTGGGCACAGAGAAAGGCAATAACACTGTAGATCGAGTTAGAATACAAACAGTAATCACAAGGCACATTTCAGACAACAGTTGCCCATTTGTTGGACAGTGCATACAATATAATACCCACAACTAACACCCAGAGCAGGGGACAATCATGGGCATGGGAAGTTCACAAAATAGAATGGGTGCGGGTCAGTGATAGCAAGTGCATTTGCCAGCCTCTAGTAAGTAATCTTTGAGGCCTTTTTTGAAGCCGCTAAGTGAGGTGGAGTTAGTCAAGGAGGCTGGTAGCGAGTTCCAATAGTAGGGAGCAGAGTAGGCAAATGACTTTCTGCCCAAGTTAGTTCTGACTCTGGGGATGTCCAGACTGATACAGTTTGAGGAGCGCAACGATTGCCTCAAAGGCTTAGGGGCTATCAGTCCATTGAGACCAGGAGGTGTACAGACTCTGGTAATTTTGTAGGCAAGGGAGAAGAATGGGTAGGTCATCCTGTCATTTAGCATGGGTCAGTTCAGCAGGAGAGGATCTGCAATGGTGGCTCTGTGAGAGGACATTGTTACAGAGTGGCTGATCTTCAACTGCACAGCCAGTTTTTGTTTCCAGTTTCTAAGAAACTGGAGGACAGGGCACGCCATAAACCAAGGTGGGGAGAATGGTACCATTTGCAACAGTTATTCTGGCCTTGGGGGTAAGGGAGCTGCCCAGTCAGTAGAGGAGGCCAAGCTTTTGGTGTATAGCCTTCACTATGTGACCCACATTTTGTTTAAATGTAAGATCTTGGTTGAGGTAGACACCCAGACATTTTTATTTTATCCACAACCTTAAGGTGGGATCCAGAGGAGGTATAGAGGGTAAGTAGGTGTTGCCAGGACACACCAAGGTTCTAGGGTCCGAATAGGACAGCCTTAGTTTTTTTCTCATTAAGTACTAGTAGATTAACAGTAAATTATTGTTCCACAACATTCAGGTGGGTGAAGAGCTTAATGTTGATAGTGCCAGCATCTTCTGTGCTCCAGTACAGTATGGCATCATTGGCATAAAACAAAAGGTTGACCTCTCCACAGTCATTACCAGTGTCATTAATAAAAATGGAAAAGAGCAAGGGACCTAATATGGAACCCTGGGGACTCCATCGTTGTTGTGGAGGTGAGCTGAGTAGATACCTTTCCATTTGACTGCCTGTGACCTGCCTACAAGATAATTAGAGACCCAGGTGAAGGAATGACTGTCCAAACCTAGCAGGGTCAGTTTATGAAGAAGCCAGTTGTGGTCAACCAAGTCGAATGCCTTCGTTAGGTCAATGAAAATGGTGATCCTTTGTCCAGTGCATTTAGGGTGTCAGTCGTGAATTTTACAAGTGCTGTGTCAGTCCCATGCGATTTCCTGAAGCCATACTGTTTGTCAGATAGTGGATGGTGGTTTTCCATGTAGTCCTATAATTGGTTATACACCAGCCTCTCCTGTACCTTTGCCAAGGGGCTTAGTATTGAGATGGCCCGATAGTTTTCAACATGTTCTCGAGATCTGCCTTTATGCATAGGCATGACCATCACAACCTTCCATTTAGTAGGGACGGTCCCTTCATGCAAAGACCTATTTAGGAGCCAGGTTACTGGAAGGGCAAGAACAGTGGCAGCCATTTTAGAAGCTTTGGGTCTAATTTATTAGACCATGGGAAGCCATCTGCTTTTATTCGCTTCAAGAGGACAAATACCTGGTGATCCGTTGTTTCTTCTGCTTACTTTGGGGTTTATTAACCTTTATGGTTACTTCCGTTCTCACACTTTGGAAACCCCTGTGCACTCCCCTCCTTCCACTATTGTAACTATTTTGTATTACTGTTTATAATCTGTATGTTACCTTAAATTAAAGTTTGCCTGTGTAAGGAATCCTGTGTTATTGAATAATTTCTGTATTGACTGTTATGTTTAGTTTACCTCTGACTTGGAACCTTTGAAAAGGAGTCATTGACTCAAAGGTATTAATCCCAATCTGAAATAAATACCTCACTTTTCTTGACCAGTCTCAGGTGGAACTTGGAACAAGATTGTCCAGTTTCCTCAGATTGTAGGGGGCTGGGCAGGGGACTCGAAGGGCTAGATGTGTACACTGTTAGGTCAGTAAAGTAGCAGTTAAAAGAATCTGCAATCTTTAGGGGGTCATTTATACTCGGGCCATTGGCAGTAATGGAGCTGCCTAGAGGGCTAGGGCTGCTCTTATCCAGGGAATTAATATGGTGCCAGAATGTTTTAGGGCCTGACAGGGATTTGCACCGAATATTTCTTAGGTAGAGGCTTTTGGCAGTCGTAGTGCTTCTTTTGCACTTGTTCCTCAGGTCTCTGTACTTCTCCCAGTCGGCTTTAAGAGTAGACTTCTTGTAAAGATCCCAGGCCTTATCCTTTTGGACCATCAGTTTTTTTTAAGCTCAGGGCCAATCCATTTACTACATCTGCCCTGAACCTCCAGCTTCTGAAAATGAGCATGTAAACTGGCCACTGACAGAGAATTGTTAAAGTAGTCATGGGTATCATCTATAGTTGGTAAATCTAGGATTGGACACCAGTTGATGCTAGCAAGTGTGGAGATAAAGACTCTGGCACAAAGTGGGAGTAATTGCTCATTAAAGATTGTTGGGGGAAGTTTTTTCTCCAGACACAAAAGATAGGCAAGTGATCACTTGGGGAATCTGAAAAAATTCCTGCAGTCCAAATTCTGCTGGGGTTAGACTAATACCCAGTCGAGTATGGTATGGTTCCTGGTTTTAGTGTTGAGCCTGGTGAGCTTGGTTATGAACTAGGTCAGGCTGACCTCCAGGAGGAGTGTCTGAAGCCCAGGTTCAGTGTCAACTGTCCAGTTTCAATTAAAGTCTCCTAGTATAACCATTTCACCAGGTGAGTGTTCAGCAAGCAGCGTGGTTACGGATTCAAGTGCGGTTGCTGTGACACTAGGAGGGAATATATGCTGTCTAGAAGTAGGGGTTTGGTACTGCCAAGCAGCAGCTTTACAAATATGGTTTTGCATTCAGTATCATTTAGATAGGGTAAGTCAACAATGGAGGCTGTGATAGAAGAGTTTACATAAATGGGGGCACCTCCCCCTTTTTTGCCAGCTCTGTTCTTTTTATTGGCAGTGAAATTAGGTAGGTTGATCTCATGCGTAAGCACATAAGGTTTGAGCCAGGTCTCTGTTATGACAATTACATCAGACCTATACAAAGCGGCCCAACTTTCAAGTTCAGGTATTTTAGGTCTTAGGCTGTTGATGTTCATATGGACACTTTTGATACCCTTGGCCGAAGTCCAGCTTCATTCAGAAGGGGAGCATATTTTATAGTTGGAGGGGGCAGGATTCGGCTCAACATCACCACACATGATCGGTAGCAGGGATGCCAAGTGTTTGAGGAGCCAAGTTGTATAGGTGGTAGAATATTTCCTTCTATGCGACAAGTACGAGTAGAAAATGTTGTTATAGCAGGTACTTTTCTGACATAGTCCATAGGTTATCAGAGGATAAGTGTCTTTAATATGATCTGCCTTGGGAGGGACCTGGTGCAGTGGAGCGGTAGATTGCCTGTCATATGTCTAGGATGAATCATTCATGAGGAGAACATGGTCCACCCAAAGAAGTAACAGTATTTAGAAGGATGCTACCATGGGACCATAGGGCATCATGGTGGCAGAAGTAGCAGACCAGATTGTTAGTTTTTGTGCACCTGGAATCAACAATTTCTAAGAGTCTGGCTGTACAGCGATACATTAAGTAACTGCTATATAACATAGCAAGCTTCAGTGCACCTGAAGAATCAGCAATTAGGAGTCTGGCTGTACAGTAATACATTAAGCAATTGCTGTATAACATAGGATGGTAATAATTGTGTACCACAGAATAAGACAGAGCAAGCTGAGCCTGGAGTGGGGAGGGTACTGTGCTAGGCTGCGGGCACAGGGAGGAGTTCTCAGTGAGGAACCCGCTGGGTTGCTGGAGTCAGCTGCCTGTGAGGACTGGAGCAGAGGACACAGAAGGCTGCAGGAAGTACCAGATATTTTTATTTTACTCTCTTGATGTGAATCGGTCTCTGTTTGTGAGGAGGGTGTTTCGCCTTCATCTGGCAGAGCAAAATTTAAAGAGCTGGCTCTGCTGAAGAAGTAGGCTCACTGGCCTATATGGGGTGTTGTTTTGTCTGGCAGGGTGCACGGTAAATTAGGGGTTGACAAGAGAGGCAGCGAGAGGCAATGGAGCATGGAGGGCTGCTGGAGGGGCATGATATCTGCTCAGTGAAGGAGAGAGGAAAGGGAGAAGTGCTGAGGTCTCGGGAGTAGGGCATGATTGAATTCCACGAGAGCTGGGGATGGCCCTAATTCCACCCTCCCCCAGCCCACCCTTCCCCGAATAACACAGATCTATTGGGGGGTGTGGCTTGGCTATTGGAGGCTCCTACATTGCTCGTGGCATACTACTGGTGGAGAGCACGGCCAGGGGCAGGCACTAAGGTTCCCAGCTTAAGAGGGAAAATGGTGAGCACCTGAGAGTGTATTAACATACTAACATACTAAAATGCCAGCAGAATAGGCCTAATGGTCTTTCGTGTCTGCTCGTTTGGTCAGCCCCCACCCTGGGTGCTGACCTTGCTGTCCCCCTCGACTTCTCTGGCTTCTCCCTTCCCAGTTCCGGATATTCTTGCTGCATTGGATTTTGCTTCCTGAACCCTTCCCTGTACCTGTCCCACCCTCTTGAACCCCTCCACTGTCTCTGCCTCCACCAGCCCGCTAGGTAGTGCATTCCATGGCTCTACCACCCTCTCAGTGAAGTAGCACCTCCTTTCTCCTCTGAATCTTCCCTCCAGCTTCCACCCCTGCCCTCTAGTGGCCCCCTCCTTCCTTCGAAGCACCCTCACTGTTCTCCCATTTACCCTCTTCATGTACCTGAAGACCTCTATCATGTCCCCCGGTCCCTCTTCTTCCAAAGTGTACATATTTAGCTCTTCGAGCCCTCCTCATAGGTCCTGTCCCCCAAGCCCCAAATCATTTTGGTTGCCTCCTCTGGACCCTCTCCAGGAGGTTAATATCCCTCTTAAGTCGGCCTCCAAAACTGCATGCAGTACTCCAGCTGCGTGCCTCACCAAGCAGTTATACAGAGGAGTATCACTCTCCTTCTGGAGGTGATCCCAGCGATGCATCCCAGCATCCTGTTGGCCTTGGCTGCTGCCTCTACAAGTCTCAGAGTTGTTCATCTTGACATCCACCACCACCCCAGGTCCTCTCAGCCATTGAGACTTGTAGTATTTCCCCAGGGTGTACACTTGGCCTGGGTTTCTGCCCCAGGTGGAGTACCTTGCATTTCCCTGCATTAAACCTCAGCTTCCACTTTCTAGACCATCTTCCAGAGCCTCCAGGTCCCCTGCAGGCCACCTCCCTCCTCCCCATCCACCACCGCCCCAGTTTCGAAAGTCATCTGCAAGAGACTCATCTCACTCCTGATTCCTGTCCTTATGTCAGATACGTAGGTGTTGAACAGAAGGGGCCCAGGACTGACCCTGTGGGACCCCACTAATGACCCTCCTTGGGAAGAGACTATCCACCAACCACGACCCTCTGGGTCTGGTCCTGGAGCCAATTGCCTATCCATCGGATCATCTGGTTTCCCACCCCCATTTCTCCTAGTTTATCCAACAGGCCCACGTGAGGAACAGAGTCAAATGCCTTGCTGAAATCTAGAAAGAGGACATCCACTGGTCTACCCAGGTCCAAGGCACTTGTCACGGGGAGTATTGATAGTCAGAGGAGGGGGCACAGTACATAACAGCAAGGTACACTTGTGGGTCTCAGGAGCTGAGGAGGACAAGGGCAACAATCATCACTTGTATACAAGGGCTATAGTAACATAGGAGTAGATCATGGAACATTACAGGGAAGGATACATTAGGAAGGGGAACAGCTATGATGGGGCAGGGAGTGGAACGGGGGCAGCAGAGAACAGGAGGGGGCACCTTGGGTAGAATAGTGGACTGCAAAGGGTGTGGGGCAGCTACTGGGATAGACGTATTATGGAGATTAGAAGGTTGTCCAATCTGCCACAGGCTGAGGAGACTGAAGGAAAGAGTGCAGTGGCTTGGTAGAGAACTGGAGAGAGTGAAGGCAGAGGGGATGAGGCAGGGGGAAGGGGGGCCTCTCCCAGGGGGTAATGGGGGCACATCAGGAGAACACCAGCTTGAGGGAGGGGACAGGAAAGGGGGGCAGATTCACATCTGAACAGTGGTCAAGCGGTGGATGCAGGTCAGAGGACGGGGAAGGAGACAGCACAGGCCAATACAGGAGGGACAGGCACCAGATTTACAGTGCGGGCATCAATGGGGGAAGATAGGGAGTCGAGGGAGCATCAGTAGTGGTCGAGGGGGGAAGGGGAATAGAGCGTCCCAGAGATGGGCATTGGGAGAAGGGTAGCAGGGAACAGGGGAGGAGTGGCACAACTGAAAAGAATGGTGGTAGCAGGGGTGTAAAGGAGGGGGGTAGTGCCGATAGGGTAGGCAAGGGGTGCATACCTACAGAGGGGCAGGGGAGGGAGGTAGAGGGGAAAGCGGATGATAGCAAGGGACCAAGGGAAATGGGGGTGCACAAGACAGGGGTGGAGACTGGGAGGTCAGAGGGGAGAAGCAAAGAGAATTAGGTGGGCACGGGAGGTCAGACATTGGAGAGGGACAAGGAAGGAAAAAGGGGGAGGGAAGGAATGGGACATGGAGAAGGGGGTGTGCTAGTGTTGGGGGATTCCATATTGAAAGGGGTCAGATGGGGCGGTAAAGGGGAAAGTCATAGTCTAGTATGGATCAAGTCTATTCCCGTGTTGATGGCAGGCAGGGCAGGGCAGGCCATTCTCAAGTGCACAGGGAGGGGATGAAGGAAACCGCATGTTGTGGTGCATGTCGGTATGAACGACCTGTCAAGGGAGACAGTGGAGATAGTAAAGGGAGATTCATGAACTAGGAAAGCTGTGTGAGGAGGTAGGGACAACAGTGGCCTTCTCAGAGGTGCTCCCAGTATCCTGTGCAAGCACTGTGAGGAAGGGAAGGATAGGGAGATTAACACCTGGCTGTGGGAATGGTGCCTACCAAGAGGTATAGGGTTAGTAGGGGCTGGGGCAGAGCCTGGGACAATAATGACTTGTATGCAGGGACAGGCTACATTTGAGCGGGGAGGGGAAGGGAGTACAGAAGCAGGACAGAGGAGGCATAAAGACAAGGGTAACTTAAACTAGGTAAGGGGTGGCAAGAGGTCAGATGGCAAGCAGGGCTACCAGAGAGGGAGCCAGACAGCCTACCCCCCAAGCTGTACGGAGGGCCGGAGTAGGAGCCAAAGGGGGGACAACCGGTGGGGTAAACATAGTAACAGGAAGAGGGTAGTGTCACTCAAACACGAGCAGCCTGGGAAACAAAGCAGCCGAGTTCCAGGCTCTCTGGCAGTGGGGCGGGTGGATATTGCAGCCATTACAGAAACTTGCCAACCAGTACCAGGCTTGATTTGATGTTTCCTGGACACAGGTTGTTCAGGAAGGACAGAGCAAATAGGAAAGGGGAAGGTGGCAATCTATGTAAGGGAAGGAGTAAGGTGTATAAGAGAAAAAGGAAGGAAGGTGCAATGGAGGCCCTGTGGATGCAGCTTCAGTTTCCAAGAGACAGGGTGCTGAGGTTCGGGGTGGTCTATAGGGCACCAACTCAAGGGGAGGGCCTGGACAGGGAGCTGACAGATCAGGTAAGGAGGGTTTATAGGAAGGAAAATACAGTGGTGGTAGGGGACTTCAACCTACCTGCAGTGGACTGAGCACACCGACCACCACAAGTGCTAGGGAGCAGGTTATACTGGGGACATTTCAGGATTGCTTCATGGTGCAGCTGGTGCACAAACCAACTAGGTTAGGAAGGACTCTGGACCTTGTATTATCAAACGGGGAAGCTGTAAGGGACCTAGAAGCTGAGGACCCTCTGGCTGGGAGTGACCACCATTCTGTGTGGTTCATACTCAGTATGGAAAGCAAATGGGGTGTTTGGTTACCAGGGCAATTGATTTTAGGGGGACAGACTATAACAAGATGAGTGAAATTCTGATACACCATCTGGATGGGAATCTAGCCAACCATGGATGCTAACAAGAACTGGGGGTATCGTTAAGGCAGGGCTGGCGGAGCCACTGGGACATGTGCTGGGGTACAGAGTGAGGCAGGGAAGGGCAAGGAAGCCCAGTTGGCTGACCAAAGAGGTGATGGAGGTGGTGAGAGCAAAGAGGAGAGCATTTCAGAAATTCAAAAGGTCAGGAGGGGAAGATGGGAAGGAGTACACGAATAAGTCTAGGGAGGGTACAAGACCTAGTCAGAGCCGCCAAGGAGCTGAGGCTGGCGCAGGACTTTAAGGATGGGGAGAAGGACTTCTTTAGATACGTTGGGGAGAGAGAGAAGGAAGAACAGGGACCAGATAGTGAGAATTAGGAAAGACGGGGGGTAGAGAGGAGGAGCAGGAAGAGACACTGAATGAGTACTTTTTTTAATTATTTTATTTAGATATTTTTCTCTAGACGTCCTCTTTCTGGACTTCAGCAAGGCATTTGACTCTGTTCCTCACGAGGGCCTGTTGGATAAGCTGGGAGAAATGGGGGTGGGGAACCAGATGATCAGATGGCTAGACAATTGGCTCCAGGTAGTTGGCGGGATAGTCTCATCCCCAAGGAGGGTCATTAGTGGGGTCCCACAGGGATCAGTCCTTGGGCCGCTCCTGTTCAACACCTACGTCTCTGACATAAGGACAGGTATCAAGAGTGAGATGAGTCTCTTTGTAGATGACTCAAAACTGGGGGTGGTGGTGAATGGGGAGCAGGGGAGGGTGGCCCTACAGGGGGACCTGGAGGCTCTGGAAAGATGGTTTAGAAAGTGGAAGCTGAGGTTTAATGCAGGGAAATGCAAGGTACTGCACCTGGGGGCCAGAAACCCAGGCCAAGTGTACACCTGGGGGGGATGCTACAAGTCTCGATGGCTGAGAGGGACCTGGGGATGGTGGTGGATGTCAAAATGAACAACTCGGAGACTTGTAGGAGGGCAGCAGCCAAGGCCAACAGGATGCTGGGATGCATCGCTAGGGGGATCACCTCAAGAAGTAAGTGATACTCCCTCTGTATAACTGCTTGGTGAAGCCACACCTCGAGTACTGCGTGCAGTTTTGGAGGCCACACTTAAAGAGAGACATTAAACTCCTGAGGAAGGTCCAGAGGAGGGCAACAAAAATGATTTGGGGCTTGGGGGACAGGACCTATAGGGAGAGGCTCGAAGAGTTAAATATCTACACATTGGAAGAGAGAAGGGACCGGGGGTACATGATAGAGGTCTTCAGGTACATGAAGGGGGTAAATAACGGAGGAGCAGTCAGGGTGCTTCGAAGGAAGGAGGAGGGGGCAACTAGAGAGCATGGGTGGAAGCTGGAGTGGGGCAGATTCAGGGGAGAAAGGAGGAGGTGCTTCTTCACTGAGAGAGTGATAGAGCCATTGAATGCGCTGCCCTGGGGGCTGGTGGAGGCAGAGACGGTGGAGGGGTTCAAGAGAGGGTGGGACAGGTACAAGGGAAGGGTTCTGGAAGCAAAATCCAGTGCAGTGAGAATATCCGGAACTGGGAAGGGAGAAGCCAGAGGAGGCGAGGGGGGCAGCAAGGTCAGCTCCCAGGGTGGGGGCTGACCAAACGAGCAGACACGAAAGACCATTAGGCCTATTCTGCTGGCATTTTAGTATGTTAGTATTTATTTATTGAATTTTGTTGACCTAGTAGGCCCACTGGGACTGGAAGTCCCTTTTTTCAGGGGTGACCGGGGGGAGGGATACAGATGGTAAGCAACTGAAATTGAACCAGATTAAGCTGTTGGTGGCATTTTAGTGAGTCGGGGAAATTTGGCCAGGGACACTGGGGGAAACTCACTCTTTTTCGATAAGTGCCATGGGATGTTTCACATCCACCTGAACTACCACCAATCCAGGCAGATGGGACCTCGGTTTAACGTCTCATTCGAAAGACGGTACTTCTGCTCTGTATTCACAGTAGTGGGGTCAGATACCACATGGGAGCAGTGGAGTGGGCAGGGGAAGGGGTGACTGATGCGGAATTTACTGAGGCCAGGCTACTGGAAGGACTGAGAGCACTGTGGGTGGACAAGGCACCAGGGCCTGATGGCATTCACCCTGGCGTACTCAGGGAACTGGCTGGGTGCCTGGCAGGACCACTGGCTGACCTTTTCAATACCTCTCTGAACACGGCATGTGTGCCACAAGACTGGAGATTGGCCCATGTGGTACCCATTCACAAAGGAGGCCCAAAGGATGATCCAGGTAACTACAGACCAGTGAATCTCACATCAATTGTGGGGAAGTTCATGGAGACCATCCTTAAAGAGAGACTGGTGACATTCTTAGAGGACAGTGGTCTCCAGGACAAGCAACAACACATGTTCATCTCGGGAAAGTCCTGCCAGACAAACCTGATTGAGTACTACGACTGGGTGACCAGGGAACTGGACAGAGGTCATGCTGTGGATGTCTTGTACTTGGACTTCAGTAAGGCCTTTGATTCCGTGCCACATGGGAGGCTAGAGGAGAAGCTGGAATTTATTGGGGTGGGTACTAAGATGGTCAAATGGATCACTAATTGGCTCAAGGACAGGCAGCAAAGGAGAGTGGTGGAGTGGAAACTCTCATCGCATGGGGCGGTAACAAGCAAGGTGCCACAGGGATCGGTACTGAAACCAGTGCTGTTTGGGATATTCATAGCAGATATCTTACTTGGGACCAAGAGTAAGATCAGTTTGTTCACAGATGATACCAAGATGGGAGCTGTGGTGGATGACATCGAGGGGTGTAGGAGACTGCAGGGAGACCTGAATAAACTACAGGAGTGGTCGGAAACATGGCAGTTGGGGTTCAGTGCCAAGAAGTGCAAAGTACTGCATTTTGGAGCTAATAACTAGAGGAGGAGCTACCAGCTGGGAGGGGTACAGTTGGGGAACGCTGAGAAGGAAAAGGACTTGGGGGTGATTATAACAGGGAATATGAACAACTCTGCTTAGTGCAGGAGAGCAGTAGCCAAAGCTAACAAGATGCTGGGCTGTATAGCAAGGGAGATCTCCTCTAGAAGTAGGGAGGTGATCCTTCCCTTTTATAGATCACTGGTCAGACTTCACCTGGAATACTGCGTGCAGTACTGCCGCCCATTCCTGAAGAAAGACATCAGGCTGTTGGAAGGGATGCAGCACAGAGCGACTAAGATGAGCCAGAGTTTGGAGGGGAATTCTATGAAGAAAGACTGAACAGGCTTAACATATGGTGCTCACACAGCATTATGATCAGCACATTCAGCTCTCTTAGAAGGGATCTGCAGGCCACAAAAAGCCACACAGCTGGCTTTTAATATTGCCAGTAAATTTGGATGGGTCGGGTCAGCGTGTCCTTTTTCTAGCCCATGTACCACTCCCCCCACCCCCTTAAAAATTGCTCCATATTATTAATTTCTAAAGCAGTACTTGTGTTTATGTAGTTCAGGGACTGTGGAAGCCCCATCCTGCAGTCAGCCCTCCAAGAACTGCCAGTGAGAGACTGTTAGAAGTGCCATCATCGACACTTCTGGTGTCTGCTGGGGATTGTGCTTCTTCCTTATGTTGTTGCATGCCTGTGGAACATCCTCCCCATTTAAAGTAGAGCAGTACCTTCCCTGGAGACATTTAAGATACAGTTGGACTTTTTCTATTTGTCTCTGATTTTTTTTTCTGTATTGTACAGTTATACTTCTCAGTGTTTGAAAGGAAACTTTTCAAAATCTTTTTTCTACATAATATGTCCCAAGTAGCACTGCTGGAAAGGTGCCATAGACATTTATTTATTTGCTTTTGTTTATCAGGTAAGTATACTAGACAACCAAGTGCCTATTTTCAGGTGCGACTTGGGAGATTACAGAGGTACATTCAAGAACATTAGTCAAAAACAAGTACAGGTACATTCAGGAGACTCAAGGAGAGCAAGGACAATACAAGAACATCAGGTTTTACATCACCGCATTAGTCAGCAATAGTCGAATAAATCTGGTTGAAGCAGTCATTCTGACAATATGGGCAAACCTGGCCCATACAAAAGAGTTTATTCAAATGATTTACAGATAATGTTTGTCAGTACTATAAACTATTGTATCCATGATGCTTTGCTTTAGTGGAGTATGTTAGATTGGACTTCTGGAAATTTGGCATCACTGCTAATGTCATTCCAGGAGGGTAACTCCTGCATCAGTGCTTTGCTCTGAGCTTCTTGTCTTTGAAATTTGTTTTAGTCAGTGATGTGCAAAATGTTTTAAAACCATGCCACTACTAAGTAGATAGGAATATTTTTCATTACTCTCACCATTACATCCAGTCCCACCTTAACCCCCTTGTTTTTTTTCAAGACTCAGCATAACCATTATCTTAAAGATCACAGCAGTACTGATAAGAACTTTACATTTCTGTGGGGCAGGAGAGAAACACACAGGCTTAATTGAGACTTCTGGAGTTAAAGGTTTATTAATAGTGCTCTAGTTTAGGATGAGTGCACTTGTAACTTGTCTTGGCTGTCAGGAGTGACCACCACTCAACCCAGTATGGCTCACATTGATATGGGCAAGGAAGGAGTGCAGTCTGGCACAAGAGTGCTGGAACTTCAGGAGGGACGACTTTGGGAGGATGGGGAAGTGGTAAAGGGTACCTGGCCAGACTTCAATCTAGTACGGACACTAACCAGAGGTGGGAGCTCATAAAGCTGGGGATAGTGGAGGCAACCAAAACCTGCTGCAAGGCCCAGAGCAAGAAGGCTAGGGCTAAGAAACCCAAGCTGGTTGAGCAAGGAGGTCATGGAAAAGGTAAGGAGGAAAAGAGCTGCCTTTAGGAAGTACAAGGAAAACGGGAGAGGGGAGGACAGGGAGGAGTACTTGACAGAATCGAAAGAGGTGACAAGGGCAGTAAGGGGAGCCAAGGCATCTACAGAACTCAGGCTGGCAAGGTATTAAGAAGGGGAGAAGGACTCCTTTAGGTATGCCAGGGAGAAAGAAGCTGTAAGGACCACATAGTAAGGATTAGGAAGGCAGGGGTTGGGTGGAAGCAGGGAGGCGACAAGGCAGAAGCACTAAATGATTACTTCTGCTCAGTATTTACTAAAGAGAAGAGGGGGTGACACCCAAGGGGGAGAAATGGCAGAAATGGGGGGGTGACAGATGGGGAAATCATGGAGGGCAGAGTTCGGGAGGGTTTGAAGGCACTGAGGGTGGATAAGGCGCCAGACCCAGATGGCATCCACCTCAGGGTACTGAAGGAGCTGGCAGAGGTCCTTGCAGGACCTTTGGCAGACCTATTTAATGCCTCACTACATTTGGGAGTATACCTCAGGACTGGAGGATGGCTCTTGTGGTGCCCCTCCACAAGAGTGGCCCCAAGGATGAACCGGGAAACTACAGACCAGTGAGCCTCACATCCATTGTGGGTAAGCTAATGGAGACTATCCTGAAGGAGAGGTTGGTGGCCCTCCTAGAGGTCAGAGGACTACAGGACAGCAGACAGCATGGCTTCATATGGGGCAGATCCTGCCAAACCAACCTGGTGGAGTTCTATGACTGGGTAACTAGGCAACTGGACAGGGGCCATGCAGTGGATGTCCTGTATCTGGACTGCAGTAAGGCATTTGCCTTGGTGCCGCATGGAGGGCCAGGGGCAAGTTAGTAGGCACAGGGTAGGTGTAAAGCTGGTGAGATGGCTAGGAACTGGCTTCAGGGAAGGCAACAGAGGGTGGTGGTGGGTGAGGAGCTCTCACACCCAAGGGTAGTGACGAGCGATGTTCCACAGAGCTCGGTGTTGGGACCAGTGTTGTTTGGGATATTCATTGCAGACATAACATGGGACATCAAGAGCAAGATCAGTCTGTTTGCTGATGATACCAAGGTAGGAGCAGTGGTGGATGACCTAGGGGGATGGCAGGGGTTGCAGGATGATCTGGCAAAGCTTGAAACCTGGTCAGACACCTGGCAACTGGGGTTTAATGCCAAAAGTGCAAGGTGCTGCATTTTGGGATAAAGAACCCAAGGAGAGTTACCAGCTGGGAGGAGTGCAGCTAGCCCAGACAGAGGAGGAGGAGAAGGATCTGGGGTGCTCATTACAGGGTCAATGAACAACTCTGCACAATATAGGAAGGCAGCTGCAAAGGCCAACAAAATGCTGGGTTGTATTGCAAGGGTTATATCCTCGAGGAGGAGGAGGTGATTCTGCCACTGTATAGGTCATTAGTTAGACCACACCTGGAGTACTGCGTGCAGTACTGGCACCTGTATCTGAGAGGGACATTTAGTTACTGGAGGAGTGCAGCACAGGGCAACAAAGATGATCAAGGGCTGGGGGACTTATCATACGAGAGGAGGCTGAGGGATTTGAACATGTACTCGCTGGAGGAGAGGAGGGAAGGGGGGGGACATGATTGAAACCTTTCAGTACATGAAAGGAATAAACAAGACAGGTACAGAGCGGCTGTTCAAAGTAAGGGAGGGGAGGGACACCAGGGGCCATGATATGAGACTGGAGGAAGGAAGGTTCAGGAGAGAAATGAGGAGACACTTTTTTACAGAGAGGGTGGTGGCTGGGTGGAATGCGTTACCTGCTGAAGTGGTATCTAGTAGAACAGTGGACTGTTTCAAAAGGGGATGGGACAGGACAAGGGGGAGGGTCAATGAAGGGGAAGGGTGGAAGGGAGGAGCAGCTGCAGAATAAGGGGTGCTAGCTGCACATTCAAACAGACTTGATAGACCTCTAGGCCTTTTTCTGCTGGCAAATTTTGTATGTTCATATGTTCTGAGTTAATGATTTCTGATCTTAAAGTAGCAAAAATGTATTTCTAATATCCTTAGATTCATAATCAGTATGTTTTTAATTTCTTCAGACATTAAGAAATACAGTTTTTGTAATTATTTTTATAATAAATGACTCACATTATTAAAGCTGACCACCACTCAAAATATTTAATAATCTCATCTGTTGTTCAGTTGAGAGTACCTTTTGACTCTAACCACTGGCTGTGGAAGTATTATGAGGGTGCTGTCACACGTTTCTGATAGTAAATAGAATGGCACTACACCAGGATGGTTCATTTTTTTTCGTGGTGGGCTTTGCAAGGAAGTTGGACGTCTATTGACTTCAAAATCACATATCTCAGTTCAGAGATGATATAAAATGAAATTGATATGGTGATGTTTTCCGCATAAATACATAACTACTAAAAAGATGATGACTTACACATACTGCTCCTTTGAAGTGCAACTGGTGACTCTAGGAAATTTGAGAAATATAATACATAGACAAACTATAACTTCTAATTTAATTAGTTTCAGTATTAATCATCCACTTGTTCCTTTTATTAAAGGCGTGCATGAAAAGTGAGTCATTTCACTGTTGGGAATAATTATTGAGAACAAATCTGAAGCATAAATGCAGTGTTTGGAAGCAGTAAAAATGTAACAAAATCTGGAGGAATATTAGGAGAAACTTTGCTAGACGTGATTGGACGCTGTCGATGGCACTGTATCAACACCGGTTTGGTCTCATCTTGAGTACTGTGGGCAGTTCTGGGCCCCACAGATTTGAAAAGATCTGGGTAGATTGCAGAGGGTACAGCAGAGAGCCAGATGAGCAGTGAAAGGTGGAGGGTTTATCATACGAGGAAGATATACTGAGGGAATTTCATCTGTTTCTGTTGGAGAAGAGAGAGAAGATGGAGGGGTGTGATATAGCTATATATAAAGCTGTTATGGAACCACCATTACATGCATCATTTAATTTGAAAATGAAATATAAAACAGCTGATACTGGGGACACAGTGTTTTAGTTGATAGGTAGCCATTTGAGAGCAAAACAAAGGAGACTGCTCTTCATTGAGAGGGTGATTAATGCCTGGAATGGTTTTCCAGATAGTGTGGTACAGTGCTCCCTCGTATATCAACCCCCCATTCACCACCCTCATTTGCCACCAGTGTGAGCTCTTGTCCCATTTTCCAACAATGTTATCTCCCCCTCAACCGTCCCCCTCTGTTATCCGCCACCCTCTTTTATCTGCCAAAATGTAGGATGTTCAGAGGTTGACAGATAAAAAAGGGAGAGTACTGTAGTTAGATGAACCATTACATCTTTTAAATTGTCCCTAGATGAGTTCATGAGGGTCACTGACCTAAATGTATACAACCGTTGAGAAATGAGGGATCATCAGTATAGGCCCGTGGGCCTTCTGCCATCCAAATTGCTTATGTTCTTGTGTGACGAGATGAGGATTATGGCTTCAGGAGGAGAATAAGCATAGAAACATAGAAGATGATGGCAGTAAAATGCCTTACAGCCCATCCAGTCTACCTGACTCTACCTGTATTTGGAAGTCATGGTTCTAGCGGCAAATCACTTATCCTTCCCCCCTCCCCTTTTCCTAATGTTCTTACCAACCCCATGTGTCTGTCCCAGCCATGTTTGAATCCTTCCGCTGACTGGACACAGACAACTGTGCTAGGTGGCTGGCCATGATGGACATGCAGTGCCTGCAGGGGTGCCAGATAGGATCATGGCATTTTCATCCAGTTTTTCTCCCAGGGTGCCATCGTGCAATGTTGTGTATGTTGGCATCTGAGAGCAGCCTTTCCACTTGTGATGCACTTACATGCACTACCATATTTCTTCCACCTGGTGGCAGTCTCACAGTGAGACACAGAGTCCCCCACAACCCAAGGGAGCAGAGCTGTCGCTTGGACACACTATCCTCCCTCCTTCTGTGGCCCCAGTGACCCATGCTCATTTCCGAACCTAGGTCATTGGCATTGCATATGGTAGTCCTGGCGCTGTGCCAGCAGGAGAGCTTTCATACCTTGTGTTAACCCTGTGACACGAAAAGTACTTGCAGTCCAATTGTATCATTAAAACTTATTCTGGAGCCAAAATCTGTATAAATAGGTCATAGTGATGGAAGAGATCCAGAACATTTGAAGGATCTGAACCTGATTTGGAACATCAGGCCTCGGTAGAGACTACTGCTGTTGGAATGAGAGTGCTGGTTGGCCACGGTATAGTTCGCAGTGATACAGAGAGCATGCCCCATCATGGAGGAAAAGTGGAGTGATAGAAAACAGAAGTAGGCATTGGGGAGGAGGGAGAAGACCTAATAATAAGACTTCTTGGAAATTATGAAACTATAATTCTGATGTTTGGTCATGTTTGACGTGACTGTTCTTTGATGGGCAGACAAAAGAGGTGTGCAAGAACAAGGGGGCACAATTTGAAGATAGAGGGGAGGTGGCTCAGAGGTAATGTGAGGAAGTATTTTTTCACAGAGAGGGTTGTGGATGCATGGAACGGCCTTCCAGAGGAGGTTGTGGAGTCACAAACAGTGGTGGAATTCAAGCATGCATGGGACAGCCATAAGGCAATTCTACGGGGTGGGGGTAGGAAGAAGTAGGCTGCTGGTTAACTAGGATCTGCAGCTTATCCAGTAGGCAGGGAAATGGGCAGACTGGGTGGGTCAAGCGGTCCTTATCTGCCATCAAATTCTGTGTTTCTATGTTTCTATATTCCTTGGAGGAGAGAAGGGATAGGAGAGACATGATCGAGACATTTAAGTATCTGAAGGGGATATACAAGGTGAATACAGAAGAGATATTCCAGATCAGAAGGGGGAGGGATACTAGAGGGCACCAACTGAGGTTGGATGGGGAAAAATTCAGGAGGGAGATCAGGAGACATTATTTCACGGAGAGGGTGGTGGACAAGTGGAACACTCTACCTGAGGAGGTGGTTTCCTGTAGGACGGTGGACTGCTTCACGAAGGGTTGGGACACAGGGGAGGGAATGGCTGTGGGTAGGAGGGGTGGAGCAGCTTCAAGTTGAGGGGCTAGCTGCACAATCGAGCAGACTCAATAGACCATGTGGCCTCTTTTTGCTGGTATTTCATATGTTCATAAATAATAGCTGTATAATACAGAAAACTTGTTGAAGGAGTGATGAGTAAACTGTTTACTGTAGGATAAGCTTACTAAATGTGTGATGCATAGACAGATTACTGTAGGATAGGCTGTGCTTAGTAACAACAATATATATTGACCTTAATAGATATTAACTGTATGAAGCTTGTTAGCAAGCAGCCCGCCTTCAAGCTCACTATCACCACCTACCAGTGTGCATCGCTCACTGCTCACCAACTCACTATCCAGGCACAGATGTTAGGGCTGCACAGAGGCAGGTCTCATTACTCAAGTTCTTGTGATGATTTCCTGGACTGCAGATGGCAGTCTGTCTAGATGCCGTTAAAGTTATTGGGTGGGAGGTGGAAGAGCCAGATTCCTGCTACGAGCTCCAGTGAGCTGGGAGACATGAGCGGGTCCCTGTTTTGTTTTTCCCAAAAATGTGTAGTCTTCGGTGTGGGGGAGGACAGTGGAAAGACAGTCTGTTGCTGCCCTCTGACCCCGATGCGATGAACTCCAACAGCATCTGAAGCTGCTGTGCAGAGCCAACTGTATTTAAGGAGCCAAAAAGATTTAAAATTTTTGTGCCTATTCTCCAGAGTCAAGCTGATTGGACTCTACTTCAGACCCCTCTGGCAAGCAGATAGGGTCCAATCCGCATCAAAATTCCTGCTTTGAGCTCCAGTGAGGTGGGAGACACAAAAGCGGGTCCCTGTTTTTTTGGGGTTTTTTTTCCAAAAAATGTATAGTCTTCGGTGTGGAGGGAAGGGCAGTGGAGAGGCAGTCTGTTTGCTGCCCTACAACCCCCAATGAGATGAGCTCCAGCGGCATCTGAAGCTGCTGTGCAGAGCCAATTGTATTGAAGGAACCAAAGAGATTTATAATTTTGACACCTTTTCTCTGCAGTCCCTTGGGACGCTCAGTCTACCTCACCTTGGTCGGCCCTCCAACAACCCAGGTCTGTTCCCGAGCCTGGGTTGCTGGCATCGCAAACAGTAGCACTACTGCTGTGCCGGCGGGCTGGCCAGAGGCCTCCTTTAAAATAAATGGAGTGATAGCACCAAGGTTCCTTGTGGCTCGAGGCATGGGACAGGGGTGCCCGTTGTTGCCCCTGTTGTTTTCATTGAGCACAGAGTCCCAAGCAGAGTGAGTGAGAAATGATGATAGGGTGAAGGGAATTGAAGGGGCAGGGGAGAACCATAAAGTGTCGCTTTATGTGGACAATGCATTTTTTTTTTTTGTTCGGGATCATGAGACTTTAGTGCCAGCGCTACATGAGATTGTGGTTGGCTTTGGTGCAGTTTCTGGGCATAAAATAAACTACACCAAATCGGAAGTGGTCCAGCTGAGCTGTTAGTGCAATGTGGCCTTCAAAGCGAGGTTTCCTTACGCATGGGCTGCTAATAATACAATTAAACATCTGGGAATTAAGGTTACCCCCAAACTGGAAAGACTTATTTAAACTAAATTAATATAAACTGTTAGTGGACGTGATGACAGATTTAAAGAGATGGAGTCTTCAGCCATTCTCGCTCTTTGGATGGGTAGGAATTATAAAAATGAATATCTGAACAAGATCCCTCTTCCTGTTCCAGATCCTTGTGGTGGCCATTCCACAAACTAGAGGGACAAATACAAAGGTTTATCTTGAGAGGGACAAAATTAACAGAAGAACACTGCTGCTACCATGGGAAGAAGGAGGAGGGGTGGGAGTCCCGGGTTTCAGATTATATTATCTGGTGGCACAGGCTGCGTATGTAGTAACATGGGCAAAATAGAAGTATTGATCCAAATGGTGCACTATGGAGAATATAATAGCGTTATCTGCACCCTTGTATGGAATTTTGGCAACCAAAATGACACCAGAAATGATCAGTTCAATACAGAACCCCTGGGTCACACACTCTCACAAAATACTTATACGAATACACTCCAAACCCGTTGACCCCCTGATGTTCATTTCAGGAAATCCAGAGTTTGAACCAGCTAGGCAATATCCTGGGTGCAGACTATGGAATGGGAAAACCCTCACCAGGTTTGAACAGAGCCTAGAGGGGGGCATTGCGTTTCCTTTCAGACTCTTCAAGGGGAATTTAATTTGAGCCAGAATGAACTTTACAAATTTTTGCAAGTCAGAAGCTACATTTTGGAGGGTAACAACGTGCAACTTTTGAAGGAAAAAACAAGTTGGGAGGAATTCCTTTATTGGGCAGTTATGCTCAGATATAGACTGCAGTATAAAATTCCACAGGTATGTCGGCTCCTTCAGCAAGAAAGCGGACATGATCTGTTACCTATTTGAGATAAATGGCAGGCTGAAATTGGAAGGGACATAGTGGAGGAGCAATGGAAAAAGTGGTTGGATGGAGGATGGAAAGTATCTTCATCCCAGGATTGGGGAGAATTTAAATGGAAGGTTATACAATGGGGTATGAAAATCCTGCAACTTCATTGGTCAAAACACATCATAGGACCATGGTATATCCTGTGATAACACACAGCTGAGAAATAGCATTTATAAAAAAACACACTTAAATTCATTTAAAATTTATTTTACACATGGGTCCATTGTATAATCGCAATAAGGCACTCCAGGGTGTGGGTTATTGTGGGATTTGCCCTCTTCTTGTGTGGTTAAGTCACTCGGCTGCACCTTGTGACACACCACACAAGGTGTGGGTAAATCCCCCAATAACCCACACCCTGTCATGCCTTATTGCTTAAGTATAACTAAGTTCTTTCATGTACCAAGAGTAACAAAGCACCTTGGGTCTACGGGAGGGGATGCTTGCTGGAGTGGTTGTGTGGTCTGGGTCACCCATTGTCACATGTTTTGGGGCTGCCTCACTCTGGAACAGTTTTGGGCAGGGGTGCGACAGGAATTTGCAGTGATCAAGGTGGGGGGTGGGCAACGTGTATGCAGCTGAGCACTTAACTGTATGTCAGTAACTGCCCTAAAAACAATCCCTGAGAGATGGCTGAGTGTAGGTACCTCAACAATAATGGAGTGGAGGGATAGAGTAAATACAGTATACAACATGGAGAGTCTTACTGCAACCATGAGACTTCCAGAAGACAAATTCAGGGAAAATTGCTCACCCCGGTTTGCTTATTTAGGCAGAACTCAAGTTAGGGAGGGAGGGAGAAGAGGAGGAATAGACTGTTTCATTTCTCAGGAAGTGGTCTGGTGAGTGAGGAGGGAGCACAGTTGAATCCAGGATTTGACACTGGTAATCAGAAGCAAGTGGGGGGATAGTTTCTTAATGAAATGATGACAACAGCACACACGAGTTAAGGTTCAGTCATCTGTTTATTCGCATGGACCAGTTACATATCCACACATAGTTGGAATGCCTAATTTATTTTTAATTCGCTTTGATTCATTTTTAATGTTTAACAACTTTACTGAATGGATTGACTAGCCCCAAAACATATTTAGTCAAGTAAACTGATTGGGCTCGGAGAAAATAATTGTACACATACCTGTAAAAGTGTGTTGACTGTGTAAAGGGTCAGAGTCATAAGTTAAATGTGCACTAAGAATTTTTCTTTGTTTTTTCTTCTTTCTTGTTGGGATGAACTGTCAGTGCTGAAGGAAATATACACCTGTTCATTGTATAATATCAAACAACATTCAATAAAGCTCAGTTTTAAAAATAATTACAATAACATTTTACAGATTTTCAGAATTTGTTAGACAAAGCAATGTTTACTTTGCCTTTAAGGGTGCCATCCACAGAAGGGTCCTGGCCTGTCCACACACATGGAGGGCAGAGAAGACCCATGGAGTGCCCCCTACATGCATGATGTGCACCACTGGGGCACTCCAGGGCATCCATAGCGATGGATGCTTGCCCCATCCTCACCTGATTCCTATCCATGCAAGTGGCTTTGCAGGTGGGCGGGGAGGGTCGGGGGCATGAGCAGCTATGTACCTGCTTCTCACCTCAGTCTCCACAGTAGAGGGCCAGTGGAGGGGACTACTGCTACATCTCACTCTTTGCCTGGCCACTTATATAGATTCCAGGCACAAATGGCCTTCTCTTCTGCAGTCTGCAATGCTGGGAGCCTCCATAGCAGGCTGTGGACATCACTGGCACCGACTGGCGTGTTTTAGTAAATATCTGTTTTTCTGGTTGGGGATACAGCAGTGCTGGGGATACGGCAGTCCTAGAGGACTGCCCTATCCTGACATGTCCTGCTCTAGGGATCCACTTGTAGGCTGGCTGAGTAGATACCTGTGATGCAGATCCACTCTGCCATCCCCTGCCCTAATGCACAGCTCCACACTGTGGAAGGCAGCAATCTGGGATTGAGAATGCCATCTGGTGTGGATGGGCATCAGGGGCACAGGGCTGCACCCAGGATAGGCTTATTTTTAATGAATCCCAGCCACCTATGTGGATCAGCCCTTCGTGACTACACAATATATACTCTTAGAAATGAGTAATGCCCTAACAACTTGTGGTTTCAGTGTGAGGGGTGCATATAGAAAGGTCAGGGATGTTTGTTTCTTGAGATTAGTGGCATAAAAAAGGAACTTTTCTCAATTGTCCCATTGCCTGGTTTAATTTTTTATCACTGGGACTCAGCCCTGCGTCTCCTCCATGTTTTGTCCCTCTTGTGCTAGCTACCTCTGCTACCACTGCCCAGGCCATCCTTCTGCTTTGTCAGCCAACCAACCTGGCATTGATTCCTATCACAGCAGTCCCCATTTGGGTAGTGGTAGTCCTAGAGAGATGGTAAACTAGCTATCTGTCAAGATGGTCAGTTGGGAGGGCTCTGCACTGCACAGATGCACAAAGGTAGCAGCAAGGTTATTAGTGTCCGACACATCAGGGAACAGCATGGAGGGTTCTACCTCCATGGCTTCCAAATCTTTTTTTCAAGTTATATTTATTGATTTTGTAATTCAACAGATACAAGTGTTACCCGTAGGACAGTGCACCATCAAATACAATGTACAATATATGTAAAATACACTGTCTTTGACACTCCTGATTTGGTACATCACAGGAGGGTTACCAACATAAGTATATTCAAGTACTTACTAATATGCATTACAAAGGCTATATGCTGCCATGAGTGGGGAAATACTAATGCAAATCACTTTATTAATTATAAAATTTCCACCCCTTTTAATAGGTGTTGCTTCCCCAATCTACCACATCGGTGTATAAAAAACAGATAGGTACTAAACCCCCTCTCCTCCATCTGCACCAATCACTACACAGTCCAAAACAAAACATCATTAGTTTAATGATAAGTAGTGCCTTTATCTATCTAAATGTCCCATTACTATTTCTAGTTTAACTATTTAGTAAATCACTGGTACATAAAGCTATATAACTTTGGAGAGTAAAAACATCCCCCACCAAACTCAATATACCTCCATGATATCACCCTGTTCCATCACAGTAGATATTTAGAGTAAATTCCCCATTTTAAGACACCACTGCCATAAACATTGGGAACATAACGTAAAAGCATCAAGGCAGTAAATCTACGTTGAAAAAGTCATCTATGAACTAGAGGTAATGTAACAGAACTGAAGTAGTAATAATTTTATCTATGTCCAAAATCCATTTAGCCATTCTACAGTGTGATAGCTTACTGAACTCTGTCCAAGAAACCTCAGGTATTGTCCTCCTCTCCAGAGTCCGAGTTCGATTCTTTGACCATGTAATCCAACTCAATCTTCGTTACCAGTTTTGCTAGCTTCCATCGGGTCGGAGAAATGGTAGAGTATGATGTACTCTGAGTTGGCGCAGCTTAGTTCGAACTCCGTCGAAAGCCCTGCGACATTGCCTCATGGCATAACTTAGGTCGGGAAAGACATGGATGGGTACCCCCTGCCATTTAGAGAGACCCTGCTTACGTGCTTTGTTTAAAACATAGTCTCTTTCCTTCAGGGAGCCCAGGGCAACCAAGACTGCCCTTGCAGGTGGGTGAGCAGTTTCTATGTGGAGTCGGGCCCCTCTGGAATTAACTCTATAGGCCCTCAGCACAGATATCGGCGAGTCGAGGTGCAGGAATTCGGGTAACCAAAGTTCAATAAAATTATCCAAAGCATCTCCCTCCGATTCCTCTGGTAAGCCTAGGATCCTGACGTGGGATGCCCGCGCCCCATTCTCAAGTGTCTCTAAACGTTTCCTAAGCAGAGTGTTCTCTTTTACCAGGCCTGACGTTACTGAGAGCGCCTTTTCTGCTGTTTTATTGACTCCCTGGGCAAAGTCGTCTACCAATTGGATTTTTGTTTCGACAACTTGAATCCTCGAGGTAAATTCATCCATTTTTTTATCGATTGCTTGAATTGCTTTCAGCAATGCAGCATTGCACAGTTGGTTTAAATTGCCGTCGGGGGATCCTTATCTTTCTCGGGGCCTGCACGAGGTTCTTTCTGTCTGGTTCCCTCACTTCCCGTAGTAGTTTTGTTGCGACCCATTTTCTAACCTTGCCAAGTTCTAAGTTCCTGTAGTCCTTGGAGTGTCAGCAAACTAATACCAGCGTTTTTGAACAAGAATAGGGCACTTTTAACGATATTTTTTGCTTTAGAAAGTCTGATTACTGCAGAGCTACAGGAGAGTGCTGCTTCCCAGCTCGGCTGCTAGCCACGCCCCCCCCCATGGGTTCCAACTTCCTGGACCACCATGCCTTGACCAGTCATATGTAGCAGCAGGCTCGTTGGATTGCATTAAATATGTAAAAAATGTATTGCAATTTAGAACCAATATATGGTATTACACCTGGAAGACGTCGAAGATAAAAATGAAAAATGGTCAGTTTCCTCTTTAAGTAGTGAGTATTTAATAAATCACTACAGACATGTATGCCACTCTCTAATGTTGAAGCAGAACAACCTCGATAGGTAGGGGTGTCAGTAGGGTAAAGTGGTTGCAGGTTCTCTGTTTTTCTTGTCTGTTGTTCTATTTCAGTCACTGTCTGTAGTATTTTATACTGCTATCTATAGAACAAATATTTTTAGGCACTGGCTTGTAGTGTGCGCCTTCCTCTTTTTTTATTTTTATCAATCAGCAAGTCAGTGCCATTGGCACAATCAGTGGCACCATGTTGAATACACGCTCACTGCTTAATTTCTTTCAGCAGACACCACACACTCAGCTAGGGATCCTAGACTCAGCTAGAGATCCTAGACTTGGAATGCAAATCTGCATCCTCTACGTACAAGTGGGATGCACCTTCCACTAGGTCATTAGGCAGACTATAACAACTTTTTTTTTTTTTTTTTAAACCAGGAGTAGCACACTAAGCTGAAAGCTTTTTACAGGAGTGACCTGGGAGCACAGGGAAGTTAAGTGACTTGCTCAGGGTCACACAGTATGCAAGTAGAAGCTGTGGGATTCAAACCCAGGTCTGGTCTGCTGGATGTCACCAGGTTTGCAGCTCAGAGCCTTAAACCACTGCACCATACTGCCTCCCTAAAACTAATAATCAACAGTAAGATATTGTATTTCTGAAGTAAATCCTGGCTATTTTTTGGGGCCTGAAAATGGTATCTTCTACCACACACATCATTCTCTCAAAGATTAATTTTAAAATCATAGCAGCATAATGGTTAGTATCAAAGTTATTTTACAGTGTAATGGTTTCAAACGTTATTTGTTTTGTTTTTACAGATTGACAAACAGGCTATAGATGCCCAGGTGAGGGACAGGAAGATCGAAGAAGAGACTGAAGCAAAGAAACATGCTGCATATGGTATGGACAGACATACAGTACTAAACTTGTTGTCTCTTTCTTACTATTATAAAAATACCATGAAAAGATAAAACTGCGCAGAATCACCTTACAAAGCCAAGAAGACATCATAAGCTGACTTGAGGATTGGAAAATAACTTTATTGTACAAACTTCACCCAAAACAAACTGTGAACAGTAACAAATAGTACTTATAGACTGAGGCACAAAAAATAGAACTTTCTTTTAAACCGAGCTTACTTTCAGTATAGGGTGGTTTCTCCTGCTCTTCACTACAGTCTGATTTTATGTTTACTTGTGTCGGTCTGGTGGCTGTGCTGTGAGCTGCTAGGCGGAATGCTGTATCCCATAAGCCCTTCACTGTCACGCATGTATTGCAGTGCTCCGTCACCATGAGGCGGCCACCATTTATAAACTTTCAGCTCCCCTCTGGCTTCAAATGACCCCCCAAATGGAGATTAATCCCAATTAAAAATTTATTGCTTTGACTGGAAGGTGAATGGCATCAAAAACATGGGTACTGACAAGGCTAACATTCCCCAGCTAGAGATCTGTTTTCTATGGAGCTAAAGGTTTACAGTTTGTTAAAAATAAACTCACACAGACTGTACCTGCATATTAAATGATAAAAGTTAAACAGTTGTTTACTCGGTCCTTCTCACCCCCTGATTCAGCTTCCTGTTCTCGCTGAAAGAACTCTTGTTTCATAATGTCCAATCTTTTTCTGTCTTCCACTAGGTCTGAGTAGCCCTGTGGAATGTGCTGCCACTATTTATCAGGGAGGCCCTATCAGTTGAGATTTTTAAGTGCTGTCTAAAGACCCACCTGTTCTGTTTGGCCTTCCCGGATGTGGTTTTCTGACCATGCTTAGCTATTTTATCTGAATTATTTATTGATTTTTTTTAATTGTAGTATCTGTTTTATTACTGTTTTGACTGCATTTTTTTGCCTATCTCACTTCTCTTGCTTTAATTGTAAGGAGCCCAGAGCTTCTGGGATTGGGCGCCATAAAAATAACATTTGCCTTGCCTTGCCTATTGACAATATATACATGTAAGTTGCAAATTGAGATGGGTAACGCTATATACAAGGTGCAAGTGCAGTTTGTCAAGTTGTAAAAACAGGTTTATAACATGCATAGTATAGGAGAATAGAGACAGAGGTATTAGCTAGTGAGGAGAATTCTTACCCCTAGGATGGGCTGGCACAAGTGAAGGGTAGGTGAGAAATAAATGGAGGAGTGAGGGTAGGGGAGACAGCAGAGAGGGAAAAACAGGTGGGGAGGGGAGTAGGTGGAAGGAGTCAAGGGGGGCCAGGTGAAAGACAATTTCAGGGGGTGGTGGGAGAAGCTTTAGCTGTTGTTTTAGTGATGTTAGGGTGGGAGCAAGGCGAATAGAGCGGGGGAGATGATTCCATAGGTCTGGGAGTCTATAGAAGAAAGTGGTCTTGCCGGCTTAGAACTGCGGAAGTGGGAGATTGAAAGAGTGAGAGTCACAGGATCTGAGGCAGCAGCCTGACGTAGGCGAGGGGTAGGAGAGTGGAGAGATGGGAGGAGAGGGCTGTGAACCAGTACTTGCCGATGAATGCGGCACAGTGGGTGAGGCAGCGATGAGCAAGGGAGGGGAGGGCCAGGGCAGAGTACAGGGAACAGTGTTGGTTTCGGAAAGGGAGGTTTGAAGCAAAGTGACAGAAAGCGTTGTACAGAGGGTCCAGCTTAGAAAGGGACAATTAGGGGGCCGAGCTGTATATAACATCGGCATAGTCAATTGTGGGGAGAACTAGCTTGCCGATTAGTTCTTTACAGATCGGGATAGCAGAGTAAGGCAGTCCTTGATTCTGTATAAGACTTCCAGTTTGGGCTGGGGTTTGGTGTGGATGTAGTCCATGTGTTTGGAGAAGTCTAACTTGGGGTTCAACCAGACCCCCAAGTACTTAAAGGACTGTACAGTTTCTATCAACATGCCCTCCAGGGAGAAGAAGGTTGGGGGGTTGAGAGTTTGGCCAGTCAGTGAGAGGAGCCAAAAACCATGGTGACTTTTTTTTTGGTATTGCACCTCAGATCGTTTGCCTCGAACCAGTCAAGGGCTTTTGCAAAGGTCTCCTGCAGGGATACCTGGATGGTGGTGAAAGAGGGGCCTGAGGCAAAGATGATTGTATCATCAGCATACATGTGTACGTGCGTTGGTGAGCATATGTAAGGGAGGTCATTAACAAAAATTGAAAAGAGAATGGGGCCCAGAATAGAACCTTGGGGGACACCAGCAAGGATGGGGAGGAGATTTGTTTATTTATTTATTTATGTCTCAGAATTACAATACCTTTGAGTCAGAGACTCATTTACAAAGGCTCCACATCAGAAGGTGCTCATACAGAAAATATAAAACACAAAGGTTTCAGGCAAGGAATACAAAATGGGAGCAAGGATATACATAATACAGAGTGAATATAATGGCAGTAAAATACAGACTTTGCCAGGAATCACAGCAACACACTAATTGCTACAGAAGGAGAAGGTTTGAGGAAAACACATTAAATGGCAGTAGGGTATTGTGAAAGCAATCCGAAAAGGGCTTTGTTAAATACAGAGGATTAAGGAATAAAGATGGACAAAATGCAGGAGATAAGAAGGGAAGTACTAGTATGGTCAGTTCACAAGGTAGAGATGGGGAAGTACTTGGCTAAGCAGAAACCATCTGAGTTGACTTAGTCACCAGTAACAAGTAGAGGGGAGAAAATGGGGGGGGGGGTGGAGGGTTGAGCACCTGCCCAGGCTAGAGACAGTCACAGCTGTTGGTATTAAGTAGGTGCTGATGGAGTTTGGATCTATAAGGACCTAGCTTGGGTTCTGCCAGGACATCAGAAGGGAGGCCATTTAGCCAGACAGGTGCTCTATACATGAATGCCTGTTGCCCTTGGGTAGTCCTACAGAAAGAGACTTGATATGAGGCTTTGGTGGAATTCCTCGTACCATGGGGAGTAACGGTCCGAGTAAGGAGTTTCTGTGCTGAGGGAGAACTGATACCAAGGCATATCTTTTTAGCAAGTATAGATTTGGATTGGCCTAATTATACATATTGGGTTCTGCCAAAGAGATAGGATCTGAACCAGTTAGTTGAAGAGGGGGAAAGACCTATGTTGTTAGCGTGCTCAGAAGGAGGCTGTGGGAGACCGAGTCAAATGCCTTAGTGAGGTCAATGAAGATAGTCAGTGTGAGGTGACCTTTGTTCATAGCAGACTGGACATAGTTTGTAAGACGAAACAGGTAGGAGGAGGTGGAGTGGACGCATCTAAAACCAAATTGGAATGGACTTAAGGTATTTAATAGCTCCATGCAAATGTAAGGACAAGGAATCATACTGAAAGTACTTTCTCGGCTCATTTCATTTCAGTGCCCTTAAGAGCACAATAAAAGAATATGCAAGCTCATCACTTTGTTGTCCTCTGGTCCTGGTCTTGCAGCATATTCTACAGTGGCTGTTCACAAAGTGGCTTAGTGTTGTGAGACTCCTATAGGTAAATACTGTGAAACCACTGGACTTTATCTTTGGTTAGATCATGACATGTTACCAGCAGGAACTGTGGAATGCAGTCCTTTTTTTTTTTTTTTTTAACAACTATTTAATCAATTTCAGCATAAGTAATTATACATTCATTTTCTTGCTGTATCAGCAAAATGCAGTAGCAATATCATAGGCTACAGCACTCCTCGTCCTATGCTACGCATCAGAAGGGAATAACTAGACATTACAGAACAAACAGTCTGCCATATTAAGAAATTGACTGCAAAAATGATAGCAGCAAGACCATGGAACGATGTGGTACTCGAGCAATATAATAGGTAGTCCAAAGTGTCTACACAATCTATTACTCCACTAACGTGGCTTATATGTCTGTGAGTCCACAACCTGAATAGAAGTTCGGTAAGCTCGACCTTGCTGCAGGAAAAAAAAAAAAAACATCACCAAGCACGTTTGTACTAAATTCTTTGAGGTTAAAAATTCCTCACTCCCTAATTATTTTCCAACATTTAAATAGTATAGACCATCATGAAGCAGGAATGCAACAGCAGTAAATTGTTAAGAGTAAAAATTAAATGTACAATAACAGATCAGCAACTTTGATGTCACAGTAGATAGCTTTGATCAAAAATCCATTTGTGGACTAGTTGGAGCCCTACATTAATCCCTGGCCAACCGAAATTAGTCACTTCACTCTGGGATGTGACCATGGTTGCACTATGCGCTGAACAATGGCAGCTCCCAGTGTGCATGTAGCACTAAATGAATGGTCTCACCATGTGGCATAGGTCATCTTGTGGAGAACCACTTGTCCTTCCCAAATGAACCTGAGCAGTTCCCAGCCAAATTTCAAAAGCGTTGTTCAGGTTTGCAAAGGCACCACCATCGGCATCCATTTAAAGTATAACTAAATCACAGTTCAAACAGCAGGGACAGCCCAGCAGAGCAGCAGTTGTGTTTCCGCCCTCCACGCCAGCTACCCAAGTTTGGGAATGGACACGGGTCACTCAATGGGCTGTCTGCGTGAGGAAGGATTGAGCACGTGATGGCAGCTCTATTTCCTCGGGGAAGGGGACACCTTGTCCTACTATAGAGACTGCCACCTGGCGGAGGCCGGGCGGTAGCACAGTGGGACAGCACGCTACCGAAGAAGAGGGCTGGAGCATGACGTACTAGCACACATGTCCCAATGCTCCAACCCAGGAAAGAAAATCCAGAGGAAAATGGATGCCAGGCTGCTCCTTGCCAGCACCCTCCACAGGCTCTCACACAACTGACACAGATGGCCGCCCACCCACAGGGTTCAGTATAAGTGGTGGATTAAGCAATAAGGCACTTATTTTGTAATAACATCACTCCTTGGGTGGGTTGAAGCACGAGGCAAAGCCAAAGTGCTTCCACCACCCGAGGAGTGATGTTATTACAAAATAACACACACCCTGGAGTGCCTTATTACTATTATACAATGGCTCATTTTAAAATAATAGCAAAAAGCTTAAAAAATTGTTTTTCTTAATGGCATTTTTATTCTCTTTTTAATGGGAGGCGTATATTAGAAATATAAGAAAAAAGTAGCAGAGTAGGTGGTGCTGGTGCTTTATGCCCCCTCTTTCTCTCATGCTGTCTGAATGATCATGTCTATCCAGTCTCTCAGGGTTTAGCATTGTTTCACTGCTGTGTTTCTGCCTGTATGATGTGTGACATCAACCCCCGGCCCCACTGCTGGTCACCCACCCATTAAATCAGGAAACCAGGCTGTGTGTTAACTTTGTTTTTTTACTGTAAAAATTGTGGCCGTTTCTGTCCATGGTCGCAGTGCCATTCAGCGACTATAGTGAAGGGCATTGAAATGTGCAGGCACTAATGGTTTTCGGCGCCGAGGAGGGTAAACACCATTTGTTTTTACTGAAACATTGGTCAGTGAGTATAGAGGAGCACGGCAGGGGTGGAGGATCTGTGTAATTTGAGGACAGAAATGGATTTTTCATTTCATTTTTTCCCTGGAACTGAGCTGCTCGGAACTGCGCCGATCGGGCAGTTACGGGTCAGCACGCGGAGCTGGGATCAGTGAAGACACTCCGTTCAGGAAAAACAAAAACTAGCATGACAATTAAATTTATTTAGCAGGCTAAAAATAGTATTTGGGGTTTAGTCCTGTGACTGGTAGTGTGAGGAACATGGGGTGGGGTTAGAGCCATGATTGCTTCTGGGCAGTGCCAGGTTTGCGGTGGCTTGTGTGGGGAGAGAGGGATTTCTTTCAGAGTTCTGCGGTCACCTGTGTGCCTGGACTTAATATAGTGATGTTGTTCTGTGCCAGGCACACACTGACCAATCAGGACACTAGAAATTTTCTTGCCATTGTATAATAACAGTTAAGCCTGTGAGAAGGTTGGTGATGAAGCTTGGGGTGCCATCAGGCAGACCCAAAAGGTGAGAAACATAAGACTGGAAAAAAAGAAAACAGCAGGACTCCAACAATGATGCTTTATAATAAGCATCATCTTCTCAATCACAATATTGACATGTAAAACCCAGAAATAACATTGACTGTTCAGGAATAACATATACCACCATCTTATAGTCCCGACGGGGTAGCACATAATTAGATGTATCAAACAGTCTGTGAGCAAGTCTTTTCAATCTTCACCCTCCAACTTCTGCACTACCTCTTTTGCTGCAAAGTCAGTTTTTAACTTTTCCAGCTGCTTATCAGCCTCAACTGGATCTGTGAAGTGGTATGTGTTACCAGCATAAGAAACTTTGTGTCATTGATAGCTGTATCGAGTGTATGATGCCGGGTTTCCAAAGGCCAGACCTCATGGCGTCAGCACCCTGCCTCCTTCACTGTATGGCAAAACTGATGTCTGGAAAGGGGAACATTAGGGATCTAGCTTGCAATTATAAGCTTCCTTTCATTTGGCTAGAAGGAGAAGTTCATCCTGAATATGGGCCCCAGTGGTAAAAATCAGAATAGTTGGGGTAAGTCCGGATTAGTGGGTCTTTGCAGGGTGTGATTACGTAAGCCTCCAGTACAGAACTGGACACATCCAGGCCTAGTGCAGTTTTTAAAATGTCAGTCTCATACCGCTTGACGTCCTGCCCTTCCAATCCTTCTACTGCACCCAAAAGAAGGAAGTTTGCAGATCGTATCTTATTTTCTAAATGCTCCATCCGTAAATGTAATATTTTAATTTTGCTGACCAAATTTGATACCCATGCAGCCGATTTTGCTTCGACATCAGTCACAGTTTTCTTATCGTCTGACATTGGTTCCATTCTAGTTTCAGTCATGAGCACCTGTGTGTCGACAGTATTAAATATTTTCTCTAGGTCGTGAACAGCCTGCCTCAAATCCTTCTTCAGTTCTTGCAATACTTGAAAAAGTGCAGCGTTTGTTGGTTCCAGCTCCCCACTCAAGGGCCGCCCCACTCAGTCTATAGGCGTGCCATCTTACGGCTTCACTGACCATCCCTCCCCAATCTCCTGCAGCGAACCTTGCGTAAGTTTTAGGCTTTCCCATGGCCAGACCTGACTCAAATTACATAGAGAGAAAGAAAAAGGCAAGCACTTTCGATCGGGACCGAAGTGGTAAAAAAAAAAGTTTAATGCTTAGAGATATTTAATGTTTAAAGTGTGCTCCATAGTTCTACAGAAAGTGTCCTTTCCAGTTGTTTGCAATCCCCTTCCCCCACTGAGGAATGTAGTCCTTCACTGAGTGACAGACTGCCTGCACATCAGCAGGCTGCTCTGGCCCAAACAAGGAAAGGGGTCTGGGGGTAGCAACATATCCATTCCATATGTCCGTAGATGTGGATGACATGGCATCTAGGGCACTGGCTAATGCAATAACTGTCAGAAGGTTTGCATGGCTGAGGGCAACCAGTCTGACACAGGACACACAGGGCAAGGCAATGGATTTTCCATCTGCGGGACCTTCATTATTTGGTAACAAAAGAGAGGCTTGGTTGAAAAAAGTTGATGAACATAAATCAACTTTTAAAAACCTGACAGATAAATTCAGTGTTCCCAGATCTACAGGGATTCCTGTATTTTAAGGGAATTTTACTACAAAAATGGGATACAGAAAGGAAATATTTTATTTTTAAAATATCAGGGAAAATGGACAAACACTACAGGAAAATGCACACTATGAATCTCATGGCTGCCAAGATCCAGAAAGAGCCCTCCAATTGGTGCTCCGTTTGCTGACTTTGCTACACTAAGCAATTCTGTTGGTCCATTTGCAGACTGTGTTTCTCTGGGGTAGTAAGGTAATATTCTGGCAGTGCATCTTTTTGAGGATGAATTCAGATCTGCTGATCAAGAACCAATGAGCTGCTGCATGATCCAAACACCTGCCATGTGGCCCTACTCAAAACAGCAACACCGTCGAGTCAGCCGGGCTGCATCTCAAATGCCACTGTTCTGGACTGGCAGAGAGCCTAAGCCACTGAATGTAAACTAGCCTTCTTGTGGGCAGCCTCAGGTTAGTCTATTTTAAACTCATTTCAAGTGCAAAATGAATCGGACAAAAGACTGACCACTTGATGATGATATGCTTTGGGGGGTGGGGTGCAAGAAAGAGTGCTTAAGTGTTGCTTGAGGGAAGCAGCACCCCAAGCCACCAAGGCAAACTAACCTTCTGTTTTGCAAATTTGTCTATTTTAAACACATGAAGTGCAAAAAGCGAGCCAGACAAGAGACTCAATGATGGTGGGCTATAAAGGGCGACTGGGACACAAAGAGTGCTTAAGTGCTACTTGGCTTGTTTGGTGCACAGTGCAGAGTTGTGTTTTTAAAAAGATCACTAAAGCAGCATTTCTTCTGACCAGCCTAGAGGTTGAGGTTATTTGAAAAAAAATTAGACTGTTTCTATTTAATTGTGAGCCTGGGAAAGGTATGGAGGTGTCTTCATCAAGATAAGCAGGAGTTTTGAATTATATGTGTGAGATTAGAAGGGACCCATAGACCCTGGTCTGGCCTAAGATTAGTAAAATAAATGAAAAAAAAAAGGGGGGAATATTTTTTACCTCTGAGAGTTCAGTGCACAAAGCTGTGTGTGTGTGTGTGTGTGTGTGTGTGGTGCTTAAGCATGCCAATGAAAAACACAATAATACACTGAAACAATGTTTATTAATGGAGCACTACAGGTACACAGAGCTGTAGGCCCAATGCACGATTGGTGTGCAGTGGCTATGCACGCATATCTGGGGCAAGTAGCTACTCCACACCCCCTGTGCCCCCCGGATGGCATGCATGAAGGGGGCACATGCAGACCCACCACACCCGATCCCCCATGTCTGCAGACAGCTCCGCGATAGGGACATTCTGGGAATGTGCCAGCACTACGTGTATTCACTAACCCACGTAGTGCTGGCCGCATGGGTGCAGAGGATGGTACAGGGTACACCAGGGAGACCCTGCCATTACCCACAGCATGTCCCCATGAACACAGGTATTCGGTCACTGGGGGACCAGGACAGTGCACACTGTGCTGCTCCCTACTGCTGGGCAGCAGGAGGCGGCAGGGTCAGCTGGATGGGTGAGCGCCAAGAAAGTTTATGTGAGGCAGCACTGGGACTGGAGGGTGCCGCGCTGGTCTGGGTGCATGCTATCGGCATGCACAGCCCCAGACCCATGCCATCCTATGTGTGAGATCCATTATGGGTCCCGAGGGGCATCCCATTGGATGTCTGCCTGGGACAACTCCTCCCCCAGCCACCCTGCAGAGTCCTGTGCGTTGGGGGAGGAGCCATGGATAGGTGGTCAGCACTGGCGAATGCCAGTATGGGTGCACCTGTCCGCGGGGTGCAGGGGCAAGGGTGGAGTATGTGCATTTTGTGTATCCCTATGCCCCTTTCATGCATTGTGAGCAGGACACAATGTATCAGTGTGTGATTAAGGGGTAAATTTGAAG
Organism: Neoceratodus forsteri; assembly: GCA_016271365.2. Taxonomy (NCBI): domain Eukaryota; kingdom Metazoa; phylum Chordata; order Ceratodontiformes; family Ceratodontidae; genus Neoceratodus; species Neoceratodus forsteri. The sequence continues at coordinate 1,655,161,585 of CM028131.1, forward strand.
TTAAGGCATTTCATACTATAAATAGAATACTGTATAAGGGACTGTATTATTACAAGGTTATAATACCTTCAGGAGGTTCTGGAGACATGTGAACCTTGAGAACTGAGCTTTATACATTCCAACATATCCCCAGAACCTCAAGATGGTATTATATTGTTACATATAAAGTTCTTATAGTTGTAGAGTAGTTATTTGATACGTTGTAGGTGATTTTTTTTATATTTAAAATAAATAAGAACACATAAAAGAGCCTGAACATTTGTCCTAATGATTTCATTGACTGGCATAATGACACCAATTGCGTACTTACATTGATTTGTGCATACAGGAATTTCATCCCAGTTTTACAGGGAAAATTAGGGTGCACTACAGGAAAATGCTTTGCCTGATCTGGGAGCACTGTAAATTCATCCTTCTCCTCATCCTCCTACAAGCCTTATAGAAGGGGGGGTATAGGAAGGGCCTATTACAGCAGACCCTATGTGCACTACAAGTATCCTGCTCAGACAGACACAGGGAGAGTCAGAGGTAGAAGAGGTATCACAGGTGCCCGGTATTGCAGCTTGAGTTTGCTACCCCAATTTGTATCAGCTTGCACTTTCCCCGAGTTTGGCTTTCTTCATACTTTCTAAAAATCTGCTTAGCTGAACTCAAGTGTGCTGAGCTGTGAACGAGCTTGCTGGCGCTTCAGCGCCATTCTGGAGATGTGACTGTACATTGGAAGTGATATGGTAGACTGGACCACCAGGGGCTCCCTATATAAGGAATATGTTTACATTTAGGTGCTTTTTGTTTACATAAGTGCCACAGTACATTTTACCTGGATCAGGACAGTGCTACAGATGTAAAAGGTACATTTTGGGACACACCAGCAGTCGCAGACCTGTAACATAATTGCCCACATTCACTAGTTTATTACAGCTCAGTCGGACTCTGCACCCAGCCTTTTTGTCTGTCGCTCTCATAAACGCTTCCTCTTACAGTATAAAAATCAACAACTTGTCTTGCTTGCAGAAAAGTAGCATACTGTAGGGCATAACTTTATAAATCTTGCAATACTGTATGTGTTTACAACCTTGCACATTTTAGACTGGTTTTGACAGGGTCTGTGACAGGTAAATGGTACACTACACAAATGATGGCTTCAGGATTTACACTAGTTCAGTCTGCAGCCACAGTACTGTGCATCCTGCAGTCCAGCCGACTCCATACTATGACATCACGCTCAACAGCCATACTAGACCAAGCAGCACTGTGAGCTGACACAGAAAGCAAAGGAAACACTTTTTGTTTTTTTAAATATGCAAAGAGGAACAATGCACCAGCAAAACAGAACACACAGGGAAACATGCAGCAAGAATGATTTTATGCGTGAGGTAGGAAATATGTGGGAAATGTGCTCTTTAAATGTGTTTATGTATATAAGGAGGAGATCGTGACCGGAAAGTAAATTATTAAATAAGTCACTTTAAATGTGAGAGTTGTACTTTTTTAGGTGTTAGTTGAAGAGCGTCAGAGAGTAAATGTGACACCTGCATTTGTGATGGCAATCTGGGATAAGTGAATTAGCTTATACATTTTGTATGTGATTTGCCCAAATTCTAAATCCCACTAGCTCAGCTTGTTTCAACTGTGCGTTTGTGGAGATTAACATATGGATCTCATAATCTATTTGGCCTATCAGGAAGTAGGACATTTCTAACTCATTTTATAGTTTATATTATCAGTACTAAGTACATTATTGTTTTCTTTCTTGTCTACTATCTTTTAGCTGGTGACATGGTTCGATATGAAAAAATTGCCAGTTTATTGGAGGAGAGGCAGAAGCAGGACACAAGGAATCTAAATAGAGCTATTGATGAGTTTCGGCAGTGCTTCCAGAAGCCTGAAACCTGTCGTGAATTTGATCTAAATGACCCCCAAGCTCTGAAGAAAGATGTCCCAGCTCGAGTCTCAGATGATGACTCACGCTGTACTGTAGCAAGTTTGCAGAAGTTTCTTGGAGAAGATTTAAGCTGCGAAGAGAGGCTGAAGCTCCAACAGGAACAGCTAAGGGAATGGTCACTGCAGCAGCAACAAGAGCTAGAAAAGGCACGCGCAGACCAGAAATTTTCAGGTATGTCATACAGAGAGTGCAAGTATTTTTTTTTTATCATTACATATTTTCTCCCCCTCCACGGAGCGGGCCCATGACCTCTGGTCACCAGCACCCGTGTCCCCAAGCTGGGTCTGGCGCGCAGATAATCGCCCCATGCCACAGGGGTCAGCTGCCCCCCCCCCCGGACAAGGTGCCTCTCGTTCTCTGAGGCGCAGGGCACGGCCATCGGCCACGAGATCACACCTGCCATTTTCCACTGTTCTTTCCCCCTGGGGAGTCAGACATGCAGTGGCATTCTAGGCACGTCTGTGCTGGCGCCTGCCGTGCCACCCCCTGCCGAAACTCTGCATGCAACTGTAGTACAGCTGGCCTCCGCCAGTCGCCGGTGCAGTGCAGTGCATAATCCATACCCACCCCAGAGAAAGGAGAGCAGTCGTAGGACGCGCAATCGTTCCTCTCCCCTGCCAGCCCTCGGCAGCCTGAGTCCATTCCCGAACCTGGGTCGCCGGCGTGGTGCAAAATGTGGCATCCAGAGCCTCAACCCTCAGTGCCACCAGGCCAGCTGAGAGTGCAAGTATTAAACAAAGATATTTATATTTATTTAAATTGCCATAAAAGGGATGACCCAGTGGCGTGGTGGCAAAACATCATGTTGCCACCTAGTGTACGATAGTACGATTCACATCTAACTCACACCAATGAATTGCTTTAGTCTTTCTCAATGAGCTGCGTAATTGTTGCTGGATCCAGCATGAACCCTTGCAAAAGCTGTTGCTTAAGGGCTGCAGCTCAGTTTTGTGCTACGTTGTGACAGACCCACAAAGGCATTCCATGAGTTGCAAAAACACTGTTTATTTTTTCTACTTTATTTTTTCATTTTCTCAGAATTACATCCTTGACATTATTACATATGGAAAACAGTCCACATATGTTTGTAACCATTGTGGCCCTTAAGGGTCACTTTATTAAAGGAAACAAGAAAATGCATTTTCCACATTTTGATACACCATTGAGGGTTTGTCTAAATAAAAAACTGCTCCATAAACAATACAGAACAGAAAAGCTGATACAGTGCCCATGAACAGCATGACAAGGTCCTAAAAGGTAAGCTCCAATTAGATTCTCTTCAGTAAGGTACTTGTTCCATGTGGAACCTTGTAACATCATGCACCCAGCCTTAAATGATATTACCCCCAAAAAAACTTTGAAATAGCAGACAATATACTGAAATGTTTATTGTTCCATTTAATAAGGTTACCGTAACCCCATCTCCCACTGAGAAAAAACTGTAGGGAACTAAACCGTGCCTCCTAATGAAATGATACTACTGCAGTCCCTCCATTGTTTGTTTTTATTTTAATGAAAAGCCCCCAGTAAGAAAAGATGCTAAAACTTTAAGAACTGACTGTGATTACATTGACCCTCATAACATGTATTTTTTTTTTTTTTTTTTTTTTTATCAAGTCTAGGATTACAAATACCTTTGAGCCTTGGCTCTTTTACAAAGGTTCCATGTCAGAGAAATACAAATTATGGGGAACATCAAGACAGACATTACAACAATGTGGACATTGCAAACAGAGTACAGATTAATACAATTCAAGGGTAGCATTGTAACAAGGCAGCCAGTGGCATTTGTCAGAAAAAATAGACAACAGATGAGAAGTGCCAGAGTCATAGGGAGAGGGAAGAGAGGAGGGGGGATTAGGAATGTAGGAAGGGTGGGGAGAGGGTGAAAAGTGCAGCATTGGGTATACCAAGATGTGAGGGTAGAATCTGGTGGGGGGGGGGCACTAGAGCAGGAAGGGAAGTGGAGAAACAAGGTTAAGTTGGGCAGTCACAGGAGCTATTGGTAGTGAGATAGTCCCGGAGCCTAGTTTTAAACATACCAATTGTTGGGGCAGAGGAGATGGTGGGGCTGAGGCCATTGAACCAGAGTGGCGCTCGATAAGCAAAAGAGCGTTGTTCCTGTGAAGTGTGACTGTGGGGGACTTTCAGTAGCTGTAGCATGAATCTCCTAAGGCACCATTTGTTAATTTGGTGTTGTAACAGAGTTGAGACCCCAGAAGGTGCAAGGCCAAGGTAGATTTTTTCGCCATGGAGCAGGTGAGAAACTTTATGTGGTTTGATAGTTGGAGCCAGCCGGTCTGAGTGTACAGGTCACGTGTGGATGAGACGGTGAGCACCAGTGATGAGCCGACATGCCTTATTTAAGGCAGTTGAGAGGCATCTAAGGGTTGTGGCCGAGCCATAAATGATGAGACCATAGTCTATTACAGAGATCACAGAGCTCAGGAGTGCAACCTTCAAAGCTTCTGGCGTGAGGTGTGGTCTGTGTTTGTAGAGGAGACCAAGCCATATATTAGCAGCTCTAGCTACAACAGAACTCAAGGTGACCACAACTAGAGCCCTGTTACTGTTAGACATACAATTCAGTAATCAACCTTTTTATTAACATATCCTAAACAGATAAAAGGGTATCAGCAGTTGTGAAGTCTCCCCAAAAAATGTAAACTCAGTTAACTGAATCGGAGTCGCATAAAAACTGAGAACAGTAATGCAGTCAGTCTTAGTAATACAGTAGAATAGGAAATGAACAACGGGATCAGGTTTCAGTGTCCTCTTGTTCCATCGCAACCTCCAGACCAGTTAGCTGATGTTCTGCTGCCACTCTGCCCATTTTCCAACTTCTACCGGATCACTCAAATCGGAACTCAAAACTTTTTTGTTTTTAAAAGCTTTTGGAGAATGATTTTATTGTTAATAATATGTTTGTTATTTTAAATGTTGTTCATTTGTACAGCACTTTGGATTTTTGAAAGGCGCTTAAAAAATAAAATTTTACTTACTTCAGGGTTTTAAATAATTGATTAGCAGTTTTTTTTCTTGAGACAATACTAACTGCACAGAAAGCATGTATATAGGCTTTCCAGAAGTGTTATGTATGTTAAAGACAATGAGGCAAGTGATATGCATTTTCACAATGTTTTAGAACTTTTATGAGCAAAACACTAATCAATTTTTAGAGTTAAATAAAACCTGTACTTACTTTGCTTATTAAAAAGCCATATCTTCAATCAATAAACAATGCAAAGTCTGGCCAGGAAAATGATTGAGTGGGAGATGGTGACGTTCCTCAGGATTCTGCGTTCCCCAACACATTTTTTGCACCTTTGACGTGTAGAATAGCTAATATCTGGGAAAGATGGACATTCCTACCATCCAGGATAAGTGGCCCCATTCTTACCCCAGGAGTCCTTTAGCATCAATAATTATTTGCACTTAGCTGGCTAGGTGCAGTTGCCCTGGAGGTGTGCCTTTAAGAGATATTTTAATGAGCGTAGGGCCAGCCAATAAAAAGACAGGAGGGGGTGTGAACTGAGTGAGAGCTGTTGACTGCTTCAGAATTTTTTCTTCGCTGGACTGAGCATATTGCCTCTGAGGTGCCTCCTAACTTTCCTTGTTGACAGCCTCCTAGTGCTTATCTGGGTAAAGTTTTCCTCATAAATCATTTCCTTTAGTGTGCTGAGTGACAGCTTTTACTTTTTTATTAGTGCTACGCAGATTTTTTTATTTTTAGCGCGATGGCGCTATTTAGACTTTATTTTTATTGCAACTATTTACTTTAAAGCCTAATTTTATCGTGGGTGTTTATTTTTGACGGTTTCCTTAATTTTTGATTAATTTCTAGTGGGAATTGTCGAATTGGGGACAGTTGCCTTGTTTTTTACCTCAGACCTCGCAGGGTTTACCGTTAAGCACCTGCAGTAGATTTCAAACTTAAACAGTGCCTGGGGGTTTTCTCTCTAGATTGGCAATTACGAGGAAACCTTTTTTGTTATATTACTGGACCTTGGTATCATCTGTGTCAGGACTGTCCGTAAGGGTTCAGCAGCCACCTGTGCACGGTTGAGTATTATTGGTTTTCTATTAAGATTGGCACTGGTATAGATCCCAGTTTTACAACAAAAAAAAAGGCACTGGTAATAGAAAGAGTTTATTAACTGGGGCAGCACTGGCCGGTGGCATTTTCACAGAAACCTGCACTCAGTTCATAGGTCCAAAACTGGTTTGCTTTGCTTAAATTGGCGAACATAGCAGACAAACCTTTGATAATTATGGTTGAGGATAAATCAAAGGTTTATGACAAGGGGCCATTCAAAAATACTAATACCAAAAGCAGAGGTGCTGAGGAACCCTCCAGATCCCAGTCAAAAATTAAAGCTTCCAAAGATGAAGTTCCTCACAAATTGAAAAATAATAAGAGTGACGAAAAAAGGAAGCCTGATCAAGCTTCTGATGAAGTGGCTAAAAAGAAACACTGTCAAGACAGATAAGCTCCCGTTGCTTCTGGGAAAGCTAATAGTGAGACAACAGGCAGCTTAAGCATTCAGAAAAAACAAAGCACTTACAAACTGCGCAGGTTCTTCTGTCAGTGCAAGATACGGAAAAAGCATGGCAAATTTACTGGTTCTGGCAAGCACTCTTCCACAGTTCTCTGTTCTGTAGACTGTGAGGGTGACGCAGATGATGATCAATTCTGTGATGCCCCAACATAGATTTTGAGGGCCTTGAGCCCCAGGAGTCCCTGGACCCTCATCTTGGAAATCTCCCGGGTGACCACGAGGATCCTTCCTCTATGTTTTCATTTATACAAAATATGCTGGATACCCTGGACCTCCCCACATAGGAGCCCAACCAGGATATCAGTGAAGATGAAGATTATAGGGCGATGAAGAGTCTTTCATCCTCAAAGACCCTGGTCATCCCTATCTAAAATGCATTTAGAAAAAACACCATGAAGGTGCTTCAACACCCCACTTCAGTACTAGGGGTTGATAAGAGGCTTGAGAGAAAATATAAATTGTCTAAAAATGGTACCGAGTTCCTGTGAGCACACCCTAGCCACGAGAGTATAGTGCAGCAGGCAGCTCGTGAGAAAGCTGGAGTCTCCTTGTTGCCCTCTTCCCCCTGACAAGGATTCCAAGAAAATTTACTTTATAGCAAAGAAAATGTATTCCACAGCTTCCCTACTTCTCAGGTTTTCTTCTTACATGGCATTCACAGACAAATATCAGAAAGCCCTTTGGAAATCTGTCCAGGCTATCACCCGCAACAGATCAGATTCTATGGTACAGGAGCTGGTAGATACGTCAGAAACTGCCTTGGAAGCTACTGTGTACCAATTTCACATGGCAGATGACAATAATGATGCAGCCTCTAGGGCAATGGCCCATGCCATATCTCTGAGATGCTTCGCCTGTCTTGGAACAACCAGTCTGACCACAGACACTCAGAACAAGGCCATGGATTTTCCCTGTGATCAAAATATGTTGTTTGATTACAGAACCACTGAAAAAAGTTGAGGAGTACAAGGCCTCCTGGCAGAGCCATTCATCCAAGCCTAAACCCGCCACCCCTCAGAGATCCCGTCCCAGGGGCGGTAGGGGCAGAAGTTTTGTTCCCAAGCCTTACAGTCCCTATCCCCAATCTGTCTTAGCCAGTACAGGGGGGTCTTTCAGAGGCAGGGGCAGAAGGGGCCAAAGAAGATCCACCTCTACCCAGCCATCTGCCTCTCAGTCTAAGTCCTGATGTGAGTGTTCAGGTCACCTCCCCGTTTCCAGTTGGAGGCAGACTCTCTCACTGTCTTCAGCACTGGTCTCTCATCACGTCGGACAAGTGGGTGCTGGAGATGGTGGAGAAGGGTCTGTCATTACAGTTCAAGCAGCTGCCAGACCTCAAGCATACCCAGGTGTCAAGACCTCTATCACCATCACAGATGCCGTTGTTGGAAATGGAGGTACAAAACCTTCTGGCTTTACAAGTAGTGGAGAGGGTCCCCACCCACGAGAAGAGCAAGGGCCTCTACTCCAGGTATTTTCTGACACAAAAGAAAACTGGGGAGTGGCAACTTATCTTAGATCTCAGATATTTAAACAAACATCAGAAAAAACCCAAATTCAAAATGTTCACTCTGTCAGTGGTCACACAGTCCTTACAGCAGGGCGACTGGCTAGCCTACCTCGACTTAAAGATGCCTACTTCCACATACCCATAAGGAGATCTCACAGGAAGTTTCTTGGGTTCAAACTTCCTTCGGGTCAGAATCAGTTCACTGCAATGCCCTTCGGTCTGTCCTCGGCCCCAAGAGTCTTTAGCAAGTGTCTCGCAGTGGTAGCAGCACATCTCAGGAGACTGAATGTCACTCTCTACCCCTATCTGGTCGACTGGCTCATAGTAGCAAAGTCTCCTTGCCAAGTCAAGGAATCTCTTTCCCTCACAGAACGTACTCTGGAGTCTCTAGGTTTCCTGGTAAATCTCAAGAAGTCTCACCCGGAACCCACCCAGCTGCTCACCTTCATAGGGGCCCAACTGGACACTCGGAAGAGATATGCTTTCCTCCCACAGGAAAGAATTCAGAGTTTCCTTTCAGTGGCAGAGTCTTTCGCCCAGGGACAGCCAAGACCAGCCAGACATTTCCTCAAACTTCTGGGACATATGGCCTCTATGACTGCAGTAGTCCCAGAGGTCAGGTACAGGATGAGACTCCTGCAAGCCTACCTCAGAGCTCGTTGGTCTCAGAGGAGCAACACATTTTCACAGTTAATACCGGTGCCAGAGCAGTTCCTCCAAAATTTGCTGTGGTAGAAGGACCCTGCAAATTTGCAGGCAGGGGTTCCATTTCAAGCTCCCCTTACCACAGAGGTGATCAACACAGATGCCTCCCTGTTGTGCTGGGGAGCTCATCTAGACTGTGCCTCAGTAAGTGGCAACTGGACTCCTGAAGAGTCACAGTTGCACATAACTCTTTTGGAACTCAGAGCAGTTTTACTAGCTCTCAAAGTTTCCACTCCCAGCATAGAAGGGCAGGTGGTTCAAATTCGAACGGACAGCACCACTGCAATGTTCTACATAAACAAGCAGGGTAGTACCGGATCAGGAATACTCTGTTTGGAAGCTGTGGTCTCTAGCATTCTCCCTGGGAGTCAGCCTCTCAGCTATTCACCTCCCAGGCAAACTCAGTACTCTGGTGGATGCTCTGAGCTGCATCAGTCAAGGTCAGAGCGAATGGACACTGAACAAGCAAGTACTAGCCACAGTGTTCAGGCAGTGGGGCACACAAGACGTGGATCTGTTTGCCTCGCCTCTCAATTTTCAGCTTCCTCAGTACTGTTGCAGGCCCTCAGTTCCGGGAACACTTCCTCTGGATGCCCTGATCCTGGACTGGTCAGGGAGGTTCCTATACGCATTTCCTCACTTTCCCCTGATATTCAGGGTTTTGCCGAAACTCAGGCAGCAGCCTGCATCCATGATCCTAGTGGCTCCAGACTGGCCCAAGCAAGCCTGATACCCTCTCCTTCTCTCAGTGTCCTGCAACAGGCCCATTCGCCTGCCTTCAGCTCGCTCCCTGCTGACCCGTCCTCAGACAGGAGTGCAGTACCCAGACGTACACTCTCTTCACCTCAAAGCCGGGTTCTTGAGGAGTTAGAGTTTCCATCCTCACAGTACTCTGAACAGGTGCTTAAGATACTGAGGATGGCTAAAAAACCAAACACTAAGAAGACTTATGCAGCTAAATGGTAATGGTTTTCCCTCTGGTGCAGAGGCGAAAAGGTTGAACCCCTATCAGCTTCAGGCCCTCAGCTGCTAGACTACCTGGTACACCTATAGGCGTCAGGCTTGAAACCATCTTCACTCAAGCTACACCTGGCGGCAATTTCATCTTACCTTTCGGTTGGAAAGAAGAAATCATTTTTTTCCCATTACATTTTTAAACAGTTTTTCAAAGGCCTCTTGCACCTCCAGCCTCTAACCAGGGAGCCTGTTCCTCCTTGGAGCCTGAAGCTTTGCATAGATAGGCTCATGAATCCACCTTTCGAGCCTATGTCCATGGCCCACATCAAGTTTGTAACTTGGAAGATCATCTACCTGGTAGCCATTATGTCTGCCAGGAGGATTTCAGAGCTACAGGCCCTGTGCACTGAGCCGAATTACATCATCCCTCACAACGATAAAGTTGAGCTCAGGATAAATAGGAAATTTCTGCCAAAGGTGGTTTCAGAGTTTCACTTGAACCAGTCCATTACTCTGCCTATCTTCTTTACTGAGCCATGCACTCCTGGCGAGCAAAAGCTCCACAGCTTAGATGTCAAAAGAGCCATCTTTCGCTACCTAGAGCATACTAGACAGTCCAGAGGCTCTTCCACTTAGTTGTTCCTCACCTACAGGGATGTAGACAGAGGGAGACCAGCTACCAAGAGAACTATTTCTCGTTTGTTGGCCTCCTGTGTTAGATTCTGCTATGAGAAAGCTGGTCAACAACCTCCAGTGGGGCTCAGGGCCCATTCCACAAGGGGCACTGCAGCCTCGCTTGCAGCAGCAAGGGACATTCCCCTACTGGATATCTGCAAAGCAGCTACCTGGAAATCTGTGCACACCTTTGTGAAACACTACAGTTTGGATGTGCAGACCAGATCTGATGCCAAATTTGGCAGGGCAGTTCTGCAGAGCCTCTTTCCTAAGTAGGTTCTCTGCCCACCTCCCACTTGGTACTGCTTGGTAGCTGCAAAAAGTTACTGATGCTGAAGGACTCCTGGGGTAAGAAGAAAAAATTACTCACTGCAGTAATCTTCTTTCTTCCATGGAGTCCGTTAGCATCAGTTAGCTCCCACCCTTCCTCCCCGGTTCACCTGTCGGAGAAGGGCTCTTACGTCACCTTTTACCAAATTTGGCATTTGTTATTGATGAGTTTTTACCTCGTGTTGCTGTTTCTGTTTCCACTTTTGGACATTTGCATGTTTTTTGAATCCTGTTAATTCTTTTTCAGGACATTTGCCCTCATTTTTCCTTGAAAAAATTCTGAAGCAGTCAACAGCTCTCATTCAGTTCACACCCCCTCCTGTCTTTTGATTGGCTGGCCCTACACACGTTAAAAAAATCTCTTAAAGGCACACCTCCGGGGTAATTGCACCTAGCCAGCTAAGTGCAAAAAGTTACTGATGCTAAAGGACCCCATGGAAGAAAGAAGATTACTGCAGTGAGTATTTTTTTTCTTCTTCGTGCTAATTTCAAAATTCGGTATCTCTCATTAATTCCTGAGGTCACAAGAAGCAGAGTATGAGCTTCAGATGTGGCCTCCATTCTGCCGCGTGGCGTATCCCATACACTTTTTGAATGGCAAAATCACCACCTTCTCCCTCTGGTAGCAATTTTTCGCAGAGCCAGTCCTTTATAAACATAAGCGGATGATCTCCTTTGATTTCTTCTGGGAGACCAGTAACCCTGGCGTGTGCAGAGTGAGCCCCTGGTTCTCAAGGGTCTCGAGTCGGGCACGAAGATGCTGATTTTGCTTGATTGCCATAGTTGTGGCCGCCGATGTGGCTGAAGTTTGTTTCTGGACTTCTTGAAAGTCAGTTTTAAGACCATCCACAGTTGTTTCAACAGCCAGCACCCTGGTATTAAATGTGTCCACTTTAGTATTCAGATCCGCCACAGAAGAAATCAGCCACTGCAGCTTAAGCCCCAGTGATTGCATAGATTCTGACGCTGAGCTAAGCTCCACCGAAGCAGCTACTTCTGCGGGCTGCTTCGAGGGCTGACCCGCTGCAGTATTTTTGCCCTTCTCTGAGTCCGTGGTCATCAGATCCTTATGAGGGTTTCCCATGGCGTTCCATAACTCATTAGCTTTCTGAATAAGTAAATTCCACTAAGTACTTGCTGGAAAAACAATAGATTTTATATTCTTTTCAAACAACATGAAGTCTTGCTATATTATGACATATGCAGTGAGTCCCAACCTTTGAACTGCTCCGGAGGTGAAAGAGTTAACTTTCCATGCCAGGCATGGAACGCTGAGCTCGAGCTCGGTTGAAACTCTATCTGTTGTTCTTCAAACTCAAACCGTCAGATTCTTTACTCCGCCTCACTGAACAGTCGCTCCGGAGATTTCTCCTCCTGCTCGGTTCATTTTGTCAGTTAAAGTATTGTTTTTCTCGGTTTTCGACCAAAATTAAACCGCAACCGGTCGGTTCAGACTCTGTCTGTGGTATTTGTGAGTACTAGATAGGTTTGACATTGATTTCTATTCTGTGTGGAACTTGTAAACGGTTTATTGGTTCGGTTTGAACCGATCAGGTTGTTTAAAATATATTAATATGTCATTTAGAGTGTGGTTACCGGTTCTTATCGGTTCTAAAAAAAACGGATTTTATTACATTTTTTTCCACGACCCGTGACACGGTTGGGAACCGATAAGAGGGTCTTACCTGGCGGATTGCCATAAACGGGTAAGTTTGGTTAGGACTGGGTATCAACACTGCAGTGTCTGTGGGGAAGTCTTTGCCAAGGCTGACCCCCACACCACCTGTGTTTATTGTCTGGGGTTTGACCACCTCAATGCAGACTGCCAGATTTGTAAAAATTTTCCTGCAGCTACCCTGGAAAAGAGAGTTGGTAGGCTCAGGGAAAGGGAGGCCAAAAAGTCAACTGAACCGGATGGCCAGCCCGGTTTGGTTCCAGCCGAACCGGAGGGAGTGCCCTCTGACCAGAACACGACTTCTCGAACAAAGAGATCCGACTCGAGTCGGAGTTCAGCAAAAGGACTAGGAAATCAGCTGGTGTGGAGCCAAAACTTTCCTCTCCAACCGCTGAAGAAATAGCTAAAGCGATTAAAATTGTCCAGTCGCTTTCCCCGGTTCCGACCGAACCGGCACCATCAGGTAAGCGTCCGGTTCGGCCGGTTCCACCGGTTCAAGAGTATGATGTAGAGGAATATTATGAACCGGAGGAGGGGGAAGAGGAGTATGAGGAGAGTGAATGTGGATTTGAAAGTCTGGATGTGCCCATTGACCCGGACATCTCCCCAGACAGACCTTCAGGAGTGTCTCCTCCTAGGCTTTCTGAGTCCCCTTCTCATTTTATGTTTTATAGGAAAGTGGCTAAAACCCTTCAGCTCCCTATGGAGGAGGCTGTAGATGATCAAGAGGAGCCTGACTATGTGGAAATGATGGATATCCCAGAGTCAAGGAGGCTGTCTATTCTTTTGCATAAATCTTTTGGGAAACAGACAGTTAAAATTCTAAAAACTCCTCACACTATACCTCCTGTCGATAAGAGAATGGACAAGAGGTACACATTGTCAGGCTGTGATATGGAGTTCCTTACACAACAATGCAGCCATGTTGGGGTAGTGCAGGCTGCAGCCTGTGACAAGGCAAATATTCCCTTGGCTTCACGCCCCCCCGGCAAGGACTCCAGGAGGATTGATGCCATGGCAAAGAAACAGTACATGGCAGCATCCTTGGGACTCAGACAGCAAATTATATGGCTTATGTTGCTAGATATCAGAAATCCAGATGGGATACTGTTATGGCTCTAGCAAAACAGGTCCCTGGCCAGCTTGCCAAGGAGCTGGAGCAGGTGGCTGCTGATGGTATTGAGGCATCCACGGTGCAATTCCATGCTGCAGTGGACTCTAATGATGTGTCATCTAGAGTCATGGCTACATCTGTGGCACTTTGCAGAATGGCTTGGCTCAGATGTACTAGCCTGTCACAGGATACCCAGACTAAGGCCATGGATTTTCCTGTTGTGGGTAATTCTTTGTTTGGGGAGCAGACAGAGAATTACATGAAGAAAATGGATGAATATAGGACCACTTATAGGAGTGCACAGGCCAAGGAAAGGCAGGCCACTCCTCAAAGGCAGCTTTCCAGGGGCAGGGGCAGGCCTTTTCATAGGCCTTTTTACGAAGTCCAGGCCTCCTCTTCTGCTTATGCCCAGAGGGGGTTCTTTAGAGGGAGAGGCAGACGGGGTACAAGCAGGCCTGCTTCCACCCCTCAGCCCAAAGCCCCTGCCAAGCTGGCACCCTGATGGGGTTGTCAGGGCCGATTCTCAGCTATCTGTAGGGGGCAGGCTGGCTTACTTTGTCCAGGACTGGAAGTCTCTGACATCAGACAAGTGGGTCCTGGAAGTAGTAAGCCAGGGACTGGTTCTCAGCTTCAAAAATTTCCAAAGATGAGAACCAGATCCTTTCCACCTGCAAATCCACCAGAGGCACTTGCTCTAGAGGCAGAGGTCTCTTCCCTCCTGGCTCTCAGAGCTGTGGAAAGGGTTCCACCCCTACACCAGGGCAAAGGGTTGTACTACAGGTACTTCCTTACCCCAAAAAAGACAGGAGAATGGCGGCCCATCCTGGATCTCAGATATTTAAACAAGCACCTTTTAAAACCAAAATTCAAAATGGTGACTCTGGGAATTATTCTACCCTCTTTAAGGCCAGGGGACTGGCTAGCGTCCCTGGACCTCAAGGATGCCTACTTCCATATTCTCATCAGAAGCTCCCATGAAAGTACCTCATGTTCGAGCTGCCCTCAGGCCATTACCAGTTCAGAGCAATGCCCTTTGGCCTCACCTCTGCTCCAAGGGTATTCACAAAATGCCTGGCAGTAGCAGTTGCTTCCCTAAAAAGGCAAAAAATTGCCATCTTCCCTTACCTGGACGACTGGCTCATAGTAGGCCAGTCTCCAGACCAAGTCAAGTTACATCTACAGATAACTCAGCAACTGCTCACCTCCCTAGGTTTCCTTCTGAATCTTTCAAAGTCAGTTCTAGAGCCTGTCCAGCTCCTCACCTTCATAGGCGCAGAGCTGAACACAGAGAAAGCCAGAGCCTTCCTTCCTTTGGACATGGCAAGGACCCTGGTCTCTCTGGCCTCCTCCTCTTTCACCCTGCAGGTCTCTCGACCAGCAAGGCATTTTCTACAGCTCCTGGGGCACATGGCTGCCTCTACAGCAGTAGTGCAGGGAGCAAGATTTCAGATGAGGGACATCCAGTTCCATTTGAGAGCCTTTTGGTCTCAAAGGAAAGACCCTCTAACCAAATTGATCCCAGTAACTCAAACCCTGATCCAGGCCCTACAGTGGTGGCAGGATCAGAGCAATCTGAGACAAGGGTTCCCTTTGTCACTCAGTCTCACTCCTTAATCCTTACTACAGATGCATCCCTCTTGGGGTGGGGAGCTCACATGGGCGACCTCACTGCACGGGATTGTGGTCCCCTCAGGAATCTCTGCTCCACATCAATCTGTTGGAACTCAGAGCAGTTTTTCTAGCACTTCAAGTTTTTTCCAGATCTGTTCAGAGCAAAGTAGTACAGGTCAGAACAGACAACACCACCACAATGTGGTACATCAACAAGCAAGGGGGCACTCAGTCTATGGCCTTGTGCACCGAAGCAATGAAGTTGTGGTGTCTGGCTTACTCCCTGAACACCTCCCTTACGGCAGTTCACCTCCCAGGCAAGTACAATGTCCTGGCAGATGCTCTCAGCAGGATTTCCCAGGGCCATCACGAATGGTCACTGGACCCCCTGGTCTTGGAGGTGATATTTGCCAGATGGGGCACCCCGCAGATAGATCTTTTTGCAGCCCCAGACAATCACCAACTTCCCCTTTTTTGCTGCAGGTCCCCAGCGTTGGGCTCAGTCCCTCTGGATGCCTTAGTTCTCAATTGGGAAGGGAAGTTTCTCTATGCTTTTCCCCCCCTTCCCTCTCCTGTTCAAAGTATTAGTCAAAATCAGATCTCAACCCTGCAAGATGATCCTGATTGCTCCAGATTGGGCCAGACAGCCCTGGTATCCACTCCTACTGTCCTTAGCAGTCCATCTTCCCCTGTGTCTTCCCAGGAATCACAACCTGTTAACCTGTGCCCAGGGGAGGGTTTGGTACCCGAACCTCAAATCTCTCAATCTCAAGGCCTGGCTCTTGAAGAGTTAGAGTTTGCTGACCTACACCTCTCCCAAGGTGTAATGGATATACTGAAGGCTAGGAAACCTTCCACCAGGACTACCTATAACTCCAAATGGAAGAGGTTTTTCCATATGGTGCTCTAGGAAGCATATTTCCCAGAATCTGCTGATTTACCCACAGTCCTGGATTATATGATCCATTTAAATACCTTGGGGCTGAGACCAGCTACCCTAAAAGTACATTTGGCAGCTGTGTCTGCTTTTATTTCAGCAGGTAAACCCTCTTCTCTTTCAGCTCATCCTGTATTCTCCAAGTTTTTCAAGGGATTGCTTCACCAACCCTCCATTCAGGGACCCTGCCCCTGCCTGGGATCTTAATATTTGCATTGCTCAGCTTATGCAACCCCGCTTTGAGCCTTTGTCTTCAGCAGAGCTTAAGTACTTGACTTGGAAGACTGTGTTTCTGGTAGCCATCACTTCTGCCAGACGCATAAGTGAATTACAAGCTTTGTCAGTGGAGCCTGATTTTATCTCCTTTCATAGAGATAAGGTGGTCCTCAGGACTAACAGGAAGTTCTTGCCTAAGGTGGTTTCAGATTTCACCTTAATCAATCTATGTCTCTTCCAGTGTACTTCACTGACCATTCCTCCTCTGGCGAGAGGAGGCTGCACAGCTTAGATGTGAAGAGAGCCCTTAGCTACTACATAGAGCGTATCAAGGGTCACAGGTTTGACTCCTCCAACTGTTCCTCACTTATGGTGAGGTTGGCAAGGAAACCTGCCACTAAAAGATCCATTGCCAGGTGGATTGTCTCTTGTATCAATTTTGTTATGGAAAACTGGGTAGGTTCCTCCCTCAGGCCTGAGGCTTACTCTACCAGAGGTACAGCTGCTTCCTGGCTGCTGCCAGGGACATCCCTATCCTAGAGATATGTCAAGCAGCTACCTGGAAAACAATTCACACTTTTAGCAAGCATTACTCCCTGGACATCCAGGCTAGGAGTGATGCTCGGTTTGGCACAGCTGTGCTTCAGAGCCTATTTCCTAAGTAGGTTCTGTCCCTCCTCCATGGAGGTACTGCTGTGTAGTCTGCATATGTCATAATATAGCAAGACTTCATGTTGTTTGAAGAAAAAATTACTCACCTTAGTAATGTTGTTTCTTCTAATGGAGTCTTGTTATATTATGACCTCCCCCCCGCCTCCTTTCATAGAGATAAGGTGGTCCTCAGGACTAACAGGAAGTTCTTGCCTAAGGTGGTTTCAGATTTCCACCTTAATCACCTTAATCTCAGAACTTCTGTTTTTGGGATGTGGGTGGGCAGTGCAGTGTTGGCACTTAGTAGATGCCCACCTTGTTGTTTCACCCCTCCTTTTTTGGGGTGACTTGGTGTTGTGTTTTTCATTTTTTGGGTCTCCTGACTTGAGTCTTTGTTTTGGGACAAAAAAATGTGTTCTTATGTTTAGTAGCCAGTTGGCTAGTGTAGGTTTACAGCTTCCACACAGGACCTCGGTGAGTTTAGCTCATAAAGATCTGACGGTTTGAGTTTGAAGAACAACAGACAGAGTTTCAACCGAGCTCGAGCTCAGCGTTCCATGCCTGGCATGGAAAATTAACTCTTTCACCTCCGGAGCAGTTCAAAGGTTAGGACTCACTGCATATGCCATAATATAGCAAGACTCAGTTAGAAGAAACAACATTACTAAGGTGAGTAATTTTTTCTTCTCTGCCAAGATCTGGAGCTATGTAAAGATGCTGCTACTTAGCTCAGGCTCCACAGTGCCCCCTGCAAAAACACTTTATAAAAGTTGCTCTTCTGGGGACCGGAGAATGGAGGGACTGGAAAACGGTGCCCATCCGAGGTAGGTAGGGACCGTAGCTGCCTGCCAGCCCCAGAAAGGAAGAGGATAAAAATCTTGATTTAATAAATACATAAAAGTTGCTTTTGAGCTGCTTATGTATGTGAGTTGCCAGTGCATTGCCATGTTTTAAGAACAGTGCTAAACCAACTAATTGGTGTCACTGTAATGTGAACTGTACTGCAGGGTTCACATTCAGACCACAAAATTCCGCACTGAAGCCAGCTAGGGGCTGAATATGTCATGGAGGTGATGTGCGTGTCCCCTGCAGAGCGAGGACTTGCTTGCCGGGTGATCAAGTAGCAGCATTACTGTTGACTGTAGAGGTCATACATAGTAACAGGGACTCTAGGTCTTTCAGATCCATCCACCCATCCCAACTTCATAAGTAAACCGATGAGCTAATAAATAAATAAAATAAGCAGGAATTTATAAGTATGCTCTGGCAGCACATACTTTACTTATTCATTGGAATTCCCCACTCACTCTACTACCCAGAGTTCCTAGTAATTTCCTTGTTGAGCAGAAATTTGTCAAGACTTACCTTGAAGACCTATAACTGTCTTCATATTCCTTCTTTCAACTGGTAGGCTGTTTCCATAGGTTCACAACCCACTGCAAAAAAGAAGAGCCTGCTCCCCTGGTTTGTCACCTCTAAGCTTCAGGGCATGCCCTGGTGTCCTGATGGAGCACACCAAATCAAACATTTCTGTCTGTCTGATCTTGTCTATACCTTTGAGTATGCAGAAGACTGAGATCATGTCACCCCTCAGCCTGCTTTTCTCTGGAGCGAACATATTAAAGGACTGCAGCCTCTCCTCATAGCTTTTGTCTTCCATTCCCTGATCATTTTTATGGCCTTGCATTGTACCCTCTCGACTGCCTCAATATATTTTCTTACTGAGGAGATAAGAACTGAACACAGTAATCTAGGTGGGCCTGTCCAAGGCATTAGAAAGTGGCAGGGCTGGGCTGGCGGTGCTGAAGGTTGAGGTGCTGGATGCCACACCTCGTGCCATGCTGGTGACCTGAGCTCAGGAGCGAGCTCAGGTTGTTGGAGGTCAGCAGGGGAGGAAGAGGATCGAGTGTCCGATGGACAGCTCTCCTCTCCTCTCCCAGGGAGGGAGGTCCCGCTTCTTGGCTGCTTCCTGGTGGAGGCCTTGGGCAGCACCAGAGTCAGGGAGGCAAGAATGGGACATTATGGTGCACGCATTCACAACTGCAGAAGGGGCGGGACATAAATGGAAAATGAAGGGTTGCTAGCAGGCTGCATGATACTCGGCTGCGCTTCTGATCCGTGGCTCAATACGTGGCAAGCTGGATTGCGTCCTGGGGGTGTGGCCCACCCTTCCTGGCCCAACACAGGGGTGGGGGAGAAATCTGTGGGGATTCACGGGACCTGAGCTGGGGGTCAGGAGACACACACAATGTCAGGGTGATGTGAGCTCTCATGAGAGAGCCGGAGCCTGCCTGCCAGCAGCCCGACCGGAAAAACAGAAGATAAAAAAAAAAGAAAGAAAGAAACAGCTTTACTTTCCCAGCTCTGCTGGTCACCCACCTTTTGATGCATCCCAGCCTTCTTGACAGTGGCGATGCATAACTTCTCATGCTTCAGACCTTTGTCCATTATGACCTCCAGGTCCTTTTCCTACTGCTCATCAGCTAGAGGAGACCCACATATTGTGTAGGCCAAACCTATTTTTCCCCAAGTGTAGTGCCTTGCATTTGGTTACACTGAATCTTAGACTCCAGGAGTCCAGTCAGTCGTCCAGTTTGGTTAGGACCTCCTGGAGTTTCTCCTTGTTCTCAAGCTAGTCTGCCACCATGGCCAGCTTAATGTTATGAGTAAGCCTACTGTATACAACCCGCTAGAGACCCCAACATCTGGAGGGATGCCAATGTAGACCTCTCTCTCCATTCAGACTAGTGCTTGTCCACCACAACACTCTACTCCCTGCCCCAATCCAATTAACAATCAACACTGTGAATTTTCGTCTTGTGTAGGTTCCATCTATGGACCTTCACAAAGCTGCATTATGTCAATGGTAGAATACAACTAAAATTACAATAAGTGTGGCTGATAGGAATTAATGTGTAAAATCCACCCCCAAAGCCCTGCCAAACATTCTCCTGCTTTGTTCCTTCAGGTCCCTGGACTTTGTTCTCCCTCCATGAGGAATTAGCAGCAACTGACCGGTCTCTTGTCTCCACCAACTCAGTTGATTCTGCCCTCAGTCACTTTAAGGTCAATTCCTAAAAATCTGGGACCAGCAAGCTCCCATCAGAAAAAACAGGGTCAGAGGCTCCCACCCCCACCCCGGTTGTCAGCAGAACTACTGGCCTATCAGCATGCTTGTGACCTCACGTGGAAGCCACACAACCCTCAGGTGCCCATGTGGATTTACTTAAGTACCGAGCACTCCATAACGCCTGCACTAGAGCCATCAGACTTGCCAAAGATGAATATATTTCTTCCACCTTCCAGGCGAACATTAGCCACCCATCTAAAGTCGGAAAGGTAGTCCATTCCCTGGTCTACCTCCCTGCCCAGCTCCCAGCCCCAGTCTTGAAGGTAGGTGACACCACTGTTTCAGATCCACCCTCTGTGCCTTCAGAATTCAACATCTTCAAACCCCAGGAATCCCTCAGTATGCTTAAACTAATGCAGTCAGCCTCCTATGTTGAACTGCCCCAGAGAGAATGGAATGTATGTAAATAATGGAACTCTCATTGGCTCGTGCCAATTTCAAACTGCTGCCCCTAGTAACTGCTGCATTCTGATAACGCTCAGATTCATTTCTTCGCCTGCTAGTTTGGATGCCTCAGAGAGCCCTTCTCAACTCCGTTCTGCCATTATTGTTTGTCAGTTTAGTAATGTTTTATTTCTTTATTTTACAACTGCTGCCCTTATTCAGGTTAATTAGCATAGTTTTAGTGTGTTTTTGGTGTTTTTAATGGTTCTTCATTGGTCCCGTGGAACTAAGGGGAACTGCTGTTTCAGTGGTTTGTTTACCGCAAACTTCATGTATTTATTTACTAGCGTTCCGGTTCCTTTCCAGGAACTGTAGTGCCATATTTATTTTTAAATTTTGGATTTCCTTGTGGTTCCTTTCCTGTCAGGAACAGAGTGTTTTCTTCGGTTCCCTGTGTTTTTTCTGTCAAGGAACCAATCACTTTTTGATATCTGATCACATTGTTTATATTCAGTTGAGAAACCGACCATTTTTTGTTCTTATATATATTTTTCTGTAGTGCCTGACACTCATGTTGGAGACACCTAGGCAGAAAGGGAAGACAGGACCTACTGGGTTTAAAAATTGTATTAACTGTGGTCAAATTGTGGCCATAGCTGACAGGCACAATTTGTGCATTGTCTTTCTGGGAGCTAGTCACATACAGTATTTACTAACTGTGACATTTGCAGGACTTATTGTTCCAAAAGAAATGGCCATTCCTTCCTCTCCCTTCAAGCCCATTGAAGAGACTTCATCCTCAAAAAAAGATGAAACAAAATAGCCAGTGGACCCTAAATCCACTGAAAAACCTGATTCTTCTAAATCCAAGAGACCAGTGGAACCGGCTGCTGAACTGGTTCCTGCAAAAGGAAACATAAAGAAAAGCAGATTGCTGCACTTCCTGCTGAAAAAGCAAAGGAGCTCTCAGCTGACAGACTGACAATGCCCTCAGCTGCAGACATTGCTAAGTCCTTACAGATACTACAGGCCCTCCAGGCTGTCAGTCCCTTGGTTCCCTCCTCGGTTTCATCGGTTCCTGCTTCGTCAGGAACCAGCATACCTATATGAAGAACCAGAGGAGGAGGAGGAGGAAAAGGAGGGGGAGGACCCACTGAGCCTAAGTCTCCCCAGAGCAGGACTTCGGTCCCCCGACCAGAGGATCGTTCGTCTCACAATTCTTTTGTGAGACAAATGGTTGATGCCCTCAATCTCATCATCCAGGAAACAGTGGAGGATGAGGAAGAAGTAGACTTCTTGTATATGATGGGTCTCACACCCACTAAGTTACTTTTGTTACCAGTTCACCAATTCATAAGTCCCTGAAAAAAAGCTGTTTTAAAAATTATGCAGACCTCCACTTCTGTTCCAGGGGTAGACAGAAAGGTGGATAAGAAATATCAGCTAGATAGATCAAATGCTGATTTTCTATTTACGCACCCAGACCATGAGGGGGTGGTACAGGCTGCTGCGTGTGATAAAGCTAGGGAGCTCCACACCCACCTGATAAAGATTCCAGAAAAATCAATGCTGTGGTGAAGAATGTGTACCTGGCAGCTTCCCTTCTTGTCAGACAGGCCAGTTACATGGCCTGTGCAGCCCAGTACCAGAAAGCCTTATGGTCTACTGACCTGGCCTTGACTGATAAGCTCTCTGGAGAGGTGGCAGTGGACTTGGCTGAGACCGCCAGAACAGCCTTAGATGCAACAAAATATCAGTTCCATATGACAGTGGAGGCCAGTGATACTGCTGCCAGGCTCATGGCCCTTAACAGTAACTATGAGGCGGTTTGCCAGGCTCGGGGCTACAAATCTGCCTCAAGATACCCAGGCTAAGGCCATGGATTTCCCCAGTGAGAACAACTCTCTTTTTGGGGTCAAAACAGAGGCCTATATGAAAAAAGTGGAGGAATACAAAACCACTTACAGAAGTAATTCTGCCAGGGACAGACCTTCCACTTCCTGCAGATCCCAATACAGGGGAGGCAGGAGTAGGGGATCCTACTCCAGGCCTTTTTTCCAGGCCCAAGCATTGCCAGGCTACCAGCAGACCAGGGGGTACTTTAGAGGCAGAAGGACTGTGAGAAGGTCCGAGCCAGCACCTCAGGCCAAGCCCAGCCGAAACAGAACCCCTGACGTGCTTGCACAGGTCACCTCCCCTAACCAGTAGGAGGCTGGTTGGCTCACTTCCTCCAAGCATGGCATGTCATCACCACAGACAAGTGGGTCTTGGAGGTAGTGAGCCAGGGCCTGTCCCTAAGTTTCATAACACTCCCCAGGCTGAAAAGCAGTTTTTTTTTACGCCAGCAGCACAGGCAGAAAGGATTCTGCTGGAGTCAGAGGTTGCCAACCATCTGCTCATCAGAGCATTGGAGCTTGTCCCTCTATCTCAAAGAGGCAAAGGTTTCTATTCCAGGTATTTCCTCACTCAAAAGAAAAATGGGGACTGGTGACCCATCCTGGACCTCAGACTCCTGAACAAGCATATAACGACACCAAAGTTCAGAATGGTCACTTTGGCTGTAATAATCTCGACTCTCCAGCAGGGGGACTGGTTGGCATCTTAGGATCTCAAGGACACCTATTTTCACATCCCAGTCTGGCCCAGCCACAGAAAGTACCTAAGGTTCAGACATCCCTCAGGCCATTACTAGGTTGCAGCCATGCCATTCAGCCTAACTTCAGCCCCCAGGGCATTCACAAAGTGCCTAGCAGTAGTTGTGACTCACATAAGAAGGCAAGGGGTCACAGTATTCCCTTACCTAGTTGACTGGCTAGTCATAGGGCAGACCCCACAGCACACCAGAGACTCTCTAGCTCTCACTCAGAGCACCTTGGAATCTTTTGGATTTCTGATAAAATGCCCAGAGATCCCATGTGGAGCCTGTGCAGGTCCTGGACTTCATAGTGGCAGAGCTGAACACCCTGCAAGGAAGGGCATTTCTTCCTCAGGACAGGGTAAACAGTATCCTGGAGCTGGCAGGCTCTTTCAACCTAAACAGACCCAGAGAAGCAAGGCACTTCCTGCAGCTAATGGGCCATATGGCGGCAACTACAGCTGTGGTACCAGGATCAAGCTTCCAAATGAGAGACATCCAGTTCCACTTAAGAGCCCACTGGTTTCAAAGGAGGGATTCTCTGGCCAAGTTGGTGCCTGTCACATAAACCCTATTGCAGGCCCTACAATGGTGGCTAGACAGAGAGAGAACCACAGGGAGGGAACTCCTATTCGCAAAGAAATGCCATCGGTGGTGCTTACCATAGATGCCTCCCTCTTAGGGTGGGGAGCACACATGTATGAACTCACAGCCAGCAATACATGGTCTTCCCGGGAATCACGTCTGCACAGCAGCCTATTAGAGCTCAGAGCTGTTCACCTGGCTCTTCAGTCATTTGCATCTCAGCTTAGAAGCAAGGTAGTGCAGGTCAGAACAGACAACACTACCACCATGTACTACATCAACAAACAGGGAGGCACCAGGTCCAACTTACTGTGTACAAAAAGCGTGAAGGTCTGGAACCTGGCCTTCTCCCTACAGGTGTCTCTGTCTGTGCCATCCACCTACCAGGAAAAGACAACATTCTGGCAGACTCCCTCAGCAGAATCAGTTAGAACCAACACGAGTGGTCCTTGAATACACAAGTGCTGGCATCGGTATTCAGAAGGTGGGGCACACCAGAGAAAGATCTTTTCACCTCCATAAACAACCACCAGCTGCCACAGGTCAGTTGCCGACCTCCAGCCCAGGGAACTGTGCCAGTGGATGCCCTGACATTGGATTGGTCAAGCAAGTTCCTTTATGCCTTTCCTCCATTTCCCCTGTTGCTCAGAGTTTTGATAAAACACAGGTCACAGCCAGCAACAATGATCCTGGTGGCACCAGATTGGGCAAGACAGCCTTGGTACTCCCTCTTGCTAACCCTATCAGTGTCACAGCCAATTCACCTTCCTCAGAGGTACAACATCGTGATATCCTCTCAGGGCAGGATTCTGTACCCCAGTCTCAAGTCTCTCCACCTGAAGGCTTGGCTCTTGAAGACTTAAGAGTCTGCTAGTCTGCACCTCTCTGAAGATGTTTTGAATGTCCTCAGGAGTTCTTGGAAACCATCAACCAGAAAAACTTATGCTTCCAAGTGGAAGAGATTTTCTGTCTGGTGCGGGAATAATGGTATCAACTCCTCTAGGACTGGGTTACCTGTCTTGTTTTACTACCTGACCCATTTGCATTCTCTGGGCCTTAGGCCTTTTACCCTGAAGGTCCACCTAGCTGCCATCTCAGCATACATTTCAGCTTGTAAAGGACAGGTCCATGGCACCTCACCCTGTTTTAGGAAGTTTGTTTTTTTTAAAGAACTCCCTTCACCCTCCTTTTAGGGAGCCAGTCCCAGCTTAGGACCTGAACATTTACATTGCTAGGCTTATGCCCCCCCCCCCAAGCCTGTGGCAACTGCAGGCTTAAAATATGTGACAGGGAAGACTGTTTTCTTAGTAGCCAGTATTTCAGCTATTTCAATGCCCTTTGGGGCAACCATTGCCTCAGTGCTTGCGCACAGAGGTTCTTTGTCTTTTAACTTGTTTTTTGTTTTAATTGGGTTCACCACAACATAACCCAGATAGACCATCTTAGAGTAGCTGGTTCATTCCACTGGGGTGTCAAACAGACAAGGCACACTTATGAGTCCTGGTAGGACAAAACACGTGTCTGTGTCTTCTGTTGGCACCCTTTACAAACTGTGTGAGAGGCCTTTTAGCACCATGCATTTCTGCTTAAGGTTGAACCAGCATAATATTCGGTGGTGATTTGCATATGCAGCCCATGATGCTTTGCATTATGGAGGCATCTGTGATTTTGTATTTCTTTGAAACTTGGCTTTCCGGCCAGTGCCCTTTGGGGTAACCATTGCCTCAATGCTTACGCACAGAGGTTCTTTGTCTATTATTTCAGCTAGGCAAGTAAGTGAGCTGCAGGCCCTGTGCACAGATCTGAACTACATTTCCTTCCACAGGGACAAGGTAGCACTCAGGTCTGATAGGAAATTCCTCCCTAAGATGGTGTTGGATTTTCATCTAAATTAGTCCATAACATTACCAGTATTTTTCACTGTCCGTTCTAGCTCAGGCGAGCAGAAGTTGCATAGCCTGGATGTCAAACAGGCATGCAGCCATTACCTTAACAGGACCAAAGCCTCCAGACCAAAGTATACTCAGTTGTACCTCACCTATGGGGAAGTGGATAAAGGTAAACCAGCTTCAAAGAGAACTATTGCATGCTAGACAGTAGCCTGCGTCCAGTTATGTTACAGTAAAGTTGGTAAACAGTCCCCCCCGGGCCTCCGGGCACATTCTACCTGGGGTACAGCTGCATCAGTAGCTGCAGCAAGGGACATCCCCTTGCTGGAAATTTGCAAAGTAGTTACATGGAAAACTGTTCACACTTTCACCAAGCACTACTGATCGGACATACAGTCCAGAAGTGATGTCAGATTTGGCAGTGCAGTTGTGCAGAACCTTTTTCCCAAATAGGTTGTGCACCCAAACTCCAAAGTTACTGCTTGGTAGTCTGCATTAGTTTAAGCGTCCTGAGGGATAGGTTGGCCCACTGGCACATGGTGCCTACCGGCGACCCGGGTTTGGGAACGGATCCAGGACATTGGAGGGCTGGCCGGGGGAGAAGGATTGATCATCCTACGACTGCTCTCCTTCTCCGGGGGGGGGATAAGTAGAGTGTTCGGCGTAACACAGACACCTAGCGGAGGCTGGGTGTACCGAGCATGCCAGTGCCAGCTGCTTCCAGGGGCGGGGCAGACACTGGTGGTCATTGCACATCCCCACCCCCCGTACACTGGGAAAAATTGCTGACGGCCACCCTAGATGAAGCCCACCGCCAGCTTCAATCAGATCTCAGGGCCAGCTCCCTGACCTGTCCCATTGTCTGCGGCACTAAGGCCCGGTGCCGCAACCCTGCCCTGGGGGGTAAGCCAGAGGGTATCGGGGAGCCACTGCCCAATATTAGAGTGGAAGCGGGGGTCCGTGACCAGGGCTGAGGTACCAGGCGGCCAGTGGAGCACTAAAGTAATAAAAAAAAAAAAAAAAAAAAAGCATACTGAGGGATTCCTGGGGATTGAAAAAAACATTACTTACCATAGTAATCTTGTTTCTTCCAGGGGATCCCTCAGTATGCTTAAAGCTCCCACCCTGCCTCCCCTTCCAGAACCAGGAAAACGGGGTCTCTCTTATTCTGCATCCCTGATGGTCACTATATGTTTATATTGTTCTGGTTACTTATTGAAGTTTTTAAAGGGAAACTCCTATCAAGTCCCTCAGTGCAGCAGCAGCTGCAGAAACGCCCAATTAGGCCTTTTTTTTTTTTTTTGAAATTGTACTTTTTCCCCTCCTACTGCCTGTCAGTCCCGACCCTTCAGGGCATCCAAGGGGTCATCCTCCTACCACCTTCTCACCGATACTTACCTCCCAGTCCCCCATGTAGCTTCGGCTTATCCCCCAAGCAGGGACGAGGTGGGGCGGACCCCTGTAATTCTTTCGCCTGATCTGGAGGTAGTCAGCGAGCAGTGGTAAATCAGAGGCATGCCCCAGGAAACCCATCCTCATGTAGCCAAAAGGAGTTTTTCCACTTTTCTCCTCCCCATGCAGCATTAGCCCCTGATGTCAAGGTGCTAGACGCCAGCGTCTACTGCGTGCCTGGGCTGCCCATCTCCCTTCTATTGGGAGCTTGCATTCCCCCGAGCCTCCGCCCAGAGTCACACAAGAGCAGTGGGCATTGACCCTCCCACCTGATCCTCCCTGGAGACGGCAAGCTGTCATGGGACGCTCAAGCCATGCTTCCCCAGCCGACCCACCAGCAACCCGAGTCTGCTTCCGAACCCTGGTCGCCGGTGTGGAGCGAGGTGTGGCGTCCAGCGCCTCAACCCGCAGCGCCACTGGGCCAGCCCTCCGATTAGGGCTTTCAACATAAATGGCAGATGTTGGTAGCCCTCATTAGCGTAACCTACGCGGCGGAAGTCACCCGAGGTGTGTGAGATGTCCACCTGGGGGTCTGTCGCCATTATGGAGCGAGTGGTCTGTCGCCATTATGGAGCGAGTGGATCTTTTTCATCAAAATTCCGGGGCATCAGGTTGTAAAAAAAAATTATTTTATGTTGAAAGCCCTAATCGGGCATTTCTGCAGCTGCTGCTGCACTGAGGGACTCGATAGGAGTTTCCTTTTGTACCAGTTTGTGCTGTTTTCATTGTCCCTTCTTACAGGGACCATGGTGTTGTTATTTTTTAAAGGGGAATTAGTTTTTAAGTAGTCTAGCTACTTAGTGGGTCTTCACCCTATTAGGCTTCACAGTGAATCTGAATGTTATCAGAACGCAGCAGTTACTAGGGACAGCAGTTTGAAATTGGCACGAGCCAATGAGATCTGCTAACACCTTGAAGGCTCTCCTAGCCCTTCCAGTCAGGCTTTAGGAAACAGCACTCCATAATTACCTCATTGCTATGTGTCACTGACTCCATACAAATAACCTCTGCTATCTTTGTGGACCTGGCTAAGGCTTTTGACTCCGTTTCCCACTACCTTCTGCTCTGCAAGCTCCTCGGCTCTGGGCTGTCTCAATCTGCACTCAACTGATTCAGCTCATACTTACACAACAGTCAGTCCAATTTGGTAATGCCCTATCCTTCCCCCTCCCCACCCCTGCAATGTACCCCAGGGATCTGTGCTCAGGCTCATCCTGTTCTCCATCTTTGTAATGAACCCCCCAAATCTGCTCCACCACCCAACTACATATATCGTGGATTACACCAAAAGTTTCTCCTCTGGCTCCTCCAATGATATATTTACCCACTTACAGTAGAACTTTGTTAGAGTTCAACGTTGGTTTCAGAATAACCAGCTAAAACTTAACAGTAAGAAAACCATCTCACTGGTATTCGGCACCAGGCAGAAGCTGGCTTGACTCCAGTCCCCGCCCCCCAAAGTTCATCTCTCTAGACAGATCTCCTCTTGAAATGATCCACTTCTTCAAATACTTGGGAGTCTGGCTGGACAGTTACCTTGATTTTTTCTCTCACCATATTGATGCCTTTTGCTCAAACCTCCGCCAAAAACAGGGCATCCTCTACCGCAACCAAGATTGCTTGCCTTTAGCTGCTCGTTGAGACCTGGTTTTAAAAACAATTCTACCCATATTTGATTACGCTGATGTAGTCTACACCTATGACCTCCTTCTTAAAACTCGACACTCTCCTAAACTCGTTCTGCCACTTCACTATCTCCTCCCCTCCTCTCACTCACCACTGTCCTCTCTACTCCTTCCTCTCAATCTCCTCTCTTTCCCATAGACGAGAGTTCCAGTTCCTCTCCTTCATTGACAAATATTGGTTTGTGTCTCTTCCCTCATACCTCACCTTCCGCTTGTCTTCTTCTCTCCTCTCTACCTACTGTCTTCACTCTAGGAATGCCCAAACATTTTCCCTCCCACACCCTCACTCTGCAGCAGGACAGTCCGCTTTTTCCTACTGCTTCCCATTCCTTTGGAACCAACTCCCCAGGACTGTTCACCACTCCCCCTCGCTAGCATCCTTAAAGACTAATCTACGTCTCTTCCCTAGCTCCACTTGTTGCTGTCCCACCTCCTCTCCTTCTCCTCCCACCTAGCCTTCTAATCTGCTTTTCTCCATTTGCTCCTGGGTGTGATATCTCATGCTGAATTGCCACATCTGGTGCTGGCCTGGTGCAGCTGAGGGTTGAGGTGCTAGATGCCACACCTCACACCATGCTGGAGACCTGGGTTCAGGAACGGACTCGGGCCACCGGGGGTTGGCAGGGGAGGGAGAGGATTGAGCGTCCATAGGACTGCTCTCCTCTCCCGGGGGAGGACTCTGGGGTCTGCTTGGCACATTAGTGACCTCTGATGGAGATCAGGAGCACTACAGTTGCTGATGCTGCACAGGGGGTGGAGTGGCGGCGGATATCAGCATCATGCCTGCAAAGACGTCATTGCACGTCCACGCTCCGGGGTAACTTACGTAAGAAAAAACCCTGGCCCCTGGGATAGGTGATGGTTGCCTCCAGTGCCCTGCTGCCACACATCCAATAGGGGGTTCATCTTGCCAGCTCTCCCGACCCTCTGCCTCACCTTGTGGCTGAAGCACTTGATTCTAGATAGAGCACCGGGAGTGGAAGGTGGCCCACCTCGCGGTGCTCAGAGCCAGGGGGTCCGTCGGTCTGAGGTAGATGGGGGTGTCTGTCTCCGATTTCCTGGTGTGGGGTGCTTCAGGTGGGTGGTAGAGTGGCAGTGGTGAGTGGGGTTAGCCCAAGAGAGTTCCTGGTTGTGCCTGCGAGAAAGAAAGTTGAAAAAAAAAAGAATTGCCACATCTGAATTTCCAATTTATATATATTTTCAATTTCCAGTAAGGTTGATATTGTATTACAATTACTGCTTGACCCCCTTTAACACACGGACTAGAACTGTATTTCAAATGCCGTAATAACCGGTAGAACCAGTAATTACGGTGTTGGGAAAGCAACTCACTTGCACTGTCCTCAAGAGCCACTTTCACGGCAGCGTAGCGTGACCGAGCGCTGTTTGTTCAGAGAAAAAAAACATGAAGACAAACTGCAATGCTGTGTTAAAAATCCTGGGCCTGATTCTAAAAGGGATATGCCTGTCTTAATTTGACTTGCACCAAAAGAAATGGTGCATAGCAAGTTACGCCAGCTGTTGCGACATTTGGTATTCTGCAAAGCAGCCTGCAATATGCTGCAGGCTGCTTGTGCCAAAGTGGACTTACGCCATCAAATGCGCCCTAAACCCCCTGCGACATGGCACTAGGGGGTTTACGGCAGCTGTTGCGCCCTATTCCAGAAGGGCAGCAACAAAGTCCCCAGTGGTGCTATTCTTAAAGACCCCTGGTGGACTTCCATCGGTGAACAGTTACACCAGTAAATAGCTGGTGTAACTTGCGTCAGTGGGGAAGGGGGTACTAACTATCCCGACTCACCAGTATGTGCCACCCCCCAGCCACACTTCTGCTCCCCTTGACAGCCCCACAGAGCCCGGGGAACCCCCTTACGTTAATAGCCCCAACAATTACAGTGTACAAAGACCCCAAGCAGGCCTACGGGACCTCCAGCCCCGATCCTCATACCAAATGCAAATGCCCATAGAGCTTCTCTGTCCCCCGGTCCTGATCCGACAATGATTAACTGTCCCGCAGGTCCTTGTCCCCGGTCCCATTCCCTGATCACTGCACACAAGTCCTGCAGTGCCCCTATTAATTGCAACAAATCCCCAATATCCCTGGTAATCTAGTGGCCCCACCCAGCTGTTGCCAGACCACCCTGCTCCCACCTTCCATCCCCTGCCGGCAACTGGCACCACTCCTCTCACCACCACAGCCAGCCACCAACTGAGCTCCATAGGGAGCACATACTGTATATCACTCAATGAATGAATGAGTACATTCATTCATTGTGCTGCATGTCTCCATGCATGCTCGGGCTTGGTCGGCTGGCCGCCATGATGAGGGGTGGGCTGCCAGTGGCGCGCGAGAGATGGGCTCGAGATGCGGGTGGACGAACAATGCCGGTGGGGGACCACTAGACTACCAAGGACTGTCCATGTACTGTACAGTACACAGTTGACTTGGGAGCTGATCAGGAGTTTGGGGGTCCGTGGTGCACTGACAGTGGGTGGGAGGTCCTCTAGCCCTGTGGGGCTCTGTCCAGGGGATCGGGCAAGGGGGGGGCACTTACGCCATGCTGGACAGAGGTTGCAGCTTGCAATGAACTCGCCAGGTATGCCCTTTGTTCAGTGTACCAGGCTAGATGTCGCAAATCGCAGGACTTGGCAGCAGGGACCCTGCCCCTTCTAGAATCGGGTGCAGGGTCCATGTTGCAGCTGGGTTTGGTGCAAGTCACCTTTGGCGGCAACTTGCACCATTCTTCTAGAATTGGGGGCCCCCTGTCCCTTCTAGCAGTTAACCTACAGTTATTTATTTTTTGGGTTTTTTTTTTTGCGTTAAAGCCGCTGAGTATAGACTGAAGAGAGCGAGTGACCTGGCAGCTTCAGAAAACGAGATTCAGGCATAGGCGTACGCTTGAATCTCGTCTTCTGAAGCCGCCAAGTCACTCGCTCTCTTCAGTCTATACTCAGCGGTTTTAATGCAAAAGGTTAACTGCTACAAGGGACAGGATTTTTAAAACAGCATTCCAGTTTGTCTACATTTTCGGTTTTTTTTCCCCCCAAACGAACACCGCTCAGTCACACTACCTTGCACAAGCAATTATAAAAAATAAAGCTTATGCAGCTGTTGTGTTATTGGAATTTTTTTACACACCCTCGGGGTGTGATGACCTCATAAACCTCTCAAGCTTTGCTTCCTCGGGTTTATAATACCTACACTTCGTGTGTAAAAAAAAAATTCCATAACACACAGTTGCACAACCATTATTCTCTATATTCTATGCCTGTATTATATTGTATAACTGTTATGATGTTTTGCACACCTTGTTTCTATTGTTTCCCTGTCACCCCCAGTCACACCTAGAAATGAGCCTCTGCTCAGTGTGCCTTTCCCAGTTACCAACTTTTAAATTAAATAAATAAAGAATTCCATTATTTACATACATTCCATTCTCTCCGGGGCTGTTCAACACAGGAGGCTGACTGCATTAGTTTAAGCATACTGAGGGATCCCTTGGAAGAGACAAGATTACTATGGTAAGTAATGTTTTCTTCTTCACCACCTGTGCTTCCTCCCTTCTATCCTCCCCTACCCCCACTCCGCTCCCCTGCTCACCACTTTCCTCTTCCTCCCATTTCTCCTTCCTCCTCTGCTGACACCTTTGAAGACTATCCTAGCACTTAACCCTCATAAGGGTGAAAGCCCAGATGGGCTTTTCCCCAAGCTCCTTCATCTCTCATCCCCCACTATGGCCCTTCCACTCACCTGCCTTCAAAACCTCTCCTTTTCCCTGGCCTCAGTCCCCAAAGCCTGGAAGCTTACCACAGTCATTCCCCTCCCCAAAGGTAGTGACTCCTCCAACCCAGGCAATTATCACCCTATATCCCCGCTCCCAGTCCTTGCCAAACTTCAAAAGCACCTTGTATTAGTACAACTCTCTCCTTTCCTTAACTCCTCCTCCTCTTTCTTCATCCCTTTCCAGTCTGGTGTTCATAAGGCCCACTCCACCTCGACCTCCCTTCTCCGGCTTACTGGCTCCATTCTCTCTGGCATGGATCAGGGCCGCATCACCTCTGCAATCTTTGTCAACTTGGCCAAAGCCTTTGACACTGTTGCCCGCACCCTCCTCCTCAATGAGCTTGTTGCAGCTGGTCTCTGTGATTCCACTACTAGCTGGTTCCATTCCTATCTTGTGGGTAGGACTCAATCAGTCAGATTAGGCAACTCCCTCTCCCACCAGCTCTCCATCAACACCGGAGTCCCTCAAGGGTCAGTCCTCAGCCCGATTTTCTTCTCGATATTCTTAAATGACCTTTCTGCTGCCTGCTCCTCTGTGTCTTTTCACATGTATGTGGATGATACTGTTCTGTATGCCTCTGGCGCCTCCCCCTTTGATGTGGTAACCAGCCTACAGCTGGATTTCAATAAAGTCTAACTCTGGTTTCACTAAATCAGTTGCCCCTCAATGCCAAGAAGATGGTCTCTATAACCTTTGGCACCAGGTAAAGGCTCACTAGGCTGACTGCCACCCCATCTTTCCACACCCTCGAGGGGTCCATATTAGAGGATGTTACCGCCTTCAAATACCTCGGGCTCTGGCTCAACCGGCACCTTAACTTTTCTGGACATGTGGATGCCATCCACAAAAAGTCGCATCCCAAACTGGGTGCTCTGTACACACATCATGGCTACATCTCCCTGCTGGCCCACCATGAAATTGTCCAGAAAATGATACTCCCAATTTTTGACTGTGGTGACATAGTCTACAGTGCAGCTCCTAAGTCCACCCTAACCAGACTGGACACCCTTTCCTACTCCTTATGTTGGTTTGCTTTTGACTGTCCACACCGTTCACACCACTGTGACCTTTACACTGCTATCTCCTTCCCCCCTCTTAGGGCCAGATGCCTCGCCCACTGTTCCTTGCTAGTTGGAAAGTACTAACTCAGCTCCCTCCCACCCTACCTCACTTCCCTCCTCTCTACCCCTTCTTCTCCCACCTACTCTCTTCGTAACTTTAGCTACTGGACCCTTGCCCTCCCTGTCTAATCTTCCAATTCAGGACAGGCTGCCTTCTCCTACCGTTTCCCTAAAATTTTGAACTCCCTTCCCTTAGATATATGCTCTTCCCTGTCCACTCGTTTGTTAACCTCTCTTCTTCACAACTGCATTTCTCCATCCTGCAACTGCACCTGACACACTTCCCAATAGCCTCCCCACCCTGTTTTTTCTCTCTCAAAATTGTTCTAACTACTCTTTCCTATTCCTCATGCCTACCTTTCTCCAATGCGACTGATTGGGTGCCTGGTGCAGTGTTGGTCCCTTGTGGGGCCTCCATTCCAGAGGGTCTAAGGGTTTGCCTCTCTCCCTACTACCCTATTTCTCTCCTCTTGCAGGCCTGGGAAACCAGTGCTTTTGTTTCGGGGTACTCCTTGCTGAGTCAGGCCTTGTGGGGTGTGCATCCCTGGGGGGGGTCAATGGTATGCCCGCCGTACCCTATTCCTCTCCCCCTGTTTAATTCTACAGGCTACCTAGCTTTATTCTCTCTCTCTTCCCCTCACCCACTCCTCTTTTTTTTTTTTTGCTCCTCCCAAGCCCTCAGCTGGCCACTCCTTCGGGCCACGTAGGCTCCCCCCCCACCACCACCATGTCCTTTCGCCATCCGCCACCCTGTTATTGCTGCAACCCGGATTATGTGGAGGGGAACTGGGAGAAGAGAGTCACCCGAGGGCATTCCAACCATATCCCGGGCGTGGCAGGGGTCGGCACATACACTTCTGGGCTTCGTGGCAAGTGGAGACCGGCCACCGTCATCCGGTTGGCCCGAGCAGCTAGTTTTCCCGTTTTCTCCCCAGCCACCTGCCTACCATGAAATGGTCAGGCCGTGACAGCATTCTGGGGGTGGGGGCATTCAGCAACACATGGAGGCCACACACCACCAAGAATGCCAGCCACTAGCCACCACCAGGAGCCATCAAATAGCAGTCCAAGAACTGCCCACCCCCCTGGAGGAAGCATCCAATGAACACTGTAAACTCCCTCCTCCTCCCTTCCAGATTCCGCCACTGATGTCCAGGCTCAAGCACAAACCTGGGTCACCAGGGTGCCATGCGAACACCCATCACTCAGCACCATGGAGCCAGCATCCCCACTTCTTTGCAATGAAACTGCCCTCTCAAGTTCTGTACATATAATATTGTATTCCAAATTGTAGCGTCCCTTCACAGTTCAGTCTGGAAGTTCCTGTAATTTATTTTTGTATCAGTGTATGATGCTCATTTGGTTTGTATCTTGGTTATGTTTACATTCAGCTGTAATGTCCCCCCTCCCGGATGCATCTGGAAATGAGCTTCTTGTAGCTCAGTATGCCTTCCCTGGTGAAAGTTTTCAAATAAATAAATGCGGCATTTTGGATCTGTGCATACTTAACTAGATAGAACATTCATATTCATGTCCACATGAAGCATTAGTCCCCTAATTTGGATACTTTTACATTAGGCAGGGAACTGCAACCCATCTGATGATATACTAGCTACCATATTTACTCCTGCTGCCTTTTTTAGCCATCCTCAGACACATACTCCATTTCCAGGTAACATCTGCATGTCTGGCTGCCCTTCATCATCCTTCCAGCATACTTCCACTGCCCCCACCTTCGTGGAAGGACCCAGTGAACTACCACCTGCCTCTGCCAGCGGAAGCCCATCATGGAGATTGGAGGGTAGATGAGGAAAAATCTTGGAGGCCTTAATGTGCATAGTGATGATCACACTTGGATCAAATGTTCCTTTCTTCTACCCTCCCACAGAAGCAAGCTCCAGAGGCAGAGTTCCAACATCCATCAGGATGTGGCCCATGTTCCCTCCTCACCTGTGTGCATGTGGCTTCTGCCTGTACTTCCCACCAGAAGAGTTGCGGGAAGCTGAGTACTGTGGTGATGATCCCTTTTTCCTCAGTGGCAGAGAGCATCCCATTTAACACTTCTACCCCATACTCCCTGCAGCAAAGCACCTGGATTTGGGAGCAAACCTGGGTTCTCGGTATGGCAAGCAGCACTCCAGTCACTGTACTAGTGGTTCATCACTTTAGACAGATAATGTGTGCGCGCTGTCTGCCCCAGTACTTTAAAGAGATATGAACCAATACATCCACCAAATAGAAATGTAGTATATGATCAAGTGTCACTCTTGTGGCATCTAGTTCGCACCTGCAGGGTGTCCTGGAGAACTCTGAAGTTTTCAAAGCATGTTCTCTGCACTGTGCTAATGCCAAAATCTACCAACTTTAGAAGATTTGCATTGGACCCACACGTTGATCATATTCATTATCAGAATATAAAACAGAGCTATGACTGTCAGTCTTTTATAATTGTTGGTTTTCTAGTTAATTGAGTTTTTTGTTCTGAAAAGAAATGTATAATTTTCCCATTGATTTCAATGACATTCTTGTTTGCAGCCACTGCTCCGTAAGCAAAAGAGTTTGTTTATGCTGTCCTAGATTAGAACACATATTTTTGTGCCTAACACATGCCTCCAAGGGCAGTTGTGTGGTACGGAAATGATCCCATTACTGTTTTGTATTTATTTTTATGTGGTCTGGTTAGTCAAAAATTCCAAAGGCCTGATTTAATTAATAAATGCTCCCAAGATGAGAAAACATTATGTTGACATTTCTGGAAGTGATTTGAAAGTGGTTTTGAAAAACCCAAACATTATCTGGACGATGTCCTCTTTTGAGAATGTGTACTTCCAAACCAGAATTCTATAATCACCACTACAGTGCTTTATAAGGAGTTTTCTTTTCTACTGCAGGACTGTTTCAAAATGTGTTGTAGTCAGAGAAAAAAAGTTGCATGGTTATAAAAATATGTATTTTCTTGAAAACTTTGTCATTATATTTTCTTTAAATTGTTTTCCTTATTACTTTTAACATTTTTACAGTATAGTTTAGAGCTGCATCAATAATTTGACCATCAGTGAGTTCTGTAGGTTACAAGACACGGAAGTTCCGTGAGACACAAAAATTGTAAGGCAAAACATTAATAGTGAGTCCTTTTAAAACCAATTTCTTTTTTTTTTTTTTTTTTTAATCTAGATTTCAGGTAGAGCTTACAAATATTGATACATATTTTGTTTTGTGTTGCTCCATACTCAGTAAACAACTAGGTGGGTATACTGTAGATTGAGGATGAAGTAGTGTATACAGCTGTAACAAAGATTTGCAGACCCAGGAGCAGAGTTTATAGCCCTGCAGAAGCAGTGTGTTTTTCTGAACTCCTACAGATTAGGTCTATTATTGTTTTATTTCTTCAGTTTAAGTGCACATAGCAAGCTAAAACATGATAAAGTGCTGCATAAGGGTGTTATATTGACATTTTTTTTTTTTTTTTTTTGCAATTTATTTTACTTTTTCCTTGCCATCGACCCCCTAACCCCACGAACGGGTTCACCCTGGCCATGGCACCGGACCCCCTTACTCCGGGAAGCTCCCCCCCGGAGTGGGACCGCCGCAGCAGAACTATCGAGGCTGAAGGATTGGGCACCGTGCCTGGCTCATACGCGTGGGCGGTGACATTTTTTCTGCCTAGATTCCCCTTGGAGCTAGAACGTGCAGTGATGCAAGGAAGCATGCATCTGTCCTAGCTCCACCCCATGTCTTGGTGTGGCTTACTTTGTCCCCCAGCCTCCACTAGAGGGCAGTCCTCGCCG
Organism: Neoceratodus forsteri; assembly: GCA_016271365.2. Taxonomy (NCBI): domain Eukaryota; kingdom Metazoa; phylum Chordata; order Ceratodontiformes; family Ceratodontidae; genus Neoceratodus; species Neoceratodus forsteri. The sequence continues at coordinate 1,655,198,921 of CM028131.1, forward strand.
ACACACAGAAACCCCCCGGCCCAGAGAAGGAGAGCAGTCCTTGGGACGCTCAATCCTTCTCCTCCCCTGCACCCCCGACGACCCGTGTCTTCCCGCCCCGGAACCGCCGCGTGGTGATGTGTGTGGCGTTCAGCCTCAACCCTCAGCGCCACCGAGCTGGCGACATTTTTACTTTTGACAGCATGGGTTGTCCCAGGAACCCACAGAAAAATAGTTCACCTGCACCGGGGCAATCCAAGCTGCCAACTTCAGCTCAACCACTGCAGGCCCCAGGGACTATCCCGCCACCCTGGAGTCTCTTCAACTGGCAGTTAATGCACTCATGCAACCAGTGCAAAATATGGACAAAAGGTAGGATGGATATGTGGACTGCCTTTTTACAGTTGAGAATACCACGGAGGCGGTGGGAGCTACGGTGACTGAATCTCATAAATTGGTGAGCAAAGTACTTGCACCCATGTGACCTCCCTGAAAAAGCATGACATGATGAAAGCCAGGATCGAGCAGCTTGAAAATGTTTGTTTTTTGATCCACGAACATTCACATACTGAAGCTACCAGAAAGTACAGAGGAGGACGACGTGGCCACATATCTTGAGAGGTGGCTTCCGGAGATTTGAGTGCGAGTTCTGCTCCAGTGGTTGTGCAGGCCTACCGAAATAATCCTAGGAAAGCATGCAACACTGAGGAAGGTCCCAGAACTGTTTTAATGGTGTTGCAGTTGTTGGGGATGCAGAACAAAGTAATGCAAGTGTCTTGTGATCAGAGCCCAGTTACGGTGGACAATAATAAACTGCTCTTCTTCTCCGACTAGTCTTTCGCTACACACTCTAGGCGCAAGATCTTTGAGGAAGTTAGGGATTGTGGAGGGAAACCGGATTTCCTGGTGCATTTGGGAACTAATGATCTAGAGGGAAATAGCATTATGGAAATCCAAGCAAGGTTCCAAGAACTTGCCAGAGTCTGTCGGGATAATGGATGCAACATTTTCTTTTCGGAGATATTGCCAGTACCAAAGGCCTCAGTGGAGAAAAAAATGAAGCTCACAGAGGTTAATGAATGGCTCAGGAGGTGGGGTGAAGAGAATGGGTTGGGGGTGTTAGGGAACTGGAATGGAGTTTGGGAGGATAAGGGACTATATGCCAAGGACAGGTTTCATCTTGCCCCATTAGGGAAGGAAGTCCTTAAACAGGGGATGGCTGACTACATACAAGAAAGGTGGGGTTTAAACTTGTAAGGGGTGGAGGGATAAGGGAGGGCTGACCAGAGCCCTCCCCTCAGATGAGGGAGTAGCCTTCAAGCCCAAGGGGAGGGGAAACAGACTGGAGGTGGAGGTTTCAGGAGGAGCAGGGGAGGATGGAGTATAAGGAATCTGGGTGGGTTAGACAAAAGGATCAGGGATAAGGGTGGGGTTAGTGTTAGTAAATGCCAGGGTTTGGGAAACAAGTTGCCAGAGTTCCAGGCCATGCTGTTCGAGGGGGGGGTGGATGTGGCGGCAGTCACGAGCGTGGGCCAACAAAAACCATGACTGGGACCTAAATATGCGGGGGTACACTATGCTTAGGAAGGATAGAAAGGAGGGCAGAGGGGGTGGAGTGGCTATGTTCATTAGAGATGACATAGAAATTGCTATGGTAGAAGAGGCAGAGGAGCGTGGAGGCCTTATGGGTCACCACGATCTCAGCAGGAGATAAGGTCAAGCTGGGTGTAGCATATAGGCCCCCGGGATGAGTGATGTTCTAGAGGATGGTTTGCTGGACAACATCATTGCCCAGTGTGGTCCAAAAGGGAAGGAGTGGTGTTGATGGGGACCTTAATATGCCAGGTACTAACTGGGGAACCATGTCCTCTAAGGTGGCCAAGGAGCAGAGGCTGCTGGATGGCTTCCAGGATGTGTTCTAACACAGCATGTGATGGAGCCCACAAGGGAGGGCATGTCCTGGATGTGGTTCTGGCAGATGGGGATCTGGTAAGGGACATGGTTGTACAGGACCCCTGACTGGGAGTGACCACAATACTGTCTGGTTTCAAATAAGCATTGGGGAGTGGGGGTGAGATCTAGGACACTGGCAGTGGACTTCAGGGGGCAGACTTTATGGGCATGGGAAATATTCTCAAGGATCACTTGAAGGGATTACCTCAACAACAAGTGTGGAAAGGAGATGGGAGGTCATAAACAGGGACTTCATGAGGCAGTCAGGGATCTGCGCTAAGTTGAAACGTAAGGAGCAAGGTCACATAAACCATGCTGGTGGTCCAGTGAGGTTCAGGTAGCAGTCAGAGAAAAGAAGGCGGCTTACAAAAATATAAAACAACAAGAGGGATAGGGATAAGGAAATGTACCAGCTTGCATCTAGAAAAGTCACCCGTATGGTGAGGGAGCAAAGTCAGTAAAGAGCATCGGCTGGCACAGGGGATACATGGAGGGAGGGGTTCTTCCGGTACATTGGGGCGGAGAAAACTAAGGGCCATCTCAGAGATTGAGATCAGAAGGAGGTGGGTGGAAGAGGCGAGGACCAGGCAGAGGTATTTAACAGTACTTTGCCTCTGTGTTCACTAGGGAAGGGATGGGATATCTACAAAGCAAGGCACAAAGGGATAGAAGCGGCAGGGAGTGGGATCAGGGAGCAGCAGAAATGGAGCAAAAGGAGGAAAGGTACCCCAGGGTGTCGCATCTGGATAAGGATAAAAAGACCAGTAAGGTGGAGGGGACGGATGATGCCATCCCCACCAAAGGGTGTGGTTGCCCTCAAGGCCTAAAGAAAGACAAATCTCCTGGGCGGATGGCATTCATCCGAGAGTACTATGGGAATTGGCGGACATACTGGCTGCACCCTGGCGGAGCTTTTCAACAGGTCACTTGAGACAGGGAGGGTACTTAGGATTGGCGAGAGGCACATGTGGTACCAATCCATAAAGGGGGTCGAAGGAAGTACCAGGAAACTATAGACCCATCAGTTTAACCTCGGTGGTGGGAAAATTAATGGAGAGTATACTAAAGGAACGATTGGGGGTTTACTTGGAGGAGGTGGGAGGTCTGGATAGTCGGCAGCATGGGTTTGTGCCAGGTAGATCATGTCAAACCAACCTTGTAGAGTTCTATGAATGGGTAACATCAGAACTGGATAGGGGTAAGCCTGTGGATGTATTATTCTTGGACTTCAGCAAGGCATTTGACTCTGTCCCCCACAATGGTCTGGTGGAGAAACTGATGGGGTTAGGAGTAGGCCCTTTGATGGTCAGATGGATTGAAAACTGGATAGCTGGACGCACTCAGAGGTAGTGGTCTGTGGGGAGTCTCGAACCCTGCAGAGGTTGGTAGTGGGTACCACAGGGCTCGGTCCTGGGTCCAATCCTGTTTAATGCATACATATCAGACATCAGGGATGGTATAGGGTGTGAAATGAGTCTCTTCACGGATGACTCCAAGATGGGAGCAGTAGTTGAGGGAGAAGAGGGAGGTTGGCCTGCAAGGGACCTGGACACCCTGGAAGCTGGGCTCACACATGGAAATTAATTTCAATATCACCAAGTGCAAGGTGTTGCATCTTGGTGGGAAACCCTAAACACAGGTACACCCTGGGAGGGGAGGTGCTGGAAGCCTCAACAGGGGAAAAGACCTAGGGGTCATGGTGGATACATGTATGAATAACACTGAGCAGTGCAGGAGAGCAGCTAGAAGGCAAACAGGATGTTGGGATGCATCGCAAGGGGATCACCTCTAGGAGCAAGGAAGTGATTCTGCCACTGTACAATGGACTGGTTAGACCACACCTTGAGTACTGTGTACAGTACTGGAGACCACACTTGAAGAGGGACATACAGCTCCTGGAGAGGGTACAGAGGAGGGCAACAAAGATGATACGAGGCCAGGGGATTTGACTTACGAGGACAGACTTGAGGAGCTCTGCCTGTTTTCATTGGAGGAGAGGAGAGACAGGGGGACATGATTGAGGTCTTCAAGTACCTCAAGGGAATAAATAGGGTAAACATGGAGGGGATCTTTAGACTAAAGCAGGGAGGCATCACCAGAGGGCATGGTTTGAAGTTGGAAGGTGGAAGGGTGAGGGGGGAAAAGAGGAGGAGGTTTTTCACTGAGAGGGTGGTGGACCCTTGGAATGCTCTGCCTGGTGAGCTGGTTCAGAGATCCACAGTGGAGAGCTTTAAGAAAGGGTGGGACAGACACAGAAAGTGGATGTATCAGATGATGGCCTGTCCCGGGGGGGTGGGGATGGATGATAGGGGTTTCTGGAGCACAAGGGATGGGAGGGTCTCGGCACCCAACTAAGGATCTAGGTTCGAGCAGACTTGATAGACCATAAGGCCTAATCTGCTGGCAAATAGTATGTTAGTATGTTAGTATGTAAGTCATCTGCAAACTTAAAGAGATGGACCTACTGTACCATATCGGCTCAGTTTTCTGGCCAGACTCCAGTTTTCAGTTCAGGAAAAAAAATGTATTCCTTCACAGACCCGAAGGCCTGCCTCTATGACTGAATCTTTTGAAGAAAAAGTCAACTGTTGGTACTAGCCAATGCATGATCCATCTCTGAAGAGGAAGAAGGCGGCTACAATTACCATATTCTATAAGTAAAGTGTTTCTCAGGAGTGAGTGGCAAGGGAAGGCCATTTGCTTTTAGCCAAAGGAGCACTGTACTGTGTGAGCAGTGGCCCTGGTGGGATTCGGGCCAAGAAAGTCCCCAGGTAAGAGAATCATTTCTGAGTGGTGGCAGCTACTGAGGTACCCTTACAGGTGTTGAGGGTTGAGAAACTTGACAACCTGTTGCAGACTGCATCCCAAGTGTGGACAGGTTGTTACAAACTGGTGCCGGTGGTGTGGATTTGAAAAGGATTGTTAATAACCTAGTTAAATATCCAGTTACAGAACAGGATATTACATAACACAGTGTACACTACTACTGTTATTTCTGTTTTAAGAGAGAGTAGTTAGAGAGAAGACATTATTCGGGACTGTATGAAAAATGCACTTTGATAAACTTGCAAGAGTTGTGCAAAAGGAGAGGTGGGTTGTGAGGAATGCCAATCAAGGGCAGAACATATACACATCCTCAAGGAAAGTGACCAGGAAGCAGAATAAACATGGTTGGTCACTGCTAGTCAAAGTTGCAAGACAGAGGCTGGAGAGCATGAAAGTGAGCCAGAGCCAGGAACTGGGGCATCTATGTAGGTGCAGAGGTTGAAGCTGGAGCTTGTCCTGGTTCAGGCAAAGGCTGAGACAGAGCTGGAGAAGCTGAAGCCGGGAAATAGAAGAGCACAAGAAGGTGGAGAAGTGGAAGGCTGAGAAGCGAGAGAAAGTGCGTCAGCACAAGATCCAGCTGAAGGAGGAGCGAGAGAAAGAATAAAAGCAAAAGCCTAATGCAGAGAAGCGAAAGGCTGAGACAGAACAGTGGTGGATTCAGCTGGAAGCTGGGGAGTGAGAAAAAGAGTGCCAGTGTGAGATCCAGCGGAAGGAATGTGAGCACAGCAGGGAGATGGCGATTCTGTGCCAGAGGACAACACCACAAACTGTGAGTAATGGCATGAGGGGCTTGACCCAGGAAACGAGAATTCATTCTAAAATGTTTTCCAGATATCAGGAGAAGATGCTCTTGATTTGTTTTTTGTTTTTGTATTATATATTTATTAAACGTTTATAGCAAGGTAAACTTACAAAACATACATTCAAGAGAAAGTCCAAAAGACAGACAAAAAGTCATACATAAGTATTACATCTACCACAGATATTAAGCACTCTCCAAATACAGCAGCATGGGGGAAGTAGCTAATGGTTAAAAACATATGTCCCCATAAGCCTACAGCCCAAGGAGAGCTCCAAGGGAAGATGCACTACTCCTCTGTTTATCAAAAATCATACACCCAGGATATTTTATCATATTAGAAGGTGAGATAATTAAGGTTACATCAGCAGAAACGCCTTTCCCCATGTGACTTCCCTAATCAAGTCTGTAAAGTTCCTTTCATCTATGAGCAGTATCCCCTCTTACACAGACACCAAAGCATTTATGATATCGCACCAGTGTGCCGTAACCTGGTTTCCTCCTCTAATTTCATAAAATGGATACTGATTTCCCTCTTAGCAGTTAAAGCTATATTTAACTTAGAAAAACAAAAGAGTCTTGATTAAGGCCTGTTCTAGTCTGTAATTAGCTTCTGGCCTTCCAGGTAACACCTTGTATCTAAAACCTGTGTGTGTGTGTGTGTGTGTCAACTCACATGCTGTCTCAGTATCTGTCATGAGAGACAGTCTATAACACATTTTTATATTACAAAAAATCATAGTGTACTCAGAACTGACTGTCCACGTGTCACAGGGGGTACCTCTTCACCCCCCCCCCCCCGCCACGATGACTCGGATCTACCACCAATACCTCGGTCTTGTCTAGTTTAAGTTTGAGCCAGTTTTGAGTCATCCAAGTCTGGATTTCCTCTAGGCATTTGTAAAATACCAAGGCCGCCATCTTGGTATCAGGTGCACAGGACAGGTATAGCTGGGTATCAACTGCATAACAGTGAAAACCCAGTCCATACCACCTGATAATGTCTCCCAACAGCAGTGTATACAGTACACCGTAAACAGTTAGGGCAACAAGACCAATCCCTGTGGAAACCCACAGTACAGAGGATATGCTTGCATATAGTGAAGTTCTCCAAGAATGCACAATGTTCTTGCCCTTCAAACTTATTTTTGATCATACAGTGAGGGGCCCCTTGATTTGGTAAGGATAAATGGGCAGGTGAGCTTGCTCCCCAAGGGAAATCTGTTGTGGAGTATATCCTGAATTTCAGGTCTGGGCTCAGAATGCTCATGGAGTTCGCCCAGTAGCACCTACCCTCTGTGCAACAGAGAGAAGACATGGTATGGTCATGGGGCCACAGGCTGGCAATATGAAGCTGGGCAACAGCCAACGCCAGGAGCTTAGTAAATAAGATGGTGGATTTGAAGGCCATCATGAGGGACGAAGGACTAGATATATTAGCTATAAGCGAGACTTGGTGGACAGAGCTGCACACCTGGGAAACGACTATTCCAGGTTACAGACTGTTCAGAAGGGATAGGGAGGGTAAGAAGGGGTGAATAGTTGCTTTATACATCAAGGAAGTCATTGTTTTATTATCTTGCTTGTTTTAACTTGTCCATATTTAGAATTTTTGTACAGCGCTTTGGTTTTTGGAAATTGCGCTTTATAAATAAAGGTTGTTATTATTGTTAAGTGTAACTGAAGGACAAGAGGAGGATGGAGAGACTGAGCTACTTTGGGTAACACTAGGAAGGAGGATGGGAGCATCCTTGCGAAAGGGGATGGTTTACAGGCCACCTTCACAAGGGGAGAAGGGTGATCAACAGTTAATTCAGGCAGTCACAAGGCTGGCCCTAAAAGGAGAGCTACTGCTGGCAGGGGACCTAAACCTCCCAGATGTAGACTGGGAAATCCTGGATGCAGCATCGTCAAGGAGCAGGGAGATACTAGCTGTGCTTAAGGGGGTATTCCTTCAACAGCTAGTCAGGGAGCCGACAAGGGGCAACGACCTGCTGGATGTGGTCCTGACAAACGGGGAGAGTGTGGAGGAGGTGCAGGTGGGAGAAGCCTTGGGCAACAGCGACCACAGCACGGTAACGTTCAGGGTCAGGGCAGGGAGGGAGACAAGTAAAACCAGTACTACAGTCATGGACTTCAGATGCACAGACTTTGACATGATGAGAAGGATAGTACGGGGGACAATGGAGGTACAGAGAATATAGGGGCAGTGGAGGAGTTATGGCAAGCTATCAAGGGAAGGGTACTGAAAGCTGTGGAAATGTGCATAAAAAAGGTTGGGAAGAGCAAAAGGGTGAGGAGACCCCTTTGGTTTACAAAGGAAGTTGTGGTGGCAGTCAGGGAAAGGAGGAGGGCTTTCAGAAAATTTAAGGGGACACTCAACTAGGAAGATAAGGAAGAGAATGGGGAGAAGAGGAGCATGGCAAGGAAGAAGATCAGAATGGCAAAAGCAGATACTGAGGAGAAAATAGCAAAAAAGGCCAAAAGGGGGGATAAAACCTTTTTCGGATGTGTGAGGGGGAAGAGACGGGCAAGGCAGGGGATTACCATGCTGTGGGGGGAGGGAGAAATAAAATTGGAAAGGGACTGTGAAAAAGCAGATTTATTAAATAAGTACTTTAGCTCGGTATTCACGAAGGAGGAAGATGGTAGGGCACCTGATCTAAAGTCAAATGGGAAAGAGGGCAAATGGGTGGATCTGAGTCCATTCACTGTGTATAGGGTTAGGGCAGAGCTAGACAGATTGAGAGTGAACAAAGCAATGGGACCTGACAGGTTACACCCCAGGGTGATCAGGGAATTGAAGGAAGAGTTGGCCGCACCATTGACAAGGCTCTTCAGCTTGCACCTGGATATAGGGAGAGTGCTGGAGGACTGGAAGAGGGCAGACATAGTGCCTTTACACAAGGGCGGTAGTAAGGAGGTGAAGGGGAACTGCGGACCTGTCAGCCTCACGTCAGTGGTGGGGAAGGTAACGGAAGCATTAATCAAGGAGAGGGTGGTGGATTACCTGGAGGAGAGTGGCTTGCAGGACAGCAGACAGCTTGGCTTCACGAAAGGGAAATCTTGCCCGGCAAACCTAATTCAGTTCTTTGATTGGGCGACTCAGGTGCTTGACCGGGGAGGCGGTGGACGTGGCCTATCTGGACTTCAGTAAGGCCTTTGACACTGTCCCCCATAGGAGGCTGGTGAGCAAGATGGAAAACCTGGGGTTGGGTGGGAAAATAACAAGCTGGGTGGAGGACTGGCTGTCAGGAAGAACTCAGAGGGTGGCGCTAAATGGGGTGCACTCCGGGACAGCGAGGGTGAAGAGTGGAGTGCCACTGGGTCAGTTTTGGGTTCACTTCTCTTCGATATCTTCATCAGTAATCTTGCTGAGGGTTTGAGGGAGAGGGTGTGCCTATTTGCTGACGATACAAAAATATGCAATAGGGTGGACACCCCAGGGGAGTGGAGGACATGAGGGAGGACTTAAAGACACTTGAAAAATGGTCTGGGATGTGGCAGCTGAAATTTAATGCCAAGAAGTGCACCGTGATGCACTTGGGGAGTAAGAACCGAAGAGCAAGGTATACCCTTGGTGGGGAGGAAATTAAAGTAACAGGAGAGGGATCTGGGGGATCATAGCCTTCTCGAACCTTAAGGTAGGAATCCAATGTAGCAGGGTGGCGGGAAAGGCCAATGGAATGTTGGCATGCATAGGTAGGGGCATTACTAGCAGAAAGTCAGAGGTAATAATGCCCCTTGACAAAGCCATGGTGAGCCCACAACTGGAGTATGGGGTTCAGTTCTGGAGGCCACATCTCCGCAAGGATATAGATGCATTGGAGAGGGTTCAGAGAAGGGCAACTAGGATGGTGCAGGGTATGCAGGGTGTAAGGAGCTGGATCTGTACACGCTGGAGACAAGAAGGGAAAGGGGAGACATGATTGAAACTTTTAAATGTGTGAAAGGGCTCAGTAAAGTGGGAGAAGAGGGTTTACTTAAGAGGAAGGAGGGTATCAAAACTAGAGAGCACTGCCTCAGACTGCAAGGAAAAAGATACAGGGGCAATGTGAGAGGGCGTTTCTTCACTGAGAGTGTGGTGGAGCCCTGGAACAGGCTACCAGACAGAGTGGCGGGGGCTAAATTGGTGGAAGAATTCAAGAGGGCATGGACAAGCATATGGGGCTGAGTAGTGGGGAAGGCGGGGGCTGGCAGTAATGGGGAGGTGTGGGGGGGTGGGCAGACTAGATGGGCCAGTATGGTACTTTTCTGCCATCAAGCTTCTATGATTCTATGAACAGGTGATTGTGCTCATCCCCATCTGGTGGAATAAACTGCAGGCACCAGTGGAGGGGCTAAACTCAGTGGTCAGGAGGATGAACAATGGTAACTATGTGGTGGAGCTGCCCAACACGAGGTGCAAGCAGTGGATCTACCATGTGGACATGTTGAAGCCCTACTATGGCTGAGACAGGATGGTTCTGGCTGTGTGCAGCTACCCAGAGGAAGAGATAGAGGTGGACCCACTGGTGGATCTCTTAGGAAAGGGTAAAGGAGGATCCTCAGTGGACGCTGCCACCCTCTCTGAGAGGCTGACACTGGCCCAAGCTACCAAAATGTGTAGAGTACTGTGAATATTTGAGGGATGTTCTCGGGGAAGCAGGGGTGTACCGTGCTGGCAGTGCATCATGTAGATACAGGGTCCCTGGCCCCCTTAAGGTTGCCACCATACCTAGTCCTAGAGGGGGGTAAAACATGTCATAAAAGGAGAGATCAAGGAAATACTGGCTTCTGTGGTGATCCAGAAGCTCAGTAGTCTCTGGGACTCTCCAGTTGTTCTGATCCCCAAAAAGGATGGGACCACGAGGTTCTTCATTTACTACCACAAGGTCAATAGTTGTACAGAGTTGGATACATACCCAGTACCCAGGACAGATGAGATCTTAGAGAGGCTGGAGGGGTCCATGTACCTGACCATCATAGACCTGAAAAAGGGCTACTGGCAGGTGCCCCTCGCCACTGGAGCCACAGAGAGTCAGCCTTCATCACCCCATTTGGCATATTTGAGATCAAAGTAATGCCATTCAGGATGAAGAATGCACCAGCCACTTTTCAACAGCTCATGAACCGTATTCTGAATGGGGCAGGAACTTTTGTGCTGGCATACACGGATGACTTGGCCATCTATACGCCAGACCTGGGATGATCGTGTCAGGCACGTGATTGAGGTTTTCTGCAAACTGCAGACTGCTGGTATGACAGGGCAGAGAAAGGCCAGATAGGAATGGCGGAGGTGTTGTACCTTGGGCACAAGGTAGGAAGTGGGTACTTCTGGCCTGAGCCAGTGAAAATTGAGACCATCCAGGGATGGGTCACAACCATGACTAAGAGAAAGTTACAGCCTTTTTAGAAAAAGCAGGGCACTACCAAAAAATGTGTGCCAAATTTCAGCAGTATGGTGAAACTCCTGTCCAATGTCACCAGGAAGAAAATGCCGAACTGGGTTCAGTCACTGACGCTCCGTGTGAATGTACTCCAGCCATCCAACTTCAGACAATAGCCTTCTATTTCCACCCCAAGAATGGCATTTAGAGGAGCTGGAAAACCCTCCAAATGCATTTTATAGCATCAAAAGTCTTTCAGCTTCCAGGGTTAAGTCATGGGGGGGGGGGGGACAATTCAGAATTGCCCAGGGCACCACAACTTATTAATCCAGCCATGGTTCAGTAAATGGAAGCCTACAATACTGTGTTCTATCAGCTTAAGGAGGCATTGTGTCAAGCACCTGGTTCACCAGCCGGGACTATTCTCCAAGGTTCATTGCACACTTAGATGTATCTGATCATGGGCTAGGCATGATTCTTTCTGATTCAGGTTATGCACTCGGCAGAGAAACACCCAGTCGAGTACCTGAGCAGGAAGTTGCTGCCCGGAAAGGAGACCCATGCCACAGTCCAAAAGGGGTGTCTAGGCATTGCCTGAGCTTTCCAGAAGCTTCAACTTATCTATGTGGGAGGGGGTGCACCCTGGTCACTGACCACAATCCCCTCACTTGGCTGCATAGGACCAGTAGGTAAACCCTCAGATTGCTAAGGTGGAGCCTGGTGGTGCAGTCCTATAATTTGGACATTAGGCACTGCAGTAGGTCACAGCACGGAAACACTGATGGATTGTTTAGACAATAGCTAGGACCTAGCAAAAAAAAAGGGAGAGCTGCTGTGAAGAACTAGTGTGGTGTTCACACAGAGAGTGAACCGAGTGCATCGCAGGTGGAGCCAGCTAGCTCACATAAAAAAAAAAAAATTCTTTAGGGGTGCTAAAGGAATACATTTTTCCTTTATCGGGGGGGAATGTAACAACTTGCTATTTAATTTTGTTCTTTTAAAACAAAATTACGCTAGATGCATTGATAACACTAGAATCTGATCAGTTAAGGGGGCAGAGATGGGCTGAGGAAATGAGATTCAAATTGTTGCCAGAGGCAGGCCAGCTAAGAGCACCGGGACAGTATTCCGGGGTCCTGGGTTCAAATCCCAACGGGTCACATTATTTCTTTCTCACTACAATTTGCAATTTAGCATTGCTTAGCAGTGGTTAATATTGCCCTAAAAAACATCTGGTTGTCATCTTTGTTCCTAGTTGCAGGATTGTGCAACACCAGAGAAAGAAAGTGTGCCCAAGGGAAAACAGCAGCTCCAGAAATGTGAGCCATAGCTTAGTGGTTAAGAACACTGGAACAGAATTCCAGGGGCCTGGGTTCAAACCCCCAGTGGGGCACATTATTCCTTTCTCACTACAATTTTTAAATATATAATTGGAATTACCCAAGGTTAAGGGATTAAGTAAGGGAGGTATAGAAAGTGCTCCATATCAGTCCGTCGGCGCAGTGGTTAGATTTCCGGTCGCGATGCCGGCGACCCGAAGTCAGGAACTAACCTGGTGAGTCTGAGGGCCGGCTGAGGGAGAAGGATTAAGCATCCCTGGGACTACTCTCCTTCTCTGGGGGGGGGTTGAGTGTCTGGCACTTGATGGACCCCTGGCAGAGACCTGGGGCACCGCAGCTCTCAGCGCCAATATGTTGGGGGGGTGGGGTGGACACTGGTTGTCATTGCACGTCCCCACCCCCAGGGCAGCAAGTAAAAAGAAAATGCCGGTCCCCCGGCATGAAGGCCCATTCTGTCCCACCACCCATTGCCTCCGATGCCCACCGGGCAGGGGGGGGCCCGCTCTCATGGCCCTGACCCAGAGGGTAATCCAGGGCTTGCCCACAATGTCCAGTCAGGAGTAGGAAGCCCCTCGGCGGCCCCACCCAGGTGGGTAAACCTGGGCATGGGGGCGATGGGCAGATGGAGCCCAAAGAACAGGGGGACACAGCTCCAAAAATAGAAAAATTAAAGAAAGTGCTCCATATGTAACAGAACTCCATGTATAAGGCTGGCTTCTTTGTTTCTAGTCTAAGGGTACTGGGCTCAGCAGATAGAGGAAAGCAAGTTATTAAGAACAGTGTCTTCGCCGGCTCCGTGGCGCCGGGCGTTTGGTGTTCACTCAGCATGCTGGCAACCCTGGGTTTGTGCCACGAGCCCAGCCATCCGGAGTGGAGTCCGGCAGGGAGGAAGTTAGCTCAGTTCATACAGGGGTGGTTCCAAGAGACTGGAGGGTAACAGACATAGTCCCACTTCATTTTGAGGGGGGGGAACAAGGAGCAACCTAGTAACTACAGTTCTAACCCCAGGTATTCTTCTATATTCCTAACTCTCTGCAGTCAGCCACTTAAGCAGAGCTTCCTGGAGATAATGGAACTTTATGCTAATGATATAACTATCATTGGCTCATGCCACATATTCAAACTGCTGCCCTTATCAGCTGCAACGTTCCACCAACATATCAGATTTCTTTCTTCGCCTGACAAATCAAGACGCCCAGGAGACTTCCCTCTTAGTCTTTCCTTGTGGTTCTTCACTGAATATAAGTAGTTTCTTATATTATTATTCTTACTGCTGTCTTTATTTTGTGTTTATTACCTTATTATTAGTTAGCGTTATTTAAGTGTTGTTTTAGTTTATTTTCTTAGTTCCTCACGATTCGGTATAACCATTGAGGAACCGGGTCTTAGTACCCTTTCCGGAGCTTTATTTACTGTCTCCAGTATTTAGTTCTACTTATTTGAGTTATTTTAGTTTAATAAATTGTTATATTTGAAACCGCTAACCCGGTTTCTGTGAACCACTAACCCAGTTCTATTTGTGTGGTTCTCGGTTCAATACCGGAACTTTCATTGGTTCCTGAACCAACCGCATGAAAAAAAAAAAAAAAAGGAGTAATCTTTATTGCAGTTCTGTTTTTCTTCATCAGTTGAACGATGGCAGAAAAACCTTAAGAAAAAGACTGGACCCCCAGGGTTTAAAAACTGCCTTAAGTGTGAGGACGTTTTTGTAAAGGCAGACAAACACGATTTATGTGTAGTCTACCTGGGGAATGATAATTTTTCTGCAGAATGTGATATCTGCAACTCATTCCTTCAGAAAACAGTAGAAAAGAAACTTGAAAGACTCCAGAGAAAATTGGAGAAGGGTATTGCTGGTTCTGACCAACCTACACCCTCGAAAACTGTGGGTGAAACTGCTGTCTCTTCTTTCAGCACCCCTGACAAGGGTGAAAGAACTACTGGAAAAAGGGTGGGTGACCTGGCTGACTCTCCAGTTCCCACCAAAACAAAGCAAGAAAACAAAGCACGTTGATCCCCTGGCTGATAAACCAAAAGGGGTTTCATCTGTGCCTCACAGCCTGCCATCATCAGAGGAGATTGCCCAGGCCATGAAGGTCATACAGGTTTTGCAGGGTTTTATACCTACTCCAACCCTCCCAGTACTGGTTGAAATCCCAGTTGGTCCCTCCTCTGACCCAAACCCATCTCAGGAGACAATGGAGTTTGAGGAATATGGTTTACCTGAAATGGATGAAGGTGAACCTATTGAGCCAGAGATCTCACCAGAGTAGGAATTCGGTTCTCCTCCTAGACCAGAGGATTTTTACTCTAATTTTTCATTTGTAAAAAAAAAAAAATAGTGGATGTCCTTGATCCGGCTACCACAGAAGTCATAGAGGATGAGGAAGAGGCCGCATATAAGGAGATGATGGGATTAACACCCACAAAGACAATCTTACTCCCTATAAACAAGTTCTTTAAAAAAGACTTGTTTAAAATCCTGCATACTCCAAATTCTGTTCCACCTTTGGACAAGAAGGCGGATAAAAAGTACCAGCTGACACAGATAAGTGGCTGAATTCCTCTTTTCTCATCCTGACCATCAGGGGATAGTCCAGCAAGCAGCCTGTGATAAGGAGAGGGTACTGCTGGCATCTCACCCACCTGAGAAGGACTCTTGGAAGATAGACAGCATAGCAAAAAAAGGCTACTTAGCTACTTCACTGGGGATAAGACAGGCTAACTACCAAGCTTACTCAGCAGAGTATCAAAAATCACTGTGGCAGTCCATGTTAGCCATGGCAGAGAATGCTCCTTCACCTCTCTCTGATGATTTGGCTGAAACAGACAGGTTTGGGTTGGAAGCAGCCAGTATCAGTTTCAAATGGCAGCAAATGCCAATGATAATGCTGCCAGATGGGTGGCCCTTACCATAGCCCTTAGAAGGCTGGCATGGCTCAAGGCTACTAATCTAACATAGGATACCCAGGCCAAGGCTGTGGATTTCCCTGTAGAGGACCATTCACTGTCCGGTCAACAGACTGAAGCATACATGAAGAAGGTGGATGAATATAAGGCCACCTATAAAAGTAATTCTTCAAAGGGGAGGCCTTCTTCCTCCTTTATGCCCTATGGAAGGGGAGGCAGAAGAAGGACAGCCTATAATAGGCCCTTTTATCAGGCACAGACTGTCCCCCAGTATCAACAATACCCACAGCAGACTGGGTATTTCAGGGGCAGCAGTAGAAGGGGCTCTAGGAGAAGTTCCCAAACTACCCAAGCTTAGCCCCAAGCAAAGCATAACCCCTGACTTAATGAACAAGGGTGCCTCCCCTGTACCAGTTGGGGGCAGACTGGCTCACTATTTCTAGGCTTGGCAATCCATCACCACAGACAAGTGGGTCCTGGAGGTAATGAGTCATGGTTTGTCCCTGAGTTTCAAGTCTTTTCCTCCCTTGAGAACAAGGGTGTTCAAACCAGTTTCCCTCATAGAGAAAAAAACTCCTGGAGAAGGAGGTTCAAAGCCTCCTCCAGCTAAAGGCAGTGGAATGTGTTCCAATGCATCAGAAAGGAAGAGGTTTCTACTCAAGATACTTCCTCACCAAAAGGAAAAATGGGGAGTGGCGGCCTGTTCGAGACCTCAGACTATTGAACGGGCATTTAATAAAACCAAAGTTCAAAATGGTCACACTGGCAATGATCTTGCCAGTAGTCCAGCAGGGAGATTGGCTAGCGTCTCTGGATCTAAAAAATGCTTACTTTCGCATCCCAATAATACCTAGAATCTCACAGAAAGTACCTCAGATTCAGACTTCCATCAGGACATTACCAATTCTCAGCTCTACCTTTTGGCCTCGCTTCAGCACCCGGGGTGTTTACAAAGTGCCTGGCAGTGGTAGTAGCATACCTAAGAAGGTTAGGTATATCAGTCTTCCCTTATCTCGATGACTGGCTAGTGGTGGGAAGTTCACCACAGCAGGTGCAAGACCAACTAAAAGTAACACTAAACCTGTTACAGTCTCTAGGATTCCTGGTAAATCAGGAAAAATCGATTCTTACTCCAGTGCAAGTTCTGCATTTTATAGGAGCAGAACTGAACACTCTACAGGGAAGAGCTTTCCTCCCTCAGGACAGGGTGCAAAGCATTCTTTTTTTTCCTTTTCCTATTTTTCTATTTCTGCTCCTGTTGCCTCCATCAGCCATCTGCTCCGGTCACGGACCCCTGATGCCCCCACCTCCGGATATGTAGCTGAATCCCCCGGTCATCCCTGGCTTAACCCCAGAGAGCGGGGCCACGACTCCGACCCCCGAAATCGGGCCGTGGAACTGTGACTGGTTGGGGGATCAGCTTCCGGAGGCTGATCAGGGCTCCCAGGGGCGGAGCGCCATTGAAACGGCAGGCACAGGATTTTATTCCCCTGTCTCTTTAAACAGGATGGGGACGTGCAATGACGACCTGCGTCCGCCCCATCCTGACTTCTTGTTATGCGCCGACGTGGTGCAGCCACCCAGCCTCCGCTAGGTGCCGCTACCGCACCGAGTGCCACCCTGCCCTCCCCCCAGGGAAGGAGAGCTGTCCGAGGGATGCCAATCCTTCCCACCGCGGCCAGTCCTCCGACGACCCGGGTCCGTTTCCGAACCCGGATCGCCAGCGTCGCAAGCGGAAATCCAACCGCTGCGCCGACGGACCGGCTCAGGTGCAAAGCATTCTGCAGATAACTGCCTCATTCAAGCTGAATGAGCCATGACCAGCAAGACAGTTTCTGCAGCTTCTGGGACATATGGTTGCAGCAATAGGCACAGTCCTGGGAGCCAGGTTCCAAGTGAGAGATGGGCAGTTTCATCTCAGAGCACACTGGTGACAAAGAAATGACAATCTGACAAAACCAGTTCCAGTAACAAAAACGTTGCTGCAGGCCCTCCAGTGGTGGAAGGACGTAGACAACCTCAGGGAAGGGATACCTTTCCAAAGGGAAACCCCATCAGTTTTCCGTACAACCAATGCCTCTATGTTAGGGCGGGGTGCTCATTTAGGGGATCACGCCACTCATGGAACATGATCTGTCACAGAGTCACTCCTGCATATAAATCTGCTGGAGTTAAGGGCAATGTTTCTGGCCTTGAAAATATTTGCCCATCTGCTACAAGGAAAAGTGGTGCAAGTCAGGACAGACACCACAACAATGTACTATATAAACAAGCAAGGGGGAACAAGGTTAGACCCTCTATGTACAGAGGCAATGAAAGTCTGGAGTCTGGTTTACTCACTGAAGGTCTCATTACAGGCCATTCATGTGCCAAGAAAGGACAACACCCTAGCAGGTGCCCTGAGCAAAATCAATTGAGCACATCACAAATGGTCCATCAACAGGCACGTGCTGGACTCAGTGTTCAGGCAGTGGGGCATACCAGAGGTGGATCTCTTTGCATCCCAAGAGAATCATCATATGCCCCTCTTTTGTTGCAGGCCAGCAGCCAATGGAACAATCCCATTGGATGCTGTAGCTCTGAACTGGTCAGGGAGAAGTCTGTATGCTTTTCCTCCCTTCCCTCTCATTTTCAGAGTCCTGATCAAACTCGGGTCACAACCTGCATAAATGATTCTGATAGCACCAGACTGGGCCAGGCCACCATGGTACCCTTTACTACTCTCCAAGTCTGTAGCCAAACCAATACACTTACCCAAGAGACACAACCCATTGACCTCCCACCAGGGCAAGATTCTGTATCCGAATCTCAGGTCTCTCGGACTCAAGGCATGGCTCTTGAGGACTTCAAATATGCAAACTTAAATCTCTCTCAAAATGTTCTGGATATCTTAAAAGGATATAGAAAGCCTTTGACTAAGAAAACCTATGCATCAAAGTGGAAGAGGTTTTCTATTTGGTGTTGTTCCAAGGAGATGTCTCCTACTCTAGTGGAGATCCCAGCTGTCCTGGATTACCTCACATACCTCCACTCTCGGGTTGAAGCATACATCCCTGAAAGTACATCTAGCAGCAATCTCTGCCTACATTTCTGCTTGGAGAGGTATCTTCCTGGCATCCAATCCCATTTTCAAGAATTTCTTTAAAGGTCTATGCCACTTGCACCCACCTATTAAGGAACCAGTCCCAGTATGGGACATGAATATATGCATTGTTCAGCTCATGAAACCTCCTTTTGAGCCTATGTCCTCTGCACATTTAAACTATGTTACCTGGAAAACTGTCTTTCTGGTTGCAGTTACTTCAGCTAGAAGAATCGGTGAACTCCATCCAAGTCCTGTGTGTTGAGGACGACGATCTTTCCTTCCATAATGACAAAGTGTGCTGAGAACAAATATGAAATTCCTCCCCAAGGTGGTTTCCGATTTTCACTCAAACCAGTCCATTACGTTGCCAATTTTCTTCACTGAACATACTAGTTCAGGTGAGCGTAGACTCCATAGTCTGGATGTCAAAAGGGCATTAAGCTACTATATGACCCACACCAGGGATCATAGACATGATAAACAACAGCTGTTCCTTACCTATGGTAATGTAGGTAAGGGCACCCCAGCTTCTAAGAGGTCAATCTCTCGCTGGACAGTCCAATGCATTCAGTTTTGCTATTCAAAAGTTGGAAGGAAACCCCCAGCGTCCAGAGATATTCCTTTAGTGGAAATCTGTAAAGCAGCTACCTGGAGGACAGTACACACACATTTAGTAAACACTACAGCTTGGACACATAGTCCAGAAGTAATGCCAGGTTTGGCACAGCAGTCCTGCAGAGCCTCTTTTCTAAGTAGATTCTCTGCCCACCTCCAAAGGTACTGCTTTGAAGTCTGCAGAGAGTTAGGAACATAGAAGAATACCTGGGGTTAGAAGAAAAAATTACTTACCTTAGTAATCTTGTTTTTTCCAAGGTATTCTTCTATATTTATAACTCTCCCACCCTGCCTCCCCTTCCAGAACCAGAGCCTCTGCACTCCTGACCGGGTTTTCTAATGGAAATCCTCAAACAGTGACATGCACAGTTGTTAGCCCTAGTGGGAAATATTTAATTCCCTTCTTTTTCCAGGTGATTCTGGCATTCAGGGGGTATAGTATTACAATAATATTCAGGGTGTTTCATATTGTGATGGACAGCTTAGTCGTATTACATTTAGATAAGTATATTAGATAGTCTTAGTATAGGTTGCCTTGTAGGCTCCTTAGAAATCTGATACGTTGGTGGAATGTTGCAGTTGATAAGGGCAGCAGTTTGAATACATGGCACAAGCCAATGATTATTCTATCATTAGCATAAAGTTCCATTATCTCTGGGCAGCTCTGATTAGGAGGCTGACTGCAGCGAGTTATGAATATAGAAGAATACCTTGGAAGAAACAAGATTACTAAGGTGAGCATTTTTTTCATCTGTCTGTCTTACCTCTGTTATAGGTACACTGATGGAGACACTAGTCAAAGAGGACCTCGTCAACTACCTGGAGAGCAGTGGACTCCTGGATAGTAAACAGCATGGGTTCATGACAGGGAGGTCTTGTCAGACCAACCTGATCGCATTGTTTGACTGGGTAATGAGGGTAGTGGATAAAGACCATGCTGTGGCTTTACTCTACTTCAGTGTCAACATGGCTTTCGACTGTGCCTCACAGAAGTTTGCTGAAGAAGCAACAGGATTTGGGTACAGCAAAGGACACAGGTGGGTGAGAAACTGTTTGGAAGGGAGACAGCAGAGGGCTGTGGTCAACAGAGCCAAATCAGAAGAAAGTTAGGTCACCTGTGGGGTGCCACGAGGATTAGTCCTTGGTCCAGTCATTTTTAATATGTTCATTGGTGACATAGGAGAAGAAATCCAGGGCAAGATGTGTCTCTTTGTAGATGACGCTAAGCTCTGTTGCAGAGTAGAAAATGAGGAAAAGGTTAGGGAGATGCAGAGAGACTTGCAAAGCATAGAGAGATGGTCAGAGTTTTGGCATTTGAAATTCAGTTCCAAAAACTGCAAGATGATGCACATAGGGAACAAGAACCTGAAGACAGAGTACTGGATGGGGGGTTAAGCGGAGCACAACCTCTAAAGAAAGAGACCTAGGGGTCATCCTCGGTGACTCCCTAAAACAATTAAATCAGCTTAACAAGGCTGCATCAAGATGCTTCAGGAACAGCAGCAGAGTGCGGAGGGCCAGTTGGGCTCTGGGGGAGTGATCTAGCTCAAAGGACTACTGTGGGAGAGTCGAGCCTGCTTACTGTCAGCTGGGGCAGGCTTCCTGGTTGCTGACTCTGTTCCACCTTTGGACTGTGCTCCAGTCAGGAGCTTGGATTTGCCTCGGGGTAGAGATTGATTAGTGGTTCAATGCCATTAGAGCTACGGATATAGTTGGAAGGGCAACTGTGAAGTATATAAGAGAGCGCGTCTTTTATATATTTTTTCTATATGTATTTTATGGTAGTTTGTATCCGTTTTCTCCCCGATCCTGGCCCCCTACCTTGGACGTGCGCATGTGGAGGCATGCACACGCCACATCACGAGGTACCCTCCCACTTCATGTCGCCCTCTCCGCCTACGCTGACCACCGGACTTCCACCCAGTGGCAGCGGGACTATGGGGGGCAGCGACCACCCCAGGAGAAGAGAGCTGCCTTCCGGCTGCTCAATTCTGCTCCGACCCTCACCCCCCCCCCGTGCCGGCACCTGAGCGCCACCGGGCCAGCTGTAAGAGAGCACTTCTAACGTACCCCACATGTTCATGTCCCATTGAGTGAATGGAACAGCAAAGGAGTGGAACAGATAATATATTGGCATCTTAGGCATTGGCAGGGGAAGCGGAGAAGTAGAGGACCCTGTCTGGGGCTAAGGTAAATACCTGTTTTCTTTCATTGTTTCACTCACTGATGGGATACAGGTAAGGGTAGGCCACAGTATTGTAATATGTTAGTGTTTGAGTTAATAAATGTTGTAGTGTTTAAGGTATTATTATTTTTTTTTTTTTACATTTTTCATCCTCCTCCCCTGGCATTCCCTCCTTCCCCCCGAGTCCTCCCAACCCCATCACCCCTGCTTCCCCCCAGGACTTGTCTTTCTCCCTGCGTCCCCCATGGCTTGCCCTCCATGGTGGGGTTCCAGAACGGGAGGAGCCTGAGTCACCGGGTGCAGGCCCTGTGGCCTCCACAATCATCCTGCCAGCCAGGGTGTTTCTTCGGTCCTCCCCATTCTCTGCTGCTCTGTCCCTCCCCACAGGGATGCCAGTGTTTGGGACTATGTCCCAAACATAAGCATGTGTTGGAACACTCAAGCGATATGTGGCATGGCGCGGCCCTCCCTCCCCATGTTCCGCACACCCTACCACCCACACATCTGTAGGTGGCAGTGCTGCAGCGGGACACAGCACCCTCTCTCCAGGAGAAGGAGAGCATCCTGTGGTATGCTCAATCATCCTGGCCCCCTGGCCAGCCCCAGATGATCCAGGCTTGTTCCCGAATCTGGGTCACTGGCATCGTAAGTGGTAGCTCTACCACTGTGCTGATGGGCCAGCCGTGTTTAAGATATTATAACAAATTAATGTAAAAAAAAAAAAAAAGAAAGTGGGAAGAAAAAAACATATCTTGTTACGGTAATTCTTTAAAGTGGAAGTATAAGTTGTGTTAGTGTAGTTACTCGTACTATATTCAGCTTGTTCTCATTGGGTTTGAGGAAGGGAGGACAGGAAGTATAAGGCAAGTAAAAATTAAGGAATGTGGAGAGTGATGCAGTGCAGTAGTTGTGGAGCAGCAGCCTTCAGGGAGACCTTCTGGAGGCTGCAATGCTGTTCCATCTGTGTGTGCCTCTCTGGGCTGGTAGAGAAGGTCTCTAGACTCGAGACTGTGCTGATTTCAAGTCAGAAGAAGGTTACTAGGCTAGAAGCTGCATTGGTAACAGTGGGGAGACCTTTTCTCCTACCCAGGGACCATCTAGTCAGGCACCGTTACCTCAAAGGATGCCAGATAGAAAGAGCAGCTGGACTAAGGTCCAATATAGTATCTCCCATGCAGCTCTCAGTTAATGGCCTTGATGGAAGAGGAACATCTGGATATTGTGGCAGTCACAGAAACATGGTACACACAGAACCATGACTGGGATGTAAACATACCAGGGTACACTATCTAGAGGAGGGACAGAGAGGGTAAAAGAGGAGGAGGAGGAGCTCTTTACATAAGGGAAGGAATCAAAGCAACAGAACAAAAGGGTAAACAGGGAGGAGAGGAAACACTGCGGGTCAACTTAGAGACAGACAGTGGCACCACACTCTGCACAGGGGTTGTATACAGACCCCCATCTCGGGGAGGAAATGATAGAAGGTATCATTAGAATGGCAGAAAAAGGGGATATATTGTTGCTGGGGATCCGAATATGCCAGATGTTAACTGGAGTGCATTTGCTGCAGCCACGTCCAAGAGTGGGATCATTCTAGATGCCCTGCATGGGGCATGCCTTAGACAACTAGTATTGGAACCCACTTGGGAGGGAGCAATCTTAGATCTGGTACTCTCAAATGGAGATGGAGAGAGGATCACAGATTTAGAAGTGGGTAGCCATCTGGGAACTAGCGACCATCGAACAGTATGGTTCATGATAAACACATCAGTAGAGTCAAGCCATACAAAGGCAAAGGTCCTGGACTTTAGGAGGGCTGACTATGCCAAAATGGGTGAGTGCCTTAAGAATGTACTAGCAAATGGGCAGGAAGGAGGGGTGGAAGAACAATGGGGAATAATCAAAACTTCCATCACTAGAGCAACAAGCCTTTGTGTGAAGCAAATAAACAAAGCAAAATGATGTAAAAAACCACTATGGTTCTCAAAGGAGGTGGCAGGAAAGGTTAGGGAGAAAAGATGGCATTCAGGAAGTACAAGGAATCACACAAGGAGCAGGACAGAGAACTATATCAGTTAAAGCAGAAGGAAGCAGGGAACGCAGTTAGAACAGCAAAGGCTCAAACCGAGTAAAAGATAGCCAACTCAGTTAAGAAGGGGGATAAAACCTTTTATAGGTACATTATCAATCAATCAATCAATCAATCAATCAAAATCTTTATTTATTCAGGCGAACATCATTGAGCAAAGCTCATTTACAAGATGGACCTGAGTGGTTATA
The DNA here is from genome assembly GCA_016271365.2 of Neoceratodus forsteri. Classification (NCBI taxonomy): domain Eukaryota; kingdom Metazoa; phylum Chordata; order Ceratodontiformes; family Ceratodontidae; genus Neoceratodus; species Neoceratodus forsteri. The sequence goes on from CM028131.1 coordinate 1,655,222,262, forward strand.
CAAATGAGGATACAAGTATTATTACATAGACAAGAATAGAATAAATAGCAATACAATGGCATGAAATGATTATATACAACAATTTACATATATACAAGTAACAATAGAACCATTTAGCCTGTAGGAAAAAAGAGGACAAAGGGTATAGCAGTCCTAAAATATAAGTTATATGGTCTAAACTAGTTTTAAGTGAATATAATAGGTGATTCGGAAGAAAGAAATTGAGTTAATATAATGGATAGAAAAGGGAGGTTTAGTTGGGTCAGATAGGTGGGGGATTATGCTTTATAAAAGCAATTGCAGCTCTGGAAAAGGGCGGAGAACAATCTTTGAAGGATGCCAGAGGTAGGCTATCTAGCTTCATGGATTTTTGGAGAGAGTTCCATGCAGCTGCTAAGGAATAGCTGAAAGCAGCCCTCCCATACCGGTGCAGGCATTGGGGACCTTTAATGTGATGAGTTTACTGATCCTTAAGGTGTATGGCCTGGTTGTAATTTGGGTAAAGCAATCAGTGATATAGGTCGGTAGTTTGCCTGTTAACGCTTTGAGTATCCAGATAACAGCATTCCTATTTCTTCTGTGTTGCAATGATGTCCAGTTGACTGCCATATAAGGGAGCAATGATGGGTGTTGGAGGAAGGTCAGTAATAAATCTTATGGACCTGTGATACAGGGTGTCCAGCTTATGTAAAGATGACTTGAACAAGCAGTAGAGAAAATCAGCATAATCAATGAGGGATAGGAATGAGGCCTGAATTAACCTTTTTGGAATCACTGTTTAGGTAATGTTTTATTCTAAAATAGTCCGAGCCTCTGTCTTAGCTTTTTAAGTAACTCTTCAATATGGACAGAATAGTCAAGCCTGTTATCTATCCAGACTCCAAGGTATTTGAAGTTATCAACAAATTCAAGTTTTCTCCAAGTAAGGTGGATATATGTAGGGTGTTGGATGCTGGGGTAGTGGTAGTACAACTCTTTGTGGTAAAGAACATAGCTTTTGTTTTTTTTGCATTTAGAAGTAGTTTTTTGTCAAGTAGATTGTGCTGCAGAATGGAGAATTCGGATTGTAGAAGTTCACAGGCTTTGGAAGGTGAGGGATTGCTGACATACAATACAGTATCATCAGCAAACAGATGAATGTTAGATTGAGTGAGGTTGGCATCAATATTGTTTATATAAATAGCAAAGAGGATAGGGCCAAGAATAGAGCCTTGTGGTACACCCTTAGCAGAGGTTTTGATGGATAGGTAATTTCCATTTCTAACCAGTCATGCACTCTATCTGAAAGGTAATCCTTAAACCAGTTGGAGTGATAGGAATCCAGGCCTAATGAGTTAAGGGAGGTGAGTAATAAGTCATGATCCACTGTGTCAAAGGCTTTACTCAAATCCAGAAACACAGCACAGGTAAAATTTTTTTGTCCAAATTAGTCTGCCAATCGTTGGTTACCTTGGCTAAGGCAGTAATGGTGCTATGCTTTGATCTAAATCCAGATTGTGCAGAATTTAGAAGGTTATTGTTATCCAGATAGTCCCTTAACTGAGAGTTTACTAGTTTTTCGAGCATCTTAGATAGTACTGGTAGGATGGAGATAGGTCTGTAATTGTTGAGATCCCTAGTATCACCAGATTTGAGTAATGGAACTACTTGAGCTGTTTTCCAAGTAGATGGAATGGATCCAGTAGTTAGGGAAAGATTGAAGAGATGAGTAAGGGGCAGATAAGACATGTGAAGCAATTTTCAGGAAATAGGGATCCAGGAGTCTGCACCTGCACTTTAGTTGTGTCTAAATTAGAGAGGAGATCTTCCACTTCTTTCACGGATATTGGGATGAAGGAAAAGTTGAAGTGGCCATTTGTCCCACAGTAGTTTGCAGGTTCAAGGAAGATCTCAGGATATTTGCAGGTGATGAGTCAAATGCTAGGCCAGCAGTGGTGAAGTGAACATTGAAGGTATTTAAGATTTCTTGTTTACCTGTAATTTCTGTGTCATTTAGTAGCAATTTGGTGGTTAAGGCAGGAGAATTTCTGCCCAGAAGTCCTTTTATTGTACCCCAGAGTCTGGATGGGTTATTGTAGGAGGCATCCAATTCAGCTGTATAGTAGGCAGTTTTGGCAGTTCTTATTTTTTGTACATGAATTCCTTGCTTTTCTGAAATTTAGCCAATCACTGGTGTCCTTTGTTTTTCTTGCCTTTTTCCACAGCTTGTCTCTGGTTCTCAAGGCTGCTTTAAGCTCAGAGGTGAACCAAGGGCAGGATTTTACCTTAGTTCTGATACTGGTGATAGGTGCATGAATATTGAGAACATTGGTGATAATATCCTTTAAAGTCTGGAGTGCTGTTTCAACAGAGGTTGTAAGATAGAAATCTTGCCAATATATTGTAGTACTCAGGTCATGGAGGTAACCTGAGATATTGAAATTTTTGACCTTTTGAGGATAAATTCTGCAGGATTTGGTGGTTTGAGTGTGGATCTTATGCCAGCTATAGGGTAATGGTCACTCACATCACTTGGCAGTACTCCGCATGTGAGTATAAGTGAGGCTTGTTTACCAACATAATATCCAGGAGTGAGCTGTTGCTGGAATTTCTTCGGTTAATCCTAGTTGGGTCTTTAATCAGCTGTGTGAATCCATAGGTGTCACAAAAGGTTATCAAAGGTGCAGATACATTAGACAACCAGTTTAAATTCAAATCACCAAGGATGACGGTATCTTCAGGGCCTTGGTTGAGAATTGACCCTAGGTGAGAAAGCAGTTTAAGGCCTGCAGAGGGGGGCCTATAGCATCCAATCAGTTTAAATGGAGACGAATTAGGAAGGCAAATTTTGATTGATAAACATTCAAATTCATTTGGCTCAGATGTGTTGATGAGGCAGGTTGCAGAGATGGTGTCCTTAATGTATATGGCCACCCCACCACCCCTGGAAGGGCGATCTGCTCTGAAGAGCTGGTAATTGGGAAGGTTTACAACACTGTCTTTTGTTGTAGGCCTGAGCCAAGATTCAGAGATGACCAGGAAGTCTGGAAGAGTATGTGCCACCCAAGCCTGTATTAAGATGAACTTTTTTAGGAGGCTGCAAGCATTGAAGTGTATGAAGCTTAGTCCTTTATGGTAGTCAGCTCAGAAGGGAAGATAAATTGACAATGGGGCCAGGATTAATCTCAATGGTGCCAATGCATAAAAGGAGGTAGAAGATTAATTTGACTAGGGCTCCAAGGGATAGGGATAGAGAGTGATCAGAGCATTTCCTCTTAATCCTAGATGCACACTGTGTAGTGGGAGATGGTGCTGTTATATAGGTGTGTCTTTTATCATAACATAGGAGTCTGATGGACAGGCATAGAGGGTTTTATAGATCCAGGATACATGTAAAGGCTAGGGAGAGCTGGATTGTTGAGAGGCTTTATGTGGGATACCCCAGGGGTTGCAGTGTAATAGTGGTTCAAAGTGAATAAGGAATAGATGGTTGTACATTGTGGATGGCAGTGGAGAGCAGAACATACTCATTAACTTATCTGTCATGACAGGGGTATAATATGATTATCATAATGGAATGGGGGAGATGAGAGGCTAAGGAGCAAAAGGAAACAAGTTAGCATTGTGCGGGGTAGGTATGGGTTAACAGAGAAGGAATTAGATGTGGTGGATGAGAGAAATGGCGGAAAGAGTGTATAAATACACTAACCAAGAGGGGGAGGGGGGCGGCAAAAATTTTGCGCTTTGCCTGCACTCTTTCACACTGCTTCTCCCGCCTCCTGGAACTCTTGTCGGCTGGAGGTCACCGCCGGCCCGCTGGCGGCTCGGAGCCCCTTCTGCGGCTGGAGCTGGAGGGCAATGCCGGCTGCAAGTCAGGGAGCATTAGGGAGTGAAGGAAGACCAAGGGAGGGATAGTGAGGCTTAATAAAGGAGAAGGGGTGGTCAGAGGGTGACTGTGAAAAGGCAGAGATACTAAACAAATATTTTTGCTCAGTATTCACAAATGAAGAAGGGGAGGTACCTAAAGCAAACAACAGAGACACTCTGGATAGGGGGCTTGATGCCAGCCCAGTCACAGAAGAAAGAGTTCTGAAAGAACTCTTAAAACTGAAGGTGCACAAACCAATGGGGCCTGATGGGATTCATCCCAGAATTCTAAAAGAACTAAGGCTAGAACTAGTGACACCACTGACTACTCTCTTTAACAAATCATGGAAGGATGGGATGGTACCTGAGGACTGGAGGAGGGCAGATGTTATTCCACTTCACAGAAGTGGGAGCAGGGCAGAGGCAGGAAACTACAGACCTGTTAGTTTTACCTCAGTAATAGGGAAAATGATGGAATCACTTCTGAAGGAAGGAATTGTTGAGTACCTAGAGGCCAGAGGGGCACAGGACCCAAAGCAGCGTGGATTCACAGCAGGAAGGTCATGTCAGACGAATCTAATAGATTTCTTTGACTGGGTGACCATACTAGTAGATCAGGGAGGGGCTGTGGACATGGCCTACATAGACTTTAGCAAGGCATTTGACACAGTCCCACACAAAAGAATAATATGCAAGTTAGCTAGCCTGGGAGTGGGTCCCAAGATGGTAGCCTGGGTAAAAAATTGGCTGGAGAACAGGACACAGATGGTAATAGTAAACGGAGTCCACTCTGAAGAAAGAGGGGTTACTAGTGAGGTACCGCAGGGTTCAGTTCTAGAACCGGTCCTCTTCAGTGACTTTACAAGTGACATTGCAGAGGGACTGGAAGGAAAAGTATGTCTCTTGGAGCCTTGGAGCTGGTTCCAGATAGTTGGGAATACGTTCGATATGGCCCTCTTGCCGAGTGAGGTGCGAGTTCTCGGTACATCGAGGAGGAGGAGGAGGTCATTTTTCATAAGAGGGTAGGTGCTATGGGAAATACGGAAAAGAGTTGTGAGATAGTTCAGGAGCTTGTTCAGGAATAGCTTAAGAGTCCAGATACCAGCATGAAGCATGCGTCTAGTTGAGAGTGATGTCCAGCCAGTGGCTAGGTACAAATCGCAATGGTGGGTTTGGTAGGGTAGGTTTGTCAGAACCTATATGACGGTGGTAGAGGACGTCTAGTTTGTTGAGTCCTGAGGCCACTGCGGAGGAATGGAATAGATCCCAGTCAAGTAGCAGCAAGAAAGTGGCCTGGACCAGCCTAGTTCTGGTATCCAATGGAAAGAGGGACTTGTTACAGAAGAAGAAACCTAGCCTAATTTTTAGCCTCTTTGCCAGATCGTCGAGGTGGTCATGAAAGGAAAGCTTGTTGTCTAGCCACATACCAAGATATTTGAATTTGGAAGTGATTTCAAGGGGTTCACCTAGGGAGGTAGTGATGAATTCTTAGTGCGTGTTTGCAAGGGAAGTGGAGGTGGTGTTTGGGGCAAAGATCATGGCCTTAGTTTTCTTGGCATTGAGGAGTAGTTTGTCATTGATTACCTCGTCATGGATGTATAGGGAGAGGCATCACCTGTAGAAAACAGGAAGTTGTTATCCTTCTGTACAGACAGCTGGTGAGACCCCATCTGGAATACTGCATACAGTTCTGGAGACCCAATCTCTGCAAGGACATAGACAGGATGGAGGCACTCCAGAGGAGGGCAACTAAAATGGTGCAGGGTGTGCACCAGGAGACATATGAAGAGAGACTTGAGGAGCTTAATATGTATACCCTCGAGGAAAGGAGGGACAGTGGGGACATGATAGAAACTTTCAAGTACTTCAAGGGAATCAACAAAGTCCAAGAGGGTAGCATCTTTCAGAAAAAGAGGTGTGCAAGAACAAGGGGACACAATTTGAAGATAGAAGGTGGACGGCTCAGAGGTAATGTGTGGAAGTATTTTTACACGGAGAAGGTTGTGGATGCATGGAATGGCCTTCCTGAGGAGGTTGTGGAGTCAAAATCAGTAGGGGAATTCAAGAATGAATGGTACAGACATTTGGCAATTCTAGGGGGTGGGGGTAGGAGGAAGTAGGCTGTTTGTTAACTAGGATCTGCAGCTTATCCATTAAATAGAGAAATGGGCAGACTGGGTGGGTCAACTGGTCCTTATCTGCTGTCAAATTCTATGTTTCTATGTTTAAGGAGGGGGGGGTGGTGGGATCAGGAAGGTTGGGGAGGTAGCGTTACATGAACATTCCTCAAACACAGCCTGTACCACTGCAGAATTCATACGCCACTCTGGCAGAGCGAGACAGCCAAGAAGAAGAAGCACCCATGGTAGTGGCCAGGGAGGAAGTGGGAGCCCTCATAAGTGGGGACCCCGTAGAAAGAGGAAGCAGTTACTAGTAGGTGACTCTGTCAGAGGGATAGAGTTGGGAATAGTAAAGGAGGCAGATGGGGGGTTAGGTGCCTGCCAGGTGCCACAGCCAGGAAGGATGGGAGGCTTATGCTAAGGATAGCAAGGGCAGTAGGAGAGGAAGGAGAGATGAATGTCATTGTACACCTGGGGACAAATGACCTGGCTGGGGATGAGAAAACAGTGCAGGAGGAGTTTAAAGAGCTGGGAAAAAGTCTTAATCAGGTGGCATGCTCTGTAACTTTTGCAGAGGTGCTGCCTGTATACAATGGCAGAAGGAGAGGGAGCTCCGCACAAAGGCTTTTAACTCATGGTTGAAAGCCTGGTGCAGAGAGGAAGGATATGGCTACATTGGGGACTGGGGGTCCACCTTGGAGAATAAGAGCCTATACAGAGGTAATGGCCTGCATCCATCTGGAAGGGGGACCACAGTTCCCAGTGGAAGGTTTAAACGTTTTGTAGATGAACATTTAAACTAGCCTGGGGGGGGTAGAATATTACCCCCCCCCGGGCAGACATGGAGTGCACAGAGATTCCAGGAAAAGACAGTCCCACTTTGAGTAAAGTAAATTAAATAAGTAGGGGGTTAAAAAAGGATGAAGGGGGAAACTAAGCAGATGGATGAAAAGAGGGAGTAAGGGGGAACAAAAGGAAAAAGAGGGAAGTGGCAAACTAGATTCAAACAAAATACAGTATGGAGGGCTATATGTGCAAATGCTACGAGTCTGGGAAATAAGATCCCAGATCTAGAGGCCATCATGGTGAAGGCTGACCGGGATATCATGGCCATTACAGAGTCATGGTGCATGGAAAACCATGACTGGAACATGGTCATACCAGGGTACACGTTATTCAGAAGAGACAGGGTAGGAAGGAAAGGAGGGGGAGTATTGCTTTATGTGAAGGACAACATAAAAGCAACAGAAATACAGGGAAATTAGGGAGGGGCTAAGATGCTTTGAGTCCCCTGGAGTCAGAAAAATTAGCCAATATTCAGACTGGTGTGATCTGTAGGCCTCCAGCACAGGGGGAAGACTTGGATAGGGTAATGTTAAAAGAAATTGGAAAAATGGCAGAAAGGGGGGGAGGTGCTACCGGTAGGGGACTTCAATATGCCAGATACAGATTGGAGCCTCCCTGCTGCAGTTTCAGCTAGAAGCAAGACCATCCTGGCATCCCTGCAGGATGCTTTCCTTGGGCAACTAGTTGGGGAACCTACTCGTGATGGGGTAATACTGGACCTGGTACTTGTCATCGAGGCAAAGGTCAGGAAGCATAGGAAAACCAGGAGCAGTTATAAAATTTGCAAGTAGCATTTTATTATTTTCCGTAAGAATAAAATAAAAAAATAAAATTGTTCAGGTTAGCTCTTTGCAAAGGCAGTACGAACAGAGAAAACAAAGTCCTTTATCTGAGGTTTTTTTTTTTCAATTTCAAATCTCAGGCTCTCTCTAGCAAAAGATTGTTCTCTTTATAATGTCTTTTCTGGCAATTAACTTTTGCATTCTGAGGTCGTTAAGATATCTCCTGTTTGTACACAATGTCCCAAAACGTTGTTAGTTTCTTTCCTTGCAGGTGCAACAAAATAGAACATTGTGTCCCAGAACTAATCTCCTGTTGAAAACTCTGCAGGAGAGTTTGTGGAAGTCAAACTGCATCTCAGAGTTAACCCCCTGAGTTCCAAAAAGCTTTTTGCAATCATTTCAACAGTATAACTACTGTATATACAGTTTCAAATTAGGATCCTCATATATTTTTATAACCACAGATAAACAAGGGGAAGAAAAGACAGAAACAGCAAGTGAAGGCAGAGAGATAGCAGGAGAGGAAGAATTATGAGACTGTCAGTGATCAGGTCCTAGGTCTCACAAAAAAGTTTGACTGTGCAATCAGACAGACAAAATACAACTAAGGAGAGGATAGAACAGATCCTTGCTTTTTACACAACAAATGGGACAGGGTCCCATTCAGCCCTGTCACAGTGCTTACTAACAGGGACAGTGTTGTAGATGTCAGAGTGGGAAGCCATCTGGGTACAAGTGATCATCATACAGTGTAGTTCAACATTTAGAACAACTACGGAATTCAACCGTACAAAGGTGAGGGCATTGGATTTCAGAAGGGCTGATTTTATGAAGATGCGAGAATGTCTCATTAACGTACTAACGGGGGGGTGGTGGAAGAAAAGTGGGCCAGACTAAAGAATCGCATAGTGAAGGCAACAAACCTCTGTGTTAAGCAAATAAACAAGAGTAAAAGAAAGAGAAGACCATTATGGTTCTCAAAAGAGGTAGCAGAAAAGATAAAGGCTAAAAGAGCAGAATTAAGAATGTACAAGGAGATCCAGAGAAATGAGGACAGGGAAATGTATCAGGGAAAACAGAGAGAGGCAAGCAAAGCAGTAAGGAGAGAAAAAGTGCAAACTGAGAAAAGAATAGCTCAGGGCATATCAAAAGGGGATAAGGCTCGCTCCACGCCGGCGACCTGTGTTCGGGAACGAGCATGGGTCGTCGGGGTCGGCAGGGGCAGAGAAGGATGGGCACCCAACGGCTGCTCTCCTTCTCCGGGGGGAGAATCTGCAAGCTCCCACCGCAATACCACCACCTAGGAGAGCTTGGGTGAATGGTGCAGTTAAGGGAGTAGCAGGAACGAACATCTGACGCCAGCAGCGGGCTGGAGCAGGAGGCACATCTCAGCGTGTCTCCTGGCTCCTTGAACCCCATTGCACGCTCGCGTCTAGGGGTGGGGAGAAAAAAAGAAACAGGAAGATAGCACAGTGGCACCAGTAGACGGATCTCGGGGAACAGCACTCAGGAGGCTCCGGTAAGTCCAGAGCAAGGCGCACACTCGAATCACGGTCAGGGGGAGATCTGGGGCTCCTCCATCCCACCGGGGGGTAATCCGGGCATCTAGGTTTCCAAAGAGTGGGGCTCCCATATGCGGGGTAGACCCGGAGAAGTTTCTGGGGCAGGTCTACAATTAGATCCTGAAGAAATGAGTCATTGTGCGATAGGAGGATAAACACAGAGGGGAAGAAAAAAAAAAGGGGATAAGGCATTTTTAGGTATATTAGTGAAAAAAGGAAGACAAAGGGAGGGATTGTATGGTTAAAGAGGGAAGCGGGGGACTGCACGGAGGAAGATCGAGAAAAGGCAGACATTTTGAACAGATATTTCTGCTCAGTTTTCACAGTAGAAGGGTGAACAGGAGGGACCAAAAAGAGGCACCAGAAACATAGAGGTGAGAAAAACAGACAGTAGCCCGTTTTCAGTGGGGATAGTCTAGAACGCACTTGACAACCTCAAAGTAGACAAAGCTGTGGGGCCAGACAGGGTGCATCCAAGGATACTGAGGAAACTTAGGGGATGTACAGTACTCGCTGCACCTCTGACAGACCTTTTTAAAGGAAAACACTGGAAAACCCAGAGCTTTCCGCAAACACTACATAACTCTCAATTAGTGCTTTCAGACAGTAACAACTTTTTTTTAATGATTTAAAACGGCTACCCACAACTTCCACTTTCTTTTGCTGGCAGCCACCATCTCATGATCAGCAGTGAGATTCCGGAGCTCACTGTATGCTAATATGTCTGTTTGACCTCTGCTATTGGTTGGCAGGACATATTAGCATAAAGTGAGCTCAGGAAGCTCTCTGCTGCTCATGAGATGGTGGCTGCCAGCAATAGAAAGTGAAAGTTGAAGGCCACTGTTTAAATCACTAAAAAAGCAATTAGAAGTAATTAAAAAAAAAAAAAAACATTTACTGTTTGAAAGCACTAATCAATCTTATTTTTAGCACCTGGGTAAAGCTGTGCCTTTTCCAGTGTTTCCCTTTAACATATCACTGGGAGACTAATGTGGTCCCAGAGGACTGGAGAAGGGCACATGTAGTCCTGCACAAAAGTGGTAGCAAGGAAGAGGCAAGTAATTATAGGCCTGTCAGTCTGACATCGGTGGTCTGTAAGTTGATGGAAACACTATTGCAGGAAAGGATTGTGGAATATCTAGTTTCCAACAGATTGCAGGACCCAAGGTAGCGTGGTTTCACAGAAGGAAGGTCATGCCAAACAAATCTGATAGACTTTGACTGGGTGACCAAGGTGCTAGACCAGGGAGGTGCTGTGGACATGGCCTACCTGGATTTCACCAAAGCTTTTGACGCTATTCCACATAGGAGACTGGTAAGCAAGTTGGGTAACTTAGGGTTAGATAATAAGGTGGTAGGTAGCCTGGATAGGAAACTGGTTGGCGAATAGGACACAGAGAGTAGTGGTAAATGGAATGTGCTCAAAGGAGGGGAGGGGAGGGTGACCAGTGGGGTTCCTCAGGGATCAGTGTTGGGACTGGTCCTATTCAGTATATTTATAAATGACATAGCGGAAGAGCTAGAAGGGAAGCTCTTTCTCTTCGCAGATGACACCAAGATCTGTAACAGAGTGGACACACCTGAGGGGGGTAGATAGAATGTTCAGGGATCTAAATAGACTAGAAGAATGGTCAAGGGTATGGCAGCTAGGCTTTAATGCAAAAAAGTGCAACGTAATGCTTCTGGGACATAGGAACCCAGGAGTGGAGTACAAGATGGGTGGAGTGATACTGACAAAGACCAAGCAGATAAAAGACCTAGGGGTACTCATATCGGATGACCTGAAGGTTGCAAGGCAGTGTGATAAGGCAATTGGGATGGCTAGTTGGATGCTGGGGTGCATAGGTAGGGCTATCTTTAACAGGAAGCAAGATGATATTCTACCCCTATATGAATCACTTGTAAGGCCCCACCTTGAGTACCGTGTACCATTTTGGAGACCACATCTCAGAAAAGACATAGAGTGGAGGCGATCTAGAGAAGAGCAACCAAAATGGTGCAGGGTCTGCATCAAAAGTCCTACGAGGAAAGGCTTAAGGAGCTGAATATGTACACCCTGGAGGAAAGGAAGGAGGGAGAGAGGGATATGATAGAAACCTTTAATACCTTACAGGGGTTAATAAGGTACAGGTGGAGAGTATCTTTTAGAAGAAAGGGTGCTCTAAAACAAGAGGGCATAATATGAAGCTGAAGGGGGGTAAAATCAAGAGGGATGTGAGGAAGTACTTTTCCACAGAAAGGGTGGTGGATACCTGGAATAGCATTCCAGAGGAGGTGGTGAGAGTGAAAACAGTAATGGGATTCAGAAACACTTGGGATGGGCACAAAGGAATAGTGGGGGTAGGGTAGAGGGCAAAATAATTAAAAAAAAAAATACACTATTGGGCAAACTGGGTTGGCCCAGCAACCTTTACCTGCCTTCACATTCTGTGTATACATGTATTATATATACAGTAAAGCAAACAGGATGCTGGGGTGTATAGGAAGGGGTACTGACAGCAGAAGGAAGGAGGTATTACTACCTCTTTATAGATCACTGGTGAGGCCCCACCTGGAGTACTGTGGCCAGTTCTGGAGTCCTCACCTAAGAAAAGATAAGGACAAGCTGGAGACAAATAAGGACAGGCTGGAGACGGTGCAACATAAAGTGACCAGAATGATTCGCGGCCTGCAGGGCAGATCTTACGAGGATTGGCTCAAGGCACTGAACTTGTCCTTGCTGGAAGCCAGATAAGAGAGGGGAAGATATGATGGAGACCTTCATGTTCCTGAAAGGAATTAAGGTAAAACTGCAGGGAATTATTTAGCACAAGTAGCGGATCAAGAACATAAGGGCATGAATGGAAACCATTGAGGGGAGATTCAAGAGGGAAGTGAGAAAGTTTTATTTTACAGAAAGGGTGGTGGAGTACTGGAACACTCTGCCCGATGATGTGGTGGGTGCCAAAACTATCAATGGTTTCAAACACGGCTGGAACAGAGTGAAGGGCTTAGTGGGTGCTGAGGGTGGTAGCGGTTGGTCAGGGAGCATGGGAATGGATAGTGTGGGTTAGAACCTTGTATGGACTACAGGTCCCTGTTTTGTTAGAATTTATGTGCAGACTGGATGGACCAGTAGTCCTCTTCTGCCATCATTGTCTGTGTTTCTATGTTTCATCACACTGTGGTCTCTCGGCGGAGCATGCTCTTGGCCCCTTTTAAATGCATCAACTGGGTCAGAAGACAGAACACATTGCCTTGATGTACAGTTTGGAGCCTGGCTGGAAACACCATAACATGTGTGATGTGCACCTCCCGCACCACGGGCCTGATGCCATGGAATTTCTTTTTTTTCTGGCATGTGGCAAAGCTAATGTCCAAGTATAACTATACCATCTGGCGGTCTTGCAGTAAAGTACCCTTCCTCCTAGAAAGTGCCAACAAGAAGTCCCTGGTTCGGATGTCATCAGTCACCATCACGATAGTGTGAGGGGCTCCAGGATTATCAAGCCTCTCACACGACATCACCCTACAGACCTTTTGGATGATCAGAGGCCTATTACTGACTGCATTGCCAAACTGTTGAGCAAGCCAGCCCTGCAGGAACAAGGGGATATGATCTCCTTCGCAGCCCACAGGCATCCTGGTAATACAAAACATTTGCTGCACAAGCCTGATTTTCCAAGGTTTCTAATCGCCCACCGATGGTGAGTGTTTTCTTTCAGCATGTTGGCCGCTACTTTTGTTCACCTCTGTGGCTTCTGTCTTGACCGAGTCCACAGCCATTTCCAAACCAACATCTCTCTTGTACAATGTGTCAGACGTATCTGCCAGCCCAGCCGCAGTCTGAATCAGTCAGGTCATTTTAATCCCCAGGATAGGATTTCCAACACTGATGCTATTATTTTGAATGCCGGCTATAGTCAAATAATGCTGATTCAAGATGTTATTCTCAAGTCTGTTTGCTGCTTTCTAAACTCAAGCAGCCATCTTGCTTGGGCTCCACAGTGTCCCCCAGTTTTAGCTTTTGGTCATCAGGCAACGAAAAATGTTTTGCTTCACAGCCAGTGTTCAGAAAGTTTTTTCCAGGGTTATACAATGTATATTCTCCTATGAGGGAACTGGTTCCCCATGGGATTTGAACGTGGTCCTGGCACAGCTGATGGAACCACCATTTGAGACCATGTTTTCAGCAGAGTCATGTTTCTAATAGCTATCACTTCTGCCAGAAAAGTCATTGAATTACAGGCACTCTGCACAGAACCTCATTTTGTGGTCTCCCGCAGGGATTGTGTGTGCTTAGGCTACATGTAAAATTGTTACTAACGGTGGTTTCTGAATTTCACATAAACCAGTCTGTGACTTTGCCCAGTTTTTTCCCCGGAACCATATTCAAATGCTGGTGAGGAGAAATTATACAACCTGGATGTAAAGAAGCTTTGAGTTTTTACTTGGATAAAACCAACCAAGGAGTTCAAAACTGTCAGCACTCTGCTCTTTCATCATACAGTGAGATAGGTCCAGGCAAGTCAGCAGCTAAAATGACTGTCTCTTGTTGGATAGTCTCTTGCATACAGTTTTGCTATCAGAAGACTGGCAGGCAGCCACCCAACATAGAGCTACAGCTGCCAGTGTAGCTGTTCTAAGGGGAATATTCCTTCAGGAGATTAGTGCTACATGGTCAACAGTACATAGAATAATACATGGGTGGTGTGTTTAACGAGAATTTTACTCACACCCGAGGTGTTGGACGCTACATAAACATGACAACTTGAGAGGTTTATTTGAGCATCTAACACTGAATGTGTGTGTAAAATTGAGTTTTACACATCACCCATGTATTATTTTTATATAATTGCTGGGGAGATTTTTTCACCACAATAATTATATAGATAGAAACACATCGCTGTGCAGCTACGATTGGGTTCAAGCAGCTGTTTAAACATTTACTTTTTTTAAGTGGTTCCTCCCAAAAGTGTACTGAAAAGAGTTTCAGTACAATATGAAAGTTCATTTTTTTTAACATTTGACTTACGGTAGAGCCCGAGTACAAGAGGTAGTGAAGTGTCCAGTTCATGAAGGGAAGACCGTGGCTGGCACTTGCGTGGAGTGAGGGAAAGTTGGTGCGTGTTTGCCATTATAACCAGCTGGTTATAACAGCGAATTACAACTGGGTTTCCCTATGGGAAAAAACGCTCCCCAGTTATTATGCTAGCAATAAGACACAACACGATGTGCATTATACTAGATCACCGCACGGCCCGGGAGCATTGTGAGGCACAAGACCATCGGCCGAGTGCCTTCAAACACCTGGTAAGTGTGGCAATCTAGCATAATGCACACCCTGGAGTGTCTTATTGTGCTTATAAAATGGCTTTTTTTTAAATATGTTTAGTAATTCAAATAATCATGACTAAATATGTAAAAGGAAAAAAAATTATGCAATAAATTGCTCAAGTTGCCCCTCTGCCTACTAGAACTACATTGTATTTTTGCCTTTGCTTCAGTAGTTTGTCCTCATGAGGGTGCCATACTTGTAGTTCGGGTAGTTTTTATGCTTTACAGGTAGCCTGTCCCCCCATACACACAGATAACAGTCTCTAAAAGTATCAATTACAGTTTATTTCCATTATATTTGTGAACCTGTCTTTTGAATTATGTGAGAAACAAGACAGCGATTGTGAGTGAAAGTGAAAACGCAATCTCCGCTTGCGTCTTTCAGCGAACGCCGTTCCTAGCTTTCTTGAATTTCTACACAAAGACAACAGTCTCTAAAACTATCTAGTGTAGTTTATTTCCGTTATATTTGTGAAGCTATCTTTTGTATAGCTGTCTTTTGAATTATCTAGAGGAAAGGGACAACGATCTCGGGTGAAAGTGCGATCTCTGCTCATGTCTCTCTGTGATTGTCATTCCTGTCTTTCTGGAATCGCTGTCGCCTATTTAAAATGAGGAATACAAAAGAAAAGTAAATAAAGTAAAGGGCTCTGTGCCTGTTACCAGGGCCAGATTAAGGGACATGGGGGCCCTACTCCAAGCCATACTTTGTATGGGGGCCCCTACTTCATGCCATACTTTGTGGGCCCCCTCCATATCAAGAAATGCTCAAACTCCAGGGCTGGAAGGCCTCTATTGGCCTTGAGGCCCTAAGCCATGGCTTAATTGGCATAATGGTTAATCTGGCCCTGCTTGTTACTGGGGAAAAAAGTGATTTCAGAAAAAAACAGTCAGGCATGTTATTGTCATGTATAGGGAGCAGCTTTGAACACAGCATGGCGTTCATATCATGCTGCCCTTAGTGAGGGGAAAACATGACTGCCAGAATTTTAGAGAGGTTCAGCAGCGTAGGGATATGTTAAGAGTCTAATGCCAGGCTGACCGTGCAGTGGGCAGCATCACTGCACAGTCATGTGACTGATCTTAGCCACACAGGTTGCTGGATTTCATCTTGCCATTTTAGAGACACCTTTACTTCCCATTACAGCCTGGACATCCAGATTAGAAGGGATGCCGAGTTTGGTACTTCAGAACCTCTTTCCTATATGTTTTAGACTTTGCCTCCCAAGGCATGGCTTGGAGTCTGCAGACTGTATGACATCACTTGTAAACTCTATTTGCTAGAAGAAGAAATTACTCACCTTAGTAATGATGAGAGGAGTGTGAAGTCAGGAAACTTTGCTGAAAAGTTTTGTGAAGTTTCCCAAAGCTGCCTAGTGTGAAGTGCTAGTTTGTGTGTTTTTTTGCCTGGCAAAGTGTCAGTGTGCATGGTTTTGGCTGTGGCAAGTGACACTTCACCAGCTAAGAACTACATAAAGTACTGCATTAATGTACACGAAACCCCTTTTTCTAAATGGCAAACTCACCCCCACCCACTGTGTGCACATCACCCACCCCCACCCACCTTCCAGGTAATTAACACCTCTTCCTTCCCCAGCTCCCTGCTGGCACCCACTCCGTTCTACTCCCTCACCCCTCAGTCCTGACAAAGTAACAGTATAACTATTAATAGCAACCACCACTATAAAAAAAAAAAAATCCCACCACCACTTCAAACAAGTAACTCCCTCCACCCGTCAGTTATCCATCCCCTATAATACAGCAAACCACCTCCCTACCCCTGCTCCTATGAGGTAGTGCATTGTGGATTATATTTAAGGGACTGGCTATGTGTCCTTTAACTTTTGGGGGGCTTTGGGGGGGAAGGAAGTTGCTAGAGGGGGCTTTCACTTGAATTGTGGAGTCAGGGTTTTGTTGGGGTTGGGGAGAGGGTGGTTACTTGTGTCACATAGGTGGGATGAATGAATTTATTACCATATTTTTGCTATACTTATGATAGAACTTCACTGGGCTGTTAGGGAGAGTTGGGAGGTGGGTGCTAGTTGGGGTCTGGGTGGAGGATGTGCATTTAAAACACCTGGGAGACAGGAGGGGGTGGGAAATGTTTGCACAGTAGGTGGGGGGGGCAGGTTTAACTTAAAAAAAAATGTTTTCTTTGTATTAATCTACACTGTGCATAGTAAAACTAAATGTATTAGTGCTTGGTGCTTTGCCAACACTTTCAATTCAATTTTGTTCAGGATAACAATCATTGAGCAGCACTTCTTTACAATAGTGTCCTGTTAAGACAAAACTTCTGATGACAAGCGAACATGTTCACGGGTAAAGTGCTACTGCAGGTATTTTCACAGGGCAAGGTTGCATTTTGCCAAACAAAATCTATGTGAAGTGTGTCCCCTAATTATGAGAATTTGAAGATCGTTACAGTGCTTCACAGTTAAGTTTCCCATCTTTTCTTGTCTCTACTTATTAGAGATCTGGTGTTTCTCATTTTAAAAGTATTGCTGTTTAAATGTTGGAGATAATCCCTTTTCAAAGCAGCATGATGTTACGGTTCCAAGCCTCCAAAATACTTTCTGTGTGACTGTGGACAAGTCACTTAACCTCTTAGTGATCTAGTCCTCCTAGCTACAGATATGGGTAAAAGCAGACCCGCAGTGGAAATTGAGATTTTGCATCTTAGCTTGGCCATCCTAAAACAAACAACAACAAAAAAAAAAACACCGAAATGTAAAATAGGTGATTATATTTATTTGAAATGCGCATCTTGGTAGGGTGTCCCCATGAGATGCTATATCTCAGTTTCAGGGGCATCACTTCAATTACAGATGTGGCTCTGATCACAGCCACTATCCCACTGTGTGATCCTGAACAAATTACTTAGCCTCCATGTACTTCTGCCTTCTCAGCTGTAGCACTGGGTAGGAGTCGGACCCAGCTGGAAGGCAGTCTGGTCTAGTGGTTAGAGCACAAGCCTGAGAAGCAGGAGATCCTGGTTCAAATGCCACCACCACAATCACCATCTCAACATCTGAGGAAAGGGACCTGCTAGTCATCATTTGTAACTTCCTCAAACAATCCAGCCAGTGCAGTAAAGCATACAGCACGAAAACAAGGATGCTGGGATGCATTGGGAGAGGGTTTGATAGTAGGAGGAAGGAGGTCATATTGCCCTTCTGCTTGTCACTGGTGATGCCTTACCTGGAGTACTGTGCCCACTTCTAGTGTTCATACCTAGGAAAAGACAGGAATAGGCTAGAGGCTATGCAGCAAGGGGTCACCAAGATGATCCAGTGCCAATGGCAGATCCTATGAGGAACAGCTGAAGTCCCTAAACTACATGTACTCCCATGAGGCCAGAAGGGAGAGAGGTGACATGATCGAGATGTACACATTTCTCTGGGAAATTAATAGAATGAACTGTGAAGACCATAGTCAACAGGAACAGTAGTGCAGTTGAGAGGACATGGAGTCTAGTCAGTGGAAACTTCAGGTAGGACGTGAGGAATTTCTACTTCACCGAGAGAGTGGTGGAACAGATTACTTGCAAAAGTGGTGGGGGAAGGGTCTGTTAATGTGTTCAGACATGGATGGGACTAGTTTAAGGCTCAATAATTCCAGGAGGAGGAGCTAGAGTGGTGGGGGGGGTTTAGGGAAGGTGGGGAAGGTTTGGGGTTGAAAACCCCCTGTAGACATTGGGTCAGGGGGATATGTAGTACACTTTTTATGGACAGAGTGGATAAACCCTTGGTCTTTATCCATCCACACTGTCTATGTTTCTGTGTTTCACTATGTGATGTTAAGCCAGGTAACTTGATCTCCCCATACTTTAGTCCTCCTAACTGCAAAATTGGAGCAGGACCCCACTGAAAAGGAGATACTACATCTCAGTTGTGCTGCCGGGGGTAAACACATAGTTTAAAACCCCTGAAGGTGAGCATCTCTGCTGTGCTACCCTGAGTAAATAAATTGTAATATAAATTTAAAAAAGAATGGACAGACCAGCCTGTGAGCAAAGCAGTAGCGCTACTGTTCAGGACGCCAGCAATGCAGGTTTGAGAGCGAGTTCAAGTCATAGAGGGCACATTGGGAGTAGGAGGATTATGGATCTCAGAGGATGCATTCCTCCAAGGCAGTAGGGTTCTGTTCTCCATCACAAAACTGTCACCTGGGTGGCCACATAAGTGGTAATGCAGTCTGAGGGCTGAGGGAGGAAGGTACGTCATGGTCATTGGCACATGACACCCTTTGCTTGGGGGAAGGAGAAAAGCGAAAATGAGCCCAGCAACTACAACGTGGACACCGGTATATCAACCCACACCCCTCGTCGGTGCCACTTGACCAAGCATAATGCTTGGGAGTAAATGCTACACCCCCCCCCCTTGCCTAAGGGATAAGTCAAGACTCAATAAATGATGGCCACTGCAGATAAGGTGGGCTGCAGGAGGTCATGGGTGCTCCTGAGGGAGACAAATGCTGGAGGTTGATGGTGGCATGAGTAGAAAACAAAAGAAAAGAATAGACAACAGTTAAGCAATGTTTTTGTGCAGAGACATGGAGTAAGTAAAACAGTTGTACTGTATCAGGGATTGTACCCATCATATTTGAATGCAGTCTATTATACTTAACTTACCATACCAGTTTTGGAGCATGTCACTCTATTACCAGACTTTCACACCCTATTCATTGTGTTCCCAGTAATCTGCATTTGTGTCTTTTTTTATATAACATAAAAATGACTGCTATTGTAAAAAGAAATCATAAGTTGGCCCGTCGGCACAGCGGTAGCGCTACCACTTGTGACACCGTTGACCCGGGTTCGGGAACGAGCCTGGAGACGGAGAAGCCAACAGCGGAGAAGGCTGAGCATCCACAGGACAGCTAGCCTTCTCTGGGGGGTCTCTATGCGCTACTGGTCTGGCCTCTGGCGGCAGCCGGAGGAACAGCAAGTAGGGAGTATTAGGAAGGGGTTGGGCAAGATGGATGTCGGCGCGCAGCACCTTGACGTCAGAGCGCATACCTTGCCCAAAGTACAAGGGAAAAATCAGTGCCTGATCTCCGGGATGACAGAGCACCACACAGAGACCCTGATGGCTCGCGCATGCCTTATACTCCAGGGGGAGTCCGGTGAAATTAGAAGTGTCTCAGGGTGCCTGTGCCCCACCTTGCTACCCACCCGGGGGGTATATCCAAGACTCCATGGGGACTCACCGGGAATCAGGTAGGTCGTGATGCGGGGATACTGTAATGTGTGTCTCCTGAAGGAGTGGAGATCAGGCGCAGGGGAGGAGTACAAACAGAAATTAAGAAATCACAAGAGAATTGAAATATATGTTCTTAATTATATCCATATGATATAAAAATGTTTGAATAATCACTGCCATGTACCCTGTTACAATGCTATGTAGTATTGTAACCCACTTTAATATTTTATTCTAACATAATTGTACTATTCTTGTATGTTCCTACTGTTCTCCTGTGTATCCCCTACCCCCAGGTTGCACCTGGAAGACAGCCTCGGCTTAGCGTGCCTTTCCCGGTAAACAAATTTTAAATAAACAAAAAAATTATACAGTATAATAGTGTTACCAAGAAGGTGGATGAGTGCTGGCAGCCAGTTGGGTTTCATTGCTGTTAAAGATATTTTGTCCCAGTGACACCCCACCAGAACTTCAGAATGCAAGTGCTGTTCCGGTGATGTCACGGTAATGGTGGGAGGTTGAGCCAAAGAGCCCTGCAGTCTTCTCTCCTGAATCAGTAAGCATCCTCATTCCTCAACCCTGTCTGATTGGAATAAATGGGCTCCTCATATGTGACAGATGGCTGGGAAGCCACCGAGGGTGAAAGGGAATAAGCATAATGCACCAGCAGGCAAAATGAAACCGCTAGTGTTGGGAGGATCGCGGGAAGGTGTAGCGACTATGCCCTCGTGTAGACGGTACCCCTCCGACTCCTCACTAGACATGGAACTGGATGAAACAGAGCACCCTGAGGAGAGGGCACATACCTTAAAGAAGATCCTCAACACTGGGAATAAGATTGATTCTTCCCTAGCTGACCTCCGGCAGGACGTTGGTGTACTAGATAAAGTGTCCGCCAATGATTCTTGGGTATTGGAGCTATCGGAGGACCAGGAAAGCAGTGACCATTTGCTCTTGTATTTGATGCAGCGCGACAGAGATACACAAATGCACCTGGAGGAGCTAGAAAACAGGTCAAGGCAAAATAATTTCAGGATTCGTGGCTTCCTGGAAGGTGCAGAAGAGGGCTATACAACAACTGCAGATTTTATCCAGCACCTCCTGCGATCTGCATTATCTATTCCCTCCAACCTGAATCTCAACATTGACCGAGCGCATAGATCACTTATCCCCAAGCCGTCTGAACCCACCGAAAGGCCTCACTTTTTCATCATTCGAAGGTTGTACTACCAGAGCAAGGAATGGATCTTGCATGAGGCATGGAGGCATAAAGAAATAAAATATCAGGACATCATAGTATATTTTGATCAGGATTTCTTTTCTGCTCTGCAGGCTGAGACAGAGAACCAGGGGACTAATCAAGGAGCTAAGAATTAAGGAGGAGGCGAAAGCTCAACTGCTTTACCCCTCCAAGTTAAACATTTTTCTGGAATCAGGCACTAAAATCTTCCTATCGCTGGTGGAGGCGGTCCCCACACTTAAGGAACTGGGCATCACAGTCCCAGATCTCAAGGTGGAAATCTTAGAGAGGAAACTGAAAGCAGGGGCTTGGAATCTAGTTACCAGGGGCTCCAGGAAGAGAAAGGGCCTTCCTGGATCTGTCTCTCATACTGCAGCCCTGGACATAGCCAGACTCATTGACAGAGTGGATCAGCGAGCACAGTCAACAAAATTGGTGGGAGATGCAGAAATCTCATCCAAGAAATGACTGTTAACGTAAAAGGTACTGTTTACGTTCTCCATCGGGGCTCTGAATTCCCCAGCAATCCTCCACCTGAATACTCGAACATTGTACTATGGGGGCTACAGAGGAAAGGACTCCTCTTTCTCCCGCTGAAGACTTTTGGACATTGGTTTAAAATACAAGGTATACATAGATTGGGGAGAGAAGGCTTCGTGTTCCTAAAGGTCATGGAAGAGATATGGGTTAAAGGCAGATGTCAACGCTTCCTCGAAATCTATACTAGTAGGGACTGCCCAGGAAGGAGGGGAGGGGATAATGGCGTCAAATAAATTGTAATAAAGCATTGGAATGACTGATTATCTGTCCCACTTGAGGGGTGCCCTTTGAGCAGCAGACTACAGGAGGACGGAGAAGCAACTTACACTCACTCCTCCTAACAAAATAAAATCATACAGTTTTCTGGTCGGAGAGGGAAGTGTTGGATGCTGGGGTGAGTAACAAGGAACTTCATATGCAAATGTTCTATATTAGGGTGGAGGGGTGGGAGTCTGATATGGAATACAGCTTTATCAACTGAGTGACGTGTTTTATGTCGTGATCTAGCTGCACAATTTAGTGTAGCAACCATGACCCCCTTGGAGAATTCCTACAGGGGTACTTGTTTGGGCACAATAGTGACCCCTCTGCGACATTTCTTGCCGTAGAATTTTCCATAGGAAGCCAAACCACTCATAAGGGGATTCTTGAAGTTATCGTTCAAAGTTCATTAGTTTTTAAATTGTCGGTTGTTATGATGGTTGTTATTTTGGTTAAAAAAAGAAGTTTAAATACTGAGAATGTTATATTATTTATTTGATGTGGTTACTGCTCAATTGAGGAGGAGTCTTGGAGGCAGAGGTTTTATGTGAGGAGGGTGACACTGAGATGCAGTCACAGGACTCTAGATCAGAAAGTTAACACTGCAACCCAAAAATAATGCAGCTAAATAATATCTCTTACAGTGTGAAAGGGATTAATTCTCCAGTGAAGAAAACTAAATTGGTAACAGAATTGAAACGCTTGGACTGTGATGTCGCCCTCCTGCAGGAAACCCACCTCTCTGATCTAGAACATGCCAAACTTAGACGCCAATGGGTGGGACATGTAGCAGCAGCCTCACATACATCAGCGAAGAAAGCTGGGGTAGCTATTTTGTTTAAAAGGGATAGCCCCTTTATAGTACAGGATATTGAAAAGGCCTTACAGGGGAGATTTATCAGGGTCACTGGGACTGTACAAAACAATGTAGTACACTTGGTGAATGTGTATGCACCTAATGTGCACACGGAAAAGTTCCATTCGGAGGTTTTCCAAAGACTAGCAGATTCGCCTAGAGGCCTCCTAATTCTCGGGCTGGGGGGGTGCTTCATTACCTCCCTATGCCCAGCCCTGGACCGCTCGTCAGACCAAACGGTTACAAATAAAATAGCTAGTAAATGGTTGGGGTCTCAAATGGCAGGCTGAGGATTGATGGACATCTGGAGATCTTAGCATAGAACTGAAAGGGACTACACTTATTATTCAGCCACCCAGGACTCTTATTCGAGAATATACTTATTCCTAACTTATAAGACGGATCTCCATATGTTTACCACTTCACATATTCATCCCATTACTCTGTCAGACCATGCTCCAATAGCCATTAAGGTCTCTTGGGGGAGTAGCACTAAAAGGACAAACTGGAGACTGCATGTCTCACTGTTAAATTATAAGAACTTTGTGCAGCAAATTACCCAAACTATCCAACATTTGGCAGTAGAGTCCCCCATGGAGGATTGCTCCCAACTCCTTTGGTGGGACACTATGAAGGCAGTGATAAGGGGCCAAATGATAAGTTTAGCATCTGCCAAAAAGAAACATAGCCTATAAAAATACATGGATCTTAAAAAGGAGATCAGGGAATTGAAGCAAAAGCACTAATTAAATCCAGAAGGGGAAAGAAAATTTTTGAAAGAACTAATAAAAAAGAGGGCTGAATTAAACACTCTAGAAAGCGGAATAGCTGAGGGGATTATTCATTTCTCTAATCAAAAGTATTATGGGGGTAAATCGCTGAAGCTTTTGGCACTCTGACTAAGAAAGGCCCAAGCCGGTATACATGTACCTTGTATATAAAAGAAAAATAATTCTGAAGGAAGGTGGGAATGGCCAGACGAAATGGCATTGGAATTTAAACAATATTATAAAGAACTATTCAGAGGACAGAAACCCGTATGAAGAGGCGGAGCGGATAAAACTATTCCTGGATTCCATAGACCTCCCTAAATTGCCCATAGAAGCCCAACGAAGACTATCTGCCCCCATTATATTACTTAACAAGAAATCAAAGCAAGAATAACAAATATGCCGGTAGGTAAATCACCGGGACCTGACGGCTTCCCAGCAGAATTATATAAAAAGTTTAAAAAGGTATTGGCTCCCAAACTGACCAGGGTAATGAATAACATTATAAAAGAGCAAAAACTTCCTAATTTGTGGAAGGTGCTCTGATTTCAGTGCTCCCAAAACCAGGGAAATCACAGACTCATTGCAAATCATAAAGGCCCATCATCCTCCTAAACCAAGATTCTAACAAAAGCTTTGGCAAACAGATTGCAACTGGTCGTTGAGACCTTAATTCACCCAAACCAGATGGGGTTTATACCCCACAGACATATGTCTGACAATGTAAGTAGGCTACTCAATATAATAAGTAACAAAAACAAGGCTACGACACCTCAGATTGCAATATTCCTAGATGCAGAAAAAGCCGTTGACAGACTAAATTGGGCCTACATGAAAGAAGTCTTGACTAGAATTGGTATGGTGGCTCCTTCTGTGTGATGGTGGCATATCAGCACCCAACAGCCAGAGTTTGGGTAAACGGGACAATATCTGAACCATGCTCCATAGAGAGAGGCACATGACAAAGATGCCTGCTGTCCCCTTTGTTGTTTGCCTTGGGAATGGAACCCCTGGCACAGGCAATTAGGACAGAAAAGAGAATCCAAGGAATTCAGGTAGGACAGGCATTAAACAAAATTTTGTTATATGCAGACGATACCCTAATCTTTTTTAGTGACCCGGATGCCTCTTTACCCCCGTAATGGAGACCCTGACTAACTCCAGAGAGGTCTCTGGCTTCAAAATTAACATGGACAAGTGCAATGCATTAATATTAAAGGAACTCATATTAGAGGAGTCCTGTCGGAAAATCCCATTTACGTGGGCCAGGGATAAGATCTGTTATCTGGGAATACAAATCCCACTTAAAATCTCGAGGTTGTACCAAATTAACTATGACACCCTTCAAAAGCAAGTGTTTGCTGACATAAATAGATGGTAGACC
Source organism: Neoceratodus forsteri (assembly GCA_016271365.2). NCBI lineage: Eukaryota > Metazoa > Chordata > Ceratodontiformes > Ceratodontidae > Neoceratodus > Neoceratodus forsteri. Next base: position 1,655,246,986 of record CM028131.1, read on the forward strand.
CTACTCCTCTCTTTCACAAATGGTATAGAAACAGTCAAAAAGAACATTCTACCCAGATACCTTTTTCTATTTATGACCCTTCCACTACCATTTCCTAGAAAGGATTGGATAGATCTGAGGAATAAACTTTCTAAATTCATCTGGTCGGGTAGAAGGTCCCGAAAAAGATGGGATCTCCTGACTGAGTTGGGAGAGATGGTGGGGTAGAGGAGTCCTAAAATTTTGTAATTATTATAAAGCTGCACAAGTTTTACCGATACTAAAAATGTTAGCACCAGAGCTTAGAGGGGGTTGATACCTCATGGAACAAGATGCTCACCCATTAACCTCTCTGCGTTTTTTCCCCATGGGTTATACTTCCCTCTGATCTTTTTTTTTTTTTTAAACTTTATTTTTATTATTATCCGTAATCATACAGATTTTAATTACCATATGTGTGACATATCAAAACATTATCAATACATACCGAATAGAGAAATCAAGTCCCCCTTTAATCCTAGAATATAAGTGATTCACATATTAAGATACCTCATGGAGGGGAATTCAAAAATATTCATGAAAAGGTATTCTATACATATAGCTATACATATAAGCCCAAGAGCAGAGTGATTACTTTGGATATCTGAAAGTCCAATGGTTATTAAGTCCCAAAAATTCTTAGCCCCTGGTTTAGGGGCTATCTGGCAACACACTATAAAACCTTAAGATAAAAAAATTATAAAGATAAGGCATCCTAGGTAACATTATCTCTTTTTAATTTCAAACATCATTTTATATTGCTGATAGAGCTCTAAATAACAAGTAAAGGACTTTATATATAGGGCCCAGTAAAGGGTCCTCGGTTAAAGGATAGAATGAAACTACCCCAAAAAAAATGATTAATTATAGATGCCCATGCACTGAGGGATATTTTATTTAAATCAGCTGAGATCCACTAGGCCTCTTAACTACTTGGGACTCAAACTATCTTAATGATCAAGGATTTTCAGAACAGTAACTTAAAGTCTCATCTCTGCCAAAGTCCCCTAGTTGTCGTCTTGACTTTCCGAATCGCTGCCTTTAGTTCTCTGCTTTCGGCGACCTTCACTACCAGCGATAAAATGGCGGGCCCATTTGCTTGCTTCAGATGAATCAGAGAATACCCAAACCTTACTATTAAATACGATTCGAAGGCGAGCCAGGAAAATCATAGCGTGTGGAATCGATGCTTCCTTTAATTGCTTCTGTATTCCATCAAATTGTTTTCGCTTTAGACGAGTAGCATAACTTATGTCAGGAAACATGTATATCATGTTCTCGTCCTGGAGAATTGGAGCCTTCTGCCAAACTAGACGCAAAATCTTGTCTCTCGTACCTACCCCATCAGTTATAACAAGTAGGGTATGGGGTTGCTCAGAATTCTCCCGGTATCCTCGAGGGGTGATCCGGTACACTTTTTTTGGAGGGCAAAGGTAGTTTGAGGATCTTGTGGGGCCAGTTTCTCCAACAGCCACTCATGCATAAACATCAGGGGGTAATCACCCTCTATCCCTTCGGGTAAGCCCAAGACCCTGATATGGGCTGCACGAGCTTGGTTTTCCAAGGTCTCAAGCTGGGCTCTCAGATGCGCATTTTCTTTGACCAGCGTCGCAGTAGTGGCAGTGGCTGACTCAGATTGCCTTTTTAAATCCACAACTTGTGTTTGAATCCCCTCCATCGTGTTCTCCACCACTGTAACTCTTGTGCCAAATGAGTCCAGTTTAGTGTTCAAATCAGAGACAGATGAAATCAAATGTTGCAGCTTTAGCCCGATTGACGCCATAGTTTCCTCTGGTTCTCGCTGAAGAGTGGCCTGAGCATCGTGTTGTGATTGCGATGGTCCAGATGCTTTAGCACCCGAATTGGTGCTTCTATCCTTCCGAGGGTTCCCTATCCTGTAGTTGCAAAGTCCCTCTATCGATTACTGATCTTTATTAAGGTCAGTCTAAGCTTTAAAATGATATATTTTACAATTTGGAAGCTCAAAGTAGAGAGCTACACTAGGATGCTGCCTGAATGCTCGGGCTCCACATCGCCCCCCGACTTCCCTCTGATCTTAAAGTAATTAATAACAGATGGACCAAACAGACTATGGAAATGCGGATAGCAGTCAGGCAATGGTGGGAACTGCTCACACCAGTTTGGAGATTTATCTCCCTGGCCCACCTCCCTCAACCCCCTGCAAACACAATTGGTCGTGGGACCGTTGCATGGGAGGGAAAAGGGTTGCATTTCCTTACCCAGTTTGTGCAAGGGGAGATGTTGAAGTCTTTCAGTGAAATGCAACAGGAGTTTGATCTCCCCAGAGAGGATTTTTTTTAATTTCTACAATACCGACATCATATTACAACAAAAGTAGGCATCCCAGCGCTTACTTGTGACACTGCCTCTCCCCCTCTTAATGACTTATCAGAGAAGTCGAATGATGGACTTTAGGGGATATATATCTTATGTTTACAAAACACTTAAGAAAGATATAGGGAAACCTCATACCCAGAAGATTGAACTTAAATGGCAGGAGGAAATGGGTATAACTCTTGCAGAGGAGGACTGGGCCAAAATATGGAAAGGGATAGGTAAGACCACTAGCTCGCCGAGATGGAACGTATTACTCCAGCAATATCAGCCCATTATACAGTCCTCCCAGCGATAGATGCTGGAGTGGGGTATGGTGGTTAAGGTACTCACCTCCATGTGTTTTGGGAGTGCCTAAGGATCTCTTCATGCTGGCAGGCAGTCACCCAGGCACTGCAGGAAATATTACAGATTAATTCTACCTTGGGTGCACCCTAATTAATACTGGATCTGACTCTAGAGGAAGTTGGCTCAAACAACCAGCGATATTCGTAGCTTTTCATGATAGCAGCGGCCACGAAGGTCATTACCTAGAACTGGCTTAGTCCAGACCCATTATCCCTTAACATGTGGAGGTCAAATGTGAGCCCCATTAAGGAAATGGAAGCAATAATGGCCCGTTTGAGGCTAACAGAGTAATTTAACTCCCATGTTGCTGCCATATTATGACTCCATAGAAAATAAAGGAGTCCCAGCTCTAGAACAATTTCTTTTATCCTGAGGACCCAGGAAACCTGGGGGAAGATATGGGTCTGAAAAGGTCTAAATAAATATAAAGGTATAAGGAAAATGGGTAGATCAATCTGGTCATATAGGGGTATTGGATGGGACCAGGGAATAGAAAATAAGACTTTCGTAGGTTGAAAGATAAACCAGACCCTCCTTAAGAACATAATATGATAAATATAACATTAATGCACCTTTGTTTCACAGTTGATGACGTTCCTTGTCTGTGTAAATTGCTATATTTCTTTCTGAAAGTTACTGTCATTATTTGCTTGAGTTGTGTCTAAATTGTGTGTTCATGTAATACTGTGTTTTAACCCATTTATGTATGATGTGGAGCCTTTGCAAATGAGTCTCTGACTCAAAGGGTTGTAATTCCTAGACCTTCAATAAAATAAAATAAAAATATATAAACCACATCAAGCTGTTGTTTTTTCTCTTAAAAAGGAATAGATTTTAACTGATTGTAATGTTGGATTATGATATAATGCCATAAGAGACCAATTCAGTTTAACAGCTAAGAGCAATAGACATCAGGAAAGAAAAAGGCAATAAAGTTAAAAGTCATTTTCAGTCAGACTCACAGGAAGCAGTATGGACTTCTGGATAGAGTTATACATGGGGATAGTAGTACTAATTAGCATAATGTGTAAAGTTGTGACTAGTTTTTACTATTATGTACCTGTCTAATGACTGTAAGAATTGCAATTTTATTGCCTCACTGTACACTGAATTAATTAATAAAAGTGGTACACGAGTTCACAGAATGCAAGTGCTGCTTCCTGCCACTGACACACTCCACTGATGTTTTCCATCTTGCTGGTTGGGGGTCCACTAGGTAACAGAAGGAGTAGGGTGCCAAGGAGCAAAATGGGACAATAAGATTTTGGGGGGGGGGACTAGCATTCTGCAAAAGTTACTGAACTGGACAGAGGACACTTCATAAGTATAGTGTCTGTGGAGGTGGCTACATAGCACAGCCCCGTTAATGACAACTTTGTAATTACATGAAAGAGTACACATTCTGTCTGTCAGCAAGATATGTCTTTTTAATATACTATAATTGATTCCAGAGAACCTCTATGACCAGAAGAGAATAGAACTTGACCGAAGAGCGATGGAACTACAAAAAATAGAGGAAGACACAAGGAGAGCCATTTGTGCAGCGACGAAGGATTTTAATATGGCACAGGTAACTCAGCTGTAATCAAAGGGAATGCTACATAGAGCAGAAAATAAAACAGTGTTGGCAAGGGCTGCCCAAAGTAATAGCATTTTATTGTTCAGACATGGTCATTCTGTTTTTAAATAGCTTTAACACTGGCTAATATTTTTAGGAATTCAGAATGGGCACATAATGCACTCCTCAAAGTTCCAGTATGCACTGCAGTAAGGGTTTTAATATATTGTTCATATGAAGCCAGTATTCTTGCTGGTAAGTTAAAAATGGGCCAGATCTGGGGATAATGACCAGGCATTCATGGTGTCGTCCTCTGGTGACATTAAATATATGTCTTTGGACATGTCCACGCCTGCCCTGAAATAGACAGGAATGTGTTTATTCTTAGAACAACCACTAGTATCTCTCGATCATTTCTATAAACAATCTTTTATGATATTTTCAAAATGCTTGAAATGACTTTGTAACCTGTGCACCACCTCCCTAACAGGCTGTTACCCATGCCTGCTTCCCTAACTGCAGGTTGAGGGGCCTGGGTTCTATTAGTATGGTTACTGACACGGTGCCTCCGCCCAGAGAAGGTTTCAAGCTGGTTAGATATTGAATTAGTAAAACCCTCTGGGAAGTTGTACTTACCCTGAGCCCCCATCAGTGGACCCACGCCTGAAGTTATACCAAACACTTCACTTAACATGCAATGACAATTATTGGTGCACGCTAATAATATGCTCACTGTTATCACTCTTAACAGCAGGGCCTGGACTGCTTGGAGACCCTGTATACCTGCAAGGAAAAATAGGCAGCGACAGCAGTACACCTTTTGCATCTTTTCCCAATCCACACCACTCAGTAATAATATGCTCAGGAAGCAACTTAACATTCACACAACAAATTGATTTATCAAGGGGATGTTAACAGGGGATGGGTAGATGAATCAATAGTTATGGTGAAGGAATGATTAAGCTTTGGTATTGAAATTAAAATCACATGCATTTATATCTCTGAATCAATTCGGTCCCTGAAATCTGGGTACCCAGGATCTCAACTGTTGCAGGCCTGAGCATTGTCACAGGATGGCCGGCATTGCAGCCGGTTGGGGCACTTAAATAAATAATTGGTTATGGATTTCTTTACTTTAATGTGTAACCACATTCACCAGTGCGTTAAACCCAAAATAAATTGTAATCCCCAGGCCCGATGGCCTGCAAATATAGTCAAAACATAAAAAGAACTTTGGGGGGAGGGGGCGCTGTGGAGCCCGAGCTGAATGGTCGCAGGCTCACGAAGCTCCACAAGATTGAAAGGAAAAGTTAAATTTTAAAAGTTTAAACCAAGACAAACCTACCTATCCATACGAAATACGAGGCGGTAATATCTACAGACCCGAAATGGGGAACCCAAAGAAAGATAAGACAGCTGGGGAGAACGCAAGAAGCAGATCTAATGTGGGCTCGACAACACCGCGATCGATACCAGGCCGAGTACTATTGGAATCTAGCGAGGAATGTGAGGTGGGGACACTACAGACGCTGGGATGAAAAATGAATCAAATGTTGGCGTCTATGGCAGGACTTTCAGAGATTTGATACCCTTACAAATAGGGTTAAGCTCCTAGAGACAGACCTAAATACGGTGAAGTCGGAGATGGTTGAAGTAAAAAGGCAGTCTGAAGCTGCGATGGGAACGGCGGAAAATCTTCTGAAGGAAAACTCCCACTTGCGGGCCCGTCTCGAAAACCTAGAGAACCAGGCCCGGGCTACGAATCTGAGAATCATTGGTATCCAGGAGCGCAGCGAGGGAGACCACTTGAGCCTTTTCTTAAAAGACTGGTTGGAGCAACAATTGGGTCAGCCCTTGCAGGAGAGGACATGGGGGATTCAAAAAGGATATGGAGTCTCCTTTCGGAGTAGGCCCAGCAATATAGACTCCCAAGGACAATAGTAGCCATTTTAGACAGCATGGGCACTCGAAGACTTTATTCTGTCGCTGACCAGGCAAAGCGATCTCTTCTATACGATGGAGAAAGAGTTTCCCTATATCCGGATTTAAGTTTTGGAACTCGACAGAAGAAAAAATTCGATGGAACAAGGGCGATGCTGCGGGCAGCGAATATCCCACACAATATGCTTTTTCCTGCGAGGCTACGGTTGACATACCAGGGCAAGATGTTTATCTTCTCGAACTCAGCAGATGCTCTGAAGTGGGCCCAAAAGTTCGAGAAACCAAGTGGGAGGAAAAGGGAACCCTCCAGATCAGGCTCAGATGAGGAAGAGGATTTCGACGCATGAAGGACTGTACTACCAGTACTTTAAGAAATCTCAGGTCTGTCAAGTTAAAATTCCGGAGAATGTACAGTTAAACTCCATCAGAGCTTAATTTTGGTATTGGGAGTGTTTCAGTCTCAAAATACAGACTGGCCTGACATACTAAGACTTCCATGATGAGGGGAGGGAGTCCTTGCTCTCTCTCTATGTGGGACATATTTCAGAGACCTAAATAGTAAAACGTAGATTATGTTAAAAAATAAGACTTTAAAGTTGTCTACTCGAAGATAAATGATATTAAGTGGGCTTCTGTTATAGCCTGCAGTTTTATAGTACCTTAAGGTACAATAATTCTAGCTAATGCATGCTGCGTTGGTACTCTCAATTCAGAGACAGATTCCAAGTAATTTTTTTTTTTTCTTACTTTTGGTTTTTCAATGTTATAGCATGCAGCTCATGGGTTCAAATACACAGCCTATTTCACAACTTTCTTTTGTTTTTGTAATAAATAGGGCTATATAGTCCTGTGATGTACCCCTCATGACATATCTTATAGTTGTAGTGCGAGATGACTAATGTTATTATTAAGAGGGATGCTTCCCTCAGAATGTCAGACTCTATACTAATGTACTGCAACAGGTTCTCTCACTGTATGTTTGCAGAAGAAAACAATAAACATAAAGTAAAAAAAAAAAAAAAGAACTTTGGACACAAATCAGATGATCGCAACACTTTAATCTTGGTTGCAGGGTTAAATCCCTACATTTACTCACAGCACCAGGAATAGCAGGAAAGATGGCTGTAGTCAGGCTGGATTCTTACTCACCAGGTATGATCATGGGGACCAGAGCCGACAAGACTTACCTCCACTTCCATGGCCTTTTCCCTTCAAGATGGCTGCAACCTGCGAGTCTTCTCTCCGCAGGGGCTGACTCCCTGAGCTGGTCTTTAACCAAGATGAGTTTGTGAGGCCTCTCTGAGCATAGGCCAGAAACATACAGCTGAGTCTCTGGCACAGTTCAAGCTGTACACTCAGCTTATCAACTCTGGTACCTGAAGTCCCTGCTGCAGAAGGCAGAAAATCACTTAAACAGGTCTCCCTCTTTTGGAACGTGACAGGAGACACTTTCAGCATCTGCAGGCTCCAACTTCACACAGAAGTCTCTGAGGTAGTCTCATCACAGGAATTACTTGGCTTCTGAGACAGTTCAGCAAAGGGCATTTCTTCCAACAACACGGTTTCCTTATCAGCCGTGGTAGCTGAATAGACATTCACTTTCTGCTTTGGAGCAGTCCCAAACCACTCGCACAGGGAGGCAAAGCAGGCCTTTCCCCGTGTCTCTCTCAGCTAAGCCATGCAGGCTCCCTCTTTCTTGAGAGCTTGAGCCTGAATCCTCTCAAAAACTGTCCCTCTAACTGAAAACTGGGATTTTTATATTCAGTTGGCTGCCCTAACTATCGGTCACAGTTCTGGAGCTCAGATTGGATAATTGGGCACCAAGAGAAAAGTTGACAGTTTCTCACAGAAATCACTGTAACAAAGACCTCTTAGGACCCCAGAAGTTCTTACTGGTCCTAATGCATAGTCCAGGACCAAACATGGCAGCTCCCTTGCCAAGGAAATAAACAGGAACTAGAAGGGGGACAGGATCAGACCTACAGTACAGTAGCTTCTTGTTGTTTTTTACATTGTTTTTTGTGGATTCTACTTGGTAGAAGGTTATTTCTTTTATTTCTTACTACTAAGGGGCTAGCAGGGTATTGTTTGGGCTGTTAGAATTTTGAAACCTGTTTTGGTAGCTATAAGTGGGCTCATTTGTTTGATTCACTGTGTGGCAGGCTGCATTTGTAGAGGCCTATTTCTTCTGTTTAAAACATAATTGTGATTTAACTGGGTCTGTTTCTTTGAATTGGAGACCTATATCTTCTAATTCCAAGCCTATTTTGATGTGTTGTTGGTGAAGCTGTTTGAATTGGAGTCCTGTTTCTTTGGTTAGCAAACCTGTTTTGGGGGCTTTGAGTAGCATGGTGATTCATTGTTGCTGGCTTCACTAGCTGCAAAGTTTTAGTGCAGAGTGGGGGAAGGGTGCTAATGGTCTGATCAGAGGTCTCAGCTACCTGATTGTTTCTGGAAGACTTGGGCTGGTCCCATCCACCCAAACCCCTCACCCAACCCACCCCTGGCCCATTATTTCCTTTATACCAGGGGTTCTGACATCACTTCCTCAAACAGGCAAAGGATATGCCCCTGTCATAGCAGAAGCAGACATCCAGGAAAGGAACAGCAGCAAGTGAAGAGGTGACTGCTATCTCAGTGGAAGGGAAGTAAATGCAAATCTAGGAGCTTTCATTATTACTTATTCGCATTGATATTGCAGTGGAGAAAGGAGGAGTAGGAGTTTGAAGAAGGTTGTGCAATGGCTACTTAAAGTCTGTTTTTGAGTGTGGCTAGGAAGGATAGGAATATAAAAAGCAGTTGCTCAATATATCTAAACGTGTGCAACAAAGGAGGTAAGGGAAATAATGAAAATGTTTTGCACTGATAGACGGGGGAGAGGGGAGACTTGGGAGTGTTTGGTATCCTGCATCTGGAAGGGTGGGGGGTCGCTGGTGGACAACGACAGCAATGGGTAGGGTGGTAGACTGCAACAACTGCAGTACACCAATCTTTCTAAAAATTGCCTGGGTGTGGGAGGATGTTTAGTGTGCAACCACATAGAAAAACTTAGAAAGGAGATTGAGGGTCTGCAGGAGGAACTAAGACAGGCAAGGCAGATTGGGGTGGGTTAGCCCAATACTGGAGGGAGGAAGAAGGGGAGATGAGGGAGGGTGATTTAAGCCAACCGTGGTGAGGAGAGGGTCAGAAGAAGGGAAGCAGACAAAGGGCCCAGGCCAGGAAGAACGATTGCCGGGAAACCAGGTCAGGAGACAAAAGACAAATGGAAGGAGGGATAGGGACTTGTGAGGGAGGCAAAGTGGCAAAAGTCATGGAGTGGAAAGGAGAGAACAGGTTACTATGAAGAGAGGGAGCGGCATTTGTGAAGGGTCTTGAAAATAGTTTTGCACTGCTAGAGAGGAAGAAGGTGGAGGAGGAAATGATGAAATTAGAGGAGTAATTGATAAATGCCTGGACCAAACTGGAGTGGGGAAGTTCTGCTGGGAGAGTGCAACAGGGGCAAAGGGGAAATAATGTGCAGGAGGAAGAAGAGGACCTGGAAAGAGAGAGGAGATGAATGGAAGCAAGCAGGGAGTAAGAGGGGTGGAATCTTAGTGCTGGGGACTCAATACTAAGAGGAGTCAGATGTAGCAAGAGGGAGAGGCAGTGGTATTGAGGGAGGCCATGCCAGGAATGACAGCGGAAAGGGTGGGACAATCTGTTCTGAAATAATGCTAGAAGGGGTAGGGACAAGCCTCATTTAATTATACATCTTGGGACAAATGGCCTGGCTGACAAGACAGTAGATATAGTCAGAGGAGGTTTGAGGAACTAGCACAATTATGTGAGGGGGCAGGAAGATCAGTAACTTTTCAGAGATACTTCCGGTGCCAAAGGCAAAAGGCACAAGAAAGCTGAGAATAGAGGAATTTAACGGACGGCCAAGAACCTGGTGTTGTGCTAAAGGGTATGGGCTGTTGGGGGGTGGGAGGGACCTGGGAGGACAGTAGTCTCTATGCCAAGGACAGACTACACTTGAGTGAGGAGGGAAAGAAAGTGTTGAAACAAAGGATGGAGGAGTACGTAGAGGAAGTTGGGAATTTAAACTAGGAGTGGGGGGTAGCAGTTGGGGAAGAGATATGCAGAGACCACAGGTTGGGAAACCATATGAGCTTACCCCCCATAACAGTGACAAAGGACAAATGGCAAGTACTATTGGTGATGCTAGGAAAGGAGGGCAGGATGGGAGGAGGGGAAAAGGGTGGAAGGTGGTTACCCTTAATGCTTGGGAGGAAAACTGCAGAGTTACAGGTTCTCATGGCAGAGGGAGAAGTGGACACTGCAGCCATCACAGAAACATGGGCCACCCAATACAATGACTGGGACCTGTCTGTACCAGGGTAAAGGTTATTTCGTAGGGACAGGGAGATTGGGAAAGGAGGGGGGGTGGCACTATATGTGAAGGAAGGACTGAAGTGTGTAAGGGAGGAAGGGGAGGAGGGTAGTACAGAGTCACTTTGGGTGTAAATCCAGGATTCCAAGAATAGGATTCTTAGAATGGGAGTGGTGTACAGGCCACCATCTCAGACGGAGGAGTTAGACAGGGAACTAGCGGGACAGATCAGGAGGACCTGAGAGAAGGGTAATGTGGTGATTATGGGGGAATTCAACATGCCAGGAGAGGACTGGAGCACAACAACAACCAGGAACAGAAGGGAGCAGGTACTGCTGGATGCCTTCAGGACAACTTCCTGCTGCAAATGGTCAGTGAACCAACCAGGTTAGGGAATACCCTTGACCTTGTGCTGGCAAATGGGGACTTTGTGAGAGAACTTACAGTGGAGGAACCGCTGTCAGGAGTGACCACCACTCAGTATGGCTCTCACATTGGATATGGGCAAGGAAGGAGGGAATCTGGGCACAAGAGTGCTGGACTTCAGGAGGCCGACTTTGGGAGGATGGGGAAGTGGTAAAGGGTATCTGGCCAGAATTCAATCTAGTATGGACACTAACCAGAGGTGGGAGCTCATAAAGCTGGGGATAGTGGAGCAACCAAAACCTGTTGCAAAGCCCAGAGCAAGAAGGCTAGGGCTAAGAAACCGAGCTGGTTGAGCAAGGAGGTCATGGAAAAGGTAAGGAGGAAAAGAGCTGCCTTTAGGAAGTACAAGAAAACAGGAGGGGAGGAGTACTTGACAGAATCGAAGGAGATGACAAGGGCAGTAAGGGAGCCAAAGCATCTACGAACTCAGGCTGGCAAAAGGCATTAAGAAGGGGAGAAGGACTTTTTAAGTATATCAGGAGAAAGGAGCTGTAAGGACCACATAGTAAGGATAAGGAAGGAGGGGTTGGGAGCAAGGTGCGATAAGGCAGAAGCACTAAATGAGTACTTCTGCTCAGATTTGCTAAAGAGAAGAGGGGGGTGATACCCAAGGTGGAGAAATGGCAGAATCAGGGGGGAAGTGGTGACAGATGGGGAAATCATGGAGGGCAGAGTTCAGGAGGGTTTGAAGACACTGAGGGTGGACAAGGCGCCAGGCCCAGATGGCATCCACCCCAGGGTACTGAAGGAGCTGGCAGAGGTCCTTGCAGGACCTTTGGCAGACCTATTTAATGCCTCACTACATTCGGGGTGTGTACCTCAGGACTGGAGGATGGCTCATGTGGTGCCCTCCACAAGAGTGGCCCCAAGGATGAACCGGGAAACTACAGACCAGTGAGCCTCACATCCATCGTGGGTAAGCTAATGGAGACTATCCTGAGAGGCTGGTGGCCCTCCTAGAGGCCAAAGGACTACAGGACAGCAGACAGCATGGCTTCATACGTGGCAGATCCTGCCAAACCAACCTGGTCGAGTTCTATGACTGGGTAACTAGGCAACTGGACAGGGGCCATGCAGTGGATGTCCTGTATCTGGACTTCAGTAAGGCATTTGACTCGATTGCCACATGGAAGGCTGGGAAGAGAGTTAGTAGGCACAGAGGCGGGTGCAAGCTGGTGAGCTGGGTAGGAAACTGGCTTCAGGAAGGTAACAGAGGGTGGTGGTGGGTGGGGAACTCTCACACCCAAGGGCAGTGACGACGCGGTGTTCCACAGGGCTTGGTGTTGGAACCAGTGTTGTTTGGGATATTCATTGCAGACATATTATGGGACATCAAGAGCAAGATCAGTCTGTTTGCTGATGATACCAAGGTAGGCACAGTGGTGGATGACCTAGGGGGATGGCAGGGGTTGCAGGATGATCTGGCAAAGCTTGAAACCTGGTCAGACACCTGGCAACTGGGGTTTAATGCCAAAAAGTGCAAGGTGCTGCATTTTGGGATGAGAACCCAAGGAGGAGTTACCAGCTGGGAGTGCAGCTAGCCCAGACAGAGAAGGAGAAGGATCTGGGTGCTCATTACAGGGTCAATGAACAACTCAGCACAATGAGGAAGGCAGCTGCAAAGGCCAACAAAATGCTGGGTTGTATTGCAGGTATATCCTCGAGGAGGAGGAGGTGATTCTGCCACTGTATAGGTCATTAGTTAGACCACACCTGGAGTACTGCGTGCAGTACTGGCGCCTGTATCTGAAGAGGACATTAGTTACTGAGGGGGGTGCAGCGAGGGCGCACAAAGATGATCAAGGGGCTGGGGACTTATCATACGAGAGAGGTTGAAGGAGTTGAACATGTACTCACTGAGGAGAGGAGGGACAGGGTGACATGATTGAAACCTTTAAATACATGAAAGGAATAAACGGACGGGTACAGAGGGCTGTTCAAAGTAAGGAGGGGAGGGTCACCAGGGCCATGATATGAGGCTGGAGGGAGGAAGGTTCAGGAGGGAGATGAGGAGACACTTTTTACAGAGAGGGTGGTGGCTGGGTGGAATCGTTACCTGCAGAAGTGGTATGCAGTAGAACAGTGGACTGCTTCAAAAGGGGATGGGACAGGACAAGGGGGAGGGTTAATGAAGGGGAAGGGTGGAAGGGAAGGGCAGCTGCAGAATAAGGGGTGCTAGCTGCACATTCGAGCAGACTTGACTGACCTTTAGGCCTTTATCTGCTGGCAAATTTCGTATGTTCGTAGTCCACATTCATTTTAAACTTAACAGCTGGCGCTGAACAACAAACAATTGCAGTATTCAATGGAGAGCACTCACACAAGTAATCGAATATATAATGGGACTTATCAGGATATTGCCCAGCTAGTCACAGGCCTTGGAATTCCCAGACCCAGCACAAGGTTGTTCGCTGCAGTGGCAGGCTAGTCCTCGTAAAGTGGCAGCGTGGTGACATTTATTCGCACACCCACGCAGAAACCAGGATTACATCAACACTTTACACTGGAGCGTATCCACAACATTGGGAATGCCAGGCTCCCAGCAGCTGAGCACCAACTGGGATTCCCACTGGCAAAAGAAAACCCTGCAAGATCCAGGGAGAAGTTTCAGGTAAGCCCACCATTTGGGGGTGGGTTACAATATTTTTAAAGCTGTAACATTTGAACAGTTAATACAGATCTTACTTCGAGAGGGTTCCTACAGTAAGTCATCACATATGGGACTGCGCCCCCTGGCGTCAGGTTCCAACGGCAAACTTGTAGATAGCAATCATCAGTGGGGACCGACCCCAACATTAGGTGATGAGACATCAGCCCGACTATAAAAAGGGTGGTCCTGCACCCACCCTCCAGTTCTTTCCTGCCATCACCTCAGTTCGTTCAGCTCACGAGTTAGTACAGCGATCTAACGCCCACGCGTCAGTCGAAGTTTTTCTTTGTATTATAACTTTTTTCCTCGCTAATTTGACCGATTTGTATGTCGACTCATCCAAAGAAGTGCTCTAAGTGCAGAGCTCAAATCCCACACGGGGACGACCATTCCTGCTGCCTCCTGTGTCTAGGCCCCAAGCACAACTCCAACGAATGTACTATCTGCCAGGCCTTTAATCAAGCCACTAGGGCCAGGCGCAAATGGACCCTCCAGGCCCACCTCCTTACCCGACAGCTGGCGTTGATGGAAAGGAGCTCCAGGAGTTGAGGGAAAGGTCATCATCGCTGGCCCCGAGAAGAAAGAAAAAGGAGAAGCGTCGGGACAGGAGTCTTGTCGCCATGCGGGAGGCCTGCTCCAAAAACTGTGAGTGCTACTTCAGGTACCCCATCTGCCTCTCTGAGATGGGCACCTTCTCCCCCTCCTGCTGAGGTGAGCGGGCAGCCAGGGGTAGCCACTATTGAGGTCTCTGTTGTGTCTCCTAGCACCGCCCATCAGTCACCCCTTGATTCTGCTGACAGGTGCGCAACCTTAACCGATAAGCCTAGCGGTGGCCTTCCGGCTTCCTCTAGCCCAAGTAGGTCTGATAAGTCAGACGGCGGATCCTTCATCACCTGCTTGGACCCATCCACTTGCCCATTGGGCTCCCGCATGGCCCCCGACGCCAGACGGAGTGTGCTGCAGACAGACTCTTCATACCTCCAGGTCCTTCACCCTAGGGATTCGCCACCCGATCCTGCTTTGTCCCTGCTGTCAGGATCGCTATTTGACCTTTCGTGGGCCCCCCCCCCCCGGAATTACCCCCTTCACCAGGTCTTTTGGCGCCTCCTGACAGGAGTCCATCGACAGCCAGGGATCCCTCTATGGAGCCTCCTCCCTTGGGACTGTCTGGGGCCCTCCTGGATCCCATGCCACCTTGTTGCCTTTTGCCACCTCCCCTGGTAGGTCCAGTTGAACCTCAAGGCAGTTTCCTGGGGCCAGACCCCCGCGCACCACCGCTCGGTGTCCCACCATTGGCACCTCAGTACCCGACACCAGGCCACATGCCTCCATCGCTGGGATACCCAATGCCAGGATACCCTGGGTACACACATTATTATAATCCAGGATTGCAATACCCGCAGTACCCAGGCTAGCCGGGCTTCCAGCCTCCTCCTGCTCCACCTCCAGTGCCAGATCGAGAGTTGATACCCACTTGGTGGCAGGATGCGAGGACCCTGCTCATCACAGAGCTAAGGCAGTCTGTGGAGGGTATCCCCCTACCTAGGGCCCCTCCGACACCCTCCAGACATGAAATGGGTGCTCTACCAGTTGGCCCCTCTGGGGTAGACCCTACTATCCCCAGCAGTTCTGAGCCTTCCGACACAGACTCTGACTCCGACCCTTCGGACCCTCAGTCCCCTGTCGAGGTGCCACCCAAGGAGTCCCCAGAATCTCCTCCAGAGGACCCCTCCTTTGGGGACCTTTTGCACACTATTCAGGCAACAGGCGGCTGGCCTTCCAAAGAAGTGGATCCCCAACATAAGAGACTGGTGGAACATTTAGATCTAGCCACCACAGATCCCCTACCCATCCCCCCGGATGGGTCCTCATGAGGATCTGGTGACTACTATCTGGCAGCAGCTGTCATCCATTCCTGCTGTCTCCATAAAAGCAGATCATATCCACTGTCCTCCAGAAGGGATTCCACATCTTACCACTCATCCTAAAGCTGACTGTATGGTGATTACTGCCGCCCATGACCAGTCAGCTCAACCGAAGTACTTGAGTTCCTCACCTCCTGACAAGGACTCTAGGCAGCTGGAACAGTTTGGCCAGAAGGTTTATTCGTCCTCCGTATGCGCCATCCGGTCCCTCAACTATGTTTCACACATGGTGGCTTTCCAGAAGGCCTCTCTCTCTCTCTCTCTCTGAACTGGATAGGGAACTTCTGGAGGTCCAGGATGAGTCACTCCAAAACAAGTTACTGGACAAAGTCAGAATGGGCAAGTCTACTTGTTGTCATGCTTTGCATGCAATGTATAACTCAGTAGACTCAGTGGCTAGGGCGGCAGCCACGGGGATCTGCATCCGTCGCCTTTCTTGGCTCAGGATTGCAAGTTTGGCACAAGACATCCAGTCCTCCCTCCTGGATGCCCCTTTTAGGGGTTCTGTCCTTTTTGATGGCGACGCTAAAGATATAATTACCGGGCTGCAAGACAGTGAACGCTCCCTTTGAGATGTACACTCCATGTACCAGACGAGGTAGAAGAAGCAGCCTTTTCTTCACCAAAGGAGATGGAATAAAAACCAGGGTAAACGTCAGGGCAAGTGACGAGTCCCTGGTTCGAGAGCCCAAACCCCCCAGGCCAAATTATCTAAGCTGGCCTCCGGGGCAAAAGCTCCCCTCCCTTTGGCGTTCTGACTCCTTTCCCCTTCTCACGCTACCTCCAGCAGTCAAGGAGGAACCGGTAGGAGGGAGGTTCGGCCTCCACCTGGAGGGGTGGAGGTTCGTCACCGAAGAGGCAAAGGTGTTATAACTAATCCAGCGAGGTCACTCGATAGAGTTTACAGAGATTCCCACCCGTCATCCTCTAGGACGGTCTTTTCATCCAATGGATCAGATTCCCATAGTCTTCCAGGAGTTTCAGGCCCTCCTGTTTAGAAGCGGCCATAGAACCCGTCCCTCAAAACCAGCTAGGAAGGGGTTTTTACTCCCACTTCTTCCTAGTTCCAAAGAAGATGGGTGATCTAAGACCAATCCTGGACCTCAGCATGTTCAGGCTCTTCATTGAGTACAAGAGGTTTTGCATGCTGACCCTTCAGGGGTTTCTTCCCCTGTTCCACACAGATTCTTGGCTGTGCTCCTTGGACATGCAGGATGCTCACCTGTATATCTCTGTCCTCCCGGCCCACCGCCGCTTCCTCCATTTTACTTTTCAGGAGAACCATTTTCAATTCTGAGCACTCCCTTTTGCCCTTTCCTTGGCTCCTTGAGTGTTCACCAAGTGTTTAGCAGTGCTTGTGGCTTTTCTTTGCCACCAGGGCATTTACATGTTCCTGTACCTGTATGGCTGGCTTCTCGCAGCACCCTCTCTGAGCAGCCTGAAACAGCCTCTCTCTCTTTCACTCTGAGCTTGTTTGCTGTTCTGGGTATCACGGTCAATTTGCCCAAGTCCCAGTTAGTACCATCACAATGGCTCCAATTCATTGGAGCAGTACTAGGCACAGTTCAGAGCAAGGCTTTTTTGCCATCAGATCGATCCAAGACCTTAGTTTCTCAAGTCACTTTCGTGGCCCAGGCTCGGTGGATTCCAGCACGTGCCATATTTCGTCTCTTGGGACTGATGGCAGTGGCCATTTCTACGGTCCCTCTGGCCAGCCATCACATGAGGGTCACCCAGTGGTCTCTTCGAGTCCAATGGGATCAGAGGACGGATGACATGAACCAGAAGGTCATTATCTCCAACAGCCTACAGAGAGATCTTCGCTGGTGGCAAGATCTTTCCAGTCTTTTACAGGGAGCCCCTTTTCATTCCCCTATCTCCACCCAGATCCTTACCACGGATGCCTCAGACTGGGGCTGGGAAGCCCATCTGGGGTTTCACAAGTCACAAGGGTCTTGGTTGACCAGGAGCTTCTGCTCCATATCAATGTTGTGGAGACCAGAGCAGTTCTGTACGCCCTCCAAGCATTCCAGTTCCTCATGTTACCAGGATCACTTCTTATCCAGATGGACAACATGTCCACAGTCTGGTACATCAACAAACAGGGAGGAACTCTCTCATACCCTCTCTGCAGAGAAGCAATGAGGGTCTGGTACCGGGCGATTCAGCACAGCCTTTTCTTGACAGCAGTCCACGTTCCAGGCGTAAGTAACATCCTGACAGACAGTCTCAGTCGATCAGTAACCAGGGCTCACAAGTGGGAGTTAAAGCTAGAGGTGGTCAAAGATCTCTTTCTTTGATCGGGTCAGCCAGAGATAGATCTGTTCACCTCCCCATTCAACGCAAAACTACCCAACTTTTGCTCGCTCGTTCCCGGGCATGGTGCTTTTTGGCGAGACACACTGTCTCTCTCTTGAATAGGGAGATTTCTTTACACTTTTTCTCCCTTTCCTCTAATTCAGAAGGTTCTGGTGAAACTTCAGGGGGAAGGAGCACTGATTTGGTTCCCTCTCTTGCAGCATCTGGTGCTAGAACCTCCAGTTCCCCTGACGTTATCCCACAACCTTCTGACTCGGGAGCAGGGCACCCTGGTGCATCCGAGCCGTCAGTCTCTCCACTTTCATGCATGGCACCTGTGGACATAGTGGCCTCTCGCTATGGTGTTTCTTCACAGATCGCTCATATCTTGGTAGAAGCCAAAAAACCTACCAGATCCACCTACGCCATGAAATGGAAAAGATTCTCGATCTGGTCCCTAGGAAGGAGCTGGGATCCCTTTTCGTGTTCAGCTGCTCAGGTGTTAGAGTACCTCGCACATTTATCAGAGATGGGCCTTAGTTATTTCTCCTTTAAGGTCCATCTCTCTGCGGTGTTGGCCTACCACCTCCTGGTGAAGGGCAAAACCTTGACTCAACTGGAGGTCACCAAAACTTTTCTGAAAGGCATCCTCCACTTGAAACCTCCGGTCCGGAATCCCTGACCCCCCTGGGACCTGAACTTTATGCTAGAAAAGCTGACCTTGCCCCCTTTTGAACCAGCCTTTAGTTATGACATGCGCTTCCTTTCTTGGAAGACTTTGTTTTTAGTTGCAGTCACCTCCGCCAGAAGGGTTTCAGAACTGCAGGCATTTGTCTGTAAGGAACCCTATTTGATTTTCCATCGGGACAGAGTAGTCTTTCGGACTAACCCTTCATTTCTTCCCAAGGTAGTTTCAGAAACCACTCTTAACCAGAGTGTCGAACTGCCGGTCTATTATCCACAGCATTCTAACGGGGGCGGGGGGATAACTTCTGTACACTCCTGATGTGCACAAGATTCTGAGGTATTACACTAACTGGACTAAAGAGGTCTGTAAGACAAATCAGCTCTTTGTGGCCTTTGCTCCCCAGTGCCAGGGCAAGGCCTTTTCCAAACAGACCATTTCTAGGTGGTTGGCTAACTGCATCCACTTCACCTACCAAAAGCATGGGAAATTCCTTCCGGGGGGGCGGTTAAGGGTCACTCCACTAGGAGTGTTGCTACTTCTACCACCTTTTTCAGGAATGTGTCCACTGCAGAGATCTGTGCAGCGGCCATGTGGTCATCTGTCCACACCTTCACTAAGCATTACAGTCTGGATATTGCCTCTAGGCGCAGAACTGGCTTTGGTCTTGCGGTTCTGCAAGGCCACCTGTTGTAACTAGCAGTTGGTGTCTTCTCCTCCTCCCAGCTGTACCTCCGTATTATTTCTTTGGGACTGCTTGGTATTCAGTCCTATATGTGAAGACCTACTGCAGGAATCCTCTCTAAGTGAGATATTGCAGTTACGTAAGAACTTACCATAAAAGTAGATCTTCGAGAGAGGTTCCTGCAGTAGGTCTAGTTTCCCACCCACCTTCCCCCTACTCCTGGATCATTTCCTTCATTTTCATCCTGCCTAGCCCTTGGGTCTAGAGAGGAAGCATAGTCCTAGGAGTCTTCACTCCTATCTTTTTCTACTTACCTTTCTCTAGGTCTTCGGTGGAAAAGAACTGGAGGGCAGGCGCGGGACCACTCCTTTTATAGTCGGGCTGACCTCACGTCACCTGACGTCGGGGACAGTCCCTGCTGCTAATGCTGTCTACAGTTTGCGTTGGAACCTGACGCCAGGGGACGCAGTCCCTTATGTGAAGACCTACGGCAGGAACCTCTCTCGAAGATCTACTGTTACGGTAAGTTCTTAAGTAACTGCAATTTCTCCTGTTTTGCTACATGCATATACATGTCGATTTTTTTTTTTTGTATCGTTATTAAACAATTTATGTTTTTTGTATCAATATATCATCACTGTAGAAATATAATAACAACATACGTAGTCAGCTGACTCCAGGCTTTCATTTAAAAAAAACAATTGTCTCCAGCCCCAGTGGTTCCAGACGTCTCATTGAGAGCTAAGACTTCACCTTGAGGTAATTAATGGTTGTTCAAATTTTCATAGGTACTAAGGTTTTTTTTGTCCTTTATTTAGTGTTTGACTTCTTTTCAGTGTGGTTTTTAGCAAAGTCACCGCACCTAAATATCGGAAAAATTACCTTTTCAGTTCTACTGATATGGTGACAAAATTTCTAAAAACTGATCCCTACAGTATGTTTTAATTCTCTGTGCTCATCATGTAACATTTCTTGCTATGCAGATTGCTTAGCCATTATGCCCTAAATCCAGGCACCTCTAGCACTTGATGACACTCTCGGTCCCATTCTTACTGGCACCATCCGAGTATGCCCTTTTCATCATCTTCTCCTTCCCTTCACAGGAAAAGAGGTACGGACACAGCATCAGATTCAAGGCCAGGCATGATGGAGTGAAGTCAAATGCACAGTGCCATGTGAGGGGTTGTACATAGTGCTGTCCACATGCCGACCTTGATGCCAACCTCGGCTCCAACCACAGTGCTGATAGCTATACCTTGTATAGTACTGACTACAGTAACATGCTCGGGTGATGATGGTGTCTTGTTCACCAATTTATATGAGGCTTTCACTAGTGCTACCATAACCTTTGGCTTCCACTGTACTGCCACTTTCCTCTGAGCATGCATAATAGGGTGCAGCTGGTTCTTCCAAGCTGTTGGCAGCTGCCTACTGTGTCATCTCTGAGAAGCTCTGAGAGACTGGAATTTCTTGAGGATCTGCCCTTCTTTGATAGCCCTAGCACATTTAGTCACTTATTGGAGCCTTTAACTGCAGAGTCGGTATTCCACAGTTTCACTGATGACATTAAGAAGGTCTTGCATTTTCTGCAAGTAACTTTGGGGGCTTATAGCCTGGACTTGCTGAATTATTTCAGCTTGTTTTCCTTTGTGGTGCTTGTTCATCCTTTACACCTGGTATTGCATGCTGACATAACAAAAATGTGGAAATAACCCATAATGATTCCCTCAGCAAAGGGTTGTATCTAGAGGGTAAAGAGCACCCTAGAGAACCTGAATTTCCTGATAAACCTGCAAAACTCCCAAGCAGAACCTGTTCTGGTGTTGTGCTTTATAGGTGCAGAACTGGATACCCTACAGAGGAAGGCTTTCCTTCCCACAAGAAAGGGTATCAGATGTGATTGCTACTGCAGAATCCTTCATACAGGGCCAGCTGAGGCCCGCAAGGGATTTCCTTTAGTCACTGGGCCACATGGTATAATTTATAGCAGTGGTAACATGTGCAAGATTCCAGATGAGGGACATTCAATATCACCTAAGGGACCAGTAGTCTCAAAGGTGGGAACGGCCAAGTTGGTGGCAGTCACAAAAACATCTTTTTTTTACATCAGTACTTTATTCTCCTCCTAAAGGATCATGAAAATGGTGATGAAATAACAAAAGAAGAGATGGCGGAATGCTTAAATTAGCTTTACACTGGTGTTCACAGTGGAAAAAAGATGGCACAGCAGTTGGAGTGGTAGCAGGGCTGTTGCTTGCAACGCCGATGACCTGAGTACCAAACCTAGGACATCAAGGGCCGACTGGGGGAAGAGACTTTGGTGTTACAGTAGACACTATCCTCCTTCAGGGTGGGAGGGCAGCTGGCTTTGCTGCAGTATAGTCCATTACAGCCACCTGGGTGACCACAGGTGGCAGTGTAGTCTTAGTGACTTGGGGTGGGAGGACGTTGGCTGGTGCTGTGCGTTACCGTGCAGTTGTGTATGCATGCACACTTTGTGCTCTTGTCATTGTGTCTTGAGGGCAGGGAAAAAACTACACTGAAAACCCCCCAGTAGCATGCAGGATGAAGCCTGGAGAGTCTAACAGTCCAATAGTGATGTTGTACAAGTCTATGACCTTCCAACTGTCTGTTCAATCTCCCACACTGGAAAACCGAGGAGAGCAGCTGAACGAAGACCCCCCAAAGAACTACCACGGGGCAGGAGCTGCTTTGTGGTACTGGAGGTTGAGGTAAGTGCCAGTGAAAGGAGGGGCATGGCTGGAGGCTCCGGCTGAATGGGGCAGCTCTGGTGACCGGGGATAAACAGTATAATCATGCCCTGGGTCCCTTTACGTATCTAGTTCCTAAAGTGCTGGACTACCTCTTGTTCCTTAAAGAGGACAGGAAATGGTTTCTAATAGACAGCTGTTTATAATGTTCTCATTTACAGAAATTATATTCATAAGCCTGAATGACCCATAGGTAAATGTACCTGAATAAAAAGTGATGTGAAAAATTGTATGTTGTATTGTTTTGATTTTATGGGCGGCATTCTGTTACAGTTCTCTTCACGGAACCAGTAATCTGGAGTTTTAACTGTGTCACGGTTTGTGCAAAGAACTCTAAGCATGGTTCTGATAGGACCATAGCTCTTGTTTAGCTTCTGTACTCAAACTGTGACATAGTAAACGCTCCAAATTACTGGTTCCATGAAAAGAACTGTGCAGAATGTTGTCCATGAAAACAAAACAATTGAAAACACAGCTTTCTACATCAGTGTTTATTAAGGTAAAGTTAAATATAGCTCATTTGGAGGCAAGTATATCACTTCTCATACAAGGAACATTACTAACTACTGCCGATTAGCACAAATTTCCTGTCCCCTTTAAGGACTTGGGACTGAGGTATTCTTTTATTAATGGCCACCTTGCCCCAGTGACTGCTTTTCATGCTCTCACAGAAAGCAAGTCAGTGGCCCAGATGGAGGTTTCCCATAGGTTCCTAAGAGGTATTCAACTCTTACACCCCCGGTCCGCAATCTGGTTCCACTGTGGGATTTTGATTTGGTCCAAGAGACCCTAACTGCACCTCCCTTCGAGCATGCTGCTACTTGTGAGTGCTGCTTCCTTTTCCTGGAAGACACTGTTCCTATCAGCTATGATACCTGCCAGATACATTTCAGGAGTTGCAGGCTCTGGTTTCAGACCCTCCTTTTACTGTTTTCCACAAGGATAGGGTTACACTGCATACTAATCCTCATTTCCTTCTGAAGGTAGTGTCTGAGAGAACACTAAATCAGACTGTTGACCTTCCTGTTTATTTTTTTGACTCTCACAGATAGCAGGAAACATCATTTGCATCCACTGGATGCTGATCTGGTACTTGGATTGTACCAAAAATTGTAGAAAATCCTCACAACTGTTTGTGGGGTTTGCCCTCAGGATGGGGGGCTCCCCAGTTTCTTAACAACGCCTTTCCAAATGATTGGCAGTTGTATTGTTTTGCTATCAGAAGCATGGTAACCAGCTTTCCTGTCTATTCATGTTCATTTCACCTGTGGGGTGGCTACCTCAGTGGCTTGTTTCCACAGTGTGTCTGCTGCTGGCATATGTACCGCTGCCACTTGGAGTACTATTCATACATTTACTAAACGCTGCAGTCTGCACATTGTCTCGTATACACGTGCCACATCATGGAGTCCCGGTTTTCCCGTTTCATACAAGAATTACACTAGTTAATAGCCCTCGGTTTCACAAACCGTGTCCATAGTGGGCATACACACATATAGGAAGATCCAGTAACAGGTTTTTGTACATGCCACCAAAATCGCTGAACTTGTTCATGCATGAGTTTGGCTTCCCACAGTGCCATACTGTATGTCGGGGACACACAGAAAGGGAACACACGGCGACTTTCAGTCAGGTTGATTAAAAGTATTATTATGGCAACAAATATATTTCATAATGCACACCACATGCTGCTTAGACTAAAAGGGGGCCATTACTAACTAACGCCTGCAACGGCAGTAACAGCTGACAATGTCCAGTATCATTTCACAGTCATTCAATGTCATGGCAGACAACCTATTTGAAAAACATTACATACGGGGAATAGATGATGCTCTTTCACTGTAACACACAGTGTGACTCAGCCCTGTGCCATATAATGACGTCGGCAACACAGCCACAGGTGTACAGCAACACTTAGCTCAGTGCAGAAGCACTGGTACAGCATATAATTTTCAGCCGCTCAGGCTGCAAAACCAAACCACTCAGAACATTAAATAATTGCAAAATACGAATCAATGCAAGTAAGGGGAATTTATGCATCCATGTCAAATTGACAGGGAAGGTGCTCTTTAGAGACAACAAATAACTTGAGGCACAATTCTGTTAATAAGCTACAGGAACAGTTCTATATGATATAAGTAACTTTTTAGTTACAATATGAAGGTACTGTGTGATCTGCAGAATACAGTACAGTGAACTGACAAAAGGGCATGGGGATATATTTAAACATTATATGTGTCACATCGTAGGATAGTTTATATTTTCAAAAAACATAATGTGCATCTCTTTTAGGTCATTTCTGTTTCAGTAGTTTCAGGGGCTTATAACATGCTTAAGATCCAGAAGCAATTAGCAGTAGCTAATTGCTTCCCATTCAGTAGTTGAAATTATCCAGTGTTATGAAACTGGAACAAGAATACAGCGGTCCGATTGTCTGGGACACATGTGACTACCCCAGGTAGCCACATGGGTCACTGATGCCCTGCTTTTTCCTGATGCAGTGGAGTGTGGATAGTATTGGCTTAAATTTTTAAATATTTTTAAACTTTAAAATCATATCGGAAAGTCTTACCATGTGCATGGAGATGTCTACCGAGGCCACCAATTCACTGCATTCACTGGGGAGTCAGGCGTACTATCTTCTGAGCACCGCCGGGAGTCTGACTGTAAGCAACCATCTTCACTCATCCATCCAGGAGGAAGAGTGTCATCCATTGGGTGCTCTGTTTCCTTCCCCTGGCCGAATCTCTGACATTCCTGGCTTGTAACCAAATCCAGGTAGTCTGCGCTGCAACATTAGCACTACTGCTGTGCTAGTGGCCAGACTAATTTTCCCCAATTTGAAAGGAAATCTCTCTCTACTACCAAATACAAGGATGGTGTGATATGAGAATCTTTTGTGATAATTTCTTTCAGTATGGATTTGGACCTTGGGTCAAATTATATGGTCCTTCCCACTCTCCAGTGGCTTGTCCTTTCCTCTGATAAAAAAGTGTTAAAAGCTGAAAATGTGTTTGTACAGGTTTCAGAAGCAGAAGTTAGGAAGAAGATCGAAAAACAGCATGAAGAAGAAGACAACATGACTGAAATCTTCAACCTCATTAATGGAGACCTGCTTTCAGAAAACCCTGAACAGGGAGCGAGTGCTTTTGGACCTAATCGTGTGGTTGCAGACCGATGGAAAGGAATGAGTGTGGAACAGATAAAGGAGATTAAACAAATCCAGCTGGAACAAGCACAGGAGAAAAAGGTAAACAGAGCAGCTTTGTTTAAATTATTTTCTATAAGAAGCTGAGCAAATAGAGCAGAAAAGAAGCAGTTTACTTCATTAACTCCTTTTAGCAGTGACATATGCTGTTTGAAACAGGAATATGATGCAAGATTCTTCCTAGTTCTAATAACTTAAATGTTTTCATCTAATCATCTATGTAGCTAACCTGCCCGTGCACTCTGTCCTGAACCTGTCATTGCTGATCCCAGAGCCTCAACTGCCTGATAATTTTCAGCCACAGTAAAAATGCAACACCCTTGACTTAGCCCTGCAAAAATCCTTGTTTTTGTTAAGTTTAATTTAGCCCGATTTTGGATTTGTACTTTGTACTGACTGAGGTGTTGATTAGTTTAGATGGAAAATGATCATTCTTGGCACCAGAGAACGCAAACAACGAGGTGGTTAAGCAATCTGCGAGCTACAAACTTTTGTGTATATATTTTGAAATTATGGTTAGTTTCCACTACATCTGATGAAGGAACCTTGGAGGTCTCGAAAGCTTGTGCAAAAAATATTTTTGTATGCTGACTTGAAGATGGGGGAGAATTTGTCGTTTTAGTCAGGATTATTGTCATTTGCTGTGGTTAGTTTAGGTTTTGGCAGCATGGGGTGTTCTGTTTAGGTGTTAGGATGTGCTAGGGGAACTGTGACGCAGGACTTTCCTACTCTGCCAAGCACTTTCACCAGCTGCACCCCATAAGGAGGCCTTGGCTTCCAAATGCAGCTTTTAAATGCTGCTGATGCCTGGGCATCCTCAGGAAGCCCCACATGGAGGGGGGCAGCAGTTGGGACATGACAGAGGAGGCAGGGTAGATAATAAGAGTGAAGTTCAGGAGGCTCCCTGGCAGGAAGTTTCCATCTGGTAGGTTTTGTCCCTATCTTACTCTGCTTGCCAGGGAATCCTTGCTGGAAAGTAAAGTTGCAACCAGCATTCTAGGTGGTCCTGCCCCGGTGATTCTGTGTGATGCCAGGTCGCTCAAGAATAAGATAGCAGTAGTGCAGATTTCATATATGTGTCCTCGGTTGACCCAGTGTGCATCATGGAGATGTGGCTCGGTGACGACTCCTGCCTGGTGCTGGAGGCCAACATTCCTGACATGTACTCTGTGGATCATTACCTTTGGTGGGAGTACAGGGGTGACTGGGTGGCCATCTGCTCTAGATATGAGCTAGGGTTCACCGCATTCCCAGTGGGGGAGGCCAAGTCATTTCAATATGGGGCTGTTTGTGGTAAGTCGGGTACGATGTGCAAAATTTTCATTCAAACAACATGAAGTCTTTCTGTATTCTGACTATATGCAGTTAGCCCCAGCACTTGAACTGCTCCGGAGAGGAAAGGGTTAACTCTATGCAGGCGCATAGAACATTGACCTCGAGCTCGGTTTTCAAACCTCTGTCTCTGGTACATATCAGTGTAACCGTCAGATTCTTTACTCCCCCTAACTGTGAAGCCACCCAGAGATCTCTCCTTCGCTTCGGTTCGGTAAAAGTAAAAATTGGTTGGTTTTCCTCAATCGTTTCATTTATTTTTGGTTTCAAGTCTCTTTCTATGGTACAGGTAGTGTAAGTAGGTAGATAGTGAATTGTTGATTTAGAAATTGTTTTTCTTCGGTTTCCTATTGGTTGGTCCGGTTGGGAACTGAAAAAAATCTGTTCTTTTTTCTAATTCCCTCATTTAATTGTGGTGTCCGGTTCTTATTGGTTTCAAAAAAATAAACTTTTTTAGTTTTTTTCCACAACCCATGACACGGTTTGTAACCAATAAGTTTGTGTTACCTGGCTTGAAACCTGAGAAGGATAACTTTTGAAAAAGGCTGTGTTTGAGAAACCAAAGAAGAAAACCGGTCCCACTGGGTTTCAGCACTGTACTGAGTGTGGGGAGGCTTTTGCTAAAGCTGATCCCCACCTCGTATGTGTTTATTGTCTGGGGTTTGACCACCTCAAAACAGACTGCCAGATTTGAAAGAATTTTCCCAAAGCCACTTTGGATAAAAGATTAAGTAGGCTGAAGGAAAAAGAGGCAGAGAAATCCGCTGATCCTGATGGCCAGCCTGGTTCGGTTCCGACCGAACCCGAGAAGCTGCCTGCTGACATGGGCAGTACTTCTCGGGCAAAAGGAGAGCTGATTCTGATGGATCGGTTCCGTCTAAGAAAAAGAGAAAATCAGCCGGTTCAGATCCAACCCCGCAGATCCCAACCACTGAGGAGAGTGCAAAAGCGATAAGCATTGTACAGTCTTGTCGCCCAGTTCCATCCGAACTGATGGCTTCTGGCAGGCGGTCAGTTCGGATGGTTCCAGCTCCAATGGATTATTGATGTTGAGTGGGAGGGAGATGAAGAGTTTCATGATGATGATGATGATGATAATGGTCATGATTTTGGAGGCCTAGATGAGCCTGTAGAGCCTGACATCTCCCCAGACAGGCTGCTGTGGACTCTAATGATGTGGCATCTAGAGTCATGGCTGCATCTGTCTCTTTAAGGAGATTCGCTTGACTTAGGTGTACTAGCCTTTCACAGGATGCCTAGGCTAAGGCCATGGATTTTCCTGTCACTGGTAATTCTCTGTTTGGGGAACAGACAGAGTTTTACATGAAGAAGATGGATGAGTACAGGACCACCTACAGGAGTGCAGTGGCCAAGGAAAGGCAAGCCACTCCTCAGAAGCAGCAGTCTAAGGCTGGCAGGGGCAGGCCTTTTCATAGGCCTTTTTACCAAGCTCAGACTTCCTCTTCCTTCCAGCAGAGGAGGTTCTTTAGAGGGAGAGGTAGAAAAGGGATGAGCAGGGCTGCATCTTCTTCTCAGTCTAAGGCTCCTGCCAAACAGACACCCTGATGTGTCAGACCGGGTCGCCTCCTCAATTCCAGTAGGTGGAAGGCTGGCTTAGTACTTCCAGGCCTGGAAGTCTATTACTTCAGACAAATGGGTCCTGGAAATAATAAGCTAGGGACTTGCTCTCAGCTTCAAAAGATTCCCCAGAAAGAGAGCCAGTCCTTTCTACCTGCAACACCCCGGAAACAATTGCTTTAGAGGCAGAAGTTTCTTCCCTACTACTCTTAAAAGCGGTGGAGAAGGTTCCTCCACAGCACAGGGGGAAAGGACTGTATTCAAGATACTTCCTTACCTCCAAAAAGACGGGAGTGGTGATCCATCCTAGACCTGAGATATCCGAACAAACACATCACAAAGCCAAAATTCAAAATGGTGACTCTGGGAATAATTGTTCCCTCTCTGAGGCCAGGAAACTGGCTAGCTTCCCTGGACCTCAAGGATGCCTATTTTCATATTCCTATCAGGTGCTTCCACAGAAAGTACTTCAGGTTTGAGTTGCCCTCAGGCCATTACCAGTTCAGAGCCATGCCCTTCAGCCTGACATCTGCACCAAGGGTGTCCACAGAATGTCTAGCAGTAGTAGTAGCCTTCCTCAGAAGGCAAGGCATCTCGGTCTTTCCATATCTAGACGACTGGCTTATTGTAGGCCAGTCTTCAGACCAAGTCAAGTCAGCTCTAGTGGTCACCCAGAGTCTTTTAAGTTCTCTGGAATTCCTTCTCAATCTATCCAAGTCAGTTCTTGAACCAGTACAGCTCCTTACCTTTACTGGGGTATAGCTGGATACTGTTCAGGCAAGGGCCTTCCTCCCATGCTCAAGGATAAAGGCCCTTACAGATCTGGCTTCTTCTTTCCAACCTCTGGTGTCTTGTCCAGCCAGACATTTTCTTCAGCTCTTAGGCCACATGGCAGCTTCCACTGCAGTGCTTCAGGGGAGCCAGGTTCCAGATGAGGGACATTCAGTTCCATTTAAGGTCTTTTTGGTCTCAGAAAAAGGATTCTCTCACCAAACTGATTCTAGTGACTCAGACTCTTGTCCAAGTCCTCCAGTGGTGGTTGGATCAGGACATTCTCAGACAGGGTGTCCCATTTCTCAGTCAAGCACCCTCAGTGGTCCTGACCACAGATGTCTCTCTCCTGGGGTGTGGAGCCCACCTAGGGTCTGTCCTTCACATCAGTCTTCTGGAGTTCAGAGCTGTGTATCTAGACCTTCAGGCATTCTCAGAATCAGTCAAAGGGAAAGTGGTGCAGATCAGGACAGACAACACCACTACAGTGTAGTACATAAACGAGCACGGGGGCACTCGGTCCACGGCCTTGTGCATGGAAGCTATGAAGGTATGGTCACTAGCCTGTTCTCTTCAAACTTGTCTAACAGCAGTTCATCTTCCAGGGAAGGATAATGTGCTGGCAGATGCTCATAGCAGAACATCTCTGGGTCACCACGAGTGGTCCCTGAATTCTCATGTCCTCCAGGTAATTTTCAGGAGATGGAGCACTCCATGGATAGATCTCTTTGTGGCCCCAGACAATCATCAACTTCCTCTATTCTGCTGCAGATCTTCAGTCCTGGGGACTTGTTCTCCTAGATGCTGTCCTGTTAGACTGGACGAGCAGGTTTCTTTATGCTTTCCCTCCTTTTCCACTGATATTCAGAGTGCTGATCAAGATCAGGTCTCAGCCCTGCACAGTGATCCTAGTGGCTCCAGATTGGGCCAGACAACCATAGTATCCTCTGCTGCTGTCCCTGACAGTCTCAATTCCCCTGTTTCTGCCCAGGAGGCACAACCTCCTGACCTCCTCTCAGGGGAGGATTTGGTATCTCAATCTTTAATCTCTCAGGCTCGAGGCTTGGCTCTTGAAGAGTTAGAGTATGCAGGTCTGCATCTTTCACAAGGGGTAATGGATATCCTTAAGGTTTCCAGAAAACCTTCCACTAGAAAAACTTACAATTCTAAATGGAAAAGATTTAGTATTTGGTGTTCTGAGAGAGACCTACAACCAGGCTCTGTGAGCATTGCTACAACCCTGGATTATCTGGTTCATTTTACTAGCTTAGGCTTCAGGCCTGCTACCCTTAAAGTGCATTTGGCAGCTGTCTCTGCTTTTCTTTCTGCAGGGAAGGGATCTTCTCTGGCATATCATCCTGTTTTTAGTAAGTTTTTCAAGGGTCTGGTTCATATCAATCCTCCCTTCAGAGAGCCTACTCCTACTTGGGACTTGAATGTCTGCATTGCACAGCTTATGCAGCCCCCCTTTGAACTTTTATCCTCAGCTGAGCTTAAGCACTTGACTTGGAAGACTGTCTTCCTGGTAGCCATTACTTCAACCAGGACAATCTGTGAATTACAGGCTTTGTCAATTGAACCTGACTTCATTTCCTTCCATAGGGATAAGGTGGTCCTTAGGATGAATAGAAAGTTTCTTCCTAAAGTGGTTTTGGATTTTCATCTGAATTAATCTGTCTTTGCCTGTGTTTTTCACTGACCATTCTTCCTCAGGGGAAAGAAGGTTACACAGTCTGGATGTGAAGAGGGCACTTAGCTATTATATAGAGCATACTAAGGCCCATAGAAATTATTGTACCCAGTTATTTCTCACATGGAGAAGTAGGAAAAGGTAGACCTGCCGCTAAAAGATCTATTGCCAGGTGGATTGTCTCCTGTATCCAATTCAGCTATTCAAAATCGGGGAAAGATCCCCACTCAGGCCTGAGGGCTCACTCGACCAGGGGTGCTGCTGCCTCCCTGGCAGCAGCTAGGGATATTCCCTTGGTGGAAATCTGTAAAGCAGCCACCTAGAAAATAGTCCATACATTCACGAAGCATTACTCTCTGGACACCCAGACTAGGAGTGATGCCAGGTTTGGCACAGCAGTACTGCGGAGCCTGTTCCCAAAGTAAGGTTCTGTTATTCTTTCCTCCAGGGGGGAACTGCTTGGTATTCTGCATATAGTCAGAATACAGCAAGACTTCACGTTGTTTGAAGAAAAAATCACTTACCATAGTAATTTTGTTTCTTCTAATGGAGTCTTGCTGTATTCTGACCTGCCTCCCCTGTCAGAACCTAGTCTTTTGGGATGTCGATTGGCAGGTATAGTGTTGCACCCCAGAGGTGTACCTTTGTACCCTTCCTGGCCAGGTGGGGTCTTTTTGTTTTATGTTATTATTGCATTTTCAACTATTTATACATGGCTCTTCTTGGGTTCTCGACTTGAGTCTTTTTGGACCCAAGCCCGTGTTGCCTATGGCCTAAAATTTAAAACAATTTCAATAACTATTAGTAAGTATAGTGTTCGTAAGAATCTGATGGTTACACTGATGTGTACCAGAGACAGAGGTTTGAAAACCGAGTTCGAGCTCAACATTCTATGTTCCTGCATAGAGTTAACCCTTTCCTCTCCGGAGACGTTCAAGTGCTGGGGCTGACTGCATATAGTCGGGATACAGCAAGACTCCATTAGAAGAAACAACATTACTATGGTAAGTAATTTTTCATGTCCATCAGCCTTATGGGATGAGGAGATATTTTTGTAGTAACTCACGGACTTTGCCAGACCAGTGTTGGAGTCTTCCAGCTTATGTGTTGGGGACTTCAATGGCCTCACAGTTTGCTAACCGATTCCTCCAGATAATTTCTGCTTTGGACCTCGTGCCAGCAATTTCCTCTGCTGCCCATGAGCATGGCCACACCTTGGACCTGTCCTTCACCCTGGGACTCAATGTTTCTAATGTCAAAATTGATTTGATAGCATGGTCGGGTCATTTCACTGTCAGATTTCAGTTCAGTGCCCTCACCCACCCACTCCTCCATAGAGATGATCCAATACTGCCCTCAAGAGTACCTGACTATGAAGAGGCTCCTTGATACTGGACATCTTAGGCATGTTGATTGCCTGCAAGAATGGTGTTGTAGAGGCTGTGGAGGGCTATAGAATGAATCTTTTGACAGTCGTTGACACCATTGTGCTTCTTCATATCCACCCATTAGTCCCCCATCATAGTTCACTGTGGTACAACAGTGAACATTGGTGGTTGAAGACACGGGGGCAGAAATTGGAGTGGGCTTGGGTGAGATTGCATTAAATAGAGGGCTAGCTGGCTCTCAGGGCCCATCAAAAGGTATATCAAAAGACAATCACCAAGAAGAAGGCAGAGTTTCTGTTGGGGCTCATTGTGACAGGGAGGACTAGACCAAGCTACCTCTTCCACATCGTAGACAGACTTTTACATCCTGTTTGCTTGCAGTCCAGAGGAGTAAGAAGGATAGAAATGAGTGGAAAGTTTTTTTATTGTGAATAAAACAGCATGACAAAACACAGGGCTAACACTCCTACATAGTGACCCAGCAAGTGAGTCCTCCTCAGTGGTTATAGAGTCGGTCAGCATTTCCAATGCCTTAAATACACCACTATTACATATCGTCAATTACATTGCAGGCAAATGAGACGTTAGAAAATACATGCAAATGTAACAATTAAAGTGACTCGTCAAAAAGTACATGTGAAACCATTTAAAAAAAAATATTGTTCAAAGAGAGCTGTCTGTAGGAGCAGCACACATTTTCAAATCAAGAGAAGGACCTATGTATGCTAATCCCAACTGAAATTGCACATGTTTATAGTACCTTTCATGAGGAAATCAGCACTGGAAATGTAACTGAATCTGCAAATGTGACTAATGGAGTGCCTCAGGGGTCAATATTGGGCCTGGTTTTGTTTGGCATCTTTATATCTGATATTGGTTCTACTTCGGTTTAATAATTATGGCATCTTATTTTCTATGTTCTGCACCAAGGAAATGTTTGATTGTGTTTTGCACTGTAAAACTGAATAAACATAAATAAAAAAATGGTGGCATCTTTGCAGATGACACCAAACTGGGAGGAGCAGTAGACACTGAAGAAAAACATCAGACACTGCAGTCTGACCTATCTAAACTGGAAGAATGGGCTATGAAATATGGAATGACATGTAACTTAACAAAATGTAAAGTGATGCATTTTGGGAAAAATAATCCCAGTTATAGGTACTATTTGCAGAATTATCAACTGACTATTGGTCAGAGTGAAAAGAATTTAGGAATAACAATACTGACAATTTGAAACCTAAAACTCACTGTGATAACATCTTTAAAAATTAAAGTACTTGATAAACTCCATACACAGGCATTTCCTTAATAAGTCAAGTAACACAATCATACCCTTAATCAGGAGCTATATTAGACCACATATAGAATACTGCTCACAAGTTTGGGGGTAAACTAAATGTTGGGGAGCAGCTTAAATCAGAATAAATACAAAAACGAGTCACAAGAACAGTGAGGGATTTAGGTGAGAAAAGTTACACTGAATGTTTAAATATTTTAAATCTCCATACTCTGCACAGAAGGAGAATGAGGGAGGGTCTATCATATATGTACAGTATATATGTGTCATGAAAGTAAATTGCTGGACATCATGAATAATAAACTTAACTAGAACAGTATTACAAGGGGCATAAAAAGCAGTTGAAACCCAGTTTATTCAAACTAACAGACAAAAATTATGCTATACACAGAGAATCGTTGGAATGTGGAATAACCTGGCTGCAGACAGTGCAGAGTGAGACATTTAATGTGTTTAAAAACATAAGAACATAAGAACAGTGTTGGCAGGTGGGGACCGTGCGATTCTTCTAGTCTGCCCAATGTGGCTACTCCCCCAAATTATATTTTTTCCTAAGTTGTTCACATTGCCTGTCCCAAGCAAGTCTGAACTCCCTTACTGTCTTCGATGCCACCACTTCCGGTAGCAGTCTGTTCCATGGGTCTCTTACTCAATCAGTGAAAAAGTACTTTCTAGAGTTGCTTTTAAACTTGCCTCCCACCAGACACAAGTTGTGAAGTGCAATATAATCGCACTATTAATATTATTTCAGGCCTTTGGTCTTTAATTCTTAATGATCTGGCAGTCGCGGCTCAGGGGTTGCATGATCGGTGCTTGGATTGGTTCAAACTAAGGTGGGTTCCAAGGCAGAGTGGATATGCAGGCTATCTGCTTTAAATGGTTGCTAATTGTCTAATAGTACTAGGAGATTCCTAGGGTTTAAACCAAGGTAGTAACTTTTTAATTTGGGTCAAACTTAAAATAGTTCAGATTAAGATCAAATGACACGGACTGTGCATTTTAAATCATTGTATAACATACTAAATTCAGTGCTGCTGAAAAACTCAAAGGAGGGCTTCTTCTTTTAACTGTGAACCATTTTCACTAGACATCTTTGGCAATGACATTTAATTGTTATAAAACTTGGAAATTATTTCATCTAGTCTTATGGACATTAAGAAAACAGGACTGAAAGAAAACCTTTAGTCTATTGAGTTATTTCCCTCGCCAGTTCTACATACATAACCATTTATTCCTTTTTACAGCTGCAGGGCTGGAGCTTTGCAGCTGTCTTGCTATAGGAGAAAAGCAGCTCACCTCATGCTGATCGAACAACAATATTGGAGTTGCAGCACTGTCACTCCACCAGTTGAATGAAGCACTCCTCTGCCTCCATTAAGTAGACCTGTTCCAGCACTATTTTCTCAGCTTGTTTATCTTTCATCATGCCTGCTTTAAGTGACCTGACAGCTAGTGTCCCAGAGTAGTCACAAAGACAACTTACACCACTCCTTTGAAGCAGTTAAACTGCCTGTAGCAGTGCAATTAGAAACTTTTTCTAGACTAAAAAACTACAGTCTCCTTCACCCAGCCAGAAAGTGAAAGCTAGCACAGAAGTGATGCCTTCTCCTGATTCAACAGCCCACACTGAAAGAGGTAAACACTGTAGGGAGGGGGAGAGAGAGAGAGAGAGAGAGGAGAGAGCGAGCAAGGTCTCCAGTTTGTAGCCAGATGTACCATGCATTTATAAAAAAAAAAAAAACCATCGGAAGTCTATTTGACCTGTTTTAATGCAGGATTTAGTATGTTCATTTGCTGGATTGTTTATTTTATTTATTATTAAAATGTGATTTTCGCTGGCCCAGTGGCGCTGGATGCCATACCTCGCGCTATGCCGACGACCCGTTTTTGGGAATGAGCACAGGCCACCTGGGTTGGCAGGGTTGGAGAGAGATTAAGCATCTGAAGGACTGCTCTCCGTCTCCAGGGAGGGGGGGCACCAGTGGTCGGCGCCCGACTGGCCCCCAGTGGAGACTGGGGGGCAGTGCACAGACACTGCAGAAGAGGGCCGGAGATGGGGCAGACGCCTGGAGGAGCACGTGCGTGCTGTCTCCACTGGCGTTACTGCACACCCCTCCCCACAGGGGAGAAAGTGGAAAAATCCCATGGCAACATGAAGGCTGCCTCAACGGCACCGCCACGGATGGGTCCAAGTTAGCTCCCTCCTGGGCCCACCCTCCAGGTCTCCGCAGTGGTGGGATAAGTACCTGCTGTGATGTGGCCTGGAAGGGCTGTAGTGAGGAGGTGTGAGCTCTGGCCACGACTGGGGTGCAGCCATGAAGGCTGGATGGAAGGGGGGAACCAAAGGCACAACCCCCCCAGCCAAAGAATACAAAAGGAAATAAACTAGAAAAAAAAAATTGATTTGCTAGTCTTTGAAGGGTAAATAATTTACTGACATAACTTTCAACAGACGACCAGCAAGTTTTAAAGTGCATAGCACACTATGCTACAGTATTTAGAGAAAATAACTCCAGATGATGCTCAAATTACATCTCTCTCTCTCTCTCTCTTCCAACTGTGTGTGTGTGTGTATGTGTGTGTGTGTGTGTGTGTGTGGCAATGATTTCCTCTTATCTGGAGAGCTGGTTTATGTTAACCCTTTGAGGACCTATCTGCATTGGAACTCTCATGACTTTATATTTGTAGGAGGGGTAAATGCTAGGCAACCAATGTTTTAGGGGTTTAGGAGTGCTAAAATTGTGAGGGACTGTATCTGAACACCTTTACAAATATTATTAGAAAAATCACTCCGGGAGGGAGAGGTCCCGCATGACTGGAAAATAGCTAGGATCACACCAATACATAAAAAGAGTAACAGATTAGACGTTCAGAATTACAGGCCTATAAGTCAATTACAGGCCTATAAGTCAAACATCGGTCCCTGGTAAGGTTTTACAGGCAGTTATTAAAGACAGGATCCAAATGCAGTTAAAATTTAAAGATTGTGTTGACAGGGGGCAACATAGTTTTACTGCTGGTCGCTGCTGCATAACAAACCTTTTGCGCTTTTACGAAAAAATCTGCGACATTCTAGACAAAGGTGGAACAGCAGACATTATTCTACTAGACTTACATAAGACATTTGGTTCTGTCCTGCACTGGGCAGTAATAGAAAGACTTATAAAGACATAAGATAGATAGCTGTATTCAAAAAATGGATTTCAAATTGGTTAATCTCACATACACAAAGAGTAACTATAAATGGAGTTCTGTCTCTAGAGGGGAGTGTGATGAGCTGCGTCTCCCAAGGATCGGTCTTTGGACCAATTCTATTTCAGCTATTTGTGGCAGATCTAGATGGCAACATTAATAACTTCATTGTAAAATATGCTGATGATACAAAGATTTGAGGCCCAACATTCCCCCCAGAACAGACGGCCAGTATCCAAAGAAATCAGGATGCCATAACCACTTGAGCTTTTAAATGGGACGTGTCTTTTAATTTAGAAAAGTGTACCGTCCTCCATTTAGGAAGACATAATGCATTTAATCAATACGTACTAAGTAATACTATCCTAAACACATCTTTATCAGAAAAAAGACTTGGGTGTAATTATTGACAACTCACTAAATGTTAAGAAACATTGTATTAGTGCAGTATCAAAGGCTAACAGAGTGCTAGGCTCAATAAAAAGAAATATTAAGAGTTGCAAAGCAGAAGTTATAATGCCACTGTATAAATCATATATCACCCTGCATTCGGATTATTGCAGCCAGTTATAATGCCCTTACAGGAACTCTGATGTGAACATGGTAAAAAAAAAGTGCAGCATAGAACAACAAAAATATTAAAGGAACTTAAAAAGCATTCATATAATGAGAGACTAAATAAACTGCAACTCTACTCCTTAGAGGATCACAGAAAGGAGGGCGACCTATTGATGTTCTGCTGTTTTATCCATGATACTTATCTTAGAGAAGAGCCAAACATAAATCTGAAGTACAATACCTGCAACACTGGTGGCCATTCACTTTAAGTACATACCATGAGATTCGGGTCAGATGAAAGAAAGTGTATTTTTTTTGTGTATATATATATATATATATATATACATATATATATATATATATACACACACACACATACAGATTTTTATCCTCCTGAGCCCTGGCAGGGGCTTTAGTCTTCCAAGGGAGGAACTCCCTCTCAGGTCCTGCTGCACCACACTTGCCAACCCTGGTATTTCACCCAAGGCTTGCCCCCCATGGTGGGGCAAGGAAGGTGGCCCCCCCTCCCCGGAGACTCAATCCAGAAGCCGGGGTCAGCCCTCGGTGTGGTGGACCATCATGGAGCCCTACCAGGCTCATTTTTCCTCCTGTTTTCTACTGTCCCCCCTCCCTACCAACGTGATTACATCAGAGAGCACCTCCCGACCCATATCACCCTCCAGTCACCAACAGAGGGCAATCAGTGAGCGGGACAACATTACCCCCCTCCCCAAGAAAGGAGAGCAGTTCTCCGGATGCTCAATCCTCTCTCCTTCTGCCGACCCCCAGTGACCCGGGCTTGTTCCCAAACCCGGGTTGCCGGTGTGGTGTGCGGTGTAGTGACCAGCACATCAACCTCCAGTGCCACAGGGCCAGCCAAAAGAAAGTATTTTTATATGCAGAGGGTGATAAACCTTTGGAACAATCTGCCTGAAAATATAGTCTACCTAAAAATATAGTCACTAGTAAAACAAAGGATAGCTTTAAAAACAGACTAGACAGGTGTGGCAAATGGTAGAAAATTACTGTACTACCTTTAATTTAGATGAGCTAATCTTGGGCTGGTTTTATGTGATAAGGGCGAGTTTTTTAAGTCGCTGATCAAAAAAGAGTGACTGAAAAAATGTCCGAAGTCAGCAGTGCGGGCAATATCACATTGACCACTGCAAACAGCAATGGTCGCTAACTTACCCAATCCAGACAAAAACAATGAGTTTTTTATGCCACCACTGGTTTCGCCCCCACTGCCTCATATGGAAGGCTGTTTAGGATTTTTCTTTTTCAAGGATGGGGGCGGGTCTCATCTCAGATCTGACAGTCCAACGCATTTGGAATGGATCAGAGTCACAGGAAAGCCTAAATTTGTTAGATAGGAACAACAATGCCCTGATTTCTATCAAACAGCTTTAGGAAGTCCTACCTAAGTAGTCAGGTCCTGCAAATTAGGACAGACAACATCACAAGCATGTATTATATAAACAAACAGGGAGAAGCCAGATCATCAAAACTGTGCAAGTAAGCACTAAAAATGTTGGGTCTGGCTTACAATCTGCAAACACAGATATCTGCAGTCCCTGCAGCAGGAAAGAACAATGTCCTGGCAGATTCACTCAGCAGAATGGGGAATGTGCCCAATGAATGGTCACAGAATCAGTCCATAGTCCAAACAGTATTCAAATACTGGGGACTACCAGAAATGTATCTGTTTGCCTCATGGTAGAACAAGAGGCTACCACTGTTCTGCTGCAGAGCCCTATCTTGGGGTACGTACCCCAGGACACCCTAAGTTTCCACTGGGGAAGCAAGTTTCTGTATGGTTTTCCTATCTTCCCTTTTCTACAAACAGAGGAGGGAGAGAAAGAAGTGTCTCAGCTAGGACTTGGAGACTGCCCAGGTTCCGTTTGCCTTGGTGATGCAGCTGGTTAGCGTGACCGGAACAGTATTCCGGGCAGCCTGGGTTCAAGTCCCAGGTGAGGCGCTTACTTCTTTCTCTCCTCTGTTTGTATGTGTTCCATAAATATGCACACCGCACCCATGTGATTGAAAACTTCAGAGAGTATTCAAGTATTTGGCTGTATTTGGAATTTATGTGTTCGACTCCCCAAGCCTTTTGTTTGACAATAAAATATTTTAAAGTCTTTAATAACCCCACATCCACTTGGTAAAAATGTTGCCTACCCTCCTCCTTCCCCCACTCCAATCACCCAGGAATACACCCCCACCTACCTGCACCCTTGTAGCACAACACCAACCCCCCCCCCCCAGTCCCTGGTGCAGTAGTATAATAAATAAGAGGTTTGACTTCTGATGACCCCAATTGAGCAGATTCCATCCCAGCCACCAATGGCCTCCCACTGTCTGTAAAACCCACCCTCTCCACCCCCTGCCTGACCCCATTTAAACAGATAACCCTGCCCCATCTTCTGATACCTGCCACTCTCACTCATTTACCCAAACAGAAAGAAAGGCAATCCCACAATGGGTGACCAACAGCTCTCCCTCCACTTCAGCCAGCCACAGTTCATCAAATGGAACCAGGTGAACACTCCATAGTAATCCCTAATTGGCTTCAGCTACTGCTACCATCTGTACCAATGCGTAGCTGCTGCTAGTCACAGACTCCACTAGCCCTGATTACAGACACTGCACCCAAATGCCAAAACCATACACCCAGGACACTACATCAGGGTTTTAAATAATTACATAGAAACATAGAAGTTGACGGCAGATAAGGACCGCAAGGCCCATCCAGTCTGCCCATTTCTTTTTCTACCTTATAAATGTGCCATCGGCCTTTGCTCTGTCAGTGACCTATCTATTCATAGTCATTTGTATTGCTCCCTTATGCCTATCCCATGCCTGTTTGAAGCCCTGCACTGTATTCATAGCCACCACTTCTGTGGTAAGCCATTCCATGCATCTACCACCCTTTCTGTGAAAAAGAATTTCTCACATTCCCCTTAATCGGCCTCCTCTAATCTCATGCTGTGTCCTCTTGTCCTGCTATTTTCTTATATTTAAACATGTTAGACTCTTCACCTTGTTTATGCCCTTAAGGTGTTTAAATGTCTCGATCATATCACTCTCCCTCCTTTGCTCAAGGGTATACATAGTGAGCTCCGTTAATCTGTCCTCATATGTCTTCTGATGCAGTCCCTGCACCATTTTGGTTGCCCTTCTCTGGACTGCCTCAATTTGGTTAATGTCCTTGTGAAGGTGTGGCCTCCAATACTGCACGCAGTACTCCAGATGGGGCCTAACCAATGTCTTGTACAGAGGGATTATTACCTCCCTCTTACGACTTGTGATACCTCTACTAATACACCCTAACACCCCCCTAGCCTTACCTACTGCTTTAGAGGTCTGCTTGGATGATTTTAGGTCATCAGTGATGATGATGCCCAAGTCTCTTTCTTCCTTTGTGACTGCTAGCAACTCCCCTCCCAGCCTATAAGTGGCTTCAGGGTTTCTCTTCCCTATGTGCATGATTTTGCACTTCTTTGCATTAAATCCAGTTGCCACTCTTCTGACCATTCTGCTAGTTTATCCAGATCTTCTCATTCTGCCCACCCCATCTGGATCATCTACTCTGTTGCAGATCTTGGTGTCATCTGCAAACAGACGAGCCTTACCCTCTAGTCCATCTGCGAGGTCACTAATGAAGATGTTGAATAGGACTGGCCCCAGGACTGATCCCTGAGGTACCCACTTGTGACTTGCATCTCTTCTGACTGTATACCATTTACCACCACTCTCTGTTTTCTGCAGTCAACCAGTTTGCCACCCAGTTGACCAACTTCGACCCACCCGAGCCTACCTAGCTTATTTATCAATCTTCTATGTGGAACAGTGTCAAAAGCTTTGCTGAAGTCAAGGTAGCGACATCAACTGCTCCCTCTTGGTCCACCTCTGGTTACCCAGTCAAAGAAATCTATGAGATTAGTTTGACAGGACCTTCCTTTTGTAAACCCATGCTGTCTTGGATCCTGTGCCCTATGGATTCCAGGTGTTGCACTATCCTTTCCTAAGGAGTGCCTCCATAATCTTGCCCACTACTGAGGTAAGACTGACCGGTCTGTAGTTCCCGCCTCCCCTGCTACCACTCTTGTGGTGGGATCACATGAGCCCTTCTCCAGTCTTCTGGGACCTCTCCTGTGCTCAGAGACTCACTAAACAATTCTGCTAATGGCTCTGCTAGTTCCTCCTTTAGCTCCTTAAGTACCCTGGGATGTATGCCATCAGGTCCCATTGCCTTATCCACCCTGAGCTTAGCAAGCTCTTGTAGGACCCTTTCTTTGTGAAGGAGTAGTGCTCACCTCCTCCCCATCTGTGTCCATGATGCTGAGCTGTGGCCCCTGCCCACCTTCTCTTCAGTAAATACTGAGCAAAGTATCTATTTAGGATAGATGCCTTTACAGGTCCTCCTCCTCACATGCTCCCTTTTCTCCATTAAGCTTAGCAATACCTCCTCTGGACTTTCTCCTTTCACTAATGTATCTATAGAAAGTCTTGTCACCTTCTTTTACTGTTCGTGCTAGTGTTTCCTCAGTTTGGGACTTTGCCTGCCTTACTGCCTTACCTGCTTCCCTTAGGGCAGTTTGGTATGCCTCCTATCTTCATCCCGCTGTGTTCCCTTATATTTTCTGAAGGCCAGCCTTTGGCTCTGACCTTTTCTGCTACTGTATTTGAGAACCAAAGTGATTTCCTTCTTCTTTTGACTTCCTTTTCTGTCTAACACAATGGGATGTTGCTTCAAGTATTGTATCCTTAATGCTTGCCCACTTTGCCTGTACCTCCTCACCTGTGTTTCTTTTTGCCAGGGCTAGCTTAACTCTGTTGGCCATCTTATCAAAGTCAGCTCCTCTGAAGTCCCATATTTTTGCCTTGGAATGGGATGATTTAGATGTAGTAGCCAAATTGAACCATACCATGTGATGGTCACTGGCCCCTCAGGTGACCTTCTACCTGGAGATCTGTGATCCCTTCTTTGTTAGTCAGTACTAGATCTAGGATAGCCCTGTTTCTTGTGGGTTGCTGTACCAGTTGTTTGAGGCCTCCTGCAGGGAATCCACTATGAGTCTAGTTCTGGCAGATGTTCCTGCTGGTATTGACCAATCTGTCTGGCATGTTGAAGTCTCCCATTATCAGAACCTCCTTTAGCTGTCATGTTTTGTATATCTTCTAACAGTAATGTGTCTATGTCCTTCCCCTGGTCTGGGGGCCTGTAGACAACCCCAGTTCTTATGGCTGTCCCATTTCCTGTTTCCAGGGTGACCCACAGTTCTTCTGGCTCCTTATGTGTATTCTGAATTTCTGTAGCTTTGATATTTTCATTAACATACAGGGCCACTCCTCCCCTTTTGCACCTCGGTCTCTTCTAGACAATACATAGCCAGGTACTGAAGTCTCCCAAGTGTGGTTACTGGTAAACCACGTCTCACTAATTGCTACTATGTCCAGCTTAGCCTCTGACATTATTGCCTGCAGGTCTGGGATCTTATTTCCCAGGCTGTGAGCATTTGTGTACATGATTTTCCATTGGCAGATTTTGGTGTGTTAGTTGTTGGGTGAAGTTTGGCATTACCCTGTGCATCGTATGGGAGACAAACCTTTTTCTTACCTGGTGATGCAAATGAGCGGCAAACATGCTGAATTCCTGTTTGACCACTAGCTGAGGGGAGGGTGTTCTTCCCATTCGACGTATGGGGTGCTGCACCCTCTCCATTTGCTAGTTAAATATTCTGCAAAGCGTCAAACTTCTGCCCCAATGCACTGACTCCTCTTTAGTCAGATGCAGTCCATCAAATTTAAAGAACTTTCGCTCCCAGAACTGTTGCCAGTTCCCTACAAATCTGTGTCCTTTTTCCTGGCACCAGTCCTTGAGCCACGTGTTTAGCTCCCCTATCTCCCTTCTCTGACCTTCCGTCCATCTGCTCCCTTCTCCCAGACTGGCAGGATCTCGGAGAAGGAGATGCCGACCGAAATAGATGATAGTTTGTCACCCAGCCTAGTCAGGTGTTCCTTGGTCTCCACAACTGACCCGGCTGGCGAGATCATTAGTCCCTATGTGTACTAGGACATCAATGTTTTCTCCTGCTTTGTGAACAATTTGAATATGCGGTCAGTGTCTCTCCATGCTGATGTACCTGGGAGACATCTGACCTTCACCCGCTGGAGATGGGTATCAACTCCCCGAATCATGGAGTCTGCTATGATCAAGTTTTTGGATTTCCTTTGTGCTTGTTTAGTTTTGGTTCCTGATTTGGGTGAGTATTGTTGTGCTAGCTCCTGTGCCGCAGTGTCCTGCTCTGCAGTGTCTTCTGCCTCTTTATTTGATTTCAGAGATAGAGGCAGATACCTGTTTGTAGTGTTTATATGGTTTTTGGAGGTAATGTGTTGGAGAGCAGAGAGTGATGGGGCACCTGATTTGCTCCTCCTAACCACCTGCCAACCTCCTGGACCAACTACCCTCTGCGGTCGAGGTTTTTCTGTTGGATGCTAATTGATTAGCAGTTTTTTTCTTGGGACAATACTAACTGTACAGAAAGTATTTATATAGATTTTCTAGAAGTGCTGTGTCTGTTAAACACAATGAGGCAAGAGCTATGCATTTTCACAAAGTTTTATCATTTTTATGATCAAAATGCTAATCAATTTTTAGAGTTAAATAAAACCCTGCTACATGCTACTCCTAACTGCAGTTTGCACTCCCGACAGCACAAGCCACATGAAACCACTGACCATTGTTGCAGACTATGATGCCACCAATGAACTAAGGGACAACCGGACACACACGCCCTCTTACGGGGGGGGGGGGACCCTACACTATGGAAACTCACAAGGACCAAAAGAGTGCCTGTTATCAAAACACCATTACACTACAGAGACACATGGGATCAAAACACATCAGAGCAAACTGGAAAATGGCCCTGACCATAGACAAACATGTAAAAATAAGGTGACTCCAGTTTCAAGTTAATTTACACAAACATTCTAATGTATTAAATAAAAACAAAATTCTATACATTTAAAGTGAAGTTTTAGTTTTTAAGGATTTCTAGATAAGTTTGAAATCCATGTGTGTATTGCTGAATCATCTGGCAGCTGTGGCATATGGCTTGCATGATCAGTGCTGAGATTGGTTGAAACAACCTGAAAGTTCCAGGACAGAGAGCATGTGAAGGTAATTTGCTTAAAATGGTGATCAGATGAAAACATGAACTAGAAGAACTATTGTTACAAGGCAGGTAAAGGAACTGTTTCTTAGTCCACTTCATAACTTACAGCCAGTGGAAAAAAAAAATAAGATTTGCAGTTTGGAAACAATTTATAGGATTATGGCATAAAGCACATGTGGTGTAGCAGTATAGTGCAGTGGTCTAAGGCTCTGAGCTGCAAATCTGGTGACATCCAGCAGACCAGACCTGGGTTTGAATCCCACAGCTTCCACTTGCATACTGTGTGACCCTGAGCAAGTCACTTAACCTCCTTGTGCTCCCAGGTCGCTCCTGTAAAAAAGCTTTCAGCTTAGTGTGCTATACCTGGTTAAACAACTAAATAAAAAAAAGAAATGGGCTTATTGTCCTCCAGTCTGAAAACATTGGGACCATTCCCCACTTCTTTCAAGAGATTTCCCTCCAGCATTCTGGCTTGTGATGATTAGGCAGCT
The DNA here is from genome assembly GCA_016271365.2 of Neoceratodus forsteri. NCBI lineage: Eukaryota > Metazoa > Chordata > Ceratodontiformes > Ceratodontidae > Neoceratodus > Neoceratodus forsteri. The sequence continues at coordinate 1,655,291,704 of CM028131.1, forward strand.
GAATGTCACAAACCCAGTCAGCAGGTCAAGCCCTCTACTTCCAAAGTGCCAACCTCCGAGCGCAGTCTTGTGAACAGTTTAACAGAACAAGGTAACCCTCTTGTCTGTTTTGTGAGTTCAGATCAAACTTTGGTCTCAGGTCTTTGAGGGATTCAAACTGTGAACCTCTTGCTAGCGTACCCAATGCACAGGCTCAGATATTTTTGCTTTCGGGGGCAGATATCTTTGCATATGGGCACCTAACCAGGTATACAGAGATGAACCCTTAAAAACTTTAATAAAGACCTCAGATTTAAAATGCTTCTCTTTCCAGTTTGGTATCACCATTCAAGCTATGCTTTGTGTCTGCAATAACCATATATACTTTTCTTACAAATGAAAAGAAATCAAAGACAGACCAAGTATGCTCTAAAAAGAGTTTTACTAAAATAGATAAAACTATGTAAAATACAAAATACAGAACTCTTATATCACAAGACATACAAATATTTTAAAAGAACAAGATTTAAACAGTGCAAATTTCCTACAACAATATTTAGATTTTTTGTCTTTCTAAATACCTGTTTTAAAGTGCTCACAAATGTTTCATTGTCAGAGACTAGATAAAAGTGTGTTGAAGTAAAACAGATTATTCCTTAAAGCAAACTGCATTTGCCAACCCCTTTTTGTGTGAGGTCACCTAGCTCCTCCTCTGTCAGAATATATAAAAAAATATATCTAATAAAAAAAAGGATGTCTTTTTCAAGAATTAAATTCTGCAATCCTCAACATTACTCATGTCCTTCAAATTACATCTCTTTGATCTTGTGATAAGCTTCCTCCTTCCAGGACATGAAAGCATCCTTATGATTTCGCACTAATACATCACAACCTGCTTTTCTTCCTCTGGAACATCATAAAAATGGATATGCTCAACTCAAGCTTCTTCCACCCTGTTATTGGCTTCAGGCCTTCCACGTAACACCTGATATCTAAATCATGTGTGTGTGTGTGTGTGTGTGTGTGTGATCTCACATGCTGTTTCAGCATTTTCTCATGGCTTTCACCTTTCAGCTGAAACCTGGGGGTGGGGGGGGGGAGCAAGGTCACTCCTAAAGTGCCAGATTTTCAGCAGAGCCAGTCAGTAATACATTTTATATTAAAAAAAAAAAAAAAAAAAGATACAGCACTCAGAACTGGCCGTCCACGTCACACTGACCACACAGTTATGTGATGTTTCTGTACAGAGGCTGAAAGAGGAAGAAAAACAGAGAGATGCAGAGTGGGACCATCATCGTGTACAGACAGCCCGTTCAGCCATACTTCTTGAAAGGCAGCAGGAGCGGCTCAAACGACAATTCCGCAAGACCCTGGATGCTGCTAATACGCAACTGGCCCAAGAGCACAAGGCAGAGTGAGTATCGGACAAATTTAAGGTTTTCAGTCTGATCCAAGTATGATGTAAAATAAGATTTTACCCTTTATTTTATTTATTTATTTATTCTTGGATTAACAGTACCTTTGAGCACAGTACTGCTCATTTACAAAGGTTCCACGTCAAAGAGTGGGAGGGTAGAACAAACAGACAAAGGAAGACAGAATGTACATTCACAGATAACAACAAAAAGAGCATAGTACCAAAAATTGTAAATAGATTCTCAGATAAGATTATAATGCAAATGTGATGAACAAATAAGGAGTGGAAGGGAAGTAGGGGCAGGAGATTAGGGAGGGTGAAAAAGGGGTGAGGAGGGTAGCAGCTCAGATGCTTTGTCGAAAGATGGTGCGTGGAAGGGGAGCGGGTGAGAGTTAAGAAGTAGAGAAGGATAAGAAGACGTGTGATACTCACTAGATACAACAAAATAAAAATATTAACTTTTGTTCTAAATTAAAGCAGATGCATATGACAAAAGTGAAATGAGTAAATGTATTTAAATGGGAGATTTTAAACATATTTGTGTTGAAAGTAAGTACATTAGTTTCAGTAATGCCCCAAGAGAACAGGCTATGATGCTATCCTATTTTTTTCCAGCTAAGTTGCTTTCAGTGCTGATTAACCAGGGGTCTTGCCTTGAGTCCAGGTTGCAGCCATGAGCCAGCCCAAGATGGAGCTGGCCTCCCTGTAAAGGTTCTCCATCTCCACATAGAGTGGGACTGTTGATGCTGCACTCTGCTCACCCACTGGCAGCCCCGAGGGAAGAGAGGTAGATGCATCCTCATGCCCATCACCGTGGGTGGGTGGAGGGACAAGAAGAAAACACAGCAAGGGATGGACAGATAAAGGTCTGTTGCTCTCTCCCATCGACAGACCTGAAGTAGCCTCCTCCCCTAGCTTACAGCTCAAGTACACCCTGGATGTTGGTTTTGTGATCAAGCTGTGGGAAAGCTGGAGCCTGCTGTGAGCTTAAAGGACATGTGGATTGGGGTGCTCAGGGAATCTAGGCTTCTGGGTTCAAGCAGGGCCACGTGTACTGGACAGTGAAGAAGAATCATTTCTAAAGTCTGGACAAAGAACAAAAACAAATGGAAAGTGAAAGAAAATAAAGAAGCAATTGCCTAGTTTAAAAAATCAGTAATATATATATATATATATATATATATATATATATATATATATTTTATACAAGTGTTTTCTTCTGGTAGGCCAGTGGCTTGTGACAGCCGACCATACTGGGCATCCGCTGTCCCTTGGGGCCCCCCCCCACTACCCCGGCAGGACTACCAGAGCTGGCCTGGGGGTGTCATCTAGCCGCCGCTGCCACCACCCGCATTTTCCACTTTTCTGTCCCCTTAGACCCCGGAGCCTCAAACAAGGTCATGCATGCACATGGAGGTACGCGTGCACGCCTTGACTTGGCTGACTCCACTCCTCCCACCCCTGGCCTAGCACCTGACTTCCTCTCTGCCTGCACCACCATCACACCTCCATGTGGTGGTGGTCTTAGGCCAAGAGAGCCAACCTCCCCAATCCAGGAGAGGAGAGCTGCTGGGCGGCCGCTCTATCCACTCCCAGCCCTCGACCGACCCCTGGTGCCCTATGCTCGTTCCCGAACATGGCTCACCAGTATGGCAAGAGGTAAAGCGCCTCAGCCCTCTGCACCACCGGGCCAGCAAGAAGAAAACTTGGCCTGTAAGCAAGATGAGACTTTGCCATTATTATAACTGAACGATAGAAAAATGTATAAAATGATTTCCTGTTCTGTCCAGAGTTTGTGTGAGTGTGTATGTAAAAAGCATATTCCGAGCTGGCCCTGTGGAATGGAGGGCTGAGACATGGGGTGTCTCACCTGCCGCCACACTGGTGACCTGGGAAAGAGGATTAAATGTTCAACGATGGCTCTCCTCCTTTGGGGGGGGGGCAACAGCACATGCCACAGCTTGGCTGACAACCAACAGAAGCTGGGTGGCATGGCAGGTGGTCACCAGTTCGTTGGCTATGCATAAGCATCATGGCACACGCACCGGCCCTGATCGGGATAGGGAAACAAAAACCAATGGAAAAACCTTACCAATGGCAGGGTGACACCGGTGATCCCCGCAGGCTCTGCACCACCTATCGGGACACACTCACCTGTGGAGGTAAGAAGAAATAAATGGGTAGTCCCAGGGATGGTGCATCATGGAGCTAGGGGTCGCTGGTAGAAGGGTGCCGCCAAAGATAAACAGAAGTAGAAACACCGAATTGAAAAAACAAAACAAAATAGATTCTGTAACCCAGGGCTCAATAAATTTATTTGGCAAAAAATTCCCTAGAGTCCCATGCACCTCTTTGCCCCTACCCTTACATTCTCCTACACATGTAGGTGGTCCAAATGGCCTAATGCTTAGCAGTGCAACTTACCCTGTGGATGTCCTGGGTTCAAGTCATGAGTATATCACATTACCGATTGAGGGAGCGCTCCTGACCAATTGGAGCACTCTATTCCCTGCATGTGAGACACTCTTATCCTGCGTAGAGTGCCTCATTTGCCATTTTCTTGGAAACAAACATGCTCTGAGGCGCTTTTTCAGTTTTCACAATTTTAAAACAACTTTGGTCACTCTTAGAATATTAGGCCACCCAAAGGAACATTCATAGTTAAAGGGACACTGTTTTTTGCGTCATATTATTTGTAGGTAAATACCCACATTCTATGACTGCTTATGTTCTCTAAAATTCGTTGATATTGCTGGTTGTTTTTTGTTTTGTTTTTTAACTTTCTTTATTCACCAGGAAGCTCAGGGCATCTCTCTGGAGTTTCCACTCAACTGCACCCTCTATTCCCCACCTGAAACCACCCCACCGGGGAGTGAGATTGCTGAGCACCCTCAACCGAACCCATGAGACCTTCCAGCACCCTGGATCACCCCTCAGGGGAGGGTGGGCCACCCCTCTTCTTGGCAGCCTTTCTGAGATTAGAGGGTCAACCCCAGGGTTGGTCAAGGTGCTCGGGAGAGCCCAGTAGGGGATGGTCTGGCGATAGGTACTTCACCTCCATGCCTGGCTCCTGAAGAAATAGAAGTGAGCAGGTACAAGGTCTCTCAGTGGGCCAGTGAGAGTCTCCTGGCCACTCACCATCCTTCTACCAGGAAGACTCACACAGGCAAATGGAGATGTTTGTCTGAGTGGTGCTCCAAATTCCATATAGAACCATTCTAATGCCCACCAGATAAAGTTTTGGAATATTTTCTGGATCTTTCTGATGCAGGCTTACAGTACTCCTCAGTCAAGATCCACTTATGTGCAGTCTCAGCTTACCACGAGCTGGTTCACAACCTTGCCCTAGCTCAGCTGCCTCTTTTTAAGAGGTTCTTGGAGGATATTTTGCACACAAGGCTCCCAGTCAGGAAGCCTGTCACTACCTGGGATCTCAGCCTTTTGTTGGATATGCTCACCTGTTAGTGCTTTGAACCTCTGGCTACGTGTGAGTTCAAATTCCTAACTTGGAAATTGTGTTTTTGGTGGCCATCACCTCTACTCGCAGGATTTCTGAGATCCATGCTTTGGTCATGGACCCTCCATATACTGTCTTTCATAAAGATAAAGGTGTTTCTCCACACGCACACCAAGTTTTTGCCTTGGGTGGTGTTGGAGCTCCATTTGACCCTGCCGTTAGAGTTGCCCACTTACTTTCCCAACTTCCAGAATGAGGGGGAGTGTACCCTGCACTCTCTGGATGTTAAGAGTCCTCAGAGTCTACCTGGATAGAATTAAGAACCTTCGGCAATCCGAGCAGCTGTTTGTCTCCTTCAATCCTAACTGTCTGGGTCAGCCGGTTACTACCAAATGCATTTCTGCATGGATAGAGGTTTGTCTCCGCCAATTTTATTCCATGGTGCAGATCAAGTTAGAAGACTAGGTTCGTGCCCAATCCACAAGAGCAGTTGCTATGCTCTTGTTAGAAATTCACTCTGTTCCCATTGCAGATAATCTGCAGAGCTGCTACCTGGAGCTCAGTGCACGCATTCATCAAGCACTGTGCTCTGGATGTCCATGCCAAGCAGCATGCCTCCTCTGGCAGGACAATCCTCAATGGACTGTTGTCCAGAGTGAGCTGCGGCTCCCACTGCTCTGCTTAGGGGAACTTGTCTGAGCTTGGTATTCATCTCATCAGTGTTGAAGATACGGTCCAGAAAGATATAAAAATTACATACTCACCGTAATTGTTGATCTTCTTGGGCCATCTTCACCATTGATTCACATGTCCACACACTATCCCCTGGCCCCGGGCTCAGTCTTCTGTTCTTGGTCTGCACCTTTCCTTGTTTTGGTTTTGGCTGTGAAGACACTGCTTCTTGTTTTGACCTTCATATAGGGGTCACAAGGGCAATCTTATGCCCTTTAGGTTAGGTGTTTTTACTTAGGTTGCGCTGCACCTCCTCAGTAAAAAGGTACTGAGGTGGTTGAGGGCTGTTGCAAGATAGGCTATGCAGCACGAGCTAATCTCCAGGTGCCACGCATACACGCAGCCTATCTTGGCGCTGGCCCTTCTGAAGATTTTTGGCTTTTGCTGGGTCCTAGCGCCTCCAGCTCAGAATTCATCAGTGTCAAACAATGGTAATGATGGACCAAGAAGATCAACAATTACGGTGAGAACGTAATTTTCATTTTTACTCACATATTACAGTTACACCACACCACACCAAAACCATGCCACCCCAGCCTCCACTGATCTGGTGGCAGGTGCCAATAACAACAGCTCCAGCAGATGCTGGCTTCAGGGCTTGTAAGCAGGATGGAGAATAACTTGATCCATTGGGTTAGGAGGGAAAAACAGAACATAAAAAAGCATTAGAAAGCCAGATGGCACATCTATGATACTGCTGCTAAAGTGATCAAAAGAAATTAACTTTTTTTTTGTGTGTGGGGGATACTTTTTTCTTTTTTTCTTTTTTAAATATAATTTTTATTAAGTTTATATAAACGAGATACACATTTCATTTAATCAATGAAAGAGTGCGTGAGCATCTCTAACATACTTCCTTGATCACAAGACAGTTACATGTTGACAGTATGTCCATTCTCTAACGGTTCAGTTTTGCATTCAAGAGACATCTTCACAGATCACTTAATATTATTAGGACTCTACATCATTATATCCTTGCAATGATCATACAACTCCCCCCTCCTTCTCAGTGAGAGCAACGGTGCATGCCCCCCCCCCCGTACTTTTATGTTCAAGGCACAAAAGATGCATCAATTTCCCATCATATACAGCACCCTCTTTGCCATTTGTCATTAAATTTTGCAGATTTATCTTGTATGGCTGCTGTAAGTTTTTCCATCTGACAAATAGATAATGCAATTTTTCTCCACTCTTCTATTGTAGGGTTTATTTTGGACATCCATTACCGGTTATGCCTTTATGACCGCTAGTAGATATGTGGGCAACAGGGTGCATCTCCAGGGAGGGTTGTGATATGGCATGACAGACATTAGTACCCTCTCTCCCGACAAGTCCACTCCCTTCCCCAAGCATTCCTGTAGAGCTAAATGAAATGCGTACCAAAATGGGGGCAGCAATGGGCATTCCCAAAATATATGGCCCAGATCAGCTATCCTGAAATTGCAACTACACCAACATTGACCATTGTTTTGAGGTACAGTACAACCTCCGAGGTCCGAACTTCAAAGAACTGGACTGACCGGTTAACCGAACCCCAGCACTAAACACAATTAAGCATTTGCTTGATGAGGAACGCCGAAGGATACTCGCACCAGCATACGTTTGGAGAAGAAGTGGAATCAACCAATGCCAGTACAGCGCTGTCTGGAGATATATGGCTCGTTGCAGCCAGGGGAGAAATTACCTGGTTCAGGGAGTGTAGCCAGCTGCTAGACAGAAGGGCAGCTTATGGTCACAGAGCAAATAAATGCGGCTTTTATAGTAGCATCAACGGAACAAAGAATGCAGCAACATATGGCAGACACAGTGCTGGAAATGAAGAGTGCAATGTAGGACAAGGGGAAGTGGACTGTACTGGCTATCAGTAGTTTCAAGGGGAGGTTCCAATAGGTCTTATGCAGGCATAACAGTTGGGGTTAGTGGCAAACTATCTGAATCTTAAAATGTATTGTTTCATGTTAAGTGTTTACTGAACTGTATTTATCGTTTTATCGGTAAAAGGCTCTGGGTTTTGGGCGAAGTTTCAAGCAGATATAGTAAAGCAATCCATTAGTCGGTTATTTCAGAGATACGGATATTTCAGAGATATGAACACCATGCATTCCCATACTGTTTGGATCTCTGAGGTTATACTGTAAATATTTAACTAGCACCGTTGGTGCATGGAAAAATCGATATCGGCATTTCCACACATATTCTCTCCACACATGTGAGAGAGTACCTTTAATCGGGGGGGTACTTTTTTTGTTAATTATCTGAGCAGTATCCCACATAATTAACAAAAAAGGCTAAAGATAAGGGACTCGTGTACTTTACTGATATTTTGGCTACCCCCCTTTTTAACTAGATAAACCTTTGACACTAATATTTTTAAAAACTCAGTATAGAAAAAATGCATATGTAAAACATTAGGATGGAATACCTGAATCTCAGTCTTAGTATTCCATTCGAAAGACTGGCTTTAAAACTTTTGGTCCCAGAGTATCAAGCCCAGGCACAAAACAGGCAATTGGCACCCGCATGTGTGTGTTAGTTTCTGAATCCACCATACTCAGTACAGCGCTTGCATTGCGAGGAGGTGAGTGCAGTGAATGCAAATGCATTGATCCAGATGCTAGTGGGCTCAATCTGCATAGCACTGGGAGCTCACATAGGTCAATCGCACAGTCACAGCAACAGAATTTGTCAGTAGAAAAGGACCACTAGGCCCACCCAGTCTGCCCAGATGTTCCTTTTTTTTTCACTTCTTTTTCCCTCTGGTCTGTGACACGGTTGAATAAGGCCCTGTCCCATTTGCTATGCCGAAGGAGTTGAATGCGGAGATCTGTTCTGTTCTCTTCTTTTCTGTCTCCTGTCTGGTTGCACAACCAAATTTTCTTGTGAGACCTAGGAACTGATCACTCCGTCGGTCTCGCTATTCTCCACCTCTCGCTATCTTTCTCTTTGCTTGCTGTTTCTGTCTTTTTTCCCCCTTGCGTATCTGCATTTATGAAAATATATGTGAATCTTTATGTGAATCTGTATGTAATATTGGGATCCCTTTGTTTAATACTGTTTATAGTTATACTGTTGAAATGATTGCAGAGATATTTGGAACTCAAGGGGTTAACCTGAGATGCAGTTTTCAAGCCCTTTGCAGAGCTCTGAACAAGAGGTCAGTTCTGGGTCGCTATGTACTGTTTTGCTGCACCTAAAAGGAAACTGACAAGAACATTCTGTGGAAAAACACTATGTCTCCTTAACGAGCTCCCTGCAAAGACTTGTTCTAAAATGAGCAGCAATGCTTTTGCTAGGGAGACAAGGAGACTGAGAGATTTAGACTTGGAATTAAGAAATACCCTCAGAAAATGAACTTAGTTTTCTCTGTTTGTACTGCCATTGTAAATAGTTATACTGAGTAATTTTTATTTTTTATTTTGCTGTTGTTGAGAAAATAAAATGCTATTTGTGAATTTTGAAACTGCTTCTGGTCATCCTATGCTTCCTGACCTGCGCCTCGATGACACGTCACCGCTTGCTGGGGCCCCATCAGCCATCTCCCTCCCTGCTCGGATCCTCTCCACCGGGGTCCCTGCTCCTCCAACCCACCCATGACTCACCTGTATGTGGCATCCCCTGGTCCACCCCCCGGGGTGGGGATGCCTTCAGCACCATGGCAGTTGTCCCTCATTATCCAAGGCCACCACTGGTGAAGGTGAAGGAAGGAGGCAGTTGGGGTCCGGAGGGCAGGATCCAGTGATAGACATGGAAGACTTTGAGTGGCGCCTTCCTCCCAGCAGGTGGGGTATTTCCTGAGTTTCTGGTCCCTCCCTGTTGGAGGCATGGACGTGCAATGCTATCCAGCACAAGACAGGCGCGCTCCTGCACCCTTCCACAGGACATCTGCTGTCACCTCTCCCCGTGCCCAAACTTGATCCCCAGCGATAGTACCCCCCTGTCTCCACAGGGAGTCAGTGAGAGCCAGGAGATCACAACCCACCCTCCCCAGGAGAAGAGAGCTGTCCTGCAGATGCTCAATCCTTTCCTCGCTGGGCAACCCCCAATGACCCGAGCCCTCTCCTGACCCCAGGTCACCAGCATGGAAAGAGGTAAGGCATTTGGGTGCCTCAGTCCTCTGTACCACTGGGCCAGCTGCCCAGATGTTCCTTGCCTAATCTGTCTCCACAGAATCTAACTGTTCTCTGGTGAGCTTCCCTGCCTTATTACTAATATACCTCTATGTTTATCCCACACATGCTTGATGTTCCCTACTCATTTTGCTTCCACCACTTCTGCTGGCAGTCTGTTCCAGGAGTCTACCAACCTTTCAGTGAAGTAGTACTTCCTCACATCCCTCACCCCCCAACTTCATTGCATGCCTTCTTGTCCTGGTGTTTCTTCTTCTTTGAAAGAGACTCCCCTCCGGCACCTATTCACGCCTGTGAGGTACTTATCAGTCTCTAACATGCCCCCTCTTACTCTCCTGTCCTCACTTCTCTTCCAGAGTGTACATATTGAGATCCCGGAGTCTCCCCTCATAGGGCTTCTCGTGCACCCCCCACACTATTTTATTTGGCCTCCTCTGGACTGCTTCCACCCCATCTATGTTCTCTCTGAGGTGCATCCTCTAAAACTGGACACAGTACTCCAAGTGGGGTCTCAGCAATGAGCGATATAGTGGTGAGACCACCTCCCTCATCCTGCTGGAGATACCCCTCCCTCTATACCCCAGCATTCCACTAGCCCTAAACACTACTGTGTCACACTGCCCTGAGACTTTGAGGTCATCAGTTATACTAACCACAAGGTCAGGGGTCAACCTTAACTTTTTTTGTACTAGCCAGCCAGACAAGTTGATTAAAAACCCTACTAGCCCGCAGATGGTTGCACTAGCCCACAGTAATAATGGTACATTTTGATCAGTTATAATGGAAGCATGCAAGCCAAAAAATGCTCTGATTATTGCATATTTATCCTGCTCCCACATTGCTTCCTGCCCCAGCAAAAAAAAAAAGACTGTAATCCAATCACACGCAGTGTGTACCCCCTCTGTTTTTTACCATGTGCCCTTTGCTTCCTCCTTCTTCGCCCCCCTCTCCACCAAACCAGAGGATACCATAGTAGCAAATGTTCAATCAAGCAGTTCTAGCTGTGCACACACAATAGCCAACATCATCATGCACCTCACCACAGTCCCACCCTGATCTGCAGGGCAATGTACAAAGTCAGACAGAGAAAGAAAATCTCACCCCCCACCATGTGATTAACCAGACCTGCACTTCTGGAAGCTTTCTTATACTGTAAAGTGAGCCGGGGGCAGTTCTAGGATTTCTTTGGAGAGAGTTAAAAGAACACAGGAGGCTTGGGATATAAGAAACTTTGACATATCTGTTTGTATATACCAGGCACAAAAGTATTAATTTAACATGCTCTGCCCTAACAGCAACAACATTTTTCATAACAGTGTCCTTTCACCAACCAAAGGGGAAGCAGTATACAGGCATGATGCTGTACTGCCTGTCTTTCTGTATTGGATGATCTGTGCACACCAGGAATACCTATTTTAATCGTTCACATTATATATTTTACTAAGGTTTTGCTTTGTATCATACGTGTTTCAAAGCATTGTTTTTAGGATGAAATGACATGCTAGGTGGTATAAGGGTGGGACTGCATGGATGGCATTGACTGGTGTGATCCATTAAGAGGAGCTGTGGATCCCTACACCAGTCAGTAATGGTGGCTATGGGTCTATGGATGGCCACTTCAGAGTCTAGTCTGCAGTGGTGTCAAGGGAAAGTATAGAGTTGACAGACCACCTGGCTGGGCAGACAGTGTATATACATCATAGCATTCTGCTATTACTGTGTCGGATACAGACACTCAAAATGTTGGGAATTGAGGCACAATGGTCTTAATATTGTGGGACAAATCAAGGACAAGTTCAGCAAACTGGAAGCTAGTGATTTCACAGCACTCTACCCTTGATCACAGCATGCACACTACCTGAATGTCCTAAAAATTGAGTGATAATGACTCACATTGAGTCTTTTTTTGGATCCCCCTCTTGAACTGGCAGATAATTGCAGCTCTTAATGAGCTGTTAATCACACCAGGCCACCTGGAACACTGAGGGAGATTAACAAAAGGACTACAGCCTACTAAAGTAGGGACTTTTTCAACTTCATTAACTGCCATGAAAAGCCTGCACTAGTCAAGATGGACAAGTAGGGCGTTAGCTGCACTAGCCCTGATCAATTTGCACTAGGTTCAGGGCTAGTAAAACAATGTTAAGATCGAACCCTGCACAAGGTCCCTTTACTGCTTAGTGAGTGTCAGTACCTTCCTCCACCGTCCACTAAGGTTCTGGGTTCCTATGCCCTGGATGCATAATTTTACACCTTTTGGCACTGAACCCCAACTGCCATGCATTTGACCTCTCCTTGAGTTTCCCAAGATCCCTGTACATTTTCTCCAGCCTAACGTAAGTGTTTGCCATACTGCAAATTTGGGTATCATCTGTAAAAAGGCATACCTTCCCTCCTAGTTCTTCTGCAATGTAACCTATGAAGACATTGAAGAGGACTGTTCCCAGTACTGAGCCTGTTTAGATTCATCGGGCATGACCTCCCACCCCATCACTATCACTGAAGTGAGACTGATTGTGATCTAAAGTTGCTAACCTCCTCCCTGCTGTCTCTCTTATGTAGAGGGACCACATCAGCTGTTCTCCAGTTCTCCAAAACCTCACCTGTTTCCAGTGATCTGTTGAATAAGGCTGTTGGTGGGGCAGATAGCAGCTCCCTAAGTTCCTTTAATACCCTTGAGTGTATCTGGATCCATAGCTTTGTCCACCTTCAGAGCTGCAAGTCCCTTCAGGACTCTTTCCACTGACAGTGGACTTGTGTCCACCTCCCCCAACTCTGTTCCTGCTACTCCCTGGAGGTCTGCCCCCCACTGTGAAGCCTGAGCAGAAGTATCCCTGGTGCCTAGCAGTACCCCGACACCCTGACTCCATAGGACTTTTCCTGGTGCTTAGCTGTTCATCCCGCCCCACTCCAGTCCATCCTTTTCCCTAGTGTCCAGCGATTCCCACTAATGCAAACTGCTTGGTTTGCAAGCCAGTGCATGTGGTTATTGCCTGCTTTTATAAGGGGCCACATTGCTCGGAACATGGCCTCTATGGATCATTTGCATTGAGGCCCCTTCCCTGATTCTGGGGCACTCACAAACTTCTTTGCTGGCACCCAGGAATGTTATGAGACCCTGGCAGGTATGGCTTAGAGCAGGGGTTCTCAAATGGTGAGGCCAGCCTCCCTTGGGAGGCCCCAACCTGTTTCAGGGGAGGCTCAAGCAAGTCTGAAAAAGTACTGTATTTAAATTTTGAGTTTTATGTATTTTGTGTGAAGAGATAGAGCAAACTGAAAGAGGAAAATAGTAGGCAAATTTTATGTACTTATTTACTAATAGGTGACAAGGGAAGGTGAATGAGCCAAGGCTCATTTCAGGTGTACCTGGGGAAGGGTAGGGAGTGAATGCATTTCAAAAGGTAAATGCAAAACAATTAAGAAATACACAATGAACAATAGTGCAAACAAATATGAACAATAAACTAATAATGAGTGGTGGTAATTGATCAATTTGTAGCCTGATGGCAGAACAGCCCAAATACAAGGGTTGAGCATTGAAGTGCTAAGAGCAATAGCAGGAAGGAGTAAAATAATCCCAGAGAAGTTGCTTAGGAGCAGGGAAGGAGGGGGAGAGGCAAAGTATGTAGGAAGGTTATTTCATATAGAGAGGAAACAGAGAAAGTAGCCTGACCCATGAAGATACTGCAACAAGGGGTAACAATGGTTAAAGAATGAAATAGTGAGCAAGTAGGCTGGCCTGTGTGTGTGTGGGGTTGGGTCACAATAAGCTTAATAATAATATTTATTTTATTTATTTGTTATTTAGATAACACCTTTGAGCACAGGAGCTCTTTTTCAAAGGTTCCACGTTAGTATAAAACAAAGAACTGAATGTGAGCCAAGTACTCAAAAGGGTTTCAATTTATTTGTGGTGTGCTGCGCAAAGTACAGTATGTTATTTGTCTTTGGGAAGGTCCAAGATTATTTCAGTTTTTGGGGGAGGCTCAAAATCTTTTTCACGGATTTGGGGAGGCTCACTGTGACAAAGTCTTAGAACTATTGGCTTAGAGGAGTTGGAAGCAATTTGCGAGCACTGAGATGTCTTTGCAGTCACTTCACACTTACCATTCACTTGGAACATTGTCTAGATTTGTAGTCCAGTTTCATCTAATGTCTAAAATTTAAATTTGTCTTTTTTTTTTTTTTTTACCAGGCAGAAGCATCTTCAAAGAGTTGTTTATTCAAATGTTCCAACTGCCCAGTACTTTGAACAGTTTAATACCGCAAGTCGATGAAGTAACTGAGGACAGACTGAGGATATAGCATTCAAATGATCTTGAAAATATTTGTTTAAAACATTCCTATTGTAGTGTATAAGGGAAAACTTAATGATAACCTATACCGTTTATAGGTGTCATACTTTTATTTTGTGCTTTTTACTGAATTATGTGAAAGTTCGATCAATTGTACTATTAACTGGTGTCCTACTTTTATTTTGTTGCTTGTATCGAGTTAAGTGAAACCTTGATAACCTTTCACTGTTGAACAATGTCATGTTTTTACTTTGTTGCTTGTATTTATCTATATGAACTTCATAGCTTTAAATGCAAATGTTTTTCTTTGTGTACTGCTAAGAGACTCGAGTAACTCAAAGAAACTCAAAGTTTTACTTGACCAGAATATGGCTTCTCATGCATGTTATAAGCTTCAGAACATTGTGTAACCAATCCGAGCATGACTAGCAGGTACTATGAGACACAAAGTCTGCTGATTAAGAATGTTGTGATTTAGCCAGTTATCAGACTCCCCCCACCCCTCCCCCCGGTGGATATTACCTCACTCTCAATACAAAGCACCTTAGAATGGGCTCTTTTTTTGTCAGTGACCAAAAGGTTGTTTACTCTAAAGCCCCTTGACTTGCAGAAGTTGAACATAGCTTAAAGAAGACTCTACTAAGTCAGAAAATAGCAGTCACTTATCTTTTGAGCCTTATGTTATCTGTCTTAGATGAGCAGATAGGGTGTGTGTGCAGTTTGTACTAGAGGTGTACAAGCCAGAGCCTGGCTTGAGCTTAGTGCCTGGCTCCATTCAGCTTGACTTCTATAAGCAATTGAGAGCCAATGTCAAACCAAGTCAGCTGTAATCAAAGAAAGCATTTCTGTGAGCTTGAGCAGTTGGTGCAGTGGCTGTTATTCAACACAGGAAGGACACAGTATCATAGAGGTCAGCTTGTAGCAGAGATGGCTTGACTTGTGCATTGGCTCATAAAGTCTAACCAACCCCCTGACTTGGCTCTGGCTTGCCTCTAGATGAAAGATTCCTGACTTTCCCACCTCTAGTTTGTACTCATATAGGACATCCTGTCAAATGTTGGATTTCTATTAAATGTGGCATTACAGAAGGCATTACAACCCTTGAAGCCCATTGTCTAAGAATGTGGTCAAGGCAGTGACCACAGTACTTGAAAAACTGTAGCTACTCAGCTGTCCTGTCGGCATAATGGTAGCGCTACCTCTTGTGGCACCAACGACCTGGGTTCAGAAGCGAACTCAGAGCATTGGAGGATTGGCAGGGGGACGGAGAGGATCAAGCATCTGAGGGACTGCTCTCCTCCTCCGGGGGTGGGTGGGGGGCACAGAGCCCGGCATGCACCTGACCCCTAGCAGAGGCTAGGGGGAAGGCTGTCTGAAGCCACTGGATGTGCATGGAGGTGCGGCAGCCATCGACATACATCGTACGGAAATGTGCAACATGCGTCATGATGGCATTGCACATCTGCACCACCTCCTAGGAGAATGAGGAAAAGTCCAGCTGGCAGGATGACACCGGTTCCCTGCAGCCCTGCACCTGGCTATCCAGGCCCTGTCCAGCGAAATGGGACCCAGACCAATGCAGGGGGTTGGGGAACCCCACCAACCCTGTTAGGTGGGCAATCCCTGGGGCCAGATGCTGGATAAGGTAAGCGCTGGAGGATGCTGAGGTGACGGAGGGTGGGGGGGATTAGTAGAAGGGGGACTGTTGGACAGGGGAGACAAAAAAACTGTAGCTGCAGTGGGTCCTGCATTGTGAGGGATGCCCAAAGGGATATGATTCACTTTACAATCATATTCATTCATTTATTTTATATTTATGATTCTGAAAGTATAACTTATATAACATCAACATAAAATGCATTTTGTTTTGCTGGTTAAAAATATATTAGAAATATATTTGTAGCAAAATAATCTCCATTAAATACCAATGTTGAAACACCAACTACTTTAGTAATTTTGTCATTGCAATCTGTACCCCAAGATCTCAGAACTGCAACATTCTATGGCAAGCAAAATGATGTCATTCATGTTTTTGCATAATTTTACTCCTACTAAAAGTGGCCACTTGGACCCCTTTGTATGAAAAGTAGTTAATTCAGTCACTGCTTGTTTATATCGCTACCTTTTTACTTAGTTTTTCAATATTTGCAATAGTTGTATTTTATTATTATTTGTATATAGGATAGTGTATGCTAGCCCATATGCAACCACAGTATTCTCTATACCAAGTGGTTTCCATGATGATGAGGACCTCGAGAGTGAAGCCCGAGAGGTCCCTTTCGTCATGGAAACCATGAGGTATAGAGATTACCGTGGTTGTGTATTTGGACTACCATACACTTTACTTTATAGTGTATGGTGCCCAAACATAACTTAGTTTTTCATTGTTCCGTCGAAGTGTTTGCCAACGGGGGCCAGCACTTCTGGTATGTCCAACTCCAACCGCCCCCTGACCCTATAAACAGCGCTGTTGGGGGTGGTTGCATCGTGATGCGCCTACTAACAGAGAACGAAAAATCGTTCTGCGTTAGTAGGTACGTCACTAGTACAGCAGAACGACTTTTTTGTGTGCATGAATTTCCATACACTATTGCATTCTGCCATACACTGTATACAGTATTTTAGCATTTTCCTCCAGTTCTTGATCGGTTCCTGGAACCAGAGAAAAGTCTCACATTGCGGTTCCCACTTTAGAGTGGTAACTCATATTTTTGCTAATAAAGTTTGACATTTATTTCAAAAGTTTCACCAAGAAATACATACTGAGGTGGTAACAGCTGGTTTCCAGATGTGTCCTGGGGGAAAGGAGGACAATGAGGAACACGAAGAATAGTGCTGGATGATAAAATGCTGGCAGTAGCCGGCCTGGTGGCGCTGAGGGTTGAGGCGATGAACGCCACACCGACGGCCCGCGTTTTGGAACAACCTCAGGTCGCCAGGGTGCCATCGGGGGAGAGCTGGAGCGGGATTTCCCCTACAGGGTTCCGCCTGTTCCTCCGTAGTCCCGCCTCACATTGGGTGGAGGTCCCATTAGTGCACATGCAGCAGGAGTGGCGACATAGTCTGGGGTGGGGTGGAGGGATCACACTGGATCCTGACGTGCGCCTATGCATGTGTACGCCATGACCTTGGGAAGGGAGAAAAGGAAAAAGAAAAACTATCTATATATATGTATATATATATTTATATATATAGCTATGTACTGTATATATACAGTATAGATGGCAGCAGCAGAGTGTCTCTGTCAGTGTAGAGACGCCATATTTTCCATATTTTTTCTAATTTAAAATAGTTTTCTTGTGTACCGCTGGTAGATTGAGAAGGAGGGAATTGTTGCCTACATAAAGGTGTGGGATTTGTGTGTTTGATGTTGGCTGGGAGCAGGATAGTCACCACATTTGTTCTGTGGTGAATCACTTCTAATGTAAATTTAATTTATATACTTCAGCAATTTGTTTGTGGTTTTTGTGGGGTGATCTTTGTGACCAAAATCTGCTGGCTTGTTGCTGTAGTGGCCTGTTAATTATGTGATACTGTGATTTTGCTTTCTGGGCTGCAGATTTCTTGTTGTTGGGGTGGGGGGCTTTTGAGGCATTTCTTAGCCAGAATCCAGCTGTTGCTGAGAAACGCCTTTCATGGCTAGTGTTCTGCTTCTAATAGAACATTTGAAGTAGCAGCCCCCTGAGTTCTAGAATATTGAGATTTGCTCTTAAAGAGACACTGTCAACCTGTTTTGCATCATATTATTTCTTGTTAACAACACAATTTTATGATTGCTTACCTTTTCTAACATTCATTAATGTTGCTGTTTGTTTTGTCTGTCTCCTTGTTTAGTAGAACTGAAATACATACTAATGTGTATTTATAAACAACTTTGTTTTGTTTACAATCCTGTGTCTGTTCTTACTGCATACTTCCAAAACATTGGTAGCACCCCCAAACAGTGCAGTCACTCATGAGATAGTAGCCACCTAAACTCCTTCTGCATCATGACTGGCTAGATTATGTTGGGGGTGTTCCTAAATCCAGGAAAGATGCAGTGGGAGCTGATCAAGGAATGTAAACAAACCAGTTTGTGTGTGATAACACCAGTATGATGGGCAGAATGTTAGCAATCATACAATGTTTTTTTTAAACAAATAACTCTTTGAGGCCTAAGGGGGTCGACAGTGTCCCTTTAACGTTTGGGTGTTAGTAAGATTTGATACCAGTGAAATAGATATTTGTTTTTGTATATTTAGATGTAGGCATTTGTTAAGGGAGTAAGTAAGGTTAAGGGGTAAGCAAGGAAGGTGTAGGAAGTACTCTGTATGTAACAGAACTCCATATATAAGGTAGGCCTTTTTGGTTCTAGTCTAAGGGTACTAGGCAGACAGAGGAAAGCAAATTATTAAAAACGGTCTACGGTTGCTGGTCAGCCGGCACAGTGGTGGTGCTACCATTTGTGATGCTGACAAACTAGCTTCAGAAGCAAGCCCAGGTGTTGGAGGGCGGTCTGGGAGGAGGAGGATCAGTGTCCAGCAGGACTGATTTCCTCTGGGGTGGGAGGGGGGTGAGGGTGGGGACCAGACTGATGCTTGCCTGGCCCCTGGTGGAAGCTGGAGGAAAGGCAGCCCAGGTCAGCAGGTCAGAGATGGGGCAGATGTTGGCACGCGATGTGCAGGAACACGTGGTGCGTGCCTTTACATCCTTGCACAACACACCTCCAGGAGACAGGAAAATGGGGGAAAAAAAACAGCTGGCAGAATTATGCCATTCGCCGCACACCCCACATCTGACAACTTAGGCACCTCCCACGATCTAGATCCATTCCTGGCAGGTTGAGAGGACTCCCTTCCACCCTGCCATGGAGGGCAAGCCGTGGGGGACTGTTGGAGAAGGTGAGTCCTGAGGGAAGCTGAGGTGATGGGGCTGAGCAAAGCTGTGTGAAGGAGTGCCAGCCAGAGAGGGAGAATAAATAGAATAGCAAAAAGCAAAACAAAAAAATGGTCTAATGTTTTCATGGGACCAGTATGGAGATGAGATACAGTGGGGAGGTGGTCAGTTGGGACTGTGGGGGCGCTCTTCTCCAGGTTACGCTCTGGAGGAGGGGGCAATGCCCCATCTGCAGGACCTTTGTATAGCTTAATGGTCAGCTAGTAGCAGCAAGACATGAGATATCTCAACTGTGGTACCAGCTCAGATAAGGTCCACCGCACACACACCCATTCCCCTAGAGGCCCAGTGATCCAGGGCGCTGAAGGGTGGTGACGAAGGGGAGATGGAATGATGGCAGGGGCAACCACAAGGTTCTCCCCTTTTATCCGTACAGCTAACCCTGTGTCCAGTGGGACAGTTCCCCAAATTACCACAGTTCTAGGTGAAAAACTAGAATTTGTTACAAAATTCAAGTATCTGGGAGTTTGGGTAGACCAAAGACTCTCCTTCACTGAACATATCAAGGACTTGCTAAAACGACTTCAGCAAAGGCTTGGATTGTTTTTTAGAATCAACCAATTTCTCACCAGAGAGGCCAAGAAACAACTGGTCCAATCCATTTTCCTATCATTGGTTGATTACGCTGACTTCCTCTTTAGCCAATGCCCCAACTTTTACATGGCTAAACTGGACACACTCTACCATCGAGCACTGATTTTTATAACGGGACTCCCCTTCGACATGCATCACTGCACCCTATATGCGGCAGTGGGGTGGACATCACTAAAGTTCAGGCGCCACAGAAACGCCGCTCTCTGGACCTATAGAGCCATCTCTAATAAGCTGCCTTACTATATCTCCTGCTGTCTTCCCCTGAGTATAATTGGGAAATATGCATTAAGAAGTTACTCAGCTATTACACTTAAAGTACCCAAAGCAAAATCCTGCTTCGGCAGGGCAGCCATAAGCTTTGTGCTACCTACCTTATGGAACAATCTACAAAAAAACCTCAAATTAAGCACTCTAATCGGTATAAATGCCTTCAAGATGCTTTATTTCCGTACAATCAGAGAAGTATGTAACTGCTTCACCCACTCAGACCCAGTACCAGTGTCTGCATTGGTATATAGCCACGCCTAGACCCAATTTTTAGTACTGACCCCCCAGCTTGCTCCTCACCAGCCTAATTGTTCTCTCTCTCTCTTATCCCCGTCTTATCAACACTAGGCCCGTCCATCCCCTTATTCTTCCTTTCTCAACCTCAGATAGGAACTCACTAACCTGGGTTGTGACATCCTACCATGCCCCGTACTTTAGAGCATTCAATCCCGGGGCTCACACATACTCCTTTTCTCCATCCACCTTCTCTACATCCCGTTTTACCAACTCCTTTCTGTGCACCATGCCCTCCTAGCCTTTCTCCCCCTACCTCCCTCCCTTCACCTCTACCTGGTGTATATTTTTATTTTTTTCTTCCGTTACTTCCTCCTGCAACCTTAGATAACCTGCTTTATCTTCCTATAGACATTTCTATGTATGTAAATACCGTGTAATCTGTACAATATCTGTATAATTCTTTGTACATATGAACTTCTTTTTCTTCCTCTCTGTAAAGAGTATTATCTGTAATGCCTTGTAAATACCTCTGTTGACTTGTATATACAATTGTTCATGCTCCACCCAGGTCCATCTTGCAAATGAGCTGCTGCTCAGTGATGAACGCCTGGTTAAATAAAGACTTGACTGATTGATTGACAAGGGGTTCAACCAGTCTCACACCATCCAGACAGCAAATAGCTTTACACCCCTGGTGGAGGCTCAGGTACTGGGGGGAAGGGACTCTGAGTTAGTTGTGGGAAATGGGCAGGATGACTTGGTGGCATCCGGTTGGGGTGAGCAGGAGGAAGTCAGCAAGGATAGTCGTAGTGATTGGGGACTCGGGGATTAGGAGAGTGGAGAGGGTTGTGGGCGGGGAAGGATGGGGAATGAAATTATCAGAAGACAGTCTGGGATATAGATAGGATAGGGAGGATGGTGGAGAAATGGGAGGGGGAGCTGAGGGTGCTGGTACACTTGGTGCCAAAGATCAGTTGAACTAGTCTGTGGAGGCAAGTGAAGCAAAACTTTAAGAGGCCGGGGACAGATTTAAAGCGCATTCAGCTTCCCTGGCTTATTCTGAGGTCCTCCATGTGTGGAATAGAGGGAAGGTGAATAGCAGCGTAAGGAAGGAAGAGACTGAGGAGTTTAATGGGTGTTTGAAGGGATGGTTTCGGGATGAGGGATACCACTATATAGGACTCTAGGGGGGCTTCTAGGACAGGAGGCTTTTCAGGGATGATAGCCTTCACCTACCGAGAGAGGGGGCCAGTGCTCTGGGGCAGAAGTTTGACGTTTACGCTGGATGGTTAAACTGACTGTGAGGTAGTCAGAGGCTAGAGGAACCACAGAGAGAGCAGAGCAGGTGGGGAACCTAGTTAGGGGACTGGTAGCAGCAAGGGTGGCTACAGTAAGGTTGAAATTTAAATTACATAGGTTAAGAGAAGAGCTCAATGAGGGAGCACTGACGAAGCCTACATTCAGCCTGAAAAAAACCCCAAGGAGACCAAGGAAGAATGAGGAGAAGGAATAGGAAAAAGCAGGTGGGGATCAGGCGGAAGATGGAAAGGGGTCTGTCTAAATAACAGGAGTTTGGGAAATAAAATTAGTGAGCTCCAGGCAATGGTGGCAGACACTGCAGTGGACCTAGTTGCCATCACAGAAACTTGGGCCACAGAGAATAATGACTGGGACCTGACAGCCTCAGGTTATACCATTTTTAGATGTAATAGAAGAAAAGGTAAAGGAGGAAGTGTAACCCTATTATGTCAGGAAAGGCATAGAGAAAGTGAAGGATGGAAACATTCAGGGCAGTAATGGGGAAACAGAATCACCATGGGTTCAGCTCATGGCATCCTTAGGCAAGAAACTACAGATGGCTACCATGGGAGTTCAATGACTGTCTTACCCAGCTCATGGAGGCTCCATTTGAGCTTATGGACACTGCTGACCTAAAGTATATCTTGTGGAGAACTATCTCTGATTGCCATGACCTCTGCTAGAAGGCTGAGTGAGCTGCAAGCCCTCTGCACAGAACCAAATTAACTGAACTAGTCAGTAGCACTTCCTGTGCTTTACCCAGAACACTTCAGCCCAGTTGAGCAAAAATTGCATAGCCTTGACTTGAAAGAGAGTTTGGCGTATCTGTATGGACTGGACAGAGATGTCAGATACAAAAAACACTCAGCTTTTTGTTACCTGTGGTGAGTTTGGCAAAGGTAAACCGCCTTTATAGAGGTCTGTCTCTCACTGGATAGTCTCTTGCATTCAGTTCTGCTATGAAAAAGCCACCTAGAGGCTTAAGGGTGCACTCCGCAAGGGGCACCTCTGTGTATATGGCATTCTCAAGGGGTATCCCTTTATTAGACATCTGCAAAGCAGCTACCTGGAAAACAGTACACACCTTCTCAAAGCACTATTCTCTATACATACAGTCCAGAAGGGATGCCAGCTTTGAAACTGCTGTATTGCAGAACCTTTTTCCAAAGTAGATTCTGGACCCAGCCTCCCAAGGTACTGCTGTATAGTTTGCATAGTGTGAAACCACAAATGAGGGATTCTTGAGGTTAGCAGAAAAAAATTACTCATTGTAGTAAAGCTGTTTCTTCTCAGGGATCCCTCATTGTTGTTTCACTCTCCCACACTGCTTCCCCTTCCAGAATCTGAAAATAGGTTCTCACAGTAATCAGTTAATTTTACTTATGTTGCTTGAGCATTACTATTGCAGTTTTTCTCTACGATTTTAAGTTGTTTTCTCTGTATATTTACATTTTACATTTACGTGTCTGTTTTAATTTAGTTGGTGTTTTTATTTTCAGAAATTTGAGGTTTACAGACATTTTTGGTAGCCTTTTAGCTACCTTCAGTAGCCACCTTCCATTCTAGTTATAGAAACAAATCTGACAGCTGCGAAAGGAGAAGGTGGCTGCAGAGTTTTTCATACACCCATTCTAATTCTAAGTTCTATTCATAGAGCAGGGTTTGTCTCCAGGGCATCTGTCTTTGTGGAGATTAATGCATAGAGTGAAACCATAGTGAAGGATCCCTTAGAAATAACAACATTACTATGGTGAGTGATTTTTTTCTTCCTGTAGAATGCACCAAGTCTTGGGTGCAGCTTTTTGTGGATGCTGTCCACGTGCGCTAAGAAACTGATGTGCCGGTTTAGCCAGACCCCAAGGTACTTGAATGAGGGGACATCCTTAATTCCTGCACCATCAAAGGTATGGGAGATGGGGAGAGGGGTGAGCTTGGTAAACCACTGCCTAGTGTCAAGAACATAGAGACCATTTTCTTGGCACTGAGGGACAGCTGATTATCCAGGAACCAGTGCTGAATGTTAGTAAAGTCCAGTTGGAATCTGGCCAGGAGGACTGAGACACAGGGGCCGGAGGCAAAGAATACCATGCCATCTGAGTACATGTGGATGGAAGCAGAGGAGCAGGCAGCAAGGAGGTCATTCAGGAAGATGGAGACGAGTAATGGCCCAAGGACAGTCCCTTGGGGGACACCTGAGCTGATGAGGAGTGGGGGGATATGGATTCTCCAGTCCGGAC
Source organism: Neoceratodus forsteri (assembly GCA_016271365.2). Classification (NCBI taxonomy): domain Eukaryota; kingdom Metazoa; phylum Chordata; order Ceratodontiformes; family Ceratodontidae; genus Neoceratodus; species Neoceratodus forsteri. Next base: position 1,655,315,280 of record CM028131.1, read on the forward strand.
AGCTTGAAACCTGCCATAAAGTTAGGAGCAGAACCAACCAACTGAGAAGTCGGAGAGCCCTGCTGCCGTGAGCTTGTCCAGAAGGAGGGGGAGGACAACAGTGTCAAAGGCTTTGACCAGGCCAACAAAGATGGCAGAGATAACCTAGCCCTGATCCGTGTCAGACGGAATGGAGTCAGCTACTGAAGGAGTGAGGTGGTGATGGAGTGGGACTTCTGGAAGCCAGACTGGAAAGGGTTGAAGAAGGATAAATCAAGAAAGGGGGAGAGGTGAGATAGCACAAGGTGTTCTTGGATCTTCGTCAGAATGGGGAGAAGAGCTTTGCTTCCTTCATCTCCAGAGGGAAAGAACTGAGGAGGGCGCAGGCCCGCCTGTGCCTTTATATGGTTGGCAACATTGGCTGATGTTGTCGTCTACAGCATGGGCAGACCCAGCTGTACTGCTGAAAATCTTGTGTGTGGATTCCCCATTCACTGACTGTGAAGTTCCTACTGTGTAACCTGATGGCTGAGATCTCCTCAAAGAGCTACTGTTATGGTAAGTTCTTATGTAACTGTTCATTTTGTCCATTTCACCTTTGAACTATTGCTTGTAAGAGGGCACCTGTCCTACTACTCACAACTTTGGAAAAAGAACACCACAGACAGGCAGTTCCTGGGGCTAGTAGGACTGGCCTTAACTTTTCAATTTGTAAAACTTCCAAAGCTAAGCACTATCAGAGTTTTTCCAACTCAAAATATGGAGCACAAAGAACTGGATGTGGAGGTAAGAAAGCTGATTCAACTAGGTGTAGTGGAAAATGTTCCAATTTCCCAAGTGGGGACAGGCTTCTTTTTCAGATACTTTCTCGCTCTAAAGAAAATGGGGAATGATGACCCATTCTGGGCCTAAGGTTCCTGAGCAGGCATCTAAAAAAGGAAATGTTAAGATAAGCAGCACTTCAAGTGTTTTTTAAACAACAGGAATCCATCAATGGGATGCCTTGCAAATGGCATCAGTGCACAGGAGTGTGCTGCCTCCGATATAGAACTTATTCAAATGCATAGAATTTGGAACTAATTTCAATCACTGCACTGTGTATACAGAGTTTCTGTCAGTAGTGGTGGCACACATTCACTGCAGGGAACTGCGGTGTTTCCCCATCTAGACCACTGGCTAGTATGCGGGGAAAAACTAGGAAGCAGTGAGCTCCATTCAAGTAGTAAAGATCACCCTGCAGGGATTAGGCTTCCTTCAAAATCTGGAAATATCTCATCTGGTGTGGAGGGGTTGTGGGATAACAGATAAAAGAAACAAGCTAAAAACAAAGAACCTCAATGCAGAAACACTGAAAAAAGGGTTATCACAAAGGGCATTGGCAACAAATCAAGTTTCAAAGAAATACAACATCATACATACTTCCATAATGCAAAGCATCATGGGATATATGCAAATCACCATGTGGTTTCAGACTTGTTCAGTTTACAGCAACTTACATGCATTTTAAATTGCACAATTAACTTAATTTCTGTATTAGTCACCTAGTACTTTTTACCATTATCAAAAACACCTAGTGTCATGGTATTTTCAACATTTACAGGTTTCATAAACATAAGGTGTATTATGACGTAGTGCTATTACATACTAAATCCAACAACGATAAACACAGCCTGTTTTACATATGCTTGGAGGTCACAACAATAACCTCCATGTACGAGGTTTGAGAGGGAAAAAGAAAATTAAAGAGGACATTATAGCATAGTCAAGAAAGGAGGGGGGGTGCTCATAGGTGGCCAACCTTATGGACTAGAAACATACATAGAAATATAGAAACATAGAAGTTGACAGCAGATAAGGACTGCAAGGCCCATCCAGTCTGCCCATTTCGTTTTCTGCTTTAAGAATGTGCCATCGGCCTTTGCTCTGTCAGTAGTCTATATATTCATACTCATATGTATTGCTCCCTTATGCCTATCCCATATCTGTTTGAAGCCCTGGACTGTATTCATATCCACCACTTCCTGAGTTAGGCCGGTCCATGCATCCACCACCCTTTCTGTGAAAAAGAACTTCCTCACATTATACCTTAACTGGCCTCCCTCTAATCTCATGCTGTGTCCTCTTGTCCTGCTATTTTTCTTCTGTTGAAACATGTTAGACTCTTTCACCTTGTTAATGCCCTTAAGGTGTTTGAATGTTTCGATCATAACACCTCTCTCCCTCCTTTGCTCTAGGGTATGCATATTGAGCTCCATTAATCTGTCCTCATATGTTTTCTGATGCAGTCCCTGCACCATTTTGGTTGGCCTTCTCTGTACTGCCTCAATTTGGTTAATGTCCTTGTGAAGGTGTGGCCTCCAGTACTGCACACAGTACTCCAGATGGGCCTAACCAGTGTCTTGTAAAAAGGGATTATTACCTCCTTCTTCCAACTTGTGAGACCCCTACTAATACACCCAAAAATTCCCCTAGACTTACCTACTGCTTTAGTGGTCTGCTTGGATGATTTCAGGTCATCGGTGATGATGATGCCCAAGTCTCTGTCTTCCCTTGTGACTGCCAGCAACTCCCCTCCCAGTCTATAGGTGGCTTCAGCGTTTCTCTTCCCTATGTGCATGATCTTGCACTTCTTTGCGTTAAACTCCAGTTGCCACTCTTCCGACCATTTTGCTAGTTTATCCAGATCTCTTCTCATTCTGCCCACCCCATCTGGATCATCTACTTTGTTGCAGATCTTGGTGTCGTCTACAGACACACCTTACCCTCCAGTACTTCTGCAAAGTCTCTGATGAAGATATTGAAGAGAAATGGCCCCAGGACTGATCCCTGAGTTACCCCACTTGTAACTTGCATCTCTTCTGACTGTATTCCGTTTACCACCACTCTCTGTTTTCTGCCCGTTAACCAGTTTGCCACCCAGTTGACCAACTTCTGACCCCCCCCTCCCGAGCCTACCCAGCTTATTAATCAATCTTCTCTGTGGAACAGTATCGAAAGCTTTGCTGAAGTCAAGGTAGGCGACATCAGCTGCTCCCCCTTGGTCCACCACTATGGTTACCCAGTCAAAGAAATCTATGAGATTAGTTTGACAGGACTTTCCTCTTGTAAATCCATGCTGTCTTGGATCCTGTGCTCCTGTGGATTCCAGGTGTTGCACTATCCTTTCCTTAAAGAGTGCCTCCATAATCTTGACCACTACTGAGGTAAGACTGACTGGTCTGTAGTTCCCTGCCTCCTCCCTGCAACCACTCTTGAGGAGCGGGATCATATGAGCTCTTCTCCAGTCTTCTGGGACCTCTCCCTTGCTCAGATACTCCCTAAACAGTTCTAATAATGGCTCTGCTAGTTCCACCCTTAGCTCCTTTAGTACCCTGGGACATATACCATCAGGTCCCATTGTCTTGTCCACCCTGAGCTTATCGAGTTCTTGTAGGACCCTTTCTTTTGTGAAGGGACTAGTGCACCCCCCCCCCCAATGTCCATGGTGCTGAGCTGTGGGCCCTGCCCTACCTTCTCTTCAGTAAATACTGAGCAGAAGTATCTATTTAGGATAGATGCTTTTACGTGGTCCTCCTCCTCACATGCCCCCTTATCCCTTTGATCTTAGCAATGCCCCTCTGGACTTTCTCCTTTCACTAATGTATCTATAGAAAGTCTTGTCACCTTCTTTTACTGTTTGTGCTAGTGTTTCCTCGGTTTGGGCCATTGCCTTCCTGCTTTCCTTAGGAAGTTTGATATGCCTCCCTATCTTCATCCTGCTGTGTTCCCTTATATTTCCTGAAGGCCAGCCTTTTGGCGCTGACCTTTTCTGCTACTGTTTTTGAGAACCAACGTGGTTTCCTTCTTCTTTTTACTTCCTTTTCTCTCTAACATAATGGGATGTTGCTTCAAGTATTGCATCCTTGATGCTTGCCCACTTTGCCTGTACCCCCTCACCTGTATTTCTTTTTGCCAAGGCTAGCTTAACTCTGTTGGCTGACTTATCAAAGTCAGCTCCTCTTAAGTCCCATATTTTTGCCTTGGAATGGGATGATTTAGTTCTAGTGGTCAAATTGAACCATACCATGTGATGGTCACTGGCCCCAAGGTGACCTTCTATCTGGAAATCTGTGATCCTTTCCCTGTTAGTCAGTACTAGATCTAGCATAGTCCTGTCTCTTGTGGGCTGTTGTACCAGTTGTTTGAGTCCCTCCCCCTGCGGGGAATCCACCATGTGTCTAGTTCTGGCTGATGTTCTTGCTGGTATTGACCAATCTGTATCTGGCATGTTGAAGTCTCCCATTATCTTCTAACACTAATGTGTCTATGTCCTCCCCCTGGTCTGCAGGCTTATACACAACCCCAGTTCATATGGCTGTCCCATTTCCTGTTTCCAGGGTGACCCACAGTTCTTCTAGCTTCTTATGTGTATTCTGAATTTCTGTAGCTTTGATATTTTCATTGACATAAAGGGCCACTCCACCTCCCCCTTTTTGCACCTCGGTCTCTTCTGAACAGTACATAGCCAGGTACTGAAGCCTCCCAAGTGTGGTTACTGGTAAACCATGTCTCGCTAATGGTTACTATGTCCAGTTTAGAAAATGGGCTTTTTATTCCTTGGCATCTGATTGGCTTGTACCCTTGTCAGTGGGGTACATTAACTTTCAGTAGATGCCCAGGAAATAAAAAGTACCAGACTACAGTGGCCCTTCACCAGCTGAAGTATATTTCTACCCATCCTGCAGTCTAATTGTCTGTAATCACCTAGTAAAAATATGAAATCGCTGCCATTTTTTTTCTCGCTTAACGGGCGAGTAGATAGCTAAGCGACGAGTCTCTTCTCACTTTTGTTCACTATATTTAAACTACTCAGTCTATCCCGAGGAAAGAAAATAGCATAACTAATTTAAAGCAATGACTTACATTTTCATTGCTGCTGTCTGTCACAGATGTGACACATCCCCCTTTCTAATCGCCTGCCTGCTCTCAACGGTGACCCCTCCCCTCACCATCCCACCACCACCATGAATTAACCTGGCAACCACTAACACCTGTAATGTGCGTTCATTACCGTCATTGCAGAAGAGTTATCAAGTTAAAGAAAAAATTCCTACGGCGCCCGCCCTCTCAACCTTCTACTGCAGGACATTGGCCGCCCGCTCGCTTTCTCCATTTGCCACTCGCCAGAGTGTCACTTCAGTAACAGCCTCCTTCCTGCTACCCCCTTCCTGAGACAGCACAACATTTCAGCAGCTTACAGAAAAAAACGGCAACTTGCAGCGGGAACTGTGCCTATTCTGACACTCACTCTGCTGTCTCCCTCGGCGAAACAGGATTACAACATCTGCCATCTTCTCTTAAAAAAAAAAAAAAAAAAAAGATTAGTGCCTGATAAATTGACTGATCAGTAATACAGTGGCTCCATTTGTATTCCTAGAAAACAGTACCGAAGTGTTTTTCTCCGCTGGCTGAGCTGTTTGGTTTCACAGCTCCTCCGGTTCAGTACCTCAGTGCAGGCTGACTCACTGGACAAAACGGGCACTCCTCTTCACACTCCCGGTCCTCATGGAAGGCAGCGAACACCAGGAACTCATAAAACAACAAAAAGAAATAAGTCAGTCACAGCAGGCAGCGACGACAGGAAAAATTAAAAACTGCAGGCTGAACAACTGGCTTCTGATCAGGCTCACACTGCCACGACAGAAAAACATGTAGTTTCTCAAATTAAAATGAAACAAAAAGTGTAGAGAGTGGGCAAAACTGTTGGGGCGGATTAAAAGAAACAGTCTGCTGTGAGTTGGTAATACTAGGTCTGCAGTAGGATGAAAGGCCGTTCTTCTAATGAAGGCGGAGGGACTATTTAACTACAAAACTTATTTAAAATTATTTAACAACAATTTTATTCTCAACCTTTTTTTTTTTTTTACAGTGCCCATTTTCTAAGTGCAATAATACCCCCCAAGGTGGGTGGTATAGGGAAATACCAGACCTTCCTGGGGCTATAAGGCCCTCTGCCTGCATAGTCGGGCCTCATAGCACCCCTGGGCAGTACGGTATTTCCTAATATCGCCCACCCTGTCGGGTATTATTGCTTACTTAGCCTCTGTCATTATTGCCTGCAGGTCTGGGATCTTGTTTCCCAGACTGCGAGCATTTGTGTACATGATTTTCCATTGGCCAGATTTTGGTGTGTTAGTTGTTGGGTGAGTTCTGGTGTTACCACTGTGCGTCGTATGGGGAGCCGGTCCTTTTTCCTTACCTGGTGATGCAAATGAACTACAAACAAGCTGAACTCCTGCTTGACCACTAGCTGAGGGGGGAAGGCTGTTCTTCCCATTCGACGTATGGTGTGCTGCACCCCTCTCTCCATTTGCTAGTTTAGATATTCTGCAAAGACCTCAAACTTCTGCCCCAATGCACTGACTCCCTCCTTAGTCAGATGCAGTCCATCAAATTTAAAGAACTTTCACTCCCACAACTGTTGCCAGTTCCCTACAAATTTGTGTCCTTTTTTCCTGGCACCAGCCCTTAAGCCACATGTTTAGCTCCCCTGTCTCCCCTTCTCTTACCTTCCGTCCATCTGCCCCCAGACTGGCAGGATCTCCGAGAAGGAGATGCCGGACGAAATGGATGATAGTTTGTCACTCAGCCTGGTCAGGTGTTCCTTGGTCTAGACAACTGACCGGCTGGCGAGATCGTTAGTCCCTATGTGTACCAGGACATCAATGTTTTCTCCTGCTTCCTGAACAATTTTAGCATTGCGGGCAGTGTCTCTCTACGCTGATGTACCTGGGAGACATCTGACCATTATCCGTGGCTGGAGATGCGTATCAACTCCCCGAATCGTGGAGTCTCCTATGATCAGAAATGTTTTGGATTTCCTTTTTCTGTTTTGGTTCCTGTTTTGGGTGAGTTTTGTTGTACTAGCTGCTGTGCTGCAGTGTCCTGCTCTGCAGTGTCCTCTGCCCCTTTGTTTGATTTCAGAGATAGAGGCAGATACCAGTTTGTAGTTTTTACATGGTTTGTGGAGGTAATATGTTGGAGAGCACCGAGTGATGGGGCACCCGATTTGCCCCTCCTAACCACCAGCTAACCTCCTGGACCAACTACCCTCTGCAGTTGAGGTGCTTCAGCTGGATATTGGGGACATGGTAGGCAGTTCTTAGAATATATTTCCTCTTGAATGTGCAATTTGAGGCATGCAATCTCTGCCCATGCTGCCTGGAGCTGAGCCCTTAAATCTCCAGTGGCCCAGCATGTAGGACAGTGTCCTAAATCCTCTAAAACTGCCCTTCTGAAAAGTGTTCCGCAGTACCTGCAGTTAATGATATCCATTCCAGATAAGTTGCTGGGTTTATAACCTGGTCAGAGTAATTAGAAGGAAGAAAATGAAAGCAAAAGTTTGATTTTGTGTTTTGTTTGCTCGTTTTTGTATAACTTGTTATAACAAGTTAAATTGCTAGTGCCTCCGTAAATGAGGTTACTGTGTGCATACCCCTCTGATCTGCCTCTTCCTGCTTTGCTACAGGAAATGTCGCAACTGTGCTACCGTATAAAAGGAGTGTAGAGTGGGGTGGGTGGCTGGGCCCTTGCAAAGGATAGAATAGACTAAGAAATAGAAGAACTGTTGCAACAGATTTAAGAAAAGGTTGGCCCTCAAGAGTGGCAGGAGCTCCCTGTCACACCTGGAACCCAGACAAGCTCTGGAGTCTCTAGGTGCCAGACTAAATACAGAGGTGGGAAAAACATTAATTTCTCCACAGAAGGCAGTAGGCCTAATTCAGTGTCATTCCAGGCGGGTCTAAAAAAGGATTGCACAGGATTTTCCTAAGACTGCTAGGCCATATGGCATCCACCATTGCTGTTATGCCACAGGCATGGTTTGAAATGAGAGGTCCAGTACCACCTCCATAGGCACTGGCGCCAAACATGTGCACCACTTCAACAAGTGCCAGTGTCAGGAAAATTGACACAAGCTCTGGAGTGGTAGCAGGACGTAAGCAACCTCAGAAAAGGTATCCTTATCCGGCCTGGTGGAGCTGAGGATTGAGGTGCTGGACGCCACACCTCACGCTGTGCCGGTGACCCAGGTTCAGGAATGACTTCGAGTCACCGGGGTGCCAGCACGGGGGTGGGGGTGGAAGCAGGATCGAGTGCTGGCTCTCCTCTCTGGGCTAAGGGGTGGGGTCGCCTGCCCATTGTCCTGCTGTCACCGAATGAAGGTTTGGTGCTGGCACAGGCAGTTAACGGCATGACTGGAAGGGTGGGGCATCCCTAACGGCGTGCGCATGTGTGCTTCCACACGCACATGCTACATCAGGGATGTATTGGTGTAGAGGCCAGGAGAAAACCCGCAGAAACTACATATGGAAAAAAAAAAAAGAAAAGGCATCCTTTTCCTGCAGTGCTCCCCTACAAGGATTCTAACCACAGATGCGCCCCCTTCTAGGCTGTAGAGGTGGGGGCATCTAGGCGAAAGAACAGTGACTAAGCTTTAGAACCCACAAGAGAGACAGGATTTCATACATCTGCTTGAGCGCGGAGCAGTGTACCTGTCTTTCTCCTCCCTTTTGCAAGATCAAACTGTCCTGATAAGACAGGAAATACAATCACCATGCAACACATAAATAAACAGGGTGGTTCAAGATCCTGGAAGCTGTACAGAATCAATGAGGATATGGAATCCGGCATACAGTCAGAATGCAAATCTATGCATTACGGCTACCAGGAAAGGCAAGGCACAGTACCAGTAGATTCACTCAGCAGGATGGATCACGTTACCCATAAATGGTCCCTAAACCAAGAAGTTCTAAATTCATTTTCTCAGACACCTAGTCTGCTGTATGCATTTCCACCTCTCATTGCTGTCTGGGAATCCAGACCAGAAAGGATGCCAGATTTGGAACATCTATTCTTCAGAACCTTTTTTTAACTAGGTTCTGGACCCTGCCTCCCAAGGCACTGCATGGAATCTGCATTTGGTATGATATGACTAATAGACTGTCATTGCTAGAAGAAAAACCTACTTACTGTAGTAATGATGTTTCTTCTAAGTGGCATATTAATGAGTCAAGAAACTCTTCCTACCTCCCCTTCTAGAACTTTGGTAAAAAACAGTTCTTTGATACTCAAATCAAAATAATTTTTTTTCAGCTTGGTGATTTATGTTTAAATGTAAACTTTACAGTTTTGAAACTGCATCATACGGTTATAGTAATTCTTTTGTAATTCCTTTATTCTGCAGTTTTTAAGAAATCATAGCACAGGTTAGTTTAGTGGGTACTGCTCTCTTCTGGTGTTCAGCTATAAATCTGCTCTTAGAATGCCAGAGGGAGCATGACCGTGCTGCAGAGTCTGAATCTTAACATTCTACAGTTTATTACTGTACTTCCCCCCCCATCTGACCTGACCTGCCCCCATCGACCCTACCTTGCACCCAGCCCCATCATTCATTTTCTGTGGGACTTATCTCTCCCTTGTTGCTCCCTGGCATACCCCCCAGGGTGGAGCTGCGGGGGGGGGGGGAACACAATCCCCAGTAGAGTTAGAGTGCAGTGGCAAGACAGCACCTCAGTTGGCGGTGTGGGGCCTGCAATGTGAGGCGGGCCTCATCATGCTTTGGTCAGGGGTATTTCCCTCTTCTAGGATTGTGGATATGTTTTTCATCCACACTGATTGGCTTGTCCTTTCCCTTTAAGAATCTTGCCGGAAGGTCTTCATGTTGGCTCCTCCCACCCACCTGGGTGGTATAACCCTCGGCTCCACCCCATGACGCCAGATCTTCCTTTCCACTGGAAGATAGAGGTTCCCTCCTTCTCACTCCCATGTGTAGTAGGCCCTGGCCCTCCAAAACTCGGTTTTACCAATTAAGATTCTTCAAATCTCCCCTAACAAGTTTGTTCTCACGACCACGATGGAGGACAAATCCTCGCCCGGGTTCTGCCGGTGTCCCTGCAGGCAGAAAATGTCTCAGATGGACCCGCATGCCACGTGCGTGTACTGCCTGGGTCACGATCACGATACTCAGGCCTGCTTCTTATGTCGTTCCTTTCATCCAAACATTTTGGATGATCGCCTCGCGTGTCTCCAGCTCGGACGTCCGGAAAAATGACACCTGACGGTCAAATCGAAGGATACCTGCCATGTGATCTCTGTGGCCATGGGGTCCGCGGAACAGTTGGAACAGATGAAGGCCTTTGAAGAAGAGGCGACACGGGCCGCTGAGCTCTCATCTTCGCCCTCAGTTTTCATTCCACTCAAATTGGGCTTCTCTTTCTCTGGTTCCTTTAAGGAGTTGGTCCAATCCTTTCCCACTCACGGGGAAGGCCCTGGTTCTCACATCTCCAGATCCCGCAAAAAGGAATCCAAGGAACCAAGAGAAACTACGTCTGGTCGATGTCACTCTTGGAACAGAGAGCGATCTCGATCCCAGGAGACTCCTCTTTTGACTTCGGTTGAAGTTGTGACCTCAGCCACCGACCTCACAATGCCTTCTTCAGGTCAGCCAGCCCAAAGGCAGGGCAACGATCCCGTCGAGATTATCCTCAACCCCGTCGACCCGCTGTTGACCAAGGAGGCTGACAACTCCTTGTTTAGGACTCTGGTCCTTTTGGACCTCGCTGATGAGGCAACCCAGCCAGCCGAGAAGCCCCGGGCGGTGGTCGTCCCTGACTCGGAGGAACTGGGGTTCTCCCCGACGTCTCCCGAGCATCCTTGTCAGTCCCCCAAATGGTCAATGTCCAGGTCTGGGACATCCTCTACCAAAAGGCTGAGGAAGTCGCATAAGTGGCACACCAAAAAGCGGTGCTGCTGCCATTTGTCCTCATCCTCCTTGGATGAGGGGAGGCTCCAACGCAAGGTGTGTCGGCGCTGCGAGGACATGCTGTGGCAGCAGCTAGTTCTGGCTGGGTGAAGGCAGTCCCTTCTACCCCAGCCGTTACCTGGCTGTCACCTTCATGGCCGTCGTCAACCACTCCGGAGTCAGTTGTTACCCCCCCTCGGCAACGTCACTCCCAACTCAGCCAAAGATTGTCTCTCCACTTATCCTGGTGGAGCCATCACCGAAACAGCCTCCCTCGGGGGCTCCTCCCAAGGAGTCTCAGCCTGCTTCAGGTCTCCCGCACAGGCTGTCCATCACTCTCACTTCCGACCGCCCGCGGTGGATTCTCAGTGACCCCTGTAGCAGACCACTATACCCTGACTCCTCGGAGTCCAAGGACTTGGAATTGGCATCTCATTCTCAGGACAACAATGCCATGAGTCTTTCTGATGAGGAGGGACCTACCTCCTTTATGGGCAGCCTCCGCCTCATCTCCGAGTCTACGGGAATGAAGCTGGAACCCGTTGAGAAACGGGTAGAATACCCCTTAACTGACATCCTCAGATGAGGGGGTTCTCCAACCAAGGCCTTTCCAGTAGCTGAAGCCATTGTCGGCCCAGCCCTGGAGCTCTGGCAGCACCCAGCCTCCTGCCCTGCACCGTCCACCAGGATGGCCCGCAAGTACGCTGTACCTACTGGCTCCCTTTTGGGATTTACACAGCATCCCTCGGTTGAAGGAGTGGTGACCGAGTCTGTATTCAGATGGATAGGGAACTCGGGAGACTCCAACAGACCACCGGATAAGAATCCAAGAAGCTGAATCACTCCTCCTGAAAGGTCTATGCGGCCTCATCGCTCGGCCTTCATCAGGCGAGTTCGGCTGTGATTATGGCACACTTCTCTCACGCCCTGTTGGGCTCCTTAGATGAGGTGCTTCCTCACCTTCCTGCGGACCTTCAGACCATGGTCAAACAGGTTCGGGACCAGGGATGGGCTGTTGCCAGGCAACAACTTCAGTCGGTCTTGGACATTGGGGATTCCTGTGCCCGTTCAGTAGCAGCCACGATCGCGTGCACCGCAGGGCTTGGTTGGGTGTCTCGACCTTTACGGCCGACACCCAGCACAAGTTGGCAGATATCCCATTCGGTTCGGTCCAGGAGTGGAGAGTCACCTCAAACATATAGAGAAGTCCAGTACCACGTTGGACTCCACTACTTCTGCCCAGAAGGAATCCCAGGGTTCCAAGAAACAGAAAAAGAAACCTTTTTGCCCTTCTGCCCCTGTGTCCAAACAGCCCCAGTTTCAATCTGGGCAACAGCAGCAGGCCCAGTCTTGGCACCCTCGGCCCAAGTCAGGCATGCAGTCTGCATGTAAACCGGGAGGGAAGGGTCCAGGTGGTCCCGTGTCCATATCCTCCTCTTCCAGGCCTGCTCAGTGATGGGACAGTGGTGTCCAGACCTATACCCCTCACATCTGCTCTGGGTTCTCCAATGGGGGCCGGCTCTGCCACTTCCTTTCCACCTGGTCCGCTGTTACCATGGACAGGTGGGTGTTGGAAGTGGTCGGCCAAGGACTGCCTCTGGAGTTCGAGCAGTACCCGCCAAACCAAGCCTGCGCCCCATGTGAGGAAACGGTATCAGTTCACACTCAGTCGGCTCTGAGAGACGACATAGCCCAACTCCTTCTCAAGGAGGTGGTGGCTCGAGTCACAGATTCCCCAGTCAGCCCAGGGTTCATTTCCAGGTACTTCCTGGTCCTGAAACAGATGGGGTCTGGTGCCCCATTCTGGATCTGCACGACCTGAATCAGTATCTCAGGTCACGCACCTTTCGGATGGTAATTCTATCCCAGATCATACCATCTCTTGAGCAAAACGTGGTTTTGCTCCTTAGATCTTCAGGACGCAGTCTTCCACGTCCCAATCCATCCGACACACCGACGGTTCCTCCACTTTCGGGCGGAGGGAACCCTCTACAAGTTCAAAGCCATGCCATTCGGCCTGTCATCGGCCCCACGGGTCTTCACCAAAATGCATTGCAGTGATGGCAGCCCATCTTCTGTGTTGAGGGGTCAGTGTGTACCCTTACCTCGATGATTGGCTCATAGTGGGTTCCTCCAGGTTGGAGGTGGAGAGGTCCAGGGATCTGGCCCTCCAGACCTGTCTTGAACTTGACCTCCTGGTCAGTGAAGCCAAGTTGGAACTCATGCTCTCACAGGAGATCTGCTTCACTGGGGCAGAGCTTGAATCTTGCCGAGCCAGAGTCCGGCTGCCGGTGGACAGGGCCGAGGCACTCTCTTCCCTTGCCCAGTCATTTCTGGTTGGGTAATTGTGCCCTGCCCAGGACTTCCTGCATCTTCTGGGTTACATGGCGGCCTGCACCACTGTGGTCCATTGGGTGCGGTGGCATATGTGCCCCATTCAGTGGGGCTTGGCCAGCCAGTGGTCCCAGTGTCAGGGTAATTTTGACCAGCTGGTCACAGTAACCCAGAGGCTTTGGGACACTCTCCAATGGTGGACCGTCCTGGAACATCTGCAGGGAGGGATCCCGTTTGTCTGCCCCAAGCCGATGGTCGTCCTTCTGACCGATGCCTCTCTCATGGGCTGGGGAGTCCACATGGGGAACCACAGGGTCCATGGGCTCTGGAACCCCAAGGAATCCCGATGTCACATCAACCTGCTGGAGCTCCAAGCAGTACGGCTGGTGCTGACTGCATTTGCTCCACTTCTGTAGGGTCAAGTGGTCCAGGTCCAGAAGGACAACACCACAACCATGCACTATCTCAACAAGCAAAGGCTGAATGCACTCCCAGCCTCTGTGCAGGGAAGTGCTCTGCATCTGGACCCTCGTGAGCCGACTGGAGGCAGATCTCCTAGCCATCCATGTGGCAGGAGCCTCAAACCACCTGGCGGATGCGCTCAGCCGTGTAGACGAGGTGTCCCACAAATAGTCTCTTCACCTAGAGGTAGTTCGCAGCCTGTTCTCCCTGTGGGGCACCCCTCAAATGGACATGTTCGCCTCCAGGGAGAACACAAAGCTGAGGCTGTTTCATGCCTGCCCCCCTCAGCAGGGCTCGCTGTAGGGGGGATGCCTTCTCAAGGATGTGGATGCCTTCCATCCATTTCCCTTGATCCACAAGGTGCTTCTCAAGGCAAGGAGGGACAAGACGAATGTGATCCTGGTAGCCCCAGACTTTCCACGCCAGTTCTGGTATCCAGATCTCCTCAGCCTCAGCACCAGGCTCCCAAGGCATCTCCTGGCACACCCAGACCTGATATCAGTAAATCAGGGGAAGGTAGTCCACCTGGACCTTTAATCTCTGCTCCTGACAGCCTGGTACCTGAGCGGCTAGAGTTCCAGGCTTTTGGTCTTTCCAACAATGTCCTCAACATTTTTGAGACATCTAGGAAGGAGTTGACCAGAAGGTGCTATGCCTTCAAATGGAAAAGGTTTTCCATTTGGTGTCAGGGCAAGGGCCTAGACCCTAGTTCCTGTCCTGTGGCCAGTATCCTCGACTACCTTTGGTCCTTGTCCAAAAGCAGTCTCCAGACGACTACCCTTAAGGTGCACCTGGCAGCCATCTCCGCTTACTGGGTGCGGGCTGGTTACCAGACGGTGGCACAGGAGACAGTGGTCTGGTACTTTTTCAAGGGCCTCAATCACATATCCCCTTCAGTGCGTGAACCTCCATCTCCATGGGATCTACTGCTGGTACTGGCTAAACTCATGGGCAAGCCATTTGAACCGATGCACAGGTGTGAGATGTCACATCTGTCGTGGAAGACCTCCTTCCTGGTGGCTATCATGTCAGCCAGAAGGACTGGAGAGCTCCAGGCACTCTCAGTGGAGTCTCCTTATTTGGTCTTCCACAGAGACAAGGTTGTCCTGTGCCCCAACCCGAAGTTCCTTCCAAAGGTTGTGTCGGAGTTTCACCTTAACCAGGTGTTAACTCTGCCTTTGTTCTGCCCAAACTACACCTCGGAGGCCAAGTACAGTCTCCATACTCTGGACCTGAGATGAGCACTCTCTTACTATAAGGAGTGGATGGCTGCAGTTCGAGGAGAGGTTCGCCAGCTGTTTGTCACCTATGCTGAAACCACAACTGGCCGACCTGCAGCAAAGTGGATGATTGGCAGATGGATTACATCTTGCATTGATCTCTGCTATAGGTTGTCAAGTAGGGAGTCTCCCGTAGGGCTAAGGGCTCATTCCACATGCCACACTGCTGCATCGGTGGCTGCTTCTGGGGATGTCACTATCCAGGATATCTGCAGGGCTGCTACCTGGAAGTCAGCAAACACCTGCATTACCCATTACCACATCGACCTTGAGTCACGCCGAGATGCTGGTATTGGAGCCTCAGTTCTCTAGTCTCTATTCCCAAAGTAGGGGGTATGCACCTTGCCTCCCTCCTCCCGGAGAAGTGCTTGGAGTCTGCCAATCAGTGTGGTCACTGAGCAACAACTCAGGGTTGAGATGCTTCATTTTGTATGACTCACTAATAAGCCTTCAAGAAGAAACATCATTATAACAAGGAATAATTTTTTTATAACTACGTTCCACCCAAAAATTCTGAATACATCCTAGAATTCAAGACATTTAACGACAGGCATAATCTCTTTAACATGAAATAGGGTACTCTTTTTCACTGCTAATTACCTAGTGCATCCTCAAGTGTTCCAATGTTCTGTGCTCCCCTTAGGTTGATCTTTCTTGCCTGCAATTTTACTTAGTAACTGACTTACATGGTTGGGGTTTCTTTATCCATTCTCTCTTGTCCCCTATAGGAATATGAATCACTGTCATGTGTATGCATACATTAGTTTTTTTGCTGCTTAAACTATGTGAGTTGACAGACTTTTCTTTTTGTTTTACTCTGCAAGCATGTGTTATGTATTGTATATTAATTCATGAATTGTATGCAAAAAATGTCATAGAAAATGTTGGTTATAAAAACAAAAATGTGAACTGGCATAATATTTCATCATATAGATAGCCTTCTATATTAAACCAGGCTGCCAAGAAGATAAAAATCACCATTATATCGAGGAGTTCTAGAAGAAAACATTCTGAAAAAAAGCAATACATTATAAAAGATTAAATGTATGAGACAAGTATTTCACAATGAAAATTATTGTCTGGAATGTTGCGGTTATATGCCCCTGGGGGATCCAAGGCTTATTCTTGGCTTTGGTTTTAACTTTATCCTCAGTCATTGGTAGTTCAGCTCAGCTATGATCCAAGTTTCAGAGACCACATCCCTAGCTTCTATTATTCCACATCTGGACTGATTTTGTTTCCGTTATCCCTGCCTCCAACCTGTCATTAGTGACTTCTCATTGCAGTACAACCCTTCATGTTATTAAGGGCATACTAAATTCTTTATAGGTGCTGTGCAAGATGTCTACAATTGCACGTGTGCCATATTATACAGTTTGGATGAGAGGACCGTGAAACGAAACTGAGTAGTTCTGTCTGCCCAAATTGCACAAGATGATGTCTTAACTAGTTTGAAAAGCAGAAAAACATGCACTCACTAAAAAGTGACCAGGCTACCTGGTTGTACAAAAAGCTTTTTATTTGCATTTAAAAGGTGCCTTGCCATTGTAACCCTTGCTCAGCACCACCTACCCCTGCCATGGGGTGTAGGTCTTCCATTCACCTGGGCTCTAGCTAGGGTTGGCATGGCCCAGCAAGACCCACTGTGTCTAGGAGTATGATGGAATGCTTGCTGGATGGCTCCCCTACAACAATACCCACAGTCACTGCACACTTCCCAGGTCCCCAGCTGTGGGACTAGTACATCTGAGACCTGCTCTGACAGTAATAAATCCTTCGACATGGTGCTGTAAGCAGTAATCACTCTAGTGACAATTCAGCATTACAGTCAGGATCAGTGGTTCCCAGTCATGTCTCCAGACTGGCACTGTACTGATAGGCTCAATCCTGACCCCAGACATGAGACAGGACCTTCGAGACCCCTTGTTAAATATTGTACCCCACACTTACAGCAGAAGCCATGCAACCGCTTTTAATCCTACTTTTCTTGGGTCCAAACACACAAGTGGATGAAGTTATATCTCAGATCAGAACCTCATCTACTCTACACAACTTCATTAGTTTTCCCACTATGTTACAAGGCTGGGATTTCTGGAGGTTTCACACTTCTCTGGCACTGTGGTACCTGGCCGCCTAGTGGTGCAAGAGGCATCCACTGCTGTAGGGACAATACTTTTTGGACTTTGATTCACTTCTGAGCATCCATGGGTCCCTAGATCCTAATGGTAGCTGCTCTATGCTAGGACAGTCTCCCTTCTGTAGCTCAGAAGTCACCCTCTATGCTGGGTGCCTCATTTCACAGTTTCTCCTACACACCAGAGGGTGTGCTGGGCATAGCATGGCAGAGAATACTCCAAACGGTCACAATTGCCCCAGCCCCTCTGCAAATGGCAGCAGCTCTGTTACCAATCCCAGCTGGGCATCTCCTGTCACATGATGTAGGCAGCTCTCCAACATTAGTCAGTAGTATTCTCTCTTTCTGTCTCTCACACACCAGATTTTTCTTCAACAGCAGCTGAGCGAGCAGCACTGCTTGGGTGCAGTCCACAAACTTCTCTGCAAAGGTGACACCCTCTCTTCAGAGGACCTCTTCTCTGCTGCTTGACAGCCACAACCTCCCCTTGAGGGGAAGCCCCTCAGGGTTCCTACATCCTTGGTGTGTGTCCCTTCACATTATCTCCAGAATTGACAGTGACTTGCATTAAATGCCCCTAGATCCCTTCCCTGGGATCTACACTGCTGTCTTGGGACTGTCCCTGGAGGCTACGCAGCAACCTGGTTCCAAGGTAATTTGGTCTCAAAGTCAGTATCCAATGACAGCTATTGGGTCCTCGAGAATGTCCTGGTGCCTTCCCTTCTATCATTTAACTTCTCCTATTGGATTATCTGAGGCAGAGTCACTACTAGACAGTAGGCTGTAGATCTGGTTCTCTGATAATCAAGTTTTTCCAAGGGGCATTAATGTTGCGAGCTTCCACTTAAATATACAAATGGGGCAGTGCAGAGAAATGGGCTGGCTAGTGCCCTAAAACAAGACTCCAAAAAATTCCACAAAAAAAATTGTTCCTCGCACTTACTTCTTGCCTCCCATAGTTTGTAAGGTAGCTAAACTCATGGGTATATTACCACTTACGCTCTAGCAATGATTCAACTACCACCAGCTATCCTTAGTATTGATACCAGCAAAGAAATGTATTCACAGAAATTCTTCACATTAAGTATATCCAAATTGCAACAGTTTAAAACACCTTCACAATAGTAGCTGTGCTACTGTATACATAACAGTCCATCCAAATATGTAAACTAAACTGCAAAAAAAAGCTGTGCAAAACTGTGCCGGTAAAGTGGCAGTAGCTAAAAGTGTATATACAAACTGCTTGGTTTAATGTGCTCCAGGACTTGCAGCGCCGGCGACCGGGGTTTGGGAACAGACCTGGGTCGTCAGAGGGCCAGCCAGGGAGAGAAGGATAGAGCATCCCATGGACGGCTCTCCTTCTCCGGGGGGAAGGTGGGGTAGTGTCCGGCGCAATGAGGACCCCTGGCAGAGGCTGGGAGTCACTCATGCTACTGGCACTCGGCAATAGGGAGACGAGGCGCATGCTGGCGTCATTGCATGTCCCTGCCTCCAAGAAAACCAGGGGAAAAAAAAGGAGTAGGCTGGTGGGTCCGTTGTTTAAGTGAAGCCCTCCATGGGGCTTCGATTAGCTGCCATCGCCGCATCCCCGACCAGACATTTATTCCGTGGCATGGATGAGGGGAGCAGTGCCATGGCCCTGCTCTCTGGGGGGTAAGCCGGGGATGACTTGGGACAGCAGCAGTAGATGACAGTGGAAGTCCCAGGGGCCGTGACCAGGGCTGATGGTGACAAGCGGACCCGCCAGGATAAAAATGAAAAAAAATAAATTGTGCTCCAGGAAAATTTGTGCAGAACTTGGCAGAGACTACCAAGCTGTACTGGGAGCTTAGCCTCTGGTATGCGAACCCCGGCGCTTCAGACCTCTCATCCATCCTCAGGGGGCATGGCTTACCTGCTACCCACCACCACTACTTATACTGCAGTTACTGTCATGGCAACTCCAACTGTACCAATTAAACTTAAAGAGGCAGTGCTTCTTTAAAAAGAAAGTGCAATATAACATAATACCCATGCACCTCTGTAAGTATTGAGATATATACGTAGTGAGTGATGGATTCCAAAAATACATACACTTATTTACCATTTTTAAGCATCAGCTGAATACAAAAACACAATTTAAACAACATTTAGGTTCCCTAGAACTGTCTCAAGCTTGCCATTGTGACAACAGAAAAACAGCTCGCACAATTCTTTTGTGGACTCTCATTGGTAATCAGTCCCCCCCCTGCCCAGTGGTAGGAGGGGGTTATCACACTACATACTACTACTACTGGAAACAGGGGAGGTACCCAAAGACTGGAGGACAGCAGATGTAGTCCCCTTATACAAAAGTGGGAACAAAGAGGAAGCAGGGAACTACAGACCAGTCAGCCTCACCTCGGTAGTGGGAAAGATCATGGAAGCACTACTGAAGGAGAGATTGGTGGAACATCTGGTTGTCAATGGACTACAGGACCCAAGGCAGCATGGTTTCACCAGGGGGAGGTCATGTCAGACCAACCTCATTGAATTTTTTGACTGGGTGACTAGGGAGGTGGATCAGGGGAGGGCAGTGGACATGGCCTATCTGGACTTCAGCAAGGCCTTTGACACTGTGCCACATAGAAGACTATTACACAAACTGGGGGAATATGGGTGTGGGCAGGACAGTAGTGTGGTGGGTAGGTAACTGGCTGGGTGGCAGGACACAGAGGGTGGTGGTAAATGGCTGTCACTCCACAGAGGGAAGAGTGACCAGTGGGGTACCACAGGGATCAGTGCTGGGACCGGTCCTATTCAACATCTTCATCAGTGACATTGCACAGGATATAGAAGGCAGAATTTCACTGTTCGCTGATGACACAAAGCTCTGTAACAGAGTAGACACACCAGAGGGTGTAGACAGAATGAGAAGGACCTGCAGAAACTTGAAGAATGGTCAAGGGTTTGGCAGTTGAAATTCAATGCAAAGAAGTGCAAGATAATGCATATGGGGCACAAAACCCTGGCACAATATATCAGTTGGGGTGAGGATATAGCATGCACCAAGCAGGAAAGGGATCTTGGGGTTGTCATCTCTGATGACCTCAAGGTAGAAACAATGTGACAAGGCATCAGGTAAAGCAAATAGGATGCTGGGTTGTATAGGCAGGGGCATCACCAGCAGGAAAGGGAGGTCATAATTCCACTATACAAGACACTAGTGAGGCCCCACCTGGAGTACAGTGTACAGTTCTGGAGACCATACCTACGTAAGGACATAGACAGGGTAGGAAGGTTCAGAGGAGGCAACAAAGATGGTGCATGGGTTGCATCACAAGTCCTATGAAGACAGGTTGAAGGAACTGAACATGTACTCCCTGGAGGAGAGGAGGGAGAGAGGGATATGATAGAGACATACAAGTATCTTACAGGGAGGAACAGGGTGCAGGAAAACACTATTTTAAGCGAAAAGATGTTTCAGGACTAGAGGGCATGGGATGAAGTTGGAGGAGGACGATTCAGAGGAAACATGAGAAAGAATTTCTTCACAGAACGGGTGGTGGACAAGTGGAACACCCTGCCAGAGGAAGTGGTGGGGGCTGAAACAATCACGGGATTTAAGAATGTATGGGATAGACATAAAGGAATTCTAGAGGTCAGGGGTAAGGGGAAATAGACTTCTAGGAAAACAAACTGAACTTACAAGCTCAAATGGGCAGACTAGGTGGGCCATAGGCCCTTATCTGCCGACACTGTCTATGTATCTATGTATACAAAACTGCAGCCATCAAGGGGTGACCCTCTTAAGTCAGTCTGGTCCACTTTTGGTGAGTAAGTGCAGGCTTTTTCCCTTCTGAAATGGGTGCATTTCTTAGCCAAATGCACCTCTCATCTATATAGGGAGCCCTTCTGTTATTGTTTGCTGTTGTACCCTAAGAGACATCTAGCACAGCCCCTATAAACCTGTTTTACGAACATAATAACCTACTAAGGTGCCAGCAGAGTAGGCCATATGGTCTATCAAGTATGCTCGAGGGTCAGGACCCGTGCAGGATACTGCTGCCACCCTGTCCTCCCACCCTTCGTAACTCCCCCAACCTCCGACTGAACTACACCTCTACGTTTGGCGTTACTCATTTCCACCTTCCCCATACCTGTCCAATCCCCTGTTGAACCCCTCCACCGTTTCTACAGTCATCAGTTCCACAGGCAGTGCATTCCAAGGTTCCACCACCTTCTCAGTAAAGTATATTTTCCTTGTCTCCCCCCTTAGCTTCCCATCCACTAGCCTCATTGCGTGCCCTCTGGTGCCCCCCTCCTCCCTCAGTTTGAACACCCTACCTAGGCTTACCCTCTTCACCCCCTTAAGATACTTAAAGACCACAATCATATCCCTTCTGTACTGCCTCTCCTCCAGGAAATACAAGTTTAGCTCCTCCAGTCTCTCCCCACAGGACCTAACCCCCAGCTCCTGTATCATCCTGGTCACCCTCCTCTGGACCCTCTCCCGAAGAACAATGTCCTTTTTCAAGTATGGGCACTAAAACTGCACACAGTATTCGAGGTGCAGTCTAACCAGGCAGTTATACAGAGGGAGAAGCACCTCTCTCCTCCTCGAGGTAATCCCTCTGGCTATGCACCCCAGCATTTTATTGGCTTTGGCTGCAGCCCTTCTACACTGTTCAGAGTTATTCATTTTGGTATCCACAACCCCACCAAGGTCCTTTTCCCCATCCAAAACCTGCAGTATCTCACCCCCCAAGAGGTACTCAAACTGTACCTTGCGGTTTCTAAGCCTTAGGTGTAGTACCCTGCATTTTTTTGCATTAAATTTCAGTTTGCAGGTGCGTGCCCACCTCTCAAGGGTCTCCAGATCCCCCTACAGGGCTCAACAACCCTCCTCCCTGTCCACCACCATGCCCAGTTTTGAGTCGTCAGCGAAGAGGCTCATCTCGCTCCTGATACTGTTTCTGATACAAACATACAAAAGTTGCCAGCAGCAAAAGGCCATCCTGGTCTATCTAGGCTGCTCGAGTTTGATAGCTAGCTCCCTATTCAGCAGCTGCCCACCCCACCCCCTTCCTCCTTTACCTCCCTCTTGCCCTGTCCAGCATGCTTGAAGCATTCCACCGCGTTACATGCCACCTCCTCAGCCGGTAGCACATTCCACTTTGCCACCACCCTCTCCATAAAGAAATGCCTCCTCACCTCCCTCCTGAATCTACCCCCCCAATCTCATGTCATGGCCCCTAGTGTCTCTCTCCACCCTCCTCCTGAATAGACCCTCTGTGTCTGTTTTGATTATCCCCTTCATGTATGTGAAGGTCTCAGTCATGTCCCCCTTGTCCCTCCTCTCCTCCAGTGTGTGCATGTTTAACTCTCTTAGTCTGACCTCATATGGCATTTCTCCCAGGCCATGAATCATCTTCATTGCCCTATGCTGCACCCCCTCCAGCAGCCTAATGTCCTTCTGTAGGTACGGGTGCCAGTACTGCACACAATATTCTAGGTGATGTCTAACCAACGATCTGTATAACGGTAGAATAACTTCCCTTCTTCTTGAGGTAATGCCCCTTGCAATGCACCCCAGCATTTTGCTGGCCATTGCTGCTGCCTTTCTGTATTGTGCGGAATTGTTCATTGCTCCCATGATGAGCAACCCCAGATCCTTGTCCTCTTCTGTTACCTCCAGCCACCTCCTCCACCCCCCACCCCGGTGGTAGCTTCTCCTCAGATTTTTTGTTCTGAAGTGCAGTACCTTGCATTTTTTTTTTTACATTGAACCCTAGCTGCCATCTGTCAGACCATGCCTCTAGCCTTGCCAGATCCTCCTGTAGCCCCTGCCACCCAACCTGGTCATCCACTACCACTCCCATCTTGGTGTCATCTGCAAATAGGCTGAATTTGCTGCTGATACCCTCTGAGATGTTTGCAATAAATATGCCAAACAGCACTGGGCCCAACACCGAGCCCTGTGGAACACCACTTGTAACAGGGTTAGGGGATGAGTATTCCCCACCTACCACCACCCTCTGCTGCTTATCTTTTAGCCAGTGCTCCACCCACCCCACCAGTTTTGCTCCTGCCCCGTGCCCCATAGTTTGCTTCCAAGTCTCCCATGCAGTACTGAATTGAAGGCCTTACTGAAGCCTAGGTACAGGACATCCATTGCATGGCCCCCGTCAATTTGCCTAGTCACCCAGTCATAGTATTCCACCAGGTTGGTCTGGCATGATCTGCCCTTGACGAAGCCATTCTGCCTCCTGTTCTGCACCCCGTTCACCTCCAGTAGTGCCACTAGCCTCTCCTTTAAGATGGTCTTCATTAGCTTCCCCATTATGGACGTTAGACTTACCAGCCTCTAGTTCCCGGTTCATCTTTGGGTCCACTCCTGTGGAGGGGAACTACGTGAGCCAGTCTCCAATCATGGGGTACGCATCTTGTGTCTAGAGATGAATTAAATAATTCTGACAAGGGTCCTGCCAGGACCTCTGCCAGCTCCTTCAGCACTCTTGGATGTACTCCATCCGGTCCTGGTGCCTTGTCCACCCTCAGAGCCCTTAATGCCATTTTGATGTCTGAAATGTAAGCATTGAACAGTAGCGGGCCCAACACTGACCCTTGGGGGACCCCGCTGATGACCCTTTAGGAGATGAAACCTCCCCCCCCCCGACTACCACTTCCTGAGCCCGTCCTGTCAACCAATTTCCTATCCATTTGACCATCCTTTCCCCCCAACCCCATATCCCCCAGCTAAGCCAGTAGCCCAAGGTGTGGCACCGAATCAAACCGAAGTGTCCAGTCCCTCTGTCACCCAGAACTCCACCAGGTTGGTCGCACACGATCTGCCCTGAACGAAGCCATGCTGGTGATCATCCAGATACCCCCGTACCCCCAAGACCTCCTCCATGCCCAGATACCCCCGTACCCCCAAGACCTCCTCCAGCCTCTCCTTCAAGATGGCCTCCATCATTTTGCCCACCACAGATGTCAGGCTTACAGGCTTGTAGTTCCCTGGCTCCCCGCGTGAGCCACCTTTGTGAATGGGCACAATTTGGGCCACCCTCCAATCATGAGGCACCCATCCGGTCCTAAGGGAAGAGTTAAAAAGGTCCACCAGAGGTGCAGCCAGGACCTCTGCCATTTCCTTTAGCACCCTGGGATGGATACCATCTGGACCCGGTGCCTTTTCTGTTTTTAGGACCCTGGGGGCCTCCTTCACCCTACCAGCAGTAATTTCTGCATCTGTGACCTCCCCTCCTTCTGCCCTTTTAACCTGCCTCCCTTCATATGGAGTGCCCCCCCCCATCTTCCCTCATGAAAATCGAGGCAAAGCAGCTGCTTAGTACCTCAGCCTGCTCCCCGGCCTCCTCCATCCACCTGCTTCCAGACCTCAGTCTACTAATCTGCCCCTTCATCTTCCTTCTCTCCCTGATATACCTAAAGAACCCCTTATCTTCTCTCCTAATCCCCTGGACCAACCTCAGATCTGTCCTGGCCTTGGCCGACCTCACAACCCTGGCTACCTTTCTGACTATCTGATCATACTCCCCTTTGTCTATCACCCCATGTGAGTGCTTATATCTTCTATAAACTGCTCTTTTCTCCCTCAGCACATCCTGAACTTCCCTAGTCCATCAGCTCGGCTTTTTGGATCTACCGTACTTACGTCAGACCTTCGTGCAGGCCTTGATCACTTCCAGGAGCCCCCTTTTAATAATTTCCCACCTGCTCTCTGTGTCCATTTCCAGTCTAATCCAATCCAGGTGCCCATAAAGGATCTGCTCCATACCCTTGAAGTTTGCACCCCTAAAATCAACTACCACTGTTTTTGTACGATCTTCCCCACCCTGCAAGACTAGGGGAAAACCAGATTGTGGCGTGATCACTCCCCGCCAGTTGGTCTCTCACCACCAGGTTCCTAACCAGATCACTATCTGACAGGACAATATCCAGGATGCAGCCCTCCCTCATAGGGTCTGCCACCAGCTGAGAAAGGAATGCATCTTGGAAGACCTCCAGCAGGTGCTGCTCCCTGGCTGCTGATGATGATGCCATAGTTCCCAAATCAGCCCCCAGCATGTTGAGGTCCCCAAACACCATTGTTCTACCCTCTCCCTGCCCACATTTGTTCCTGAGAGTTGCCACCAGACCATCTTCCAGGTCATCTGCCTGCATGGGAGGCCTATAAACCACCCCCATATTTACCCTCTTGCCCCCAGGTGCCTGCAGAGTGATCCATAAGGCCTCCACATCACCTTCTGCCCCTCCACCTTGCATATCCCTATGCCATTTCTAATGATTAGTGCTACCCCACCACCCCGGCCCACCACCCTATCCTTTCTAAACACTGTGTATCCCATCAGATTGAGGTCCCAGTCGTCCCCAGTAGTGGCCCAAGTTTCAGTAACGGCTGCTACATCTACTTCTCCATCTACTAGCATCGCCTGCAGCTCAGGCATCTTGTTTACCATGCTTCTGACGTTAATCAGGACCACCCTCCAACACTTTCCCTTTCCCTTTCCCTCGACCATACCCCCAACCTGAGAGCTCCCATGCTGCTGTCTGATAGAGCTCCCTCATGCACAATCAGGTGCTCCCATTTTGCCCCCCCCTCACTACTGGGGCACCCCACTCATCATGATGTGCATGCTTGCATCATCTTCAAGCCCCCGCCCTCCCCCTCCCAAGTTTAAACCCCACCTAGCCTGAATGAAGCTGGTCAGTTTTTGTTTCAAGACCTCCTTCCCTGCCAAATTGAGATGGAGCCTGTCCCTTGCGTAAAGTCCCTTGTCTTCCCAGGTTGCACCCCGGTCCCCCAACAACCCATACCCCCTAGCCTCACACCACTCCCCTAACCACTCATTAACCTCCCTAATTTCATGCTTGCTCCCCATGCTGGCCCTAGGCACCAGTAAGATCTCTGAGAAGGAGACCAAGCACCCCACAGCATGACACACCCGGACCAGCTCCCGGTACCTTGCCTGAATCTCCAGCACACTGTTACCCTCAGTGTCATTGGTACCCAAGTGCACTAGTGTGTCCATGGACTCCCCCCCACATTCCTTCGTTAGTGCATAGATCAAGTGTTTGGCCTTGTGCACAGTCATACCAGATATACTCTTTATCCTGATGGTACAGGGTTTACCCATCCTTCCCACTTGATACCCCTAATCATAGAATCCCCCAGTAGGAGCACCTTAACCTCCTCCCATCCCCTGATCCTACCCCCTTCCTCTGCGACCCCTCCACTCTCTACCCCATCATTTACCCTGGCTACCCCCATATGAATGGCATCGGCTGCCCTAACCCCCCCGTTCCAGCTCTTCCTCCTGACTGACCCATCGACCCCCAGCCCCCTCCCCCACCACGCTGCTTTGACTTGGCCCCCCAGCACTCCCGGGGACTCGTAGCTCCTCATTACCCCCAGCTGCAGTCCCACCTGTCCTTCTACCCTCTATCTCTCTGCTCTCCCCTCCACTGGACCCCTTCAGGTCCCTTTCCTCCTGGTCTCCCTCCCCCTGCCTTCCCAGGCACCCCCTATTTACCGCTACCTGTCCAATACCAACTGTCACTCCTCCAATGTCCTCAGTGTCCTTGCCCCCAGCTCCCCCCGTGTCCTTCTTACTAATATTCAGCCTACTGCTGACTGCCCCACCTGCCCCCTGGATTTGCCACTCCTCCATTTGCCCCGGTGTCCTTACCCTCAGCCTCCCTTCTCCTCCTTACTAATATTCAGCCCACTGCTGATGGCCCCCTCGGCCCCGTACATGTCCTTGTGCCTCAGGCCAACCCCGCTTCTCCTGCCTACTGAGTTCCTCATCACACCCATCTCCTGTATTCCCCCTGGATCTGCCATCTCCCTGATTTCCCCTTCGTCCCTCCCAATAACCACTCTAGCGGTGCAAATCTGTTTGTCAGCTCAGTGCCAGTACTTCTACCCCCCCCCACAGGTTCGCACCTATCAGATTTCAGTACTCCCCCTTCTGACCCACCCCCTGCCCATGTCCTTGGCTGAGTCTCCCTCCTCCCCACTTTCCCCCACCTCTGCCCTACCCAGTGCCCATCTCGAGAGCCTGATCTCCTCCTTAAGTTGGACCAGCTGGCTGCACACCACACAGCTCCCCATCTTCCAAGCCAATGCTAGTACCATGGCCGACCCACACCCGATACATCCCACTAGCCTTCCAAAGAGGCCCACTTAGTAGTCTGAGGACCTTGCCCTAGCTTTGCCCCCATCCCTATTCTAGTTTCCCTCAAAGCTGGGTGGCTCCACATTATTTACTTATGATCATGGTAGTAAAAAGAGAGATAGTGGTTAACTGACAACTGTCAGCCTAGGTTTCTACCTCTCTGCTATTTAGACCTGCCCCTAGTTCTTACCTCTTAGCTAGCTTGACCCCCTCAGACCATTTAATAGAGGTTGGGGCTGGGGGGGGGGGACAAACAACTACAGCCCCTCTGCTGACTTGGCTAGTATGATATATATATATAATGTTAGGTTAATGTTAGGTTTTTATAATTTAAAAGAAGTGTATGAAATGCTCCTCTCCATGTCTCTGAACTGAAATGCTCCACTTTATTTTTCCATATAAATTTTTCTAGCAACATGAGTCCAATAATGATGCCATACACAAACTGCATCATCTCCAGCTTGAGAGTTTGCCTTGGAGAATTTGGAATGCAGACGGCAGAATCAGAACTCCATTCAAATGTTGCTGTGTGCTGATGCTCTTCCTAGTGATCAAACATCAGATTTGTTTTCTCCGTCGAAGGGAACAGTCGTCTCTGAGCCCTCTCCAAGTCCATCAGCTAAGTCCTTTATTATTTTAATATTGTAAAAATTCCTTATAATTTTTATTTCATTTTTTAATATTTGCACTAGTTAAAGAGATTATTTTATTATTATTTATATATTTTAGCAGCTTTCCCTGGTTCTGATTCCTGAAACCAGAGAAAAGTCTCACTTTGCTGTTCCCACTCTATTGTGGTAACCTATACTTTTGATAAAAAAGAATTAAATTACCACTTATTTTAACTGTTTCACAAAGTGGTTTGTGCTTTTTAGAGAATTAAGGAACTAGTAATAATTTTTGGGCATGTTCAGTCACTTGGCATGACTGAAAAGCCTAAGAAAAGAATATGGCTTACAGGATCTAAAAACTGTGAATCCTGCAAAAAGGTCTTGATGAAAGCAGACTGCCAAAGCCTTTGTTTTGTCTGCTTGAGCCCTGACCATGATTATCTAAACTGTACATTATGTAAATTGTTTTGCCCAAAAACTCAAAAGAAAAGAGCAAAACTCAGAGTCTCGGTCTGCCACAGAGTCACCCAACAGCTCTCCTGAAAGAACTTAGAAACATAGAAACATAGAAGTTGACGGCAGATAAGGGGCGCAAGGCCCATCCAGTCTGCCCATTTCTTTTTCTACCTTATAAATATGCCATTGGCCTTTGCTCTGTCAGTGGCCTATCTATTCATACTCATTTCTATTGCTCCCTTATGCCTATCCCATGCCTGTTTGAAGCCCTGCACTGTATTCATAGCCACCACTTCTTGAGGTAGGCCATTCCATGCATCCACTACCCTTTCTGTGAAAAAGAATTTCCTCACATTCCCCATTAATCGGCCCCCCTCTAATCTCATGCTCTGCCCTCTTGTCCTGCTATTTTTCTTATATTTAAACATGTTAGACTGCAAAAATGCAGTGAAGTGCCTCAGATGGTGGCAGGTATGCATCCTCAAGTATCTATCCTCAGAATAAACATAAGGTAATGAAGCAGCAGTCACTGATCAAAGAGACAAAAAAAGCTGAAATGTCGTCATCCAGCTCAGATAAAGAGCACGAGGTGTCTGATAGGAGGAACTCTGCTGCGAAGGATGGCTAACAGAAAAAGGCTACAGATGTTCTGGTGCCAGCAACACCAGCAAAGAAAGAAAAACAAAAGGAAAAGCATCTGACTGCAACTCCCCCCGGAAGGGACCGGGAGTCAGCAGTAGAACAGAGCTATGCTCTCTGCTGAGGACATTACTAAAATGTGCCAGATTTTCCAGACCTTTGAAACCATGGGGAACTTAGCTACAATTCCTACCCTCTCTCCATTCTCAGGCACTCCTTGAAGCTGTGCTGGAGGAAGAGGAGGAAAACTGATAGAATGGGAGACAACACATGAACATGACTTTGGTTCACCACTCAGGGTCAGTAAAGATTTCACCTCATATTATTGTTTTTAATGCATATGGTAGAGACTCTGGATATCCCTCTACTGAGACTGAGGAGGCAACCGAGGAGGCAGAATTTATGAGTATGCTGAGACTGACCTCAAAAAAAAAAAAGGTTCCAGTACCCATCCACAAATTCCTCAAAAAAAGCTGCTGGCAGAACCCTGGAACACACAAACTCAGCTCCTGGCATTGATAAAAGGTGGGAAAAAAACAATACTAGGTAGAAAGGCAGAGGGGTGAATTCTTATACTCACACCCTGACCATGAGGGAGTTGTAGAAGCAGATGCATGTGAAAAGTCTAAGGTGTCACTGGCAGCAACAATGCCACCAGAAAAAGATTCTAGAAAACTTGGACTATATGGCAAGGAAAGTGCGTACCTCAGCAACTGTACAGTTAATGCAAGCTGCATATATGGCTAACACTGCTTGATATTAGAAAGCCCTCTGGAGCACTGTCCAGGCTCACAATGAAAAGGTGGGCTGTGATACTGGCAATGACTTAACGGAGACTACTAAGGATGCACTGGAAGTCACAAAATATCAGTTTCACAAGGCTGTGTACTCAAATGATACAGCCTGAGGAATGTTAGCACATACAGTAGCTCTGAGGAGATTTGCTTGGCTAAGAGCAACCATCTTTTTAGAGGATACAAAAACAAAGGCCATGGATTTCCTATTTGAGGGACCATCCATCTGTGATGATTTGATAGAAGCCAATATGAAAAAGTCTGATTGACAAAAGACAACCTATAAAATCCTTACCCAGAAGAAAACAGTCTCTACTTCCTGCAGACTTTATGGAATGGGAGGCAGGGGTAGGGCTTACTGTCAGAGACCCAATTCCTACTATGATTACCTGCCTCAGAGGAGTGTCCCAAA
Source organism: Neoceratodus forsteri (assembly GCA_016271365.2). Lineage (NCBI taxonomy): Eukaryota > Metazoa > Chordata > Ceratodontiformes > Ceratodontidae > Neoceratodus > Neoceratodus forsteri. The sequence goes on from CM028131.1 coordinate 1,655,345,318, forward strand.
GGGTAGGGGCATGAGAGGTGCCAGGCAGAAGCAGGCACCTGCTCCTAAGCCACAAGAGAAACAGAATCCCTGACTTTGTGTAGGTCGCCATAGATCTTCCACCAGTAGGAGGCTGTCTGACTTATTACTTTCAGGAATGGAAAACCATCACTACAGACAAGTAGGTGCTGGAATCATTGAGTCAGGGACTGGCTCTCAGTTCACAAGCTTCCCAGAACTAAAGAGACCAAATATCTTCCCTCCATTCCTACCTCAGGAAAAAAATCCTGCTAGAATTGGAGGTAAAGAAACTGCTAACTATGAAAGCCATAAAAAAGGTCCCTCCCTCTCAGCGAGGAAGAGGCCTGTTCTCAAGATATAGTCTTTCAAAGAAGAAACATGGGAATTGGAGGCCCATTCTGGAGTTAAGGTACCTGAACAGACACATAAAAAAGCAAAGTTCATCATGGTAACACTGGGAACAGTGATACCATTACTGCAAAAAGGAGAGTGGCTGAGATCCTTGGATCCAAAAGTTGCATATTTTCACATCCCTGTAAGACCCTCTTACAGAAAGTATCTCCAGTTCAGACTACAGAAAGAGCAGCACTAGTTTAACACTATTTTCTGATCTGACCATAGCTCCAAGAGTGTTTGCAAAGTGCCTGGCAGCAGTTGCTGCATTCCTGTGAAGAAAAGGGGCAGTACTCTGTCCCTACGTGGATGACTGGCTAGTCACAGGCAGACCAAAAGAGGAGGCACTGAGCTCTCTTGCACTGGTAAGAGACCCTCCTGGAAAATCTGGGTTTCCTCTTACACCTAGAAAATTCACACCTAGAACCCAATCAAGTGATGGTGTTCATAGGGGCAGAGCTAACTACTACACAGGAGAAAGCATTTCTTCCACAGTCAAGGATGGAATGCCTGCTGTGCAAGGTTCTTTAAGCCATGAAAACCAAGTCCAGTAAGGAACTTCTTGCAGTTAATAGACCACATATCAGCAGCAACAGCATGGTGCCATGGGCTCGCCTACAGATGAGAGATGTGCAGTACCACTTAAAAAGGCACTGGCATCAAAAGTTAGACTCACTAAGCCTGCCAGTACCAGTCACAAGCAGTTTAGCCAGGGATCAGGACTGTTGGAAAAAGGTGGACAACCTCAGAGAAGGAATTCCCTTCCAGCAATTATCCTCACCTGTCACTCTGACAACCGAGGCCTTTCTGCTGGGATGGGGGGTTGGCATCTAGAAGAACAGACATTAAGTGGTGTTTGGTCCCTGCAGGAGCAAAAGGAACACATACACCTTCTAGAGCCCGGGGCAGTACTCCTGTCAATACAGTTCTTTTCAGATGAGTTGCAGAATCTAGTAGTTCTGGTAAGAACAGAGAATACCACCACAATGTGCTATATAAACATGCAGGGTGGTACAAGATCCTCAAGACTTTGCATACAGGCAATGAGAATCTGGAATCTAGCTTACTCACTGAATGCAAAGATAGCAGCAGTACATCTGTCAGGGAAGAACAATGTGCTTGCAGACTCCCTAAGCGGGATAAGCCAGGAAAACCACGCATGGTCTGCAGACAAACGGGTAGTAAACACTTTTTTCAGGAGATGGGGAACTTGAGAGGTAGACTTGTTCGACTCATGGGACAAACACAAGTTACCACTGTTCTGCTGCAGACCACCCTACAGGGGCACTCTGCCCCAGGATGCCCTTACATTCAACTGGAAGGGAATGTTCCTTATGCTTTTCCTCTAGTCCCTGATACACAGAGTACTGTGGAAGTGGAGGAGGGAATCATTCACAATGATCCTAGTAGTGCCAGATTAGGAAAGACTACCATGATATTCCCTCCTGTTGTCTCTGCCATGAAAGAACCTCATCTCACTGCCCATGAGGCACGGCCTCCCGACTCTGTCGTAGGGCAGGGTGAAATTCCCAAACCCCAGACCAGTGAGACTGAAGGCATGGATCTTGAGGACCTAGAATCTTGAGGTATGACTCTTTTAGGTAAAGTGTTAAATATCCTGAAAGGTTCAAGGAAACGATCTACAAAAAAATCTTACTCCTTACAGTGGAAAAGATTGTTCATATGGTGCTCAGGAAATGGTGTATCCTCCCTAGAGGCTGATTTGCCCCTGGTTCTGGACTACCTGGAGCACTTACACTCAAGTGGACTTTGAAACTCATCATTAAAAACCCACCTAGCAGCAGTTTCAGCTTTCTTATCTACAGCAGAAACTAAATCTCTAGCTTCACATCCTGTGTTCAAGAGTTTCATTAAAGGCCTGCTTCACCTACAACCCTCAGTTAAAGAACCTATACCTCCTTGGGACTTAAATAGCTGCTTGGGACAACTGGCACAGGTTCATTTGAAGCAGTGGCCTCTGTGGACCTGAAATTTGTAACATGGAAAACACTCTTTCTCAAAGTAATGACCCCTGCTAGAAGAGTCAGTGAATTTCAAGCCCTGTGCACAGAACCAAACTACATAATTTTTCACAGGGAAAGCTAGTTCTGAGGACCAACAGAACATTCCTCCCAAAAATGGTGTCAGAATTTCATCTTAACCAGGGGTAGCAGTTCAGGAGAACAGAAATTACACTACTTGGATGACAAGAGAGCTCTTGGCTACTACTGTGACAAAACAAAAGACATTAGGACTAACAGCAGACCGCTGTTTGTCTCCTATGGTGAAGTTGGTAAAGGCAAACCTGAAGCAAGAAAGACCTTCTTAGAGATGGCTGTCTGTTGCATCCAGTTCTGTTATGAGAAAGTAGGTAAGCAGCCTCTCTTAGGTCTTAGGGCACACTCCACAAAGGGCACTGAAGCATCAGTGGCAGTCTCAATGGGCATTCCTTTGGTAGACATCTGCAAAGCAGATACCTAGAAAACTGTTCACACATTCATAAAGCACTAGTGTCTGGATATCCTTTCCAGAAGAGAGGCAACATTTGGTACTGTAGTCTTACTGAACCTTTTCCCTAAATTGATTCCAGACTTCCCAGCCTCCCAAGGTACTGCTATGTAGTCTGCAGTTTTTGCATGGCATCATGATTGGACTGATGTTTTTAGAAGAAAAAAAATTACTCACCACAGTAATTATTTTTTTTTTCTAATGGGTCCAATAGTGAGTCAGTACTATACCATCTCTACCTCCCCTTCTAGAACCTAATCAATAAAGGTTCACCATATAATATAGTTTTTCAACCATTCATTTTTCTGCCTGAGTATGTTAATATGTTTACAGTTTCATGTTTGAATGAGTATTTCGAATTTGTTGTATTTTAACTTGCAAAATGTCAACTGTATGTATGTTTATTTAGCGGAATTAGATTTCTGCTTGAGCATTATAATTTAGCTAAGTTAGCATTGCTCCATTCTGCTCTTCAGCAGAACTTTGATGTTAGAATACTAGAGAGAGAGTATCAGCACACATGAACCATTCCAAATTCTTTGAGTCAACATCTCGGGCTGGAGATTATGCAGTTTTTGTATTGGCTCACTACTGGACCCATTAGAAGAAACATCATTACTATTGTGATCAATTTTTTTCTTATGCCCCAACCAGCTTCACGTCAACCCTCCTTGGGAGCCAGCAACTGCCCAGCCACATCCTCCACTAACCTGCCACTGCTGCCAGCTGTCATGACTCCTTACCATAGAGGGATGCTAGGGATGGCCTTCCTCCCCCCCGCTTAGCAACTGGATCCACTGACAGAATGGTGGCATATTCCATGGCATGGGGATGAGCATACCATCCCCATCATTCTGACGGAGGCTAGTTTCCCCTTTACCCCATTTTGTTTGTTCCCTTCCCCCCCGATGTTGGCCAAGCCTCTGTCAGCTTTGTGTGATATAGAAAACGTGTGCGTACATGCCACCCTTTGCAAAGAGAGTTGTTTCCTGGCCTGTCACAAAGGGTCACTTAGATAGCACCCTGGTTGTTTGGCACAGTAAAGCAATGTATGCCACCCTGCATCTCTTAAAAAAAGAACTGTGTAGCTGAATAAAACGGCCTGTAGCAGTATGCAGACTGAACGGTAAAATCTGTCGTATAGCATGGATTTTATTCCTGAGAGAATTCTACATGTCTTTCCTGTAGGACAGTCACATATTAGGGGCTAGCCTCCTCTTTGTGACAGCACCCATCTCCAGTACTGGAGCACAACAGTATTTGGTGGAGTTTTCAGTCCTTCATTAGATGGCAAGGAAGCATGAAAACTGGTAAGCATGCTTCCTTCTTCTCAAGAGACGACTGCATCACTTCCTTGATATGTTCAGTCACCAGCCGGCACCAATGGGGGATTATGGGGCTCACTTGTGAACCCCAGTGTCCTAGTTGGCAACGTGTTTTGATGCCATCATGCCACTGGGCAGTCCTGCACTTTCTGACTGTATCATTCTATTTTTTTTAATTTACTTTACTGAAGAGGTGCAGTCCAGTAGAAAAGGCATACAATACATTCACATTTCATTTAGCAGGACTAATTATTTTAGAGTCTATCCAGGCAGGATAGTGCGAGTACTAAATAACTGTTTTAACAGAGTAATTAAAATATGCATTGTATGTTGTGCGCTGTGCCCACCACTCCCCCTGGTCACCCATGAGGAGAACATCCTCCTTAAGGGGGTTCCACTCCCATGCACCCAAGCCCTTAAGTATGCAAACAAGTAACATTCACTACTCCTTCAGGCCAACAAAAAGTAACTGTTTAAATCTAATCTGATCTTTGAAAAGTTTACAACACCATCTGCATGACCCTGAGGGGCTGCAGGTCCCCAAAACTGCACAAGTTTACTGCTAATCAATCTACCTGTTGGTTGTATAGTCGAGTTCTTGCAGTCGTCATGTCTTAGAATCCAGCCCATTATTTGACCTGTTTTTTTGAATTAGTGTGCTTTTCCCCTCTGGCCGATTGGCCCCATCAGTCCAACCCCTATGCCCAGCCCCCTCATCTGCCTTCCTGGGACTTACCTTGGCTCCCTTAACACTCTGGCTTGCTGCCCAGGACAGAGCCACTGGGGGGCCCCTCCCCCCTATGGAGACTTGGTCAGTACATCAGGACCTAGTGCCACAGTCAGTGGTGCAGGGCCGGCGATGTAGGGTGGATGTCATCTTGCCATGGCCGGCCATTTTCCCCCAGTCTCCCCCAGGACAACGTGAATGCAGAGATACGCACATACGCCAGACTGAATCTGGTGTCCTCCCACCCTGATCTGACAGTGCTGGCTGCACCACCACCTGTGGTCACCCAGGTGGCAGTAGTGCACTGGCAGTCATACACCCTTTCTCCCTGAGGTGAAGATTGTACACTCGGTCACTTCACTCACCCCTCCCCAACCAGTCCTCTGATGATCTGGGCTCGTTCCTGAACCCGGGTCACCAGCATCATAAGCGGTAGCTCTACCGCTGCACTGGTGGGCTGGCCTAATTGTCCTTTGTTTAAATCTTTGTTACTGGTTGGTGTAATTACATGGCACTACTGCATCTCTGTACTGCACTCAATAGTGAATCCCATATTGTTTTCTATTGCTATTGTGTATCCATTGCTCTGACCTACTGTACCCCAGTGCCTTTCCTTGCCCCCACCCTATTGTACATTCTGTTTATCCACCTTGACTGTTAAGGTCATGTTCCTTCCTATCTCAGTCAGTTTTCAATAGCTAGCCTATTCCCTATCTGGGTATACCCTACTTCCTGTGTTGATTTCACAACCATGTAATTATTATTACCTAAGCCTCCCTGGCTAATATACTGGACTTCCCCTGAACTTCCTACCTGGGTAGAACTCGCATCCTGTTTTCACATTACATTACCAGTACAACCAGTGACTCTCTGTTGAGGGGGACAATCCCGATGGGCCTGTGCCCTCTTTTGTCCTACTCCATCCAGTACATCCAGTAACCACTCCTCCTTGGTGTAGTCCATTGCTCTTGCTTACCCCCTATCTGGGTGTAGCTCCTCACTCCCCTCTACCAGATCCCAGTCCCTTTCCTGAGGTTTTTACTTCCTGCTCCATTCCATTGCAGTCTCCCCTTCAGGGTAAAGCCTACTGCTTTCAACCAGTGTCCTTCAGTTCAACTGGACAACTATATATCATCTCTCCACCATGCTGCTAGCAATCTTCTCTCTCGTCCCACTCCTAGTCCCCCCTCTACCCTCCCCATCTACCTTCCCATCCCCATTTCCCTTTCTGTCCCTTCCCTTCCCTCCACCTCCTCCTCTCCCCATTCCTACTGGCCTCCTGGGTGCAGCCTCCTCCCCTCCACCTGGATGCACTCAGGAGCCTCCCTCCCACTCCCTCACTCCACCTTCCTCCCCCCACCTTCCACTTCACTCAAATGCCTCATAGGCTTATTAAACTCCTTGTCGCCTAGCTACTCATACTAGTAGGCAACACTGAACTCAGCTCTGGTCCTGTCCTGCCAACTGCCTCTCCTTTTCTCAAATGGTCGAGAGTTGCTTATGTTAACATCCGTAGTCTCCTCCCCAAAACTGACCTTCTTCAACTCTTAATTAGGAATGTCAACCCTGATGTACTGGTGATCTCAGAGTCTTGGCTGTCCCCCAAGATCCTGGGCTCTGCCATAGCCATCCCTGGCTTCTCAGTCATCAGACAGGATCACACTAAAAGGGGTGGAGGTATAGTTGTCTACCTTACTTCCGGCACCCAGTTTGAACCTGTGCTGTCCATTTCCTCCTTTTCTGCCTATGAGATGCTCCTTCTGAAACTCGCCCTCCCCTTTCTACTCCCCTGTTCATTGTTGGAGTCTACTGTTGCCCTTGGTTATCCCCCCTCCCCCCATTGTTGAGAACCACCCTGTCCTCTGATGCCTCCCCTGGTGATTTGCTCATCCTGGGTAGGAATCTTAATTGGCTCTCATCCTCCCGCCATAAATTCTGCTAAAATGTCAAATCTCTCCAGTTTACCCAACTGATTTCAGATCCTACCAGACGTTAACCCCAGAATACACAACCACACCCTTCTGGAATGGATTCTCTTCTCCCACTGTATTGTGGATACTGGTACCCTCCCTGATGCCCTCAGTGAGCATAATATGGTCTACTACGTGCACAAAATTGACTGCCCTAAAGCCCCCCACCAATTCATTGAAATTAGTTTTCTGATTCCTGTATCTATCCTCATTACTTGCAGACCTGTTGGTAACTGACTGAATTTGGAGACAGGCAATGGCACCACAATCCGCACAGGGGTTGTATACAGACTCCCTTCTCAGGGGGAGGAAATGGACAAGGAAATGATAGAAAGTATACTTAGAATGGCAGAAAGAGGGGAGATATTGCTGATGGGTGATCTGAATATGCCAGATGTTAACTGGAGTGCAGTTGCAGCTGCCACTTCGAAGAGTGCAGTTATTCTAGATGCCTACAGAGGGCATGCCTTGAACAACTAGTACTGAGCCCACTCGAGAGGGAGCAATATTAGACTTGATTCTCTCAAATGGAGATCTAGAGAGGATCACAGATGTAGAAGTGGTAGCCATCTGGGAACTAGCGACCATCGAACAGTATGGTTCACAATAAACACAGCAATAGAGTCCAAGCCATACAAAGACAAAAGTACTGGACTTTAGGAGGCTGACTTTGCCAAATGGGTGAGTGCCTAAGGAATGCACTAGCAAATCGGCAGGAAGGAGGGTGGAAGAACAATGGGAATCATAAAACTGCCATCACAGAGGTAACAAGCCTTTGTGTGAAGCAAATAAACAAAACAAAATGATGTGAGAAACCACTATGGTTCTCAAAGAAGTAGCAGTGAAGGTTCAAAAGAAAAGAAAGCATTCAGGAAGTACAAGGAATGTAGAAGGAGCAGGACAGAGAACTGTATCAGTTAAAGCAAAAGGAGGCTGGGAAGGCAGTCAGAACAGCAAAGGCTCAAACCGAGGAAAAGATTGCCAACTCAGTTAAGAAGGGGATAAAATCTTTATAGGTACATCAGGGAGCGAAGGAAGACCAAGGAGGGATAGTGAGGCTTAATAAAGGGAGGGAGGTGGGCAGAGGGAGACTGTGAAAAGGCAGAGATACTAAACAAATATTTTTGCTCAGTATTTACAAATGAAGAGGGGGGTACATAAAACAAACAGTAGAAACACTCTGGATACAGAAGTTGATACCGGCCCATTTACAGAAGAAAGGGTTCTGAAAGAACTCTTAAAACTGAAGGTGGACAAAGCAATGGGGCCTGATGGGATTCATCCCAGAATTCTAAAAGAGCTAAGGGTAGAACTAGCGACACCACTGACTACCCTTTTTAACAAATTATGGGAGGATGGGGTGGTACCCGAGGACTGGAGGAGGGCAGATGTGATTCCCCTTCACAAAAGTGGGAGCAAGGCAGAAGCAGGAAACTACAGACCTGTTAGTTTAACCTCAGTGATAGGGAAAATGATGGAATCACTTCTGAAGGAAAGAATTGCCGAGTATCTAGAGGCCAGAGGGCACAGGACCCTAGACAGCATGGATTCACAGCGGAAGATCATGCCAGACGAATCTGATAGATTTATTTGACTGGGTGACCAAAGTAGTAGATCAGGGAGGGCTGTGGACATGGCCTACCTAGACTTTAGCAAGGCATTTGACACAGTCCCACAAAGATTAATATACAAGTTAGCCAGCCTGGGAGTGGGTCCCAAGATGACAGCCTGGGTAAAGAATTGGCTGGAGAATAGGACACAGAGAGTAATAGTAAATGGAGTCCACTCAGAAGAAAGGAGGGTTACTAGTGGGGTACCTTGAGGTTCAGTATTAGGGCGGTCCTCTTCAATGTCTTTATAAGCGACATTGCAGAAGGACTGGAAGGAAAGTATGTCTCTTTGCAGATGACACTAAGATCTGCAACAGAGTTGATGCACAGGGTGGGGTGGAAAGGATAAGAAGGGACTTGGCAAGGTTAGAGGAATGGTCAAATGTATGGCAGCTTAGATTCAATGCTAAGAAGTGCAAGGTAATGCACCTGGGAAACAAAACACCAGGAAGAGTACACAATGGGGTGAGATACTAACAACAACAAAAATGGAAAGGGACCTGGGGTAGTCATATCAGATGACCTAAAGGTAGGCAAGCAATGTGAGGAGGGCAGCAAGGAGGCTGGGGATACTGGGATGCATAGGGAGAGGCATCACCAGTAGAAAACAGGAAGTTATTATCCTCTGTACAGACAGCTGGTGAGACCCCATCTGGAGTACTGTGTGCAGTTCTGGAGACCCAATCTCTGCAAAGACATAGACAGGATGGAAGCTGTCCAGAGGAGGGCAACTAAAATGGTGCAGGGTCTGCACCAGAAGACATATGAGACTTAAGGAGCTTAATATGTATAGCCTCGAGGAAAGGAGGAGAGGGGATATGATAGAAAGCGTTTAAGTACCTCAAGGGAATCAACAAAGTCCAAGAGGTAGCATCTTTCAAAAAGAGGTGTGCAAGAACAAGAGGGCACAATTTTGAAGATGGGGGCTCAGAGGTAATTTAAGGAGGTATTTTTCTAGAGAGGGTTGTGGATGCATGGAACGGCCTTCCGGAGGAGGTTGTGGAGTCAAAATCAGTGGTGGAATTCAAGCATGCATGGGACAGTCATAAGGCAATTCTAGGGGGCCGGGGTAGGAAGAAGTAGGCTGCTGGTTAACTAGGATCTGCAGCTTATCCAGTAGGTAGGGAAATGGGCAGACTGGGTGGGCCAAGCGGTCCTTATCTGCCGTCAAATTCTATGTTTCTATGTCTATCCCCCATTCTTGCTGCCAATAACATTAGCTCAGCCCTCAAGTTTTTAACTCTAAACTCCTGTCAGTTTGGGATCACCATGCCCCTCTGAGAAAAACTCAAGTCTGTGGTTCACACCTCCCATGGATTATGGCACTGTTGCTGGCCTATTACCATGCATGTGACCTTGTCTGGCGAACCAACAAGTCCACTGGTTCCCCTATTGACCTTATAAAATATTAGGTACTTCCCAATGTCTGTACCAGCGCTACTAGGCTTGCAAAGGCAGACTACTTTGCATCCATGCTTCAGAACAGCCTTAACCACCCCTCAAAGTTCTGGAAGGTCATTTATTCCCTCTTCTCCCCCCCTTCCCAACCCCCTCTTCCTGTCCTCTAGGTAGGTGACGTCCCCAACTGTCACCCTGCAGCAATCGCCTCATCTTTCAACTCCTTTTTCACCACCTGTGCCCTCTCTCTAGTTCCTTATACCACCCCTCACCCATTCCCTTTTGCCCCAACCTGCCCCTCCTCCCCTCCCCCCCTTCTCCTTCTCTCCTATCACCCCCTCCATGACCCTCAAGGACCTCAACCCACACAAAGGACAGAGCCCCAATGGCCTTGACCCCAAACTCTTGTCTCTCTCTGCCTGGCCACTGCCCTTCCCATCACCCACCTCCTCAGTCTCTCCTTGTCACTAGCCTCAGTCCCTGATCTTTGGAAGCAGGCCACAATCATTCCCCTTCTCAAACGGGGTGAACCCTCACTCCATTGTAACTACTGCTCAGTTTCTCTCTCTTTCCTCCCCAGACTGGTTAAACGCCAGAAACACCTGATTTTTTCCCCAACTCTTCCCTTTCCTTAACAACTCCTCCTTTTTCACTCTCTACCAGCCTGGTTTCAGGAAAATCCACTTTACCACCACCTCCCTACTTAGGCTCACAGACTCATCCATTCTGGCATGGACCAGGGGCTGGTCAGCTCCGCCATCTTTGTTGACATGGCCAAAGCTTTCAACACTGTTGCACATCCTATCTGCCTGGACAAGTTAAAAGTGGCTGGGATCTCTCCTCCTCTGTTGTGTGGTTTCACTCATACATTGAGGGTAAGACCCAAGCCGTCCACATTATTGATGTCGCCTCCCTCTCCATATTTACTCTGGTGTCCCCAAGGATCCCTCCTTGGCCCTAACCTATTCTACATTTTCATAAATGGCCTTCCCCTCACCTGCTCTTCTGCAGCCATTCACATGTACTAAGATAACACGATTCTTTACACCTCTGGTTCCTCTGCCTCTGACATCATGACCCAACTCCATCTGAACTTAAAACATCCACCGCTGGTTTTGTGTAAATCAGCTGTTCCTCAATACCAAAATAATGGTCTCCATAACCTTTGGCAATAGGCAGGGTCTTGCCAGTCTCTCCCCTAATTCCTTCCAGACCCTTGATGGTGTAGGGCTTGAGGATGTCTCCTCCTTTAAATATCTCGGGGTTTGGCTGGATTGTCACCTTGATTCGTCTGCTCATGTGGATGCCATCCACCAGAAGCAGCATCATAAACTTGGGGCACTTTACAGGAACAAAGCAAGTATCCCGCTTCCTACCCACAGAGAAATTGCTATGAAGATCATTCTTCCTATCTTCATTTATAGTGCCTCTCCCAGGTCCACCCTTGCCAGACTGGATCCCTTCTTTTTATTCCTTCTGCCGCTTCGCCCTAGACTGCCCTGCCAGAACCCAACACTGTTACCTGTATTCCTCCCTCTCTTTGCCCTCCCTTAATACCAGATGCCTAGCTCATTTTTCCACTCTCATTTCCAAATTCTGGCTTGGCTCCTTCCCCACTATATGTACCCCCTCCTATCCTCCACTTCCCTACCTCCTAGTCCCTTCACAGCTCTGGCTCCCACTCTCCCCCCCACACTCTGTAAAATCCATTGCTGGTCATGCTGCTTTCTCCTTCTGTTTCTCCAAACTCTGGAGCACCCTCCTTGTAGCTATTCACATTGCTTCCTCTGCCCTATCACTAAAATCCCTCATCCGTGAATTCACTACTCACTCCTGCACTTGCTGCTTTCCTTAGGCTGGTCCCACTGTCCTTCCCCAATTCACCTACGAACATACGAACATATGAAATTGCCAGCAGATACAGGCCATATTGTCTATCTAGTCTCCTCGAGTGTGCAGCACTTCAGCCCATTAGACTGTAGCTGCCCCCCATTAACTCTTCCCTCCCCCAACTCCCCGGTATGTACTTTCCTCTTGAATTTGTTCCATCTCCTCTTGAAGCACCCCACAGTCTGCACTGATATGAGGTGCTCAGGCAGTGCATTCCACCCTATCACCACTCTTTCAGTGAAGTAGTGCCTCCTCCTTTCCCTCCTTGAATCTGCCCCCCCTTTAACTTCAGGGAGTGCCCTCTGGTATCTCTTCCATTCTGGAGCATGAACCCACCCTGGAAGCCTACTCTGTTCATGCCTTTCAGGTACTTGAAGGTCTCGATCATGTCCCCTCTCTCTCTTCTATCCTCAAGGGTATACATTTTGAGCTCTTTTAGTCTTTCCTTGTAAATTCTATCCTCCAACCCCTGGATCACCTTTGTTGCTCTTCACTGCACTGCTTCCACTAGTTTGATATCCCTTTTCAAGTACGGGTGCCAGAACTGCACACAGTACTCCAGGTGTGGCCTCACCAGGGACCTGTACAGGGGCAATATGACTTTGCTACATCTGGATGTAATCCCCCTTGCTATGCACCCTAGCATCCTGTTAGCCTTAGCCACTGCCTTCCTACACTGTGCCGAGTAGTTTAATTCCCTGGTCACCAGCACCCCCAGATCCTTCTCCTCGTTGGATGTGGACAGTTTGATACCATCCATCCAGTAGCTGTATCCTGGGTTTTTGGCTCCAAAATGCATCACCTTGCACTTCTTGGTGTTGAACCCAAGCTGCCAGGTGTGCGACCACTCCTTGAGTCTTGCCAAGTCCTTCTGCATTAATTTGCCACCCTCCTCCCATCCGCCTCAGCACAGATCTTGGTGTCATTGGCGAAAAGGCTGATCTTATTCTTGATCCCAACCGCTATGTCCTCAATGAAAATGTTAAACAGAATTGGTCCCAGTACTGATCCCTGTGGGACACCATTTGTCACTGCCCTGGGCTCCAATGCTTCTCCTCCCACAACTACCCTCTGCTGCCTGTACCTCAGCCAGTTTTCTACCCATCGGGCAAGCTTCCACCCTATACCAAGACTCTTCAACTTGCAGGTCAACCTTCCATGTGGCACTGAGTTGAAGGCCATGCTGAAATCCAGGTAGACTACATCTACTGCATGGCCTTCGTCCAGTGCCCTCGTGACCCAGTCAAAAAAATCAACTAAGTTTGTCTGACAGGATCTGCCCACACATGCTGTCTGTTGTCTTGCAGATCATTATCCACATTATCTGCACCAGTCTTTCTTTGAGGATAGATTCCATCAGTTTCCCCACGATTGCGGTGAGGCTCACTGGTCTGTAGTTCCCTGGTTCGTCCTTGGGCCCACTTTTGTGGAGAGGTACCACGTGTGCCTCCCTCCAATCTCTGGGCACACATTCCGTAGTTAGCAAGGTGTTGAACAAATCTGCCAGTGGCTCTGCTAGGATCTCTGCCAGCTCCCTCAGCACCTTGGGATGTACCCCATCTGGCCCAGGTGCCTTGTCTACCCTCAGGGACCTAAGGCCCTCCAGCACCCTTTCCACCATGATGACCCCATCTGTGGTTGTCTCACCCTCCCATGCCTGTGCCCCCCTTCCTGCAGGAACAGGTCCATCCCTCTCCCTTGTGAACACTGAACAGAAGTACTCATTAAGTACTTCTGCCTTCTCGGACCCCCTTGTCTACCCACCCACTGCCTTTCCTGATCCTGATCCTGATCTGATCCTGCCCTTTCCTGATCTTAACCTCCTCCCCACTCTGTCTTATTTATTGAGCCCTCTCCCCCTACATGTCTCCCCTTTGTTCACACTACCTCTTCCTCCTTCACTTTGCTGCCAGTTGCACTTTACTGAACTGCTGCTATCATTTTGCCATTGGTAAGCTATGTTTTGCACTACAGGAATACTGTCCTTCCTCCAGACTGTCTACTGTGTACCTTTTGTTATTGTTTGTTATAATTGTAACATTACTGATGTGCTTTATTACTACTCACTCCTCATCCCCTTCCCCGGGACACATCCGGAAACAAGCTATTACAGCTAAGTATGTTTTCCTGGTGAAACTCTTGAAATAAATAATAAGTAAATAAATACATAAATCAATAAATGAATAACTAAATACATACAGCTGTCATGTAGAGCTGGGAAGATGGCCTAGACTGTATATTTTATGACCCAAGTTGTGGTGGTATAGAGCCTACTGTGGCTTCTCATTCCTGTAAACTCACCTAGCTTACTGAGTCACCATCACTTCTCAGCGATTTTATCCAGGCTGTTTTTAATAAAGATCTACAAAGGTTAGGAAAATAAATACCAGGATGGTTCATATTGTTTCAGGAGTTTTATAGATACCACAAGGTCTGTAACTGTGAATATTTTAATTTTTAATAATTGCAGCATTTAGTATTCTTTTCCTCTTTTTTAGTAGTTCTGTAAAAAAATTATATTATTCTCCTGGTGTTTATTGACAGTAAATGGGATTAAATAAATCTGTTTTAAATTTTGGTCAGTCTGAGCCATAGACTTTGGCACTCCAAATATGTGAGTCTTTAGAGGTATTTTTCTTGTAATGACATCATCAGTCTCATAAATCCATAACACATGTTCTCCATGTGGTGCTATTAGACCCCACATTAGGGAATGTAGTACAATAGTAACTCCCTCTTACTGCTGTGCTTGATGCACGAATAACAAGGAAGAAAATGTACTAGCATTGTAGTTGCAATTGATGTTCAGCAGTTTTGATCTATGATTTTAGTAGAGATTAATACACTGACTTGTACTGACGCTGCATAGTGTTGTTCTTAGAAGAGATATAGACAGACAGACACAGTCACAGACTGATATACAACACCTGTAATTGTGACATCATACTCAAATCTGAAACATCTGTAGTCAAAATAATTGCCATCCAATAGCCTCCTGTAACACCATTTCTTAATATTTGTTTTTTGCGTACTATTGTTAATTACAAAAGGCTTTCCATTTTCAGGGGTGAATCTAGATGGATCTCTTAGAAAGTCAATGACTGACTCAGCAAAAATGTAATCTAAACAGCATTCATTTGCTGAAATAATTAAAAAAAAACGTTTTTTAAAAGACATTAAGGCCAGCCACTGCAAAAAACAAAACATATTGTAAAGTTTTAAAGGTAGTAAGCTATTACTTATTACAGGTGGAGTGCTTTTTCAACTTAGCAGATTTTATACCTGACAGCACATGGCATGATGTGTTGAAACAGCTCTCTACAAAGAGCCTGGTGTATTTGTTTCTACCATTTATTTACCCAGCATGGTTTCTCCAAGCATATTTATTTTTATTCTCCTTCAAAGCTATCAACATTGTAACCTCATTGCCTTTTACTTCATGGCTGACTGAAAAGAATCACTTGCCTTCTCCCAGACTGGCTTGTCATGAAGTTAGTCACAGGTCCATTGATGAAGATGTAAGAGAAACAATACTAAATACAGAATGTTAGCTTCCATGCAGAGCACCACTCTACATATTACACTTCATAATATCAGGCAGAAAAATCTTATAACTGGAAAAGTGAGATAGAAAATTGCTTCAGAGACAGAAAGTAACACCTGACTGCTTTTAAAAATAGATAACATTTATAATGACTGTGCTACATATCTGTTACAAGCTTGGGGGTTATACAAATGGAGGCATTGTTGGGATCAGTGTTTTGCTTGGACGTACAGTAGTGCACAGGGAGGGGAATGAACATCCTGAGGTCCCTGGTTACAAACTGGCATCAGACAGGGACCGGTGGGTTCATAAGCAAATTTGTGTGGGGCACTTGTTTTGGACAGTTTCAGATTAAACTGCCCAGAAAGTACACCAGCCTGCCAGTGCAACAGTAGTGGTACTGCTTGCAAGGCTGATGACCTGGAGTCAGAAGTGAGCCTGAAGGGTAGACTGGAGGGAGGGGGTTTGAGCGTCCACTGGACAGCTCACCTCCTCTGGATAGGATGGTTTAAAGGACCCAGTGATTGGGTGCCTCCTGGTGTCAGCCAGGAGGCAATGAGCCTGGGCACATAGCTAAGGCTGGGATTGTTGGGATGTGGGGGACATTGTCACGTCACACTAGGGATCGTGTGTGATGCTCCAGGATGTCTTTGCACGTCCGCACCCACCAGGGGAAACTAAAAAGCAGATAGGCCACTGGTTGGGCAGGTGAGACCACTCCTCACCACCATCCTCATCACCAGATCCTTCTGTAAATGAGACTTCTTTCTTATGGAACTTATCCTGTATTTTATGCAACTTTTAAATTAAAAAAAATGAAAATATCCTTCCCATCTGTTCCTTGTCATGCCCGTGCCTTCATCTCCACCTGCCTGGGCTACTGGATGAGTTTATGGGAGTCATTGTGGAGCAGGAGATAGGGGCAAGCTGAGGGAGCCTACCTTGTGGGTGAAATACAGGTGAACCTGGGGACCACGGATGTCAAGTTGGGACAATCTCAGCTGGGTGGAAACAGGCACTGTAGATGGTTGAAGGAGGTCCTAGCCAGTGGAGGGTAGGAGGACAAACTGAACTGAAAAAAAAAAGTCCAGAGGTTATATTGCCAGGCTTGTGGTCGGCAAGAAAATTTCAGAGCCGCACTCCACATGGAGGCAGGTTGGGCAAGCGTTTTTTTTTTTTTTGTGAATTTTATGTTTATTGTTTTATCAATATAAAATACAGTTAATTCCTGAAGCAGTACATACAGGCTTATTAATTGAACAAACCGTTAAGGGCGCCACCCCTCTTAATACATACATATATATTGATTTGTGCTGCCCCTTTAAGATACATCATGAGGGGGATCACAGTTATTTATAACAAGAAGGTAAAAAGATATTGCTATGTTAACAAGCCCATGAGCAGCATGGGATATAAAAAGATTATATTAGTAAATTAACCAGCCTCTATTTCATAGAAACATAGAAGTTGATGGCAGATAAGGACCGCAAGGCCCATCCAGTCTGCCCATTTCTTTTTCTACCTTATAAATGTGCCATTGGCCTTTGTCAGTGACCTATCTATTCATAGTCATTTGTATTGCTCCCTTATGCCTATCCCATGCCTGTTTGAAGCCCTGCACTGTATTCATAGCCACCACTTCTTGTGGTAAGCCATTCCATGCATCTACCACCCTTTCTGTGGAAAAGAATTTCCTCACATTCCTCTTAATCGGCCTCCTCTAATCTCATGCTGTGTCCTCTTGTCCTGCTATTTTCTTATGTTTAAACATGTTAGACTCTTTCACCTTGTTTATGCCCTTAAGGTGTTTGAATGCCTCGATCATATCACCTCTCTCCCTCCTTTGCTCAAGGGTAAACATATTGAGCTCCGTTAATCTGTCCTCATATGTCTTCTGATGCAGTCCCTGCACCATTTTGGTTGCCCTTCTCTGGACTGCCTCAATTTGGTTAATGTCCTTTGAAGGTGTGGCCTCCAATACTGCACGCAGTACTCCAGATGGGGCCTAACCAATGTCTTGTACAGAGGGATTATTACCTCCCTCTTACGACTTGTGATACCCCTACTAATACACCCTAACACCCCCCTAGCCTTACCTACTGCTTTAGAGGTCTGCTTGGATGATTTCAGGTCATCAGTGATGATGATGCCCAAGTCTCTTTCTTCCTTTGTGACTGCTAGCAACTCCTCCCAGCCTATAGGTGGCTTCAGGGTTTCTCTTCCCTATGTGCATGATTTTGCACTTCTTTGCATTAAATCCCAGTTGCCACTCTTCTGACCATTCTGCTAGTTTATCCAGATCTCTTCTCATTCTGCCCACCCCATCTGGATCATCTACTCTGTTGCAGATCTTGGTGTCATCTGCAAACAGACAAACCTACCCTCTAGTCCATCTGCGGGTCACTAATGAAGATGTTGAATAGGACTGGCCCCAGGACTGATCCCTAAGTACCCCACTTGTGACTTGCATCTCTTCTGACTGTATACCATTTACCACCACTCTCTGTTTTCTGACAGTCAACCAGTTTGCCACCCAGTTGACCAACTTCTGACCCACCCGAGCCTACCTAGCATTTATCAATCTTCTATGTGGAACAGTGTCAAAGCTTTGCTGAAGTCAAGGTAGGCGACATCAACTGCTCCCCTTGGTCCACCACTCTGGTTACCCAGTCAAAGAAATCTATGAGATTAGTTTGACAGGACCTTCCTTTTGTAAACCTATGCTGTCTTGGATCCTGTGCTCCTATGGATTCCAGGTGTTGCACTATCCTTTCCTTAAGGAGTGCCTCCATAATCTTGCCCACTACTGAGGTAAGACTGACCGGTCTGTAGTTCCCGCCTCCTCCCTGCTACCACTCTTGTGGGTGGGATCACATGAGCCCTTCTCAGTCTTCTGGGACCTCTCCTGTGCTCAGAGACTCACTAAACAATTCTGCTAATGGCTCTGCTAGTTCCTCCTTTAGCTCCTTAAGCACCCTGGGATGTATGCCATCAGGTCCCATTGCCTTATCCACCCTGAGCTTAGCAAGCTCTTGTAGGACCCTTTCTTTTGTGAAGGGAGTAGTGCTCACCTCCCTCCCCCCTGTGTCCATGATGCTGAGCTGTGGGCCCTGCCCTACCTTCTTTTCAGTAAATACTGAGCAAAAGTATCTATTTAGGATAGATGCCTTTACAGGGTCCTCCTCCTCACTTGCTCCCTTTTCTCCATTAAGCTTAGCAATACCCCCTCTGGACTTTCTCCTTTCACTAATGTATCTATAGAAAGTCTTGTCACCTTCTTTTACTGTTCGTGCTAGTGTTTCCTCAGTTTGGGACTTTGCCTGCCTTACTGCCTTGCCTGCTTCCCTTAGGGCAGTTTGGTATGCCTCCCTATCTTCATCCCGCTGTGTTCCCTTATATTTCCTGAAGGCCAGCCTTTTGGCTCTGACCTTTTCTGCTACTGTATTTGAGAACCAAAGTGGTTTCCTTCTTCTTTTGCACTTCCTTTTCTGTCTAACACAATGGGATGTTGCTTCAAGTATTGCATCATAATGCTTGCCCACTTTGCCTGTACCTCCTCACCTGTGTTTCTTTTGCCAGGGCTAGCTTAACTCTGTTGGCATCTTATCAAAGTCAGCTCCTCTGAAGTCCCATATTTTTGCCTTGGAATGGGATGATTTAGATGTAGTAGCCAAATTGAACCATACCATGTGATGGTCACTGGCCCCCAGGTGACCTTCTACCTGGAGATCTGTGATCCCTTCTTTGTTAGTCAGTACTAGATCTAGGATAGCCCTGTCTCTTGTGGGTTGCTGTACCAGTTGTTTGAGGCCCTCCCCTGCAGGAATCCACTATGAGTCTAGTTCTGGCAGATGTTCCTGCTGGTATTGACCAATCTGTATCTGGCATGTTGAAGTCTCCCATTATCAGAACCTCCCTTTAGCTGTCATGTTTTGTATATCTTCTAACAGTAATGTGTCTATGTCCTCCTCTGGTCTGCGGTCCTGTAGACAACCCAGTTCTTATGGCTGTCCCATTTCCTGTTTCCAGGGTGACCCACAGTTCTTCTGGCTCCTTATGTATTCTGAATTTCTGTAGCTTTGATATTTTCATTAACATACAGGGCCACTCCTCCCCCCCTTTTTGCACCTCGGTCTCTTCTGAACAATACATAGCCAGGTACTGAAGTCTCCCAAGTGTAGTTACTGGTAAACCACGTCTCACTAATTGCTACTATGTCCAGTTTAGCCTCTGACATTATTGCCTGCAGGTTTCCTAAGAGGAAAACAAATATACCCATGCACTTCCCAGCTTAATTAACCTAGATAGGTTTCACTCCTTAGTTTAACTACAGCTCAACTAGTTAGAGATCTCTAAGGCAACCATTAAAAAGAATGCACAGAGCCTTAACAGAAATAAACTACACCAGCTTACTACAGAATTTCCATTTCTCTATAGTCCAGCAAAAGTAAGTTGTCATGTGCCTCAGGAAAATAGCACTTTCAGGACTCCCTTGCTAAGTTATGACTCAGAATGTTACTCTTACCAGGTGAAATAAAATAAAATAAATAGTTCATAGGTCCCCCAATCTGGTAGCGAGTCATTTAGTACAAGATTCAGACGAAGTGATAAAGTTAAATAAATCAAACCAAACAAGGGGACTCGAAACTGAACCTTATTCACACTTCGGTTCATTCAGGTATTTAGGAGATCCTTGTCTTCCAATTCTGATTCAGGGGATGCTTCTCGTCATCGGTATGCTGGCACGAATCATTGGGCCCACTTCTGTGCTTCCTTAGGATCGCTAAAAAGAAATATGTGGCCCTGATGTAAAATTCGCAGTCTTGCAGGGAATACCAGGTCGTGTCCTATATCTGCTTCTCTTAGGATTGCTTGCACTCCATCAAAGTTTTTTCTCTTTTGACGTGTCGTGTAGCTTAAATCTGGGAAGAGACAAATTTGTTTTCCCTCATAAAATAATGTGTGTTTCCTACGGGCCAATGCCAATAGGTGGTGCCTTGTTCCCACGCCATCCTGAACCACAACAATTGTTCTGGGAGCTTCAGGCTTATCCTGTTGGCCTCTATAGGCCACCTTATATGACTTCTGGATATGAATATCTTGCTCCAATTGGGGCTGTTCCGGTTGTTGCCCCAGCCATTCTCTAATAAACAAGGAGAGATGATCTTCCTCACTTCTTTCTGGGATGCCTATTATCCGAAGATTTGATGATCTAGCCTGGTTCTCCAGGGATTCAGTACGCAACCGGAAGTGAGTATTGTCTTTCACTATGGAACTTGTGGCTCCCATAGCTGCTGCTGCTTGTTACTTCATCTCCTTAGAAGTAGTTTGCAATAGAATCATGTCCGATTCCAAGGAGGTAACTCTAGTACCAAGATTATCAAACTTTTCAGACAATGTTGCCACCGATGTTATGTCTATTTAGTTTAGATCCAATACTTTGTAGTGTTTCTGTAGCAGGATCCTCCATTGGGGATTCCGTGTGGCCTTGCACTGATCTCGTGGCAGGGGGCCCCAATACATTTTTACTCTTTACAGGATTTTGTGACACCTTATCCTTTTTTGGATTCCCCATTCTGGTTCAGTTGACTTTTCTGACGTCTATTAAGCTGTCAGAATTTACCAAATATGTTGAATAAACCATTTTTATTTTATATAGCTGCCATTTAGAAACTCAAGATTTACTTCAGAGCTGCCATCTTACTCGGGCTCCACAGTGCCCCTACCCCCGAGCAAGCGTTGTTTGCACAATGAAGTGTAGCAAGCATATTCTAGAACTTAGAATCTTTTTCAGGGATGCTCTCTCTCACTGTACTGGTCTCAGGCCTCCCAGGATTCTAACAGTAAATCTTTAGCTTCCACTGAAGAAAGCAATCACCCCAGATGGTACCCGCAACTACATTTGATGGTGGTCCTAAGGATTTACTGTTTTACAAAGTTTAAAGTTTATTTGATTTATACATATTTTCTCTCACTTCCACTCTGTGTTTTAGTCCCAATTAGTTATTTTTTAATTGTTACATGGTTCCAAAAGATTCCAAACAAGTGTCTTAGGCCACAAAAGACATCTCACTCTGTCTATGGTCAAGTTTGGTTTAGTTTTACACCCTAATGGTTCCCTAAAGGAGCTAGCAGGAGTCCTGGTGGTGGCACCTCTGGGAGAAGTGTTTAACACATCACTTCTATCGGGATGTGCACCCCTGGATTGGAGGATGGTACATGTGGTGCCTATCCACAAGGGTGGCTCTTGGGAGGAACCAGGGAATTGCAGACTGGTCAGCCTCACGTCGATTGTGGGGAAATTAATGGAGACTATCCTGAAGGAAAGAATAGTGGCATTCCTGGAGGATGATGGTCTCATTGATGATAGGCAGCATGGGTTCACCAAAGGGAGGTCTTGCCAGACCAACCTCATGACCTTTTGTGACTGAGTGACTATAGCACTGGATGAAGGCAAAATGGTTGATGTCCTGTACTTAGACTTCAGCAAGGCCTTCTACTCTGTGCCACACGGGAGGCTGATAGACAAGTTGAGGGACCTGAGGGTGGGGGATAAGGTGGTCAGATGGATTGGGAGCTGGCTGGAAAACAGACAACAGATGGTGGTGGTTGGGGGGGCACTATCAACACCATGGGCAGTCATAAATGGGGTACTGCAGGGCTCAGTGCTGGGATCGGTGTTATTCAATATCTATGTAGCAAATATGGCAGATGGGATTGGGAGCCAAGTAAGCCTGTTTGCTGATGACACCAAACTGGGAGCAGTGGTGGATGGGGAGGAGGGAAGGGACTACAAAAAGACCTAGAGGCATTGGAGAGATGGTCATATACCTGGCAGCTGGCTTTCACTACTAAGAAGTGCAAGATTATGCACTTTGAAAACAAGAATCCTAATTAGTTACCAGCTGGGAGGGGTGCAGTTATCGGTATTTGCCCAGGAAAAAGATCTGGGTGTGATATCACAGGCCACGTGCATCACTCTGCACAATGTAGGAAGGTAGTGGTGAAGGCCAATAAGATGCTGGGGTGCTTAGTGAGGGAAATCACTGCAAGGAGTGAGGAGGTGAGTCTAGTGCTGTACAGGACACTGGTGAGGCAGCACTTGGAACACTGTGTGCAGTTCTGGTGCCCCTTCTTAAAACGGGACATCAGGCTGCTGGAGGGGGTGCAGAGAAGGGTGACCAGGATGCTAAGTAGGATGAGGAAAAGACCCTATGAAGGCTAAATATGTACTCCTTGGAGGACAGAAGGGACAGAGGAGACATGATTGAGACCTTCAAATACTTGAAGGGCATACATAGGGTTCACCAGGAGGATCTGTTCAAGTATAGAAAGGAAAGGATCACAAGAGGGCATACTCAGAAATTGGAGGGGGGGGGGTTCAGGAGGGAGATGAGGAGGCACTTTCTTACAGAGAGGGTGGTGGCACCATGGAATGCTTTGCCTGCAGAACTGATAATACAAACATCAGTAGGAGGATTTAAGAGGGGTGGGACAAGGTCAAGGGCAAAATCAAAATGGGGAAGGAAGGGGAAGGAGGAGTTAACACAGATATTGCATTCAAGTGGAATGTTGGGGGGGGTTGGGGGGCAGCATCAGTATTCAAAACCGAGAGCTACACACTCGGGCAGACTTGATAGACCGTGAGACCTCTATCTCCTGGCATCTTCATATGTTCGTATGTTCAGTTTTAACAGTTCTGCTTTGTATAAAAAATATTTGATCGTGCTTTTGCTTACTTTTTTGGGTACTTTAGGATTTTTTCTTGTCTCACAATGACTGTGATCAAGTATTAATTGTTGATCGGCTACCAGTGACTGTGAATGATAACAAATGGCTTCTGCCCAGTTTTATAGCACTTTAACTGTTTTCATCTCTCCACTGGTCTGTGCACAATGACTGCGGTTGATGTAATATTACTGGCTTTCAGTGACTGAGGTGGGTAACTTTTCTGTGGTGCCTTTTCAGGGTCTCTTGTCTGAGTCGGAACAAAAAGAAAAGCCTAAAAAATGTACTGGGCATACAGGTTTCAGAAACTGCCAAATATGTGGCAACTGTTTGCCTAAGGCAGATAGGCATTCAGAGTGCTATAAGTGGCGAGGCATAGCTTGTGATTAGTGTGTTCTGTACAAAGTGAAGGGCAATCACTATCAGCTCCAGCCTCTGCATCTAGCTCCAAAGAGTTTTCCCCAATTCAGAAAGGTTGAGAATGTCTCTAAAAATGACAACTGAAACAACTTTTTGTAAGGACTAGTCTGAAGTAGAGTCTGCAAGTGAGCCCACACAAAAGGGCATCAATCCTTGGCTGAGGAACACTCAGATAAAAAGGACTCCAAGAAAAAGCAAGCAGTGGGGGTCATCCTCTCACAATAGCTTTTCAAATACCAAAAATGAAAAACAGTTGGGTCTTGAAGGAGAACAGGCAAATGAGCCTATCATCCAGCCCACTGGCAATGTTCGGATTCCCTCCATGGAGTAATTTTAACACCTGTGCAAATTCTTCCAAACCATGAGGGATTAGGCAGGAAAAAATCATCCCTTTGTTCCACCAAGTGTTATAGAAGAGGAATGCTATTTTGAAGACGAGGAGGAGGAACGTATTACTCCTGAGGTCATAGGTGATGAGAAGACCAATTCACCTTCATGTCCTTTATATTGTTTTTCTCATATTCTGCCTTCCTCAAGAGTATAGCAGCAATGATTATCATCCTTGCTGTGGAACTGATTCTGAAGTTGGGGAATCACATTTATGAAGCGTGTTAGGGCTGACTTCTACAAAGAAGGTTAGTATCCCAATCCATGACACTTTTGAAACAACAAGTAAAAAGACTTCATAATTGCCTGCATCTGCTACAACAGTTGATAAGAAAATAGGGAAAATATTTATTTTATTTTATTGTATTTATTTCAATTCTAGGATTACAATTACCTTTGAGCCCAGGGCTCTTTTACAAAGGTTCCACGTCAAGACAATTGGTATCACATTATGATAGACAAAATTGTTACACAAATAAGGGTAAAGGATATCAAATTAATTTCGAACAGACGTGGAGAGGGTAAAGTGGAAAGGAAGAGGACAAGAGGGGAGGGGTGGTAGAAAGAAATGGGAGGGGCAAAGGCGGGAGGTAAGAAAGTGAGAAGAGAGGAGAGGTGGGGGGGTAGGTAAGGATAAGGAGAGGGGGGGGTAAGGTGAAGTAGCCAGGAAGGTGGCATTGTCAGGTGCTGGAGAGCAGGTGGGGCAGAGGCCAAACTAGGGCAAGTGCGTTATGTAAGGAGCTAGATATAGGAGAGCGGTAGCGGAGCGGTGTTGCATAGACATTATCCATGACAGTCGCAGATGCTGGAAGTGACCAGGGAGTTTCGGAGCCTGGATTTGAAGACCCTCGCCCAGTGGTATTGATAGTATCATTGGCAAGACTGTTAAACCAAGTGGGTGCCCTGTAGGCGAATGAACGTTGGCCAATGTCTGTGCAGCAGCGAGGGATACGGAAAAGTTGTGGCTTTGATCCCCTAGTAATTCTGGAGCTGGTTTTCATTTGAAGGATGAACAGACTCCGGGAGGGGCAGTTCCCAACTGTATTTTCTTACCAACCACGCAGGTTTGGTACTGAATTCTATTATCAAGTTGAAGCCAGTTAGCTTGTGAGTAGAGGTCACAGGTGTGTGTGAGCTGTTCGGCCCCAGTGATGAGCCGACAGGCCTTGTTTAGGTTGGTAGTAATCCTTCTGAGTGCAGTGGTAGTGGCAGTGCCATAGATGACAAGACCATAGTCAATCTGGGAGATGATGGAGCTTTGAACTGCGGCAAAGAGGGCCTCTTTAGTCAGGTGCCGACAAAGCCGGTAGAGTAAACCCAGTCTAGTATTCACAGTTTTAGCAACATTGGTTATATGGGTTCCAAAGGACAGGTGTGGGTCTAAGGTGATTCCTAGGTATCTGAGAGTCAACCTGCTCGAGAGTCCCAAGGCAGGTGTTTAAGGAGAGTTGGTGGTGTTTGTGCTTGTTTTGGTGGCTGGTGAAAATCATGGTCTTCGTTTTTTTCTGGTTAAGGATTAACTTATGTTCTTTGAACCAGCTTTCAACAGAGGTGAAGCCATGTTGAAGGGTTTGTTGCAGGTGGCTTGGGTCATGATGAGAGGCAAGAATCACAGCGTTATGTGCATAGAGTATGACTTGCGGAGAGGTGGAGTCGGGGAAGGAGTTGAGGAACAGGCTAAACAGCAATGGGCCCAGGATGGAGCCTTGGGGGGACACTGGAGATATATAGTAACTGGGGCTGATTCATAATATTTTTTTATCAGCACTCCAATCCTGAAGGTTTCGTACAAGCTGCAGCAGGTGAAAAGGCAAGGGCAACCTTTTCTACCTCACCCCTGACAAGGATTCCAGGAAAACTGATACACTTGGGGAAGGGGGCATCACACTCTTCTGCCACCCTTTCATGAGGGAGACAGCGTCTCTGAGTTATACAGCACATTACCAGGAAGCACTCTGGAAAACTGTGCAACCCTTTTGTGACAACCTGCCTTCTGAGTAGAGGTCAGAGTTACTGGAGCAGGCCTGGATACAGCCAAACACCAATTGCAAATGCTGTAGATACTATGATACAGCAAGCACAGCTCTGGCAGATGCAGTATCTACCAGAAGATGTGTATGGTTATGAACCACAGGGTTTTCTGTGGATCTGCAGAAAAAAACAGCTGACTTTCTCTTTGAAGGTACATCTCCCTTTGGAGGCCTTCAAGAGTTACATGAATAAGTTAGATAAAAATAAAACTACTTTTAAAAACCTTGCAGAGATAGAATAGTCCAGCGGGTTCTACAGACACTATGACAGGGGAGACTTGGGAAGGGGGTTACTATCACAGGCAGTACCACCATCAATCATGTAATCCACCCAGAAATTTACATAAAGGTGGAGGTGGATGGGGGGAAGAGGCAAGCATCATCCTCAGCTCCACCACAAAAAAAAAAAAAAAACTAACCCCTGATGTATTACAGGTCACCACACCTCAAATCCCAGTGGTGAGTCACATCTCTCATCACTTCGAGCACTGACAGTTTATCACAGCAGACATATGGGTACTGGAGATTGTGAGAGAGGACCCTAATCTGTGTTTTATTACAATTCTGAAACAAAAGAGTTTCAGAAATGTCAAGCCCAATCCACCAGAGGGGATGCAAAAATTAAAATTGGAAGTTCAACAGCTGCAAGCTCTGAATGTGGTGGAGAAGGTACAAGCAAAAGCAGTGGGCCAGTGCTTCTTCTGAAGGTACTTTCTGTCAAAGAAATATATCAGGGAGGGGTGACAAATAATCGACCTAAGCTGCCTCAACAGATGCATAAAAAAGGAAAGGTTCAAAATGGTCACCTTGCAAACAGTAATTCCATCTTTTCCACAAAGATCTGGATTTGCTCAAAGGATCTTTAAGATGCTTACATCCACATTCCAGTAAGAGCAAACCACAGAAACTACCTAGGCTTCAGAGTAGGTTTGAGTCAGTACCAGTGCAGGGCAATGCCCTGCAGTCTGACTTCTGCTCCAAGAGTGATACAGAGCGCATGACTGCAGCAGCAGCTGCACTTTGAAGGAATTGAGTAACAGTCTGAACTTACCTAGATGACTGGTTAGTGTGTGGTAAAACAGGGAAGAAGCCCTGCCATAAGGCAGACTATGCTCCTGATGGAAAAACTGGAGATCTTACTTCGAGAGGGGCTCTTGCAGTAGGTATTCACATATAGGACTAAGCTGCCAGGTGTCAGGACCCCACAGAAAAATTCTAGCTAGCAGTCTCTGGTGGAGGACTGCCCCCACATCAGGTGACCAGCATCACGCAACGTCGGTATAAAGGGACAGTCCCCACACCCGCCTTTCAGTTCTTTCCTGCCATCGGCTTGTGAAAGTTCCTCGCGGTAGAACAGTGCTCATCAGTTCATTCGTCAGTCCTAAAGTTTTCAACTTTTTTTACCTTTTTTCTTGATTTCTTCAACTTTCCTACACAAACCCGACAAAAACAAAAGCCTCAAGGAAAGCGTACCAACAAACATCGGGCCCCTCCAGCAACCAAGACTCCCCCCAGCAAAAAGTTCGCGGGAGCCTCGGCTGCTGCGCTGCCCCACACCTCCTGACTCCCTGCCTCTCCCTCTGCCTCTGGCCATTCCAGAGGAACCGGTAGGGGAGAGATTCTCCTTTCATCTGCTGAGTTGGGAGAGGATAATATCGGACACATTTGGATGCTCCAGCTAATATCGGCTGGACACTCGATAGAGTTTCTGAAGAAACCTCCCCGAAAACGAACCCCTCAGTCGTCTTACTCCCTGCAGCATCTTCCTCTGGTTCTAGAGGAAATCATATCCCTTCTGTCGAAGGCAGCGATAGAGCCAGTCCCTATTCATCTTTGGGGGATAGGTTACTATTCCCATTTCTTTCTAGTTCTAAAGAAGACAGGAGACTTGAGGTCAATTCTAGACCTCAGCTCCCTGAACATGTTAGTGGAGTAGAAATGCTTCAGAATGCTCTCCTTGCAGAGCCTTCTACCATTACTCCAGCTGAAACAGTGGCTATGTGCCCTGGACTTGCAGGATGCAAACCTGCATATCCCCATATGCCCTTCCCATTGAATAATTACCTCCATTTTTGTTTTCAGGGGAACCACCACCAATTCAAGGCCCTCCCATTTGGTCTCTCCTCGGCTCCCCGAGTGTTTACCAAGTGCCTGTTGGTGGTAGCGGCCCACCTGCATACCCAGGGCGTGCAGGTCTTCCCTTACCTGGATGATTGACTCCTGGCAGCCCCATCCAGGGGCAAACTCCTGCACTCCCTTTCCCTTACCCTGCAGGTTTTTACCAGCCTGGGTATCACCATCAACCAGGCCAAGTCCTACTTAGTCCCTTCCCAATGCCTCCAATTTATAGGGGCGATACTGGACATGACCACAGGCAAAGCCTTTTTGCCTCTGGACAGGGTTGAGATCCTTCAGAATCAGGCTTGTCTTCTGTTCGGTCACAAATGGGTCAGAGTTAGGTAAGCCCTCTGTCTCCTCGGGCTAACGGCAGCTGCCATTCTGACAGTCCCGTTCTCTTGGCTCCATATGAGGCTCTTGCAGTGGATGCTTTGGTCGCAATGGGACCAGACCATGGACGATCTAGACCAAGAGGTGCTAGTGTCGGATCCCATGAGCAGGGACTTGCACTGGTGGATGGTTCAGGAGAAGCTATGTCTGGGAGTTCCCTTCTGCATCGCAGCTCCTTCCCAGACTTTGACAACAGATATGTCAGGGGAGGTCTGGGGTGCCCACCTAGGGTCTCATAGGACTCAGGGCAACTGGTCCAGGTTCGAGCAGAAACTGCACATAAATGTGCTTGAACTGAGGGCAGTCCTTTATACCCTCCAGGCTCTTCTTCCCTTCATTCTTCCCGGTTATCTTCTCATTCAATTAGACAACACGTGCATAGTCTGGTACCTCAACAAACAGGGAGGAACATGTTCCTTTCCCCTGTGCCGGGAGGCAATGAGAGTCTGGTATTGGGCAGCCCAGCACCACCTTCACCTGACCGCAGTTCACGTTCCAGGAGTGGAAAACACACTGGCAGATGAACTCAGTCAGTCCTCAGCCAGGATTCATGAATGGGAGTTAGATCAGCAGGTCATAAATGATATCTTTTGGCAGTGGGGACACCTCGGGTAGACCTCTTCGCCTCCCCCTAAAATGCAAAACTTCCCGCCTTTTGCTCGCTCGCTCCAGGGCAAGACGCTTTCTGGTGGGACGCTCTGTCTCTCTGTTGGAGGGACAGACTCGTTTATGCCTTCCCTTCCATTCCTTTGATTCTGAGAGTCCTGAACAAACTCAGATCAGAAGGGACTTGAATAATTCTCATTGCTCCCTTCTGGCCCAGGCAAGTTTGGTTCTCTCTTCTGCAACAGTTTTCAGAGGAACCGCCTCTTCCTCTTCCTCTGTCGCAGCAATTGTTAACCCAGGATCAGGGGACCCTTGTTCACCCAGGTCTCAAATCCCTTCATCTCCATGTGTGGCTCCTGAAGATGTATCTAAAGCCCATTTTAGAGTCTCTCCTTTAGCAGCAGACATTTTGGTGGAGGTGAGGAAGCCTTCCACCAGGTACACCTACGCTATGAAGTGGAAACAATTTTCCATCTGGACAGGCTCTAAGGACTTAGAGCCTTTCTCGTGCCCAGCCATCAAAGTCCTGGACTACATGCGTCACCTCTTCGACCTGAGTCTCAGCCATTCCTCTTTAAAAGTCCACATGGCAGCTATTTCAGCCTACCATATTCCCTTTGGAGAGGGGACTTTTGCTCAGTTGGAAGTCTCTAAGACTTTTCTTAGAGGGGTTCTCCACTTGAGACCCCCCATTCGCATTTCTGCCCCTCCATGGGACTTGAATTTCATCCTGGAGAAGCTCACACAGCCTTCCTTCGAGCCAGCAGTGGAAGCAGGCTTAAAGTTCCTCTCTTGGAAGACACTCTTCCTAGTGGCTATCACTTCTGCTTGGCGCATTTCTGAGCTCCAGGCCTTGATGTATAAAATCCCATATTTGATTTTCCACAAGGAATGTGTGGCTCTATGTACCAACCCTAGGTTTCTCCCTAAGGTGGTGGCTGAATCTACATTGAACCAATCTGTTGAGCTACCGGCTTTCTTTACACAACACTCCAATCAAGAGGAGTGCCTCTTACATACTTTGGATGTTCACAGAATCCTGAGATATTACACCAGTCGGACTAAGGATCTCAGGAAGACTGATCAGCTCTTTGTCTCTTTCGCTCACAAAAGAGAAGGCAATGCTGTTTCTAGGCAATGCATCTCAAAATGGTTGGCGAATTGTATCACTTTCTGTTATGACTAGTACAACAAGACCCTTCTGGGTCAAGTCAGAGGTCACTCCACCAGAGGAGTAGCTGCCTCTGCTGCTTATTTCAAGAATGTGTCAGTGGCAGACACCTGTGCAGCTGCAACTTGGACTTCTGTCCTTACCTTCACGAAACACTACAGTTTGGACATTGCCTCTTGCCATAGAGCAGGCTTTGGGTTGGCTGTCCTACAAGGTCTCCTCTCATGAGACCTGTTCAGCCCTGAGGTTTCATGTTATGGATGACAGTCCTCCTCCTGAGTGTTTTTCTTTGTTCCAGACTACTTGGGACTCAGTCCTATATCTGAATACCTACTGTAAGAGCCCTCTCGAAGTAAGATAGTACAGTTACGTAAGAACCTACCGTAACAGTAGATCTTCGAGAGAGGCTCTTACAGTAGATATTACCATCCCACCCTCTGTCTCCCTAAGTTTCTTTGCTTCATTTCCATGAGGGGAAATATCCTCTTCTCTCTTGTCTTGCCTCTTTTGGCCTTTGGCAGGAAAGAACTGGAAGGTGGGTGTGGAGGGACCTCCCCTTTATACCGACGTCGCATGACACCGATCACCTGACGTGGGGGCGGTCCCCCACCAGAGACTGCTAGCTAGAAGTTTTCCATGGGGTCCTGATGCCTGGTGACTTAGTCCTATATGTGAATACCTACTGCAAGAGCCTCTCTCGAAGATCTACTGTTACGGTAAGTTCTTACGTAACTGTACTCTCATTCTGAAATAAAAAAAAATAAATAAATCAAACCTGGAACTCACACAGAACATGCTCTTCACTGGAGCATACCTGGACTCAGTTCAAGTGAGGGGGCCTTTCTCCCATAGGAAATGGCTCAGTCTCTGATTGTATGCAGCCTTCTTTTCATTTGGGGACAAGGAGGTCTGCACAAGATTTTATAAGAATATTAGGCCTCTTGTCAGCTACAGCCTCAGAGGTACCATAGACAAGGCAGCACACGAGGGCAGTTCAATGGTGCAGCATTTAAAAGAATACTAGTCTCAGTTTAGATATACCCTGACTGCTATGGTACCAGTGCAAAAAGCAAAAGGATACGTTCCCTCCAGTGGTGGCAGTAAGTGCAGCCTCTGTGAAAGGGAATTACTTTCTGCCAGCACTGCACAATGTAATTTTAACCAAAGATGCCTACTCAGTAAAGGGTGTCTGGAGCCCAGCAGAAAGGCAGGAACATATCAATCTGCTGGAGCTCAGAGCAGAGCTTCTCTCCTTGAAGTCCTTCTCAGCATTGGTCAGAGACCAAAGTCTACAGTTAAGGACAAGCAATACCACAAGGGTGTATTATATCAGCAAACAAGGTGGTGGCAGATCCTCAAAACTATGTACGGATGCCATAACAATTTGTAATCAAGCTTATACTCTCTGATCACATATTTTTGCTGTCCATGTGGCAGGAAAGGACAATGTCCTAGCAGACTCAATAAGCAGGATGTGTAAGATGTTACATGTGAGTTGTCCCTGAAACATACTGTTCTATGGCAAATCTTCCTGAAATGGGATGTTCCAGAAGTGTATCTATTTGCCTCATGGGAGAACAAGCTACCACTATTTTATTACAGATCCTAATCCTTAGGGACTCCCCCAGAAGATGCTGTCACATTCACTGGGAAAACAGGTTCCTATATGCTCTTCCACATCCCCCCCGATACAGAAGGTACTTTTGAAAGCAAGAGTGGAAGAGTCGCTTGATGCACTATTTATTTTCTATTTTTTTCTTTTTACGGCTCTAGCCGTCAGGAGCCCGTGACGTCAGCTCACTCGCGCTTCCACCCCCCCCCCACATTGACCACGGCCCCTTCTGATACCCCGTGGCTTTCCCCCCACGGTGGGGCCACGGCACTGGGGACACATGCCGCGGATGTCGGACTAGGTCAGAGGGGCTGGTCTGAGGGGGCTAATTGAAGCTGTGCTGGGCTTCATTAATGGCCCCCGGCGGCATTCTCCTTTTTTCCCTTTTTCTGGGAGGCGGGGGACGTGCAATGACACGAAGCATCCTGTCCCGCCTCCAGTACGCGCTGTTGGTGTAGGCAGCCGTGTGACTCCTGGTCTCCACCAGGGGTCGCACAGACTCCGCGCACATCCCATCCCTCCCCCCGGAGAGCAGTCCGTGGGACGCTCTATCCTTCTCCCCGGCCGGCCCTCCAGCGACCCGAGTCCGTTCCCGAACCCGGGTCGCCGGCGTCGCAAGCGGAAATCCCACCGCTGCGCCAGCGGGCCGGCGATGCACTATTTATTTATTGAAATGTTTCACCAGTAAGACACACTGAACGACAAGTCGCTCATTTCCTGGTGCGACCTGGGGGAAGTGGTACAATAGGAATGAGACATTAAACATTCAAGTTACAGGATCAAAATTAACATACAATTATAAGGCAGGTATTACAAACAGTGTTACAACAGTGTTGTGCATAATAGGTAGAAAGAATGGACAATAATAAGTGCCGGGTTAATAAGTAAACAAGTACTTACGTGAAAGAAAAGGGGGAAAGGAGAGGGGGGGTTATGTGGGAGGAGGGGGAAGAGTCATGTCCCTGGAGACACCCTGAGGATGCGAGGAACCCTGCAAGGGGACTGGGGGACCAGAGAGAAGGGGGATAAGGCAGTGTCCCAGAGAGACTCCTTCAGGGTGTGGGGAATGCTGCAAGGGGGCTGTGGAGCTAAATAGAAAAGGGGATAAGGCTGTAGGGATTTAAAGAGGGAGGAGAGAGAAGGAGGAGGTGTGACTTAAATGCTAGGAGGGGGAATAGGACCTAACCCAAGAGAGGACCCTTCAGGATGTGGGGTACCCTGCAAGGGGGTTGGGGACGGTCAGTTGATAGAGATTAAGAGAGTGATAGGAGAGGGAGGGAGGGAGTTGGAAATGAACCCTTGAGAGGAAGAGAATTTGTACCTTTGGAGAGGATGGGGCCTAATCAATAGTCCACCAGGATGCAATTGGACTCTACTAGTAGTAGTCAAGGAAAGCCAAGATAGTAACTAGATAGAATAGGGGAGATATGCTAAGGCTCAGTTGGACACCTTCAGGATGCTGAGAACCCTGCAAGGGGACTGCCATGGCCAGGGAGAAAGGAAGATGGGGGAGGGAAAGGAGTGGAGACAAGACTAGGTGCAGTAGGACCCCCTCAGAAAGCTGAGAACCCTGCAAGGAGGACTGTGAAGACTAGGGAGAAAGGTAGGTGGGGGAGGGAAAGGAGAGGAGACAAGCCTAAGCTCAGTAGGACCCCTTCAGGGTGCTGAGAACCCTGCAAGGGGACTGCGAAGGCTAGGGAGAAAATGCAGAATGGAGGAGGGGAAGGAGAGGAGACATGCTTAGACACAGTAAGGCCCCTTCAGGATGCTGAGAACCCGGCAAGGGGACTGAAAAGGCTAGGGGGACAGATAGATGGGGGAAGGGGAAGGAGAGGAGACAAGTCTAGATGCAGTAGGACCCCTTCAGGATGCTAGGAATCCTGCAAGAAGACTGCAAGTCGAGGGAGATAGGAGGGATGGAGGGGGAAGGGAGTAGATGAGAGATACAAGCCCCTTGGGGGTAGGAGAGGGACCCATGGAGAGCATTCAGGGTCCCTTACATTCTGTGAGAGATCAAGGGAGGCCAATAAGGGGGAGCAATTTGGAGGAAGGGGTGAAAAGCTAGAAATTTGGGGTGGGGGTGCACAGGGTAAAATGAAGGCAACGGTAGAGGGGTCGGGTTTGTCCAGGGCTTAGAGGAGGGATTTAGGGAGGGACATGGCAGAAGCAGCTACGTGCAAGGTAATTATTGAGGGCTGAGCTGATGGAGTAGGTGAAGGATGAGTGCCAGATTTGAAAGGAGAGGGAATTCCAAATCTTTGAGAGGCGATGAGAGTAACTGGATTGGCCAGTTTGGGTGGATCTGTGGGGCACTACCAGGGTGCGGGAGTCAGTTGACCTAAGGGAATAGGAGGATGGAGGGGGTGCTATAAAGGAGGAGGTGAGGTAGGAAGGGAGCTTACCCAACCAGTGCTTGGAGGTGAATTTAGCACAGTGGGAGAGTTGCCTGTTGTAAAGAGGGAAGGATAGGGCGATAGACCGCAGTGGTGGGTATGGGGGGGCATCTAGGCAAAGTGGCAGAAGGAATTGAAGAGGGTGTCCAGTCTGGCCAGGGAGCATTTAGGGGCAGCACCATAGACTACATCACAGTAGTTGAAAATGGGCAGTATCATCTTCTGAACAAGTTCATGCCTAGCTGTAGGAGGGATGCAACTATGGTTCCTGAACAGGGCACCAAGCTTGGGGCATTGTTTTTTCTGAATGGTGTCAATATGTCCAGAGGAGTTTAGGTGTTGGTCCAACCAAACACCTAAGTACCTGAAGGAGGACATGTCCTCAAGGAAAATCCCATCAAGGATGTGGAAAGTAGGTAGGGAAGGAAACCTAAAGAGTCTCTGCCTTGTGCCAAAGGTCATGGAGACAGTCTTCTTAGCATTGAGGAAAAGTTGATGGTTTGCAAACCAGAGATGAACCTTGTCGAAGTCTTGCTGTAAGCTAGTTGTAACCTCAGCAGGACAGGAGCCACATGCATACAGGACTGTATCATCGGCATACATATGTATAGCGGAGGAGGGGGAGCAAACAGAGGGAAGGTCATTTAAGAAGATGGAGAATAGGAGGGGCCTAATAGAGAGCCCTGAGGGACGCCAGTGCTAATCTGGAGAGGAGGGGAAGTGGCATTCAAGATCAACTGATTGGGTTCTGCCAATAATAAGGTAGGCCTTGGACCAGTCTGTGGCAGAGTGATATGGGCCGGCTGCCGGGAGTGAGTTGAGGAGAAGGGAGGGAGTGAGAGACGGTGTCGAAGGCCTTGACTAGATCGATAAAAATGGCAGAGTTAATTTGGCCATTGTCCATCCTGGTTAGTATGGAGTCTGTGAGCCATAGGAGAGGTGGTGGTTGAGTGGTTTTTCCTGAAACCAGACTGGAAAGGGGTGAAAAAGAAAGTGTCAGATAGAAAAGAGGTGAGTTGGGAAAGAACAATGTGTTCTTGAAGTTTGGCATGGGTAGGGAGGAGAGAAATAGGGTGATAGTTGCCAGGGGATGAGGGGTCACCCCCCCCAGGGTAGAGGGAGGACCACTGCATGTTTCCATGAAGAGGGGACTGAGGCAGTAGAGAATGAGAGATTTAGGATTATTGAGAAGGGGTAGGCAGTGGCTGAAGTTTAGAGGAGTTTTGGGTCGAGGCCATCATGGGAGGCACCTTTAAAGGGGTTGATGGTGAGGAGGGCACTTAGGGCATTGTTTGGGGTTACTGTAGTGAAAGAGAAGGGGAGGTGCATGGGTGGTAGAGGGGGCACACCGGTAAAGGGTGGGTAGGGGTAGGAGGGGAATGATTTCAATAGCGCAATGGTGCAGGAAGTATAGTAGGAGTTAAATTCCGCAGCTATGGCTGGTGGGTTGGACACTAGTGAGCTATTTACTTTAAGTACTGGGAGGGTGAGATGAGGGGGTAAATAGGGAGTGGACCACCTTCCAGAACTTTGAAGAGGAATTTATGTTGGTGATGCGGGCAGATTTGAAATATTCGGATTTGGCTAACCTTGTAGTCCAGGTGCAAGTGTTTTGGAGCATGTGGTAGTTCACGAGGTCACTAGGATGCTGGGTAGCTTTATGACGCTTCCAGACTCGATCTCTAGCCCTGAGGTAGGCCAGAAGTTCAGGGGTTATCCATGGTAAATGGTTACCTCTGACTCTGGTTTGTTTGAGTGGGGCAAAGGTGTTCCAGTTTACAAGAAAAATTTCTTTGAAGTAGGCAAGGGCCTTATCAACCGAGGGGAGACAGATTAGGGGGGACCAGTCAGAAGTGGTAAGCTTACTCAGGAGTGATTCAAGGTCAAGAGACTTGAAAGAGCATAGTTGTATGGTTTTGTGTGGTGATTTAGTTCTGTGGACTTTCCTAACTATGAATGTTGGGTTATGGTCACTGAGAGCATCAGAGGATGCCAGAGGTGATGATGCGGTGGGGGTGGGAGGTAAGGGCCCAGTCAAGTAGGGAGTGTTGTTGTGTCTTGTGGTTTGGGTGGGTGGGTTCAAAGATCAATTGAGAGAGGTTTAGGGCTCCGATTTTGTTTTTAGTTTTGGTAGTTTTAGGTGACAACTAATTTGTATTGAAGTTGCCTAGGATGAATAATTCCCCAGAGCGAGCAAGGGAAGTGATGGAGGTTAGGTGGTCTAGCGGGATGGACATTTGGGCAGCAGTATATGCCAGCTACAAAGATTGGGAGAGTGAAGGGGAGGGTCACATGGATAGCTAGGGCATCGTGGGTCTCAGGATTGGAGGATGAATAGATGATGGAATATTGGATGGAGGCTAGGGCATAAATGGTCACACCACCACCCCTGCCAGCATGGTCTTGCCTTAGCAGTGAGTAGCCAGGAATGAAGACCGAGTGGTCAGGGATAGTGCTCTTCAGCCAAGTTTCTGAGATGATTATAATGTCTGGTTTTAGAGTGCACACCACGGTCTGAATCTGGTCTATTTTTTTTGCAATGAGCTGTGGGTGTTTAGATGTAGGATCTTTAAGCCCTTTGAGAGTGCTGAGAGAAGAGAGTGGGGGTAAGTAGTAGAGAAAGAAGCACCAGAGGAGCTAGGGGTAATAGGGCCTGGGTTGGGGTGGATATACCCAGCGGAGAGCAAGAAAAGAGCGAGTATGAGAAAGTGGAGCTTAGAAGATTTTGAAGGGGCTGGCGAGGAGGTTGGGAGTTTTGAGGAGAAGGGAGTGGAAGAGTGAGGAAGAAGAAGGTGGAGAACCGCAGTGAAAGTGGACACCGTTATCAAAGACACATGAGGAATAGTGGTAGAATGAGACCATATTTCAAATGGGGGAGGGAGTGATAGCATGGTTGTGGGTAGGGTATTGGAGATAATAACTGATGGGGGTGGGAGAGTTATTAGGAATAGATGAGTAGTGAGCAAGTGGAGCTGACAAAGAGAGGGACATGAGCAGAACAAGGGGGAGAAAGAAGAGTAGGGGATGCATTGTTCATAAAGGCGGAGAAATTAGTGAATGATTGATTTAGGAACAGGAAGAATTTGGAAGCAGGGAGCGTGGAGGGGAGCTGGTCAGATGGAGGGGGTAGCTGTAGTTTAGGAATGAATCTATATGAACAACAGGCAGGGATCACTTTAGATGAAGATTGTGTCCCTCTAGTGACAGTACAGTATAACTTGCTAATGAGAAAATGGACAATAAAAAATGCATCAGTGTGGGTAGCAGCCCTTTTAATTGGCTCTGTCTTTTCCCTTTTAATTAATTGTGCTAGAAACTAGTAGCAATCCTCTTTTTTTAACTTTTATTTCAGTTCAGGATTGTTTCTAATTCTGTAGTAGAGTGAGTGCATCAAAATGTCTGAGGTTTTGGAGACAGGAAATGAGTTAATGGAGCGATTGTGTTCCTCGCCTCTTGATGAGAGCCAGCCGGAGCCAAAGTGTCTTAAACCATACAAGTCACCATGCACGACTGGGAACCAAGCCATGGAGGCGCTTACCTTACAGCAGGGTTCTCAATTGGTGAGGTGCACCTCCCTGGTGATTTGTGGGGTCATTCCAGGGGAGGCACTGAGACCCTTCCAGCTTTATTATATATATACCCAACATGCTGCTGTACACAGGATGTTCCGACCCCTTCAACATCTCCAATCCTGTTTTCCGTTCTCCTATCTAGTCATCTAGCACATTCTCCCCAACCTAATTTACACATTCCCTCTCTCACCACCCCCCTTCCAACACAAGAGACGCGCCATAGACCTTACTCAGAACAATCTGTGCAGCCCCCTCCCCTACCACAAAGCACAGGAGATGTGCCGCCAACTTCCTTCTCCTGAGCACAGCAGTCTGGCTAATCTACACAACCCCCCCTACAGCAAAGGACAAGTACTGCCAACATTCTCCTCCCAAGACCTGAGCACACTTTTAAAAATTGTGGGCCATAGACTCGGAGCATAAGGCAGACAGTCAGGATCAGGAGCCAGCCAATGAGGAGGTTGAAAAGAACTGGAGCTGACCATTTGGGAGGAGGGAAGGTTTCCACCAGTGAGAGGTAGGTGTAAGGAGCCAACCAAAACAAAGATTTTACAGTCAATTGGATCTCATGAGTCAGCAGCCAATCAACTCGCCTGCTGGAATGCTGTTCCGGCAATAAGAAAGCGTGGAAACAGGAACGTTTTCCTTTCCTTACAGAAGCCTAATTTTTAGAGCTGTGGGAGGAACCTACAGTCCTTTTGGGATCAGCTCATAGCTTACAAAAACAGTCGATCATGGAACCTTCTGTAGTGCTTTTGGAAGTATCCTTCTGAAAGTCCAATGGAGCTAGAAACCCTCCACCACGATTGCCCACTATGGAATAACAGCCGCACTATTTTGGCTGTTAATTCTGCATTCCGGGGCATGAACTGTGCATGTGCACTTATGCTGGTGCCATCATGTTGTGAATGGAAAAATGCCATTCACTGCAACTACGCATGTGCAAGTGTTGCGCATGCTCAGTTGCGTCGCTGCCACCAGCAGAAAAAACCCTCCCACTGCTGCTGTCCTCCTGTGCCAACATTGGGGTCCACAATTCTTGTGTCAGCAGTATGTGCCCGCCTCCACTGATGTGGCACACTGGGAGCCCACCCCAGTGTGCCCAAATATTGTTTTTCTCCCCCACCGACATCAGGGTGCCCAATCCCTGTGTCGGCATCAAGTACCCACACCCCCAATTCATGTGGAACACTGGTAGCCCACTGGTTTGTGCCTAAATGTATATATATTTTTTCCCTGTAAATAAAGCAAACCTTCCGTTGACCTTTTTTTATAACCTGTAAAAAAGAAAACGGTCCCTTGTCATTGCACCAGTCCCTCCTCTCCCATCCCCTCCTTCCTGCTAAGCACCCACCTCCCTGCACCCCCCCTTACCCCATACTTACCTCTGGAGGTCAGCACTGTCAGCTTCTCTGGACTGGGACATGTCTGCACTCTTCAGAGCCGAACCGCAAACTGAAGAATCAAAGGTGTGTGTGCTATAATGGCATTCAATGGGGTTTTCAACTTAAGTTGATAACTCAGCCATTTTTTTACATTTTGGCCCCAAATTTTCAACATGGGGTTCTTGGGACCCCACCTTGTGACCAGTATCACTGTCATTTCGTTACTCCATCCCGAAAGGTGATTTTGCGGTCGCTGTGCGGAATCACCTTTTGGGACTGATAAAAGAAACGACAGTGCCACTGTTCATGAGGTGGGGTCCCAAAAAGCCCATGTTGCAAATCTGGTGAAAAAAAACATCCAAAAATGACTGCATTACGAGTGTACGCTGTGCAGTTTCTACGCATGTTCCTAATTTTTAATATTTTCACTCCAGATTTTCGACATTGCTATTTTTGCACACCTCCTTTTTAACAGCACAGCTGTCATTTTTCACATCCTGCCTGAGACATGTTTTTGCACCTGTAGCACATAATGGCGTGGTCAATCTACAAAATCACCTTTTGGGACAAGTGAACAAAATGACACTGGCACTCTTCATGAGGAGGAGCCCCAAAAAGGCCATGTCGAAAATTTGGTGCAACACCTCAAAAAAATGGCCAAGTTACACCCAGGCGTTCCATAATTTCTACGCACAGGTGTAACTTTGTTCACTTTGCAGCTCATTACAGCCCTATTGGCTCTAGCCAGATTTTGTTACTGATAGCTGCATTTGCCAGCTTGGACTGCTGAAATCCGACAACTTAGACCATCTGGATCCACTGACCCAAACTATCTCACCCTCCAACTTGGACCATCTAAAGCTGCTGACCCATATAATTTCCTCCTGCCAACCCAGACAATCTCAGCCATTGACCCAGACCTCTTCTGGACCTCTACTGGCTCAGATTTAAAGGCAATACCACTTTCATCACTGTTAAGGAAGGGGGTCATTTTTTGCACTTCTTGTTGATGGAAGGGGTTTGAAATGGGGTGAGGGTTGAAATGGTCTAATGGTAGGCTGGCTGGCCAGGGAAGGCTTTGTTTTTTTTTGTGTTGGGGGGTTGTTGGTGTAATGGTGCCTTCTGGTGTTCCATTGGGAGAACTTGGAGATTAAGGCTTGCTGGTCTGGCTTTGGGATCCGGCCTGTGAGTGTGGCTTGTGGGCTCGGAATTGGAGCTATTAGACCTGCTGGTAGGTTGGGAGGGGGGTGGTTGGAGTGAAGGGCCTACTGGTGTGGCTTGTGGGATGGACATGAAGTGAAAGGAGCTGGTCTGGCTTGGTGATGTGGCCTGTTGGCGTGGCTTGTGGGAGGACTGGAGTGATAGACCTCCTGGCTGTCTTGTGGGTTGGTGGGCTAAGAGTGAATGGCCTGCTGGTGTGGCTTGGAGAGGGGCTAGAAGCAAAAGGAGCTGGTCTGGTTTGAGAATCTGGCTTGTTAGTGTGGATTGTGGGGGAATTGGAGCAATAAGCCTCCTGGTCTGTCTTGGAGAGGGAGAGGGTTTGGAGTGAAGGGCCTACTGGTTTGGTGGTGGTGGGGGGACTTGGAGGAAAAAGATTGCTAGTCTGGCTGGGTGAGTGAAGGGCCTTCTAGTATGGCTTTGGGGGTTATTTGGAGTGAAGGGTCTGCTGGACTGGCTTGAGGAGCAACCAAGCCAGACCACAGGCCCTCCACTCCAAGCCTTCCTGTCTCCCATGGCCTTTCACTCAAAAGCCGGTGGAGGGTAGGTTGAAATAGCATTTGTGTATGTGGGGGAGTCGAGATTTAAACATTTTGTTTAGGGGTGTTAAAATATCTGTGGACCTTGTGTGGTCATTGCACATAAAATTAATTTTCCTTTGCAGTATGCTACTGTGTTTGCGACTTGGGGAGGCTGGGCTTTTGCTCGGCACCACAGGGAAGGTTCACCTTGACAAAGTCTAAGAGCTTCTGACTTACAGCATTTTTTGCTGGAGCTTAGCCCTTTGAAAGAAGTTGTGTTAGCATTAGCCAATGATGTAAAAGCGATGTGACTGGCACTGGAGAAGCTTGCCCAAAGAATGGAGAACACGGAGGTGAGAGTGAGCTCCATGGAGGATTGGTTTATGAGAATAGAGCCAGAGGTGGAGGCCCTTCGTACAACAATCTCCCAACTTGAAGAGCATGGGGAGGACCAGAAGAGGTGAGGCCTCCTGGTAACTAACTTTCTATCACCTTTCAAGTCTGGCTTCCAGAAGCACCATTTCACAGTCTCCTCCCTGCTGCATGTCACTGATGCCATCTTCTCCGAGATGGACCAGGGGCTCGTTACCACAGCAATTTTTATTGGTCTGGCCAAAGCCTTAGACTCTGTGTCACACCCGCTTCTGATGGACAAGCTGAGAAATGCTGGCCTCTCTGCCCCAGCTATTGCTTGGTTCAACTCTTACCTAACTGGCCGTCTATAGTCTGTATAGGTTGGTGGTTCCCTGTCACTTCCCCTTCCTATCCAATGCAGGGTTCCACAAGGCTCCATCCTTGGACCCCTCCTTTTGTCAATCTTTCTCAATGACCTCCCCTCCGCTTGTGTCAACTCACATATACACATGAATGCAGATGATATAATAATCTTCACCTCTGGTCCTTCCTCTGCAGGTGTAGAAAACCTGCTCCAGCAGGACTTCAACAATGTCCTCTACTGGTTCCATTCTAACCAACTTAGAGTTAACACTAAAAAGATGGTCTCCATGACCTTTGATACAAGTCAGAAACTAGCCAGACTCACTGTCCTCCCTGTCTTCACCTCTCTGGATGGCACCCCACTTGAAGTGTTTAAGTCCTTTAAGTAGCTGGGGGTACAGCTTGACAGTAATCTTGACTTCACAGCCCACATTGATGCCATCCATGCCAACCTCCATCCCAAGATTGGTGCCCTCTATCTATACAGAGACTCCCTGTCTCTGCATATCTGCAGGGAGCTGATTACCAGAATGGTGCTCCCTGTCTTCGACTATGCAGATGTAGTCTATGGCTCTGCCCCCTACACTTCCCTGGCCAGACTGGATACCCTCCTCAATGCCTTCTGCTGTTTTGCATCTAACTCTCCTCCACACACACATCATTGCTCATGTAACCTCTCTACCAATTTGAGGGCTTACCTGTATGCCCGTAGCTCCTATTTCCTCCTGCTCTCCTTCTGGTGCCTCCAGAATGCCTGCTATTTTTTTTCCTCTGGTCCCTGCTCTGGCCCAAGTCCTGCTGTGCCCCTGGTAGTCCCAGAACAGCCCCGAGTGTAAATTCAGCCCATTTGGACTCGAGAAGCTAGCCGCACCATCCCTGCTGCTTTTGGCATCCCCGGTGCCTCGGAGTTCATGCATGTGTAATGCGGCACCTTTGATCTCCCGACCACTTGCCTTGCGGTCATGTGGGAGAAAGTTCATAGGGACCCAGTGACCATAGGGATGGCCATGAGAGCTGGTTTTCTAAAAATATAAAGAGAGCCATGAGGCAGTAATGATCGGGGCTCATGAATATTAATGAGCCGGAGCCCCAATTGTCATAAATATTCATGAAGGTCTGTTCTGCCCTCGGGGAAGCTGGGTTTTTGGCAGTTGCCGACAGGGAGAAAAAGTAATTAAATAAATAATGTAACTGCTGTCTGTGCTTGGGGAAAGTGTTAA
Organism: Neoceratodus forsteri; assembly: GCA_016271365.2. Lineage (NCBI taxonomy): Eukaryota > Metazoa > Chordata > Ceratodontiformes > Ceratodontidae > Neoceratodus > Neoceratodus forsteri. The sequence continues at coordinate 1,655,388,171 of CM028131.1, forward strand.
TGAGGGGCACAAAGTTTAAACAAATAAATGCTTTACTCTTGGCTGCACCAGTAATGTTGAGACTCAGAGAAGTAACCTGCTGCTGCAAATGGTGGCTCTAAAATATTGGCAGCAGTGACAGACAAACGGATGGAGGGAAATACAAAATCTGGGCAGTGATAGCAAGGACACACCAGTGGCTACTGAACTATGGGGCATTTGGGCAAATATTTGAAATATTCTGGCTGCATCAGGACTTTATTTGGGACTGTATCTGTTCGGCGTCAGGGACTGTGTGTTTAAGCGGCCATTACAAGCAGCCACAGCCAATCAGAAAGCTAGGATTTTAAAGCCAGGACTTGTGGGACATTTGCCAAAGCTCATGGGAAACTACCAAGTGCTCATGGGGAACTGCAGGGACTTAATTTCAGGTGCCAAAACAGTAAACCAACTGTGCAACGAGTGATGTTCATCCATAATTCATTTTCTTGATTGACGAGCCCTCCAGCCAATCAGAGGCCAAGCTTCTGCCAATCAGGAGCCTCAGGAGAGCCCCACAAAAGACTATGTTTTTAGCTGTGCTAACAGATTGAGAAAGATTTAAGCGGGAGCGCCCCACAGGGAGTGGGGGCTCAGGTCCCCAGCCATGTGGCTGGGCCCGGTAATCCAGTTAAGCCCCTCCACCCAGGAGGGAGTTAGTTACTTTTTTGTAGTTAAGTAATTTAGTTTTATGCAGAACCTGCTAGCCTGGGGGTTGTCAGAGTGTCCTCCAGGAGCTAGTCCTCCCTTCCACGTTGGGGAAAGACGTGGACCTGCAACTCAATGACATCAAGCCAGCTGTGAGAGAGCTGATCCTGCCTCAGTTGTGAGAAAACTGAAGACATCAGGAGCCTTCATTGCGGAGAACCTACCGTGAGGAGCCTGAGTGAGTACTCTTGTACCCCCTGGTGCAAGAATGAAAGAAAGTGCTTCATTGGGGCTGACAATGCCCTTACAGACTGTTACTATCTGAGACTGTCCTTTGGGTTTGCATCTTGCGTCTGCTGCGCCTAAGTCATGCCCAGCGCAGGTGGCCCTTACTGCTCTAAGGGACCCAAGTGAGTCCAGCAAAATGTATAAATGTGCTGATATGTGTTGTCTGCTATGGAGCCTACAGGACTGGAAGGTGAGCACGCAGATCAGGGGCTCATCCTGACTTTGCCTGGGAAGTCCAGTGTTTGCCAATAGTTTGATCAAGATGTCCAGTGGAGCTGCAAACTACAGCAATGTGCCAGAAATGGGACTAAGACCTCAAGTCTAATTGGATTTGACTACTGTAACTTGAAAATGACTGCTTGACTTCCTAAGTGTGCTCATGTGAATGCAAAGAAACTGGGTCCCCCTAGATTTGGGAACAAGTACCCTCTGATTTGAATACACAGGACCAGGGTGGCCATCCTGGCCCCTGGTTGAAGGCGCTACACCTTCTTTGAATATACTGGATGTGTCTAGAATATAAATGTGATGGATGTACCAGAACATATAAATGTGATGGATGTTCAGAAATTATTATTATACAATGGCAAGAAAAAATCCTGGACTCTGATTGGTCAGTCTTGTGCTGGACCCGTGATGTTATCCCAGTACAACATCACGGGTCTAGTCTCGGCCTCACTGTGAACCAATGTAGATGATCTTGAGCTACTTGAGCATTTGCTTGACTGTTTCATCTGCACTTAAAAAACAAAAATATTTTTCCGCACAAAAACTTCTTTAAAGTGATTTTTTTATTCTGTATAACAACGAGCCATTGTATAATAGCAATATTGCCCTCCAGGGTGTGTGCCATTTTGGATAACGTCACGCCTCACTTGTTGGATGCACTCGGCCTGTGAACTCGTGGACAACCACCTGAGGCGTGACGTTATCCCAGCACGACACACACCCTGTTGGCCATTATTGCTTAATTGAATTCCAAACTGATGTAACCAGTTGGTTACATCCTGACCCTGTTTAGCCTACAAAATGCAGGGCTTTCCCTACACTCATTCTTGAAACATAGAATTTGATGGCAGATTCCAATAGATTCCAATGACAGTAAATAGTTAACTGCCCAATGCTTTCAAGTTCAAGTAATAAATCTTTCCTAAATCAAGCCAGCCAACACACAGCTGCACCATCTTCCAAGCCCGCAACTTATGAGAACTTTTGGTAACTGGGTACCCAGGTTTAAATGTGTGGGATTGTGGGGTCTCATACTAAATTTGGGGAACTAGTACAAGTTGTGGGAAATTATACTGTGTCATCTGATTTTAGGCAGCTTAGACAGCCAGGGCTCTGGTCATCAGTGCTGGTGTAATGTTGATTGCTTTCTGATTTAAAAACAGTGTACCTACCCAGCTGGAGGGTTTTCACCAGCGCAAACCAAAAAACAGAATGTAATGTAAATATTGAAAATAATAGTACTGCATAGCCGCTACTCCTCGTTTCCCCAGTCCTAAGCCCTAATCCCCTGTAAATAAATATTATTGTTGTTTGCAGATGATGATGTCGTGAGCATACTATTAAGAGCCAGTCAATAATTGCACCAGGTATTAAAATGTGGGAAAATGTGTATTGGGTACTGTGTTGGGGTGGCTAATGGTTATTGTGGGTGGTATGACATCCCAGAGGGTTGTACCAGGTATTATGCTAGCCCACTTTAAACTCTGGGTGGAGGCACTGCACATTATGTAAAATCTTGGGTAAGAACCAGTTTAAGTTAGGTCTTGGGAACCCAGGCCCCTCAACCTACATCCCGGACAGTAGGCAGAGGTAGTAACTCTAGGAATAGCGCTGCTTAGGGGTTACACTTGCTTTACTCCTCCCTTTGAATCCTCCCTTTGCCATCTTGCTCACAAGACCATGATTATTATTTATTGTATGCTCTTAAATTGATTGACCCTGATTTAAAAATGTTTGTATTGTTTGTTATTTGTTTCACCATTATATAAAGAACCCATAGCCTCTGGGATTGGGAAGTTAAGAAACAAAATTGACTTGACTTGACCATTGCGTTATGTTCCTCTCCAAATATTGGTTTAACACCTTTTCCTCCTGCCTCTTCTTGCTCCTATCCAAAATCCTTCTACCTCCTGCTCCCTCTGCTCTAGGTACCATCACACTTTTGCCATTCCTCACCCACATTCCTCTGTTGGACAATCTGCATTCTCCTGTAGGCTTCCCTATCTCTGGAACAAACTCCCCTCCTCCCTCCGTCTCTCCCCATCCTTTAACTCCAAACCCCTGCTGAAACTTCAATCCCCTCCACACTTGTTCTTGCTACCCTTCTTCTGGTTATCCGTGAAGTCTTGATTTTAACCCATACAAGTTTTTGGTCATGATTCTAAGCACTGCTAAAGTTCACTGCACTTAGTTTAATTGTGGTACATGCAGATTCTCTTTATTCTGTTGCAGTAACACATTGCTTGTCTGTCTGTTCAGATGTTGTTTTTCTGTTGTCTAGTGTGGGTTTGCTACATCTCCCCCTTCCCTGGGCTGCACCTGGAAATGAGCTTCGGCTCAGTGTGCCTTCCCCGGTCACCACATTTTAAATAACTAAATAAATCAACAAATAAACAACTAAATAATATAGTTATTGTTGGCCTCCCAGAGTGAGCCGAAGGCATGGATGCTATCTTGTTCATTCAAAAGCTTTGCTTTAAAATAGTAGGACCCTTGTGAAATGGTCCAGTATATGTTATTGAGCATGTTCATAGAACTCTTTGACCAATGCTAGCTCTGGAGGAGAAGCCCCAGCCTGTGATCTTTCGGCTTCCTTAATTATTTAGATATAGTGCATATTCTTGCAAAGGTGCAGGAAGCTAAGGATGTTCACTGGGAGGGGGGAAAACCTTTGGCTGTTTCAGGATCTGAGCCCCAAAGTGTGCGTGAAGCAGGCTGCCTAGCTGGATGTTAAATCTAAGCTCTACACTACGCAGATAAAATCTGGGCTGTAATACCCCGATGAACTGGTGGCAACAATGGTGGGAGGGCAAAAGCAATGTCAGTCTGCAAAGCAGGCAAAGCAAGAGATCCTGTTCTTATTCCTGGATTATTTAAGATGCATTGAGCATAAGTCCCCTGATAGTAGTTTACTGTGGTTATTTTTTTGTTGGTCTGATATACAGTGTTTTTTTAGTTTCACAAGTTTGTTTTGTCTGTTTGTTGGAGTGACTACATTATGGGATCACGTGTCGGTTTGTACTAAACACATTCTTTTTTTTGAGTTATTTAATTTTGTTTCCCTTGCTAACTGAAAAACAAAATGGTGGCAGCATGAAAAAAATATCCCATTTGTGACACAGGATCACCCGTTTGTAAAAAAAGATTACCCATTTGTGAAAAAGGATCATTTTTCAAGCAGGACATCTAACTGGAGAGTGACATTCCCATTAAAATAATGGCAAACTGTAAAATTTTATAACTTTGGAAAAAAATAATATTTTTTTCACCAAATCTTCAAAAGGTACATCTGTGACTCAAGACCTTTCTACTCTAAAAATTTCAGACCAAAATTCCAAACCGTTTTTGTGTTGTGGCGTGAGAAAGAAATGAAAAAAACAATTTAATTTTCACATTATTTCACACTCAATATCTCCACATCTGCGCATCCAACTGGAACAATGCTTTCTACATCAAGAGATCTGATGGGGCATACAAAATGTCATGCAAATCGGTTGAATGGTTGCAAAGCTATTAATGTGCCATATTTTGAGTTCAATATAGAAGTGTCTGTTCAACCCTAACGATAGGGGCATGACTGTGCCACTATAATTCATTACAAAAGACTTCATTAATGCTCTAGTTAGGGTTAAAGTAACAACAGTAGGGAAATGTGGCATTACGGTTTTCATCCCTGATACCCCACCCCCAACCTGCAGGCAGCAACAGGCATGGGGTGTGCCTTGGGGTTGTCCACCTAATGCTCACCCCATTCCATGAGTAAATAAGCTGAGATGGGTACAGTGTATGAGAATGGGGTGAGCATTAGTACTGACAACCCGAAGGCACACCTCATGCCTGTTGCTGCCTGCAGGGTGGGGGTTGGGTCTTAGGGTTTGAAATGCCCAGGGCTACATTTCACTACTTTTTTTGCTTTAACCATAACTAGTGCATTAACAATGTTATTTACAAGGAATTTCCCTACTTTTTGAGATAGTATAATCGCATCCTTATTTGCCTGTGGGCCCTGTGCTCCTATCCCTCCATAGATGCGTATAGGTATGTTGCTGTGGAAGCACAGGACCTTCTGGTCCCTGTGCTTCCCCTCTGGTCCCTGCACTTCCATTTGTAGGACAACAGCCACTGAATTGTCAGCATAGCCTTCTTATTACCCCACTTCATATACCCAGTACAGTAAATTTTGAAATCCCCGGCAAAACGTGATTGCACACCGCAACATCATTCCATGTCACAGGTGTGAAAACACAGTTTGGCTAGGATTTGAAACATGACAGCTGCCACATTCATGAAGTGGTCTAAAAAAATGTCTATGCTGAAAATTTAGGGTAAAAATGTTTAAAATTACCAAAGTTACAGATGAGCATAGCAAAATTTCAATCGATATGCATAACTTTTCCATTTTTACATATTTTGAGTCTACGTTTTCAACATAGCCTTCTTATGACCCCACTTCATGAACAAAGATGATGAAAATTTTCAAATCCCACCCAAAAGGTGATTTCGCCAAGTGACCGCGAAATCACCTTTTGGGCCAGATTTGCCTAATTCCACCTTTATTGTTCATGAGGTGGGGTCCAAAAAAGGCTATGTTGAAAATTTGGGCTCAAAATATGCAAAAACGGCAAAGCTATGCAGCAAAGTTGAAAACCCCATTGAAATACATTGAACTGCTTTTACCTTAGTTTCTCACATTTTAGTCAGTGGTTTCAGCAACAAGGCATGTCTTCAGGGACTGGATCTTCGCAATGCTACCTGTTCAGATGAGTGAGGGTGTGTAGGAGGTATGGGGGATGCTGGGTGGTGGGTGCTCAGTGGGAGATTGGGGGGGTCGGAGCCGTGAGGAACCATTTTCTTTTTTTTTTGGTTAATTTCTTTATCCCATCAGCTGTCCCTCCATCCACCAGTCCCCCCAGCCCCATCACCTCGGCATCCACTGGTACTCACCTCCAATGCTTGCTGCTCTGAGGTGCCCAGCTGGCCAGGTGAGAAGCCTGCAGGGGCCAGTGTCATTCTGCCACTTGGCTGCCGTTTTCTTCCCTTTTTCTTCCCCCGAGTACAGCACAGCAGTGTGCAATGATGCCAATGGCTGAGCTGTGTGCACTTCCGCATGCAGCATGCCAGGCGTCTGCTTCACATCCGCCCCTCTGTCTGTGGGTCCATTGTGCCAGCACCCAGCTGCCGCTAGAGACCAGGCAAGCAGTGGACTCTGTCCCCACCCCTCCCTGGGAGAGGACAGCTGTCCTCCAGATGCTCGAGCCTCTTCCTCCCTGGCCGACCCCCAGTGACATGCTCGCACCATGAACACTGGTTGCCGGCGTGGCAGGAGGTAAGGCATGGCTGCCTCAGCCCTCCACGCCACTGGTCCAGCAATGGTTTTCTTTTTTTTACAGGGAAAAAAAGACACAGAGGGATGGTTTCCTTTATTTCAGATGGACGGGGATAGGGGGAGGGATGCCACTAGACACCAGGGAAACAGTGGAAAACATGGGGATGATGATCAGAAGAGAGGGGGGCCACTAGACACCAGGAAAACAGTGTCAACATACAGGGACAATGATTGGAGAAGTAGGGGTGCCACCAGACACCAGGGATATATGAAACAATATGGGAACAGCGATCGGAGGGGGAGTGACACTAGACACCAAGGAAACCAGGAACAGAGATGGGGGGTGCCACTAGACACCATGAAAACCAGGAACAGAGATCTTAGGGGTGGGGGTGCCACTAAACACCAGGGAAACAGTGGCAACATATTGGGACAGTGATCAGAGGGGTGAGGGGTGCCACTAGACACCAGGGACACAGTGGCAACATAGGGGTACGGTAATGAATTACCCCAAATGATCATTTCATACAGCAATCTGTAACACAAAATTTTTAAATTAAATAACTTTGGACCAGATGTTTTTTTCACCAAACTAGCAACAGAAACATCTGTGGAACAAATTCTTTCTACCCTGAAAATTTCAGACCAAAATTCCAAACCATCTGGCCACAAGGCAATGGCAAAAAAAAAACCAGCAACAAAATACTGTTACGCCAACATTTTTCATATCATGGAATAAGAAAACCCCTGAAGTGAATCATGAAAAAGGATTTGAAAACAAACGACAACTTTGGAGGTCCTTTTTCGAACAGTTAACTGCAGAATCCACCTAATGGGGCCCCGATGACCAACATACTGTACATAGGAGACTGAGTGTTCTATATCAATTGCATCAATGAAATGATCTGAATTCTCAGAGTGATCCACCGCAGAACTTGTTGTCACTGCATCAATTTCTGAAAATGAATCAATTAGTGGTAAATTCAAAGAATTTTCTTTATTGAAAAAAACAATTTGAGATTATGAATCAGTTTAAAAATCTCCACTTTCACTTTAAATAAATCTGGGTTAGGCACAGGCATAAAGTTCAGTCCTTTCTATAAACCTGATATCTGAGAGGATGTTAGTTCTAAACTAGATACATTCACAATTGTTAAGTTCTCCCCGTCAGATTTCTGGAGGTGCTTAGTTTACCGTTTTCCTCCCCGCTTGCCCCTTCTTGTTTGCCACTCGAATGCACTTTTTTGGCGGGTATTTACCATTCTTCTTTTAGCTCGTATCTTAGTATCATAAACTTGTAATTTATTTTCAGCATTTAGTGACTATTTGATACATTTTGCATTAGCTTTTAGTAAAGTTATGTTGTTTGTTACACTTTTTTGATATTCACAACCTTGGATATTGTTATTTATTGTGGTGGGGTACTGGTGTGTTATACTTTAATATATTAATGAATTAATGACATTTAAATCACATGTATTAATAGTTACATAAGGATAATCAGCTTATTTCTTTGTATCTGACACACCTCCTGAGGAAGACCCACATGGTTGAAGCGCCGGAGTCAGAGCAGTGTCTTTTATGTCTGAAAAAACTCACATTTGTAATTTGAGCATTGGTTTCAACTTGAGTGCCACTGTTTTTTTGTTTCTTGATATATTCATGACCCCTTGTAACAAAAAGAAATACAATCACTGAAACGTGAGAGGACGGTTACTATAGGTGCCCAGCCTTCTTCTGTTCAACCCCTTATACTATGCGGTATAGTATATTCCTTCCATTTACAGACAGTAATTTTTAAAAAGTCTTAAAACGGGATGGAAGTTACAAAAAGGTTGTTGCCTTAATATGATTCCATCACTATATACTCAGCAATTTAATAGATTATCTATACCACTGAAAGACAAAATAACCAGTGTTATCTGCAAAATAAATGTTTTCACTGTTTTTCTCACTGTTTCCAATAGCTATTGTTTGTTGCTATTAACATTTGAAACCTGTATTTATACGTTTTCAGTTTTATTTTTTTTTATACTTGCTTTATTTTGTTACACTTAAAGCAAATACACTTAAGTAATACCATTACAAGGCACTTGCACCCGTTTTGGGTGTCTACTATATCTTATAACATCCAGTAATCCTTTTTAACCATTATAGTCCATGGTCTAAACATAAACCAAAAACCAATATAAATTAAAATTAACAATACAATACCAGGCCAGCCCGGTGGCACTGAGGGTTGAGGCACTGGACACCACATCTTGTGCCATGCCGGCGACACGGGTTTGGGAATGAGCCTGGGGCGCGGGGGGTCGGCTGGGGAGGACTGGGATTGAGCATCCGCAGACTGCTCTCTTAGTCCTGGGGTGGGCTAGGGAACTTCACTGTGCTGTAGCAGCCCCTGGGGATGCCCGAGGGCACTACTAGCATTGGTGACACTAGAGTGGGGAGCGCTGCAGATGTCGGCACATTGTGCCTGGATATCATTGCATGTCCACTCTCCAGGGGACAATAAGGTGGAAAATGGCTGGGCGTGACCATGCAGCCTGATGGCTATGCTCCGAGCTGCCCGGAGGACTTTGGCGGAGTCCTGTTGGGGAGGGTCCGGGGCTGTCCTGGCTGGTAGAGGCAGAGGGGAGCCCTCCAGCAGGATGGGATGATGGCTGTCCTGGATCCTCCTGGGTGCAGTTTGAGCTACCCAGCTCTTTGGGCGGGTGGAGTCAGCGGTTGGATGCCCCAAGCCAGAGTGCCGCAGTGGGGAGGAAAAAAGTATTCATGATACAAAAAAAAAAAAAATACAATACCACGATGCAAAATATTGGCAGGTATGCATACTTCTACTCTGACAGCATTACACAATTCTTGGATAGGAAAGCAGGCAACCAATTATACACCGGAATAGACAATCCCCTCTTATTGTTCATTTATATCCATAATATGGTTATCCGGAGGACCCTTTCCCTCTCCCTCCCCCCCCCTCCTTAATTATCATCCCTGTATAAGTTAGGTAACCACCTCATATAAGAGCCATCAGATCCATCTATTTTGATACAGATGTGACTGCTGCCTAAGATTAAATGTTAGCCTTTCTAGCCGTTGGATAGATTCCACCATATTAAGCCAATCTGTTACTTTAGGCGGTGCCATCTGCAGCCATCATTTAGTGATGGCTTTTATTGCAGCAATAAGCAAAATTAGTTATTTCACCACCTGACCCCAAATAACCTGTGGCATGATTCCTTATATTAAATGCTTTGGGTCTAATGGTATCTGTACCTCAAAAATTTGGGCCATGTGACGGCTCACTTATAGGGTGCAATGTTTGGGCATAACCAAAAAATGTGGGCCTAGGATGCATGTCCCTTCCCACATCCACACCAGCAAGTCAGCTGAACCCCTGGATTGCTATGAGTAACCTGAACTGGCACGAAGAAAAATCGGGCCCTCAATTTCCAACCAAATTCTCGCCACATTGGTGAGGCTGAAGTAATCCAGGTATTTCTCCATACTAAAGACCAATGCTGGTCCTTAAGAGTGATGGACAAATCTTATTCCTATTTATCTTTAATATATTGGGAGGAAAGCCCCAGGTCAGATATATAATTGGCATATAATATAGATATAACATGTTCAGCATTGTATGAGTTCCAAATTCTCTGAAAAGGGATAGTGTCTGCATCAACTTGAGTCTCCGTGTCCAGTTTTCTCATCTGCATATTCAGAAAGTCCCATAACTGATAGTATCTGAATCTATCAGCCAAGGTCAACCCGAACTTTTTTTGCGCCACCTCAAAGGGGAGTACAGCGGAGCCTGCAAATAACTGGAAAGGAGAGTGGAGGCCTTTTCTAGATTGTCTCGAGTACTATCCATCATATGTTTCTGGGGTGAACTGTGCATCATAAATCCACCAATGGAACCACCAAAGTTGTCTTCTAGTGTTGCTCTTGCTTGTCCCCCTCTCCAACCCTCTAGGACCGCAGCCGTACCCAAAAACCCTATAGTCCCTGCAAACTTTCTATCCTTAAATAATACTGCTTGGAGGGGTGGGTCTCTTTGCTTCCAGAGATCCATCCATTTCCAATGGGAATCATACCCCGGATTTCCCCAAACGAGTACTACCCTCATCTGGGATGCCGCCCAGTAACCCTGCAGGTGCAGGAAAGTCAACCCCCCCCCCCTTTGGAGTGAATAAGACAGCTCTCCTTAATCTGGGTTTTGTGTTTCCCCATAAAAAGGCAAAAAAAACATCCCCTGCCAAACCTCCAGATCTCTCTGGGGTACAATGCATGGTACGCATTGGAATAAATATAGGAGACGAGGCAGGGCGTCCTTCATTAAGGACTGAGCTCTGGCGTGCATTGAGAGCGGTGGCAATGCCCAACGTCTGAAGTCAGTCTTCAATTGTTTGATCATTGGGGGGGGGTAATTTAGTTCAAATAGTTGAGATGTCTCCATTCCTACCCTGATTCCCAGGTACCCAATAGCAGACAAATCCCACCTCATAGGAAACCTTTGTTTGACCTCCTTGCTTGGAGAGTAATGGAAACACAGAACCTCCGTTTTGCTTTTATTTAATGTAGATCCTGATATTGCAGAGAACTCCTCAATCTGATGAAATATTGCTGGTATGGAGGTCCCAGGCTCCGACAAATATAAAAGAACGTCGTCAGCATATAATGCTAATTTGTGTTTTTGATCCCCTAAACGAATCCCCTTTACCTCTGGGTTCTGTCTTATGCTCTGGGCTAGTGGTTCTATATAAAGTGTGAATAATAACAGGGATAGGGGGCATCCCTGTCTAGTTCCCCATCCCAAACTCAGAGCACTAGAGACATGGCCATTCATCCTTATATAGGCGCAAGGAGACTTATACAACCGAAATGGGGCCGAGATGAACTCCTGTGGGAACCCAAACCAGGAAAGGACCCAGCCCAAAAAGGACCACGATCGGCCCGTCGGCGCAGCGGTTGGATTTCCGCTTATGACACCGGCGACCCAGGTTCGGGAGCTGACTTGGGTCACTGGAGGGCCGGCAGGAGGAGAATGGCTGGAGTGTCCCACGATAACTCACCTTCTCTGGGGGGAGGGAGGGTAATGCCTGCAACTTGTCTGACCCTGAGTTGGAGGCTCGAGGTACTGCAAGCCCTAGAGGGGAAGGGTGGCCAGACTATGCAGTGGACGTCGGCGCATTGCGCCTTGACGTCAGGGCTGACACTGCATAGATGGGGAGAAAATGAGGAAACACCTGCCAGTGCCGGGATGATGGGCTGCCCGGAGCGTGCCTCCGATGTGCCCCCACTCACCCAGCCACCTCAGGACCAACGCCAAGATAGTAGCATGGGGTGTCATGCCCCACCTCGTCCCCGCTCGAGGTTGCAATCCGCAGCTCCATGGGGCCTGGAGGTAGGTGTGGGTAGAGTGGGAGGCAGGAGGATGACTCCTTGGTAGCCCCGAAGGGTTGGGGCTGGCAGGACGGAGGAGAGGAATAAAACTGCAATTTCAAAAAAAAAAAAAGGACTGCAACGCCCTATCAAAAGCCTTTTCGGCATCTAGACTCATAATAAGTGAAGGAGTCCCTGTCAGGTTAATATGGTCAATAATGTGGGTTGTCCTTCGCAGATTGTCTTGGGCCTGGCGACCTGGGACAAAATCAGTTTGGTCTATGTGAACTAGGGTGGGCAAAAATTGCTGTATACATCTGGCTAAAATTGATGTCAGTATTTTATAGTCTGTGTTTAATAGGGAGACTAGGTGATATGAAGCACATTTAGTAAGGCCCTTTCCCGGTTTGGGCAGCACAGAAATTATAGCCCTAGTCCATGACGGTGGAACTTGTTCCCCTCCTCCCAACACCTCCCTATACACCTCCAAAAGCTGGGGCTGCACCTCTCCCCTGAAACTTTTATAAAATTCCACGAGTAGGCCATCCGAGCCAGGGCACTTCCTTGCCTTCAGTCTACCAATCTCAGCCTTCACTTCTTGTATTTTCACAGGTGACATCGAAGCCTCCCCCTGTTCCTGTGATAGGCCAGGTAGACGCAATTTATCTAAGAACTCCTGGGCCCTCGTTTCATTTGGGATTGCCTCTGGGGTATACAATTTGGCATCAGCTGTATCCTGAACCCCATGTACATCTCACCCTTCTGTTGATGCCATATGGCGAAAATCGTAGCCCTAGCCCGCTGAGCCCAAAGTACCTCTGGCGCAGAAAGAGGAGTTTCTGCTCCACCTGGTAATCCAACATATCTCCCAGTTCTTTTTTAAGTTCCTTAAGTTGCTTTGTACGGCCTCTATCCACCCTTTGTTTCTGTTGCTCTTCTAAAGTTCTAATTTGGGCAGTTAGTCTAACTTTCTTAGCCTACCTTTCTCATTTTTTTCTCGTCGCTAGCTCAATGAACTTGCCCTGAATTACCGTCTTAGCTATATCCCATAAGATCGACTGGGAGGTACCTTGTACAGCATTTTCCTCTAAAAAGATCTTATAAGTCTCAGAAACAGCTTCCTGTACCTCTTTATTCCACAGCAACGAAACATTGAGGCGCCAAAAGGTATTTCTACGTATATACCCCAAATCCAATCTCATGAACAGTGGCACATGGTCTGACAGTACATAATCCCCCATCCAGGTATCTTGAACCCTATGCATCACTTCTCTATGAATCAAAAAATAATCCAGCCTGGAATATATGCGATGGGCGGCCAAAAAGAAAGTGCAATCTCTCCTGCGCCCATGCTGATGTCTCCAGACATCTGTCAATCCCAGCTCTCCCACCAACTTATGTACTTTCCTTGCCACCTGGTGTACCTTCCTCGGGATCTGTGAAGTCATATCTAATTGGGAATTAAAAGTTAGGTTCATATCTCCCCCACTTATCATCACCCCTCCCCCCAGTCTTGAAGTGTGATCAAAAACGAATTATAGTCCCGAAATGTTGAGCCCGGTGGAAAATAAATCGAGGCCCAAGTAAGGACCACTCCCCAAAACCTGCCTTTCATGAGTGCATAACAGCCCTCCTTATCCACCATAGTATCTATCTTTTCAAATTGGGTCTTTGTAGGGACTAAAACTACCGCTCCCCCCTTCTGCCATTTTTATAAGAGGCTGCCGCCATTTCACTAAACCCGAATTTTAATAACTTAGCATGTTCTTGTGCTGATAAGTGTGTCCCTTGTGGAAACAAAAGTCAGCAGAAGTTTTCCTCAAGTAACTTAAAACCTTGCTTCTAGCACAGTGGTTTAAGGCTCTGAGCTGCAAATCTGGTGACATCCAGCAGACCAAACCTGGGTTTGAATCCCGCAGCTTCCACTTGCATGCTGTGTGACCCTGAGCAAGTCACTTAACTTCCCTGTGCTCCCAGGTTGCACCTGTAAAAAAGCTTTCAGCTTAGTGTGCCTCACCTGGTTAAACAACTAAATAAAAAAAAACTAGGCTAGTGAGGCCATTCCCATTATATGAACATATAACAGTACCTGATCTAGCCATTTTGTTGTGAGGGTGTCAGTAACAAAAATCATCTTAGCATGAGTGTACCCTTGCATAGTATGTCATATTACCTCCTCCATTTCACACTTCACCTGGTAAAACCATTTGCAACTATTTACAAAAGTAACAAAGTTAACAAAAACAGCCAACAGGGCTGCCAACATCAGAACCATTTTTGAGTTCCAAGGTTGAATATCCACACTAATGGATCTTTTTACACCTTCCCCTCTCTTTCAGAGAAAGGCAAATCAGGAGAGGTGTAGGTCGCCTCCCTAATAAGAAGCCCTCTCCTAGAGCTGCACTGTATAGTATTCGGCTCTGTGCAATTCCCAGTAGTTGTCACCCAGGTCCCTGGTTTAAGGGCCTCGGCAGATATTCCGGCCACTGTGTACACTAGTACTGAATACCTTCTACTCCTATTAAGGGTTGTATTGAAAATAAGACAAAAGTTGCTCTTAGTCCTTCACAGGAACCCTTCTTTTTTCCCGACCTAAACTTTAAGGTGAAATTCAGAAAACACATAGTGGGTATAAGGCAGTGTCTGACTCAAGGTCCCACCCACTAAAGGTAACAAGGATGAGAGGGCCCGCCCCCACCAAGCTAACCACTCTCCCCAGGGATGATGAAGCAAATACGGCCCAACTAGATTTGACCTTATTACAAAACAGTTTTGTTTGTGAAGCCCCTGAAGTCAATTCGCAAAGTTTTACTTTGATACCATTGGGCCTAAGCCCTCTATCCTGTTTACAGTACATCAGTTGGGCTTCCATGTCTGCTTGAGGACAGGCCATACCCCTGCATTTTTAAGGACCGACCCCACAACCTTGTTTAACTTGATACAGGAGCCTTCAGCCCCCCTGGAAGTCCAAAAAGGACCTCCTCATGGCAGGGCCTAATGGCCTCCCCACCTCCGCTATCAACATTTAGCATGGTTATAATAGGGTCCGTATAGTCCTGCGATATCCTGTTCCCACACATGTTATGCAGATTTTGAAGGTAGGCCCATCCCCCCGGAGCCGGGCACCTTTACAGATTAAAAAAAATAAAATCTCATTACGTCTGGGCCATTCCGTTCACATCCCCCCGGTTACAAGCAGCTGCCCATTTGGGTGAGGGCCCAGTCCCCCACCCCCAGCCACCGCAGCCGTGGTCTCCTAGCCAGTCACTGTTCTGCCCCAGCAGTATCCACTCTCAGTTATAGGCCTGTTTCCAACTCCCCTCCTGTAATATTAAAAAAAAAAGAAAAATTCAAGCACCAACTGTCTTTTAACTTTATAGTCCCTGTTGCAAAAATCCACTTTCCCTTAGATCTTCTTTCTTCCCCGCCAGTCTACACAGTGTTCCAATACGTAAGTCCCCTATACTTGCATATCCCTTCAGGTTGGGCTCACTTCTCCAGCAGTGGTTTCCAAACCCTTTCCAGTTACAGATTGTGTTGCCAAAGCCTCCGGACTGCCATCGTGCCTTGGGGAATGTTTCTTTGCTCTGACAGAGTCCCATTAGCTGGAACTGCCCAAATTGTCTCTTGTTCCTTGCCTTTTTGGTCCTCCCACTGTCAAGTTCCGCCTACTAAATTGCTGTTGATTTTGGTTGAATCCTTGCTTAGAAATGGAGCTCTCAAAGGGACATAAAAAGTCCTCTGCATTTTTAAGTTCCTGAAATCTAAGAAGGCCATTATCTGTAAGTATTTTCAAGTGAGCTGGGTGTTCCACAAAGGCTTTCTGGTCTTTCTGTTGCAGAAGCCTCACTCAAAGCACCTGTCTCCTTTTAGCCAGTAGTTGGGGGTAAAGTCATGATCGAAATACAATGTAACATCTCCAAAATTAACAGTTTTTCACCCAGGCCAGGGTAAGAATTTCCTCCTTGGTTCTGATGTCCAGAAATGCTAAAAAAATTGAGGTCTCACCTTGGGATCCCCAGGTCAGGGGATAAGTGATCTGTGAGCTCTTATTATATTGAGAATCTTGTCTGTTGGCAGGTGTAAGATCTTGTGTAAAAATGAATCCATAAATGACACCATATTCCCAGATTCAGTGCCTTCAGGCAACCCATGTATTCTGATATTGTTGCGGTGACTGCTGTTTTCTAATTCTTCTAGCTGCTGCTCTAGAGTACTGGTATGGTGATGGAGCTCCAACAGTGCCTTGTTATGGATGTCCGTAGTAGTGATATAATCAGACATTGTGGCTTCCAAATCCCCCCGTTCTCTGCGATAAATCAACAATATCTTTACAGTGATCTGACACCTTTGTTTCCAGGCATTGTAAGGTTTCACTCATTTGTTTTAGAGTTTGACGCAGTTGCTTAGAGGTAATTATGCATTCCGGTTCTTCAGGCTCCCCACTGCCCGAATTGGCAGCCGGGGATTCTGAGTGATAGCAGGCCTCGGCCCACCGATTTAAATCAGGACCCATTTTTTTGCTGTTTCCCATTCATGCTTAGTGGATTTTCCTTCCATCTCTGTTTTGGTGGCATTAAGTAATCTGTTATAAGGCGCTTAGATGTCAGGAGTGGTGGGGCTCAGTGGGCGGGTGGGGAGGTGGGTACCGCTGGACCACCAGGGATATTGGGCGTCATTTGTTTTTAATACAAATGCCCGTGATCGGGCTGCAAGCAGTCCACTGGACCACCAGGGATATCTGGCTTTATTTTATTTATATTTAAGCCCGCGATTGGGCTGACAGCGGTCCACTGGACCACTAGGGATATAGGATCTCTTTTATTTTAACTGCAGCCCGCAATCAGTCTGTAAGCGGTCCACTGGACCACCAGGGATTTTGGAGGATCATTTTTCTACGTTTGCCTGTGATCGGGCATGGGGGGGTGCTGCCAGGTACAGCCGGAGCTCGGGTGGCCACCCACAGGTGGCAGCTGCTGTGTTGCACCCTGCAATACGGCAGCTCACCTGTGGGTGGCTAGCCATTGTTCCTTTATTTTTTTGGCTCACCTGTGTGTGACGCAAGTAAGGGTTGCACATGTATGGATTCAGGACATCCCGGGCTGACTATCGGGATGTGTAGAGAATGCATGGGCACACCCCCTACCTGTGCTGCATACATTATTGATGTGCTCTGGCGAATTGGGATTTGTGCCAGGCACAATCCCCATTTGAATATCGCGCCAGGGCGCATCAGTGGGTTGCGCATGGTGCAACAGTGTTGGGCCTGCGAGTCTAAATTCACTCCTGAAGTCATCATTGTTTTAACTCATAAAGAATTTATTAGCAGTTGCATTTATTTATTTAAAATTTTGCAGACCAGGATAATCCAAGTAAGATTTTTTTCATGTTATTTTTATATAATAACTGGTCAGCAATTTTTTACATTGCCAGACCAAGTTATAATTTCCCATTATAACTCGCGAGTTATAACGGGAAACACGCACCAAGTCAGTCACACAAACCTGTTCCCTCATTCGCTGTCTGTGTGGTCCAGGGCAGGCTTTTAGTTTCTGAAACATGGCAGCTCCTCACTTGCTTATCGAGGAGCTCCCAACCCAACTTCTAGTCCGTCATTTTTTCTTTCTTTTTTGTAAAAAAAACCCCACCACATTAGTCTAAAAAAAATTATCTGGTTGATCCTACCATTTGAAACTTGCACCGCAGAACATCTTCGCATTTCGCTCGCTATCTGGTTGATCCTGTCATTCGGTGGCCCGCACACAACACAAACTGGAAGAGCTCTAACATCTAAAACTAAAAGTAAGATTACAGCCACCAAATAAATAAAAGTACTGTACAATAATTGACCAGCCATTAGAAATAACTAGCTAAAAAAATGTTGTGTGTGCCTGTCTGTGTGAGAGTGAGAGTGTGTGTATGTATGTGTGTGTATGTGTGAGTCACAGTAAATGAAGGCTAGAAAAAATTGCTGCCCAGCAATTATAAAAAATAAAACATGGGGAAGTGAACTAAATTTGAAATTAATGGTTGCCTTTGGTGTGGGATGCTTTAATAAACCCCGAGGGCGTTTATGTAGCATCCCACACCTCTGGCAACTATTAATTTCTCATTAAGTACACTTCCCCATCCATTATTGCATATTTATTATACTGGATAGCTATAGTGAGCTAATCAGCCCTTTTTCACATGTGTCCAGTGTTAAATTTATTTATTTATTTTTTGATGACTGGGTAGGTGCACTAGACACAAGAGTGGCTATTTTTAGGCACGACCCGGGAGGTCAATAACACGTAGAGATACAGGTACATGGAAATACAGTGTCAAGAAATATAGAATACATCACATATCAGAGTGAACAAGATTAAAACAATAATGGTACCAAGGCACATAAGGTGTATTATACAAATAGAATGTAGGTGCCCATGAGTAAACAGTTACAGTGATATCACATTTAAAGTGCAAAAAATACCACAGGGTATCTTTACAGTGTAATAGTATCATACAATCAGCTGAATTGAAAAAAACAGTTTTGGGAAGAGGTAGGGAGAAAGGTAATGCAGAGATATAGCCTAGCAAGAGTGAGGAAGAGAGAGAGGGAAAGGGATGAGAAGAAGTGGGGTAGGATAGAAAAAAGTGAGGGAAGCAGAAAGGAGCGGGTTGCCAACTTATTCCACAGAAAAAAAGGAGGGAAACTGTGGGGCTGCACAAACAGAAAGAGTCAAGATCTATGGAGGGTTGAAACAGGTGCATTGGGCACGTGCGGAAAAGAGGGAGCGGTGCCTCTTCTTAAATGTAGCATGACTAGGTGCCATGCGTACATATAGCAGCAGCAAATTCCAGTAATTGGGAGCTATATGCAAGAATTCTGATTTCCCTTTGGTAGTTCTACATCTGGGGATGCTAAGCAAGGAGAAGTCAGAAGATCGGAGACCGTAGGAGGTGGGCTGAGGGGTCAGCATGGAGGCGAGGTAAGTAGGCATACTGGACCACAGTATACTGTTCAGAAGGTCCCCGAGAGAGAGAGGAGCCGGTGTTCAATGGGGGAGGGCCACTGTAGATCTGAATACAGTAGGCAGTGATGTCTTAACCTAGGGGATGCAGAGGCGTATCGGCATATATTATTATAAGTTGTGTCCCACCTCTGAAGAGTAGCCTTTGGCGTGTTAGTATAGATTACGGATCCATATGAGAGTGCCAGGAGTAGGATTCCTCTAGCAATGGCCAACCTTGCAGAAGTGGTAGGATATAACTTGTTTTGTAGGCTAATCCCAGTTTGGCTCATTATAAACAATACATAAAAAAGGTATTAGTAATCAAGACCATTCTAATGACAGGTAGAACAGGACTGTGAAAATAACAAATTATGAGAAACATGTTTAAAGCTGCAATTGTTTTACAAGATGAAATAGATAATGGTAGATTACTGTACCAGGTGCTAGCCTGTAAGCAAGGGACTTTGGCCAACTGCAGTGTTCATAAATGGTACATTAAAGGATTGTTGGGTTTGTGATGTGGTACCCCAGATATTAGCAGAAGGGAAGAAAAGGGACTGAATACTTAAGGAGGGTAAAGGCCCAGGATAGTTTTATGAAGAAAAAATAAGGATAAGTGACCAGACATGCCATAGAGGAAACAATTTAAACTCTCCTTTTCATGGTAGTGCTGGGGGAAACAAGCAGATTAGTATGTTGCAAGTTTGCTCATGTTTAAAATAAAGCATCTTTAAGCAATACGTAGGTATGAATACCGAAACGTAACAAATTACACAAGCTATTGAAATAAGAGTACAGTAAAACAAATGTTACTAAACAAAGACGTTTGCATGCACCACCGGATCCACAAAGTTTCTTTGCAGACCACTTCATCAGGGTCGGCCGGTGGCAAACCCGCTGAGAGTGTTTAAAGTATCCGGCTGGATGTTTGTTTGAGCTCAATGCCAGTGGCATTTCTGTGTAAGAGTTCTCATTAAGCAAAGAGTTTTTAAACAGCATGCATGTTACTGGGAGCATTTTGTGGAGTGCAATCATTAACTGGGGTTGTAAAACTGCCTGTGATGGTAGTAAGGACCCTCTTTTTTTTATACCACAGAGCCATGCTCCTGAGTGCTGTAAGCTGCTGATCTGTGACTCTGCCTCTCAAAGGCCATCAGTAGAAGCAGGATAGTTTAAAAATATAGCTGAAAGGCTGGGCAATATTTTAATACAATTGCTGGTAAACTTACTAAGAATGATTCCTCAACAGTACCTGTGTTTTTATCCTGATTGCATATCCAAAATGAACTTACAGACCTTATGCTAATGGGGCCTGGTAACATACCGTACTTACTAATTTCCTTTTGCATGCAATGAAAAGGGTGAACTCAGCATCTCTGCCTCCATTTTACAATGTTCTAAGTGTGGGAGCAGTAAGTGGATGAGTTTTTATGAAACAAAATTAAATATTTAAAAGCCTTCATTTTTGTATTCCCTTTGTTAAGCTGATAGGTATCCAGCAACTACCTACAGTTTTAGCCTTGATATACTACACACCACACTACAGGCAGAATGTTTATAGTGGACTTACAAAAGCACTGCTAGACTATCTATGAGAAGGTTTGATGGTGTCAGGACACTGGAGGGCTGAAAGGATAGCACTTGTGGCAAAACAGTGAAGCATTTATCGTGCTTTTGATGCAAGCTTCGCAAATCCTGTGTGGGGTTGCAAACCACACACAACATTTGAAAATCACTGTGGGTGGCACTGGTACAACATTCTTGATGTCTGTGTCAACCTTTTGAAAATGTGGCTCCTCCTTCTTCTTTAATGAAAAACATTATTATTATTATTAGCTTTTATTTATTTATTTTTTATTTATTGGGAACTCAGAATTACAAACCTTTGAGCTAAGAGCTCGCTTACAAAGGATCCTCGTCAACACTTAAGGAGATGCATTTTGGTGCAACAGCATAATTACAGCAGACACATTGACACTGGGGTTGTACTACTAGCATAGAGTTTACATAGGAAGGGGTAGCAAATGCAGTTACAGTTTACACAAGTCAAGGCATGAATGAAGCAGCTGGTAGCAACTGTCAATTTCCCAGTGGAGGTACGCAATGTGCAGTCGTCTGAGAAGTTAACTGCAGAGAGACAGTTGGGATTTGGCAAGTGCAGATAGGTGGAGAGGGGGAGTGGGGGGAGAAAGAGGTCAGAAAAATGGGCTAGAGGTAGTGTGGGTGTACTGGACAGAGGGCAAGTGGAGGGGCGGAGGGGGGGGGCAGATGAAGTGGTCAGGGGACCGGGCAGGAGGTAGTGTGGGTAAACTGGACAGAGGGCAAGTGGAGGGGAGGTAGTGAGGGGTAATGGACAAAGGACAAGTGGGGGAGTTGGTAGTGAGGGGTAATGGACAAAGGACAAGTGGGGAGTTGGTAGGGAGGGTAATGGACAAAGGACAAGTGGGGAGTTGGTAGGGAGAGGGTAATGGACAAAGGACAAGTGGGGAGTTGGTAGGGAGGGGTAATGGACAAAGGACAAGTGGGGAGTTGGTAGTGAGGGGTAATGGACAAAGGACAAGTGGGGAGTTGGTAGGGAGGGGTAATGGACAAAGGACAAGTGGGGAGTTGGTAGGGAGGGGTAATGGACAAGGACAAGTGGAGGAGTTGGTAGGGAGGGGTAATGGACAAAGGACAAGTGGAGGAGTTGGTAGTGAGGGGTAATGGACAAAGGACAAGTGGGGGAGTTGGTAGGGAGGGGTAATGGACAAAGGACAAGTGGAGGGAGTTGGTAGTGAGGGGTAATGGACAAAGGACAAGTGGGGGAGTTGGTAGGGAGGGTAATGGACAAAGGACAAGTGGGGGAGTTGGTAGGGAGGGGGTAATGGACAAAGGACAAGTGGGGGGAGTTGGTAGGGAGGGAAGGGGATGGGGGGGAGTAGGTGCAACCTGGCCAGTGCAAGTGGGCAGTTGAGTGGTGGGCCGGATGCTGGGATTACGTTTGACACAGGCAGCGGACTGGAGGAGAGCTGGACTTACGGCGTTCGGATTTGAAGTGCTCTTGGTGTTGAAGGCTGGTGATTGTGTTTGGAAGCTCGTTTAGCCAGGTGGGAGTCCTTACCGTGAAGGCACTCCTCCCCAGGGCTGGTCTCCTGAAGGGAATAGCTAAGGCATGCCTGGAGACGCTTCTTGTAGCATGCTCACCTGGGTCAGGTCTGATTAACGCCTGCAGGGAGACAGGTGCCAGTCCCAGTAGGGCCTTCTTTCCTAGTAAGCAGGTCTGGAGCTTTATTCTATCCCAAAGGGGGAGCCACTTTGTCCTTATGTAGAGCTCGCAGGTGTGTGTGATGCGATCTGCATCCAGGACAAATCTGCATGCTTTATTGAGGGTAAGGTGGACTTTGTGTAGGCTAGTGTCTGTGGCAGCACCATAAACCAGGTTTCCATAGTCCAGTATTGGCAAGATTGTGCCATTGACCGCCTGGAGTCTGGCTTCAGGGGTGAGGCAGAAGCGGAGTCTGTAGAGTGTCCCCAACTTCCTGTTTGCAGCCTTAGTGATATTACTTAAGTGTTCATTGAAAGAGAGGCACTCATCGATTGTGACCCCCAGATACCGGAAAAAGTGAACCTGTTCGAGGGTGGAGTCTGTATTGAGTGCTATTTTAAACAGTGTGGTGGATTTCCTCTTCTGGTGACTGGTAAATAGCATTGTCTTGATCTTTTTACTATTGAGTACTATGAGGCTGGTGTTAAACCATTCCTGTAGCAGATTGAAGTAGCACTGTAGGTTCCTGGTCAACATGTCTTGACAGGAGCCTCTAAGGAATAGCACCATGTCATCTGCATAGAGCAGGACTTTGGCAGAAGGGCACGCAGCTGGGAGGTCATTTATGAAGAGGCTAAACAGGAGGGGGCCCAGTATGGACTCTTGCGGGACCCTAACCATGACTTTCCTGACCTCTGAGATGGTACCATTAATCTTTACCTTCTGTGAGCGCTCAGACAGATATTTACCAGGTAAGCACACTAGACACAAGTGTGCTTATTTTCAGGTACGACCCAGGAGGTTACAAGACAAGCAGTACAATATAGACAGGCAAATACAATACTATATGTAACAGTAATACATAAGACAATATGATATACAGAGTTGGTAATAAATGTGCCAGCCCTGAGAACAAAACAAATCTGAAATAGCAGACAGGATTACATGATTAAACAAACATTAAAACACATATCAGCTGGTCCAGTGTAGGTAGTGCTAATGACAACTAACAGACTGACGCCAAATAACTTAACTATTAAAAATATTGACAACAGCGACAATGCATCACGGTATCATGGCCAGTGAATGAAAACAGGTTAGGGAGACAGGAACCTTAGACTTTGCAGTAGGACTTTGTAACAGCTTGTTTTCTTCACATGGCCACATCCTTTATGAAATATTATGTCTGTGGGAGTATAAGTTCATAATATGTTCCAAATGTTGTCTGCACAAATGTCTGGAAATGTCAGTGAAGGTCGAAAGTTTAGACTTTTTTCTTGGAAATCTGAATTGAGAAACAAATGACTTAAGATTAATTTTAATCATTTCAATGTGTTGTAACACTTGCGCTTCCTTGATTAATATAAATTAACTCCATAAAATGCTTTAGAGGACAGCTATAGTCCTAGGTGTCCCTAAATGTATTGCTGTATATGCTTAAAACTTCATAATAAATCAGTCTGCATTATTTCAGTGATATGAAAACGCTTCTATGAGGACATTAATGAGTAATACAATATGTGATAAACAGTATTGACATTTTGCATATTTTGGGAGGTAGTTCTGTCTAGCGGTTAAAGTGTGGAGCTGTGAACCTGGACACCTAGGTATGAATTATGTAATATCTACCATTTATTCACCATGCGACCTTAAGTACAGTAAGTCACTTAAACCTCCTTGTCTTTAATCTTTCTCTAATGTCTCGCCAATTTATGGGAGTGCTGAAGCTCAAGGTTCAATGTGGTTGCATTGCTCCTCTCACATTCTAAATAAAAGACGGCCTCACCCAGTAGCTGTCACCTAATGTGTTTCAAAATTATGCCATTTCGGGGCACTCTGGGCTCCCTGCATGGCTCATGTGGCTGAGTCTTCTTCTGTTTCTGGTTCTTTGCCTCATTTTTCTCTCCCCTCAACTATTTGCTTTTTTGTCCATTCTCTGTTTTGCTCTGTGGCTGTTCCATTTTCCCTTCTCGTTTGGCTCATTTTGTGTCCCCCCTCTTCTAGCTCTGTTATGTTCTTCTCTGTCTAGTTTGTGTCTGTTGTGCCTGTTTCTCCCCCCCCCACTGCTCTCGTTCTCCATAGTTCTTGGGCTTTGCTTAATTCTCCCTCCCCCCGTTCTCTCCCCGCTCCTGCCTTTGTCCATTGCCCCCCCCACCTTGTCCTCTGTATTTGTTGTTCATTTCTTTGTTTTCTTTGGGAATTTTCTCACTCCTTGGAGCCAATGCTCTATCTCTGCACCAGTGCTTCTGGGTTGGGTGTGCTCCCATAGCACTCAGCCTTATGACTATACTCAGCAAAAATCATACTATATTCTCCACACATCAAACTTAATTGACTTGCATTCATTTCCATGGTTTCCTACACTGCAGAAATCATATGCCACAAGGTAATGCGCTAACTTCGTGTATCTATGGGTTTGCGTTGTTTATTTTGAATATGAGCTATAGGATACGTATTATTCTCTCTGTAGCAGTGCACGTTGCCTCATCATTTGGTACTGCTTAGGGGTGTCTGTGCTTTTCCATGGCATAAGACAATTCAAAGGTACCCATTTCTTAAAAAAAGCAATTACTATATCCTTCAATATGGATGCCCCCAGCCAGAAAGCAAATATATGTGACTGATCCTATTTTGTTTGCTATACCTCTGACAATATTACTGGCTCTGTTTTGTTATGCCTTCAGTTTATTCAGTTTGTCTCTTATCCAACAGTATACATTTTGTCCTTCTTCCTGTTCTCAGTCCTCCTTTCCCTGGTTATTTTTCCCTTCTTCTGCTAATTATTTCTCCTCCACTTTTATTTCCTAGTACAGCAGCAGGAGCTAGCAGATCTTTCCTTGCTCAGCCCATACCTGCAGTCCGACAGCCTCCATCCCTAACTTGTACCTTCTGCGGGATTTGAGCAAAGGCACACTTGCCCTGTCTACCGGGGATGGGAGTTTGTTTCATCCAGTTAGTCTATCCCAAGCAGTCTGACAGTCTCTGTCCCTAACTCTACCTTATGAGATATTGAGTGATGGTAGGTTTGCACTGTCTACTAGGGATCCAGTTACCATCCTTCCACTTCTACTTCTGCCTTATTCTCGGTTCCGTGGGTCCTCCAGTCTGAGGTGAAAACCCTCTATCCAGTCAATGAAACTTCTCCCGCATCTGGGCCTTTCAATCTGTTCACTTTCTCACCTCGCCGTTTGGGTTGCTCCCATGGTTTTCAGTCACTACAAAGCACATATTGGCATCAAGACATCTTTTGTGTCTGCTGATACCATGCCGCCACCACCCAATGAAAGTACTTCAAGGTCTCCTTGGATTTATTGGGGAAGTTTGCAAGCTATTATCTCATTTCAAGTCAGAGAGCTTTCCCGGCCATGACACTTTAGAACCCAAGTTCCTCAAACTTGGGGCAGCGGCACTTGCTTCACCTGTTTGTGATCTTCTAAATAGGTCTTTTCTCACCGGAATGGTGCCAAGTCTATGGAAAGTGGCAGAGGTGGTCTCCCTCCCCAAGGGTGGCACACATGCTGTTGAAAACTATGGGCCTATCTCAATTTTATGCCCCTGGCTAAGATCCAGGAGAGGATCTTGTACAACCAGTTGCAATCCTACTGAGACATGCATCAGCTTCTCACTGATTGCCAGCATGGCTTTAGAAAGGGTCATAGTACTGCAACAGCCCTGGTCAAGGTATCGGCTGATATCCTTTAAGCTAGCGATGAAGGCCTAGTGACTGGTGCATTGTTCATTGACTTGACTAATGCCTTCGATATTGTCAGCCATCACCTCTTGCTTGGTAAACTACATCAACTTGGCTTGGATTGCCTATCACTCATGTGGCTTAGGGATTATCTCATTGGTAGATCACAAAGAGTAAAATGGTCTGGATCTCGCTCCTCCCTCAGACCCTTCTTGCATGGCATGCCTCAGGGCTAAATTCTTGGTCCAATATTATTCTCGCTGTTCATAAATGAGCTCCTAAATTTCTGCGGTGGTCCGCCTGTGCAACTCTACACAGATGACACAATCCTATACTGTTTGTCTAACAACATGGACTGGCTTAACCAAAGCCTTAACTCTGACTTCAATACACTTGTAACTTGGTTCTTAGGTATTCACCTAATTCTGAATACAAAAAAAACAAAAACTATGTTATTCCACAACCCTTTCCCTAAACTAGTCAATTCGCTCCAAATCTGCTCACTGGCGACACCACTGAAGTAGTCAAAACTTTTAAATATCTTGGTATGTACCTTGATGCCTCCTTTTCATTTGAACATCATGTAGCTAAGCTTACCAAAACAGTAAACCAGAAGCTAAGGCTGTTATACCATCTCCGGCCCCTACTATCCACTGCCGCCTGTCATAAAATTGCTTTCACTGCCATTCTCCCTATATTGTTCAATGGCGCCCCACTCTTACTCTCCGCTCAGTCCTCATCCCTTGCCTGATCTGTCATATTCTCCTCCCATGGCTGGTATTACTGCTTCTGTCCAGCTGTTCCAAGAACTATCAGTTCCTCTATCTGAAGAATCCTAGGTTCAGTGATGTCCCTCAAATTCCCTTGCATCTTATTGGAATCAGACTGTATGGAAGCTGATTTACTTCTCAATAAACTCCACAGGATCCGGCATTAGTGGAGTCCTCTTTGAACTGATCCTCTTGCAAGGATCATCAACTTATTTCCTTCCTGGGAAGGACACCTCAACTATGCAATGGTGATCATTCTTCAAGGTCAGTCCTTCATTTCCTACCTATTGGCACTGGCAGCTTTGGTTTCTGAATTGCAAAATTACATCTAAATCTCAGCTGTTGCAAATCAGAACTAGCTAAGTGGTCCCATTTCTACCTCCCTGGAATGGCTGCTCAATGTTCTTCAAAGACCCTTCCATCTTGCATCTCAGACTATACACCAAACATCTCCAACACATGGCTAGCCTGGTATCTTTGAGTGATCATGGGTCATTGCTCCCTGTTCTCCAGAGATTACAATACTTTGTGAATTCATCTATATCTCTTTGCAAGAATGACTACCCCACCACCTCTACGCTCCAAATATGATTGCTGTATCACTGAAAAACCCAGTGGTGCTAGAACATCAAAAATAGGGCCAGCATGCTCATCCAAACAGTTCACCATGATACATACCAGGTTGGAATCAGAGGCAGGAATATGGTCTTTTACAGTAACTGTTTTCCCTTACTACTGACTTGGAATTGATTAACAGACAGAACATGTACAGTCCTCTGGGTTAAGACTGGACAAATTCTTGGTTGCTGAGGTAATCACAGGGTATCCTGGGTAGCAGGGTGGTAGGAAATCATTAAAAATTAGTTCATGTTTGCACTGCATATTTGTTTGTCCCAGCTTGTGAAGCAGGGAGTAGGACTTGATGGATCTAGAGTACCTTCCAAACTTAAATGGCCATGTTACTATGTAAAAAAAACACCTCTTCATTTATTTATTATTAATTGAATTTTGTTGACCGGGTAAGCCCACTGTGACTGCAGGAGTCCCTTTTTCAGGGGCGACCCAGGATTAATTACAAAGAATAAAGCAAGACGGCCAGCCGCTACATCTCATGCCACGTCGGCAACGCAGATTCAAGAACAAGTCTGGGTTGCCAGGGGTCAGCAGGAGTGAGAGAGGATTGAGCAACCAGAGGACTGCTCTCCTCTCTCAGAGAGGGAAGGTTTGTTGTCCTGCTCACTGACTGCCCTCTGGCGATGACCGGAGGGCAGTATGGGTTGGGAGGCATGTACCGATGCCCTTGCATTGGTAGGGAGGTTGGGTGGGGAGAAAATGGTGTAAAAGAGCCTGACAGGCTCAGTGATAGTCCACCACGTCCTGAAGGATGTCCCCGGTTTCTGGATTGGGTCTTGGGGGGAGGAAGAAGCCAGCACCCTCCTCCCTGGCCCTGCCATGGAGGGGTGAGGCGCAGGGGAATTTCCGGGGTCAGCAGGAGAGGGAGTATGCGGGACTAGAGTGTGATTCTCCTTCACAAGGAAGGCTGTTGCCACCTGCCTAGGCTCCAGATGGAAAAACATTTAAAAAAAAAGAACACAGCAAGACAAGGAACATACAATGAGCCCTATGCACTAAAGGGCAGGTTATATTGTGCCTGAGGCGTACCCATATCCTCGTGCTGGACAGGCTCGATGCAGTATGCGCAGCTACACCACAGGATGCCTGTCTGTGGCCATGTTCCCTCGAGTGCAAAGGCGGTCAGGGTGGAGTCAAGGACCCAGGCGGACATCCAGCTGGATGCCCCGTACCGGGCCCTCAGTGGATCACTTGCACCCACGCGGCATGTGCACAGAATAGGGAACCTGCCCCAAAAAGCGGTAACAGTTGTACTCATTCTAGGCATTCATCCGTGCCGCTATCCCAGTCCTCCCTGCAGCCTAGTGGGTTGTGGCAGCATGGATGTCCATTGCCTGGTGCTGCCACCCCCCGGCAGATGGAGAATACGGGGGTGCTTAGCGGGTTATACCTGATCTCAGCTGGCATACCTGGCACCCTCTGAGCCTGACACTACACAGCTTAGTGAATGCCATGTAGTGCAGGCATGCCTCTGACATGCCCCCAGCATGGTGTTCCTCGAGTGGCTTGGGCAGCGGGTGCATAAGTATCTTTTGCACCCTTGGTGAATGCCACCGGGGGTCCGGGGGACCCCTGCTGTGTGGCATTCACACTTAAGGTTGTCTACGTGCCTCAGATATGTGGCGCATAGGCAACCTTTCCGTTAATGCATAGGGCCCATTTTCAGTATAAGTTACATTAGGTACAGCGACACATATGAATCAATTCACACAGTGAAGGTAAATATATCTACAAATTCCAGCTTCACATTGAGAAGAAGGCTGAGGCATAGAACTCAGCAAAGCAGACATTGTAGACAGAGAAGGTGGCTGGCTAAACCATTAGAACATAGTCAAAGGAAGAACCAAATGGTGGCAGGGCCAGGGAGACAGACCAGTGGCAGGAGAGATAGCCTGTCAATGATAGCAGCTGCACAAGCTGTGCTCCAGTAAGAAGGTCTTCAGGCCTTTCTTAAAGCTGCCAAGTGAGGAGCATTCTTGTAGGCTACTGGGGAGGCCATTCCATGGAAGTGGGAGGGTTGAGGCGGCAAAAGACCTTTTACCTGAGGTGGTCGTGACTTTGGGGACCTGGAGGAGTGATCGGCCTGAGGACCTAAGGGACTGCCTCTTTGGTTTTGAGATTAATATGTCTTGTAGGCTAGGAGGAGCATTGCTGTTCCTAAGTTTAAAAGCAAGGCACAAACAAGAGTAGTCCAGCCTGCCTTCAAGTGATGGTCATTTTAGCTTTGAAGCACTTTAGAATGGTGTTCCATTGGGGAAGCCCCTATAGCAAAATGACCTATGCTGTGGTACAGTACTGTGAGCTTTTGCATTTCAGAGCACCTAACTGAATGGAGAGCCGGGGACCCATAGAGTAGGGTAGGGAGTAGTGTGCCATTTGCAATGTGCAAGTGTGACTCCTTTGTGAGGAGGGGGCTTAGGCAACAGAGTAGTCTTATTTTTTGATGCAAGGATTTATTTATTTATCTAGGAAATCGGAATTACAACCCTTTGAGTCATAGACTCGTTTCCAAAGGCTCCACATCAGACTAGGTCTTCCATGTGTACCTTGAATGCAACATCTCATTCCATGTATACTCAAGGTACTTGATAGAATTAAGTACCTCAATTACAGTGCCATTTGAAAAGGATGGGGTCAGAATATGCTGCATTTGATGACCTAAGCTCCTTGGGCCAAAGAGGATGGCCTTTGTCTTCTTGACATTGAGGATCAGTTTTTTTGTCAAGAAACATTTCTCTAGTATCTGAAGGTCATTTGAGAGTAGGCTATTGAATTAGGAAGCATCTTTAGTGCTGCGCTACAGTACTGCATCATCTGCATACAGTAGCAAGTTTGCTCCACCACAGTTTCCCGGCATATCATTTACATAAAGGGAGAAGAGAAGGGGACCTAGGATTGATCCTTGTGTGACACCATCCAGAATAGGGCATTTATCGGACAGAACTCCCTTCCATTTGGCCATTTGCAGTCTATTTGTGATGTAGTCAGAGAACCACCATAGAGACAGCCTGTCAAGGCCAAGAGATTTTAATTTAGATAATAGCAGCTGGTGATTTACCAGATTGAAGTCCTTGGTGCAGTCTATAAAGGATGCACCAGTCAGCAAGCCAATATTGAGGGCTGTCAGGACATCAGTAGTTAGGTGGACTAAGGCGGTGTCAGTTCTATGGTTCTTCCTGAATCCATGTTGATTACAGTATTTAAGCAATAATGCCCGACAGGGTGTGTGTCGTGCTGGGATAACGTCACGCCTCAGGTGGTTGGTCACGAGGCCACATGCCAAGTGCATCCAAAAACTGAGGTGTGACGTCATCCCAAATGATACACACCCTTGAGGGTATTATTGCTTTTATACAATGGCTCATTGCTATATATAACATAAAAAATAATTTTAAAGAATGTTTTTTAGTGTGGAAAAATATTTTTGTTTCTTAAGAGGAGATGCAAAAAAAGAGGTCATCTAGCTCATCTCCAGGTTCACAGTGAAGCTGAGACTAGACCCATGATGTTGTACTGGGATAACAGCACAGGGCCAGCCCAAGACTGAGCAATAAGAGTCCAGGATTTTTTCTTGCCATTGTATAATAGTGAGTAGGCCATGCTGTTCAAGCTATTTTTGGAGCTGATTGTAAACTAGCCTCTCCAGTAACTTGCTCAGGGTGCAGAGGAGCGAGACAGAGCGGTAATTTTCCACTTGTTCTTTGGACCTACCCTTGTGCACAGGAATAGTGTGTTTAATCAAGTATGCTATGTGGAACCGAGGCATCTTTAGGCAATCTGAAGTGAAACCAGACTGGAGTATATACATCCCTCCTAGGCCCATCATTTAAAAGTTGCCAGGCATGTGACTCTAACACTACCATGATTTCCATAGCAAGCCCTATGACGACGGTGGTTGCAACTCCTTTAATCTCCTAAGAAAAGGTTCCCCTAGGATGCACTTTAACAAAAACCGGTGCAGCTGCGACTCTGCATCCATATAGTTATCACAAACTTATACTACTGCATCACCCTGGGAAGAGACTTAATAATGCCCCCGTGTGTCATCAGACACAGACATTCTAAATCAGCTAAAACATGATGAAATACAAGTTGCACTTGGATATAAATCTGAGCAGAGCAGAAGAATCATCCTTGGAGACAAATACCGGGCAGTGTAAGATTTACTTCTGTCTCTCTCTGTCTCTTTGTCTCAATTCCAACAGAGTGCCTAAAAGTATTTGTGTCTCAGTAGGAGGGGAAGAACATTACCTTATGTAGTCTGACACTTAGCCAAATGTTTGTCTCAGTTATTGAAATTGCATTTTGAATTGTATGTATTTTAAGGCAACAACATTATTTTAATATTTAAAAAAAATACAGCAACCAGTATAATTTCCTCTGGTGAAGTACTTTAAAATAGGGTGTGTATGGTACTTGTTAAAGCTCATTAAAGCTCAAACCAAATGTAACAGTTATGTGGAATGGACTATTGTCAAATCCATCATGTCTCTCAAATGCACCTCAGGCATTTGTGTTAACTTTTCCCATAATATGTTACCAATTAGTGATATCCGAGCCAAAGGGATCTCTTGTGAGCTTTAAAGCATTGCCACTTTTCAAAGGACTTTCTTTTAAGATACAGAAACAACAGGATTTTATAGGCTTCTGCTTCATTAGGCTGAACAGGAAGCCTTGTGTCCTCATAAAATTTAATAGCTATGGACAACTCTTTATTCGGCCACTTTAATGATGGGAAAGCTCTTACAGTGTTTTTGCCTGGTGTCAGAACAGTATGTGGACCATCAAAAGTGAAAAGAAAAATGGTTAAGGGAAGAAGCGAAGTTTATATTCTGTATCTGCTCCTTGAACTGGAGAGCAATGCAGCCCATTATCAGCTAGGCCAACGGATTTTTCTTAAAGACTTTTTTGAGAAAATAATAAGTTGTGTAATGCAGTGTCTCATTTTCAGTTTATGTTTTAATGCTTCAGCTTTCACTGTTTAACATAGTACATGAGTTCTCACACTTTGTCATAGTGAGCCTCCCCCAAGCCTTGGAAAAGATCTTGAGCCTCCCCCACTATAGAAATCATTTGGGGCCTCCCCATAGTTAGAACAACTATCATACTTTGTACATTACAGGAAGAATACAATGAGGTACATATGAGTAGTTGAGTTTATTCTCATTTTATTGACGCTATTATTCTCCCTCTCTATAACCACCCTCCCCAGGTCAGCCTACTCGCCCCACACTTCTGACTTTTGGACTCCATTTACCCCTTGTTGTAATACCTCCATTAGTCAGATTGCTTTCTTTGTCAGTTTTACCCTGCTCTTAAACACCTTCTCAGGGACCATTTTGCTCCCTCTTGCTCTTGCTCCTAGTATCTCTCTACTTAGCCTTTGTATGTGTGCTTTTCTGCAGCCAGTGTAATGGGTCAGTTGTTACCTTGTTCCTGTTCATTTGCATTATTTTGAATTTTGTTTTGCACAGTTTCCAAGAATTGTATTTTCTCCATGTCATACCAGAAAACTAGTGTTTGTTGAGCGTGTCTTTCCTGGTAACCATTTTGTACATAAATTTGCATGCCATTATTCGCTTTCACTTTGCTGCATCCTTTCACATGAAGCATCCAAAACCTGACATTAAAATATAGTACATTTTAAGGCTTGCTTGAGCCTCCCTTGGAACAGGTTGGGGCATCCCCTGGGAGGCTGGCCTCACCATTTGAGAAACCCTGATATAGTACAAACTGGGTGCTACTTGAAGGGTAGTCTTCAGTACTGAGAGCCCCACACCCAAGTGGGGGGGGTTGGTCCTGATTTGCACTTTGTGTGCAAACAAATACTTTTTACTTACTTTTCACTGCAGTATTAGATTGCATATGACTGATCCTACTGACTCCCAGTCTAACATATGCCAGAACCAGAAATCCCAGAACCCCCATGACTGATGTCAGAACCAGGTTGCACTAGTGGGAGGTTCTTTTTTTTTTCCTACGTTTATGTCCCCCTGCATTCGACTGCTGAAATTCCCTCTGGAATCCTTAGTTGCCTGGCTGTGCTGGACCCTGTCCCTTCATCAGATGCCAACCTCCATGCTGCCTCCGTTGTGCCCCCCTGGACGGGGTAGAGGGGGATGTACCCTTCAGTCTGAATCGTTCTTGTCAGATGAGAAGCTGTGGCATCCAGGACCAGTCCTCTTTGGTGCACCGGCACCGGGGTCTGTCGTCCTTCAAGAGGTGGAGACATTTTCTTCATCTCTCCCATCCCTTCTGATGCAGGTGCACTAGGGAGGTCCTAGGAGTGTGTGCATGTGAAGCCTGCTGCCATGCAATGTCCCTGCCTGGATCCGTCCCTCCCATGGTGCCCTTGACTGCACTGTAACCTGTGGTCACCCAGGTGGCAGTATTGCAGCGAGGATGGCAACCCCCTCCTATCCGGATGAGGAGAGTGTCCTCTGGGATGATCTGTTCTCCTCCCCCGGCTGACCCCGATGACTCAGGATCTTTTCCTGAACCTCGGTCATCAGTGTCATGAGCAATAGCACTACCACTGTGCCAACAGGCTGGCACTAGCAGTGGGAGATTTAATAGCCTGCAATGCACGTTGGGGCTTTTATACATGCCAATCAAATGTCTGCCAGTCTCACTGTTCTCCTGGCACTAAGTACAGCCCTCTGTGAGTCTTGACCGTAATAAGCCCTTGGAGGACAGCGGGACCAGCAAACAAAAGATCCGAGCTTATAAAAACTCTACCATGTTGAATCTTCCACAGCTGCAACCCAGCTCTGATGTCAGCTGCATGGGACTCTGGGATTCTTGGTTACAGCAAATGGCAGGGTTGGAGTCAGGCAAGATCAACCAGATACTATCTAATATACTACAATAAACAGGAAGTAAAAAATGTTTTTGCACATGAACTGCAAATTGGGACCACCCCTACACTTGGATGTGGGGTTCCTAGTGCTGACTGTTCCCCTGTAAGACAGCTGAGTCCTGCTGGTTAGGACCACATCCAAATATTTCATGACACCAGGACATGCCAGGAGCAAATAATTTACTTCTTAATGTATTACATGAGAACAAAAGAGAAAAAGAAAACAAAATTAATGCTTTGTCAGTTTCAGGATAGCCTGCTGCCCAGCTGAGATGCAACATCTTGTTTCTAGTACAGTCCTAGTACTGCCCATTTCTGCAGCTGGGAGACTGAAGCACTGACAGTTTAAATGACTTGCCCAAGGGTATGTGGTGTCCTGGTGGAAGGGTACATGGGATTAACAAAAAAACAAAACCCAAAATCACAATAATTTAACAACCACATCAATGTACAGTACAGCCAAGAAGGAAAACAGGAAAATGTATGCACATAAGCAAAGAACAGATCCAAAATACAAGAACAAGATAAGCAAAAAGAATCGCTAATTAGACAATTTAATAAACAGGGTTGTTTGCCAACTTTAGAGCTGAAGGAATCTAATGCTTGTCAGTGTGTCTTCATTTGTTTATTTGTTTGTATTTTGATTACCTGGTAAGTCCACTTGGAACCAAACTTTTTTTCTGGTGCCATTCAGGGTATTGATAAATAAATGTGGTGTCCATGCAACTACATTTTGGAAACTTCTTGTTTGCCTTGATACTGTTCCTCTTATACCATGTTATTTATTTATTTATTTATTAAGTATTCAGAATACACCTTTGAGCTAAGGGCTCCTTTACAAAGGTTCCACGTCAACAGGATCACAGAGGGTAGGGAGTTACAGACAGGAATGGGAAGGGGGACAATAGCAGCTAGTACAAGCATTGTCAGCAATAGCAGTAGAAACATACTTATTCATCGAACACACTTGACTAGTCTGAGTGAGGAGGGAGGGTACAACCTGAGTGGAACTATGTGTCTGTGTACAGAAAATAGTGACGCAAGAACACAAGAAGAATCAACGGCATTCAACACTTACTCAAAAGCCACTCCTTTTCAATTTGATAATCTTTCAAGTTTTTTATTACGCAATCGGTGCAGTTTCAGTGCAGGCAAGAACCAGTGTAGTGCGACAACTGTTTCACTATCAATACAGCTTAGTCATGGAATATTTGGAAACCCAGACAGAAAGCCTTCTTGCTTGAAAATAGAACATTAAATAAATAAATCTCATATATAATAATACTGAACAAAGGAAAACCAATAGTTCTTTATTTTACAATTGCTCATCCCGATGACTCAATTTTTCACCAAGGCACTTGACTGAGTTATATTTGTCTAAGTCTAAATAATTGGAGATTCTATGTACTTTACCACTGTTTGACATGGGAGTTACTACATGCCTTACTACTTTGTGACACTTTGTATAATGTTATTCAATGTACTTCTTTATGTTGCCATTCTGTTATGATGTTTCTGTATGATTCTGTACTATTCTGTATTCTGTATTATTCTGTTGTACTCTCCCAGGTCGTTCCTGAAAATAGGCATAATACTTGTCTAGTGTACTTACCCGGTTAACAAAAGCTAAATAAATAAAGAAAGAAAGAAAAAAGGATTATCATAAATCATGTAATTGCATTGCAAGACAGTTTTAAACTCAGAAGAGATCATTACAGACATGTTTATTACCTGGGTTGACTCCTGCTCCCAGCTGTGACAGACATTTAAATATGGGTACTATATGATACCAACCTTCAGGTTAACAGGGTTCATGAGATACATTCCAAAACTAGAAAAAAATGCTTCTCCTAATCTTAATGGTATGCTGCCCTACCGTTTCAATTCATTTGCTTACCAGTATAATGCCTTGCCCTCCATATGTGTTTTTTAGAGTTGTATAATAGCGTGTGCAATAATATGTTTAATAATAGCTGCATAATACCATACAGGTAAAACTTTCCTTTCATTCATAATAGTCCTTGCCAGTAATTCATTTGAAACATAATGATTAAAATATGCAATTATATACACTGGTGCTGGAGCCGTATGGTTAAGGGGTGCACTCCTCCCACCCGCTGTTTTACAAGACACCATCAACCTTCTTAGGCCTCAAAGTGTCTGTAGTTTAAAAAACAAATGTTAATGCTTATTCATATTCTGTAGAGACCACTGATGCAGCTGATGGTTTGATTCTGATTCTTTTTTTTTTTTTAAGTGAAAAACAAACTGCCCACCATACTGGTGTTACCACACAAAAACAGGTTTGTTTACATTCCTTGATCAACTCCCACTGCATCTTTCCTGGACATAGGAACAGCCCAACATGGTCTAGCCACTAAATATACAGTGGAAGTAGATGAGACTATTGTATCATGAGTGGCTGCACTGTTTGGGGGTGTTTCTAACATGCAGGGAGCATGCAGTAGGAGTAGATCAGGGATTTGAAACAAAACAAAGTTGGGTATAGCTATACGTTAAAATTTTTTTCAGTTCTACTAAGCAAGGAGGTAAATAAAACAACCAGTAACATCAATGAATTTTAGAGAAGGTAAGCTATCAAAAAATGTGGATTTTTAACTAGAAATAATATTTTTATTTATTTTATTTAGAATGTTGGTAACCGGAAGAGGCACACTGATTTGAGTCTCGTTTCCAGGTGCGACCCAAGGGGATGGGGAAGTGGAGTAAAAAAAAATACAGCACACTAATGTTGGACATGCTGAATATACAAAATAAATATCTAATTTTACAAGAAGCAGGTAATGAATTCAGCAACACAGGAATGTGTTATGAAGGGGGTAGAAAATGTGCAAACAGGTAAGAGTAGCAAGGATGTGTAACAGTTGGGAAGTAATAAAAAATGATTTACAAAAGTTGGTAAAGAAAGAGATATATTCGAGACTGATTAGAAAACTAATACCATTTTTAGGAAGTTTGCATTGACTGTGGAGTGGACATGGGGAAATAGATCTTGGGGATTGTGAGGAGCAAGAAAAGAAGAATCCAGTTAGCAAAAGGTGAATTGGGGTGGGGGAGGAAGGTAGAGAGAGGTAGGGGAGGGGAGAGGGAGGCGTAGGGACAACTAGGTCTGGTGGAGGAACAGCAGGAACAAGCAGATGAATAGGCTGGCAGTGTCCCTTTAACTGCTCTTTGAAACTTCACTCTGTCTTTAAAGCTCCAGACACCCTTTTAAATTTCAGTCCCCCCCCCAACTTTTTGCAATGTTCCAACACTCTTGATTATAGCTGTAGTATATAGCTCGGTTTGGAATAATGTTCTGTTTCATTGAGAATTGAGATCCCTGTTTTTGTCAGCAAGATGCCACCATAAGTCTAAGGAAAGAGAAGATGGTTTGATTTTTTTTTTGTCCGGGACCAGATGGCTAATTTTCTGTTTTTTTTTTTTAAACCCCTCCTTGTCCCCCTCTTCTCTGTTATCCTACCACTTTTCCCTTGTTGCTTGGCTCCGTGGTGCACCAGTGAGTGACAGACATGAAAGCTGGGTCTCTCCTGTGTGACAGTGCATGTGTGGGCACCTCCAGCCATGAAGGAGGGTGGGCAAAGCTGCGCGGCTAGCATGTTGAGTTGGCGAGATAAGCACAAGCCGTATGTATACCAGTAAGTTGGTACAAGCACATTGGCACTGGAGATAGAGGATCCTATGAGAAAAAATGCCCCTGACAGGTTACACCTACTCTGCTGTGGCCCCACAAAACAACTCCAGACCCTACTTCACTATGTGTATTTCAAGTAGGGGTATGATGGTTGGTCAGGGACATAGCTGATTAGGGTTGGGATAAGAAGCTAAATAGAATCAGGATTTGCAAACCCTGGTGTAAACCTTTAGACAAAAAAAGTTTTTACTATTTGCTAACACTGTACAAACACAGGGATTTCATTTTGGGCCTTAAACTCTGTCCTGGGTGTAAGATGGACTGGTCTTCTGTTACAAATATTATAACATCCTTTTCGGTTATGATTATTAGGTGGTGGATGGCTATGCTGCTATTAAAAAGTGCCAGTATGTAAGTAAATGACAAGGATCTTAAACAAACGCAGCTAACTGGATCTACTGGGGAGGGTTGGACTAGTGCAATAAGCCCACCTGGCAAATTGATATTTTGAGGCTGACCAGAAAATAGGTATGGGGGGGGCGTGGGGCCCATAATCGACATAGTCCTGTCAGCATACCATTGGGGTAGTGCACTGGCTCTATGTTTCAGATCAGAAAAATCCAATTTCATTAGAAAATAGATGCTATATGAAATGATATTCAATGTCTGGGGTAAATAGGGAAACCGGGGCGGCTCCTGGAAATTTGCAGCTATCCTGGTGGGCCACTTCAAAATGGTCAGTGTGGTCTTCCGGTGACATCATGCCCATGGAAGCAACTTGAGCGTGAAGTTCCGTCTCCTCCAAGGCTACCAAACTCCTAAACTCTGCAATTTAAAACAAAATTGGGGGCATACCTATCTTAAAACAGTGCAGAGATGCCTAAAAAGAAGCCAGACCAGAAAAAATCTGAATCTGAATCAGCAGATCGCGAGGGATAGGATACCAACAGCAACAGCTCCCAGGTCTCGAGTCATGGTGGTCTACCACAGCCAGAACTCTCAACGGTGCCAAACTGCTCCAGGCAAATGGATACCATACTGCAGGAGCTTCGGGACTTCCAAAAGTAGACCCGCTCTACTTTTATGGTGCTCAGAACGGATATTGGGAAAATGGAGCGGTGTCTTAATTCCCTGGAGGAACAGGCAGCTCAGTCAGATGCCCGCGTGGACTGCACCGAAAGGGCCGTGGTGCAGCTCCACCACACTATTCAAGCCATGCAGGATAGGATAGGATAGAGGATGTGGAGGCCTGGAATCGCAGAAACAACCTTAGGATTTTGGGCTTCCCGGAGGGCAGTGAAGGCAGCAATTCCATACAATTTTTGCAGCAATTCTTCCATTCCAAGTTAGACCTGCCTGATAGCTGCACTCTAGAGACAGATTGTGCACATCATGCACTGGGCCCGTAACCCGGCCCTTCCAGCTGTCCCCGCTCAATGGTGCTCAGATTTCTGAGGCTCCAAGAAAAGGAGCTAATACTGCACAAATTGTGGCAACAGAGGGACCTTACATTTCAGAATGACCAAATATACGTAGACAATGATTATCTCCCCGATAGCTGCACGCCGCAGGGCCTATGCCCCCATCCATAAGAAACTCCGAGAAACTAAACTCAAGTTTAGGACACTGTATCCATCCAAGCTAATGGTGCAGTTCCCAGAGGGGTCAGCCACATTCGAAAATGCTGAGGATGCTGCTCAAGATATTCATTCCTGAGGCTTCGAGGTTACTCTAGCTCCAAAGCAACAATCAACGGCATCCCTCACAACAAAATCGGCACAGAAGGCCTGGAAGCAGGTACCACCAAGAGAGGAGTGTCGAAGAGAGGCCATTTCGGCGATACAACAAATTTGTGGCTGGTCTGAGGAAACAGACAATGGACACCTCACCGACCACATCGACACCCCAGGCCATTAAATGAAGGGACATTCCAGAGTACTTACTTCATTGTTTTTCAGGTGAGCCAGTTTCCTTTTCTATCCCCCCTAGCGCTTTCTGATACTTGTGGTTGTCTCGCTCCCTCTTTCCCACTTGAGCTCACTCCGCCCATATCAGGGCGCACCTGGTTGGAACATTCAGGGGTTGGGGGAACAAGCACATCCCCACCCGCCCTCGTGGCTTTAGGCCTTATGGACCCCTGATGTCCAGGCCCCTCCTGAGGGTATCTGGGGCTGGTCTTTGCCTCTCTACCTGCAGGTGTGTGGCCACCCAGGCATGTGGCTAGTGCTTGGGGGGACGAGTGTGGGATGTGGGATTTCCATTGGGGGGGCGAGGAACTGGCTCCCAACCTGACCTCAGATGCTGTGACTATGAGGTCTCGGACAGGTTGGTGGCACCTACCCTCATGTTCCATTTTTGGTATCGAGTAATAGCCTCCAGAGAGGCCACACTGAAGGATTTCTCATCAGGTTCTGGGGCGGTTGCCATGAAAATCTCCAGGACCATGGCAGGATACTAGTGAGCCCGGGATGGGTACCTGGCTCCCCAGCTTTGCCTTTATTGAATGTCAGTCACTCTGGGCTCAATCAGGCCTACCTTTAGGACACTGGGGGTCGGACTCCCCCCCACCGCGGTTACTGAAGGGCGCTTCATGTGCGGTGGCAGCCCCTACAGTTCATCTAGAACTTAATTCCCTTGCCCATCGGGCTGACTTCTGGGGTTGGAGGGGTAGGGACTCCCCCCCCCGGAACATGGGTGTTGGGCTGGGACCTCACTGTGGTCCGACCACAGTAGACAAAGCATGGGTGCCACTGTGCATTGGGCTACCTACATAATCATAACAAAAGAGTTTTTCTGTCTAATCACCTCTTATTCACAGCCTTGGAGGAGCCAAGGCATGACCATACCCCCTTTTTTTCCCCACCTAATAGACGTTTTATGTCTAGTGCCCTCTGGTAGGGACAGGCCGAATTAGGCAAAGTCCGGGGACTCGATGCTCTTTAGCACCAAGCCACAATGGAAGTCACCTTTAGTTTAATAGGCAAAGCCCAGTTGGCAAACGCCTATGGAAAAGTTGTTCTAAGTTGTTTTTTATTATTTTATTCCCCCTGTTGTTTACCCTTTTCTCAGATTCCCGGTTGGAGGGCTTATGCCCTCATCCCTCAACAAGCAGTCACTTCTTTCCCAGTGGACCCAGATCGAGGCCTTGCTATAGGTAATGATCCTGGGACCTGTTTTTTCAGCTAAATGAGCCCTCCTTAGAGTCACCACCTTTGGATAAGGTGAAAACCGGATGCTAAACCACACCCCAAACTCTGCCTCTGGCTCCACCCCCTTTTTATGACTGGCGAGTATATCACTTCTCCTCCAAAGCCATTTGCAATGTTGGAATAGACATTGCTAGTGATAGGAAATCATTTTTATACTGTTATTTATTTGACTTATTTATTCAGTTATTTATTTTTATTCTTTGGCAACCAGGTTAACTCCCATAGGGCACATAGCCCATTTTACAGGAGTGACCCAGGAGCACAGGAAGGTTAAGTGACTTGCTCAGGGTGACACAGTATGCAAGTGGAGGCTGTGGGAATCAAACTCAGGTCTACTGGATGTGCCAAGCTCATTCACAGCTTATTGTTGAAGCCCCTGTTAAACATTCTCCCATTTTCTTTTCCATGTCAGTCATGTATTCTTATGTTTTGACCAATTTTTCATAATTTAATTATTGGTGCTTGTGGTACCCTTAATACTGCACTCTGTTCCCCTTTACCTCAGCAGCTACTGCTGTTTCTTTTTATATTTCTAAGACATTCTACAAGTTCAGACATACCATTCCATGCTATTTATCTGAACGACCTACAAAAGTGTAGCTAATATCATGGAATGTTCAGGTAATACAAAAAATGAAAGCAAATGTAGTGATAAAGGCAATAAAAGTTAGATTATTAATTTAACAAAAATGGGTCTAAAACATACCAGAATATAGGACAAACAAAAAGAAACACATGAGAGCACATAAAGGTGTACAAGCTGTTTCCTGTCATAGCAGTAAAAGATCATACTTACAATTCAGAGTGGAAAAGATTAGGTTAATTTACTTCTAATGATCTTAATGGCCATACTTTGCACCTCCCAGACAGACTAGTTTTACAGACAAAGGCAGGTCTGAATGTCGTCAGAACTTTGTAACCTGGACATGTAATGAAGCCAAAGCAGTGACTGATTTGATACATAAGTTTTAAGAGTAGTTGAGGGGGAAGGGGGAGGTTGGCCCTGCAATGGGACCTGGACATCATGGAAAGGTGGGTTCACACATGGAAATTAAAATTCAATATCATCAAGTGCAAGGTGTTACATCTTGGGTGGGAAAACCCTAAACACAGGTACACCCTGGGAAGGGAGGCGCTGGAGGCCTCAACGGGGGAAAAAGACCTAGGGGTCATGGTGCATGCGTGTATGAATAACTCTGAGCAGTGCAGAAGAGCAGCTAGCAAAGCAAACAGGATGTTGGGATGCATCGTAAGGGGGATCACCTCTAGGAGCAGGGAAGTGATTCTGCCACTGTACAATGGATTGGTTAGACCACACCTTGAGTACTGTGTACACTACTGGAGACCACACTTGAAGAGGGACATACAGCTCCTGGAGAGGGTACAGAGGAGGGCAACTAAGATGATAGAGGAGAGGAGGGAAAG
Source organism: Neoceratodus forsteri (assembly GCA_016271365.2). Classification (NCBI taxonomy): domain Eukaryota; kingdom Metazoa; phylum Chordata; order Ceratodontiformes; family Ceratodontidae; genus Neoceratodus; species Neoceratodus forsteri. The sequence continues at coordinate 1,655,430,542 of CM028131.1, forward strand.
AGGGGATATGATAGAGACATACAAGTATCTCACAGGGAGGAACAGGGTGCAGGAATACACTATTTTTAAGTGAAAAAGATGTTCCAGGACTAGAGGGCATGGGATGAAGTTGGAGGGAGGATGATTCAGAGGAAACATGAGGAAGAATTTCTTCACAGAACGGGTGGTGGACAAGTGGAACACCCTGCCAGAGGAAGTGGTGGGGGCTGAAACAATCATGGGATTTAAGAATGCATGGGATAGACATAAAGGAATTCTGGAGGTCAGGGGTAAGGGAGAACAGACTTCTAGGAAAACATAAACTGAACTTACAAGCTCAAATGGGCAGACTGGGTGGGCCATAGGCCCTTATCTGCCGACACTGTCTATGTATCTATGATACGAGAACTAGGGGATTTGATGTATGAGGACAGACTTGAGGAGCTCTGCCTGTTTTCATTGGAGGAGAGGAGAGATGTGGGGGGGCATGATTGAAGTCTTCAGGTACCTCAAGGGAATAAATAGGGTAAACACAGAGGGGATCTTTAGACTAAAGCAGGGAGATATCACCAGAGGGCATGGTTTGAAGTTGGAAGGTGGAAGGGTGAGGGGGGTGAGAAGGAGGTTTTTCACTGAGAGGGTGGTGGATCCTTGGAACATGCTGCCTGGTGAGCTGGTTCAGAGACCCACAGTGTAGGGCTTCAAGAGAGGGTGGGACAGACACAAAAAGCGGACGTATCAGAAGATGGCCTGGCCCAGGGGGTTGGGGATGGATGATAGGGGTTTCTGAAACATAAGGGGGGGAAGGCCTCTGTACCCAACTAGGGATCTGAGGTTCGAGCAGACTCGATAGACCATAAGGCCTAATGTGCTGGTAATTAGTATGTTAGTACGTTAGTATATGAGCACTCAAAATCGCCCCAAAACCGGACTGCATTTAATCAAAACCAGATGACCGGATAAGGACCCTAAAAACCAGATTATCCAATCAAAAACCGGACACCTTAAGGGCATTAACAAGGTGAAAGAGTCTAACATGTTTCAATATAAGAAAAATAGCAGGACAAGAGGACACAGCATGAGACTAGAGGGAGGTCGATTAAGAGGTAATGTGAGGAAGTTCTTTTTCACAGAAAGGGTGGTGGATGCATGGGACGGCCTACCTCAGGAAGTGGTGGATATGAATACAGTGCAGGGCTTCAAACAGGCATGGGATAGGCATAAAGGAGCAATACAGATGAGTATGAATAGATAGGCCATTGACAGGGCAAAGGCCTATGGCACATTCAAAAGGTAGAAAAAAGAAATGGGCAGACTGGATGGGCCTTGCGATCCTTATCTGCTGTGAATGTCTATGTTTCTATAGGTGGAAACCCTAGCCCTCCTTATACCTATTAAGATATACAGATGGCTAGCAAACACCTAAAGCTCTACTCCCTGAATGTGAATGGTTTGGGGAGCCCTATAAAGCATTCCAGGATATTGCCACTGCTGAAAAAGAGTCAAGCTGAACTGGCTTATATTCAGGAGACACACATGTCTGCTGATGAGCATAAGAAATTGATAGCTAGGGGATTCAACCAGGTTTTTTCCTCTGCGTATGGGGGGGGGAGAAAGAGGGGGGTCGCCATCCTGATAGCCAGCCACACCCCTTTCTGGCTACTAAGGAATGGGTGGACCCAGAGGGCTGTCTGATTATTGTGCAGGGGTTGCTACAGGGCCGCGAGGTGACCCTAGCAAACATATACTTACCCCCGCGGGTGCTAAAACACCTACAATCCATCACCTCCTGAACAAGATAGTCGAGCTGACCCGTGGGATACTAATACTGGTAGGAGACTTTAACATAGCTCCCAGCACTAGCCTTGACTCCACAAATAGCCCTAGGGGAAAACAACCAGCACCCCATAAATTTTTTAAATGCTTTGTTGGGGAGGTTGGCTGGCTGGACGTGTGGCGATCCCTCCATCCCAAGGAAAGAAAATATACATTTTATTCCACAGCACATGGTACCTATACCTGTATTGATCATTGTTATACTCTGCTTGAATCCCTGGGGGCAGTGGTGGATGCCTCAGAGGGAGATATTTCCCACTCCGATCATGCTCCCCTGGTAACCGCCTGGGACTTGGGAATGGAGTGGCATAACACCCTTTGGAAGTTCAACCCAATCCACCTCAAGAGTGAAACATTTAGCAAGTTCCTGAGGGACAGGATTGAGGAGACTGTGGAGGATAATACTGACCCTGGTATCTCCCCCTCCATCAGATGGGATACCTTGAAAGCGGTCATACGAGATCACCTAATCAAATACATAGCAACCCTTGCAAAAATGTGAAATTCCAGACCAACATAATTAGAACAGACCCTCCATTTCCTCCAGACTGCACATCAGCAGGGGGACCATACAGTTAGCACCCAACTTAACCAAGTGAAAAGAGATCTGGATGCTATATGCACTCAGCAGACAGAGATAGTGCTGCCCCTTTTGAGACAGTGGTACGGGGAGATAGGCCCTCGGGCTTTCCATCTGTTGGCCTACCGCCTCCGCAGGCAACGCAGACAATCAACCATAGCTGCCATCAAGGACCCTTCTATGGGGGTGCTTCATACTAAGCTCAGCCGCATTTCAAGCTTTTTGTGATTACTATAAAACCCTCTACTCCCCTGAGCAACCTGAGGACCCTGTGGTGGTTAATGCCTTTCTGTCATCCCTACATCTCCCACATTTAAGTCAGGACCAACAAGAGGGCCTGGTAGCCCCATCACACTGGAGGAACTGGCAATGACCATCTCCAGAGCTAAAACCATGAAGGCCCCGGGCCCTGATGGCTACAGGGCAGAATTCTATAAACTGTGTGATGCAAACAGTTAACCTGCTCCTGCTACAGGTTTACAACAAAGTCATTCGGGGTCCTCTGGACCCACCCCCCAAGCTGGTCATATGCTGTGGTTTCTCTTATTCCTAAACAGGGCAAGGACCCCCTATCATATGGCTCGTACAGACTGATCTTGGTATTAAATATGGACTATAAATTCCTTATGTCCATCTTAGCCTGTCGGCTCGATGATGTCCTCCCCTCTGTGTTTGGCCTTGACCAGACAGATTTTGTTGGTTCCAGATCCACAACTGACAACACTCGTAGAGCATTCCATCTAGTTCATGCAATGCAGTCCCAAAAAAGACCCCTCTGTCCTTCTCAGCCTAGATGCTGAGAAGGCTTTCGACAGGGTCTCCTGTCCCTTTCTTTTCTCTACCATGCACAAGACGGGGTTCCCCCTTTTTTTATTGCCACCATAAAGGCCATATATGCCTCCCCTAGGCATGTGTCAAGGTCTCAGGCCATCACTCCACTTACTTCCTCCTATTTAGGGGGACCCGACAGGGCTACCCCCTATCACCCGGACTTTTTGCTGTCTTTAATGAACCCTCGGCCCAGGCTGTTAGACTGTCACCCCTGGTATCCGGTGTGCATGTTAAAGGGATGGAACACTGTATAGCTTTATATGTGGACAATGTCCTAGTATTTCTCTCCAAGCCATCACAATCTATTCCTGCAATCTTTAAAATTCTCGATACCTTTGGGGCATGCTCAGGATGCAAACTAAATACTTCCAAAACTGATGCCCTTGTGTTTCACTACACCCCCCCCCCAATCCCTTAAACAAACCTATTTTTTCCAGTGGGACCTTGACAGACTGAAATATCTGGGCATATATTTGTCACACAATGCATATAGCACCATGAGAAATAATTATGACCATTTTTATACTCAACTCCAACAAGACCTGACCAGATGGAAAATCCTCCCACTGAACCTATACCAGAAGGTGGAGGTGATCTGGATGGTGGTCTTACCACAGGCTCTCTACCTTTTTCAAAATGTACCCCTACATATCCCAACTAAATTATTCCAGATGTGGAATAAGGTGATCTTGAAATTCATCTGGTTGGGCAAATGCCCAAGAGTGAAGTTCTCTGTTCTCTCGCTCCCTAAGAAACACGGGGGACTTGCCCTCCCTAACCTAAGACTCTATAACTGGGCCTCCCATCGCTCCTTCTTAACAATCTGATATATGAGGGCATCCCCTGCACTCTGGAGAGGGATAGAGGAGGAGCTTTTCCCTTATAATGATCTTATCAGAGCCACCTTGTACCAGACCATTCCTAATGCGGCGAGGGTCCCCTCCAACCTCTGGATCCAACATCAGAGTGGAACCTGGAGCATGATCTGCAAGCACTTCTCATTACAACCATTTTTAATGCTACTCTGCCCGATTGCCCTGCTGGAAAACTTCCCCCCTGCCTGAATTGATCATACATTTCATGATCAGGACCACCTGAAACTCCTCTTCCTTCTACAATTTTTGAGTGGCTCCACTTTTAAATCATTTCAGGAGATACTCGGGTCCTACTAGCTTTGCCAGATGGACTTCTTCAGATACCTCCAGCTGAGACACTATTACTACTCCCTCCCTGCTGCAGCTCTCAGTCCAGAGGGATGACCCCCTCTTGTCAGTCTCCTCCAGGGTCTCTTCCTCTCCACGGAGATACCGCACATGATCTCCACCTTTTATAAGGCCCTCATTGATACAATTGGTAACAACCCCAGGTCAATTTTTGATAAGTGGAATGAGGAACTGGGGGTGAATATTACACCTCAACTATGGAACACAAGCTGCCTTGCTATCTCTAAACTTACCTTCTCCTATAATTGGCGTCTTTTCGCCTGGCAGCTTCAGATCAGGTACTTCTGTACCCCGACTATTACCTCTCACTACCTCCCAACAGGCTCTGCTCAATGATGGCACCACTGTGGACATCCCTCAGCACACCACTCACATATTTTCTGGTTATGCCCTAAGCTACAACCATTTTTGACACCTTTGAGCCTGGAGCTGGAAACCCTCTTTGGCCAGGTGATCCCCCTCACTGGACAACTATTTATGTTGCATATACTCCTCCAGGATTTCAGAGACTCACACAAGCGACGTCTCCTTGGTGTGGTCCTTCTGGTGGCCAAGAAGGCCATAACAAGACATTGGCTCACAGCCCAGGTACCTGCACTTCAGAAATGGAGGGACATAGTCAACCTCATATATAAGGCTGAGAGGATCTCATTTCTCTTGAATAATAGATTAGAGCAATGTCCTCTGCAATGGAACAGATGGATTATATACATCATGGCTAAAGATCCAAACTTTGTCCCCTAGCTCATGTGGTGTCCCTCTGGGGATGGGGGTGGGGGAGGGAGGAGACTTCATTGGTGGATGGGGGATGGTTTGGGTTATGTATCATGTACCCCCCAAATCCGAAAAAATTTGAATTCCTTTGTACATAAGGCCCCCCCTTTTTCTTCTTTCTGTACCTCATCCCTACCTCCCTTTTTATTTTATTTTTTAACCATTAAGAGGCTGAATATGTATATTATTATTTCTATTCCTCATGCTTAAGGCTGTAACAAACTGTATCTAAGTCTACATGATTAACTGTATTCAATACACTGTTGACTGCTTGTACCCTGTTGAAAGGGAAAAAAAGGAAAAAGTTAATAAAGATTATATTTACAAAAAAACAAAATGGTCAGTGGTCTGGAAACGGAGGCAGCAATCCATAAATGTTAAAAGTAAAACACAGGCATTTTAACCATAAAAGGTAAATAAAAGAAAAGTGAAATAAAGCATAAGAAAAGGAAGGAAAGGAGTTTGGTTTCATGTAGTGTCATTCATACAGTACAGCATAGTGCTTTACCATCCAGGAAAGGGAGGTGAGAAAATGTTGCTGCCACTTCAGGATCACAGGAAGATAACAAGACAACAAAAGCTTGGTTCAGGGGATGACCAAAAAATAATTTAGTTTGTTGCTGCTATGCTATGTACAAAATCCTGACCCATATGTCTGGTTGTTTGTGGTTCAGGTTCAAGAAGTTCTTTACTGATCGACCAGTTTAGGCCTTTACAACATTAAAAAACAGGAAAAAGAAGAAAAAAGAGTAAAGACATCATACTCATGTACAATACAAAAATCTCATTTAATACAGATTTCAAATAGAATATTGTTACTTATTGCCAGTTTATCAGTTCTAGAGGATTGTCCAAAATTATTTAAAAAATGGCTATGACAAAGTTTTACCTCCAGTTCATTAAAACAGATCACCTGACCATGGATTAATTCCCAAGTAGGGACAGAAGGAAATTTGAGAAAGAACAAGAGCCACAGAGAGTACAGGATGTGCTTAGCAAATTGACCGCTCTGTGCTGCTGGGGCTGACAGGGCAGTAAACAGGAAACAAATAATTACAATATGTTTCTCTGCAAGAAACAAAGCCCTTTCTTTCTATGGGGGAAGGGATACACATGCTGGATTACATACTGAATCTTCAGGCAAAAAAGTAGCAATTTAATAATGACATTAACTGTTTAAAAAATGAGAACATACAATACCGAGGGGCATCTCCATTTGGGTGGGGTGGTGAAGTGAGAGTGTGTAAAAAAAGTGATTGGCCATAAAAAAATCCAAGGCACATTTAAAAAAATATATGCGTATCTGGGAGTATTCAACACTAAGTGTAACTTTTTTTCTTATTTGCTTCACTCCTATTTAAAGAACTGCACCATGTTTGCTTGTTTTTTACCACCCCTCCCAGTAAATGGACCCTTTTTACTCAGAAGCTCCTAATTTGTTATTTATTCTTTTCATAAACTGCATGCACAGGTGCGTTGTGAGGCATGAGACATTTGTGCCAAGGCCTTTAGTCACCTGGAAATGTGGTTTATGAAAATAAACCACCACCTTGGAATGACTTATTATGCCTATAAAATTATCATACAGAAAAAAAGACACAATGAAATTCAAGTTTTAAATATTCATCTTAATTTATTAAATAAATTATGAGTTTGTGAGGAAGAATAGTCCCTTTACCAGAAGAGGCTTTGCAAGGGATAACACATGACAGGGTATGCCATTATAAGGGAATAATGCATGCCTTGGGTGGTTGTTAGGCACAAGGCGTAGCCAAGTGCTGCAACAGCTCGACAAGTACCTTATTCCTTTATGACCACATGCCCTGAAGTATGTTGTCCCACTTATAAAATGGACTTTTATTTGTTAAAAATATATGTAGACTTCCAGTGACGTCATGCCTCAAGCTGCAGCATAGGCGTGTAGCTCTGTCTCCCCCGGGACAAAAAGACCGAATTCCCCAGCATTGAAAACACAAATAACGGGCTATAATACCTCAAATAATCAGAAGATGCCTAAGAGGAAAACGGATGGCCAGGAACAATAGTCAGATCTCTTCGATCCGGACGGATTGTATTCGGACAGCGACAGCTCTCAAAGATCAGGCCGCGGGGACGCTCACAGGCCAGAAACCTCCAGGATCAATAGGCCTGAACCTCTCAGGAATAATAACAACATAGCACGACAGATGGACATAGTGCTAAAGAGCTAAGAAGTTTTCATAAAGAAACTCAAGCGACATTTGCAGCACTGCGTATGGATGTTAATAAAATCGAGAAAAGGCTGGAGGGTCTGGAAGAACAGACCACCACTGCAGATTCACGAATAGACCAGGCAGAGGGCCATAATGCACAGCTGCATCAGGAGGTAGAAAAACCTAAGGAGCGGCGGACAGCCTTGAGAAGCCTGAAGCAGGAGGAATAACCTCAGAATCAGTGGGTTCCCGAGGAGCAGAAGGGAAAGACCCTCTTCAATTTCTGCAGCAGTACTTCAAATCACAACTGGACATACAGAAACATGTATTTTGGAGATGGATCGCTCCTTCGGTCTCTGGGACCTCAAACAGCTAACCGCCCTAGAGCAATCCTGGTGCGTTTCTTGAGATATCAGGATAAGGAAATGATACTGCACAAATCCTGGCAGAAAGGTAACTTAAAGTATCAAGATCATAGAATCTATGTGGATAACGACTACCCAGCAGCGATAGCGGCTAAACACTGAACCCTATGGTCCAATTATGAGGAAGCTGAAAGAACCTGGGATAAAATTCGGACACCATACCCTGCAAAGCTGGTTGTACACCTCTCCGACGGCCCCAAGAGCTTCAACTCAGCAGGGGAAGCAGCAAGGGAACTGGCAAAGATGGGGATCGCCATGCCCATACTACAAAATGCTCCCAATGCTACTCTGGCAGCGAAACTGGCCCAAAAAATGTGGAACAGAAGTACATCTCGAGACCAACGACGTATTGAGGGAGAGGCAGCGTTACAGCAGATTGCAGCGAGTTTGAGAGGACAAGCAGCCATCAAGGACAAGAATGTGGAAGCTGGACTGAATTCCACTTGAAGAGAACTAATATTACTGCATCCGAAACCCGGAAGGTAGGTGGGCCTAGTCCTCCCATCCCCATCCACTATTTGGCACCCGGCTGGTCTTACCTGCTCCGCTGCCCCCCCCGTACATCTCCACGAGTGGCGGCCTAACTGTATAGCCACAAGTGTGACCTCATAGGACGATTTAAATTGAGGTCATGTGGAACTGCATAAGTGGTCACTCAATGAGCGATGGGCGGGGGGACTGAGTGGGATGGGTGGAAGCGGGGGGCCTATGGGAGCGGCGTTGGAGGGTGGACGGGCCCACCACCTGATAACCTTGAGGGTTGGACCTAAAGTAATATTCTGGTCATCTGGACACTATGTGCGGATGTGGCGGGGGGTCTTACATAAAAAGGAAAATTTTTCCTTTTTTTCTCTGGACTACAGCCTTAAGGCAGATGCTGACTTTGAACTTCCGGCCACTTTGGGGGGATGCATGGGGTATTACGGATTTTGGGAATCAGGTCTCCTGTAGCAATAAATGGCTCCTTACCATCCTATAACCCCAACAAGATTATCTAACTGTTCATGGCATCAGTTATCAGGAAGCTCATGAACATGATTTGGATTGGCTCCCCCTCCCCACAGACCTAAGAGGAGACTGAGCCCGGCTAGAACTATGACTTCGCAGAATCTAACTGGGAACTCAGGCAATAACTCCAGATAGAAATATTTGGTCCCGGGAGGACAAGGCATGACTGTCCTCTCCCCTTTCCCACCCCTCCCCAGACGTTTCGTCTGGTCCTAAAATAATAGGACCAAGCCAGATTCGTGAGCGCAACGGGATTTCTGGTGTGAATAACACTCAGATCCCATGGAAGTGGTAATAGTTTGACAGGGCATGCCCAGTTGGCATGCCACTGCCTCAGTTGTTACTTCTAGTTGTTCTGAGCAAGCAAGGTTCTTGCTTGAAGTTCAGGCGATTTTTCCCCATATCCCGTTCATGAGTCACCAACTTTAAACATAGACACAGACTACTCAGAGGTTACTGGAGTTGATAAGAGAAACCAGACACAACTCCTTAACATTGAAGAGACCTAAATGGTCAGAGCACCGCTACAGATATTGTCATTAAATGTTAATGGCCTTGGGAATCCAGTTAAAGATCGAGAATGTTGACACTGTTTAAAAGAAGCAGAGCAGGAATTATGTACATGCAAGAGACACATACGAATGCAAATGAGCATAAAAAACTGTTAGGCAGAGGGTGGCACAGGTTTTCTCATCTTCTCGCAGGGGGTAAGAGGAGAGGGGTCGCCATACTAGTCACAAGCCAAACTCCTTTAGAGCAACAATGGAGTGGGCAGATACAGGTAGACTTGTGGTTGTCAAGGTTGGCTGCAGGACACTGAGGTCACTCCATGAATGCCTATCTCTCTCTGGGGTCATCAACGCAGAATATTAGATATCTGCTAAGCAAGGTGTTAGAATTGACCAAAGGGACCCTGATATTAGCTGGAGACTTTAACATCATTATGAGCCCACACCTGACTCCACTAAGGTATCCGGGGAAAACAGCCAGCTCCACATAAGTACTTCAAGCGATTTATACAAGAAGCTGGATGGCTTGATGTATGGTACCCTCCACCCCAGAGAAAGGAAATATTCATACTACTCGCAGTTCATGGTACATACACCAGATTAGACCATTGCTACACTCAGAAGGAGAACTTAGGGCTGTTCCAAGATGTATCTATGGAAATCGCTCACTCAGATCATGCACGGTGACTATAGTCTGGGATGGTGGCCTTGAGAGACGGAAGACCCTGTGGAGACTTAATCCAGTCCAACTCAAAAGTGAGGTGTTCAGGAATTCCTACATGATAAGATACAGGAGATCCTGGAAAATAACCCAGAGGGAGAGTAACCCCTGCAATCAGATGGGATACACTGAAGGCGGTACTTAGGGGTCACATCATACAATACACCACCCACCTAGCTAAACAGCACAAAGCCAAACAACAACACCTAGAGCAGACCCTAGCCTTTCTGCAGATGGCCCATCAGCAGGGGAACTTATCAGTGACAGCACAACTGAAACAGATAAAACAGGACCTAAATGACCTGTGCCTGCAGCAAACAGAAATAGCTCTGGCTTTCTTGAGACAACGATACGGAGAGATAGGACCTAGGGCCTCCCGGCTGCTAGCATTTCGGCTTCGTAAGCAAAAGCAGAATGCAACAATAGCCAGCATTAGGAACCCAATGACGAATACTCAACTTATTAGGGTAAACGACATTACACAGGTCTTCTGTGAATATTGTAGAAGCTTATACACCCCAGACCACCCATCGGAAGATAACAATATTAGGGCTTTCCTGACCACGTTAGACCTCCCTAAACTTAATAAGGATCAACAAATTGAATTGACCCACCCAATAACCCATCTGGAACTACGAACGGCTATTGCAAGGTTGAGAACGATGAAGGCCCCCGGCCCAGATGGTTATGGCACAGAATTCTATAAAGCCATAGAACCCCACCTTAGCCCATTACTGGAGAAAATATTTGAGGAGATACTTCAGGGCCGGAGTAACCCCCCCCCAGTTGGTCTTATGCTGTTATTTCAGTCATTCCTAAGCCGGATAAGGACCCCCAGGTGTGCTCCTCTTACCGCCCTATATCAGTGTTGAACGTAGACTACAAAATATATATGTCCATAATGGCTAGGAGACTCGACAAAGTCCTTCCCTTTCTAATAAAATCAGACCAGACGGGTTTTGTCAGTACTAGATCAACCACAGATAACACCAGACGGGCCTTATATTTAGTGCAGAAAATGCAATCATCTGCAGCTCCCTCAGTCCTTGATGCTGAGAAGGCCTTTGATAGGGTCTCCTGGCCCTTCCTGTTTGCAACCATGGCATCAATGGGGTTCCCGGCTTCCTTTATCTCAATGATAGAGACACAGTACTCTTCCCCACAGGCTTGTGTCAAGGTCTCGGGCCATCATTCAGACAATTTCCCTCTGTATAGGGGCACCCGGCAGGGATGCCCACTTTCACCTGGGCTTTTTGCCATATTTATTGAACCTCTGGCCCAGGCCATCAGGCAGGCTGCCGGAGTCCAGGGAGTCAGGCATTGTGGTAGGGAACACCGCATAGCCCTCTATGCAGACGATGTTCTGCTCTTCCTCTCGAATCCTACACATTCAATACCAGCGGTCTTTCAAATTTTAGAGATATATGGCCAGTGCTCGGGATATAAATTGAACACCTCTAAGACGGAAGCACTACTATTCAAATACACCCCCTTCCCTCAGTTCATGCGGTCTTTCCCCTTCCGCTGGGGCCTGGAAAAGCTAAAATACCTAGGCATATATTTATCACGAAATGTAAGGAAAGTTTCCCAAACAATTACACTCCATTTTACTCCCAGCTCCAGGCAGATTTAGCCAGGTGGAATGTCCTTCCACTTAATTTATTACAGAGAGTGGAGGTCATCCAATGGTGATCCTTCCACGTATATTATATTTATTTAAAATGTTCCTATATATATTTCAAATAAGATAATAAAATTTGGAACAAGGCAATAATGAGCTTTGTTTGGTCCGTAGAAGGGCCAGGATTAGAGTCTCATCCCTCACTCTCCCTAGATTGATGGGAGGCCTGGCCCTCCCAAACTTTAGATTATATAACTGGGCCACTCATCTCTCATTTATACTAGAGCATTTTAATTTTTTGAATCAGGTGGTCTGGAGAGAGATCGAAGAAGGATTGCTCCCATTTAGTGATTGGTGTAAGGTAGCCTTACACCGAACGCATAATGCTACCCCACAGTTAAATCTTAACTTCTGGATATCACACCAACTTAAAACGTGGAAGATGATATATAGACAACTGGCCTTGACACCCTACCTGCTCCATCTATGCCCGATATATCTACTAGAGTCATTTCCCCAGCACAGATGGATCCATACATACAAACGTTGGGATCGGTCCCATCTCACCTATGTATCACAGCTACTAAAAGGAATGACTTTATAACCTTTCAAGAAGCAAAGCAGAAATTTAACTTGAGAAAGGAGGATTTCTTTAGATATTTACAGTTGAGACATTTTTCTGTTCCTCCCAGCAGAGGTGCGGGGGCAACAGACTCCCCTAATAATATTCATGTTAAATTTCATATTAACCCGGACACCTCATATTATTTCCAAAACTTATAAAGCACTAAATGAATCCCTAGACAAACACTCTAGAGACATTGGCAAAGTGGAATCGAGAGATAGGATTGGAGATTGCACCACAACAGTGGAGAGAGGTTGTTTCCTGACCTCCAAACTCACGTCTCCTAGAATTGGCCGCTTTCACATGGCAGCTGCTGATGAGATCTTCGTCGCCCACAATAACCAGTCACTACTCAGCTTCAGGAAAATCAGAATGTTGGCGCCTATGTGGTGAACCACAGGCACATCACACCCATGTTTTCTGGTCTTGCCTCTCCTTACAGCCCTTTCTAGCCTCCCTCCAGGTGGAGCTGTCTGAATTATTGGGTAGCACAATCATATTATCACCAGAAATATTTATCCTACATTTCCCCAGGACTTAAGGGCACTCATCTGCACTATCTGTTGGGAGTAACACTTCTTGCCGCTAAAAGGCTATAACCAGACATTGGTATACACCGGGTACCAACAATAGATGAGTGGAGGAAATAGTAACACAAATATATGAATCAGAGAAGATCTCTTTTTCCTGAATAACTCCACAACTCAGGGTGTATTAAAATGGACTAGGTGGACAATGTATATAATGATAAAGGACCCCAGGTTTGTCCCTAGGGACCTTGCCTCCCAACTGAGAAGTCTATAGGGGGAGAAACAATGGGAAAACTTTAATAAATGGAAGGCTTGGGAAGGGACAGAAAACTCTGAAATTCTGGGTCTCTGAGTAGACCTACTGGCTTCAGTATGACTGGACCCGGTAGGAGAGTGGTAACAACCTGCTGGTCTTCAATTATGGATACAGATAGATCAAATCTAGCAGAACTGTGCTTTTCTTTTTATTCTCTTTATTTAACACAGTATGTATAAGAAAGTGATCTACATTAATTGTCCAAGGCATGTATGTATCAAAACTGTAAAGTGTGACTGCTTCCCCTTCCCCCCATGGAATATATGAAAACAATAAAGACATATTAACAAAAAAATATATATATATGTAGTTCAGGTGAGGTGTGAAGTTGTCAGAAAATAAAGTCATGTGACCTGTTTTGACCACTGATGTTACAGCATTTTCATGGCCTGTTTTATAATGAAAAGAAACCACCACCCTGTCATGTCTTATTGCTTACATCATAAGGACTTGTAGGCATAATGTTTCTCTCCATGCAGAACTTTCTACAAGGTTTATAAGTTCTTGTAATTAAACTGCAACCATTGGTTATTTTCTTCTAATGAACAGTCTTTAATCTGTATCTGACAACTCTGGGTGCTGTTTAAGCTGGATGGCTGCACATCCCTGTTTTGTGAATAATTAATCACATTTTTCACCAGGAAAAACATACTGAGCAGAGAACAGCTTGTTTCCAGATGTGTCCTGGTGTAAAGGGGTAGGGAAACACAGAGTCAATTTTGTGTTGTCATAGTCAGCAAAAATAAATACAAGAATGGGAATAAGCATTAGCAAAAAGTGCAAAAGGAATATAAAAAAACAGTGCAGGAGTAGGGTGGTACGTTTGCAAAAATGGGAGCAATAACAGTGCCAGAAATGAGTAACGCTGCAAAAACATTGATAATGTGAAAACATGGTGTAAGGAATAAAAAGATAGCTGTGTTGTATTCTTCTATCTCCAAGTAAATCAAGCCACACCAAATGAATGTTTCCTTCTGGTTTATTTTCTGTTTGAGAGTTTCATCAACATCAATACAAGTATTCCGGTCAACTTCTCAAATATAGGTATATCTGGCTTTTGTTTGATGCTAGCTTATTTAATTTTATACAATACTTATATAAGGTTTTCTTATCTTAAAAACTACTAACTCCCTAATATAGGCCAATCATATAAAAAAATAACCTATTAATCTTAAGGCGTGGTGAATAACAGTCAAAGCACAGAGATAACTGTATTGGTCATAACATCACAAAGTGTTATCACATATAATTCTTACACAATCTTCTAAGTATTGACTTCAGTTATAGAAGGTTCTTTGTGTGCACGCCGTTTATAAACAGGTAATGCCATCCTAATAAGGGCATACTATCCTGTTCCAGTTCCCCATAGAATATCTAAATGCTGACCATTATAAAATCATAAGGTAACATGTTGTGTAATCATCACAAGACAGGGATCACAAGACTTAACTAGGTCTTGTGAGAGACTGTCATAGCTAACTATTTGAGTAAACACATTTGGCTACATAGTATAAGAAATTACACTGAAGCATTCTGTAAAAAGGCTATACTTTAACACTCAGTTTAACTATTATAAAAGGTTATACTGAAATAAGTGTTACAATACAAAATGTTACTACAATCCCCTCTTTGTGACTCTCTATATTTGGAGATCACACAAGACAATGTTGCCATTGTAACATTTGTATTTGTCGAACCATGTGTTTCATTTTATGATACAATAACAATTGTATAATAACTCATATTACTGCAATACCGCAACCCACCACTACTAGGGTTGGACTAGTACCCATAGCAGCTGATCCCCAATCCCACCAGGATATAATAGAGATATATGATGACTGTCTTTTTACCTCTTTAGCAGAAACCTTCTGTGCCAAAATAAGTCCTTTTGTTTGTTGACGATACAACAAGGCACCAAGTGTCATCTTATTAATTTTGGGTAAGTCGAAATGAGATGGAATTGCCAAATCAGTGAGTAACTCTAAGGCCATACTGGAACTATCATTATGGGTAACATTTGTTTGGCTATAGGCAGGACATTCTCTGAGGGTCCAATCTGCAACCCACCAGGTCTTGTCACTACACTCCCATACATTCCAAGGTTGACCTGCAATTACACACCATGATTGGTTCCATCTCATAGCTTGGCGATATTGATTTGCAGACGTTAGGGTAAATTGACATTGTTCAGGAAACCATGGGGCAGTTGACGTCTCTTCCCCACATATCAAGGTTTCATGTTCTTGTACTCACTGTTGCTTAGGTAAGACAACATATTCATTGCATACCATAATAATAGTGTCACCTGGTATTTGGAGTCTCATGATTTGGTCATGTATTAATACTCCCAATTTACTGATTTGCCGCAATATTTTTGGTGGTTCAAAACATACAGGTATTGTCACTAGTATGGGAATCACATGTCGCAGGACTTGACCATATTGATTTGGTGAGTTCCATACTTTTATCATAGTTAAGGGTGGTAAGAATACAGTGGGATGATTCAATAATCTAGTTACATTGGTCTCACCTGTTCCTAAAGGTAACCTATTGGTCTCAATTCTATTTAACTCATTAACTAGATAAGCATGTGCTTCAGCAGCTAATTGAGAACAAGCCAGTTCTATGTAACTTTCTCTAGACATATTAGAAAGTGAGTTAAAAAAAACAAGCTGCTATTTGTGCAATAATTTTGAAAATTCTGTAAGGTTTCTCTAAATGCAAACCAAGCAATTTCTTCATTATCAGCTGCTAATTTTACAGTAGGCGATAATGGTCCAGTAGCCATATCTTTTAAAGCTGTTTCTAAAGAATGAATATGACCTTTTAAAACAATAGAATCAGTAACATTAGTAGTTCCTAATTCTGAGCCTAACCAACTCCACACGCCTCTTTTACGCCGGAGTAAGCCTGGTGTCGTTTCTGCAGGAATTTGAAATGACCACTTTCTGTGTCTATCATGGTATCGAGTTAAAGTATCATTATAATATTGTTGCCATACTATTACCGAAGCTCGATTCCTACATTGAAGTGGTAACCGTGGAAAAGGCAAAAGCAGCAACATATTATAATACTGTAATTTACAAGGATAATATAGAGGATATACATTTTGTGTTAAGATGATACCATCTGATGGGGGCAAAAAGTTTTGCCCTGGTATACCTTGTTCTTGATACACTATATTCCATGCCCCAAAATTATGCCATGCTGTTAAGTTAACATTACAGGACATTCCTGGCCACTGTGCCTTTTGAAAGACACGCACATATGTTAACAATGGATATACATTTTTTAATGGTAATACTGTAAAAAATTTCTTTAATCCTACTGTATAATTTGCTACAATAGATATATTACATAAAAAATGCCACACATTGCGTCTTGCACAATAAGAATAATGTGACCCAATTGTATCTGATGGATATTGTAATATGTCTCTTAATTTTATTCGTAACAAGTCTTGTTCTTTTTCTGTCAGATTTGTCATATCTCCCAATGTAGAATGGATATAAATCCCCTTCTGGGCTGTTGTGTTCACTATACACATTGCCGTGCCAGGCCAGGCTTCTGGCGAGCATCCCCATGTTGCATTTTGACATTGTCCATAACAAATGAAGTACCATATAACAAGAAGATAGCCAGTGTGTTCATGTCGTTCTCCCAACAGCACTGGGGAACCCCACACAGTACGATTGGCATAATTTTGGTTATATAAACTGTTCCATATATGCCCTGGACATCCTTTGTATTTGTCAGAAGTTGCCAGGACCAGCAAGGTACTGCTCAGTATAAGTACCGGAAACAGCATTATACTTCACCTAATGGGAGAAACAGAGCAGTATCAGTTGTTACCATTTAAAGGCTGATACAATTTACATTGGTCCACATGGATACATTTGGTCTCTGTAGACCCTCGTTGAATTCATCGGACCTGAATGACCCATGGTCCCAAAACATCAATGATGTCATACGGTCCCATCCAATTTGCATCCCATGGTCCCTTTTGACCAAAATGTTTCACCATGACGTGATGAGTCATTACTGATGACCCCTTTCAATGGGCGGTATCACTTTTTCATCATGTCTTTGTTTGTTTTTCCAATGAGTCTGTGCCGTATTTCTGGCAGCGTGGGGTAAATAAACCACTAACTGTTTTTGTAGCTGTTGCAAAAACACATCAGTTTTGATGCAGTCCAACACTGGTATTGATAGATCTGGATCCGATGGATAATACAACCGCATAACTCGTCCAGTCATCAATTGATATGGGCTATAGCCAGTACTTTTATTTTCCGTACCTCTAATACCCATTAGGATTCTTGGTAAGTGCATCACCCACCCTTTATCAGTATCCAACACTGCCTTTTTCAGTGCATTTTTTAGAGTGCGATTTAACCTTTCTACCATTCCAGATGATTGTGGATGGTAGGGTAAATGCAAACGTAGAGTGATACCCAAAATATCACACAAAGCTGTCATTACTTTTGCTGTAAAGTCAGTTCCTCTATCACTTTCAAGTATTCTGGGAAAATCCCAACGTGAGAACACTTGTTCCATATCACTTTTGTAGTAGTTGTAGCACTGTCATTTCGTATGGGCAATGCTTCTAGCCATTTGAAAAATATGTGAACAATAACTAGTAAATATCAGAACCCTCCCTTTGGCAGTAGGCAAGGGCCCCACATAATCAATTTGTAAGCTGGACCACAGACCGTCCACTAAGGGTACATGCCCTAACGGAACCTTCTTACCAGGCACTGGAGGATTCATCTGTGCACAGATGAGACAAGCCTCCAGGCATTGTTTGACATCTTTTCCCATTTTTGGCTACTAATATTTTTTTGCCAACATTTTACAAGTTTTGTGGAGTCCACAATGACCCCCAATTCGATTATTATCCATGATGATGTCCTTTCTAAATGAAGCGGGTGGTATCCACTTCCTAAACCCAGGTTGTCGTTCCCATACTACCAAATCTTTCCATACGGTAACGTGCTTGGTTGCACATTGTCCAGTGTCTTTCCATTGGTTCCAACAACCCACTATCCAAGCATCTGTATCTTGGATATGCCCTAAAATTGGGGCTTGTGAGATGGGAGCTATCCATTTAATATGGTGTTTGTCAAATTTGTCTGTCTCCCACAATTGTGTAGAGTCACCTCCTAGAGGGTCTACCCATAAGTTTGTTTGGCTGCCAATTTGGCAAGATTATCCACATAACCAGTATTTAGCTCATGTACAACCCTTTGTGTTTTTTTTGGTAAGCTCTTACTTTACAAATGGCTATTCTTAGTGGAGTTTGAGCACCAATATCCCATATATGCTGCAATATGGGTGCATATTGTATTGGTTCACCACTCGCTGTTTTCATACCCTTTTTGCCCAAATGGGAAGAAAATTAAGCAATGAGTTGACTACGAAGGCTGAGTCAGAGTAGTTATTAATATCTTTTTCTGGGTTAGCGTGATAGCTGCTCTTACTGCTTCTACTTCCGCTCGTTGTGATGAAAATGAGGAGGGGGCACCTAACCAAAATTTCTTGATTAGTGCTGGGTGTCCAAATGGCATATCCAGTATGGAAATGTCCATCCTCCCATTGTCTTGATCCATCTACATACACATCCCTAGCCTCTGGGCTGGGTTCTGTAGCAAAAATGGGCTTAAAATCAGTTCTCATAACAGTTCCACAATTGTGTGCTTCTCCCCCATGCCATTAATTCAACTAACATAGGGGAGGAACATTTTTCTACAGTGATATTTTTCCCTTGTGGAGCTAAGGCCAATTTAACCAATTGCTGTGAAGACACACCTCTCACATCCCTTTCAAGTAGAAATTTTACTGGAGTGTGCAACATTTGCAGGATAATTTTATTAAACCCCACAATATGTTCCATGGCTTGTATAGCCCAGTACACAGCTAACAGATGTTTTACACATTCCTCATATGTCTCTTCCACAGGTGTTAATACATGAGAAAAAATATCCCACAGGATGTAACGTCCCTGCTCTCTTTTGTAACAGTACTGCATTGATTACCTGATCTGTCGCATGTACCTGTATTACAAAATCAGAGGATTCGGAAGGACTAATAAGAGCCAGAGTGGTCATTAGTGCTTGCTTTAGAGCCAGAAAAGCTACCTGATGCTCTGGTTCCCATTTGAGAATGTCAGTTTCCTTTCCGCCCTTCAGTAGATTATACAGAGGTTTTGACATGCTAGAAAAGGCTTAGATAAAATCTCTGCAAAATCCTACCATGCCCAAGAACTGTCGTAATGCAGTCTTTGTCTTGGGTCTTGGTAACTGCTGTATTACCTGATTCTTGTCAGGATCTACAGTTCGTCCTTCTTTGTTAATACATATTCCCAAAAAAGTAACTTGTGACTGTCCAATTTGTGCTTTACTAGGGTTCAGCTTTAACCCTCCTTTACCTAAGACTGTCAGCAACTCATTCAATAAACTAACATGCTCTTGGTATGTATCAGTCTGCAATAAAATATCATCAACATATTGTATTATTGCTTCTGGTACTGAAAATCCCAATAGTATTTCTGCCAAACACTGGTGAAATAAAGTGGGCGATGAGTAAAAACCTTGTGGTAAACATTGGAATGTGTATTGCTTATCCTGAAAGGTAAAAGCAAACTTATATTGACTATCTGGATGTACAGGGATAGACCAAAATCCATTTGACACATCTAGTACAGTATAGATGGTTGCAGTGGGAGACAACCGAGATATTAGGTCTGGTAGTCTAGATACCACTGGGGTGACTAAAGGTGTTACCTTATTCAAGACCCTATAGTCTATTGTCAGTCTCCAAGTACCGTTCACTTTATGAACTGGCCAAAGAGGGGAATTAACAGTTGAACATATAGGTCTAATGACCCCTTGTGACTGTAACTGTTTCAAAATAATTCCTACCTCTTTCTGTGCTTCCTTTGGAAACGCATATTGCTTTTGTGGCTGTGGGTCTGATCCCTCAATCTGGACCTTCATATTAAACACTCATCCACACTTTGTAGCATTTTCAGCCCAAATTGATTCATGCCTTTGTACAACAGAGTTTATCCATTGTGGCACCTGTTTCCATAAATCACTCGTGATAAATCTTTAATGACTTTATTGTGTGCACACTATGTGAGTCATCCACATTTGGTCCTAGGTTAGTAGTGCTTCCTTTCCATAAAATCATGTTACTAAGATCTACTACTAAACCATGCTGTGCTAGAATGTCCATACCCATGATGGCACCTTCATGTGTATTACATTTCCAAAACATGCATTTCAATTGTTGTTCACCTGTTTGAACCATAACTGGGTTTGTCAAATATGCTGTTATTATGCTCCTAAGAAACCTTGCAAATTAATTTGTTGTTTCCTGCAAGTTGTTGAAGGCATATCACTATGTATTATACTAACAGTAGCACCAGTATCAACCAATATCACAGTCTGGCAGCCCCTAACCATTGCTGATATTATTGGACACCCTTCCCGATCCTCCTGTATTTGACCAAGGATTTGGAAGGTAGGGGCTTCATCCCATCATTTCTTTTTCTTCTCATCTCTAGCAAGAAACTCTTCTTCATTCTCCTCTCCTTCTTCACTATCGCTAGATGCAGTAGGTTCCTTTCAAACCACTGCAACTGTCTTAGTATTAATTAAATTACTAAGCATTTCAATACATTTTTGTAAGTCTACCTTACCACTAGGTTTAGCCTTACTGTCTGGATTTTGAGCACATCTTCTTTCTAAGACTTGCTGCTTCTTTCTTTTCATATCTCCACCTTTAACCCAACAATCACATTTCAAGTGGCCTACTCTATTGCAATTGTAACAGGTAATCCCACCTTTGCCTTCCGTTTTGACTCTGGCTGCTACTCTCTTTTTATCTTTCCCTTTTTCCAGAATCTCATCTTGTTGTATACACCACTTATCAGTAAGCAACTCTTCCTTTCCTGCAGCTTGATTTTCATGTTTACATAAAATTCTTATGGACGCAGGTACAATAGTAGCCTGCCGATCAATCAAACTCAGGAAAGGTTCAGTATTTTTACTTGGGGCTGCTACACCTCCATATGTTACATACACAGCATACAAACGATTGATGAACATTACTGGGGACTCTCCAGGTTGTAAAGTGATCTCATAGATCCTACTCCAGTCAGTGTGAGACATCCCGTGCATAGATTGTAATGCAGTTTGAATTTCATCAACTGTAGCCCAGTTTAAATCAATCTCCGGACAAATTTGGCTGCCAGTCATTTTTGCTGGGAGACTTTGCAACAATAACGCAGGAAGTGATAAAGTGACTATTTTACAAGCATCTTTGTTTGTCAAATTAAAGTTAGCTACTAACGTCTTTAGTTTTGCACAATAGGGTACTGGATTCTGTCCAACCTCCCACTTGCCCAACTGATCTACCAACTGCATCGACTCTGGTATAGTCAAATCTTGTTGGGAGATTGTTTGCGTATATTCTATTTTATCAATAGCTTCTTGCTCTTTCTGTTCTTGAGCACATGCCTCCTCATCCTCAGCCAATCTTTTGAGCTGTACTGCCTTTCCCTTTTCACACGTGCCAATCTTCTCCTGCAACCGTTTTTTGTGGGCATCATCATCAGGTTTTCAGGTTTTATAATTCTCTATTTGTGCATCTAATACTCATATCTTATCCTGTATGGACGCTTTCATGTTAGAGTTAACTTAACCAACCTTTTACAAGGTGTTGGTATCTTAGTGCTTTCCCCGACCACTTTAGAAGAAAATGGTGCCATTGTTTTCTTATTACATAATGCAATCATTTCTTCTACCTCAGAGTCATCTGACTCGGTCTCTGATTCTGATGTATACTTGCATCTTCCAAAACAACCACATGGGACAGGCATATACTGTGGTTGGATAGGAAGCTGCTTGTATTTTTGTACTTGATGCCATAATTCCAAAGAAATTTGGCATTGTACCTGGGCTTCTGCTTGCAAAGTATACATAGTTTGCTCTTCGTATGCTATGTCTTGTACATGTTCTTGGTTAGCATGATCTAAATCTTGTTCGACTTGCTGTAGCTGCCGAGATAGATCACTAATTTGGGCTTGATGCCGTTTATTAATAAATTTAATATTTTCTTTCAATTGGTTATTCTTAATCATCAAATCACATACTTCTCCTTGAGAAACATTTAATTTATATTCACTGTTCTTAGTCTCTGTGACACATGTGGCTATATTTAAGCAATAAGCATCATCTTTGTCTAATATTTCTTTCTTCAACTGACATGTCCTAGCAGTTATTTCTAACTGAAACTGTACGTACATTTGACATATGTTA
The DNA here is from genome assembly GCA_016271365.2 of Neoceratodus forsteri. NCBI lineage: Eukaryota > Metazoa > Chordata > Ceratodontiformes > Ceratodontidae > Neoceratodus > Neoceratodus forsteri. The sequence goes on from CM028131.1 coordinate 1,655,453,038, forward strand.
GCGAACTTGATTTTGTCTGATTTACTTTTCTCATTGTGATTTATACATTGTTTAGTTAAACATAAATATGCATCTTCCTGCTGTTCAGGAGAGCTGTATGGACCTTCTTTAAGGTTCACCTCTAAAAAAGTTACATAATATGGCATCCATACTTACGTCAGTTAGGTTCACTGGGAAATCACGTCTGACTTCACCTCAGTCTTCCTAATGCGTTTTCCAACCTCCCTCCATACGTGAGTAATTAGTTCAGGTATGGTAGGCATTCCCTCGCAGTGGCTTCCTTCTCTTCTTAGTTCTTTTGATGTCGTCAGCAACCGTATAGACTGTCTTCGGACATCCAAGTCATGGCACCAATTTGTAAGGAATAAAAATATAGCTGCGTTGTGTTCTTCTATCTCCAAGTAAATCAAGCCACCCCAAATGAATGTCTCCTTCTGGTTTATTTTCTGTTTGCGAGTTCCATCAACATCAATACAAGTATTCTGTTCAACTTCTCAAATACAGCTAGATCTGGCTTTTGTTTGATGCTAGCTTATTCAATTTTATACAACACTTATATAAGGTTTTCTTATCTTAAAAACTACTAACTCCCTAATATAGGCCAATCATATAACAAAATAACCTATTAATCTTAGGGTGTGGTGAATAACAGTCAAAGCATAGAGATAACTGTATTGCTCATAACATCACAAAGTGTTATCACATATAATTCTTACACAATCTTCTAAGTATTGACTTCAATTATAGAAGGTTCTTTGTATGCACACCATTTATAAACAGGTAATGCCATCCTAATAAGGGCATACTATCCTGTTCCAGTTCCGCATAGAACATCTAAATGCTGACCATTATAAAATCATAAGGTAACGTGTTGTGTAATCATCACAAGACAGGGATCACAAGACTTACCTAGGTCTTGTGAGAAACTGTCATAGCTAACTATTTGAGTAAACACATTTGGCTACATAGTATAAGAAATTACACTGAAGCATTCTTTAAAAAGGCTATACTTTAACACTCAGTTTAACTATTATAAAAGGTTATACTGAAATAAGTGTTACAATACAAAATGTTACTACAGATGGGATACTCTGTGTCACAACCCCACTCAGCAGGTCAGGCCCTCTGCTCCCACAGTGCCAACCTCCAAGCACAGTATTGTGAACAGTTAACAGAACAGGGTAACCCTCCTGTCTGTTTTGTGGGTTCGAATCAAACTTTGGTCCTAAGTTCTGGAGGGATTCAAACTGTGAACCTCTTGCTAGCGTACCCAATGTACAGGCTCAGATAATTCTGCTCTTTGAGGGGGCCAGATATCTTTCACCTATGGGCACCTAACCAGGTGTACAAAATGAACCCTTAAAAACTCTATGAAAGACCTCAGAATAAAATCTTACCTTTTCCCAGTTTGGTAAAACCAGTAAGCTTTGTACAGTGTCAGCTTTAACCATACATGCTTCCCTTGTCAAAGAAAGAATTTCAAAGACACACCAGGTTGTCTCTAAAAATAGAGGTTTACTTAAAATAGATAAAAATGTAAAATGTAAAACACAGAACCAAATATCACAAAACATGCAATTTTGTAAAACAATAAGCTTTAAAAAGTGCAAATTCCTACCAATAATACACTTAGACCTGTCTACCTAATGTATTATAATCTTCTTTTAGTGCTATAGATGTTTCTTTTTTTCAGAGTCCAAACATGTGTGTGTCTGTAAAGGTCTGTTACAGCATAATTAAAACACTGTCTTGACCCTGCCCTCTCCATGATGTCACCCAGCTCCTCCTCTGTTTATTAAACATTATACAATTAGGATGTCTTGTGTCAGGAGGTAAATTATAAGGTGACATCAGCAGAAAAAACTTATTTCCCCATATGACTTCCCAATTAAGTCTGTAATTTTGCAAGTCCTTTCTTTCATCCATGAGTAACATCCTCTCTCAAGGGCATCAAAGGACCTTTAATGACTTTGCACCACAGTGACATAACCTGTATTCTTTTTCCAAACGTCATAAAGGTTTATGATTTTCCAGCCTAGCAGCTGGCAGCTACAATTAAACTAGATAAACAGGAGATCCTTACTTTAAGTCTCTTCTAGCCTGTAATTATCTCCTGGCTTCTATCTTTTAGCTGAAACAGCATGTCTCACGAGAGACACTCAATAACACATTTTTATATTACAAAAAGCATAGATTAATCAGAACCAGCTGTACAAGCATCACATTCTGGTTAATCAGTAATGTGCAGTGGAATTGCAATTGAGACTACTCGTGAAGTGTTGAATTCAGCATTTCCTTTCCCTACTGAAGGGTACATTCTCACACTTCAAGGCACCGTAAAGCAGAAGTGCAATAAAAATGTTTTTAAAAATGATAATTTCAGCTGTAGTTAGTATAAATTCTAGCATATCTGCCAAATATACTTTTCTAGTTATCTCCTAGCTTGCAAACTCTGTTTTTTTTTATTTTCTCAATTCTAACCCCAGCACTAATGTGTCAGCCATCTTTTTAAAACTAAATTAAAACATTTATAAAACTCTCAAACTTTAGTGGAACTAGAAAATGTAGCCACCAAATAAAACTGGAAGATGCCTAGTATCTTTTATGGTGAAGCAAAGGTAGGGTCAATTTTTTGTTCAGTCTTGTTGACTTCTGCTTTAAAACTAATGATTATATTTCATACTGTAAATCCACCCATGGATTGCATTTAGACAGCAATGCACATATAGAATAGTGTATGCGTGTGTTTCCTTCTAGGGGTTGGGATGACATCACAGGTCCCTCGAGAACAAAGGTCGAGAAGTCCCGATGTCATCTCAGTCCCAAGATGAAAACACAATCCTTGTATGTGTATGGTTGTCCATATAATATTTTATATAATATATGGTTCCAAAAACTTTAGGACACAACGGGTTGTCAGCTTGTCTCTCCCCATCTGCTCACTCATCTAACCACCTGCTTATTTGTTCATCTCTCTCCACCCACATGTTCATGAACCAGAATAAGTGGAACACATTTAAAAAAAGTATATTTCTTATATTAAATGAAGCGTTTGCTTTTGGAGAGCTGTGGTGCAGCTTTCATCAGCAGCTCCCGACTGCCACTAATGAACTGTTGTTTGCCAAGAGTTCTCAGGTGCGATACAGGAATGTTCTGGGGTGCTATAGAACATGAGGCTAAAGGCCCAGCAATGACAGGCAAACAAAAGGTAATAGCATTCCAGAATCCAATAAATGTACCTTCAGCCAGACTTTATGCCAAATAAATTTTCACAGTGAACCACAAATGTCCTCTCCCAGTGCTTCAGCCCAGCATTAGGGCCTTCATCAGGGGATGTGTCCTAGCTAAATCACCTACACATTGATTATGGACAGGCCCTTAACTTGTTAAGGGGTAGTCTAGTAGATCCTTTATAACATCCAGTTTACTACTGCTAAAAGGTTTATTATAGTCAGATTTAACCTTTGAAACACCAATTTCCTTTATATGGCTTACAACTGAGTTCCTGTGATGCATGTTCAACCACAGAGAAACAATTCCTGCACTCCAGTATCCACTTGTTGCATATACTGTATTATGTAAGGGATCTACACTCTCTAGGATCACACTTTGAGAAACCACAGGCCCATCTATGAAGCCTATCCTGTCACTGAATTATAATAGAGTCCTACAGGGAGATAACTTGAGGGTGTGCTAGGCTGGCTAATCCAGCTCAGGGTTTTTCTTTTCATTGTTACAAGTGCTGTTTCAACAAAAACCTTTTCTCCCTTGCAGACAGTGGAAAACACTTAACATTTTACTGTTTGTAACCTTTTTAAAACAAAGCTGACCCTGTGTGCCCAATGCAGGTTTAGGTATTGCCCATGGCAAGGGCTCTCACATCTCCATAAAGGGAAGCAATCAGATGTTCACAGCCAGCATTTTTATAGAGGCAGTCCCACTGGCTCTGGTGTTCAGCATTGTTTGTAGCTACATTGGTCCTTATGTGAAGTAGAAAAAGGTTATGGTTCTCAGTTGCAGACTGGGGGGGCGGCCGCACCCCCACTGCAACTTACTTTCTTGCTGCTGCTACCTTTCACTTTATTGATGAAGTCTGATTTATTGATGGTAAGAAAATCTACATTAAAAACTATCAATTACATTTGTATTTTCTATCAAAAATGTAATCGAAAAGAGAATAGTAGACAACATCAAGGATTAAAAAAACATGAAAAAATTGCAAATCAAGTAGGCACACCACACAAGCACCCCATAGTAAAATCCTGTATCCGATGCTGGTGGTTCTTCTCAATGTGATTCCAGTAGTTTTCACTACTATCCTCCACATACTTGATCATCATGCTCAATTATCTGGTCAACAGCAAACTTTGAAATATAGTCTGCTGTCTTAAAATCTGATCTCAGTTTAGTGTTCTGTGTGTACTTTTTCACAAATTGCCCTGATGTCATATATCTGTTAAACTGATGTTTTATGTTCAACCCTGTTCTTCTCAGTTGTGTCTAAAAAAACTAAGCCAGGACTCGATCCATTTTACAGAGTTACTAATAAAGAAATGAAAAAAATAAAAAAATTAAATGCTTGACACCAGCTGTTTAGGAATCGTCAGTTTTCAAAGTATCGTGATAAGGTTACGCTAGCATAGGAACAGGGTCAATTGCATGGGGATAAGTGCTATCGATACTGTTTACATGCATCAGTATAACAATTAGATGTTTTTGGTGCAGTATTAGCCACTGCTAAGAAATTTAAATCATCAGTTATAAAATGGAGATGAGAAATTCTGGAAGCTGATTGGCTGAAACAGTATTTGACCCATGATGATATCTCAGCATATCATCATGGTCCAAAACTGATTACCAAAATTTGCCATTTACTGACACTTTAGGGCCATTTTATAATCACAGTAATACACTCCAGGGTGTGGTATATCATAAAATATCATCACTTCTTGGGTGGTTAAAGGCACCCAAGGCATGACGATATCTCATGATATACCACACCCTGTTGTGTATTATTGCTTAATTGTAGTGAGAAAGATATCATGACAGTGTCATTTTCACCACTGACAACAATTGCTGTGACACTGTCAATGGACTCGCTATTCTTGACTCGTAGTTTTTGCCGTTACTGTAATTTTTTCGCTCTTATCACATAGAACCCATTTGGTGCTATCTCAGCTCTTTCCCTTTCTTGACTCTTCCTCCTTCTTCACTCCTTTCCAGTCTAGGTTCCATAAATCCCACTCCACCTCTTCCTCCCTCCTCCAGCTTACTGACTTCATTCTCTCAGGCATGGATCAGGGACACATCATCTCAACCATCTATGCCAACCTGGCCAGGTCCTTCGACACTGTAGCCCACCATTTCCTCCTCACCAAGCTTGCAGCAGCAGAGCTTTCTATCTCTGCCACTAACTGATTCTGGCCCTACCTTGAGGGTGGGACTCAATCAGTTTGAATTGGCAACTCCATATTCCTCCCCCCATCTGCACCGGTGTCCCCCAAGGTTCCGTCCTTGGACCAATACTCTTTTTGGTCTTCCAAAATTACCTCCCTGCTGCCTGCATCTCAGTGTCCATTCAGATGTATGCTGATGACACAGTCCTATTTGCCTCTGACCCCTTCCCTGCCGATCTGATGACCAAACTCCAACCGGACTTTGACAACATTCTGCTCTGGTTCCACTCTAATCAGCTGGCCCTAAATGTCAAGAAAACGGTCTCCATGACCTTTGGCACCAGGCAAAAATGCTCTAGGATTACTGGTCATCCCTCCTTCCACACCCTGGATGGGTCCACTATCGAGGATATGCCCTCCTTCAAATACCTCAGGGTATGGCTTGACAGCCACCTCGACTTTTCTGAGCATGTGGATGCCATCCACCTTTCCTCCACCATTCAGTCTACCCCACTGTTCTCTATCTCCTCCCCTGCTGCTTATGAGCTCCTCATCCTCAAATTCTCTTCCCTTTCTCTCTACCCATCTTCATGGCAGGTATCTACTACTGCCCAGGGCTATCTCCTACTTCTGTCACCGAACTATTAACCACCATCTCTTCTCATGCCTCCTCTGGTGAGCTACTCATCCTAGGGGATTTCAACATTAATTGACTTTCCCACTCTCACTCTAAACTCTGTCAAAATATTAAGTCCCTATGTCTTACTCAACTTATTTCTGTCCCTACCTGTCACAATTCTTGATCCCAAAACCATTCACTACTGGACTGAGTACCCACTACTCACCCACACTGCACCATTGATGCTGGTACCCTCCCTGATGCACTCAGTGACCACCATATGGTTTACTGCATGTGCAAAATTCACCACCCCAGAGTCCCCCTGAAAACTATCCAAATCAGGTCCTTCTGGATATTGACTTATCCTCATTACATGCTGATCTGCTTTCCATCGACTGGGCCCCTGTCTCTGTGTGACCAGCAATATCAACCAAACCCTTTAATATTTTCACTCTAAATTCCTCTTAATCTGAGATCAGCATATGCCCCTCCAAAAAACCAGAGTCAGAGGTTCTCACCTGCCCTGGATCTCAGCTGAGCTTCTGGCCTACCTCCGTGCATGTGACCTGACATGGAATACTTACAAGTCCTCTGGCACACTGGCAGACCTTAACAAGTACTGTGCCTCTAGAAATACTTGTACCAGAGCTACCAGGCTAGCTAAGGCTGAATTCTTTTTCCTCCTGTTTCCAGAACAATCTTAATCACCCCTCCAAGTTCTGGAAAGTCATCCATGCTCTCTTCTCCCCCTTACCCAATCCCTCTTTCCTTTCCTCAAGGTGGGTGACTCCTCCATTTCTGACCCTCCTTCTGTGGCCTCTGCTTTCAACTCCTACTTCACCACCTGTGCTTCCCCACTTCTATCTACCTTCCCCACTACCTCCTCCCTCCCTCCCCCCCCACGACCCCTGTTACCTCCCTTCTTCTTCTTGCCAGTTACCCCAGCTACCTCTTTAAATGCCCTCCTGGCTCTCAGCCCTCAGAAAGGCAGTAGTCTGATGGGCTAGACCCCAAGCTCCTGCACTTCTCTGCATCTGCCATTGCCTTTCCCATCTCCTCCCTTCTCAACCTCTCATTCTGTCTTGCCTCAGTCCTGAGCACCTGGAAGCAGACAACAGTCATTCCCCTTCCAAAAGGAGGTGAGTCCTTCTCACCTGGCAACTCCCACTCTATTTCTCTCCTTCCAACCTTATCCAAGCTCCAAGAACACACAGTTCTGTCTCAGCTCTCCCCCTTCCTCAACTCCTCCTCCTCCTTCTTCACCCCCTTCCAGTCCAGCTTTCACAAACACCACTCCACCACTTCCTCTCTCCTCAGGCTCACTGACCCCATCCATACTTAGATGGACCGAGGCCTCCTCATTGCCATCATCTTTGTTGATTTAGCAAAAGCTTTCGACACTGTCTCCCACCCTCTTCTCTTCAACAAACTGAAGTGAGCAGGTCTCTCAGACTCTGCAACCAGCTGGTTCAGCTCCTACCTTGTAGGATTTCAATCAGTGAGAATTAGAGAATCCCTGTCCCCTTCCCTCCCCATACATACAGGCATCCCCCAAGGCTCCATCCTTGGCCCATTGCCCTTCTCCATATTCCTCAATGACCTCCCCTCAGCCTGCTCCTCTGCTTCCATCCACATGTATGCAGATGACATGGTCCTGTTTCCATTTGTCTCTTCTCCATCTCAGTTAACATCCAGGCTTCAACTTTATCTTGACACTGTCCAGAAATGGTTCAGGCCAAATCAATTATCCCTAAATGCAAAACAAACAAACAAACAAACAAAAAAAAAACGGTCTCCATGTGTTTCGGTACTAGGCAAAGGCTTGCCAGGCTCCCTTCCTTCCCCTCCTTGCACACTGTAGATGGGGGCAGAAATGATAATGTGCCCTCTGTGACACTCGGACAGCTGATTCTGATTACTCTATGATTTTTGTAAAATAAAAACATAGTGTGATCGTCATGAGAAATGCTGTGCTCCTGGATGACCCCCCAGGTTTCACTTCAAAAGACAGGATATGTTACAACAGATCTCTGTAAGGTGATTAACTTGCAAAAACTCACATTTTATAGTCTTATTTAGGATCTGGGTTGTTTGAAGCTAAGAACTAAAATATCCATTTTATGACGTCCTCAGGAGGGGCAGTTAATTTCGACTGGAGCTGGAAAAACTATGTTACAGCTAGGTGAGAAATCTGCCGGGTTGTAAAAGCTCTTTGATGTCTTTGTGAAAGCAGGAAACTACTCCTGGATGAAAGAAGACACTGGAAATTCACAGACTTGATTGGGAAGTCATGTGGGGAAATGAGTTTTGCTGATGTCACCTATTTAATTTATCTTCTGAAGTATATGACATCCTGATTGTATAATTTTTAATAAATAGAGGAGTAGCTGGTGACATCATGGAGAAGGCAGGTTCAAGACAGTGTTTTAATTATGCTGTGACTGACCTTTAGGTGATATACATGCTTGGACTCTGAAAAAGCAACATCAGGCACTGTTAGAAGGTATACCTTAGAAAGACAAGTCTAAGTGTACCGTGGTAGGAGATTTTGTTTGTATTTATAACCCTGTTTTTTTAAGTGATTGTATGGTTTTGTGATATATTGTGTTGTATTTAAATTTTTTAAATTGTTATTTATTTTAAGTAAAACCTCTCATTTTTAGAGACTACTTGGTGTGCCTTTGAAATTCTTTATTTGACAAGTGAAGCATATCTGGTTAAAGTTGACACTGTGCAAAGGCTTACTGGTTTACCAAACTGGAAAAAGGTAAGAGTTTATTCTGATGTTTTTCATAGAGTTTTTAAGGGTTCATTTTGTACACCTGGTTAGGTGCCCATAGACGAAAGATATCTGCCCCCCCCGAACAGCAGAATTATCTGAGCCTGTTCATTGGGTACGCTAGCAAGAGGTTCACAATTTGAATCCCCCCAGAACTTGAGACCAAAGGTTGATTTGAACCCACAAAACAGACAGGAGGGTTACCCTGTTTCTGTTCCTGTTCACAATACTGCACTCAGAGGTTGGCACTGTGGGGGCAGAGTGTCTGACCTGCTGAGTGGGGTTGTGACACCCTCATTTAAGTACATTGATGTCTGGCTTGACTGACACCTTGGCTTTTCTCAGCACGTAGATTTCATTCACAAAAAACACCACCCCAAGCTCAGTGCCCTTTATAGATGTAGGAACAAAAGCTGCATCCCTATACCTACCTGCCTGCTGAGATATCATCACAAAGATAATCCTCCCCAATTTTGATTATGGCAACATTGTCTACGGTGCTGCCTCAAAGTCCACCTTGGCCAGACTGGATTACCTCTTCCACTCCTTAAGCCGTTTTGCCTTGGCCTGTCCTCCCTGCACTCACCACTGTTCTCTTATCTCTCCCTTCCCTGCTTGGAAGATCACCGCCTAACCCACTGTGCCTCTTTCATTTCTAAATTCTGGCTGATTTCCCTCCCCCTTATTTCAGCTCTCTTCTCTCCCCTTTGCCCCTCTCCTCTTACACCCTCCATAACTCCGGCTATCGTTCCCTCTTGCTCCTTTCTCGTAAATGCCTTGCTGGACAGGCTGCCTTCTCTTTCCACTTTCCTAATCTCTGGAATGCTCTTCCCCTAACAATTCACTCTGCTCCCTCCAAATGCTCTCTTTCCTCTCTACTCCAAGTCCACACTGCTCCCTCCTGCAAATGCCCTTAGCCCAATGTCCTGGCCCCAATTTCCACCTACTCCTTACATATCCCAACCCCCTACACTCTTCTTCACATCCCCATCTCAACCCCCTTCCTCCTCTCAACCCTCACCCTCTCTTTCACTTCCCCCTCCTTCCCCTCCATCCCTTCCTCCTCCATTCCTCCCTCACCTTACTTTCCTCCACACTGCTCCTTCAACCCCACTCCACTCTACTTTCTCATTCACTTCCCCCTCTCCCACTACCCTCTCTGCCCTCCTCCCACTCCCCTTCTCCTATCCCTATCACTCTAGTCCCTCCACCCTGCCTCCATACTTGCTATTCCAAACCCTAACCTCTCCTCTCCTCCCCTTCCCTTCTCTTCACTTCTCCCTCCTCTACTTCCCTACCTTTCTTCCTTCCCCTATCTCCTCTCTCTCTACCCTCCCACCTCTCCCACTTACAGTGCTCCAGTTGTTCTTCCCATGGCCCCCACCTGATCTAATGTCCATTTCTCCTACCCTGTCCTGTATTACCTGACATTATAATCTTGAGAGTGCCTGGTACTCCACACTCCTGATGTTCTAACTTGCACTATTACTATTTATGCCTATATGATATTTTGCATTATTGCACAATGTTGTGTTTTATTGCATTACTGTACTTTCAACTTGTTATCTTGTACTTATCCCTCCCACTCCCCCCAGGGTGCATCTGGAAACAAGCTTTATAGCTCAGTATATCTTTCCTGGTAAATCTCTTTTAAATAAATAAATAAATCCACAAAAAATTACACTCCAAATTAGATGTGCTGTACCAAAACAATGGTTGTATCCCCTTACCAAACCACAGAGCCATTGTTCAGAAAATGATTCTCCCTATATTCGACTATGGTAACATAGTCTACAGCCTTGCTCTCAAATCCACCCTATCCAGACTGGACACCCTCTTTCACTCTTCCTGTCATTTTGCTCTGGACTGTCCACCACACTCCCACCACTGCTCTCTTTGCACCTCCCTCTCCTTCCCCTTCCTTGAAGCCAGCCATCTAGCCCACTGCTCCTCCTCTATAGCCTGTCTGGAATAGTTTCTCTATTTGCTTACACCATATGGTCTATCTCCTTGAAACTGCATTGTGTATTCCCCTGTGTCTATGGATAGCCTAGTGTAATGTCCAATTTCTCCTGTACAGTAGGTATCACCGTGCCTGTCTATACTGTAATGTATTTGACCCAAGTCTGTATTATGTAATAGTAACCATTGTGACGAGATATGCTTTTACCTATGTCTGTAACTCTCCTGGGTCATGACTGAAAATAGGCAATTTCTTTGCCTAAAGCACTTACCCGGTAATCAAAAATTAAATAAATAAATAAATACTGGCTTGGCTCTCTCCCCTCTTATCTCACCTCTCCCTGCCCCCCTCCCCATCCCCTTACACCCTTCACAGCTCTAACTTTTGCTCCCTTGTGCACCGCCCCAGGATGTCCTCAGCTGGCTAGGCTTAGGGTCACCACCTTTGGATAAGGTAAAAACTGGGTGACAAACCACACTCCAAACTCCGCCTCTGGCTCCACCCCTTTTTTATGACTGGCAAGTATATCGCTCCTCCTCCAAAGCCATTTGTAATGTTGGAATAGACATTACTAGTGATAGGAAATCATTTTTATACTGTTATTTATTTGATGTATTTGTTCAGTTATTTAGTTTTATTCTTTGGCAACTAGGTTACCTCCCATAGGCCACATAGCCCATTTTACAGGAGTGACCCAGGAGCACAGGAAGGTTAAGTGACTTGCTCAGGGTCACACAGTATACAAGTGGAGGTTGTGGGAATCAAATTCAGGTCTGCTGGATGTGCCAAGCTCATCCACAACTTATTGCTCAGCCCTCTGTTATACACTATCCCATTTTCCTTTCCATGTCAGTCATGTATTCTGATGCTTTGACCAATTTTTGATAACTTAATTATCGATACTTATGGCACCTTTAATACTGAACTGTGTTCCCCTTTACCTCAGCAGCTACTGCTGTTTCTTTTCATATTTCTAAGACATTCCACAATTTCAGACGCACCATTCCATGATGTTTATCTGAATGATCTGTAAAAGTGTAGCTAACATCATGGAATGTTCAGGTAATACAAAAATGAGAGCAAATGTAGTGATAAGTTAGATTATACATTTAACCAAAATGGATCTAAAGCATACCAGAATATAGGACAAACAAAAAGAAACACATGAGAGCACATAAAGGTGTAAAAGCTGTTTCCTGTCATAACAGTAAAAGACCATACTTAAAATTCAGAGTGGAAAAGATTAGGTTAATTTACTGCTAATGATCTTAGTGGCCATACTTTACACCTCTCAGACAGTCTGGTTTTACAAACAAAGGCAGGTCTGAATGACTGTGACATCAGAATTTCTTTGTAACCTGGGCGTGCAATGCAGCCAAAACAGTGAATGATTTGACACATCAGTTTTAAGAGTATATGAGCACTCAAAATGGCCCAAAAACCGTACTGCATTTAATCAAAACTGGATGACTGGATAAGGACCCTAAAAACTGGATTATCCGGTCAAAAACTGGATAGGTGGCAACCCTAGCCCAGGATGCTTTCTCCTTTCACTTCCCTAAACTCTGGAACTCCCTTCCTTTACTCATCCATTCTGTTTTCTCCAGGGCCAGCTTTAGGGTTTTGGAGGCCCCCAGCAGAATTAGTGAAGTCATGGGGTCTCTCTACTTGGCCCACCTTTAGCCCATGTGTTTTACTGTAGCCCATAGGTGCAAGATTTTATTTGTGATGATACTATAGGCAGGGAAAAATGGGCAGATTAGGAGGGCCAAGCAGTAGTTATCTGCCGGCAAATTTTATATTTCTTTGTTTCTATGTATAGTTTTAGTATAGCTAGTAGTATTTTAAAAACATTGTAGGAAGACACAGCAGGGTCATTTCTTGGGGCTGTTCTTCCCATCCCATCCATTCCTGCCTATCCGCCTCCTATTGACTGGATCACAGCTTGTTGAGGTATTTCATAACATAACCAGAAGGATCTGCATAGTCCTTCACTGAGGTTTTAAAAATATATTAAGATAAAAAAATGTTTAAAAATGAATAAGGTAAACTTCTCTGCTTGGGGGCCCCCATGAGCAGGGTCTCCCAGCAACTGCAGGGTTCACTGGTGCCTAAAATTGGCTATGGCTTTCTCCCTCCTCTCTCTGCCTTCTCTTCTGCTTAACTTCACCTCTCCCTCTTGCAACTGCAACTGATCCCCACACCATCTCCACTGCTTTCCTCTACACATCTTCTCCCCTCTCCATCTCCCATCGTGCCTCACCATTTCTCCCCATCTCACCTGCTTACTCACTCCCACTCCCTCTTTTATTAACTTATATCTCCCTCTTCCCCATCCTTGTTTCTCCCTGTCTCCAAATTATTGCTCCACCACCCTTCCCAGGACAAACCATACAATGCACTTTAAACTTGTGTTGTCTTGTACCTTCTGCTGCCTCCATGCTTAGCTTGTATAATTGCTGATAGGACAAATTTGATACTGCTTGTTATAATATGTATAATAATTTGTACTGTACCACTTATTAATTGTTATTGTGCGCCTATTTGCCTCCTCTTCCTCTTCCCTCAGGATGCATCTGGAAACAAGCTGTTCTCAGCTCAGTATGTCTTTCCTGGTGAAACTTTTGAAATAAATACATAACTAACTAACTAAATAAATGAATGAATAAATAAATGATCTCTCGCTACAGTTTTGATGTTTTAAAAAAAATACATTTTTTACAAATCTTCAGTCAAAAATATATATTGGTATACAAAGAAAAGTTCAATATCAACACTAACAGAGGCAAAAAATTACTTTTAGACTAATCTCACCTGGACTAATGTTTATTCATGAAGTCTGATGTTTCATGTGAGCAGTATAGAGACAATTAGGACCTTCTGACTTTTAGACTCTGAACTTCATTTGGACAATAAATACAGGTCTGCTGGTTTTAGTGCATAAACAGAAATCATTGCCTTATGCTCTACAGCAGGAGAAGTTACTACTCTGTGCACGGAAAGCATAAGGCAGTGTCTTCTGTTCATGCTCTAAAAACTGCAAAATGATATTTATAGTCCAGCTGAAGCTGAGAGTTTAAAAGTCAGGAGGTCATAATTGTCTCCACACTGGTCACAAAAAAACTTGACAAATTTTGTAGATTGGTCCAGGTGAAAAGACAGAAGTAAAAGTATTCTTTTTCCTTTGCTAGTGCTGGTGAGAGCCTGTCCAGACGGCTGCAGATCCCCTTGCTCTCCTTGTTCTGTTCCCTTCGGTGAAACTGCTGTGCTGCCACAGGACAGCCTCTCTCCATCCCCCAAGCATATCACCATATCTAGCCTTGCAAGCCATTAGATAAGACATCTTCAAAACCCGCATCAAAGTGCTTTGTTCTGAGGTCTGGTCATGTGGCTAATTAAATGTGTTCTACATTTTGGTCAACCTTTGTCATCATGTAACTATCTTCTACAATGGTCTTTGCTTTTCTTATATAAGTGGCACTGCTCATATTAACTATAATGCATGGTTATATTTCTCCCTTAAAGAGCCACCAACGCCTCAAGATGAACTTTGGAAAACAGTATTTTTTGGACACAAAGCAGCTTATATTTCTAATTAGCTCTGTAATGCTTACCCCCATTATTTGTTACTGAGGTCATATGCATGAAAACAGGATAGCTATTCCTTGAGGGTTCATCAGCTACTATTGCTTTTTCCCAGCCTGATGTCATAATATTGTGCTTGTGACATCACAGTTATTCCCATGGCAACAGACTGATGTCACAACAGAGCATTATGCTTTCAAGTAGGGAGTATGCTATAGAGGCAGATGAACTCTGAGGGATAAAGATCTTGTTTTTGTGGGAATTTCTTCAGAAATACATAATGGGGAGGAGAACTTCATAGAATATATATGAAATAGAAGCTGGATTGTGTCAAACTATTATGTTTCCAAAATTTTCCATAAGGCGTCAGCTGCTCTTTAAACTTTTCTGCTTATGTATTATATTTTTCTCTGATTGTATCCCTGTATGTAATTATTTTTTACCTTGAACCTACTGTATCATATTTATTTATTTATTAGAACATCAGTTTAACAACCTTTGAGCCAGAGGCTCATTTACAAAGGTACCTCGTCAACATATTGTAAATCACTGCTGTTTGACTTTTTACACTGTCCTACACAGGACCTCCTTGTAAATGAGCTTGCTCAATAGAGCCTTTTCCTGGAGAAATAAATAAATATAAACACAAATACAAAAATGATGACTTGCCAGGTGTTTGTTTTTTTGTACACTTTGTTTATCCTCCCCTCTCTCTGGTCACCTGGATTCTCTCCAGAGAGACACCCAACCTGATCTTATCGCGTCCCACCTGGGAGTCCCTCAGCCTACCTTGCCAGCGGGGGCCTCACTCCCACTAGCTGTGATCTTCCTGACCCCGGTTCTAAACCCCCAGGGTGGGACCACCCGACTCTTTCTGGTGACCTTTATGTAATTTAGTTGGTCAGCCAGGCGGTGAATGGAGCACTGGAGGCAGGCTGCAGGACACAGCACTGGGCGTGGAAGTTGGCCACTTGACCCACCTTCACCTACCAGGGACCAGGGCACTTTTTCCCATTTTCTGTGAGGCTCAGATGTGCAATGACAACAAGGACATGATGGGCGCACTCCCGCACCCACCTGCAGGATGTCGCCACAGCTTCAACCTTCTCGACATGTTCTTGCTAGTTGCGATGCTCCCAGTCTCCACTGGGAGCTGCAATGGTAGCGGGAGCCACAACCCACCCTCCCCCAGGAGAGGAGAGCAGTCCTCTGGATACTTGGGCAGAAAGAGACTTGGGCATCATCATCACTGATGATCTGAAATCATCCAAGCAGACCTCTAAAGCAGTAGGTAAGGCTAGGGGGGTGTTAGGGCGCATTACTAGGGGTATCACAAGTCGTAAGAGGGTGGTAATAATCCTCTTTTACAAGACACTGGTTAGCCCCATCTGGAGTATCATGGGCAGTATTGAGGGCCACACCTTCACAAGGACATTAACCAAATTGAGGCGGTCCAGAGAAGGGCAACCAAAATGGTGCAGGGACTGCATCAGAAGACATATGAGGACAGATTAACAGAGCTCAATATGTATACCCTTGAGCAAAGGAGAGAGAGGTGATATGATCGAGGCATTCAAGCACCTTAAGGGCATTAACAAGGTGAAAGAGTCTAACATGTTTAAACATAAGAAAAATAGCAGGACAAGAGGACACAACATGAGATTAGTGGGGGGCTGATTAAGGGAATGTGAAATTCTTTTCACAAAAGAGTGGTGGATGCATGGAATGGCTTACCACAAGAAGTGGTGGCTATGAATACAGTGCAGGGCTTCAAACAGGCATGGGATAGGCATAAGGGAGCAATACAAATGACTATGAATAGATAGGCCACTGACAGAGCAAAGGCCGATGGCACATTTATAAGGTAGAAAAACAAATGGGCAGACTGGATGGGCCTTGCGGTCTTTATCTGCCATCAACTTCTATGTTTCTATGTTACTTAATCCTCTCCTACCCCTGTTGACCCCTGATGACCCGAGCTCATTCCCCAACCCGGCTCGCCGGCATGGCATGAGGTGTGGCATCCAGCACATCAGCCCTCAGTGCCACCAGGCCAGCTGACTTGCCAGGTTGAGCATATCATACCCCATGTCTAAAAGACATGTCCCATCCAGAGTGTACAACCCTGGCATTGTGGTGGCAGTATCATCATGCTTCACAACAGTCCTAGCAACAGAGCTCATAAATGCTCACTTCTCTGTATTGATTCTCCTTCACGCCTTGTCAACAGCACAATGGTCTTGAGCATACCATTAGTTACACCTCTGGATAATATGTGACCCCCCCAACATGGTGCCACGCCATTTCCTTTGAATAAAGAGATGGTCAGTTTTCATCTGTTGCAGGAGATTGACTGCTACTTGTGGTCAAGGTTGCCCCCCCTCCCAGATACACCAGCAGGGTGTTAGGCAGGCTTGTCTCTCTGCATCTTGCCCTCAAGCCTGGGACATAGGTCCCACCATCAAATCCTGTACTACCCCAGCCAGGTCACCAAAGCAATGCCTGGTCTGCCATTCAGGTCCCTGCACTACAATAATGGAGTCCTCACAGATGGCGCTGAAGTTGTACCTGCTTGAAAATTCCACATGCACTGGCAGAGATATCTACATATGGACAGAGTGGCTACTTTGGTGCAATATACCATTTATTTAAAGGAAAAGTCCACCTTGAATTAAACCCCACCTCAGTGTGAGGTGGAGTCTGATTAGCACTTTCGCAAAAATAATGTTTTACTTACCTAGAGTGGTTGGCTTTATTTAGTTTTCATCTGGTTGATCCTGCCATCCCTCCCGCTGGGATTTTGAATGTAAGTGCCCCTAGCGGCACACTCACGGCTTCCCACGGCTGTCCTGAGAATAACATCTGAGATGGGGAGCAGCCATGGGAGCACGCATAGGTTTACTGTGTAGTGAGAGCTATTAATAGCTGCAGGTTGGAAAGCACATGTCTCTTTACCGTGCCAACAGGAGGAGGACCTGGTCTTGTTGCACATTTCATGAACAGTGGCCAGCAGTCACACAAAGATGGCCTGTTCTGAAACACAAGAAATCATCCAGGTAGCACCCAACACCCTATTCCCCATCTCATGTTGACCACCCAGCGTAAGAAAGTGCTAAACTCTTCAAAAATAGGACAAGCCATGAAGAAATCCATGGGCAATGTATTTTTCAATGCAATATTTCCCTTTTAAAGTTCTTGCCTCAGTATATAATAAATACCTCATTTCACATTGCTTACTTCTCATTATCATGTTTGAAGCAACGTGTCTGTCACCATCTCTTTTATCACTCTCTGAGTGATTGAAGCAGTTGCACCAAGTATTTATTTGTTTGTTTATTTATTTATTTATTTCAAAGGTTTAAGCAGGAAAGACATACTGAGCTGATCGAACCTCATTTCCAGATGCATTCTTGGGGCTCTATATTTAAATCATCTATTGCTGCACAATGATAAGTGTATGTCTAGTATACCTAATTCCACATTGCTGACTTGTTATCCTGTTTGCAGAAATGTGTCTGTGTCTTTTTCTTTTCTCCCCACTGAGAGATTAAAGGAGAGTGCACCCGGCTGATCTGAGGCTTCCTGCATTTTTTGTTTCCTTAAGTGCTCAACTCTTGAGTCTAGGCCAATAGTTCTTAGACTTTGTCACATTGAGCCTCCCCAAATCCATGGAAAAGATTTTGAGCCTCCCCTTAAAACTGAAATAATCTTGGGCCTCCCCAAAGAAAAATAACATACTGTTCTTTGCGCAGTGTACCATGAATATATTGAAACCCCTTTGAGTACTTGGCTCACATTCAGTTCTTTGTCTTATACTGACGTGAAACCTTTGAAAAAGAGCTCCTGTGTGCAAAGGTGTTATCTGAATAACAAATAAATAAACACATATTGTTATTCGGCTTATTACTTTGCTCCTTACTGCTACTGCTCTTAGCACTTCTATGCTCAACCCTTGTATTTGGGCTGCCATCAGGCTACAAATTGATCAATTGCCACCACTCATTATTAGTTTATTGTTCGTATTTGTTTGCACTAGTTTCACTGTGTATTTCTTGATTGTTTTGCAGTTACCTTTTGAAATGTATTCACTCTCTACCCTTCCCTGGGTATACCTAAGATGAACCTTGGCTCATTCACCTTCCCTTGTCACCTATTAGTAAATAAATACATTAAATTCACCTACTATTATCCTCTTTCAGTTTGCTTCATCTCTTCACACAAAATATATAAAACTCAAAATTTAAATACAGTACTTTATCAGACTTGCTTGAGCCTCCCCTGGAACAGGTTGGGGCCTCCCCAGGGAGGCTGGCCTCACCATTTGAGAACCCCTGGTCTAGGCAGAACCTAGGAGGCCCACACTGATTTAAAGTTGTCTTTGTTTTTATTTCAACAGACGCTTAACGACCTCAGCATGGTTTTGGGTTGGGTGATACCACACCTATTCACAGGCTCCAATGCCTTTGTGTTTATAAGTGTCCAACTGTCAAGAGTACTGTCTACGCTCTTGGTACCATTCATATTCAAAGATCCCTGTGCCTTTCCTTCCTTGTCTGGTTCTTGACCCCCCCATGGAAATTTAGAGTCATGTGTTGCTCTTTTTTTGTTTTGTTTTCTTGCTTTTTGTGTAGCCTTTTAAACCTTTTTAGAAAAAGTAACAACTCTACAATTAATAAGGATTCTGAAAATGGGGCATTTCCCTTATGTAAGATAACCTTCAGGGTTGCTTTTACAGCACTGTAGGCCTGTATAGCAACATCTCACAGGTTAAGCAACCCTTTTATCTTACAATGCATACTAGAGCTATAATTGCCATGACGATGAAATGAAAATGTGTGAAGGTACAAGTGCAATTTCTTTTTCATAACAACTGACGTCATACAAACTGAGGAAGGATTCTGTAACCCCCCCTTCCCCAAAGTTGTGATAAATACTCGTATTGTAATGACATTTCTCAAGATAACAGAGTTGTTGTTTTTTTTTTTTAAGAGCTGCAATTACACATGCATGAGCTGCTGTGTGCAACCAAACATCTGGTTTTCTGTAGGATTTTGCTTCTACTCCTTTCAAGTTCCTCCATGGAATCAGTAAAGTAGACACTAGAGATTTGTCCACAATAAGCAGTAATACTTGCACCAGAGGACTCCATAAAACTGGGGGGGTGGGTGGGGGTCAAAAAAGATGTCAGAAAATATGTTCTTAGGCTGGCCTGGTGGTGCTGAGGGTTGAGGCACTATACGCCACACCTTGTGCTACGCCGGTGACCCAGGTTCGGAAATGGACCCGGGTAGCTGGGGGTAGGCAGGGGGAAGGGAGGATAGAACATCCCACCGGATGCTCTCCTCCCTCGGGGGTGGGATACCTGGAATGCACCAGCGTCTGACATTCCTGCAGAGAGCCAGTGGAAGCACCGGTCCTTGAAGGGATGGGCGGCTCTGACACTCAGAGTCGGGGAAGGGGGACATTGTACGGTGCATGGGAGGCAAGGCGTGCGTCAGCACGTCACCTCTCGGGACTGAGTCACAAGTGCCGGCGTCTTATGGGGATGGGACAGGGGGGAACACAGAAACAGGAAAAATTATCCTCGTGGTCCTGGATGATGACCACTCTGCTCACCCCAGACCACTGACACCGGGACAGACCCCACTGTGCAGAGAAGGGAAGGAGGCACTCTAGGGGCAGATCATGGGTCCAGGATCTGGAAGCGAGCATTGAGAGGCCTGACGGAGAGGATCAAGAGGGTAGAAAAAACAGAAGGAGTAAAAAAAAGAAATTGTAAAAAAAAAAAAAGAAAGTACTTTCTTACTTAACGGCTGTTAATGGTAGAGTGGATCAAACTTCACTCTGTGATGTAGGGTGGATTCAAGATGGGATGGGACTGGCATATAAAAAAGTGCAGTTGGGTAAAATGTGGGGAGGCAGGGATGCTCAAGGAGATTGATGGGCTCAGTCCATTATTGCTTGGGGATTTGGAAGGAGAGGGTAGGCAGAAGAGGGCGGGATTGAGGGAAGGATTGAGCCAGTGCCATTGGCCTGCACACCAGGCCACATGGCCACAAGCACCCAGTGGGGGACTTGTAATTTTCTGCTTTAAGAGAGAGACACTACTGTAGTTCTCTCTTTCTTTCAACAGGGAATAGCCACCGAGCACCCAGAAAAAGCAACAAGAGTGTTTTGGGGCTAAGTTGAATTTTTGTCTCTGTTACCTACTGCAACTGTGAGCCATTTTTACATGATGCCTGATACATTTTTGTGGAGACTGTAGAATCAGGGATTTGAGAGTAGGGGGGAAGGCAGCAGAGGGAGGGATTGAGGGAGTGAGGGAGTGAGCTAGACCAACTCACACCAGGCCACAAGCACCCAATAGGGGTCTTGTTCCTCCTTCATAAGATCCAGAATTCCTAGCGACCTCTCACATAAGCGACCCCAAAATGAGAATGCAATGAAGGAGGAGGGTGGCATCGGTCCTAGTAATGTCTGTTGGGGAAATCGGTAGGGCAGCCACAGGGAGGACTGCAGGCTGCAGGTTACACTGCCCAACTGGGGCCAGGTAAGGTCAGGACATTTGGTTACAGGTAGGACTTGTCAGAGGATTGTGGCTGATCCCTGTCTAGAATCAACCTACAGATGGGATTGGTGGAGTGTGACGTTGTAGGGGAAAGCAGCTGGTCTCTATCTGGGGTCAATGAGCAAACTAGTTTTGGGACTGCAGCTTTTCAGCCATCCCTCATAGGTTAGCTGTCTAGTAGGTTAAGTAGACAAAGAACTTCAGTGCACAAGCACTGAGACAATGGTTACCCCAAAGGGCACTGACCGGGAAGGCAAGTTTCAAAGAAATACAAAATCACACATACCTCCATAATGTAAAGCATCATAGGCTGTATATGCAAATCACCATAGAATATTATGCTGGTTCAACTTTAAGCCGAAATGCATGGTGCCGAAAGGCCTCTCACACAATTTACAAAGGGTGCCAACAGAAGACACAGACATGTGTTTCGTTCTACCAGGACTCATCAGTGTGCCTTGTCTGTATGACTCCCCAGTGGAATGAACCAGCTACCCTAAGATGGTCTATCTGGGTTATGTTGTGGTGAACCCAATAAAAACAAAAAAATAAGTTAAAAGACAAAGAACCTCAGTGCGCAAGCACTGAGACAATGGTTATCCCAAAGAGCACTGGCCGGGAAGCCAAGCTTCAAGTTCAGTAGGTTAAGTAGTGTTCTTGCAGGGAATGCTGCATTTCAGCCATCTCTGCCTAGGGTAGGGTAGGGTATAGGGTACTTAGTTAAGTAAACAACAGTTTAAGGGGTGTAGATTTTCAGCCATCCCTTCTTAGATTAAAGAACCAGGGTCTTAGCAGAGGTTCAGTGATGACAGCAGCAAAACCTTACATAGGGTAAGCCACAAAAACTGCAAGGGCAGGACAGATACACAGTCAGGGGAGAGCTAATTAACACAATATGGAGAAGGGGTGTGCCGATAGGATGGGGGCTGTTCGGGTAGTGTGTTGCATGGGATGCAGGGTGACAGTTTTTCTTGGAACTCTCTGGGAGGTTGGGGTGTGGTGGTGTGGTCTGCAGGAGCCTTGACCAGCTGAGGGCAGATATATGGCACCTTAGAAGGGAGTTAGGAGCACAAGGGATAAGGTAAACTGAAATAAGGTGTTTGAGGAGGGGTGGGCGGAGCTCAGAGTGGGTGAGGGGGCAGGCAGGGAAGGAATGCGGGGGCCAAGGCAATGCCTAGGGGCCCACTACCCCAAAGGGAAAAGGGGGTTGGGGAAGGGATGGACAATGGTAAGAGGAACAGGGGGATAAATAAAGGAGAGAGAGAGAGAGAGAGAGAGAGAGAGAGAGAGAGAGGGCAGTGTGAGGACCCCCAGAGGTGCCATGGGAGAATAGATTCCTTCCACTGACTAGGGAAGGTATGGGTAAGGGGGAGAAGGGGAAGCAGCAATAAGACAGAGAGAGAGAGAGAGAGAGAGAAAGAGATAGGAGGACTATGGGGGATGTATACAGGGGGATGGACAAGGGAATGGATGGGGGAGTGAGCAAGAAAGGCAGGACATGAAGGGGATGGGAGCAAGTAGAAAAAGGGCCCAGTTGAGGAAGGCAGAATGGGAAAACAGGGAAGAGGGTCAATGCAAGTGGGGTGCTGGTGGTCAGGGTGGGGGCAGATGGCAGGAAGGGGGAAGGATCAGTAATAGAGGGGCACACAAGAGTGAAGTGGAGTGGGGAATCACCGGAAGGTGGGGAGGGTTATGATCCTCGGGGAACTCCATAGTCAAAGGCATGGGATGGGGAGACATGATGGTTAAAGGGAACTGCAGAAGAGTACACTGTATACTGGATTGACCACAGGGAGGGTGTGGCCAAGGACAGTCAAGGTTGTGGGCCTAGAGGGTGGCAGCCACACCTCATCATTTTCCCAGGTATGAACAATCTGGCTGACAGTGAGGTGTGGGTGGTCCAGGGCAGGTTCTAGAAAGAGGCACAGATCTGCAGGAGGGTGGGCAGGTGAGTAGCCTTCTCGGAAGTACTATCAGTGCCCAGAGCCAGCACTGCAAGGAAAAGCAGGATAGAGGAATTTAATGTCTGTCTCAGAGGGTGGTGTACAGAAGATGGTCATGGAATAACTGGAGACTGGGGGAAAACATGGGGGAACAAGGACCTGTATGCATTGGACAGGCTGCACGTCAGCAAGGAGGGAGCGAAGGTGCTAAAGGAAGGATCTGACAGGTACAGTAGCAGGGAACTAAATTTAAACTGATGAGGGGGGGCAGTAGGGGTCACAATACCTATTTTGATCTGGAGGAGCAGGCCATTGGGCCTCCTCCCATCTAGTACTGGGGGATATAGGGGCAGATGGGTGGTATGATAGGATGGTCAGGGAAGGGGACCAGGTATGGGAGGGAGGGGCAGACAATCCAGTGGCAGAGGGGGTCATGTGTCATGGTGGGTGGTGTCCCTAAATGCAAGAAGCTTGGGAAACAAAATGGCCGCGCTGCATACGCTGATGGTGGAGGTGGAAGTGGACATGGCTATCGTCACAGAGATGTGGACCACGCCTAACCATGACTGGGATCTCTCCATCCCAGGATACAAGCTATTTAAAAGGGATGGGGGCAGTTGGGGGTTGTGGCTCTGTATGTAAAGGGAGGCATCACATACACTAGGGAGGAGGAGGAGACAGTAGGATGAACAAAACTGCTGTGAGTACAAGTTCAATCAACAAAGTGCAATAAACTAAGGATAGGAGCTGTGTACAGTCCACGGAATCAGGAGGAGGAGCTAGACAAGGAGCTAGTGTCCAAAACTGTGGAGATGGCTAGCAAGGGGGAGGTAGTAGTCAAGAGAGACTTCAGTCTACCTAGGGTGGATTAGATGATCCAGGATGCAGGTACTGCTAGAGGCATTCCAGAGTGGATTCCTGTCACAATGTGTCCAGGAACCTACCTGGGACAGTGCTATACTGGACCTGGTTCTGACAAATATGCATGTTCAGAAGGTGATGGTGGAAGCACCACGAGCAGGAAACAATCACAGCATGGTGTGGTTTCTTTTTTTTTTTTTAACTTTCTATTTGTCATCCTTCCCACTCCAGAGCTCCGCTTCTTTGGGAGACACCTGGTACTACTCCGTGACTTGCCTTACCTGAATCCCTGGGGGTTACCCCCCATGGAACCATGGTTATACCCCCTAGGCGGGTATGGGGTGGGGCCCTTACACCCCAATGTCTTCTGGATTTCATCAGGTCCCCCGGCGGTCAGGCAGGCAATCGCAATCAGGCTCAGTACTGGTGCTCCGGCTACCCGTTGCTCCGGCGGTGTTTTTTCCTCTGTTTCTTCCTGTGTGGTGTTGCACCCTGACGTCAAGGAACTAGGTGCTGACATCCACCACACAGCTCCCACTGGCCCATCCCACTAGTTGCAGGACTTGCTGTACCTCAGGCCTCTGCCTGGGGTCAGGCAAGCTGTGGGCCTTGATCCCCTTCCTCCCTCCCTCTAGAGAAGGCGAGCAGTCCTAGGACGCTCAAGCCTTCTCCCCTGGCTGGCCCTCCAGTGACCTGAGTCCACTCCCAAACCTGGGTTGCTGGTGTCGTGAGTGGAAATCCAACTGCTGCGCCGATGGACTGGCATGCATGGTGTGGTTTCACCTGGACATGGGCAAAGAGAAGATAGGAAGTAAGACAAAAATGCTGGACTTCAGGAGGACAGACTATCGGAAGATGAGGGATATTCTGGAAGGGCACCTTGCTGGAATTAAGAAAGAAATGGTGTGGACCAGAAATGGGCTGTCATCAAGGAAGGGCTATTGGTAACCAGTAATGTGTGTGCCAAAGTGAAGAGCAAAAAGACAGAGCCAAGAAGCCCAGCTGGTTTGACCAGGAGGTTGCTCAGGCAGTTGACAGCAAAAGGGCGGCCTTCAAAGTGAACAAAAGCTCCAGGAGGGATGTGGGCAGGGAGGAATACAATAGCAAGGCAAAAGAAGTGAGCAGGATAGTATGACTGGCCAAGGCCAAGAAGGAACTGCAGCTGACTGAGGGGGTGAAAAATGGTCAAGAAGGCCCAGTACATCAGGGAAAAGATGGTTATCAAGGAATTTTTTTTTTAATTTAGTTGTTTAACCAGGAGTAGCACATTAAGCTGAAAGCTTTTTTACAGGAGCGACCTGGGAGCACAGGGAAGTTAAGTGACTTGCTCAGGGTCACACAGTATGCAAGTGGAAGCTGTGGGATTCAAACCCAGGTCTGGGCTGTTGGATGTCACCAGATTTGCAGCTCAGAGCCTTAAACCACTGCGCTATAGTGCATAATGTGAATCCCACTTAGCTTGATAGCACGATGGGATAGTAAGGCTGAGGAAGAGGGGAGGAGTGGGTAGAGGGTAGTGTGGAAAAGGCGAAAATACTTAATGAGTACTTCTGTTCAGTTTTCATGAAAAAGGATGGATCAATCCCTCAGGGAAAAGGGGGAGCTAATGGGGGAGAAGCCACTGATGGGGAGATAGACACTGATAGAGTAAGGAAGGGTTTAAAGGCCTTGAAGGTGGATAAGTCCCCAGGGCCAGATGGCATACACCCAAGGGTTCTGAGGGAATTAGCAGACATGCTGGTGGGCCCCCTGGTGAACCCGTGTTCAACACCTGTCTTGAAACAAGAGTGGTTCCCCTGGACTGGAGAACACTTTATGCAGTGCTGCTGCATAACAGTGGGCCGAGCGACAACCCAGGTAATTATCGGCCAGTTAGTCTGACCTTGATATTGGGGAAGCTCATGGAGGCCATTCAGAAGGAAAGACTGATAAACTTTCTGGGCTTAGCCCAGTGTTATTCAGCATCTCCATCACTGATATTGCTGAAGGGAAAAAAGACAAAATATACCTCTTTGTGGATGACATAAAGCACTCAGCATACTGTTAGAGAGCAGTGGCCAAGGCGAATAGGAAGCTAGGATGCGTGGGCAGTGGTATAACCAGTAAAAAGGTAGGGATTATACTGCTACTGTACAGGCCACTGGTTAGGCCACATCTGTAGTACAGTGTCCAGTGTTGGAGCCCTTACCTTTTTTGTGTTTAATTTACTGTACTTTATGTGCCTTTGACACCCCCCCCTCAAGTCAGCCTCCTCTCCCCCAGCCCTGTCAACCCACTGTCACTGGAACTTACCTTCTGACCCTACAGCGCCCCACAGTTTATCAATAATTAATATCAATATAATTTATTTATAGAGCACCTTTCCAGATGATCAAAGCGCTGAACACAATGTAAAATTCACACCATAAATAAACATACATAGCATTAAATACATAAAATTCAGTATTAAAATCAACATTAATAATCCTCAGCAATATTATACAGTAAAATGCCCATCAGCTGACCTCATCTGGGAACGCTAGACTAAATAGATGAGTTTTAAGGGCTGATGTAAAGCTCTGGATGGTCAGGCACTCCCTAACCTGACAAGGCAGAGAATTCCACAGGGTAGGGGCCACAAACAAAAAAGATTGAGCCCCAGGTGTCTTCAAACGCACCCTTGGGAATCTCTAGCCATCCCTCATCAGTGGATCGGAGTGGTCGGGAGGGGCAGTAGGGGCATAGGAGATCTTGCAGGTAGCGAGGTCCCTGTTCGTGTAGGACTTTATAGGTCAGCAAACTGACCCTGAAGGTGATCCACCACTGTACTGGCAACCAGTACAGTCCGTGGAGCACAGGCGTAATGTGGCTGGTCCTAGAGGTACCAGTCACAAGCCTGGCTGCCGCATTCTGCACTAGCTGCAAGCGGTGAATATCAACCCCCGGTAACCCTAGGTAGAGGGCATTACAGTAGTCAAGACAGGTGGTCACAAAGGCGTGGACCAATGTTGGAAGATCAATGGAAGGAATCAGATGTTTCACCCAGGCGATGTTCCTCAGATGGTAAAACGAGGTAAAACGATGACTGCCGACACCTGAGACTTCAGGGTCAAACCGTTGTCAAAAATAATGCCCAGGTTACGCACCCAATCTGAGGTAGCCAACTGAACATCCCCGAGCCAAAGCCTGGAGGACTGTCCAGCCAACAAACCCACCGCCTGACGATCTGGGTCCGCCACCAACACCTCAGTCTTATCCGGATTCAACCTTAGCCAGCTGGCATTCATCCAGTCCTGAATCTCGGAGAGGCAGTTGTTAAATACCGAGACAGCATCCCCCTGCCCAGGCACAAAGGACATGTACATGTGCTCCTAAAGACTATTTCCCCTCCTGTACACTGCCACAGCCACTCTTAGCCTAGCAGGTGCCAGAACCCTAGGCTTGCCAAGGTTCTTCTTTCACTCTACAATTCGATGCACAACTCCCTGCTTACCAACTGCCCATGTCTGCCCACCTGCCTGCTCACCTTTCTCCTCTCACACTCTCCCTGACAAACCTTCACCCACTGACCTCCTTACACCACCCACCTTTGAGCCTACTGTCATCCCCATCCTCTGATTCCTCTTCTCCTACCTAATCCTGATTGGTTCCCTCTACCCTTTCTGACTACTATGCCTAGGCTGACTTCTCTGGCTATAGCCTAGTAACCTTTAGGTATCAGTTTTGATGAACAGCTCCATCTCCTGTTTCCTCCCAATACAAGATCCTGCCTAGCTTCCACCTCTGATTTTTTTCTCAAACTAGCACCTTAATTTTGACTTAAGCACTTAATTGTATGGCACGACGTGTGAACCCAACCCCATTGACTATGTACCCCTGTTTTGGTTATGTGTTATTTGCATGTGTTATCCCACATTGTTATGCTATTGCCAGTGTTTACTGATCTCTCCTGTTCACATTTTTCTTGCTATTAGATGTTCTTGACAGTGCTACTAAGCTGCTACTGACTCCAAACGTATGCACCCTCCCCTATCCTTGTGAGGATGATCCTTTGTAAATGAGCTCCTAGCTCAAAGGTTACAGTTCTGATTACTAAATAAATAAATAAAATAAATAAATACAGTTGAATATCATCTGTATAGCAGTGAAAGCTCAAACTGTACTGCCTAATAATGTCTCCTAATGGCAGCATATACACTGCGAGCAACATGGGTGATAAAATGGAGCCCTGCGGAACCCCGCCAGATAGGGGGAGAGCATCAGAGGAATAAATCCCAGACACCACTGTCTGAGTCCTACCCTCGAGTAAAGATTGAAACCATCTGAGGACCATACCAGATGGTCCACAGATGAACTGCAGGCGCTCCAACAGCACACCATGGTCCACAGTGTCAAACGCTGCAGAGAGATCAAGGAGGACCAAGACGGAACGGGTCTTCCGATCTCTCGCTATTAGGAGTTCATTTAGTACAAGGACAAGGGCCGACTTGGTACTATGTCTCTTCCTAAATCCTGACTGGAGAGAATCATAAACATCATGGGTGGTAAGATGATCATCCAGCTGCAGTACAACCACCTTCTCGATAACCTTGCCCAGGAAAGGCAGGTTTACCGCAGTGGTGGAGCCCACTGGTTCTCCAAGCCCAGGAGGAGATTAGCTCAGGTGTGGATTGAAAGCCCAGAAAGCGGGCATGGGGCCTGTGAGGAGAGGTAGTCTCATTCTGCAGGGTGGAGGATTTAATTTGTTTCTTCCCCCCTTCCAGGTGCCTCATGGGCTAGGACTGCAGCAGATGTCAGCACACGGCGTACCAAAGTCCCCAGTCAGGAGGTGCCCACCCACCCACTGTGGCTTCACTTGCACTGCCAGCTGTGGTCACCCAGGTGGCAGTACTACAGCACAGCACATGTACCTCCTTCCCCGGAGGAGGAGAGCATTCTCTGGGATGCTTGATCCTCCTTCCCCCAAGCAGGCTGCTGACGACTCATGCTCACTTCTGAACCTGGGTCGCCGGTGTTGCAAGCGTCAGCGCTAACGCTGTGCCGACTGACTGGCCATTGTAGCCCTTACCTAAAGAAAGATATCAACTTACTGGAGACAGTGCAGAGAAGGGCAACCAAGATGATCCAGGGACAACAGTGTAGGCCCTATGAGGAGAGACTAAGAGATTTCACCATGTACTCTCTGGAGGACAGAAAGGAGATGGGTGACATGACTGAAACCCACAAAAACATTAAGGGTTTCAACAAAGTGAACTCTGAGGGTCTAGTCAACTTTAGTGGGAACAAGACCACTAGGGGGCACTGCCTCAAACTGGTGGTGAGGCCGCTTCAGAAGGGAAATGAGGAGACACTTTTTTTACTCAAAGGGTGGTAATAAAGTGCAACGAGTTGCCGGGAGAAGTAGTCTCCCTGAAGACTGTAGATAGCTCCAAGAGGGGAGGGGATGGGACAGAGTAAAAGAAGAACTTGCATTGAGGGGGAATGTGGTTGTATGGGATGGCCGCGAGTACCTATGTTGCCATTTTTAAACTGTAAGTTAAGTACATTGAATTGGTAAGGGTCTTCCATGATACTGAAACAAAGTAACAGGTCACCCCTTTTCCTTCTAGTTTCTAAAGACGTTACGCTAAGGTGCTGAAGACGACTTGCATAACTTTACAGCCTTATATTATAGATCATTTTTGTGGCTCTGCACTGCAGCCTCTCCACCAACCTGATCAATGACCCTCCTTCTGTAAGGATGCCACAACTGGCTTCCATAGTCCAGTTTCAGACATGCCACTCACCAGCTTCCTGCAAAGAGGGGTCATGAGGGGCTCTAGAGAAGCCAAATTTCACCTCCCAGCCGATTGCCACAGGACCGGATACTTTTGCTCCATTGGGAGCCTTGATTGCCGCCCCTCCTACTCTGAACGGCTCCACCAATTGGAGGGCGGCTGACAGCATTTGGACTCTGTCAGTGATTCCTGGGTTCTGCCTGAAGCCATGTGGCAGATGCCATTCACCAGCTCCATGCAAAGAGGGGTTGTGAGGGGGCTCTTCAGAAGTTCAATTCCCCCTCCCCCCAGCCAGTCGCCACAGGACCAGATACTTTTGTTCCACTGGGAGTCCCAATTGCTGCTCCGAACTGCTCCACCAATCAGAGGGCAGCTCGCAGCATTTGGACTCTGTTAGCCCAGTGACTCCTGGGCTACGCCTGAAGCCATGCAGCAGATGCCACTCACCAGTTGCCTGCAAAAAGGGGTCATGAGGGGGCTCTACAGAAGTCAAATTCCCCCCTCTCCCAGCCAATTACCATGGGACATGATACTTTTTCTCCACTGGGAGCCCTGATTGCCTCTCCTCCTGCTCTGAACTTCTCCACCAATTGGAGGGTGGCTTACAGCATTTGGATTCTGTTAGCCCAGTGACTCCTGGGCTATGCCTGAAGCTAACGGCAGATCTCGACAGGTTCCTGCAAAGAGAGGTCATGAGGGGGCTCTACAGCCAAATTTCACACCCAGCTGATTGCTGCGGGACAAGCTACTTTTGCTCAATTGGGAGCCTTGATTGCTGCAGCTCTTCTTCTGAACTGCTCCACCAATTGAAGGGTGGTTAGCAGCATTTGGACTCTGTTAGCCCAGTGACTCCTGGGCTCCACCTGAAGCCATGCGGTATATACCGTTTGCCAGCTCCCTGCAAAGAGGGGTCATGAGGGTGCTCTACAGAAGCCAAATCCCCCCAGCTGATAACCACGGGACCTGCTACGTTTGCTCTATTGGGAGCTTTGATTGCTGCTCCTCCTCCTCCAAACTGCTCCACCAATTGGAGGGTGGCCAGCAGCATTTGGACTCTGTTAGCCCAGTGACTCCTGAGCTCTGCTTGAAGCCACATGGCAGATGCTGCTCTCCAGCTCCATGCAAAGAGGGGTCATGAGGGTGCTCTATAGAAGCCAAATTTCACCCCTGAGCTGATCACTGCGGTACCAGCTTCTTTTGCTCCATTGGGAGTCCTGATTGCCACTCCTCCTGCTCCTCTTGCTCCACCAATCAGAGGGTGGCTAGCAGCATTTGGACTCTGTTAGCCCAGTGACTTCTGGGCTATGCCAGAAGCCACGCAGCAGATGCCACTCACCAGCTCCATGCAAAAAGGGATCATGAGAGGGCTCTACAGAAGCCAAATTCCCTCTACCCCCAGCTGATTGTTGCGGGACAAGCTACTTTTGCTCAATTGGGAGCCTTGATTGCTGCACCTCTTCTTCTGAACTGCTCCACCAATTGAAGGGTGGTTAGCAGCATTTGGACTCTGTTAGCCCAGTGACTCCTGGGCTATGCCAGAAGCCACGTGGCAGATGCCACTCACCAGCTCACTGCAAAGAGGGGTCATGAGGGGGCTCTACAGAAGCCGGCCTAAATTACCCCGCCCCCCGTTGATTGCCATGGGACTAGCTACTTTTGCTCTGTTGGAAGCCTTGATTGACGCTCCTCCTCCTCCAAACTGCTCCACCAATTGGAGGGCAGCTTCCTATATTTTACTGGTGACTACCAAGTGGCCCTTCTGCTTGCAGCCCTCGTGCAAAGGACAGCACAGTTGTCTGCCTCAAATCTGCCAGAGTTAGCCAGTAAGCAGCCAGGCTGCCGGCCAGTATGTTCCGATCTCCTCCAGTTTTCTACTGAACTGCAGTTCATGCATGGTCACAAAGCCAAGTGAAATATTAAATGCTACTGTGTATGTTGTTGCTGCTTTACTGCTAGTACAGCTACCTGTCTGTTCTGCCATAGCCTGCTCAATTGTTTCCACATTGAATATGCATGCTTGTCACAAAGCCAAAATTAAATGTTAAATGCTACTGTTTTGTTGCTGCTCTTCTACTGCTAGTTCAGCTACCCATCTGTTTCAGCCATAGCCTGCTTAATTGTTCCATGTTATAAAATATATCACATTGTATTGCTCTGCTATGGCTGCCTTCCCTCTTCCTTCTTCCCTTTACCTACTGTCATTTACACTAATCTCCCTATCTTGGGTCCCGCTATCTTTCTATCACTGTTCCCCTTCTCTCCCTTCCCCTCTGTTGCTTTCATACTTCCGGTTCCTCTTACTTATTGGCAACTGCAATTAACTCCCTATGGGTCCCCCTATCTTTCTTTCTCTGTGATGCTCCAATCCTTAGGAAGTTGGGGGTGCCAGAGCTACTGGCAACAATCCTGAATTATGCTTGCAAGAACTCAAAGACAGCTTACCTGAAGCTGTCAGGAAGGCAACTAGCTAAAATGTCAGCATGCTGTGCGAGACCCAGTTGGTATGTATGCTGTCTGCAGGCCACCTGGTCCCGCTTCAGAAACACCAGTGGGTGTCGATGGTAAATTTGTTTGGATACTTTTTTAGCTGTACAGTTCATTTGTCTCTATACACCTGCAGTTTTTGGCTTCGGGTAATTGCTTGCCCAACACCTTTTTGCTGCTAAATAAAGAAGACAGTCAAGCTTAAGGTAAGCTGTCTTTGAGGTTCTTACCAACTGACTCTTATTGGTTGTACAGCGTGTGCCGCATAATTTGGGATCAGTGCTGGTAGCCCTGGCACCCCCACCTCCCTTAGTGCTCTGTTCTCTGATTGTGAGCACCGGCCCAGAATTGGGCTAGTGAAGCCGAGAGCCCTTTCTACTTTTTGCATTTGTCCAGCTACTTCAACCCTTCCCAGCATATCCTTCCTCCCCCCTACCCCTGGTTGCTCTCACTCCTCCTCCTTCTTCTTTCCCTACTTATTGTCAGTTGCACTAACTCCCCATATTTGGTCCCTTATCTTTCCATCACTGTGCTACTCTCACTCAGCTCCCTTACTACCTGCCCCATTCCCTGCTTCTTGCATATCCATCCCTCCCACCTCTCCAACCCCCTGCTCTAGTTCTCTCATCATTTTTCCCCCTAGTTTGCCTGGCTAAGCCTGAGCTTCCCCTATAGTTGGTCTCTTTGATTCCATCTCCTTTCCAGATAAGCCATCCTCCCCCTTCTCAGTTCCACCTCTACTCCCCCTTGCAGTGTGCTTCCACTCCTACTCCCTTCTCCGTGTAAAGGTCTTTCCCCTCCTATTTATTATCAGTTCTGATTCTCATGCTCTTAAGTCTTTCTAATATGTTCCTTATCATCCTTTCTCTTCTTCCCCTCCTGTTTCCCCCTCACTTCCCTCCCTCCTACTGGCTTTCCTTTCCTCCTCCCTCCTTCTGCCTCCCTCTCCTTCTCCCCTCTCCTCCTCCTGCCTTTCCTCCTCTCCCCACCCCTTGGCCCCTGGTTGCTCCTCCCTGCCCCTCTTGCCTCCACCTTGAAACCCCAAGGCCTTTCCTCCCTCCTCCCTCCTCCCTCTCCTCACCCTCTCTCCCTCAAATGCCACATAAATGCATCTCTGACTCAGTTAAGTGCCTTATCATGTTACTGCTGCTAGTGGCAGGTAATATTGAACCCAATCCCAGCCCTGCTCACTCCCCTTCCACTTGTCTCCCCAAAGGGTTGAGAGTGGACCATATCAATGTCTGCAACCTTCTCCCAAAGATAGACCAACTGCAACCACTCATGGTTAAGCTTCAACCTGATGCATTATTAATCTTGGAGTCTTGACTATCCCCAAAATTCCTGATACTGCAGTCACCATCCCTGGGTACTCTCTC
Organism: Neoceratodus forsteri; assembly: GCA_016271365.2. Taxonomy (NCBI): domain Eukaryota; kingdom Metazoa; phylum Chordata; order Ceratodontiformes; family Ceratodontidae; genus Neoceratodus; species Neoceratodus forsteri. The sequence continues at coordinate 1,655,486,368 of CM028131.1, forward strand.
ACTCAGCAGGATCATTATAAGAGGGGTAGTGGTGTTGCCATCTACCTCTCCTCTACCATCCAGTCCATTTCTGTACTTTCTATCTCCTCCCCCTCTGCATATGAACTCCTCCTCCTCCTCCTCCTCCTCAAACTATCTCTCCCTTTCTCTGTCCCTATCTTTGTGGCTGGTGTCTATTGCTGCCCTGGCCTGTCCCCACCACCAGTCATTGAGCTCCTTACCTCTATCTTCACACATGCCTCGTCTGGTGAATTACTCATCCTTGGGGATTTTAATATACAGTAAACTGGCTCTCCCCCTCTCAGACTAAAATCTGTCAGAACATTAAGTCCCTTAATCTAACTCATTTGATCTCCGACCCAGCCCGTCATAATCATAAATCTCTTAACCACTCCTTACTGGACTGGGTTCTTACCTCCCACCCCCACTGCATCACAGATGCCAGCACCCTTCCTGATGCCCTTAGTGACCACCATATGGCTTACTGTGTGCGCAAATTACACCGTCCCAAAGCCTCTCCCAAACTCTTCCAGATCCGGTCCTTCTGGTCGCTGGACCTGACCCTCCCTCCATGCGGACTTGGCAGCAACCTACTGGTCTTCCATCTCTTCTGCCAGGTCCATCAATTATGCCATCAACTACTTTAATTCCAAATTCCAGTCCATCTGGGATCTGCATGCCCCCTCAGGAAAGCCAGGGTCCATAGTTCCCACTTCCCTTGGATCTCATCTGAATTACTGGCCTGCCTACATGCATGTGATCTTGCCTGGAAGGCTCATAAGTCCTTTTGCTCTCCTGCTGACTTACTCAAGTACCAAGCCCTTCGCAATGCTTGTACCAGAGCCACTAGGCTTGCTAAGGCTAAGTACTTCGCCTCTTCCTTCCAGAACAACATTAATTACTCCTCCAAATTCTGGAAAGTCATCCATGCCCTCTTCTCCCCCCCAACCCAATCCTCCTGCCAGGTCCTCAAGGTGGGTGACATTGCCATTTCTGATCCCCTCTCTATTGCCTCAGAGTTCAACTCATTCTTCACCTCCTGTGCCTCTACCCTTCTCTCTGCCCTCCCACCTAGCCCTCCCCTCTCCCCCATCCTACCACCACCCTGTCTCTCCCCTTCTTCTCTCCTATCACTCCTGCTGACACACTCAAAGCTCTCCTAGCTCTTAACCTTCTCAAGGGCAGGAGTCCTGAGAGGCACAACCCCAAACTTGTCCATCTCTGTGCCCTGGCCACTACCCTAACAATCACATCCCTTCTCAACCTCTCTTTCTACCTTGCCTCGCTCCCTGACTCTTGGAAACGTGTCACTGTCATATCCCCGCTCAAAGGTGACCCCTCCTGTCCTGGCAACTACTGTCCTATATCCCTGCTCTCTACTTTAGCTAAACTCCAAGAACACCTTGTGCTGTCTCAGCTCTTCCCCTTATTCTTCCTCTTTCTTCACCCCTTTCCAGTCTGGTTTCCATAAATCCCACTCCACCTCCTCTTTCTTCCTTCGACTTATGGACTCCATTCTCTCAGGCATGGACCAGGGCCTTGTCACCTCCGCCATCTTTATCAATTTGGCCAAAGCCTTCGAGCCCACTCCCTTCTCCTCAACAAACTTACAGCAGCGAGGCTCTCCAACTCAAACTACTAATTGGTTCTGCTTCTAACTTGAGGATAGAACTCAATCTGTTAGAACTGGAGACTCCTTATCCCCCCATCCCCCCCACTTCCTGTCAGCACTGGTGTCCCCCAAGGGTCTGTCCTTGGCCCACTATTCTTTTAGATCTTCCTGAATGACCTCCCCACTGCCTGCTCCTCTGCGTCCATCCACATGTACGCAGATGTTACAGTAATATTTGCCTCTGGTCCCCTCCCCACGTCCAACTTGATGGTCAGGCTTCAGCCGAACTTCAGCAATGTTCAGCACTGGTTCTGGTCAAATCAGCTATCCCTCAATGCCAAGAAAGTGGTCTCAATGACCTTTGGCATTAGCCAGAAGCTCATTATGCTCACTGCCCTCCCCTCCTTCCACACCTTAGATGGGACCATAATCATTGATGTTCCCACATTTGAGTACCTCGGGGTCTGGCTTAACCAGACATTTCAGAGCATGTGGATGCCAAACACATAAATCTTCACCCTAAAATCGGTGCATTATATAGGAATAGAGGTTCCATTTCTCTTATGGCTCACAGAGTTATTGTTCTGAAAATAATTCTCCCCATTTTCGACTATGGTGACATTGTCTACAGTACTGCTCCTAAGACCACCCTAGCCAGACTGGATTCCCTCTTTCACTCCTTCTGTTGCTTTGCCTTGGACTGTCCATCCCGCACCCACCATTTCTCTGTTTATTCCTCACTCTCTCTTCCCTCCCTTGAAGCCAGATGTCTCGCTCATTATACCTCCTTCATCTCTAAATACTGACTACACTCTCTCCCCTCTTACTTAACCTCTCTCCTTCCCCCCCTCCACCTTCTCTTACACCCTTTGCAACCCTGGCTACTGTTCCCTTGCACTCCCTTCAAGGAAATCCTTAACTGGCCAGGCTGCCTTCTCCTACCATTTCCCCAAACTATGGAATTATCTCCCCCAACCATCTGCTCTGCCTCTTCCCAGTGCTGACTCTCCTCTCTTCTCCATGATTCACTTCCCACTCCTGCAATTGTACCTGATACCTGCCCCTGTTCTGCTACTCACTACCTTCTACCTCTCCTCCTCCTCTTCCACTCTTTCTGAGCTACACTTGAATACCCCCCTCTTTTTCTACCTCCTCTAACAAGAAGCCCATATTCCTCCTGTTAACCCTCATTGCCTCTGCTCTTTGAATTGTATATTCCTTGGAAACCTACTGGATAACTTCTCTGCCTCTATCCTTGCATACATTGTACTGTGCACTTTAATTTGTATCTCCTTGATCCCACTGGACTGCAGTTTCTGCCTTATCCTTGCATACATTGCATAATTGCATAAACCGCCTTTTGTTTGTAGCTTAGTGTATACTTCTTAATTTTATGTTTTTACCTGCTATGTAATTATTGTAATTATTTTTCTGATTGTTATTCATTGCCCTCCTCTCCCCCCAACCCCAGGACACATCTGGAAATGAGTTGTATTAAGCTCAGTATGTCTTTCCTGGTGAAGCTTTTGAAGTACATAAATATAAATAAATAATATGGGTCTCAGTGTAATTGCATTTGACCTCAGCTTTTCTACACATAAGGTTTTTCTTTATTGACCAAATTATTTTAAAGAGCAACTATCATGCTCTCTTCTAAGTCCCCCAAGAAACACAAATATCCCTTACCTGTCCCCAAATTAAATCCTGCAAAAAATTCTTTTCAGAAATGTCCCCATTTTGGAAGGGAAGGGATCTTATTTTTGCTCCATGGAGCTCTGCTGAACTGATCCCTTCCACTTCCTGGTAACTGTGCCTCAACTGATCATGATCCACCCCACGCTACCTCATTTTGTGACATCACTATTTGAGTAGAGCGAGGTGGCGATCCATTAGCAGATAGGGCTGTTTAAAAGTTACATTTGGGTAGTTTAGATGGTCGTTGGAATAAATCATGGCCACTGCTTAACTAAAAGGCCCTTGTTGGTTAAGCGGTGGCCATGATTTTGACAACCATCTAAACTACCCAAATTTACAAAATAGCCCCTCAAGTCATGGATGCCCACTCCCGCAGTACTCAAATAGTGATGTCACAAAATGCGGTAGCGTGAGAGGATCAGGGTGGATCAGTCGAGGCACAGGTACCAGGAAGTGGAAGGGATCAGCTCGGTAGAGCTCCATGGAGCAAAAATACGATCTCTTCCCTTCCAAAATGGGGACGTTTCTGAAAATAATTTTTTGCAGGATTTAATTTGGGGGCAGGTAAAGGATATTTGTGTTTCTTGGGGGCACCAGGTAGAAAGTTGCTCTTTAATAGCCTTTGAAATAGCAGCTGTACATTGGGCTGCTTGATTAAAGTTTTTTGTTAATAATGATCCCCAAATCACACTAATTTTCCATAACTTTAATCACTGTTTTGTCTAATGGATAAGAATCCAGGATGGTCTGTTTCCCTAGATGTAAAATGCAACATTTTTTGGAATTAAACTGCATTCCCCATTTGTGAGTCAACCTGAAAGTTTTGTCAAGGTCTGGTTGAATTGACTCTTATTTCTTCTATTTTGCTTATGTTGCCAGTGAGTTTTGTGTCATCTACATATTTACTAGTCCAATTTAGAACATTACTACACATGTTGAAAAACGAAGAAGTATAGGGCCCAGGCATGCCACTGGTGACAACACCCATGTGTGAGAAGTGGCCATTTATACATGCTCTCTGTGATCTGCTTGCCAATCTGTTGGGGACCCAATGGATGATGTTGGGATTAATGTTGAGGTTAGTTTCTAAATTACTGCCCAATGAAGCATGGAATCAAAAGCTTTCGAGATATCTAGATATATGCAGTCTAAAGGTTTACTTTTGTACAGTGCCTTTGATACTTTTCCATAAAAACAAAGGAGGTGTGTTAACACATGACCTCCCACTCATAAATCCATGCTGGTTCATATAATTTTTTTTCTGGTTTCTTGTGGTTGTTCTATTATTTTGTCTTTTATGATGAATTCTAGTAACTTGCCTGGGGCAGAAGACAAACGTATTGGGTGAGAGTTATGATGGTCATGTTTATTTCCCTTTTTTGTGGACTGGTATAATACTGGCAGTCTGCCAAGCCCTGGAAACTTGACCCTTCATAATGGAAGCTTGGATTAATACGTTTAAAGAGCATATGATCTGATTTGTCAGTATTTATAACATTTGTTGCAAAATGTCATCAGGTCCAGCTACACTTTGTTTTTTTCAGATTATTTAGTTTCTTGAACATTTCTTCTTCTTTTATTTAAATGGGATTTGAATTTGCAGTAGTTAGCGTACCTGCCAATAGTACTGGTTTTGAAAACACAGAGCAAAAGAACTTGTAAAAGTATTTGCGATGGGAATTGGGCTGGTTATTTGTTTGTCACTATTATTGATAGTGCATATTTAATTATTAGAATTTTCTAAATAATTTATATGCTGGTCTGCCGGCACAGCAGAAAAGTTTACCACTGTGACGCGGGCACCCTGGGTTCAGGAACAGACTCGAGACACTCAAGGGCCAGTTGGGGCAGGGGTGGATTGAGTGGCCATGGCACACTCTCCACGTTTGGGGGGAAGGGGTAGAGTGACTTCGGTCTGGCGCTCCCAGGTGGCCACGGGAAGCACTGATACTGGAGCACTGGCTAGAGCCATTCCAGGGAGAGCATGTTGGATGCATGATGTGGCTATGTCACGGTGTCCAACAGATCCCCCTCTCCCCATAATACAGTACCAGAAGAAAAATCCTCTGGCACGCTAATGATGCCTCTCACCTGTGGTGACCCAGTGTCCCCATCTATCCATTACCTAGTGCCCCCAGAGTTAGTGCTGGGGGACTCTGGGGGCTTCACCCTGTGGGGTAATCCAGGGGACACTGAGATGGATGGACGCCTGGGCTCACTCGCAGGGCAGGGCGGCTGAAGGGGGGGATCCAGCACCGGAAAAAAAAAAAAATACCAAGTAAAAAAAAAAAAATTTATAGAACTGTAGAATGCCTTCATATTTTTATGATGAGTTTGTTGCCATTTTTAGTTCCAGTGTATGTCGTACCAGTTTAACTTTGTTGTTGCATTTTTTTAGTATGGTTTTGTAATTTGTCCAAGACTCATTTGTTTTATTTCTAATGTAATGAATATACAGTTTTCTTTTCTAATTAGTTTTTTGTTTGTTTATTTATTGTGCCATTTAGGTTTAATACTGTGGCTGCTGTATTTTTTTTAAAATGTTTATTACATATTGTAGTTGTGACTATATATCTGCAGCCATGTGCTATCAACTGTTTTATTTTTGAGCACTGTTTCTCAGTTCATTTTGTTGATGTCTTGGTGAATATATTCAGTGTCTGCTGATTTGCACAAATTTATTTCTCTACACTTCTTTATACTAATTTTCATCTATAGTGAATGTTTTACTATTATGGTCACTCTCCCCAAGTAACTTTCCAACTAAACAATTTGATATATTAATATTTCGAAGCTCAGTACAATGTTAAGTACTGTATGTTTTCTCCCCAGTGGGTGTTTTAACCTGTTGTGTTAGGTTGAGTTCATACACATATTTAAGAGATCCTTGCTATGGCTGTGTATGGCGGAGTTTGATGTCCAACAGATGTCCTCATAATGTATATCTCACAAGAACAAAACATCTCTGAGGTTGCAAGCATTTTCCATTTTGGTGTTTATGGTTTCATTTATAAGTCTTGTAGTATTTGGTAGTCGATAACACAGACCAATAATTTTGTTTCTGGTAGAATTGTTCATTATTTTTAGCCATAAAGTTTCTGTTGCTTCCTGACATGTTTTCATTTTGCTTGAGATGTTGTAACTGTGATTTTATCTGAAATGTTTGCGGCAATGCCTCCTCCCTTTTTATGCTCTTGATCGAGCCTGAATAATGGTGCCACCTCATGTTTTTTTGCCATTGGTCTACAGGTCACCATCATGTTTCAATTATAAGGGCAAGATCAATTTTTCCTTCCGTTGTTAATCTAGCCTTTAGTTCATCCAGTTTGTTATTTAGGTGTCTAGCATTGCACATAAAGCTTTTTATAGTGTTGGTAGATTTATTTTTTTGATTTGTTGTTATGTGAAACAATTGGTCTATGTTGGTTCCCCAACCCCATTCAAATCAGTTTAAATGCTCAGAAGGTAGTTTTTTTATTAAATAGTTTCCCAAGTATGTTGGCTCCTGTTTGACTAAAATGGAGACCATCTTTGGCATATAGGGGGCTTCTCCCATGAAAGCTATCCCATGTGTTCAAAAAAGTAAAGCCATCCCTATTGCACCAGTTTTGTAATCTGGTATTAATACATACTGTTTTATTTTTTCTGGGTTCCCCCTGAGAACGAGGAGTATACCCGATATCAGTGGTGTACCCCCCACAAACAATATCCCTTCCTAGTTCTATTAATTCTTCACATATGTCTTTTTCATGGTCTCTGCCTATATTGTTAACACCAACATGGACTGTTACTATTGGGATGGCACTGCAGTTATTCAGTAATTTAGGTTGGTGGGTCTGAATGTTGCTTGTTTTTGTCCTGGTAAACAAGTCACCATTTGGTTCATTTTATCCTTTCTACACATGATGGTGTCACAGTGTCTTATTATGGAGTTCCCAACGACGATTATTTTCCTGGTGATGTCAGTTATTTCAGTATTTTTCACTAAGCATATATTTGGGGGTGGTTTATCCTCTGATAAGGCTGCACATTTGTTAGCTAGTGGAACTTCATGACTGCTTACCTCTGCCCTTCTACCTTTCTTGGATTTTTTATTATAAGTAATCTGGTGCCACTCATTTGGTCTGAAGTGTCTAGGTCTTCTGTACCCTTTTTGTTTCTGTTTTCTTCACAATAGTCTATACCAGAAATGTCCCCCTTCTCCCTTGACCTTTTCTTGGTTTTCTTCCGATGAGTATATGAGAAACAAAATAAGCTAATGTTCAATCCCCTACCCCTTCAATTTATCCATTAATTCTAAAAGAAGAATATATCTATATAAAATATCCACGTTTGAAACATGATAACACATGTAACATTCTTAGCTATATAAGATAAGGCCAATAACAACCATCACCAATGCAAGAATTCCCAATTGATGTGATGTAAGGAAAATAATTTAGTAATCTAGATATCCAGGGAGATGCTAGAAACTCAGCCAGCAATGCAGAAGTTAACTTGTTCACCACAGATATCTATAACTGGTGGATCATTCCCTAATTAGTTCCTGGTGGATCAAACTGGGGCAGGAGGGAAACAGACCCCTCAAAAAACAATGGCCCTGGACCTCAAGGGGGCAGGGTTTGGGAAGATGCAGCAACTAATTAGGGAATGATTGGTAGCTGTAGACCAGATAGAGGGGTTGAAAGAACACTGGAGCAGGATCAAGAGGTCACTCCTGGAGGTGACCTAAGTATGTACAAAAAGGGTAATCAAAAGTTGCAAGCACAAAATTTATGTATTCATTTGAAAGCTGGTGACTGGGAGAGGCACACTGAGCTGAAGTTAATTTCTCAGCTGCGACCCAGGGGGAAGGGGACATGGGATATGGAAATTATATTACACAGTCACATTTCACAGTTACAGCAAAGTGTAATGAGAATAACATGACAAAACCAGATACAAGTGCCAGCAAAGCCCCAGTACAAGAATTCAAACAAAAGGCTGATCTGTTTCTTGAAGAGGATGAAAGAGGCTGTACAGACTAAAAGAAGGACCTTCACTGAGTACAACAGGAACATGAGGGAAGAAGCCTGGTAGGAGTATCAGGCTAAACTCAAAGAGCATGTTTGGAGGTCTGGCAGGCAAAGGCAGACATGGAACTGTAGACTGCCAGGGGTATCACCAGCAGAAGAAGAGAGGTGGCGCTGCCACTGTTTAGATCACTGGTGAGACCCCACCTGGAGTATTGTGTCTAGCTCTGGTGACCACATCTCAAGAAGGACATAGACAGGGTGGAGGTTGCCCAGAGGAGGGCAACTAAAATGGTACAGGGTTTGCATCAGAAATCATATTAGGACAGACTTAAGGAACTAAATATGTATACCTTGGAAGAATGGAGGGAGGGGGGGTTATGGGGGATATGAGGGATATGAGGGGGGATATGATAAAGACCTTTAAATATCTCATGGGGGTAAATAAGGTACAGGAGGGAAGTATGTTTCAGATGAAAAGGTGCCCGAGAACAAGGGGACATGCAATGAAGATGGAAGGTGGAAACTTTAGAGGGGATGCAAGGATGTACTTCTTCACTGAAAGAGTGGTGGATGCCTGAAACAGTCTTACAGTGGAGGTAGTGGGGCCAAAACAGTGGTGGGCTTCAAGCATGAATGGAACAGGCACAACAGAATCTTAGTTGGGAAATGGGGGTTATAGCTGGAGATCACGTAGGGTCTGCAGTGAAAGTATAGGCAGGTAAAAAAAGGGGCAGATGAGGTGAACCAAGCAGTCCATATCTGCTGACAAATTCTAAAAAAGAATTGTTCAGGTAATTAGGGGGAAAAAAGGAAAACAAGGGGGATTGTTAGGCTAGCTGAGGGGGAAGGATTGTGGAGGATGATGACCAGAAGGCATATGTACTAAACAATTACTTTTTCTCAATATTCACTGTAGAGAACAATGGTCCTCTGCTGGAGAGTGGTATCAAGGCCATCACAGAGGTGTTACAGGAAATGGGCAGAGTACAGATCTTAGTGGGCAGGGCACAAAAGGGACTAGACGCTGTCAGGGTAAACAAGGCAACAGGTCCAGATGGCCTGCACCTTCGAGTGGTAAAGGGAATTGGCCACAGTATTGACAGTATCATTAACTCACTTATTCAATGAATCACTGCAGTTCAGAGTGCTGCCAGTGGAGTGGAGATCTGCCGACATAGTACCCCTCCAGAAGGGGAAGGGGAATCCAGGCAACTATGGGCCTGTCAGCCTTACTTCCATCATAGGTAAGCTGATGGAGACCATAGTGAAGGAAAGTTTGGTGGCTTACATACAGGATAATGGACTACAGGATGAAAAGCATCATTGGTTTGTGTCAGGGAGGTCTTGCCAGGCCAACTCGATACTATTTTTCGATTGAATCACCAAGGTGCTAACAGTGGACCGGCAGAAGATCTGCTCTACTTTGACTTCAGCAAGGCCTGTGATTTGGTACGACAGAGGAGGCTGCTAAAGAAGTTGGAGGACTTGGGAGTGGAGCTGAGTTTAGTTAGGTGGGTAGGAGATTGAATAAGGGGAAGTAGCAAAGAGAATTGGTTAACAATGCTAAATCAGGGGACAGAGAGGTCACGAGAGGAAAGCCGCAGGGATTGGTCATGGGACCTAACCTATTTAACATGTTCACAAGTGACACTGGCGGGGTATGCAGGGAAAGTTATATCTCTTTGCTGATGACCTAAAGCTATGGCGCTAGTTGGATCATGAAGAAGCAGTTTGGGGGCTCCAGAAGAACAAAGAGAAACTACAGACATGGTCTAAGCTCTGGCAGCTGAGGTTCAGTACCAAGAAGGCAAAGTAACACACCTAGGTAGACAAGATCCATGCACAGAATACCACGAGGGAGGAGTTAGACTGGCCACTTCAACAGAGGAGAGAGAGAGAGAAATCTGGGGGTCATAATCAGTGACTTTCTTAAGCAAACAAGTCATTGCCACAACACATACAGCAAGGCATCAAGGATGCTGGGTTGTATAGGGAGGGATTTTGGCAGTAGGAGATGCAAGGTGATTCTGTCACTGTACTGATCCCTGGTGAGATTTCATCTGGAGTGCTGTGCCTGATTTTGGAGCCCTCACTTGAGGAATGACATTGACAGACTAGCATCGACACAGCAAAGGGTCACCAAGATATTCCAAAGCTAGCAAGGTAGATCCTATAAGGAATGGTCGGAGGCCTTAAACATGTATTCTCTGGAGGCCAGACAGGAGTGGGGGAGATATGATTGAAACAGAGAAGTTTCACAGGGGTATAAACTAGGCAAACAATGAGGCCCTCTTTATAAGAAATAGGGATGCAGTTACTAGGAGGCATAACTGGAGGTTGGTGGGGGACAAATTCAGGAGAAACTTGAGAAAGTTCTACTTTACTGAGAGAGTGTTGGAACTGTGGAACACACTGCTAGTGGAGGTCAAGTCAGCTACCCTTCAGTGGGTTTAAACCCAGTTGGAACATGGCAAGGGGATTCATAATCCTCAAGGGGGGGCAGGAAGAGTTTGAGGGGTTGGGTAGGTGGGGAGAGATACAGCCAACCAGGGTAGTAGTAGGTTGTCAGGGTGAGATGATATAGTATAAGTAAACTCGATGGACCTTGGGCTTCCTACTGGCATCAAATTCAAAATAATGCTAAGGTTTGGCAATTACAGTCTTGCTGTTATTGTTGTTAGAGGTCTGTTAGTTACTCCTTTGTTACTTAGCAAACCATGAGAATTTAAATATGATCATAATTACTGGTTTAACTCCCCAAACCTCTTTATGTACTAGCTCCTAATTCTTTTGGCACAGAAATGCTGCAAGGTTGAGTACTTGAAATTCGGTGGTTACGTCTTTAAATAGGCAACTACTACAAAAATAAAATTAAGACAAGACAATTATCCTTTTCGTTTATCAGCAAGCCTTGCTAAGTAGTGAAGCCTTGCTCCTGCCTGCATTGTATTGGTTGCTGGAAGACAGAAAAGAGGGAGAGCAGAGCAGAGCAGAACACTCCCTCTTAAACCCCTTCATGCTCCTCCCACCAGCCGCATGACCCCCCCACTCTGGATTCTCCCCTTTGGCCTGTTTCTAACAAGGCCCCCAAGTATCCACCCTGGGAACCATGGGCATGGGGGGGCATAAAGGACTGTCCCTCTGTTAGGCTAAGTGGAAGAGGGGTCCTACCCTAAATCCAAGGAAGGTGATGGAGCAGGTCATCCGTCAAAGCCCATTTGCCGCAATTCTTTGCAGAATGGGAATTATCTTAATATATTGGTTGATTTGATTTAATTATTTGGTAAACCAGGAACATTTTACTGGGTTGCAAGTCCCCATTCTAGCAACAAGAGTATATTTATGATGCCATACAATTTATAAAACTTCACTTTCCAAAATTTGTAAGAGTTTGTAGTAAATTTTGCAAGAAAAGTTCAACACAAATTGTGCGAGGTGGGCCTGAGTTGTACATTGAAAGCTACATCTGAAGGTGTTCCCAAGGAAAAATATTGTAAAGAGACCATAAACAATTAAATGTATTTCATTATTGTGCTTCTTGTGTGCCTGGTACTGGTTTGATGTCCCAGTTCCTCACAGTAAGAGACCCTCCAAGCTTGTCTCTGGCAGGGAACTAAGGAGCAAGGTAGACACCCTCATTTTATAGGCACCAGTGTTGCACATCATCATGTGGGCCCCCAGCTAGCAAAAGTATCCAAGTGGTCCTAACATCGATGGCTTACAGTTTCAAAGGTGTAGCCCAATGGAGGAGATTCTCTTGAAGATCTATTGTTATGGTGAGTAACTGTTCTTTATAGAAATCAATCTTTATTGCCTGTGCAAAACAACATAACAGTCCATTATTAGTGTGTATCTTGTGTGTGTGTATCTTGAATAAATATGCTTTTGGAATTTCAATTCCTAGATATTCCTTTCAAGTATCTTTAAAAATTGCTTAGTGCTGACCTCAAATTGAAATTCATTCATGGTTCCAAAAAGATTTTTTGGTTTACAATTTGGCTCTGAGGTAATAGTGCACTTGGCCTCTTCTGGAAGGTTTAGAGAGCCCACCACCCCCAATTTTGGAGTTTTTTTGTTCTTTGAGTCCATTATTTGTATAGGATGTGAAACACTGATATCAATATGTTGGGTAAACCCAGTCAGTCCAGTATATATATATATATATATATATATATTAATTTATTTAGATATTTATTTATTCATTCATTTATTTATTTAAAATCTGATAACTGGAAAAGGCAAGCTGATCCGAGGCTCATTTACATGTGCGATCCGATTAAGGGGGAGATGGAGCAAAACAGCAGTAGACAACAGCAAAGCAGCATCTGAACAGACAGACAAGCAATGTGTTACAATAATAGAATAAAGACAATCTGCATGTACCACAATTAAACAAAGTGCAGTGAACTTTAGCAGTGCTTAGAATCATGACCAAAAACTTGTATGGGTTAAAAATCAGGACTTCAAGGGTAACTGGAAAAAGGGTAGCAGGAGCAAATGGGAGTGGACTGATGTTTCAGCAGGCATTATATATCAAAAAAGCAAAACAAAAGCAGCTACAAGCCACACAACTAGAGAAACTAGTTGAAGAACCACAGACCCTCACTTCCACCACAGTGATTTATCACCGCTCATTCAGATCATTACTGTGGGAATATTTTTTATTGATCTATCAGCTGAGGCAACTCACATTTTTTTAATTACTAAATATATGCGCCCACTCCTGGAGGCTCTGGGCGCTACAAAACATCACAACTTTACCGGCAGGACATGAACAGTGAGATGACAATACAAATTACCCACACTATTAAAATGAAAAGAAATGACTAAATAAATGAAGTCTAATGAAGATGTATCAAGAAACTGTATATGTTGTTCATGTTTTCAGACTTTATGTTTTCATGTCTTCTGTGCTCATTCTGAGTGTAGAGACCACAACAGTCCTGTACCACAGCTAAGGCACCTCCCAATTTTTTTGAATATGAAGATGAATTACTAGTAAATATTTTACAATAATAATAATTTATGACGGCATTGCAAGCTACAGTACTTTATTAATGCACGTAAAGAAACCTTGCTCACGTACCCCAGCACTGAAACTCAAGCTGCAGTCCTGGATTAAAGTGCCATTTTATTCAAATAATGTGCAGCAAACAGTGGGAGCATCACAGCCAGCACAACCAAAGCCTCAATGTTTTGCACAGCTGAGCTCTGTCAAGCGACAGGGCTGCCCCGTGCTGAATGACTATTTATATCATAACATTTATATGTACGGCAGCAGGTGGAAAAAAGAGGGTAGTGGTTGAAAGTACAATCAGTAATAGTGCAGAGATAAAAACAATATGACACAGTTTTCAGACACAGATACAAATGTTAATACAACTCGTACCATTTGATATAGAGCATGAGGTCGCTGGAGGCAGATATGGCAAAACATCTAGGAAAGTAGGAAAAGAACAAGTTGGCTTATTATCAATTAATATTAGTCAGGCACATTTTGATATAATAGCTACTTGTAATTACAAAATGGGGCTATGTCTGTCTTATCATTTAGGCCTGAGGTAGCCCATAGCTTAAATATCCAAAAGCCCTCGTTTCGTGACAAGGCTGCCATAACATCCACCCTTGTTAGACTCAAAGTAGCTTTTTTTTTATACCCACAAAGGACCATTTATGGATACTTTGATCCTGAGAGTGATGCGTACAGGCAGCTGAGGCATAGTCCATACTGTCTTGTGTAACTGCCTTTACATGGCTGCTCACTCTTTCCTTGAGCTTTCTCTTTGTCCTGCCCACATAGTAGGCATTGCATATGCAGGTAGACAGGTTCTGAAGGAACTGTCAATTAAATAAAAGTTCCATGGGTAATCTGCTATCTTGATAATCCTCCAATGTTCAATGTGCGGAGACGGAGCATGTGTGAAAATTCCATACATGTACTAAGTTGCCCCAACTCTGGTAAAAAAAACATATGCTCCAGACCAGATGTTCATTCTTCTTATTTATTAATCATAAATACCCCAACGTTTCACCAGAATCTGGCTTCTTCTGGGGGAACTTTTTAAGAAGTTTTTATCTGGCTCCAAACGCCACCATTGATTCCAAACTGCTTACAAATGATCACCAGTGTTACGCAACTGCATCTCATATTGTAATTTGAAAGTTATATCTCCTGTATATCGTTATCTATAAAGCATTGTAGTAGCTATCTCCGAAGAGATATTTCAGTCAATTCTTAGCTTGAATTAAATTTCTTTTATAGAGGGGCAGCACTAGTTCCACTCTTAAATTTTAATATTATTACTTGGAATTCTGTAGCGCTTTTGACTTGATGCCCCGCAACTGGTTGGTGAAAAAACTGAGGCATGTAGTGATAGGTGACAAATTGACTAGGAGGGTGGGCAACTGACCTAGAGACAGGGCTGAGAGGATGGGGAGAGGTTGGCAGTGAGATGGGTGACACAGGGTGTGCTGCAGGGGGTCAGTCCAAGGCCTGGTGCTTTTCAACATGTTCATATGTGACACAGGAGAGTCCATATTGGGTAGAATGTCACTGTTTGCTGACAACACCAAAATATGTGGCAAAGAGGACAGTGAGGAAGTTGTCAGATAAATGAAGGTGGATTTTGCCAAATTGGAGAAATGGTCCAGGGTCTAGTAGCTGTGATTCAATGCCGAAAAAGGGAAGGTTAATCTCTTGGGAAGAAAAGTTCCTAACACTGAATAATGGTTGGCGGGAGTCCACCTGGAGCACAAAACAGAAGACAGCAGAATGAAAGTAATTCTGCTGTGTGCGGATCACTGGTCAGACTCCATCTGGAGTACTGTGCCCAGTTCTAGAGCCCACATCTAAAAAAAGACAGACACTACCTGGAGGCCATTCAGAGTAGAGCAACTAAGATGATCCATGGCCAGCAGGGGCAATCCTAAGAAGGAAGGTTGGAAGAACTCAACATGCACTCTCTGGAGACTAGATGAGAACGGGAGGTCATGATTGAAACTTTCAAGTATCTAAAGGGTATCAAACATTCAAACAAATGTAGCCAGAAGAATAAGGCCATTTGGTTTATCTAGTCTGCTTGTATTGCAGGGTCCCTAGCTTAAGCTACTGACCGCCCCAATCTTCCCATCCTGTGCATTTGCCCTTCCCATGACCCCTACTTTCCCCTTTTTTCTATTCCAGCCTCTCTTGAAGCTGTCCACCGTCTTCAACGAGATCACCTCTTCTGGCAGTGCATTCCAACTGGCCACCACCATCTCCATGAAGAAGTGCTTCCTAACCTCCCTCCTAAACTCCCCCACCCTCCAGCTTAAGACTGTGTCCCCTCATGTTTTTGGTTGCCACTTAGCTTAAAGAAACCCTCACTATCCACCCTAGTTATACCTTTCAAGTACTTGAAGGTCTCAATCATGTCCCCTCTCTCCCTCTTCTCCTCCAGCGAGTACATGTTTAGGGCCTCCAACCTCTCTTCGTATGCTTTATCCTACTGATCCACAGTCATCTTTGTTGCCCTCCTCTGGACTGTCTCCAGCAGATTAATGTCCTTTAAGGTGTAGGCACCAGTACTGTACTCCATACGCCAAATGTGGCCTCACCAGCAACCTGTACAAGGGCAGTATAACCTCTTCTTGTTCCTGCACTGTGTGGAATGCTTCAGGTCGCTAATGATCGTCACTCCCAGATCCTTCTCCTCCTCTGTTGCAATTACCCAGCCCCTCCCAGGTAGTACTCCATCCTAGGATTCTTGGCTCCAATGTGCATAACTTTGCACTCCTTGGCATTGAAACTAAGCTGCCAAATCACGGACCACTTCTCAAGCTTTTTCAGATCATCCTGTAGGTCCTGTTCAGCTGTGTCCACCCCCCCACAAAGCTTGGTGTTGTCCATGATGAGGCACATTTTGCCCTAAATGCTATCCCCAATTTAACTGATGAAGACATTGAACAACACGGGTCACAGCATTGAGCCCTGCGGGACACCACTGATACTTCTTTGGTGCTAAATAACTCCCCACCACCACCACCCTCTTGTTCCTGTTCCTCAGCCAACTTTACACCCATCTAGTCATCTTCTCCCCAACCCCAAGGTCTGTCAACTTCCTGATCAACCTCTTTTGGGGTACAGAGTCAAAGGCCTTACTGAAGTCAAGACGAAGGATACCACTTGGCTCCTGTCTATTGTCTAAGTTATCCAGTCAAAGAAGTCAATCAGATTCATTTGATATGCTCTCCCTCCCAGAAACCCATGCTGCCTTGCATCCTGGAGACCATACTCCTCTAGATACTCTATCAACCTTTCCTTAAAGGGACACTGTCGACCCTTTTTGCATCATTATTTCTAGCTGAAATCCCACATTGTATGATTGTTTACCTCCTCTAACACTCATAGAAGTTGTTGGCTGTTTTATATGCTTCCTTTCTTAGTCACACCGAAATGCATGGGAATTGTGCAATTATATCCAACTTTGTTTTGCTTCCAAGCCTTGACCTATTTGTAGTGCATACATCCTGAACATTTGGAACACTCCCAAACAGTGCAGTCGCCCATGGCACCACTCTCCTCTCCTCTCCTCCCACTGCATCATGAGTGACTAGAATGTGCTAGTGGTGTTCCTAAGTCCAGGAAAGATGTAATGAAAGTATTTCAAAGAATGTAAACAGATCCATTTTTGTGTGGTAACACCGGTATGGTGGCAGTCTGTTTTTTCAGTTTTAAAAAGAAAAAAAGAATCAGAATCAAACTACCAGCCACATCAGCACTCTC
Organism: Neoceratodus forsteri; assembly: GCA_016271365.2. Lineage (NCBI taxonomy): Eukaryota > Metazoa > Chordata > Ceratodontiformes > Ceratodontidae > Neoceratodus > Neoceratodus forsteri. The sequence continues at coordinate 1,655,503,454 of CM028131.1, forward strand.
TACAAAATGTAAGCAATCATAAAACATGTTTTTTAAACTAGAGGCACTTTGAGGCCTAAAGAGGTTGACAATGTCCCTTTAAGTATGGTCTCCAAGAGCTTGCACATAGTTGAGGTCAGACTGACTGGTCTGTAATTCCCTGGGTCATCCTTGGGACCGCTGTAATGCAGGGGCACCACATGTGCCATTCTCCAGTCCTGTGGTACCATGCCCGAATCCAGTGAACTAATGAACAGGTCTGCCAGTGCCCCCCAAGCTCCCCTGCCAGTTCCCTTAGCATTCTAGGGTACATGCCGTCTGGGCCTGGTGATTTGCCCACCTTCAGTGCTAGCATCTCCTCCCTCACCCTATCCTCCTCTACCACCACAGCCATGCTACCTCCTGTTGCTCTCCTCCCCCATCTAGGCACTGGCTCATCTTTCTCCCTGGTGAAAATGGAACAGAAGTATTCATTCAGTACCTCTGCTTTTCCCCTGTTCTGCTCCACTCACCTATCTCCTTTCCAAAGCCTCTCCACTCACCTATCCCCTTTCCAAAGCCTAACAGTCCCATCCTTCCTGTTCCTTTTTTTGCTTATATAGTGAAGAAATGCCTTCTTCATCTTCTTAATTCTCTCAGCTATCTGCAGTTCCTTCTGTGCCTTAGCCCGCCAGACTACCTTACTTGCCACACTGTCCAGCCTTACTTGCCACACTGGCCAGCCTATTCTCACTATCCACCTCTCTGCTGGTCTTTCTCAATATCCTATAGACCAACAGTTTTCAAACTGTGTCATAGTGAGCCTCCCCTAAGCCACGGAAAAGATCTTGAGCCTCCCCCAAAATACTGAAATATTTTTGGGCCTCCCCATAGAAAAATAGCCTACTTTTCACAGGTACATCAGGAATAAATTGAAACCTCTTTGCATAGCTGGCTCTCATGTTAAGCTTATTGTAACCCCCCCCTCCCAACAGGACAACCTACTTGCTCCAATATTTTGACTCTCGGACCATTGTTACCCCTTACTGCCATACCTTCATGGATCAGATTACTTTCCATTTGCCCTCTAACTGGAATAACCTTCCTGATGACCTCTGCCTCTCCCCCTGCTCTTAAGCAACTTTTCAGGGATCATTTTTCTCCCTCCTGCTCTTATTCCTAGTACCTGTATGGTTAACTCTTGTATTTGGACAGTTCTGCTGCCAGTCTAATTGATCAATTGTTCCTTACATTGTTAGTTTATTGTAAATTTGTTTGCACTTTTATTTGTTTTGTATTGCTCGGGTGTTTTGCAGTTACATTCTGAACTGTAATCTCTCACTACCCTTCCCTGGGTACACCTGATATAAGCCATGGCTCAGTGTACAGTACCTTCCCTGGTCACAGACTTGTGAATAAATACATAAATTCACCTACTATTATTATCCTCTTTCAGTTTGCCTTATCCCTTCACACAAAATCTATAAAGCTCAAAAGTGATATATAATACTTTTTTAAGACTTGCTTGAGCCTCCCCGGAACAGGTTGGGGCCTCCCCAGAGAGGCTGGCCTCACCATTTGAGAACCCCTGCTATAGACTAACCTCTTGTCCCTCTCAGTCTTGGTGACCTCAGAACTGAACCAGCTGGGTGCTCTGGCCCTTGAGTTCTCCCCCTTATGCCTAACACACTTCTTTGTTGCAACCATTATTCCATCCTTAATGATGGATCACTTTTGGTCTACCCCCATATCGGCTCTGATGCCCGCCGGGTGCCTCCTTAGCACCTCGCCCATCTTCCCGAACTCTGCCCTCCTAAAATCCAGGACTTCGGTCTTAGTGGGGATGTTGTCCCTGCCCATGGGCAACTGGAACCACACTGTGCGATGGTCACGTCCACCCAGGGGCTCCCTGACCATTATTTCTTGTACATGCTCCCCATTTGTGAGCACTAGATCAAGGTTTGCCCCCTCCCTAGTGGGTTCTGTGATGCCCTGTGTCAGAAATCCACTCTGCAACCCTTATAGTATCACCTGACTCCTGGCACATGTTGCGGACGGTACGCTCCAGTCAACCTTGGCCAGGTTGAAATCCCACACTATTACCACCCCACCTTTCCCTGCAGCTTCCAATATTTGTGAGCTCACATCCCTGTCCCTTCCCCTTCCTGGTTGGGTGGTCTGTAAACCACCCCCAACTGCATCTTTCTCCTTCTGTTGGACTGTAACTGAACCCACAATGCCTCCGCCCTTCCATCCTCTGACTCCTCCCTTGTATCAACAGAGTGGACTGCCAGGGGTTGTTCAGGCTCAAGGATGGCAACTTCATGAGAGGGTACAACCTGAATCTAGAGCAGGGCAAATTCAGAAGAGACATGAGGAAATACTTCTGCACTGAGAAGGTGGTGCAAAAATGGAACATCCTGTCACAGGGACTGGTTAGTGTGCAGATATGGTGAACATGTTTAAGCACAGATGGGACTTTGTCATGGGCATCAGAAGGGAGCACATAGTGTATGTGTGTGGAGGGGGGTAGTGGAAGCTAACCTTAAATGGGGTGAGGGACCGATAGCGGAGGGAATTATCAAAGCAGATATGGTCAGACCAGTGCTCAACTGGCACTGGACCTTAGGTAGGGACCGGACAGACAGATGGATCAATGGTCATTATCTGCTCATATTGTCTATGTTTCTGTGTTTACGAGAATTTCACCTCTAGTGGCACAACACAAATGTTTCCAGCTGTCCTTCTTAACCATGGCCCCAGTTACAAAAACAAAAACCAAAAACAACAAATAGAACTGGATTCCAGTTTTATTTTATTATTTCTAGCTGCGGTATTAAAGCTCACGTCTCATGTTCAGACATTCTCACTACTTTCCCAGAGTCATTATCACTCATGTCATGTTCACATCATGCTCATGATTAATAATAAAACATTAATACCGACAGAAAAAATAACAGAATAAAAGTAATACTAGGGGTGGACGGATAGCAAACATTTGCCATATATTGGATCCAGATATCCCCAGGGCACTATCCAACCGGGTTTGGGTATTTACTGGGTTGGATAAGTGAATGATGTGCCATGACAATATAGAACAATCTAACTAATCTCAATAGGAAACAGCATGGGTAACATATATAAATGTGTATTCACACTCCATAAAAACAATAAACTCTCATTTTATTGAGCATTCAAGCACAGGATGAAATGCATAATCATATTTGCATAGTAGGTAAAATACACCCTATTTAAAAACAATAAGCATTTCTCTGACTCGAGCTTGGTATCGCTTTATTAAATTAACAATCCAACTAATCTAAATCGAAAACAGCACGGGTAACAGTTTATGGTGCAGAATGTTGCACAGCATTCATATGTTTTTTCCAACTAAGTACAGCACAGTCTTTCTCACCTTTTCTTGGACAGCTTAACAGCTAACGCACAGTCGCTGTCACCTTTTATCTAACAGCTTCACAGCTTCACTGCCCCATTGTGAGTCTAATCACGTTGCCACTTGGCCATTAACACATGTTATCTCTATCTCTTTGCAAGTAGAGCTTCTGTATCCCCAACCAACCAGCCCTTTTAAAGTCTTCAATCCGAGTAGACCGGGTCTAGGCTGAGAGCTTGATATACCGATTGGGTTGTGATGTCAGATCGGCTATCCGCCCACCCCTAATTAATACTAATAAAAACATTCTTGGCATATACTTTTCCTTTGGTTCATCTTGTGCTGCTCCAAGAATTTCACCTCTAATGGCACATTACAAATGCCCCTGAACAACCCTTTTGATCTTGGCTCCTGATCCAAAACCCAAAAACTAAGAACACAGTCTTATTTTATTCCATTATTCTGGCTGGTCCGGTGTTGCGGAGGGCATAGGCACCCATTTTGCCTCACCTGCTGCTATCCCAGCAACCCAGGTTCAATGATGGACTCAGTTCACTGGGGGCTGGCTGGGGAGAGGGGGACTGAGCATCTGGAGGATGGCTCTCCTCTGGGGTGGGAGGATTGTGGGTCCAAGCACCTGTCTGGCCCCTAGTGGAGGCTTTGGGATCAGCAGCCAGCATCGATGTAATTGGGCTTGGATGGCTGGTGGTCGTCGATGTTCCACACATGGTAGCATGTGTGGGGCATCTGAATGACATTGCATGTCCATCCCTCCATGATTAATTAGAAAAAACAGGCCGGTCACAGCATGCATGAAGCCGACCCTCTGCAGGCTCTGCGCCGGACTGCAGGACCCCTCTCCCACACTGGATCTATACTATCGGTGGGTGGCTCCTGCTGGTGAACTCTGCCATAGTGGTAAACTATGGGGGATGCAATCCAGATCTGGTCCTTCAGCAGTGGGGGTACCCCCCTGTTAACATCCCACCACAGTGGGTAAGCTGTGGGGGAAGATTGGGTGAGGTGAGTGCTTGGACGCCAGTGATGGGGCTGGGGGGTCTGTAGAAGGTTAGGCTGTGCCAGAACTAAAACAGATTAATGGCAAAAAATGTTCTTCCATTATTCTAGTTGAAGTATTTAAGTTCATGTAACATGATAGTCACTCTCATGTCACTATCATTGTTGTAGTTACTAGCTTTCATGCCACACTCATGTTATGCTCATGATTAATAAAAAATAATAATATATAGGATAATTCATGTGCACATGTTTACACACCCAAGGTGTGTGATGCCACTTAAACCTGTCATGGTTTAAAAAGGCATCATACACTGAGGGTATGTGAAAAAAATGAATGCTACACGTGTACACTATCTTACATAATTTACTGGTTAGCAGTGTTTATCAACACTGCAAGAGTACATTTCATTGATAACCAGAGAATGAGTGGCTGAGGTTAACATGCAGTTTATTCAAACAAGCAGTATATAGTGTGTCAACACTGTAAAATATTTTTTAATTTTTGACTTACCAAGCAACCTTCCTCCCCGTCATCCACAGGCTGTTCTTCCTTCTTCCTCCTTCAACACAGAAGATAGTACTTAAGAGTGTGTCCCTATACAGTGTACTCATACTCTGCCTGCAGTGCTGTGAGATAGATAGATAGATAGATAGATAGATAGATAGATAGATAGATAGATAGAAAGAAACTTTATTTATATAGCGCCCTTTTCCAGGGACTCTGAGCACTTAACAGTAACAATCAAAACAACATAAAAACACACACAATATAGTAATCATAAACAGGTGAAGCAGGCAAAAATAACTTAAAATCTGTCTATCCTTATAAATTAATAAATAATAAAATAACAATTCAATATCTATAAATTAAAAGCCTGGTCAAACAGAAATGTCTTCTTTAGGCCCTTTTAAAGGTTTCCACCAAGGGTGCCTCCCGAAGATGGTCAGGTAATGAGTTCCACAGGGTAGGTGTGGCAACAGACCTGACCCAACGCCAAAGCAGCAGCTGAATCTTGAGGACATCATGCCCTCCCTCACCCACTGGCCATTCCCCCCTCCATCCATAGGCTATATTCCCCTCCTTCACTACAGGAGATTGTGCTCAAGACCGTGTCTGAACATAATATACTCTGCCAGCAGCATCCATAACATTACCACATGGTTATGGTGTGGTTTGTACAGCACATACAGTTTCAGTTCAGCAATACTCCTGCAATTACAATACACTATACAGTATGGTTTTTTACATATCTGTTCAGCAGAATTGTGTGTCACAGATACTTCTTTCTGATTAATGACAGTGTTTTTATTAATTGAAAAAAATTTAGAATGAATTGCTGGAGAAGTGCAAGCAGCCAGAGAGCAGAGATAAACTGCTACACTGGCTCGAGCACAGGGGTGGGGGTGATTCATATAAGTTGTGCAGCAGAATAGTGTGTTACAGATAGTGCTTTTAAATTAATGATGGTGTTTTTATGAATTGGAAGACTTCATCAAGGTATTTCAATAGTGGAAATGAAAATTAGAGCAAAAGTGAATTTTGGCAATATCAATTGGTTACCCAGTCATTATGGTACTCCTTAATAACTGGGCACCCAGTTGGTATCACATAGTGCAATTGTTACAGGGTTTCAATTCAAGGACATGGTTTGCAGGTTGATAAAGACTGTGACCAGTAATTATAGAGTAATAACAAACAATAATAAAAACATTTTTAGCCTATGCTCTTCCTCAACTTGTGCTGGTTCAATAATTTCACCTCTGTCATCAGAATATGAATGTCCCCAGCTGTCTCTCTTAATCATGGCCCAAGTTCCAAAAACCAAGAAAACAGGACCAGAGCCATAAAATAAAGGAAATGATCTTGTCAGTAATTTAAGCCAGAATAAACAATCCTGATCAGTCAGGAACACAATGCGTAATAAATAGCAACGTTTTCACATTTTCTGTTCTGATTTTGCCAGAGATGACCTTATGTTTCTGGGGCCCCAGCTGAATTAGCCAGTCAGGGCCCTTGAATGAACCTTAGCAGCATTCTTATGGCATGGTGTTGCATAGTCAGAAGGTTGGGTCCAGCTGAGTGATGTTCCATGTGTGATCTTGTAACAATACACAGGGGATGAAATGCATAAATTAAAACAAACATGACATTTCACATACTGATGACCTTCACAGCGTCTGTCTTGGGGCCCCTATAAGTAAGGGACCCCCAAAGACCACTGAGACTGAGGGTGCCAAAGGCTGACTCTGGATGTTGCTGCTGAGTCCTGTTGCTGTGATAGCAACAGCCCTGCATCATAGCTGAGGCAGCTACCAATTGTTGGCAATAGAAAATATTATTAAACATAATATTTACAATTATAATCATACCACACATCATTTTTTTAAAGCAGTCTACTTTATGCCAGCTAAGTCGCCACTTCGTTCTCTTTCACAGATTTCTTGCTTTCATGTTTTTTTATTATTAGTAAAAATTAAAAAATATATTAATTTTACATTATCACACCTATCATGGAAGACATACACTTTGTCTATGCTGTAACAGAATATAGTTTGTTCTTCACAGTTTCATGGTGTACAGTTTTTTCTTCGTGATTCTTGACCTAGGCTGCACCTGATCGCGGGGGTATTTTTCCACGCTCCATCCCGTTCCATGCATTGTCACCCAGCAGTTGTCACTACATGGAATGCCTTTGAGTGCTTCAGCCACTCCAAACTTTGTCCACCTCTTGTTCAGTGGCATACACCAGTGTGCCTAGCTTCAGTCACTCCACCCTTCATACTCCTCCTCCTCCTTCTCTTCCTCCACAGAGGCCTACACTAGTGTACCTAGCTACTGTCATCCTGAACCCCCCTCCTCTGGGACCTTCTCTGCTGTGTCTACCTTCAGTCACTCCAAACTGTACCCTCCTTCTCACGAGCCTTCTCCAGTGTTTTAGCTTTAATAACTTTGAACATCATTCTCCTCCTCCTCCTCAGGGGTTTACTCCAGTGTGCCTAGCTTCAGTCACTCTGAACCTCACCCCCCCCTCCTCAAGGGCCCACTCCAGTGTGCATAGCATCAGCCACTTCAAACTACTTTCTTTCTCATCTTAAACAAGTACGTATAAGAAAAATGATTAATAATATTATAAAAACAAAACCAAATAATAGAAACATATACTAAAATGTGCCTTGCTTCAACCTTCATCCTCCTTATGGGTCTACTACAGTGTGTCCTGCTTCAATCACCCTGAACCTTATCCTTCTTCACCTTAATATTATAACAAAACAGTATAAATAAATGTCTTAGTTATAAATGAAAGAATATTATAAAAAATAAATCATACAAATATATACTGTTACTCCAGTTGGCATAACTTCAGTAACTGCAAACTTCATCCTCCTTCTCCTCTACGGCTATTCCAGTGTGCCTAGCGTTAGTCACTCCAAGCCTGTCATTTTCCTTATACATAGGACAGGATTACTTTCAGGACACAGTGATTTACTCCATCCATGGGCTCCTTACGTACCTACAACATCCCGACAGCAAAATTATGAACCTCATATCACCAGCTCTCTTCATTACCAATCGTTGCTACCCACATTGAGACTGCCGTCAGGAGAAATAGCTGTGTGAACACACTTTTTAGCCTTTTGTACGCCATGTGACCTGCCCAGCTATTCACCTTTCACTTAGTTTTGCAGCGTTTACTATGCCCCACATTTTAGCAAGGTCTTCATTAACGGTGAAGTTCAAAACACTGCTACGTCTTCTATGGCAATGGAAACCTTTGCAGCATGACTAACACTAACACTAATACACATACACTAATACACACACCAGGAAACAGAGACTCTCACAACCTTGGCAACAGAGAAAAAGGAGTAGTGTTACTCATTTCTCTGTTGGTTGAATACAGTGTCTTCAGGTCAATCCAAAATAGCCTTTGACATTACAAACGAGGTTTTCACCAAGAACTGGCTATAGAACACATTATGTAATCTGTGGTAGGGTGAGGTGAGTGCCACCCCCCTTCCCAATGCTCCAAAACGTTTGAAAAAATAAACCCTTAAAAACATAATGCACTCCCTCTACTCATTGTGTTCCAGCCAGTTCCTGGTAGAAATCTCACTCAGAATCCCAGGCATCATTTTGAATTTACAAGAACAGGTGTAAAGTGCAAGCATTTCTTCTCTGCCTCCCTCTGTTACTATTGTAACAGAGGGACATTGTGACAGTCACAGAATGTTTACCAACAAATTAAGGACACAAATCCCCATCATGGGAGTAACCCCCCAAAATAGGTTACCTACTTTTAAAATGCTGATCTGAAATAACTCAGCCATATAATACATTAAAATTTGAAACGACTTACAGTTCTTGCCTGTTAGCTTGGGGCTGTCTTTCCAAGCTCCCTAATGTTAGCTGGGGCAATACTTTTTAATATTTACAGTAAAAGTCGGGAACTGGGTGCATTTACTGTGTTAAGTACAGCTGATGAGTTCCAAAAGAGCAAAATCAACATGGCCCTGTAGTACTGCGCTAATGAACTAACAGGGATGGGTGAGTCTGCTGTGGCTAGATTGGTATTCCAGCCCAGAACTTTGGAAATTTTAATTTGAGCTAGTTAAGTTCTCCCAATATTGCCACATTGCAAGGCCCAGGTCTGGCAGTTCTGGGCTACTCAATGCAAAAGAATATTGACTTGGTTAAGAGGGTCAATGTAGTGCCACCAGAATGATATGGGGTATGGGGGACGAAAGCTCGGAGGAGAGACTAGAGACTTTAAACACGTTCACCCTGCAGAAAAGGAGGCTGAGAAGGGACATGACCTAAGTCTTTCACATACTCAAGGGGATCGACAAGACTGAACATAGGTATAGGTTTGATCTGGCGTCCTCCTGCAGGATGCTGAGACATATCCTGAAGTGCAGACATGGTAAATCCAGGGGAAACCTAAGACTGCACTTTTTCTCCCAGAGGGTGGTGGACCTGGGGAAAAATCTATCTGTGGAGACAGTGGTTAAGAAGACAGTGCAGGCCTTTAGGTAGACTGGATGTATTTCTTCTTACCAGGGGAATCCATGGGTACCCTGCATAGAATAATGGGTAGGGTATCCCTAAGGGCTGGCAGTATAGCCTAGAGGTTAGAGTAATGAGTTGCGAATGAGCTTGATACATCCAGTAGGCCAGAGTTTGATTCCTACAACCTCCACCCAGATAATTGTGTGACTCTGAGCAAGTCACTTAACCTCCCCAGTGCTCTTGGGTCACCCTTGAAAACAGGCACTTGTGCATAGTGGGTCTTACCCAGTTATCAAAGAATTAAAAAAAAATTAGTACGTTTGGATATAATACTTTCTTTTTTTCATCCTTACTTATGAAGCTTGGGAGGGGGCGCACCTAAAGGATCTAGAGTCCCTTCCAACCTTAAGTTATCATGTCATTATGTTACATCATCATCTTGTTTGGTGTCTCAGTCCCAATTTTATATATACCACCCTGTCTGGTTTAGAAATATTCTAAAGGTGAAAAACGGAATCAGATCTGATCTGGATTGCTGGACAAATTGATTTGAATGTTCTTTGTTTTCTGCTTTGTTATTTAAGCAATAAGGCAGAATAAGGTGCATGTTATTGTGTAATAACGTCACTCCTGGGGTGAGTTGGAAGCACGGCGAAGCTGAGTGCTTCCTGGGAGTATTATACCTGACCTTTTTACCTTCAGGTGCCTTGTGCATTTCTAATGTTCGATGTTATACAAAATAAAAAAAATAAAAAATGTTTTTAGTAGATTTTTTGGGTTTCTGAAGAGACAACAGCGATAGAAAGCTCCAATAAAACAATACAGTGATGTTATTGTGTAATAACATCACTGTCTCAGGCACCCACTGACCAATCAGAATACAGGAAATGTCCTTGCCATTGTATGATTAACAATGAGACATTTACATTACTGCCAACAAAATGAGTAGTCTGGGCATGGGGCATACGGTGACAAATTGGGTTAGGAACTGTCTTACAGACAGGAAGCAGAGGATGGTGTTAAATGGGATCCAATCGGGGAGAGGGAGGTGATCAGCAGGGTACCTCAGGGATTAGTCCTTGGGTTAGCCCTGTTTAATGTCTTCATTAGTGACATTGCAGTAGGGCTAGAAGGAAAGGTCTGCCTGTTTGCAGATGACACCAAGATCTGCAGCAGGGTGGATACTCCAGACAGAGTAGAGAGAAAAAGGAGGGACCTGGAGAAGCTTGAAAAATGGTCTGAAGTGTGGCAGCTAAGATTCAGTTCCAAGAAGTGCAAAATAATGCACCTGGGAAGAGGGAACCCTGGGGAGAGCTACAGGATGGCGGGAGAGTTGCTGACTATTTCAAAGGAAGAAAAGGACCCGGGGGTTATAATTTATGATGACCTAAAGGTGTCTAAACAGAGTACAAAGGCTGCAGGGAGGGCCAGTGGCATGTTGGGATGCATAAGTAGAGTTATCACGAGCAGAAGGTGGGAAGTGGTTATGCCATTGTACAAAACACTAGTGAGGCCCCACCTAGAGTACTATGTGCAGTTCTGGAGGCTGCACCTTTGTAAGAAAATTGACAGGGTGGAGACGATCCAAAGAAGGGTGACTAAGATATTACAAGGATTGCACCAGAAAACATATGAGAGACTAAAGTGTACTCACTGGAGGAGAGGAGGGATTGGGGGGGGGACATGATAAAAACATTCAAGTACCTTAAGGGCATAAACAAGGTGCAGGGGGAGACATCTTCCAATATAAGAGATATACAAGAACAGGGGGACATGACATGAAATTGGAGGGTGGCAGGCTGAGGGGAAATGTGAGAAAGTTTTTCTTCACAGAGAGGGTGGTGGACGCATGGAATAAACTACCACAGGAGGTGGTGGGGGCAAACACAGTGGAGGGTTTTAAACACACATGGTACAGGCATAAGGGTACACTGGTGGTGGGATGGAGGGGGGAATAGCCATTGACTAGGTAGGATCAATGGAAACAAACTAGTGTACGGCTTTTGGGCAGACTGATTGGGCCTGTTGGTCCTTATCTGCTGACAGTTTCTAGGTTTCAATTTATATTAATGCCATTTTTATGTTGTAAATCATTTATTCAGATCCTTTGTCCATAAATATTAATTTCTTATCTTGTATATGGTTTAAGGGAGACAAAGATGGTTCCAATGCAGCAGGGGAGGTTGTATGGGGAATGGGGTCTTCAGACCTTACCACATATACAATGGAGGGCAGAAGGAAAAGGGGAATAGAGCTGAGACATGCAGATTCTTGTGAGGAATCAGTGGGGCAGACAGTAAAGACATGTTCCTGAGAAATGAAGGCACAACGACTAGTGGATGTGGTTGGAGACTGGCGGTGGGCATTCTGGAGAGACATGAGGAAGTTCTTCACTGAGCAGTTGGTGGACAAAAGGAATAGACTGCTCAGAGAGGAGCTTAAAGCCAAGACTGTGATGGGGGTTTAAACTCTGGTGGGACTGCTGTGTAGGCATAAAGGGTAGATGAAAGGAAGGGATACCTGGGGAAGTGGGTGACAGTCAACCACAAGGGCCATCAGAACTCTAAATCCAGCCCAGCACTAAGCCAGGCATGGAGCTAGGCAGTGAATGGGCAGACTGGATGGAGCTCTGGTTTCTTTTCTGCTGACCCAATATATGTTTCTATGTTTTATATTGTATGTGTTATGGCTGCAATTGTAAAAGTGTAGTGCTCAGTTTGCTAAAATAAATAAATAAATAAATCAACCAATAAATAAATAAATACATTTTAATTGGAATTTGATTGGAGAATTACTTGAAAAATGACTGGAGCAGAACCAGATAATTCCATCAAATAATGTTACTGGATATGAGCTGATAAATTATTCAGCGTTCTGGCATTAAATAACCTGTTAAAAAGTTGCAAGCCCCTCACCTTTGGGGTGACAAAGGGCCACCAACTCACTTCCTTCCACCCCGCCATGGTATAAGGTGTTGGCAGAGGCTCAGCTTCAGTCACACACCTCTTTTACTCCACCAGGATGCAACCCTTAGCTCCCCCCCTCAATCAACCCAGTTGCTCTCTGAGAAATACCTCTAGGTTCTTCTGAGCTTTCAGGTCCATTTCTATTAAGGTGGGGACTACCAGATGTCAGTCACAGTTGGTGGGGTGCCTAGTAGAATAGCAGCAGTCAACATACTTGTTGCTTCCTTGTAGGCTGCCTCACTGAATGGATCACACACTGGAACCACCTGTGATTACCCCCCGTCCAAATTCTAATGTCACACATCGCTGCAGAAGCCGAGCTCATACCTCTCAACTGTCACACATTACGAGGTAGGTCACTCATTTTACCCTCAGAAATCCTCTGCCCCACATGAAGAAGGGGATATTTCACATTTCCCACTGAGACTGTAAAGCAAAAATTCATAATTATCTACTATGCTGTGTTATCAGCAAACATTATTAACATTAGTGCATTGACAGTAATACTGTTCTGAACTTGCAGTGCCAAGTTTGATGATATGTCACACATTTTGGTCATTTGTCACACATCGTGTCACATATTTCAGAGAAGAAAGGTTGAGAGGTATGGCCGAGCTGGTGGTGATAATGACTGGGAGCAGTGTGTGTGTGTGTGTGGGTGGCTTTAGTGAGTGATGCAGCCTACGTACCAACAAGCATGTCAGCTACCACTATTCTACTAGGTACCCACTTACTAGATGAGGCACCAGACAGCCCAACACCCTTTTGAAAATGGGCCAGGGTATCTATCCTAAAGGTGGATCTGAGGAACAGGGTGGGGGTGCAGGGAGGGCCTGGTCTGCAAGTGAGGGTAGAAGGGATGTTTGACTTCAGTTGGACCTCTACCAACACCTCACAAAATGAATGGTTGCAGAGTGAGGGTTGCAGGCCTTGTTTTACTGGGGATGGGGGGCTTACTATTTTACAGTTTCTTAATGAGAAATAATTTGAGCGATCAGAATAAAATGATAGGCTGGACATACCATTTTCTGATTTATCTAGAACCTGTGAAATCATGATATCTGTGAATATTTGGTCTATTCAATGATTCAGTGGTTCTTGAACTACTTGCAAAATAGGATTCAAATTGTTAAAATTCACAAAGATACAACCATAGCTAATACTGTCACTTGGGGTCCAATCTAGGAAACTCTTAGTCACAATTTTCATAAATAACATGCCAAAAAACTATAAAACTGCTAAACCTCTGCATTCTGCAGATGAGCCAGTTAGTTATGTACATGGGAGGGGTACTACCAAAATAAATGAAACTCTAGGGCACAGTTTCCATTCTCTATTAAAATGGTTCATAAAAGAAAAACTGGTCTTGAAAGTCCCCAAAATGAAAACCACATTACTAGGATCAGCCCTGAAAGACAAATGCCTTTCTCAAGATTTTAGTGTCTCAACCTTGGATGGTATCCAGCTTGTAGTGGCTGAGGAATTCAAATATGTGAGCGTAATTATTGACCGCTGTTACACTTTTGACACTCATAGGAAAAGTACAACCAAGTCTGTATATCAAAAACTGGGATTACTATACTGCATTCAAAAATATTTAACTTCTGATATCAGAGCGATAATTTCTCAGAGCAACATGCTCCCACTAATTGACTATGGCTCTGTTGTAACAGATGCTGCCCCAAATACATCTGTAAAAAAAAAAAAAAAAAAAATTTCCATATTATAAAGTGGCCACATTTGCTTCTTCTCAAGGCCCCAGGTCTTGTCATTGTACTAATTTTGAACTTCTTAGCTGGATGCAACCAGAATACAGAGCTCAGTTAACATTAGCAAAATTTGTGTTCAAGATCCTGCATAAAAGTGCACCCTATTGCCTCTCTGAGATTCTGATGTCTGTTAGTAACCCATCACCCCGCTCTGCAAAAAACAACTAACTAAAAATTCCGCTCGTGATCACAAACATATGGCAGAATTTGTTTAGCTACCGATCTGTTTCTTTTTGGAACACCTTTCCATCTTCTGTCAGACTGTCCTCATCGCCTAAAATTGCCTTTCTTAAACTAAAAGATCATTTACAAAAACTTAAAGATCTAGGGCCAGATATTCAGAACTTTGCCCCAGGGCTAAATTAGCACTGCCCGGTGGGCAAACTTAGCCTGGAGCACAAAGCAAGCCATATTCAAAAGGAATAACCCAGGGCAAACAACTTCTGAATATAGCATGGGAATGAGGCCGGGCAAACTGGGCTGGGAGTGCAGGGCAAACTTAGCCCTGGAATAAGACAGCTTTGAATATGGCAACCAGGAAGTGCAAACCACAACAGCAACACAGTGCACAGCGATGTGAAGGTAGGTATAGAGGTGAACTATGTGGCCAATGTGTGTACCAGCAAATGCGTAGACCCAGTACAGCTGCAGGCAGCAGTGTATGTGAAATTACAGTGTGCAACACTGTAAAATATTCCCTGAACTGTTTGCGCAGTGCTAACACATTTGCGCGGGTTTAGCGCAGGGCTAAACCATTAGCCTGGTGCAAACACGTTTGCCCGGCGCTAAACTTTGCCGTATTCAAAAGTGACATGCAAATGAGCCTACTTAGGTGATCTCTGGGCAAACATCCAAATTAGCATCTCATTATACCCTGATTTGCATGTAGTTTGCACTGGGCAAATGGTTTAGCCTACGCTAAACCACATAAATATGTTAGCACTGCGCCAAACAGTTTGGGAATATTATACAGTTTTGAACACTGTACTTTCCAAGCTGCTGCCTGCAGCTGTACTGGACAGCATGGCATAGGCACAGATGGTGGTGGTGCTGCATGTACCTGTCACATTGTAGGTCATGCACAGTGCACAGCAGACACTACAGTAGCAAGGGGGCCAGTAGTGTGTGGACACAGCACTGCCTATGGTGTATAGGGCAGTGATGATGACTGCACTATACACAGTGAGAGGCCCAACCTGCAGGTGTTTACTGACAGTGAACATTACTGTTACACTGTTGTGTGACCCACAGATGCTGCACCTCTGGCATGGGATGCTCACAGTGACATATACATGTCCGGCTTTGTGTGCTATGGCAGTTGTACAACTGTGTAGTATGTGGCCGGGGGGGCATATATTATCAGAAAGGCACACTGGTGTTGGGGTATTCCCAATACTGGCCCATGTGCACTGCATGATGTGTCTCAGCTGTGTGGCCACACCTGGTCTGTGGCACAGACTGGCCACCCATACACTCTCCCCTCAACATCCTCCATGCCCACAGTGCTGCATGTGTGTGCTGGCCATCTGTTGGTGTCCACATAAGAGTGGTCCACAGGTGTGTGCTGTATGGCCACACTGCCATGCTGTCCACTGGCAGCAGGGTCACCACTTACTGCCTGGCATGGCTGGGACTGGTGGCAGATGATGGCATCGTTGTGATGCCGTCAGTTAGCAGCATGTTTCCTCTATGTTTGGCTTTGTCTATGTGTCATATTTATTTGTTAGGGTCGTGCAAAGCCGCGCAAACACCGTGCAAAGCTGATTGCCTGGGGTTAAGACAAGCTTTTCCTGGGCAGTAATGTGCACCACACTAAGTTGCGCAAAACCATTTAGTGCGGCGCTAGTCGCTGAATATAGTATTGTGACTGTATTCATGTCAGTTTGCCCCTTGCACACATTATGATTTTGCCCAGTGCTAATGCAGTTTGCCTGCACTATTTGGCTTTTTGAATATAGCAGGCCCGCGCTAATCCTGCGCTAAACCTGCGCAAACGTTTTTTGCCTGGTGCAAAGTTTTGAATATCTGGCCCTTAGCCTAGCAGCTGACATACAGTATCATGCTCTACTGCCCCACAATACATCTTCAGCATTGTGACCTCAGTGACTGTGACATCACTGCTACTTAGGAACAGCAAGTGAGTGACTGCCAGGTCATTCACCTGTGATGTCACTGTCAGTGAGATCATAATGCTGATGATATAGTCTGGGGCAGTAGAGTTAGACATGTCAGCTGCCAGGCTAAGAGCTGTTCCACACATCCAGCACAATATTGTCACAGAAGACTTTCTGATGAGCAAAAGGAAACAGAAAAATACTTCAGAAATAAAAAGTTACAACTGACTAGTACTTAAAATTTGTATTATTTTCCTGTTTGCCTGTTTTGGCTCCACTAGTTCTTTAATGTCTGCTCATGTCTTGTGTAATTTTTATTTTATTGTACAAAGTTTTTATTTTTTGCACAGTCTCATGTTTAATATTATACCTTGTATATTGTACGTTGTGTATCATTGCACCATGTTTCTGTCCAGCGCAATGCACTTTTCAGTGCCTGGGTCATGCCTGAAAAAAGGTGCCTGGTGCCAGTGCAGTACAGGTCAACAAATAAAAAATTTGGTTAAAAGCCAAGGAACTCTAGCTTGCTACTCTAGTTTGCTGTCCTCCTTCTTGTCATGGGGACAAAATGACCCTTTTTCCCTCTCCCCTGGCACTCCTAGAGCTCACTGAGGTATCCGACACAGGCTGTGAGGAGAGCAAGAGGTGGACTTCTCCAAGACTCAGCCAAGTTCTGCTCATTGTTCAGCAGCAGGGACCACTAGAAAGGGATGCTCTCTAGTCATCCCTGCTTGGAGTGTAGTCATACCACCTCTGTGATGTACCTGCCCCCTGCTTATCCAGTGATTGAGAATCCAAAGTCTTTTCCGATCCTTGATATCTTGTATAGTGATGCAGCATACTTCCATTGAGCTACTGGGCCACCCATTCCCGTTATTTACCCCGATGTTGCTTTTAAGTACGTTCTTTACAACAGAAGACAAATATATAACAGCTATCACTTTTATCAGTTAGCATTGTGTATATAGTAGTTCCAGTCTAACAAATAACAGATCACGTAACAACAGCTGCCAAGATGGAAGGAAGTTGCCTAGATTGACCTTGGTCTTCTTCTGTATGTTGAATCCTATGTTCTTGATGTATGTCACAATACACTAATGATGGAGTGGAAGCAACTAAAAAAGAATTGATGACCTGAGCCTCGGATGGTACTTCCTGAATAATAAACGTACATGCCTGCCAGTCATTTCACATCATTTCATTTCACAATGGTTGGGCAGTGAGAGAATAAAAGAACCAAAAAAAAGGATCAGAGCCTAGGATAGTCCCATCTCTGAAAATTATACTTATAATTAGTGGCATGCATTGGTGGAGCATTTCTATACCCATGATGTGTGGTCTAGTGGTTAGAGCACCAACTTGAGCACCCCAAGATAAAACCCAACTAGAGCCAAACACTTACTGTGTGACCTTGGGCTAGTCACTTAACCTCCCAGTGCTCCAGTTTGCTCAACTACAGAACTGGCATAAGCAGATTTAGGGGGGATCACTGGGGTCCTGGGACCCCAATTAAATGACCAGAGAAAGGAAACCTAAAAATCTCTACTTCAGCAAGCCGTAGCCATCCTGCTAATCTCCTTCAGTGTTGCAGAAGGCCTGGTGTGATTAACATCCCAATGTGAGCTGCAACTACTTGGCAGTGTAAGATGGGGACCACACAAAAGATTCAATGTGAGTCTTTATCACCTCATTGTGGAGGGCATCTAGCTAGTGTCTGGTTTCTCTGCAGTGATGGGGGAGGAGTGTAGTGCTGTTAGGATTCTTTCACTGTCACGACCAACATCAAAGGACGCAGCAGCAGAGTCTACAGGAACACTGGATGTACTCAGGATTCTAAGGACACAGATCAGTATGTTGCAAGAGGGAAACTAACACAACACCTCAGACCAGAAAGAAAGAAACAGAGTTATTCCCCATCACAGTGACAGAAAACTTCTGACTGGAAAGAAACAGAGCTGTTGCCAAAATACAATTGTAACCCCTCACCCCTGCCTTTTTGTAGAACGACAGGTGGCATGCTGTTGAAGCTGACAGCAGTACCAGGTGGGGACTGGGTTCGGGGAGGATGAGGTTACTCGGCACAGGGGACCTAGGTTCGGCTACTCTGCACAGGGGCACCCAAGTAAATCCGAACACAGGAAGCAATAACTGTAATGTCCAGAACCAGGAATGGGATTCTACAGTGTGGCTTTTATTCACTTCCAAGCTGAACAAACAAAGCATAGATGGACCCCCACAGGGCTACATTCCTGGTAATGCAGATTAGAGACAACAGCTACACTTCTTTACTATTTCCAGCCCTCAGGCTCTGAACCCACCAGGCACACAGCCCGGACTTGCACGCAGCTTTGGGTACACAGCCCGACTTGTACATTACTTGGGTTTTCCCCACTGGCCCGGCTCCCCCACCGGCCACTTGATCAACAGTCCATTTTGGAAATGAACGGATTTTCCTGTTGTAGTTTCAAACCACCTTAGAGCCTTTGCTCCTAGAGAATTTTCCTTCAATCCCATGTCTGGGTACTTCCCTCATCACTGGCCAAGTGCATGAGGCAAAGTAGAAATCCACAGAGCAAATCCGTGAGGTGGACCTGGTCACTAAAGATGGGGGTCTCCACCTCCAGCTCCCATAGTCCATACCCTGCCATTTCTCTGGAAACTAAACAACTTTCCTGAAAGCTTGTGTAGATTGTGGGTAGGCGTGTCACATCTCCTCTACATGTCTTGACTTCCCATAAGTCTGGACTGAACATACTTTTACTTTTGACTAAGCCTATTACTCTAGGCCTCCCACTACTTCAGTAGTCCAATCCCCACTATCACACAAGTCCCAGGGTAAAAAACATAGGCCCTTTAGAAAGAGCAGAAACTCACCCTCCGGTTGCGGGTGCCCCACAGGTGATTCACAAATCTTCTTGTTTCCCAAAAACTCTTGAACAAATAAGGCAGCTTCTCCACTAGAAGAAAACACCAGGGGGTTGCCCCTGGAATATGCAGGAAACCCTTTCTGCCCCATCCCCTGAGGGATGGGTCACTGAGACCCGAATCAGCGGTCTGCACCACTTCAAAAACTGTCTTCTGTGTCTCTCTTTTGGTGGAAACACACACCTTTTTTCTGAATGTAGCCCTATGTCAGGCTGAGGCTCCAAGAGCCTAACCAGAGCTGCTGTGCCCCTCTCTCAGCAAGCTCCAAACTCCAACTGACCTACAGACTACTGTTCAAACCTCCCAACATTCTACTCCAACTCCCTGCTACAGATTCCATTGTGGCTCATGCAGCTGCGACAGTTCTATGGTGATGTCATCCCTCAGTCTCAGCTGAGACTGAGAACAGAGTGAGACAGTGTGAAATCCATTTAATTGGAGTTTCACAAGCTGCCTTCCCTGCCTACCACTAGGTCTTACTGGGATTCTAGTAACCCCGGGTAACAAGGGGGTTACACAATAATAACATGGATATTATTTGCACCCTAAAATAACAGGTGACTGCTCAGAACCCCAGGGAAACAGAAGCTGTACCAACATTCAGGATGGGGTTTGAAAAAACTGATGGGTATAATTTCATCAAGGAGACTAAAAATTGAGACATTTCCCTCGGAACTGGTAGAGACTCAGAGACCCAGCTGCTTTGCAAACAAGTTGTCCTCAGTTCATCCAGTTTTTTTCATGTTGTCTGTGGTGGGAATGGGAACAATTCCAGGGGACATCTTTAGTACATGAATGGTATGCGCCTGTGGTTTTGGGATGGGGATTAATATTTTACATATTTGTATTAGTGCAGATTTATGCATTTTGGAACCGCATTTTTGGTTTTGAGTGCATTGTTTATTCACTGTCCTGGCCAGCCCACCCTACGAGTTTTAGACTTCCCTTTGCAATCAGTGTAGCACAGGATCCATAGTGTATCTAAAAACACAAGAAATTAGGTGCACACTCAGTTGGTGCACTGTACACTCAGGATAAGTGCAACAGTGCAATTTATTTAGTACAAACAAGCATGGCCACCATCCCGGCACCTCAAGGCGATCTGCCACTTCGACTGGGGAGATGTCTCTTAATTGCTCCAAATTCAAGGAATGACACTTATCCCCTCAAACTTGATGCTTCCCACATGGAGCTGGTGCTGCCCAAACAAGAATCTGTCTCTTATTGTAAACTTAAACTTTAAAGCAAAAAATCCTTTCTCAATGCTGCTAGCGAACCAAAGTGAAACGTAGCACAAATAAAAACACTAGTTTCCAATGTTCTGGGCTTGTGTCTCCACATGTTTGATTGTGTCCCACATTATGACAGTGTCAATCATTTTCCTACATTTTTAATGTCAGTGTCCAATATTTCCGTGATAAAATGTTGAAGTGACAAGAGGAGGATTGGGAGGGAGCTAATCGTGCTAGAGGAGACACTCACCCAATTTCCATGGGGCCAATTAGAGTGCAGTGTCAGTCATCCTTTTGTCTGCTTTAAAAGATCAGGCCACCTAGTGGCCTCTCTGTGCTGTGTCGCCCTGAGAGAAGAATCAACGCGCAAAGGACATCGGAGTCTGCCCACTGGAGTTAACCCAATGAGGCAGCTAGCAGCTGGACACTCTACACCTCCATTGACCTGAGAAAACCAGGAGGACCCCTGCTATTCAGATCCCAGGTATAGTTGCATTATGCAGGGCTGCATTGTTGTGGGGCACTAATGTGAACTATCAACTAAAGGTTGCATGGTGGTGGTCACTTAATCCCGGGGGACACATTTTGATAAGAAGTAACTACTAAGTTGTTGCAAGGTTGCACAGTGGTGGGAGTTACTACAAGTGCTCTGTTTAAGTTAAGTGGAGACATTTCTGTGGTTAGGAGATTTTTCAATGCTTGTACTACAGTGGGGGACAAAACGTCAGAGTTACAATATTATAGTGCTGGAAATACTTCCTTCTGCTGTTTGGAAAGCTGATTCTTGGTGGGAAGGGATTCTTCTAAATAAACTACTGAAGTTGTTGCAAGGTTGCACAGTAGTGGGGAGGATACTACAACTGTCTATGTTCAATGGGACATTTCTATGGTTTGGTGGTTTTAATGTTTGTACGGTAGTGGGGGACAACCTCTTAGAGTTGTGGTATTGTGGTGCTTGAAATACTTCCCTCTGCTGTTTGGGAGGCTGATTCTTGGTGGGAAGAGATTCTGCTGGGCTGAGGGTCTCATGTCTGTAGCTGGGGTTTATACCAAGCACCTAACAACTCCATAACGTACTTGTACACTTGAATAATTACTGTCACCATACAGCTGAAATAGCTGGCTGTTACTAGATTCTCCCCCCTGGGTGGGAAGTGTATTCTACTCTTAGTTGGTACTACTTAAATTCCTCTCACCAGCACAGTTCTTTGTAAGACGTAGTTCAGGGGTGAGGTGCTCAGTTGCAGGGACTGTGTGGCACACTTCTACAGGGATGTGCTCTGCAGCAGAGGGCACTGCCCCTTCTGCAGGTCTATAGCAAAGTTTCATGCTCAGCTGGTAGCAGCCAGGATAGAAATTACCCAGTTGCGAACTCAGTTCAGCAAGGGCTCACCTCCCCCCACCCCATTCCCCCAGTGACCCACTGGTTCAGGAGGGTGGTGGGGCATGGGAGGGGGAGAAGGGGTAGCCTAAAAGAGGTTGTTCGGCCCAGTTATATCAAGATGGCAAATTGCTTTGCACCCCTGGAGGAAGCTCAAGCTTTTTACTCCACAAGGGGGGACTCCAAGTCAGCCTTGGGTGATGGTCAGGACAGCACATTGGTACCCAGGGAGGGTAGAACTATAAGGAAGGTCTTAGTGATTGGGGACTTAATGTTTAGGGGCACAGACAGGGTGCTGGGGGGCAGATGGAGGAGGGTTGGTTTGATGTCTGCCTAGAGCATCAGCTAACTGGGACTTAGATAGAATAGGGAGGATGGTTGGGGGGCTGGGGGCACTGGTGTACCTGGGAACAAATGATCTGGCCAACCAGTCAGTGGAGACAATGAAGCAGAGCTTCCATAGACTGGGGCACAGGTTGGTGGCACACTCGGCTTCCCTGGGCTTCTCCAAAGTCCTCCCTGTTTGAGGCCACGCGGAAAGGCAGGACAGGATTAGGGGTGCTGAAGTAGTGGAATTCAATAGTTGGCTCAAGGGGTGGTGTCAGGACATGGGGGTTTCACTTTGTAGGGGACTGAGGGATTTCTGGGATAGATGACTCTTCAAAGGTGATGGGATTCACCTGACAAGAGAGGGGGCCAGCACACTACGGCAGAAGTTTGATGTCTATATCAAGCATTTAAACTGACTGCAGGGGAGTCCGGGTCTTGAGTATCCACAATGGAGGGTGAGCAGAAGGGGATCTAAGCTAGTACTCCCCGACACCCTGGGGATGGTAGCAGAATACAGGGTACAGGGAACGCTGTAGGGTTTACAGGACTAAGGGGAAGGACAATTGTGAGAAGAAAAACTACAGGCAAAGGCACTAAGGGAGGGGAGAAAACATGGAAGGCAGATGAACAGTAGCAGAGTCCAAGGGTGTAGGCAGGCATACTCCAAGCACTCCATGGTGTGCAATTTTATTTAAGGGGTTAGCAAATAGGCTCTGAACTGCTTCCTTTTTCCATGAAAACTAACAAAGAAAATACTGAACCTTTCTGTAATTTTGTTCATAGGAGTCGAAACTAGAAGGACTGGTCACTAATACTCTTTGCATCCCGAGGACAATACAACTTTACAGGCTCTGGGCTGGTATGTGGGTGTCTTAGGGAACAATGCATGGCATTTGTATTTACCCATGCATGGCAACAACCACTGTCGTGAGATACAAAAGTTGTATTTATTGTGCCAAATGAGGCAACAAACACGGTCCTGGTGTACATTTGTATATTGTCTGGCTACACCGGGGAGATAGCAGTGAGTCCACTTGGTGTGCAGATCTGAAATACCTGGCTATACCCCTGGCAGAGTCAGAGCAAAGGTCAAATGGATGGGTGTATACCTTAATGCCAGGAGCCTAGGGAACAAACTTAATGAGCTCCAGGCAATGATAGCACACGCTGAGGTGGACCTTGTAGCCATCACATAAACATGGGTTACAGAAAATAATAACTGGGAGATGGCGGTCCCTGGATATACATTATTCAGGAAGGATCGCAGGACAGGTTGGGGGGGTGTTGTTCTCTATGTCAGGGAAGGCATTGAGGTACTTGAAGGTGGAGGCATTAGAGGTAACAGTGGGGAAAACAAGTCTATATGGGTGCCTTTCACAGTGGACTCTGGCAGGAAACTAAGATTGGGGTAATCTATAGGGCCCCGGGTCAAGGGGAGGAAAGGGACAGGGAACATAGGGAGGAACTTAAAAGAGGGGTTGTAAAGGAGGAGGTGGTAGTGGTGGGGGACCTAAACTTGCTTGACATCAATTGGTGGGTCCTGGTGGCCAAGAGCACCAGGAATCAGTCAGTGCTGGACACCTTTCAGGACTGTCTGTTGGTGCAGCTGGTTAAGGAGCCCACCAGGCAGTCCGCAGTCCTTGATGTTGTACTCACTAACTCAGAGTTAGTGGGTACTGTGAGAGTAGGGGAACCACTAGGGAGTAATGACCAAAACACTGTGTAGTTTGAACTGGCCCACGGGGCTGGTAAGCCACACTCGAGAACCAAAGTCCTTGGGCTGGATTTTCAGAGCAATTTGATTGCCGCAGGCCCCCCCCATTCCGTGTGCCAAAGATATGTGTTCTAGTGTCTGATTAGTTAGTCGAATTTTTGAATGATAAAGTTAAATATTGATCGACTCATGCAGAAGTTCTTAATCTATTGGTAGCCACCGAAGGTGGCCGTCACAACATTCCAAAATACTGATGTCCGTGCTTGTGTCCACACTGTTCTTATTCTGGTGTGATTGCTTGCAGAGACCAAAAAGAGGAAAAGGACCACCCCTGCTCGTCTGCTTTGCAAGTAGCACTGGATACGGTTCATCGACTCTTCTGCTATGTCTGGCCACAGTTGTACCTTTCTATTTGCACTCTGTAGGAAAAAATGAGTCCAGAGTCCCAGATGCATGACCTTTACCTTTTATGAAATATGAAGATGAAATGTTATTGAGTGCGGCAAAAAAGGGATCAAACGACATGAATCAGAATGTCAAAATATCACCAGCAGTTAGAGGTATTCAGCAGCACGCAACCTCAAGGGTACATGACTGTCCAAAAGAATAAAAAAAAAAATGAGATGACTACTTAATCTGGATGTTGCAATGGACTAGCAACAATGGAGATGTCCCCCTGTACTTGCCCTGACCACCCCGATGGACTAGCAAACATGTTGGTGTACCTCTGTGCTTTCATCTTCCCCCCTTTTCCCAGTGATTGACACTGCCATCCCACCCAAGAAAGCAATGACTGTTGACACCACCCCCCAAACAAAAATAGGAGTTTTTGGCCCACTGCAAATTGGACTTAGTGGCTTAAGAACAGCAACCACAATAAGCTCCCAGTGCTGGGTCACTGACTGAGGCCACAGGACCATGACTGCTGCCCCCCACCCACCCAAAAATAAAAATTGGAGTTTTTGGTCCCCAGCAAATAGCAATTACTACGATAAGCCCTGCAACTGCAGCAAGTGCTGGGTCCTTAAAGGAGGCCACAGATCCATGACTGCCCCCCCCCAAGAAACAAAAGTGGAATTTTTTTGTTCCCAGCTAACTGCAATTACTGGGTTAAGCCCAGCAAATGCACTAAGGTAAACTCCAAGTGCTGGGTCCATGGTGGAGGCCACAGGGCCACGACCTCCCCACACACCAAAATGGGAGTTTTTGGTCCACAGTGAATCGTAGCCACTGAGTTATGTCCAGCAACCGCAGAAATTTAAACTCCCAGTGCTGGGTCATTAATTGAGGCCACAGGGCCATGACTGTCGATACCCCCCCCCCCAACACCAGAAACCAAAATGGGAGGTTTTGGTCCTGGCATGTGGTTCCCAGCAAACTGGGGGGGGGGTGGAAGCAACCCAAAATGACCAACATTCCTAGTGATGGGGGTAATTTAAAAGTGGTCTGTTGAACTTTGTCATTCTTAGTCAAGTCATCTTTATTTTTAAGTGTTATTCCGCAGTGATCAAAGGGATGTACAAATCCATAAAACATCAATAAAAACTTTAAAAATCAAGCTTTAAAACATAATTAAAGATAGGTAAAACTACCCATTACTTAAATCCTGAAATGCTAGACAAAACTGATGTGTTTTAAGAGCACCTTTAAAGGTCTCGACGGTCAGGCACTCTCATATCCGACGAGATAGAGAATTCCACAGGGTAGAGGTCACAGAAGCAAAATAACAGGCTCCAGAGGTCGTTAGTCAAACCCTGGGAATCTCCAGCAATCCCTTGTTGGAGGAATGGAGCGAACGGAGGGGGTGATAGGGGCAAAGAAGATCCTGCAGGTAGTGCAGTCCCTTATTAGACTGCTGCCTGCTGATGTGCATAACAGTCTCAGTATCCAGGCCCATTTGAGGAAACAATGGTTTGAAAAACACAGGAATTCAAACCATCAATTCTTTTAAATGCCTATTTTTACCAAACACTCTTGAAATTACTTTCAGCCTGTCTTTACTGGAAGCACAGGTAAATCAAAGACACAAATCATATTTGATGGCTCCGTATCATACCAGCATGGCGAAAAAGGTGAAGACAATTTCAGCCCAGCAATATGAGTGCCAGACAAGACAGTGACTAGAAACTTGAATGAGGGCTCAGAACAGCACAAATCAAAGGTACACCACACAAACATTTTCAAGAGGGGGGCATCACCCCCCGCACCCCCCCATGCAGGGGCTTTCCCCCCCACCCCATTACTTAAATATACATACTTGAAGACGGACTATACACCCACAGGAAGGTCTCACTGTTTTGACCCCTCACTCAAGTTTGCAGTCACTGTCTTGCCTGGTGCTCACATTGCTGGGCTGAAATTGTCTTTGCCATTTTTGCTGTGCTGTCTTGACGTGGCACCATATTGTTTCCACATGTGAATGCCATCATTTTGTTTATCATTACTTCATGGAAAAGGGATTTTCTGTGACTTTGTTTTCAGTGCTATGTCTGCATGTTTGATAAAAGCTGGGAAACAACTAACAATGTAGACTGCAGAAAAATGTTCTGTGGAGAACCTGTTACAGGAAATGTTCTAAAAAATCATGTATGCCATGGCACTTAAGTTTTCTAAATAACGATAAACAATGTTTACCTTATAGCACTTACAGTAAAGTCGCACACACTCAACAAGATTGGGGAAGGGTAACCGGGACTGGAGGGTGGCAGCAGAGCAGAGGGATGGAGCAGGAGGGGAAAACACTGAACAATCGAGGGGAAAGGTGAACAGAGTTGCAGGGTGGGAAAGGAGCAGAGGGATAGAGTTGGAGACACACACACACACACACACACACATATACACAATAAAAGATGAAGGGTGACCAGGCTTGGAGGGATGGGGGTGAGGACACTGAAAAATGAAGAGTCAATGAACAGCAATGAAGGCAATGAGCATTCAGACTCAAGCAACACTAATGACAAGTTAACAGGACTGTGCATGAGGTACAGAGGAGAAGCACTGTCAGTACTGGATGGCTGGCATTGTGTCCTGAAGCAGTAGCTGCTGCGTGCACCTATGCAGCTTGCGTCTTTGGCAGGGGTCTGATACTGCCAGAGCTAGGTCCCTAACTGAACCTACAGGACCATGACCAATGACAATCAACCCTCCCAAGCACCCCCACAGAAATCAGGGATGGCTGCACTGGCCACATGCCATGACAGACTCCCCCACACACACACACACACTCTTATGTGCAGGGACCGGGCCAGCTAGAACCACACCCCGTCTCCCCTAAACCATACTTGAGGTTTTGGTCCCCAGAGATTGATGACCACTCAATGGGTTAAGCCCAGCAACCATAGCAAGGTAAATCCCAGAGCTGGGTTCCTAAATGAGAAAACATGATCATAACCAACCACCTCCCACCCACGACCACCCCATGGAAGGCAGGGAATGCTGCACTGGCCACATACCAAAACAGCCCCACTACCACTGAGCAGGGAGCAGCCCAGCACGCTCCAAAACCAGATGGGAATTTTTGGTCTCCAGCAATTGATTGCCAATCAGTGGGTTAAACTCAGCAACTATAGCAAGGTAAACTCCCAGAGCTGGGTCCCTAACTGAAGATGCAGGACCATTAACAACAACTGACACTGGTCCCACATCCATAACCACCTCATGGAAGGCAGGCACAGCTGCACTGCTCCCATGATAGCACCCTCCCCACCACTGTGCAGGGACCAGCCGAGTCAGTACTACACACCACTTAACCCCCCCCAACAGATGGGAGTTTTTTTCCCCAGAGATTGCTGACCAATGGCCAGTCATTGCCCTGCGAGGTACCATGGCAGCCATTGCATCAGCTTCTCCGGAACACATCTTGCTTCCACAATATCAGGCCACACAACAGCATCTGGCAAAGTTCTGTCACCATGCTAGAAGCCTCATTCCAAATAAATGAATAACACAGCAGAGGGCTGGAGGGGGGTGGCACAAGAGAGAGTGAGAGAAAAGGGCTGGCAAGTGGGAGCACAGCAGATGGTCGCAGTGGTGGACTTGCAACAGGCTGATCACAAAATGCACACAAAATGGGTACTGAAGAACACAAAACCAACCACAGAAATGTAATTTTCTGTGTGATAAATTCATGTAAAGAAGGTATCTGCAAACACATGCAGGAAGTATATAAAAAAAACCTAGCTCATAGACTACTGCATACTGTACTATCAGCCAAGTTCACAATAACAATTCTGTGGAGGGGTGTAGTTAGGGGAGGGGACAGGGGTACAAACTACAGAGGGGTATAACAGGGCTAGTAGAGGGAGCATTGCAGAGGGCTGAAGTGATGGGGGGTGAAGAACAGACACAACTGTTGGGTCATGCAGCAGTGCATTTATTTATTTATCTGAAAGGTTTCACCAGGAAAGACGATATCAGCTGAGAACGGCTCATTTCCAGAAGCATCCTGGGGGGAAGGGGTTATAAAGTGGGGAGAGCAAAAAAAAACTATAACCAGGCTATATACTTAAAATGCATGAAATGCAACATAAGTGCAACAAAGAACATAACTGAGAAAAAATACTTAAAAAATGCTAGAAATACAATACTAGTACAATCAATTACAAACCTTGACATCAATAGAGTTAAGACTGACAGTGTCGCGAAGATATGACATTCTGGGTTGCCAGTACCATAACCACTAGAGTAGTGACAGGTAGCAAGGAGGGTGTAGACCAGATGATGGAGGACACCTTGAAGTGCTTGAAGTGTCAGGTTAAATACCTTAAGTGCTAGAAGTGGCAAGATGAATGCAGGGGAATTAGTGCTGAGTTTTCATGATTGGGTGACAGTGAAGACAAGAAGAGAGGGCAAGTGAGAGAGAAGTGGGTCGGGGAAGACAAGGGCTTGGTGGGGGGCATGCCAGGAGTTAGACCCCATCAGGATGCTGAGAACCCTGTAAGGGGGACAAGGGACCCGGTAGGGATGGAGGTGAGAGAGAGAGAGAGAGAGAGAGAGATAGAGAGAGATTGAGAAAGAGAGAGGGAAGGGTAGAGAGGCATGATGGGAGCTGGACGCCTTCAGGATGCTGAGAACCCTGCAAGGAGGACAAGGACCCTGTGGGGATAGAGGTGAGAGAAAGAGAGAGAGAGAGAGAGAGAGAGTGTGAGGGTTAGGAGGTAGAGGTGGAGAGGCAGGCCGAGAATTAGATCCCTTCAGGATGCTGAGAACCCTGCAAGGGGGATGAGGATCCGGATGGTTGAGGGTGAGGGGGGGAGAGGAATGGAATTGAGAAAGAGGTGGGGACAGCGAAGTGGAAGAAAGGAGAGAGTGGGAGCTAGGTCCCTTCAGGATGCCAAGACCCCTGCAAGAGACACTGAGACCTGGTAAGGATGGAGGTGAGAGAGAGGAGGGGGAGAAGGTGGGGGTAGTTAGGGGGAAAGGGCCAGGAGGGGGTAGCGGAGGCTGCTGTCAGTGGTGACTTAGAAGTGCAAGGGTAGGAACATTGGTATGTACGGATAGAGGTGTTGGGGATTAGAAAAGGTTAGGTGCAGTTGCAACTGTGAGCAGAGTGCTTCCGGAGGAGGAATGAGAATGAGTGATGGGATTGGGTGTAGTGAATTTCAAGTGGGAGGGAATTCCAAATAGATGGGAATTTGTACAAGAAGACAGCGTGACCAGAAGAAGTATGCCATGGCAGGAGAGCTAGAGTTCTATGTGTGGATGCATGGAGGGTATAGCAGGAGGGTGGGGTTGGGTAGATAGGAGAGAGGATAAGTAGGGGGGAAGAGAACCGATACAGAATTTCACCAACTAAATTAGCTTAATGTGATAGATGTCTGGCATAGAGGGAGGGAAGGAGAGTGAGGTATAGAGATCACAGTAATGAGTAAGTGGAGGGCAGTCAAGTATGTAGTGACAGAAGGAATTGAAGAGGGTGTCCAGTCTTGACAGGGAGGATTTGGGGGCAGAGCAGTAGACTATATTTCCGAAATCAAGGATGGGGAGAATCATCTTTTGAATGATTTCTCTCCTGGCTTGCTGCAGCAGGCAGCTGCAGTGATGGTACAGGGCACCGAGTTTGGGGAGTAGTTTTTTTTAATAACATCAATGTGGGCCCAAAACTGCAGGTGTTTATCCAGCCATAGCCCAAGATACCTGAAGGTGGAGACATCCTCCAGTGTAGTAATAGAGAGTAATGAAGGTAGGGGTGGTGACATGTCTGGGCAGCTTTTGTCTGGAGCCAAAGGTCATAGAGATAATGTTTTTGACATTCATAGAAAGTTGGTTTGTGTTGAACCAGCACTGGATGTTATTAAAGTCCTGCTGAAGGCTGGTGGCCACCTCAGAGGGGGAGCTGCCAGATGTGAACAGGACAGTATCATCTGCATACATGTGGATGTTTGAAGATGAGCAGACATTGGGAAGGTCATTCAGGAAGATGGAAAATTGTATTGGTTCAAGTACTGAACCTTGGGGGACACCAGTGGTAATAGGGGATGGAGGGGAGGTGGAGTTACCAATTCTGACAGATTGGGAATGAAAAATGAGGTAGGACCAGTACCAGCTGGTAGCAGGTTCAGAGAGGCCAGCCGTCGACAGCTTACCCAGGAGTAGGGAGTTGGATACAGTGTCGAAGGTTTTGGCCAGGTCAACAAAGATGGCAGAGGTGATGCGTCCCTGATCCATGCCAGTGAGAATGGATTCAGTGAGTTGAAGGAAGGTGGTGGTGGAGGAGGAGTGACTTTTATGGAATCCAGACTGGAAGGGAATGAAAAAGGATGAAGAGTCAAGGAAGGAGGAGAGTTGCTCCAGTACCAGATGCTCTTGGAGCTTAGCCAGCATGGGTAGTAAAGAAACTGAACGGAAGTTGCCGGGGTTGGAAGGGTCCCCACTTTTAGGAAGTGGAATAAGTGTAGCAGTCTTCCAGGCATCTGGGACTGTTGCATGAAGGAAGGAGAAGTTCAGAAGATTAGTCAAAGGGTGAGCGATTGTGTTGGGTGAAAGATGGAGTAATTTGGGATAGAGCCCATCAGGGCTTTTGCCCTTGCAAGGGTTTAAGGTATGTAAAACATGCAGAGTGTCCTCAGGGAGTACAGACATGAAAGAGAAGCATAAGGCACATGGGTGGAGGGAGTGTGGGAGGGGATACGGATAATTACTAGTAGAAATGGGGTGCAGAGAGGCAAGGAGGGAGGAGGCACAAGAACTGAAATAGTTATTAAATTCGACTGACACTGGGGGGGAGATCCTCAATTGTCTGGGTGCCAATTTTTAGGGCGGGAGAGGGGGGATAGTTGGGGGAGGGGAGAATAGAGCCTGAATCACCTTCCAGAATTTGGAAGGGTTGTTGATGTTTTCGTAGAAGGAGGCTTGGAAATATTCCACCTTGGTGAGGTGGGTGCCTCTGGTGCATGCATTGTGGAGTGTGCGGTAACATTGAAGGTCATGGGGGGAGATGGAATTTTTAAATGTAGCCCAGGCTTGGTCTCTTGCATGCTGACATGCAACAAGTTTGGCGGAGACACAGGGGAGGTGGTTTCCGCATACCTGTGCATTCCTAAATGGAGCTTGCTGCTCCCAAATGTTAAGGAATTGGGTGTTGAAGTAGCTCAGTGCTGTGTGTATGGAGGATGCAGTGTTAATAGGTGACGAATCTATATTGGACAGGTCATTGTGGAGGGAGGACAGAACAAGGGAGTGAAATGAATGGAAGTTGAGAATGACAGGTGGTGACTTAGTATGGTGGATTTTACACACACAGTAGACCATGTGATAATCGCTGAGTGCATTGGGGAGTATACCAGATTTAATGACATGGCATGGGTGTGAGGTCAGCACCCAGTCAATTAGGGTGTGATTGCCAGATTTGTGATTTAGGCGAGTAAGGTCTGTTATGAGTTGCTTCAGGTTTAGTGGCGAGACATGGTTGCAGACTTTGGACTGTGGACTGGCCAGCCAATTTATATTGAAGTCACCTAGGAGGAAGAGTTTTCCAGGGGCAGCAAGGGAGTAGATGGAGGAGAGGAGGTCAGTGATAGAGGAGAGGGAGGAGACAGGGAGGTTGGGACAGCGGTAGACTCCGCTGACATAGATAGGGAGGGAGAAGGGGGAGGCAATTTTTACAAGTAGCAGTTCGTAGGCAGAGGGAGAAATTGTGGAAAGGCAGACCGAGTACATGATTGAAGTGGATATGTACATAACAAGACCCCTGCCCCTGGACCTGCGGTCCTGGTGGATGAGGGTGTAACCGGGGATGGAGAGAGCAGAGTCAGGAATTTGGGGGCTAAGCCACAACTCAAAGTGAGGACTGAAGGTTTAAGGTGCTGCATGAGCGGTTGCAGGAGATTGATTTTAGGGAGTGGACGTTTGATATTTAGATGCAGAAGACTAAGACCTTTTGGTAGAACAGGAGAAGTGGAGAGTATGGGACCAGGATTAGGTTCAATGTCATCTGCAGTGATTAGAAGAAGTGTTATGAGTAATCTTGTGAGGGTGACCAACCATTTTTTCACATTTTTTTCATGTTTGATCCAAATGGAGTTAGGATGGACGTATCAGGATGCATCTTTAGGGGGCTCCAGCTTTTTCCCAATTGTGAAGCTGGAGCACAATGAGAAAGGTTATCAGTGACTTGCTTATGGTCACATAATAGTGATCAAGGAAGCACACTCTTGTAGGACTTGTTCCTGAGTCCCTTAACTTCACAACAGTGTCCACCATCTTTGATATAATAACACTTTGGTCCCAAAATGGACTTGCCTGTTCTGCCTTTATCCAGCTTGTAGCTAGCATACTGCTGAGCACTATAACAAAACCAGCAGCAGAGGGATTGTATAGCTGGGTGGCTGGCACCCAAATCAGAGCAGGAGGTGAGCAGCAGAGTGCTAGAGCCGAACTGTGGGTGCGTAACAGGGACAGGTCCAGAACAGAGGGTTCTGTTCAGAATGTCCCTGGGATGTGACGGATTGAAGCAGGCAAGGATCTGGCTGGTGAAACATGCAAAATAGTTTGCACCAAATGAAACAAACTCTGGCCAGAGCCGATAGGGCTGCAGCTAAGGAACGTGGAGTTAGAATATTGTAAATTTGTTTTTTAATATTTTTACACCAAATTTTCAACATAGCCTTGTTATGACCCTGCATCATGAATATGAGCAGAGAAAATGTTTAACTCCTGGCTTAAAGGGATACTTTCAGCCTTTTTTTGCATCATATTATTTTTAGGTAAAAACCCACATTTGACGATTGCTTACTTCCTCTAAAATTCATTTATGTTGCTGGTTGTTTTATATGCCTCCTTTGTTATTAGAACCAGAATGCATGGCAATGTATAGCTATGCCCCACTTTGTTTTGCTTCATATCATTAAACTACTCTTCGTGCAAACTTCCTGAGCATTAGAAACACCCTCAAACAGTGCAGCCCTCATGATAATAGTTAATAGTCAATAGACAATAGTCTCCTCCACATCTACTGCATAATCATTGGCTAGATTGTGTTGGGGTGTTTCTGAGTCTATGAAAGATGCAGTGGGAGCTGATCAAGAAATGTAAACAAACATTTTGGTGTGGTAACACCAGTATGGTGGCCAGTTACTTTTTCACTTTTTCAAAGAAAAGAGGTATCTAAATCAAACTACCAGCTGCATCAACAGTCTCTATAGAATGTGAACAATCATGTAATGTGTTTTTTAAACTAGGAACACTCTGAGGCCTCAGGGGGTTGAGAGTGTCCATTTTAAGGTGATATTGCACAGGGACTGCGAAATCATCTTTTGGAATGCTAAAACACATCTTGAGCAGGAGTTGAAAAATGACAGCTGTCACATTCATGGGGTGTTGTTAAAAAATGGCTATGTTTGGATGGCTGGCTGGCACCCAGATAAGAGCAGGAGGTGGGCAGTAGAGTGCTAGAGTGGAACTGTGCGTGCACAGGTATCCAGTGATATGGGCAACTCAAATTGAGTGACTCAGTTTGAGCACACCCATGAATAGAGCAAGTGGGGAGCCATAGCGACAGTGGGAACAGCGAGGAAATCAGGACAATTGTGAAAGACAAAGAGAGTGACGGTAGGAGGGATCTCAGATGATGAAGGATATAGCAGGTAGTTTGGCATGGCAGTTCCCAGCTGGCTGGTTGGTCTAGTGGAGGCAGTGTGTGCCTCTGGTGTTGGAGGACCTGGGTTGGAGCTCTGGGTTTTTTTATTCTTTTTTGTGTTTGCACTTATTTTTTTTTTATTTTCCACACCCTGTTTTCCCGGCCTCCTGGTGGTCCCCCATTTACAGGTTGCTCCTCCCCTTCACTAGCCCCCTCCCAAAGATTCCCTGTACCCCAGTGTCAGGCTCCCCCTCAGAGTTGATTATAATTATTAAGAAGGTGCAGGGGCAAAGCCCCCCACATAAAACAGGCTGTAAATTAATTGCACCTGCCTGTGGAGTGTGTTCTGGATCATCGCTGTTTATGGTCCTGCTGTAGTACACATCACTGTTGTTGTTTTCAGTGATGTGCACTCGCTGATATGGCAATCAGTATTTTGCGTTTGCTCATTTCACATTGAACTGCATGCACAACAGGAACAGGTCCAGAACAGAGGTTTCTGTTCAGAATGCCCCAGGGATTTGGCAGATTGAAACAGGCAAGGATCTGACTGAGTGAAGCACACAAAAAAAGTGTCTGTGGTCCAGAGAGGATTATGACATTGGACTCCCAATAGGTAAGTAAGGACTTGGGGGTGTGTGGGGTGGTGGTTGCTGAGTGAGAGGGTCGGGTGGGGGGTCTGAAATGGCACGAAAGACATTGATGGACAGTTTTCTTGTTACAGGTTAATACAGAAACAACAGCAAAAAAAAGACGGAGATGCCAGTAGTGAAACAGGGGGATTGGGAACCCCCAGTGTCACTGCTGTGTTTTGGGGGTTTGTGGGGGGTGGCGGGTACTGTGAGGAAGGTCATGAGGGAGTAAAGAAAAAAGTGGAAAAGAGACAAATAACTGTGCATGAGCGGCACTGGGGGTGGTACAAGGATTCCTACACTGGGGGATTGGGCACCCCAATGCCACTGTTTCACTGCTGGGGAGTGAAGTGGTGGGTGCTGAGAGGGAGGTCAACTGAGGAAACCATAAAAAAATATTTTTAAAAAAGTGAAACCTCACCTGTGCGGTAGTGGGGGGGTTCGTGATCGGGGCACTGGGGGATTGGGCACCCCAGTGTCACTATTATGTTTTGGGGGTGTGAAGAGGGAGGGTGGGGGTTATTTATTTCAGTGGTCATGGACCACTGGAAAAAAAAACAACAAAGTAGTGTGAGTGCAGAGTGTTGCATTCGGAGGCGACTTTTTTTATCACTCCAATGTGTTGTTCATTCATGAGGAATGTGGGAGTCCTTTTTTCTCATAGCAAGAGGTCTGCATGGCTCCTCCCACTGCAGCACTATAAAGCATGAATTGCAGTGTAGAGAGAGAGGGGGGGATGGTAATTGTGCAGTGCCCCCCCCAGGATAATGAGTTTTTCATGAAAAACACACTTCTGTGCTCAGATGGGGAGATACTACAGAAAACTGTTTTGTAGGGATCAGTCTAAGTGGTAATACTACTAACAACATTTTTTTCTTTTCTTTTTTTTTATTCACTGTTTATCCTCCCCTGGCTGGTCAGCCTTGCCACTGGTCCTCCCTACTCTGTCACCTGGATTCTCTCAGGACCTACCTTCTCCCTCAATCCCCCATGGCTTGCCCTCTGTGGCAGGGTGGCAGGAAGTCCCTAAGCCTGCTGAGTATGGAGTCAGATTCAGGAGGAGCCTGAGTCACCAGTGTGGGGGCTGTGGATGGTGGCGATCATCCTGCCAGCCAGGGTATATTTCCATCTTCAGTTCCCCACTTGTGCTTGCCACTCTACCCCTTCCCGGTAGAGATGCTGGCATTGGGACTACATCCCCCCCAAGTAAGCATACACTGGCATGCTCACATGATGCACAGCATGGTGCATCGCTCCCACCCCATGTCTCACATGCCATACCACCTACACATCTGTAGGTGGTAGTGCTGTAGAGGGACATGGAACCCTCCCCACTGGGAGAAGAAGAGCATCCTATGGGATGCTCAAAGCTCCCCTTCTCAGTTGGCCCCCAACTATCCAGGCTCATTCCTGAACATGTGTCACTGGCATCATGAGTGGTAGTGCTAGTGCTGCACTGATGGGCCAACTACAACCAGGGGGAAGGACTGGTGACCAGACAGAACACACAATTGGTTGGTGGATGGGTGAGCAGCAGCTGGATGGAGCCAGGGGAGGGGTTGTTTTTGAGAATTAGTAAGCCTGAGGGATAAATTGGGTCTTACCAGGAGAAAAGGGAGAAAAAAGGAATTAATCCACACTACAACATTGCACACTGCACTCTACTGTACCCAGCACTTCTTCTGGCTCACTTCATGTTTACTACAAAAGTGCAACCTGGGAAAGAAACAGTAAACTCGCAGGTGTCACATGAGTGGTTACTGGCAACTCTATAAGTGGTGTAGCTGGTTTACATGCTGATGCAAACTAGGAACCAGATACAACAAGGGCTAACACAGAACAATAAAAGGTGCAAAGGATGGGTGGGAGATGAGCAGTGGGACAAAGCAGGAGGAGGGACATAAAACAATAAATGGTGACCTGGGTTGGAGGATGTGATCTGAGCAGAGGGGATGGAGCAGGGGGAACACACAATAAATGGTGACCAGGACTGGAAGACGGGAGTTGAGCAGAAGGATGCGGAGGGAGGAACACAGAACAAAAAGCAGTGACCACGGTTGGAGGGTGGGAACTGAGCACAAGAATGGAGCAGGAAGGGGGAACACAGAACAATAGGTGGTGACCAGGGTTGGAGGGTAGAAGATGAGCAGAGGAATGGAACGGAATGGAGAAACACAGAATAAATGGTGACCAGGAAATCAAAGCCTGGGAAATCAAAGGAGAAAGACAAGAGTCTCATGACAGAATGTTATCTGTATTGATACAAATGGTGCTGGCAGTTTACACAGCAGTCAAAACCACATCAATGACCATCTTCAAGAAATGAGGAACTGCTCTGAGCAGCAACAAAAACATCTAGTTAAGTGCACCCTGCATTTAGATAGCTTAGGAGGCATTGATGTAACAGCTCTGCATGGCTCAGAATGGTGCAGTCTTGATTGTGTAAATGGCTTTATGTCTTTTACTGTCTGTCTCTCAGTCTGTAGTTTTCACTTCCATGTAATCATTCTAGATATACTGTATATATGGGGGAAGCGAAAGCATAGTTATCTATTTTTCTTGTGTTGTCCCTGATATATCTTCATTAAAGAAAACTGTAGCTGCTTAAAAAAAAATCAACCCCCTTGTGCATCATGGTACAGATCTTTGCGCAGTAGCCCATTTCCTTCTGTATCTCAGTATCACTGAAAAGGATTGTTAAAAAAAAACAACCTCTCCTCTCATCATCTATCTGTTGTGCCTCCGCAAACATGATGCAACACCGGCAGCCCACCCAGTGCTGCCAACCAACAGCATTCCCCTCCCATCTTAAGATGTGACACAGGGGTGCCTTCCCCTGGTGCTGCCAAACAAGAACATCCCCCTCCCACCTGAGCCACGTTGCACTGCACCCCAAAAGAGGATGTGACAATAAGGTACCCTCTCCTGTTGCTGCCAAACAACATCCTCCTCCTCCTCACACAACCTCCATTGCACTGTCCCCTAAAACAGGATGCATCACAGGGGTGCACACCGCCTGGTGCAGCCAAACAACAAACCAACACTGGGGTGCCGAATCTTCAGTGCTGAGTACCTAAAAGAAAGCCATCACTCATTGTATTGTCTTTTTAAACCTGAAAAAAAGTTCTTCAAGGAGTCAAGGAGTTCTGCAGCCCCCCCTGACCTTCCGCTTCCCTCCCCATTTACCTATTTAGTGGGTCCAGCGCTGCTTCTCAAACATCCTGCTACTTCCAAGGTGAACTGCAAAATGGCTGAACACAAGGTAAGTCCAGTTAACGGCTTTTCAATACGTTTTTGACTTTTACTCATAATTTTGCCATTTTTATATATTTTTGACCAACATTTTCAAAATGTAATTTTTTTACCCCACCTCATTAATCAGTAGGTGAGAGTTTTCAAATCCCTCTGAAACCTTTTTCCACAGTTGCTCTGCAAAATCATGTTTTAGACTGGATTTAAAAAGTTTCACCTGTATTGATCATAAAGAATGGGCTATAAAAAGACAATGTTGAAAATCTGGATGAAAATTTAAAAAAATACAAAAAAAAAGTTATGATGAAACATTGAATTTTTCAGTGATTTCTCATAACTGATTTTTGCAGATTTTGGCCTCACATTTTCAACACAGCCCTTCTGTTACCCTACCGCATGAACACGGCAGGTGTCATTTTTCAAATACCCTCCAAAACACTTTTTTGCAATTGTACCATGAACTCACTTTTCGGAGAGGATCTAGAAAGTTCCACCTGTCTTGGTCATAAGGTGGGGTCATAAAAAGACTGTATTGAAAAGGTGGAGTCAAAACATTGAAGCCTACTGAAAATAAAATATTGCTTCTCAGCTGGTCTATCCTGGGTCAATACATTGTAACCATGGATAAAATGGGACCTCCACTGAAAATGAAATACTGTATCTCCTCTGTCCTATCCTCAGTACATACAGTTGAAAAATGAGTAGAAGCAGGACACCATTGAAAATGAGATACTGCATCTCCACTGGGCTATCCTGGGAAAATACGTGTAAAAACAAGACCTCATTGAAAATGAGGTTGCATCTCATATGGTCCATTCTGGGTAAATACATAGCAAAAATGTGTAAAAGCGGGACCCCAGTACAGCAGAACTCTGCTGAAATGTGCATCTGTGCTGCTGCATCCTGGGAAAATACTGCACGAAATGGTCTCTGACATCCTCACGTTGTATGCTATAATGTGATAACTTACAGCTATGTACCTGGTTTCATTGGTATTTGTTTCACTGCAAAATCAATAAAATAAAATAAAAAAAACTTGCCTTTCAGCTGGACTATGCTGGGTAGATGCATTATAAAAATGGGTAAAAGCAGGACCCCAATGCAAACAAGATACTGTAGCTGAGCTGTGCTCTCCTGAGTAAATACAGTGTAAAAGTGTGTCAAAGCAGGATCCCACTGAAAATGATATATTGCAGCCCATCTGGTCTATCCTGTTTAAATATACTGAAATAATGTGTGCAGGCAGCACCCTAGAACAGTACTGTATAAGGCCCTGTCCATACTAAGGGTCTGTAATGTTACTGCTGTGTGAAAATGTTACGGGACCCCTCTTACAACAGTTTGTGTCCACACTGTATATGGTACTGAAGGATGTACAAAAATCGTGTTTGAACCCAGATAGTTTCAGGGTTGTAGCATGGTTCTGTAATGTTTACATTTTCAACATGCATACCTGCTCACGCGTAAACAGGAGAGCGGTAGCGTGTTTGTCCTGGTGGTGTCTGTCAGTCCTCCGACTAGCCATTAAGCTCCTTCCTGGTATCCCACACTGCTTTTTGTGTAGACGGTTGCAAACTTGTAGTGAGGCCGCAAATAAGGCACAACTGGAACATGAGCCTACTAGCTGGATTAAAGTGTGGATGTACTGTAATGGTAAGCCCGGTAATGGTTTCAAAAACGTTTTCAACACATCGTGTCAAGTGTGGACAAGGTCTAAATTAAAATTGTAAAGGTGAGGGTGGGTGTGGTCTTTAAATAAATAAAACTGTAAAAAAGTGACATAAATAACTGCTATACTAATATACAAACAATACAATACTAAAGGAAATAACAAAAAAGCCACAAAGATTGACAAATATAACAACATAAAAAACAAGTCCAGCCTTGTTGGCACCAGCCAAATCTTGTCACTTTTCTTTTCCCCCACAATGCTTCTTGTCCCATGTAACAGTATGCATTGGAGACCATTGAAAACTTTGTTCCCTGTCTGCAGCTGCACTGGGCTGTCAAAGGGGAACAGTCAGCACTAAGAGCCCCCCACGCCTAAGTGTGGGGCCGGTCCCAATTTGCACTTTGTATGCAAAAACTTTGTTTTTTCCCTTAATGTTTACTGCAGTAGATAGGGTTACCACCTTTTAAGAAGCCCAAAGTGGGACATTTCTTACTGAAACATGATTTTTCGCAGGACAGTACGTAACCTCGACCGATGCAACAGACTTGTTTTCTCTATATAATCAGAATTAAGGCTAAGTATTGTAGTTTCATAGTTGCTTCTAATGTTTCTTATCATTTTAAGGTATTTTAGTTAAGCTATTGTAGTTTTCTAGAACATTTAGTGGAAAGTTAGAAAATATTTTTTCTACTGTAAAATCAGGACATTTAGTATTTTTCATGTTTTTTTGCAGGACACAGCTGCCCAAATAAGGACTGTCCTGCGAAAATCAGGACAGGTGGTAACCCTAGCAGTAGACTATCCGACTAATTTGGCTGACTTCCAAGCTGACATTTTCTGTAACTACAAATCCCAGCATCTCTGGCAGCTAACATCAGAGCAGTAGGCAGCAGTGGGAGATCCAGTAGCCTGCAGTGCAAGTTAGAGCTTTTATAAGCTCTGATTTGGTGCTTGCCTGTCCGGCTGTTCTCTAGGAGCCAGGTACAGTCCTCTGTGACTGCTCTTAGCCCAGAGAGGGCAGCGGGACCAGCAAACAAATGATCAGTGCTTATAAAATCCTTTGCAGGCTATTGAATCTCCCACTGCTGCAGCCATGCTCTGATGTCAGCTGCAGGGGATCCTGGGGTTTGAACAGTAGTTACAGAAAATGTCAGCTTGGAAGTCAACAGAATCAGTCTGATGCAATCTACTATACTGCAGTAAAAAGTAATAAAAAAATGGTTTTACACACAAAATACAAACTGGGACCAGCCCCACACTTGGGTGGGGGACTCTTACTGCTAACTATTCCCCTTTAAGTGCCTTTTGTTAAGGTCTAAATGAAATAGCTCTTTCTAATACAACCTTTTTGTTTTCTAAGCGTGTGTGTTTAGGTCTAGTCAGCAAAAGGGAATGTTTTGTTTGTAAAGCTACTCTTTTCATCAAACCATAGACAGCCATAAAAAGCACACAAATCACCCCAGGTCATCAGTGCTCTAATTAGTGTCCTTAAAGAACAGCCCACTCAGTTATCCCTCAGGTATTCACCAGTGTGGATGTAGCCTTTATTGTTGCCAGTTGGATAAGGAGAGGAACATAGTAGCATAGTTCTACTTATGCAAACTCTAGCCAGCACTCACCAAATCAATAGTCTCCAATGCATCCCTGTCACATGTCCCTTGGGACATAAGACATTGTGGGAAAAGGATAGATAATTACAAAAACAAGCATGCAGATCCCTAGGGGCCATAAACAAGTAGCCAAATTTAGAAAAAAGGCCTGACAGTGACCAAAGGAAAGGACATATCAGGACTACACACACACACACACACACACACACACACACACACACACACACTAAAACACTCTGCACAATGTATTTGTTTGTAATTTTTTTTGCAGTTCTCCTTTAATGAACTCCAAACTACTTTATTAAAAAGCTCTGGGGCCCAATATTCAAATATAGGCAAAAGTGGAGCGTGAAGTGTGCTGCACTTGCCCTTGCGTCTGACCCAGTGGTTTCTGTATTCAGTTGGATAGCGCACCGGCACTATATGACTGACTATAGACCATGTCAGTGCATTGCTAAGCTGAGTAGGGCTGTCCTGACAGGGATCTGGGCTGTATGCAGCCCATAGGGCACTGCAGGAGACTGCACCCTCAGATCTGACAGTGCTGGGAGCCACGGCGTGATATTCAGCCAGAAAATGCAAATGAGTCCATTGAGCATGCAAGTCACTAAGGGGCCATATACATGTCTATTATGGGCTATTTGCATGGGAAGCGGTGGCAGGTTTGTGCCCCTCCCATGGCCACCCACCACATCAGGCATAGTTGCGAGCAGCCCCCACACCCTGAATGCCAGTTCTCTCAATCTACATGTACTATCTAGTGTCTAGTGGCACCCCCCCATCTGCCGATCACCCATCCCTGCAGTTGCATCCATTTTCCTGGTGTCTAGTCTTTGGTAACCGGGTAAGGCTCACTAGGCACAAGTGCGTGTTTTCAGGGGTGACCTGGGAGCACTGGGCAGTTAAGTGACTTGCTCAGAGTCACACAGTATGCAAGTGGAGGTTGTGAGAATGAAACCTTGGTTCTGGTCTGCTGGATGTATCAAGCTCATTCACACCTCATTCCTCTAACCTCTAGGCTATACTGCCAGGCTATACTGGTACCCCCTGCTCCCCAATCACCTATGCAGGTGCTCCCTCCAAGGCTCTGGTGGCTACTGGTCCCCCCATATCTCTGGAACCAAGCACACCACCCGATCAACCCACCCCATCCCTTATATCTCTGAGTGAGGGGCCATGTGGTGATCCTGATAGTACTGTCAGCCCTCCTCTCATCTGCTCAGCCAGCATGTACAGTATACTGTAAGTGCACTCCCTGTCATCTCGTACACCAGCTGGCCAAGGAATTGAGAGGAGGGTTGTGGTGGTTATCATAACGGGATCGCCACATGGCCTCTTCCTCAGAGGTGCCAGGGGTGGGAGGTTGCCTGGATGATGTGCTCAGTTCTGGCAGTGCGTGAGGCTGCTAGCCACTGGGACCTCAGAGCACTGGAATGGGGGACTGCTGGGCAGGGCATACCAGGGAAATGGATGCAAGGTCAGGGATGGGTGATTGGCAGGTGGGGGGTGCAACTAGACACCGGGGACATCACTCCTATAAAGGTGATGAGCAATGGGAGGGTG
Organism: Neoceratodus forsteri; assembly: GCA_016271365.2. Taxonomy (NCBI): domain Eukaryota; kingdom Metazoa; phylum Chordata; order Ceratodontiformes; family Ceratodontidae; genus Neoceratodus; species Neoceratodus forsteri. Next base: position 1,655,546,069 of record CM028131.1, read on the forward strand.
GGTTGGGAACACCAGACAGCAGGGAATTCATTTATTTTATGGCTCCAGGCAATCGGAGCATGGGGGATGTCACTAGATTATTATTATTATTATTATTGAATTCTTGGATTACACTCATGAGCGGTTGCTCATTTATGGGTTCCACATCAGTTGCAAGGACAAAGGTACATCAAAACAGTAGTACATGTTTTAGACAGGGTAACAGTAAGATACAGTAATACAGTAGTACATTTTCAGGCAGTGTTCATATAGAGAACACACCAAAATTAGGATCATAGGCAGCAAGTCATTTGCCTGAGCCAAAGTTAGGGCACCCTACTGGGTTGCATGAGAGGAGATGATAGTAGGAGGATAGTGGTAAGGGTGTTAGAGTTGTAGGGAGTGGGGGGAGTATACAGAATGGGTGGGGTAGAGGTGGCAATGGTTTTGAAGTAGGGTGGTGACCTGAAGTGCTAAGAATAGGTCACGTCAGATGAGTGTCATGTCAGACGAGTAGGTCGGATGTGAGATAAGAGTACTAGGGTGCCCTTGAGGCACGGGAGGAGTGTTAGTGGAGGCAGCCACAGCTGCTGGTTGAGATAAGGTGCTGTCATAGTTTGTATTTGAAAACATCAATAGTTAAAGCACCAGAAATGTCAGGTGGTAAGACATTGGTCCAGCGAGGAGCATGGTAACAGAATGCACATTGTGCCAAGGCAGTACGGAGTCTAGGAGTTTTGTAGATCTGGGTGGTGGAATTTGTTATGAAATGGGAGCTTGAGTGCATGGTTAGGAGTTTCTGGACCCCTGCCAGTAGTAGACTGAGAGAGCATTTCTTGACAAGGAGGCAAGATTGGTATGTTATTTTGTCCTTTAGTTGGAGCCACCCGGCCTGTGAGTAGAGGTCACAGGTGTGTGTGAGTCTTGCAGTACCTGTGAGAAGGTGACGCATCTTATTGAGCACGGTGGAAATGCATTGTAGGGTGGTGTCAGTTGCTGATCCATATATAACCAGTCCATAGTCAACAAGGGAGACTATTGAGCTGTTGCTGGCCCCGATTTAAAGCCTCATAGGTCAAGCAGTGCTTGTGGCAGTAAAGAATCCCTATTCTTGTACTGATAGCCTTTGCAATGTTATCAATATGTTGGACATAAGGCAGAGTGGAGTCTACTGTGATACCCAGGTATCTGAAAAACTGGACGTGCTCCAGGGTGTCACAACTTTCATTTCTGTTCTCAAGGGATAATGCTTTGAACTTACTCTGGGTGCTGGAGTGCAACATTGTCTTTGTTTTTTATCGTTCATGATTAATCTATGCTCCTTAAACCATTTCTCTGTGGATAAGAATCCCTTTGGAGTTCTGCTGTTAGTTGTTCCGGATGGGTGTTTCTGGTGAAGATAACCACATCGTTTGCATAAAGGAGCATCTGGATTGGACAGGAGGCTGGCAGTTGATTTAGGAAAAGACTAAATAGTAGGGGCCCCAGAATTGACCCCTGTGGGACCCTGGAGCGGACAGGTCTGCTAACAGAGGTGGTGTCACCTAGCCTGACCTTTTGTGACCGGTTGTGAAGGTAGCTGTTGAACCATGAAATGGATTCTGGAGAGAGCCCAACAGCAGACAACTGATTCAGAAGGAGCTTATGGTGCACCATATCAAAAGCTTTTGATAGGTCAATAAATGTTGCTCCTACCAGAAGACCTTGATCTAGGGAGTGGTGGATGTAACCTGTGAATTCCAGTAATGCTGTGATGGTACTGTGACCTGGTTGAAAGCCATGTTGTTCAAGACAGAGGAGTTGGTAATGGTTCAGATACTTGACAAGCTGATCTGCTACAATCCCTGCTAGAGGTTTGGGGGCGGAGGGGAGGAGTATGGAGATAGGTCTGTAGTTGTGTAGAGTCCGATCACCTCCTTTGTGCACAGGGGTTACTGATGCTGATTTCCATTGCAGGGGGAACTTAGAGTAGCAGAGGGAGAGGTTGATAATCTTAATGAGAGGGCCGAGGACTTCCTCTAGTGCCATGCTGACGAACTTAAGGTCCAGGGTATCTCCGCTGTGTTTTGATTTTCCCAGAGCTCACACGAGGTACTTTCTTGCTTCAGATTCAGAGATTACCTTTAAACAGACGAGCAGTCTGTTGGAGGGTGATTGCTGGACTGTGATAGGGTCAGCCAGGATTAATGGATTAAAGTAGCCTGCTGGTAGTACACTGCTGAGGTCTGTGAATGCATCATTAAGTGCGTTAGCAATTTGCTGTTAGTCCAAGGATAGTGCGCTGCCAGCCATGAACATTGATAGGGCATTTTTGGGTTCTTTGCTGCTTATGTCATTGAGATTATCCCAGAATGACTTGCTGTTGTGCAAGGAGCTGGAGAGGGCTTCCTTGTAGAATGCACTTTTGGCATGTCGGATGGCTTTTGTGCACTTATTTCGGGCTTGTTTGTACTTTTGGATGTTAGTGGTGGTACCGTGCGCTCTTGCAATCTGCCAGAGGAGATCTTTGGCATTGAGCTGATCCAGTAGGTCTGGGGTGATCCAGGGATTGCAATGTCCTTTTATTTTCCTTGTCTTTACTGGGGCATGCTTGTCACAAATGGAGTTGAATGTCTTTATGAAGTGGTCAAGGGCCGTGTCTACATCACTGGCCTCATTGAGATCAGTCCAGTCAGTGCCCTGAAGCTCCGCTTTTAGCAGTGCAAGGTGACCGTTTAGTAGAACACGGTTTGTAATCATTCTGGGAGGTGGCTTGCAGTAGTTGTAGGACCAAGTCCAGGTGACAGGGAACTGGTCGCTAAGTGTTTCAGAGAGAACAGCAGTATTGGTGATGTGGGCAGGTCGACTGGTGAGAACCCAGTCCAGGAGGGTGCTGGTCCCAGTTTTGTAGTTAACTCTAGTTGCTGTCTTGACCATTTGAGAGAAGTGGACCACAGATAAGGTGTCCTTGATTGAGGCAGCAGAGGGGGAGAGCCAGCTGATATTGAAATCAGTAAAAAGCACAACAATTGCTGCAGTACATCGAGGAGTAGCACCCTCTTCCTTCTGCGTCAATGTTTTGCGCCATGCTGGTGCTTTTTCAAGACTTGAAAAAGCACCAGCATGGCATGAAACATTGATGCAGAAGGAAGGGGGAGCTACTCCTCAGTTTACTGTAGCAATTGTGCTTTTTACTGAGTTTTAACATTAAAGAGCAGCATTTATTGTGTCCTAGCAAGTGGACTGTGTCTCTTTTTACAACTGTGCCAAGCTCACTTTGGGATGTCACTAGATGCCAGGGAAAGCTGCTATACTCTGGATGCAGGTGATTGTTAGGGAGGGGGTACCACTGGACACGAGAGCTTTCATTGTTTAACCGGACCAAGGTTCAGGAAGTGGGGGTCAGGTGGCTGCAGTACTACTGCTCACCACCAGGGCCTTGTGTCCAGTTAAGTCCAGGTTTGCAAAGGTGGTAGCTTGCACCTGTTCAGGTGGCATTTGCTACCTGTGCAAACCTCTGAATTAGCCACTGCACCAGTATGTAAGGGAGGACCCTCTCATCTGCATGGGCCCAGTGGTAAATTAGTGCTTGGTTGCTAACAGGTTTTGCCTGTGCTGTGGGGGTGTCTGAATATAGACCCCACCCACAAATAGGGAGCAAAACCCAGTTAACAGAGGCAAACACCCTTTAGCGCCTGGGCTAACTTTTGAATCTCTGCCCCTTGGTGTGGACAGTGAATTTCTTGTTGTCAAAGCGTTTGTGGTGCTCTTACAATACTCTCTGTGCCCCTATTCCTATAGGAGACCATAAAAAAGAACCCTGGCTGCCCCTCCTGTGGTGGAGAACTCTGTAGGGCCCAACATCTGGGGCTCAGCTATGCTCACAATATTCACACACAGCCACAGACATTTGAAACATAGAAACATAGAATTTGACGGCAGATAAGGACCACTTGGCCCACCCAGTCTGCCCATTAGAACCTTTATTTTACAGTCTGAGAATGTTGTCCAGGACATCAGGATTATCCCTACACTTTAGCTTCCATATGAACTGACAACTTAGGTGGGCAGAGAAGGGACTTTGATTTAAAGTGCAGCACCCACCCATTCACTGTAATGTCGCATAGGCGCCCACATCACAATTTTAACACTTGATCCCAAGACCTTATGTGGACTTCTAGGAGCCAACAAGTAGTTGTGTTTGATACAACATGCACTGCAACTAGTTTCTAGGAGCCATCACTGCTAGCAGTCAGTTCGCTTCTTAACACTGGGCTGGAGAGCCAGCAGTGAACTCCTGATGAATTGGAAGAGCAACAGCAGACTTATTTACTTAATTTCCAGGCAAGAATCTTTAAGCCAGAGGCTGGTTCCCAGTGATGTCATGGCAGGCAAGAGCAGCAAAGTTGCCATACAAGCAACACACATACAATACATACAATACCATACAAGACAGGGATTCTTATATGAAACAAGATATGCAATGGATCAGTGGGAAATGCTGTCTCTGTATGATTTCCAATGTGAGTCTAAACCCAGAGCCAGCACGGAACAGCTGGGAGGAGGCATGGCAGCATATAAGCTGACAGCTTTACAGGGACTGACATTTCTCTTTTTCTATATACTGTAGGTTTTTATCCTCAGCCAGGAATGTACCCTGTATCAGGTTGAAGCCATCATTCTAAGGGTGGCCGTCTGTTTTCTCCCTGTGGGTTTTCTTTTTTCTCCCTCTGACCAATGGAGTGAGTAGTGACCATTTTGGTCCTGTGAGATCACAGTGCACTGTGGGGGGGGGGGCAAGCTGCTTGGCCCATTTACAGGTGTCGCTGTGGTGCTGGAAACTGCCCCCCCCCCCGCAGTGGAACACATTTCCATGTGGCAGCTTCTTCAGCTCTTGGCCTGTCCCCAAGGTGGCTTCCTGAGTCCATTCCCAAACTAGGGTCACCGAAATGGCAATGCAGTGCACTATCGCTGGGCCACCGGAGGGGGTCCCCAGGCACTGGAGTTTCAACTGTGTCATTATACTACTTGTCACCTATATTTACTGCATATTACACACAGACTTGTACTAAGTACCTAATAGAGAAATATGGTTTGTTTCTGTGCTCTAAAATTATCCACTCAGATTTGTAGAATACATTCCTCCAGGGGTGTTTTATATTGTAAACTTGCACTAGTGTATGTTTTTACTCCATCAGTCTTGCATTTTCTTTCTTGTTATAGAAATCCTGTGAAGTATTTTGGGATGCTATTTGTATAAAATGCTCTTTACAGACTAACAACTGCATTGTATTGTGCTGTGTTTGATCATATTGTATTGTATTCTATTGTTGGAACTGCTGTAAAGAAAAAATGTAGTTTTTTGCTGTGTAAATTAAAATACTTACCACCAAGTGAATTTGTTTCCACACAAAAGCATGAAACACAATTACATTTGCATGCACAATGTAATTACTGCATGCCTCCAGTGGCTGCTGCCATCATTGTGATTTTTTTTAAGGGCACGGTCTCATTACAAAGAAACCCTAAACTGCTGTCTGTGTCTGGCCCAATGCAGATCAGACCCCCCTCTGAGTGTCGAGACAAAATACTTCCAGTTGGGATATTTGAAAAGGAAGAGTCTCTTCTAGAAAAAGCACTCCCTGCAGTGCCACAAATCTGATTTATTTGAAAAGTCTCTTTCTTGTTCAGGCTGCCTCAGTCAGGGCTGGATGAGAAAGGAGTCAAGCTGAAAAAGATTAAAGGAAGTAGCAGCCACAATTTTCTTATCACCACTGAAGAAAGTAAATGACTATTGTTTTTAGATTTTATTTTTAATTAAACTTTTGGCAATGGACACATTAAGGGTATTTTTGTTGGTTCTGGCTGGTCTCCTGTCCTCCCCTCGTTTTGCAAGGTAAGAAATGTGTTACCATTATATTCAGAAAGTCTAGCTTGTCATGCATTTTGATGGGAACAGTTGGCTTCTTCACAATTTACTGCTTGTGTTGAACACAGCATTTTAATAACTGTTTGTGCTATAACAAGTTACTTTTAGACATTAAGAAGTCTCAGGAAGGAGAAGATACATATTAAGTGCAGTAATTCACAACTGTTTTTTTTTTGCCTTGTTTTATGCAGTATTGTGCTAGTGATGGCAGTTGTCTCTCTGGTAAGAATACATAAGGTTTTCAGTACAAATCCCACTTTTATCCAATTGTGTCTCACAAAAAAAAAATCAAAGCTGATACTTGATATGCCTGGAGATGTTTGCCTTGGTAGTTTTGTTTGAAAAAATGGGATTCTTATAAAAATTATTGTGAAAACTGGAACTGGGAAGTTACACCCTTTAAAAAAATAAAACAGGGAACCAGTGTTCTAGCAGTATTTTAGAGCTGAATTTGCTGACACTAGTAAACCACACTAGTGACTGTGTATGTATGTGTATTTGGTTTGGGTGAATCATACAAAAACCTTTTTCATTAAAAAAAAGGTTGTAATTATTTTTCTGTGTTACTCCTTGAAGCAAATAATATGCAGTTTAGGGTGTTTCAACTTTTGAAAGTGTATTTTTTTTTATCATAAACTGAATGCAGCCCTAAAACAGTAGAATGAATATACATATAGAAAGGTATATTGTGCTATATGCTGAAGTACGTTTTGAGCTTCTCTGAGTACATTAGAACACATGCATGATGATAGGCAGTGCATGGACAAGGAAATAACTGAAACTGATGAACGCAGCCTGGAAGTAATTAACAACAGACGAGCTTAAGTACTTACATATGTAACCCTCCATACAATCAAGTAAATGCAAGATTTAAAGGGTGACAGATTTAACCAATTCCCTCTTCCACTTTTTCTTCCAGGAAAGAGGGTGAATCAGTCTTATAAAAGGCTATAGAAACTGATTCTGTGGTGGGGTCCTAATCCAGACATTCATATTGCTACCCCTGTGTTCATACCGCAAACATTTGTTTAAAAAGAAAAAAAAGGTTTTTTCAGGTTGAAGTAGCCTTCTGTGGAGGGAAATGTGTACGCTGTTTTCTTGCTGTTAACTCTTGATCAAGTTGTGCAGTGTGATGTTATATCACATGAAATGATAATGCTTGTCAAAGTGTAATGATTAGTAGAACCATGGCAACTGCTGTACTGTTTCCTTTTTTCTACCATTTCCATGGTGTTTACCGAAGAGTAGGACTTCATTGCACAAGGTGTTTAAAGTCTAGTCAGAAGATTAAAGGGGGATTTTCAAAAGGCTGGATGCAGGCACAAGTGAATACTGTGCCTGCATCTGCATCTACCCACTTGCCCTCCAGCCAACCCTGCTGCTATTTTTTGAAGTTGTGTCCGTTTACATCAAAAAGTAGTGATTTGTGTCAGAAAAAGGATGCAATTGTAATTTGTTTCCAGCTGGATGTACTTGTGTCTGTTTTTGGATGCAAACGTTGGATGCTGTCTATTTATTTATTTACTTTAACTGGGGAAGTAAACTGAGCCAAAGGCCCCTGTTCAGGAACTACCCATACCACCGCAATTGTGGCCAAGGTGGAACAGCACATATACAATAAAAAAAAATACATACAACAAACAAATACAAACATCACATACAACATTTTTCAAAAACATTCACAGGCATTTTGGTGTTGAAAATAAGATTTTAGCCAAATTTTTTACTTTGTATAACTATTTACATTTAAACAAGATTGCGGTAGTATATTCCAAAACTTGGATGACTCTACCAAAAAGGCTTGCTCCCCCTTGGAGGTTGAAGTCTTAGGTATAGATAGTTGTGTGCCTATAGATGACCTCAATACTCTGCTTTCTTTTCTAATCTCAGTACGGTTAAATAGTGGCAATAAGTGTTTAAGCAGTGTCAGTGGCTCAATGGGTAGCACACTCGCCTTCTGAGGCTGGGAGATCAGAGATCAGAAGGCTGTGGGTTCAGTTCCCACATCTGGCACTTAGGTTAATATCCCAGTACTGACACTGTAGTGCAGCATGAGAGGGATGCTGCACTTCTGAGGTGCTGTCTTTCGGATGAGATGTTAAACCGAGGTCCCATCTGCCTGGATTGGTAGTAGTTCAGGAGGATGTTAAAGATCCCATGGCACTTATCAAAAAGAGTAAGGGAATTTCCCCGGTGTCCTGGCCAAATTTGTCTCATTCACTAAAAATACCACCAACAACTTAATCTGGTTCAAGGTCAGTTGGCATTCATCTGTATGCCCCTCCTCCGGGTCGTGCCTGAAAATAGTCAGGATTTGTCTAGTGCACTTACCCGGTCAACAAAAGCGAAATAAATAAAGTCTCAAGGCTGTTATTCCATCTAATAGATGATCTAGCTGGTTTGGACGCATCTCTGCTTTCAAAATTGGGGCTGACGTATCTTGGGTGGGTCCTTTTGAAAATCTTGCCCTAAGAGTTCAAGTCACTTTAGGGTAATGCTTTATTAACTATCTTAACTATTATCAAAATCAAAAATAATTGGTTACAATACAGACGGGAGAAAATTCTATTGCCTATACAGTGGCTCCATATACAGGACTGAACATGGGGCAAATATGGAAGTTAGCAATGGCTATTCCAATTGCTTGAGCACCATTCATTGTATGTTGCCATACAGTCCTGGTCATGCCAACATCTCCCATGCAAAGAAAAACAACATTTTTGTTATGTGTGTGCTAGCTGTGAAGAAATAGGCAGCTTTAAATGGAGGAAGATCTTTCCTTTTGCTGAAAAAAAACCAAACAAAATGGGTCAACAGCTCAGATGAAAGGCAGTGTGGTTCATTGGTTATGGCGCACACTATACATATGAGCTGGTATGTCCCAGGTATGAGTCTCACCAAAGTTATTGACTTGCTGTGTGGCTTGAAGGGCTGACCTAATGCATACAGTAGCTGCCGCCTGAGTGATCTGCGTCTGCATCTACAAATCCCTGGCTCTCCTCTTGTGGTACTGTGCTGTTCATGCACAGTGCTTCAATTCCAAATAGTCCCTGGGGAGCAATTACCCCTAGCAGCTGCACATGAAAGGACATTGGCAATGGTTTGATGGGTAGGTACTTGTTCACTTCAGTAACACAATAAGACTTGCAAACTGTTTCATTTTACTCCATGTAATCAAGCTTCACAGTAACATAAGTGATTAATGAAGGGGTCCAGTCAAAAGTGCCGGATTGCAGAATTAGAATCCACATATTCCCAATAATTCTCACAGCAAAAAAAACAGATTCATGTTACTTTGCTTAAAAATAACACACCTGATTTCACTCCCTGTTCAAAAAAGCCAGTTCAGTGAAGAGCTACTGGTGATGTCATAAACAGAAGTCATAGCCTAGTCCTCCATGCCAGCAACCTAATAGGACTTATTTCTCTGACGTTTAAGAAAATGTAGTTGTAGTAATCATTGGGGGAAAAAATATGACACAGGGTTTGGTGCACTACATGCATTTCCACAATGTTCAGCTACATGGTACTATACTTTAGAATGTGGCAGGTGGTTCTGGAATGCAGCACTGGAAAAAGCTATGGATTTTCAAGGTGGTGCACAATTCAAAAGAATGTTGGAGGGCATGCAGTCTAGGAATGTGTCAGACTTATGCAGACTCGAAATGCGGTGGGGACATTCAGCCTCAGAATGTGACAGGAACACATCTAAGAATCTGGCAGGGACTGACAGTTTCAGAATACAGTGGGGATGCACACTGTCGGAATGTGAAAGGCCACACCATGTTACTCTCCCCTGCTACATTCCAGAATTGTACACACCCACTGCATTTCAAAGTTGGGTATCACATCCCCACCACATTCTGACTCTGTGCATCCCTGTCACATTCTGATATTGTACACTCCTGCCACATTCCAAAACTGCATGTCCCTGCCACTTCTGAAGTTGTGTGTCAGTGCCACATTCTGAAACTGTCACTACCACATTACAAAATAGTGCATTCCTGCTACATTCGGAAACTACACGTCACTACCACATTCTAAAATGTCATATCCTGGCCACATTCTGAAACTGTGTGTCACTGCCACATTTGGAAATTGTGCATCCCTGCTGCATTATGAAATTATTACCATTACATTCCACAACTGTGCATCCCTGTCACATTCCAAAAATGCCTGTCTTCACATTCCAAAATTATCCATTTCTGCCACATTCTGAAATTCCATTTTCCAGCCATATTCCAAAACTGGGTGTCCCCACCACATTCTAGAATTGTACATCACTTCCACATTCCAAATTTGCCTATCTTTATCACAATCTGAAAATGCACATCCCTACCATATTCCAAAATTGCATATCCCAACCACATTTGGAAAACCTGCGTCCCGGAAACATTCTGAAACTGCACGTGACCACCAAATTCTGAAACTGTACATCCCCACCACATTCTGAGATTCTGTGTCCATGCCACATTGTGAAACTGCGTCTTGCCACCACAACCTGAAATCAAGCATCCCCCCCCACATTCTGAAATTGTGCATCACCACCACATGCTGAAATCCCACATTCATGACACATTATGTAATTCCATATCCCTGCTACATTCCACAGCTACGTGTTTCCCACTCTTCAAAATTGCATATCTCTGCCACATACTAAAAGTTTATGACACCATCACATTCTAAATTTCAGCATTCCTGCCATATTCCAAAATTGAGTGTCCCAGTTATGTTTCTGAGATTATGTTATTTGCTGTATTCTACAACTGCAATGTGGTGGCCTTCTGAAATCTCATCCTTGCAGTATTCTTTCTTTTTTTGTCAAGGTTTTTCTGCCACTTCACGTCTGGGGTGGGGGGGCAGCTGATTAACTCCATTCCTGCTCTCCTGAGTCAACCCCTGCTTCCCTGGCACACATTTTGGTCAGGGTTCCTCCTACAAGGTGGGGCCAGAGAGGGGAAGGCTGTTCTTCCTCCCCAAGTTCAACATATCCAGATGAACCAATGGCAAGTTACTGGGTGGTGGTGCGGACTCTGGGATTAGTGGGCAGAGCTTCATCCAGCCCCTGATGTCCCCCTTTCTGCTTACTCCCTGCCCCTTGTGGTCAGATGTCAGGTTCCATGTGTGGAGGTGCACACACCTAATGTTACCCACAGTGCCCTCCCTTCTTTTTGCTGTCCATGCTGCACTACTGCCAGGCCTTCACCTGGTGGCAGTCTACAGCTGGACCAACAGGCCAACCCTCCCCAGGAGAAGAGAGCAGCCCCTTGGATGCTCAACCCTCTTCTGCCCTAGCTGACTCCTGGTGACCTGAGTCTGTTCCCGAACTCGAATAGCCAGCATAGTAGGAGGTAAGGTGTCAGTACTTCAGCCCACCATGCCACCTGGTCCGCATCCCTACGCCATTCTAAAAATTGCACACAACCTTTGCATTCTAAAGCCATCTTTGGCACTGCATTCTAACCCCCCCCCATTACATTCTTAAGTACCTTGCAGCTGCACATTATGGAAATGCATGTCCTGTACCCACCCAATGTCAGCTTTCCTTTAACAAATGTTTACTACAACTGCAGTTTTACATAATGTAGAAGAAGAAAGTCCTACAAGGTTGCTTGCAGGGAGGACTAGGTTGTGAGTTCTGGTTGTGACATCATCAGTAGTTTTTCACTGAAACTGGCATTTCGGAACAGTGAAATTAGTGTTACAAAATCACGTGTAACTTTTAAACAAAGTAACTTAGAGATCTCATTATTGGCATGAGGCTGACTGGGGATATACTAATCCAAATTCTGAATTTATGAAAGGTAAAACATGTGGCTGGACTCCCTCTTTAAAGGCCAGAAGGGGCTCTGGGTCCATCATGTCCAGTCCCAGCCCCTGCTTCATAAGCAGGAGCAGGATATTACATAGCTGGTATAGCACAGCAAAATGCTACTCATATCAGAGGGTAATGCTAACCACCATTTTCTGAATCGCATAGCAGTAGACTGCTAAACATTTTTTTATGTTTTTTATTCAGGTTTACACATTCAAAACATATTAAAAAATAACAGCTTTCATTTCACTAATCATTCTGTGTCATGTGCTATGCATTTTCCACAGCAGATTAGCTCTTTCACAAGTGAAATTGCTAATCAGTATTTTCAGTTTATTTAGCATCCTGAGGCATGAATAAATACTATGCTGTTCAAACATACTAATTTATAGTGATTTCCCTACCCGTTGTACTGCCTAGGGTACCCTGAGATTCCCATGGTAAGCAGAAATGTGTTTAGGCTCACCTTGAAGGCCTGAATTGTCTTCATGTCCACTTTTTCTGCTGCTAGGCTGTTCTACAGGTTCACCACCCTCTGCCAGGGAAGTGCCTCATGATATAATCCCTGAATTTACTGCTTTTGAGCTTCAGGGCATGTGCCTGCTAGATCAAACATCCTTGTCTATTCAATCTTATTCTTTATTTATTTAAAACTATTTTACCAGGAGAGAAAATAGAGCCCACGTGGGTGCTTTTCCTGTTGTAACCAGTGTGTGTGTGTGTGTGTGTGTGGGGGGGCATAGAATAGCAGAGGTAAAACAAACAGCATAATGCAATACATTTGCCATGCATTCTCCATTTTGACTGCAGGGCAAAAATAGATACAAGTACATAGTGCATATAGGCTTAAGCACTACATTATATTAGTCTATATATTTGAAAATTGGTAACCGGGAGAGGCATACTGCTCAGTAGGCTCATTTCCAGGTGCGACCCAGGGGAAGGGAGACAGAAGAAGAAGAACAGCAGCACAAAACGAAATAGCAAAATAGTAACACAGCAGTGATAGTAGGTTAGTACAAATTAGAATAAATACAAATACAAAAATTGTGTGAACAGAGAATATAGTGGAGTACAGCTCAATAAGAACACCTTACAAATGAATATGCAGCAATGGCAGCAGCAGCTGGTGAGTAAAAATGATATTGTCAAAAAGGTGGATGACCTGTATGGCGAGCTAGTTGTCAGAACTCATAATGGATGGAGAAACTGAAGTGGTGTGGAAGTGAAACCATGGCAGGGGCGGGGACCCAGCCAGCTGCTTACCCAGAATGGTTAGGCTTGGTAAGGGAGGTGTCAGGAGGAAGGGTGACAGGAACAGGTGGGGAGGGGTTGGAGTTTCAACATGTGCCTGAGGGACCTAGGGGAAGGACAGAGGGAGGAAGGGAGTTGGTTCCAGAGTGAGGGAAGTCGGTAGCAGAAGGCAGATTAACTGGCACAGGAGCAAGGGTGAGGAGTGGCAAAAGAGTGATGGTCCCTGAAATGGAGGGAGCAAGACGCTGGGGGGAGTTGGGAGAGAAGAGGTAAGAGGGAAGGGAGTTGGAACAGTATTGTGATATGAAGGAGGTACAATGAGCCTGGCAACATGAAGGCACAGGGAGGATGGATCGGGATGAGCACAGTGAACAGTGCTGAGTGCGAAGGGGGAGTGGGTAGCAAAGCAGCAGAAGGAACTGCAGAGGATGTCCAGTCTGGTGAGGTAAGTGGAAGTGCTATAGACCAAATCTGCATAGTCAGACAGGGAGTACCATCTTGATAACAAGCTACCTTCATACATGCGGTGATAAGCAGCTTTGTTGCAGTAGAGGGCACAGAACTTGAGATGACGTTTTGCATGGATGTCATCAATGTGGGCTGAGAAGTCTAGCTTAATGTCAAGCCACGCTCCTAGGTCCTTGAAGGACTGAACTGTTTCAAGAGGCATGCCATACAGAGTGGTGAAAATTGGGAGGGGGAGGGGGCAGTGAGACTGGCCAGTTTCTGACTGGTACCAAAGGTCATGGACATAATTTTTTTACTGTTGGCTTTGAGTTGATTGGATTGGAACCAGTGCAGAATGTTGTTGAAGTTGGAGCAGGTCTTTCACAGCTGCAGTGGATAGACTGGAGGTGAAGATGACTGTGTCATCTGCATACATGTGGATATGCAAGTTGACACAGGCAGAAAGGAGGTCGTTTAGGAAAATGGAGAAAAAGATGGGACCCAGGATGGAGCCCTGTGGGAACCCAACCGGGATAGGAAGTGGAGGTGACAGGATGCCCCCAACCTAAATCGACTATAGTGTGTCCATTAGATAGGAGCAGAAACAAGCAACAGTGGGAGCTGAGAGGCTGGCAGAGCTCAGCTTGTCCAGGAGGAGTGGATTGGACCCAGAATTGAAGGCTTTGGCCAAATCAATGAATACTGCAGCCATAATGTGCCCCTGATCCATCCCAGAGAAGATAGAATCAGTGACACGCAGAAGGGAGGAGATGGTGGAATGGTGCTTTCAGAAACCAGACTGGAAGGGTGAGAGGAAGTTAGAGGACGAAAGGAAGTCAAGCCATCTAGAATGCACCAGTTTCTCTTGCAGCTTCAAGAAGGAGGGGAGGAGGAAGATGGGATGGAAATTGCCAGGGGAGGAGACACCCCCTTGTGAAGTGGAATAACTTTGGCCAATTTCCAGATGGAGGAACTGTAATGAGTGAGGAGAAAAGACTGAGTAGGTGAGTAATGGGAGGTATAATGGTAGGGGCTAAGAAGTGGAGCAGCTTGGAGTCCAGACTGTCAGGGTTGGACTTTGGCAGATTGAGGGAGGAAAGGACAAGAAGGGTTTCCTGGAAGGTGACTGGTGGGAAGTGAACCCAGTGAGGGGTGGGGGGATGGGTGGGGAAGGAGAGAAGGCAGGAGGGGGAGAGGAAGGGAGGGTACAGGTTGTAAGGAACTAATTGAAATGAGCAGCAACAGAGGTAGGGTCAGACCCAGGTGAATCATTAACCATGAGGATTGGGGGAGCAGACTGGGTAGGGGGGTTGAAATGGGAGTGGATGACCTTGCAGAATTTAACTGTGGAGTTAAGTTTTTTCTGGAGGCTGGCCTTGAAATAGTGTGATTTCACAGTCTAGACAGCTGTTGTACAGCTGTTTTCTTAGTGCCCTGTAAGAGAAGAGGTCCGGAGAAGAGAGGGATGATTTGTAAATGGGTTATGCGAGGTATTGGGACATGCACAGACTGATGATTTCTGTGGTAATCCAGGGGTGGTGGAAAGTTTTTACTCTGAATTTCCTGAGGGGGGCATGCTTGTCCCAGATGGAAGAGAATTTAGAGTGGAACAGCGCAAGGGCACATCAATTTCAGAAGCACTGAAGATGGCTGACCAATCTGTAGCAGTGAAGTCACTCAGTAAAGCACTGACGTCTAGCAACTGAAGAGACCTGGACCAGATGTATTTTGATGGAGAGGGGGGACGTTGAATTTTTCTGACACAGAATGTCATGCAGTAGTCACTAAATGAATCCAGCAAAGTACCTGTAGCAACAATATGGTGGGGGTTGGAGGTTAGAACCCAGTACGTCAGGGTATGGTTGGTGTGTGTGTGTGTCTGGGGGATTTAAGCTGGGTGGATTCTGAAATAACTTGGGACAAATTGAGGGTCTCGATCCTGAGAATGGCAAGGCAACTTTATTTCTATAGCGCCCTTTCCTGAAGGCTCAGGTCACTTTACAATAAAAGCAACTACAAGCTTCAGTTTAAAACAGGCAATGTATAAGATCATAATTAACAATAATTAAAATTCAGGAAAAAGCCTCGGCAAACAGGAAGATTTGTAAATTAGACTTAAATGCCTCTATCATGCTGGCAGATCTGATATATTCTGGCAAAACATTCCATCAAGTGGGTGCTGCCACACAGAATGCTCTGTCCCCAGATTATCAAAGTTTAGAAGCAGGGACAAAAAGCAGACCAGCATCAGAGGAGCAGAGTGAGTGAACTGGGCAGTAATGTACTAGGAGGTTTTTGAAGCAGTCTGGTTCCAAACTGTGTAGGGCCTTGAAAGTTATCATGCATATCTTGAAGGTGATATGCCACTGCATAGGCAACAAGTGCAGCCAGGCAGCACTGGTACAATCTGGTCCCTTCTCTGCATTGTAGACTAGCTGCAGGCATCGCAACAAACTCCCAGATAATTCTAGGTATAGCGAGTTGCAATAATCGCACCTAGAGGTGACAAAGGCATGCATTATCGTCACCAGACCAGCAGGGGCTGGATGCTGTTTAATCCTGGTGATGTTATGAAGGTGGCAAAAGCCAGTCTGGACCACTGCTGACACCTGTTGATCAAGTGTCAACTTACTGTCTAGGATGACCCCAAGATTCTTAACCGCATCTATAGCTGTGAGCAACTGACTGCCCAGCAAAGGACATAAGGTCACACTACTCGTCATAGCTGGACCCTGCCTACCAGGCTTGACAATCATGACCTCTGTCTAATCTGGATTAAGACACAACTGGTTTGAGGATATCCAACTGTTAATTTCAGTCAAACAGCTCTCTGGCACCAAGACTGCATCTGACCCACCAAACGTTCCAGGCAGGTAAAGCTGAGTATCATCTGCATAGCAATGAAACATAACTCCATACCATTCATACTGTCTAATATTCTTAACCAACAGCAATGTACACTGAAAATAACATGGGAGCAAGGTAGATTTGGAGGATGGGGAGGCCAGTTTACACTGAAATCCATGAGGAGGAGGAGGATTTTACCTGTGGTGGAGTGAGAGGAAATAGGGGGAAATAAAGTCCACCAGGGATGAATATGAAATCTCAGGGGAAGCATAGACAACCCCAATGAACATAGGTACAGGGGAAGGGAATGAGAGCCTGACTAGGAGAAATTTGTGGGAGGAGGGTGTGGCCTCCCTGAAGACCATAGTACATGAGAGGCTGTGGTGAACATAAATGGCAACCCAAGGCAAGAGTCAGGAGTTCTGGAGGAAAGCCAGGACTTGGAAATACAGAAGTGAGCAGGAGAGTGTAATTGAACCCAGATGGAGAGAAGGTTGAGTTTTGGTATGAGTTTCCTAGCATTCAGATGGAAGACACTAGGTCCTAGCATTCAGATGGAAGACACTAGGTCCCTTAGAAGGAGAGGAGGATGGAAGGGAGGAAGGGGAGGGACCAGGGTTGGGTTCATGGAGGGAGGAAGGTTCAGGAGGGAGATGAGGAGACACTTTTTTTTATGGAGAGGGTGGTTGCTGGGTGGAATGCATTACCAGCAGAAGTGGTATCCAGTAGAACAGTGAACTGCTTCCAAAGGGGTTGGGACAGGGCAAGGGGAGGGTCAAGGAGGGGAAGGACAAGGAGGGCAGCTGCAGAATAATGGGTACTAGCTGCACATTCGAGCAGACTTGATAGATCTCTAGGCCTTTATCTGCTGGCAAATTTCGTATATTTGCATGTCCACATCACCAGATGGGAGGAGGAGGCTCCATGTCACCAGACAGGAAGATGGAGGTGGATGGAGCAGGGCTTCCTACCCTTGGAGTGGGTTGGAGAACAGTGAGAAGAGGAGCAGTGAGGGGAGAAGAGGGCACGGTGGAGAAACTCTTGGTTGAAAGAAGGGGACAGGAGAAAACCAGGGTGGATAGGGAGAGAGAAGGGGAAGGGAGAAGGGTAGGGAGAGGGGGTGGGTAGGGAGTATGAAAACGAGGGTAAGAGAGTTGGATGGGGAGGGAGATGGAATGGGTAGTAGGAGGAGTGGGAAATGGAGTAGGCAGAGGACAGCAAACAGCATTTTGGCTGAAGGGGGGCAAAAATGTGAAGCAGTAACCACAGTAGATTAAACAGTAAACAATAGCAGGCAAACAACAATGTAGACTAGTAATAGATGTTTTATGCAGGTTGTCAGTAGCAATTGCTATCAGCTGGCAACAGGCCAGGCTGTAACTACAAAACAGGTGAGCAGCAAACAGGTGAGAGCTGCAACACAGATGTGCTCCCTAGAATGTAAAACTGCTGAAGGGGTGGGAGAGCACTACTAGATAAACTTAACACATGTAAATGATGGCATGTTACCCTCAACTGACAATAATAGTAAGCAAAAATGTGGAAGCAGGCTGTACCCAGATAGAATTTTTTCTAAGAGGCAGGAAATCAGTGGTTAATTGGCTACAGGCAGCAACTGTAAAAAGGGAACAGAGCAATAGGCTAGCGATGAGTGAACAAAACACTAGGCAGGTAGCAATGAAGGTACAACTACACAAAACTATTTAACTAGTGAGCACGTCAGATAAATTCAAGGCAGGTACATTAAAATGGATTGAGAGTTAGCAGTGCAGTACTACAATGGGCCACAGACACTTTAACTGGATACTCACAGAGAAAATCAGAGTAGCAGCTAGGCAGGGTAGAGGCTGAACTGGGGTGCAGCATGCTGGCCAATCAAACTGCTGACTCACGACTGACTCTAGTTAGACTTCTTCCCTGTCCTTAGTGCTGCAGTCCTTAGTGCCCTGGACTGCAAGTGTGGAGGACTGCTAGCTATAAGCTGCTAAAGAAGGGAGCTTAGTCCTGCCTATGAAGCAGTCTGATTGGAGGATCAGGGCTGGAAGCAGTGAGGGTTCCAAACAAGCAGAGCAGTCTGGTGGCAGGTAAAATAAAGGAAGGGAGGTACTCAAGATGGCAAGCAAGCTCTCACACAGCCCTTGGTGCGTGAAATCAAAGAGACTGAGAGGCAGCCCAAGTAAAGGTGCTACGAAAATCGCCCTGATGGACCTTTGTCCCACCCACAAAGCAATCCGACTGGAGGATCAGGGCTTCAGAGCTGGAAGCAGCATGGGGGGGGGTGTCAAACAAGCAGAGCAGGCTGGCACAAGTAAACAGAGGAAGGGAGAGCCACACGATGGTAGGTGGGCTCTCATACAGCCCCTGGTACAATTCAGTGCAGAGATCCCAAAGAGTGAGAGGCACTTCAGAGTTGAAGCTTCGACACTGTCTGTCACAGAGGGTTGGTAAATAAACTGGAAAGTTTAGGGGTGGCATTGAAAATAACAAGGTAGGAGGAGAACAGGTTGAGGGACAGAAGCCAGAGGGTGGTAGAAAATGGGGTGACTTCCAGGGAGGTAAGGGTGACAAGTGGGGTGCCCCAGGGGTAGGTACTGGGACCCATCCCTTTTGATATCTATATAAGTGATATTACAGAGGGACTGGGGGAGGGTGTGCCTATTTGCAGCTGATACAAAGATCTGCAATAAAGTGGACACCCTGGGGGAGTGGAGGCAATGAGGGTGGATCTAGTGATCCTGGAGGGGTGGTCGGAAATGTGGCAACTGAAGTTCAATGCCAAAAAGTGTGCAGTTATGCACATCAGGCATAATAACCCACAAGCCAGTTACACATGGGGGGGGAAGGGATTAAGACAACTGAGCAAGAAAGGGACCTGGGGATTTTAATCTCAGACAGCCTTAAGGTGGGCAAAGCAAATAAAATGTTAGCATGCATAATGAGGGGTTAACAAGCACAAGGAGTGAGGTACTGATGCCACGTTATAAAATCATGGTGAGGCATCATCTGAAGTATGGGGTCCAGTTCTGTAGACCTTATCTGTGCAAGGATATAGACAGGATTGAAAGGGTTCGGAGGAGAGCAACCAAGATGGTGCATGGTATGCAGGGAAAACCCTGTGAGATGAGATTGAGGGAATTGGATCTGTACCCACTGGAGACTAGAAGGGAGTGGGGGGACATGACAGAAACGTTTAAGTATATGAAGGGGATAAACAGGGTGAAGGAGGGGAGTTTTTTTGCAAGATAAGTAGGTGCTTCAACTAGGGGTGATAGTCTAAGATTGGTAGGAGGAAGGTACATGGGCAATGTGAGGGGGGCATTACTTCACTGAGGAGGTGGAGTCCTGGAACAGACTGCCAGAAGAGGTGGTGGGAGCTGAAACAGTGGAGTGATTCAAGAGAACATGGGACAGACATAAGGGGCTGTATAGGGGGTGGAAAGGGATGTCTCTGGACAAAGGGGATGAGTGGGGGGGAGGGGCAGACTCAATGGGCCAACTGGGTCCTTTTCTGCCGCCAGATTTCTACGATTCTATGAAATCACACCGGTAGTCCTAAGCCCTGCCCATGAAGTGATCCAATTGGAGGATCAGGGCTGAAAGCAGCGGGGGGTCCAAACAAGCACAGCAGTCTAGAAGCAGGTAAAAGAAAGGGTGGGAGAGCCTTGAGATGGCAAGCAAGCTCTCACACAGCCTCTGGTGGTGTGTAAAATCAAGGAAATTAAGGGGCAGTCCAAGTCATGGCACTGTGAAAATGGTGCAGATGGTCCTACTTCTCACCCACAAAGCAATCTGGTTGGAGGATCAGGGCTACAGGGCTGGAGGAAGCAGCTGGGGGGTTCAAACAAACAGAGCAGGCTGGTGGCAAGTAAAACAGAGGGACAGAGAGCCACGAGATGGTAGGTGGGCTCTCACACAGTCCCTGGCGCAGTTCAGTGCAGAGATCCCAGAGAGTGAGAGGCAGTCCAGAGTTGATGCTCTTTGAAATCACTTAGGACTATCTAAGTCCCACCCATGAAGTGATTCGATTGGAGGACCAGAGCTGGAAGTAGTGGGGGGGGGGTTCAAAAAGGTAGAGCAGTCTGGCAACTGGTGGCAGGTAAAACAAAGGGGAGGGAGAACCTTGAGATGATGAGCAGGCTCTCACACAGCCCCTGGTGAGTGAAATCAAGGAAACTGAGAGGGTGTCTGAGTTGAGGTGCTATGAAAAATGTGCCGATGGCCCTCTGTCCTGCAAATGAAGTGATCTGATTGGAGGATCAGGATTGCAGGGCTGGAAGTAGTGTGGGGGGGTCAAACAAGCAGAGCAGGCTGGCATCAAGTAAAATGGAGGGAGAGCCGCAAAATGGTAGGTAGGTAGGTAGGCTCTCACACAGATCCTGGTGCATTTCGGTGCAGAGATACTGGAGAGTGAGACGTAGTCCAGAGTTGAGGCGCTTTGAAATCACACTGATAGACCTATGTCCCACCCATGAAATGATCCGATTGGAGGATCAGTGCTGGAAGTAGTGGGGGGGGGAGTCCAAACAAGCAGAGCAGTCTGGTGGCAGGTAAAACAAAGGGAGGGAGAGCTTTGAGATGGCAAGCAGGCTCTCACACAGCCCCTGGTGAGCGAAATCAAGGAGACTTAGGCAGTCTGAGTTGAGGTGCTATGAAAATCATTACATGAAATTCACATGAAGTGGATGAGTGAGGTAGAGCAGAAGCATTTTATATTCTGATATGTTCACAACTGAGCTACATTATACAATGGCGAGCTAGCTTAGTCAAGGGCTCCTGAGTTGTACGATCTCAGAAGGGTGGGGCCATAAGTATGCCTGTGGGCAGTTTTAGCTGGACAGAGGGGCTTTGTAGTGCACCTTGATGAAGGCTTTAGCCAGTTAGAAGTTGGGAGGGGGTATTGAGTTTGGGGGGGAGGCAACTCCATATATTAGGGAGTCTGTATCTGACGGAGGCCTGTCCTAAGTTACACCTGCAGCATGTGATGAGGAGCCTGCATCCTACCTTTCAAAGCTGCCACAAACAAGGAACTGGCTGAAGCATGCGACTGCTTTTAAATTGAGGCATGGCCATGTTTCCCATTAAACATGTACGGTAATTGTGTACTCACAAATAACTGTATACTACGCCATGTTCTGAAAACTGCTGGAGAAAGGAGCACAGAGGTAATTGTATTTTTGTGGATCGACATCTTTTTCTTCTAGTACCAACCTCTGAAGAGCAGTAGCTGCTTGTGTTTCTGAACAGTACAGTTTGTGGTGTTTGATGCTGAAACAGGATCATGAAGTTGGAGGAAACAGAAGTGAAGTAGACATCTTTAACAGATGACAGTGAACATGGCAGCAACAAAAGAGCTAGAACTACTGGAAAATGAAGTTATGTGTCCCATCTGCATGGATTATTTTAATGCTCCTGTCATAACAGATTGTGGGCACAACTTTTGCAGAGCCTGTATCTCAAAGTACTGGGAGTACATAGATGGAAATTTCCTCCTGTGGCAAATGCTATGATGTGTTAGAGCAGACGGTACTCTGAGCAAACAGGAAACTTGCAGTGATAGTGGAGACTGTAAAACGTCTTACTGGAAATAAAGAGGAGCCCAAAAAGAGCAACACCTGTGACCAGCAGAAACAGCCACTGGGACAGTTTTGTGAGGAATCAGATGAACAAAAACCTGTCCATGCAGCCTGTGAAAAGTCTCCTATGCATGAGTGCCACAGTACTGTTGCCATGGTGAAGGCCCTAAAGGTACCAGAAACCTTTGAAGATGTTGCTGTTGATTTTTCTGAAGATAAATGGAAAGTGTTAAGCAAACAGGAGAAGCAGCTTCACAGGGACGTGTTGGTGCAGAACTATGAAACCATGGTTTCAGTAGGCTATAACATCCCAAAGGAACAATTGTTGCTGCTTATTGAGGGAGACAAAGTTCCTTTTGATGGTATGAAGGTGGAAGAGATGGCACAAGAGGAGGATCACCTTGAAGACACGCCCAGCAGTTCCAGTGCCCTAAATGAGCAATTGTTATTGATGGCTGAGAGGGATGAAGAACTCCCTTTTGTTGATGTGAAGGTGGAAGAGAGGGATGAGGAACTCTCATTTGTTGATCTGGAGGTGGAAGAGGGAGATGGGGAGCTTCCTTTTATGATATGGAGGAGGAAGAGAGGAATGACAAATTCCCTTTTGTTGTGGAAGTGGAGGAGACTGCAGAGCAGAAGAATCACTTTGAAGTCATTCCCACCAAGCCACGGGTGTAGCCAGGCATACTCCAAGTACTCCATGGTGTGCAATTTTATTTAAGGGGGGTAACAAATAGGCTCTGAACTGCTTCCTTTTTCCATGAAAACAAACAAAATGCTAAACCTTTCTGTAATTTTATTCATAGGAGTCGAAACTAGATGGACTGGTCACTAACACTGTCTTTGCATCCTAAGGACAATACAACTTTACAGGCTCTGGGCTGGTATGTGGGTGTCTTAGGGAACAATGCATGACATTTGTATTTACCCATGCATGGCAACAATCATTGTTATGAGATACAAAAGTGGTATTTATTGTGCCAAATGAGGCAACAAACACGGTCCTGGTGTACATTTGTATATTACCTGGCTACACCCCTGTACCAAGCCCCCAATTTTCCCCATGTTTCAACACCCATGTGAGCAGTCATCAGAGAAAAAGAAGGAAATGAAGGAAAAAATGAAAACCAAAGGCAGCGAGAAGAAGAAGTCAAAAGAGAGGAAAGGAGGATAAGCCATGGGACAGCAGACCAGACACGGTGGGGGAAGAGGAGCGGAGAGCAAAGGAGAAGGTAGGGATGGAACAGCCGGAGGACAAAACTGTTGGCAGGAAGCTGGAGTGCAATGAGACTGCAGCCTGCAATCACTGCTTGAGAATTTGCCAGCTGAGTCTCACATCAGAGCAACCCCATCAGTATCTTCAGTGCAGGAGGAGTTTCCATGACCTACATGTCATGAATGTACAACACCATATTCATGAAGGAGGCAGTCAACTGAAATGTACCAAATAGCAGAGTCATTTAAGCAAGCTAAATGTAGTTAATTGTACTGATAAGAGTTCAACTGTGCAGCATAAAACTGTAACATCAAATTCACAAGAAACCATACAAGTGTGCTCAATCTGACAAGCATTTTACAACAAAAATATCTACATGAGGCATCAGCGAATTCATATGAGGAAGAAACCACATAAATGTGCTCAGTGTGACAAGACTTTCGTCCAGAAGAGCCACCTGACATGACATCTGCAAAGTCACTCTGGAGAAATCATTACTTCTTCATTCTCTGTGATTCTTTGTGGTTCATGTTTCCTGTGTCTCTCTGCTACCTGTATGTTATAGTGTTTGCACAGTTTCCAGTGAATCAATCTTGCTACATTGTTATGTCTTTCAGTACACAGGCCTTCTGCCATGAGTACTTCACATCCAGCCACGAGATGCGCAACTGTTTCTAATTCTGTATTACAGAACCTGCACTTGTCTGTTTCTCCTGTTTTTTTCCTATGGATTTTGTGAACCATCTTGTGCGTAGCCCATTATCTTGGGCTGCCATAATCAGTCTTTCATCTCATGGTCTAAAGTCACCTCTTTTTAACCACTCATGGGTCGGGCTTGATCGACCTGTGGTTGCTCCAGTAACTATCTGTATTTTCCACCATAATTATGGGCTTTCCAATTGTTTTTTCTTTTCTGTTGGTCTTTATCCTTATACTCCTTTTTCTGATTCTTTGCGTTTTCTGTGGTTGACAGTTCCTTATCTACTTGTGGATTGACATCAATCTCTGCTACTCTTCTGTAGGCTTCTCCTAATTTGATGAGTGAAGTCATTTTAGGCTTTTATGTCTAGACTACAGTTCATGTCACCTCCCCAAATAATGTATCTGGATGTAGGTAAATATGGTTTAATTTTCTCAAAAAGATTGATTCTGACAGTTTTTGCTTGTGGAGCACAGGTATTAATTAACCTTAAGGGGAGACCCTTGCAGGGCTTCAGTTAAGTCCATTCTTGCAGTGTGTGACTCCACAAAATAAGGCAAAAACTTCCAAAATAAAGAGGCAGGAAGTCGCTGACTTCCAAATGTTAAAAAAAAATATAATTGGACAGCTGCCAAAACTGAATGCACAGAAGCTAAGAAATTATGGATTTTTCTAAAAGAAATTGTATTTTATCACTAATGTTTGTATGAACATCCATATATTGATCCTTCCTAGAATATTGGCTGTCAAATTGTGGGATCTGGGAAGTATTCTGACTGCCACAAAATTGGAATGATTTTCATATTTTGACTGATGAAAGTATTTGACTCCCACTGAAAATGAATTAACAACCCCATGACCCTTGTATGCACAATCTAAAAGAAGTGCTCTCCCATGTAGAATATCTACCAACTTATTTACTGTAAAATGAGGGTCCCTGAATAAAATGCCTAGTCCATCCACTGTATCAGTTCCAAAAGTCCAGCATGATGGTCCCCACATCCAGCCTCTTTTTACTTATTTTGCATCAAATAGGGAGTTTAATCTAGTTTCTTGTAGAAAACTTATGTCATAGGGGGCATGTTGGAAATAAGATAATATTCAAATTCTTTTTGTATAACTTTTCATACTGCACACATTTGAAGAGGCTAGACAGAATGATGCCATATATGGATTTGAAAAGGACTAATGCTTATCAGAACTTCCCTTTTGAGAAAGCATTTTTCTCTTTCTACTTTTTTTCTGTTTGGTTTCTGGAACTACAGGGTTAATGTCTTCTTCTATTTCAATTTCTGAAATTGCCTCAGATTTTGAGGAGATATTCGATTTAGGTTCTGAGTCTTCCCAGCCCCTACTTCCTTGAATAATTTGTAAGGAATTTTGTAGGGGGATTGTACTGGGG
This sequence comes from Neoceratodus forsteri, assembly GCA_016271365.2. Classification (NCBI taxonomy): domain Eukaryota; kingdom Metazoa; phylum Chordata; order Ceratodontiformes; family Ceratodontidae; genus Neoceratodus; species Neoceratodus forsteri. Next base: position 1,655,571,210 of record CM028131.1, read on the forward strand.
TGGGAAGACTGTTTAGAGAGTGCCCTAGTAAGTCTTCTTGAGCTTGGGATTTGAAATTCTGAGGGTGGGGGAAAGTCTTCATTCTGAGAAGATTCTGAACATTGTGCTACCTGTATTTCTTGTGAGTTCTGGTAGGCTTTTGGTTAGTGGTTTCCTGGGTTAAATGTTTTAGCGGGGCAGTACTAGTGTTTTCTGAGAGTCCTGCTACAGGGGGATCTTGCATCTGTTGAGGTGTACTTATCACAGCCTCAGGGTCTCTTGTTTCTTGTGTCCTCTGTTCTGCACTCTCTTGTGCAGGGGTAGGATCAGGTGGCCTGACATTGTCTTGTGCTCTACTTGCTAAGTGCTCCTGATTTAATCCACCAGTCCTGTTTTGTCCTGCCCAGGGATATTGATGGTAGGTGTGTTCTGTTTTATCACATAAATTACATATGAAAACATTTTTATACACCATACTTATATGCCACAAATCACCACAAATGGCACATTTAAGACAATCACATGTACTACTGAGGAGAGTTCTGAACCCACATTTATAACAGGCCTTCAGCTGGCCTGCGTAAAAGCAGATCCCGCTATCTCTTCCCAGAAAAAAAGCTATTGGGAATATTTATTTATTTATTTATTAATTTTATTTTTGGATTAATATCTTTGAGCACAGAGTCAAGAAATGTAGGACAATACATAGGTTACAGGTAAACACATGCAGACAAGACAGTAAATACAGAAAAGGTTACACAATTTCAGTTACAGAAGTGCTATGGGTGAAAATACAACAGCACTCCATGAGTACGGTACATCATTCAGTAAATTCATTATACAACTTAAGGCCAGAGAAAATTCCTGGGCTACCTGGATACATAGAGTTGAAATATACATAGCCAGAAGTAGCTTTGTCAAGGGTACAGTGGAGAGGAACAGTATTGAGGGGTGGGAGTAGGAGGGATGGAGTAGGGGGTGGGTGGTTAGAGGGGGTGGGATGTGACAGTAAACAAGAAAGAGGGAGTGAACTCTGAGGTAGAACTTGGGTAGTATTGGGTAGTACTTGGTAGAATATGTTGGATTTCAGTATCTGTTTGGAACAATTTCCCCTTAAAATGTCACCCCCAAGTCCAGATCCCTTCAGTATCAATAATTGCTTCTGGTGGCCCTAAGACATTACACTGTTTCTGTAACCAACAATACATTTACCCCTTCATTTCTAAACATAATAGTTACTGACTTATTTAGGGGTTTAGTAAGGGTAATGGCCCTGAAGGGAATCCATAGTGGTGAAGATTTCAGTGAATTATATTTAGTTCAAAATTTATCCAGACTGGAAAAGGTTTTTAAATTTTGTCAGAAACTTCCTCCCCCAAAATAATGAATTAAAGCATAGATCTCTGAAGCTTGGAATTGCATAGATTCCGTAAGTAACTTTTGGGCAACATAAACCCTGTCTGGATGTTCCGGTAGTCCTCCTTGGTACCTTTGATGTATTGCATTCTTCCTTGGAGCTTGTTCTAATTTGTTTTTAAAGAGATCTGAAAAGGTAGGACCTGAATTTGTATTTTGTTCTGTATCATTAGTCCGGGGGGGAGGGGGGAGCTGAGCTTGTAAATGTCCCTTTGTCACTTTTGTGTGTTATTTCAGCCGCTATATTCCATGTGGGGGAGGCCGCATTTCCTGATATCCCAGGTGCAGGTTCTGATGTATCTGGTTCAGGCTCTGGCATGCCAGTGGAAGATTGCAGCTCACTACCGGAATGAGGGGAAATGTCTGTAATCAAGTCCTGATTCAAAGCCAAAGCATCGGCATCAGACATGTCACAGTTTTATAAAACATTTGTACCATTAATACAGTCTGAATTAATTGAAAGCAGTACCTTTTGTTCAGGTACGTTTGTGCTGGAGCAAACTTTCATTTGTTCTGGTCTCCGTGTTTCTGTGATCTCATCGCTTGTAGAGGGCTCTGTTTTTTGTTGCCTCATCAGTACTAGTTTCGGCAGTAATTTTAAATCCTGCAATAGCAGTTTTAAGATTCTGTATGTGGAGAATTTTATCTTTCGTTTGTACATGGAGATTTTTATCATTAGTTTCTCATATTTTATCAGTAGTAACACTTGCAGAGCTCTGCATCTCTTCAGTCATGGAGCACTGCATTTCTTCAGTTAGCATACATTCTGCTGAGTCTGCATCAATCTCCATTAGATTCTCAGCAATTTTCCAATCCAAATCTTCATCCTTTTGCAGAACACTGACTGGGGGTGAGGACATCTCCCCAGTCCACTGCATAGCATCCTCCTTCACCTCCGTTCCAGATTCTGCCATCTTAGACAGTGGGCCAACAGCGCCCCCTGCCAAGAGTAGCAGAATCTCCTCTGTGTCCTGGCCAGATTTCCCCCACTCACTAAAATACCGCCAATAGCTTAATCTGGTTCTGTAAATCAGTTGCATCTGTATCTTCCCCCTCCCTCTGGGATGAGGCTGTTCATCAAAAAAGTGAACTAAAATCTTGAATTTTCTGCCATTATTTGCTGATTCTACTTCATTGACTTCAGTGCTGCACTTGGCTATTGTGATGTCATCGGCACTGTAAGGGCTGCAGTCTGTCTTGTTTCTGTGTTTCTGTGATTGGTTCAGAATGCATTGTGACATACCCTACTTTACAAGATAATATTATCTTATAGTGTATGAGAGCACTATTACATATGGAATTCAATTAATTCCTAACCTTGTTGCACCACATCAACAAGAACAATCCCAATACCACCCCTCACTTCTACTTACATACAGTTTCTAATATGGAGATGCATCAGCTACTAAACTCCATGTCTGTCTGCTGTAGTGTAGGCTTGGATGGCCTTGAACCAAGGCTGCTAAAGCTTGCTGCCCCTCTCCTTGCCTCCCCCTGACTGGAATATTTAATCTGTCCCTATGCTTGGCAGTTGTTCTTGATATCCGGAAAATTGCCAAGACTGTCCCAGCTTTTAAGAAAGATGTCTCTAAATCTATCACCAGTTATCGCCCCATGGCCATCCTTTCAGTCCTGTGCAAATGTCTAGAAAAGATTGTCTCCATCCAAACTGTTAACTGTCTTCATGACCGCAACCTCCTCTCTGACGCCCAACATGGCTTCAGGAAAGGCCATAGTATCGCTACTGCTCTCCTCAAATTCACAAACGATACTAAAAATGCCATGGAGAATGGTCTACTAAAAGGTGAAGTCTTCACTGACCTCACAAAGGCCTTTCACCTAGTAGACCATTCTCTTCTTAAATCTAAAATGTTATCCCTTGGCATCTCCTCTGACATTTACCTGGTATGATAGCTACCTTACAGACAGGCAACAATTTGTTAAATGCAGCTGTGCTGTATCGGACCTATCCACCATCAACATTGGTGTTCCTCAAGGATCTATTCTTGGCCTCCTCCTCTTTACTATTTTCATAAATGACCTATCCCTAAATGCCACATCTTGCTCCTCTGCTTTATGCAGATGACTTAGTGCTCTACTCAAGCTCTAATTACCTCGTTGACCTTACTATTACCCTTACCTCTGATTTCCACAAACTTCAGTCCTGCCTCTCCCTTAACAAGCTGTTACTAAACTCCAGAAAAACATACTCTATGTTGTTTGGCTCTGCCCCTAGATTAAGAAAGTGTGTGGTACAACTATCTATCTCCAGTTGTGATGGCTCTCTCCTTGAAAATGTAACTAACTTTAAATACCTTGGAATTATACTCGACCCCACTTTACTCAACACATCTCAAACACTTGTAGAGCTGTTAATGCCAAGCTTGGCCTGAACTTTAAAACTAGCTATGCCTTCACATGTTCTGCCAGAACTGCTGTTGCACAAGGTGTCCTTCTTGCTACCCTCACCTACAGATCTGTCACTTTCATAAGTGCTGCAAATGTTACTCTCCATAAATGGGGCACCACCTACAATAATATTTGTAGTTTCGCTCCAGCATCACATCATCTTACCCACTGCTGTCAGCTTTACAGTGGTCTAAACTGGCTATCCCCTGATGCTAGCTACTCCTACGCCCTTGGCACCTTGACTGATAAAATTACTAGAATTGGGGTTCCCTCTTCCCAAGCCTTGTTTTTTTTTTTTTTTCCCAGTTCTTTTTCCCTCTGGTCACTGCTCCGTCGGGACTCTCTCAGGCATCCTTGGCTTGTTCCTGCCCGCCTGAGACCTCCCCAGCCCAAGCCTCCCCCGCAGTACTCCTACCCTTACATCTACCTTGCAGCTTGGACACCCTTGGCTTGTACCCCCCAAGGTGGGGCCACCACTCCTTTGGTGCTCCCTAAGTCTAGAATCTGCTGCAGGCAGGGCTCAGAAGGCGGGAACTAGGAGACCAGGATGGGAGAGTCCAGCAGTGGGCATGGGAGCCAGATGCCATCACCTACCCGATGGTGCAGGGTTTTTCCTTGTTCGTGTGTTCCCCCCCCAAGAGGCATGAACATGCAATGATGTCCAGCACAGGCATACACACTCCCACACCCATCTGCAGGATGTCCACAGACACCTCACCCCAATTATCAGTGGTCCCAGGCTGCAGTACACCCAGCCTCTGCTGGGTGTCACTAGCACTAGGGAGACACTCCCCACCCTCCCCCCAGGAGAGGAGAGCTGTCATCAGATGTTCAATCCTCTCCTCCCTGGCCAACCCCCTGGCAACCTGAGCTCGCTCCCGAACTGGGTTGCCGGTGTGGTGGGAGGTGTGGCGTCCAGTGCCTCAACCCTGAGAGCCACCAGGCCGGCTCCTAGCCTTATTGTTGACTCCTCCAAGCTTCCACTACCCTCTTCACTCTGGAGATCAGTCTCTACTATCTGTTCCTAGGTGCAAGGCGACTATGGGATGTGAGACTTTCTCCTACTTTGTCCCAAATTTTAGAACTCCCTACATGTGTCCGTCCGACTCTCTCTCCTTCTCATGCCTGCTTCAAAAGGGAACTACACCACTACCTCTTAGTCTCTGACCCCTGTATCTGCGTCCTTCCTCCTTGATCACCATACCTACGCTACCTAACTACTGCTTGTCCTTGCTGCTTTAACCTGATGCACTTATGTATGCTGCTTCTTGTCTGTTTTAGACACTTTGTTTTGTTCATCTCTGGGTTTGATGTTCTTATACTGATTTTCTCCCTGTTACACTGTATCTATTTTGTATCATTTTGTAGGAGGAGGAGGAGGAGTCTGGTGGCAGATGTTGGGAGGCATTGTAGATTGGGCAGGGGAAGGGTGGTGGTGTTGGGAGATTTAAACATGCCAGAAACGGACTGGGGGACTATGACATCCTTGGTGGTCAGGGAACAGAAGTTGTTGGATGTCTTTCAGGACGTGTTCCTAACCCAGCAGGTAGGGGAGCTGACCAGGGAGGCATGGATACTGGATGTGGTCCTGGTGTACAGTGACCAGATTGGGGGCCTGGAGGTAAGGGACCCGTTGGTGGGGAGCGACCATGCCAAGGTGTGGTTGTGCCTGGACCTAGGAGGGGAAAAAGGCTGCACAAAGACAGAAGTAACTGATTTCAGGAGGGGTGGATTTCAAGGAAATGGGAAGGATCCTTAAGGAGCATTTGGATGGGATATGGCCGGACATGGATGCTGACAGTAGGTGGGAAATCATCAGGAGGGGGTGCAGGATGCTAACAGCACCTGTGCAAGAGTGAGACGCAAATGCGGTAGGGCCCGAAAACCCTGCTGGTGGACCTGGGAGGTTCAGGTGATGGTGATGGAAAAGAAGGTGGCCTATGGGCATTTCAAGTGGTCAAGGAGTGAAAGGGATCAAGGGGAATATGAAATGATGGCCAGAAGGGCCACTAGGGTGGTGATGGTGGCCAAGGCAAGGAAGGAGCAGAACCTGGCTGGGGCAATTAGGAGAGGGAACAAGGGGTTCTTTAGATACATTGGGGAAAAAAGAAGGGTGATGGGGCAGATTAGCAGGATTAAAACAGGGGAGGGATGGGCACAAACCCGGGGGAGCAGGCTGAGGTGCTAAATGAGCACTTTGCCTCAGTTTTTACCAAGAAAAATGGGGGGTCTGCATCATACATAGGATGAGATGGTGAAACTGAGGAGGGGAGAGACCCTTACTGATTGGCGGGTCTGGGGAGAGGGGGGAGCCATCACTGGCAGGAGGGGGGGAAGGCAAAACAGGGGGACGAGGAAGTGGAGGTAGAAATCATGGTAGAGAGAGTGAGGGAAGCCCTCAGGTCCCTTAAGATGGAGAAAGCACCAGGACTGGATAAATTACATCCCAGAGTGCTGAAGGAACTGGTGGATGTCCTGGCAAAACCCCTGGTGTAGCTTTTCAGCATCTCTTTGAGGATGGGGTGGGTGCCCCAGGACTGGAAGGTGGTGCATATAGTGCATATCCACAAGGGTAGATCAAGGGAGGTGGTAGAGAACTACAGACCCGTTAGCCTGACATCGGTGGTGGGCAAGGTGATGGAGGGTATTGTCAAGGAGGGGCTTGGGGGGACCTGGAAAAGTCAGGGTGCCTGGATGATAGACAGCATCGCTTCATCCCAGGGAAATCGTGTCAGACAAACCTTGTGGAGTTCTATGATTGGGTGATGAGTGCCTTGTATCTGGGTAGGCCGGTGGACGTCCTCTTTCTTGACTTCAGCAAGGTGTTTGACTGTGTTCCTCATGGGGGCCTGTTGGATAAGCTGGGGGAAATGGGGGTGGGGAACCAGATGACCAGATGGATAGAGAACTGGCTCCAAGACCAGACCCAGAGGGTCGTGGGTGGGGGGTAGTCTCATCTTCAAGGAGGGTCATTAGTGGGGTGCCTCAGGGATCAGTCCTTGGGCCCCTCCTGTTCAACGCCTATGTCTCTGACACAAAGTAGGGTATCAGGAGTGAGATGAGTCTCTTTGTGGATGACTCAAAGCTGGAGGCAATGGTGGATGGGGAGGAGGGGAAGGTGGCCCTACAGGGGGACCTCGAGGCTCTGGAAAGGTGGTCTAGAAAGTGGAAACTGAGGATCAATGCAGGGAAATGCAGGATACTGCACCTGGGAGCCAGAAACCTGGGCAAGTGCACACCCTGGGTGGGAAATGTTACAAGTCTTGATGGCTGAGAGGGATCTGGGGGTGGTGGTGGATGTCAAGATGAACAACTCGGAGACTTGTAGGAGGGCTGCAGCCAAGGCCAACAAGATGCTGGGATGCATCGCTTGGGGGATCACCTCCAGAAGGAGAAGTGATACTCCTCTGTATAACTGGTTGGTGAGGCCGCACCTAGTGACTACGTGCAGTTTTGGAGGCCACACTTAAGAGGGACATTGAACTCCTGGAGAGGTCAAGAGGAAGGAAACCAAAATTATCTGAGGCTTGGGGGAAAGAACCTATGGGGATAGGCTCAAAGAGCTAAATATGTGCACATTGGAAGACAGAAGGGATGGGGGGACATGATAGAGGTCTTCAAGTACATGAAAGGGGTAAATAGGGGAAGCGCAGTCAGGGTGCTCTGAAGGAAGGGGGCAACTAGAGGGCATGGTTGGAAGCTGGAGGGGGGAGACTCAGGGGAGAAAGGAGGAGGTGCTACTTCACTGAGAGGATGGTAGAACCATGGAATGCACTGCCTGGGAGGCTAGTGGAGGCAGAGACGATGGAGGGATTCAAGAGGGGATGGGACAGGTACAGGGGAAGGGTTGTGGAAGCAAAGTCCAATGCAGTGGGAATACCCTGGACTGGGAAGGGAGAAGCCTGAGATGGCGGGGGAGGCAGCAAGGTCAGCTCCCAGGGTGGGGGCTGACCAAACAAGCAGACACGAAAGGCCACTAGGCCTATTCTGCTGGCATTTTAGTATGTTAGTATGTGCAATTACTTCACCCCCTACATTACACATTTTTTACTGTTTTGCACTATGTTTCAGTTATTATGTATGATTTCTCCTTGTTACCTTGCATTTACCCACTCAACTACTTTTTTATCTGTTACTGGTTTACTTTTCATATTGTGTACTTTAATGTTTCTCTGTACCATGTGTCCTGATCGTTTTATGACTTGTACTGTCCCAGGTCGTGCTGGAAAATAGGCATATTTAATGTCTAGTGCACTTACCTAGTTATCAAAAACCAAATAATATAAATAATAATAAAAAAATATATATATATATAAAAAACTTTGTTAACGCACTAGTTAGGGTGAAACCAAAAAGCACTAGGAAATATTGGCACAGGGTTTAACCTAACACCCCCAAGGCAGCACAGCAGATGTGGGACGTGTCTTGGGGTTTTCAAGCCTAACACTCACCCCATTGGCATAGAGTGTACACATCTGACCTTATGTATGAATGGAATGGGGGTAAGCGTTAGGCTTGAGAACCCCAAGGCACACCCACAGCTGCTGTGCTGCCTTGGGGGGTAGGGTTGGAAACCCTAATGCCACATTTCCCAACTTTTGTCACTTTGACCCTAACTAGTGCATTAACACATTTTTTGCAGTTTATTTCCTTACTCTTTGAGATAGTATAATTATATCCTTATTTTGCTGTGGGAACTCCCAGCCATACATAATTTGTCAGATAGTGTAATCATATGTTTATTTTCATGAGGGAGCACAGTGCTCTCTGGTCAAAGTTTGATGTTATCCCAAAAAAGATAATTCAAGAACTGTACAATATTTTTTCACCAAATCATCCAGTGGCATACCCTTGGCACAGACCCCATCATCCCTGAAAATATTGTGGAGAAATTCCAGACTGTCTAGGCTGTAGGTGAGAGCAAAAATCCCAAATGATAAGTATAGGGAAAAAAGTGCTTTTTTTTTCACTTTTTTGACCCTTTGCATCTCAAAAACTGTACAAGATGCTGTCATGAAACTTTCCACATCTTGAGACTCTGACACCCTGGCCCCACATGCCAAATGATGTGCTAATTTGTTAAACGAAGGCAAAGTTATTTAGGTGCAAAAATGTGGGTTTAACATTAAAATCCCTGCAACCATTTTTTGAATTTACTGATTGAAGTTTTCAGATCAAACTTTGACCACTTTTTGAATTCACTGATTGAAGTTTATGTTAACTTTGACTGGTGTTTGAGATTACTGATCGAAGTTAACTTCAAATGTTTTTTTAATTTACTGATCAAAGTTTTCAGATTGAACTTCGACTGGTTTTTGAATTTACTGTTCAAAGTTTTCAGATCGAACTTCGACTGGTTCTTGAATTTACTGATTGAAGTTTATGTCACCTTCGAACAGTCTTTGAATTTACTGATAAAAGTTTATGTTAACTTCGACTGTTTTTTTCAATTTACTGATCGAAGCTTCGACCGGTTTTCTGAATTTACCAGTCGAAGATTTGAATGTTTTTTTAAAATTTATCGATCAAAGTTTTTTGGTCAAACTTCAATGTTAGCCCAGAAAATGTTATAATTCAAAACTGTACAATATTTTTTCACCGAAACATCCAAAGGCACACCCTTGGCACAGACTCCATCATCCCTGAAAATGTCATGGAAAAATTCCAGACTGTCTAGGCTGTAGGTGAGAGCAAAAATCCCAGTGTTAAGTAAAGGAAATAAAGGAGCTTTTTTTTCACTTTTTTGACCCTCCATATCTTGAAAACTGTACAAGATGCTGCCACGAAACTTTGCACATCTTGAGACTTTGACAGCCTGACTACACGTACCAAATTTGTGCTAATTCATTAAATGCAAAGTTATTTAAGTGCAAAAATGTGGGTTTAACATTAAAACCCCATGCTCACCCTAACTATAGTGGTGCAGCCATGACATAAATATATATATATAATGTGTATATATAATAGATAGATAGAGATATTCCATAGGTTGATCACAAATAGGCTTTGTATTCACTCTTCTTCAAATTACCACACTCTTATGAGAATCATTAGAGTTTGTGGTCAAGTTGAAATACTTGGGGTTCTGGATTGACCATAAATTAGCCTTCTCTGATCACATTGAGGAACTTGCATATAAACTAAAACAGACTTGGTATTTTCTTCTGTATTAAGCATCTTCTTATACAGAAAGCCAAAATTAGGTTGGTTCAAACTATCTTTCTTCCGCTTTTGGATTATGATGATTTCCTATATGGTCAAGGTACTAACTCTGCCCTGTCTAAGCTTGACACCCTCTATCACTGAGCACTAAGATTTATCACTGGAGCACCATACTCCACCCACCACTGCTTTCTCTACTCAATCGTAGGCTGGACATCTCTTAAATTTAGATGGCAAAAAACGCGGCCCTCTAGACACATAGAGCAATTGCTAATATGCTTCCCCAGTACATCTCAGATTTCCTGCCTGCTTGTACTGTCGGTAGCTACTCCCTGAGAAGCCTCTCCAGCATATCTCTTATCATCCCTAAAGTTTGATCTCATTTTGGAAGATTTCTATAAGTCATGCTCTTCCCATATTGTGGAATAACCTTCAAAAAACCCTAAAAATAGTTGGCTATTCCTGTAAAATTGTTCACGTTCAAAACTGTTTGCATGTTCCTTCGAAGAATCGTGTAATTGTTTCCTCTGATGTTCTGTAATGAAGTGCTTGGCTTACTGACCTGGTACTACCCTTTGGTGGTCCATCCTCTATTTCTTCTTCATGTCTCATATATATATCTATATAAATATTTTTCCTTCTAACCCTCTTATGAGAATATTGTATATATTCTTTGTGTATATTAAGTATTTTGAATGCCATATTATTGTTTGACTCCTCCTTCTTCCATGTATTTTCTAAAGTTCATTTTGTTGTATAATCATTCTATTATGTATTTAACTGCCTTGTTATAATTAAATAAGTGTACCTGTCTAGGTTCACCTTGTAAATGAGTTCACCTCAATGGTGTTTCGCCTGGTAAAATAAAGATTGATTGATTGATTGAATGTTTCCAACAATGCTGTCTGGCAATGAGTGGCAAAGCCATGAGTGCCAGTTGCAGTGCTGGTATCATGAAAGAGTGAAGAAAAAGTCTCTTTGTGATCAACTAATGGGATGTCCTATTTACACCACTGCTCCCTACATTATTGCTTTCAATAGCTCTGTACGAAGTCCAAATCATCCATATCCTAATCTTGACAGAAAATTGCTGCCCGGGTAAAATTGAGTTAAAACGGTATGTTTGTGTTTAATTTTTATATCACCGTGCAGTCCATTTTACTTTTTAAAACTGGGCCTTCCACAAGTATCACAGACATGGAAGGTCACCACTGTAACCAGCATTAGCGTGGGAACCTTATCCCTATTCATGGGCTTTGGAAACTGCGTGATTTGTCACGCCATAGCTAAGTTATGGCAATGTTATGACAATATTTATTTTATTGGTTCTGATTAGCTGAGGAAAACAATTTATAACAGGGTTGAAGTAGAAATAACAGCTGCAGTGGAAATAACATATTTCCGGGCTCTATGATGCCGGTTCAACAAATATTTTGTCGACCGACATCACAGTGACGGATTTATGTAGACCGCAATTTGCGGTTTATGTAAATTCATCACAGAAATAGTTGCTTTTCATCTTTGCCCCCCAAACCCCCCCCGGACTTAAGGATAATCAACTCTGAGTCAGAGTTGATTCAGGGAGAGGGTGCAGGACTAGGGTAAAGAGTGCTGGGGTCCTAGGCAGACTTTACAGTGAACTGTCGATGTTGCCTGCATTGATGTGTTTACCGTAAAGGTTTTGCTGTCCGGAGGGCATACTATATTTCCACTGCAGCTGGATAGTAAGGCAGAAAACCACTTTTTACTTACCAATGTTATTCATCACTCCCATGATAGGTATATCTCCTTGAACTGCTTGACACAAGGTTAAAAAATGTAAACTGTGGACTGGGGTTCTAGGGGCCCCTTAGGCCTCTGTAAACTTTTATTTATTTTTTGGTGCATTTTGGGGGTCATTTCTTGTAATGGGATTTACTACCCTGCCACTACACTCTACTGTGCTATGACTGACTTTGTTAGCTGCCCGCTGGTATCCGACCACAGGTTGCCATGCTGACTCTTTATGACTGGTGAGGCAGACAAGGCAGGCATGATACAGGTACTGTACAAAAATACACTACCAAAAGGTACACTGTCTGAGAAAGAAAAACTTTATTGTTCTGTTCCGCTGTTTCCTTCCCCTATAAAACTTTATTGTTCTGTTCCACTACTTCCTTCCCCAATTAACCCCCTCCACTCCCAGACCCTGCTGCTTACTGATTTGTTTGCTGCCCCCGTCACGTATTCTCGGACAGACAGCACAAAGCAGTAGCACAGTCAGATTGACAAGCAATAAGACTGACTCCTTCATTCAAGCAAAAGCAATCAAGTCATGACTGCAGTCTAAGTCTACAGTCTTCATTATGCAGATAGTTTCGGAAGACTCAAAACCAGGAGGCCAAAACTCTAGCCAAGCTAGTGGGCGGTTGGGTAGAGTGGCGATGGCCTAGCTGAGCTGTAGTTTGCACAACAAAATCACCATTGTACTGTAGGTACTACCCATGCAGTCAGTAACGCATCACAGTAGCAGGAGTCAAGCTACTGTATGCCGCACTAATACTGCATTCACTGCACACAGGCATGGAATCACAAAGCATCAACAATTTTACACCCCCTCAGTCATCCCTTATATATACGGGCATGTTACAGCCAGGGAGTAAATGGCAGTTCAGCCCAGCCAGGAAGACAAGACAAAAAAAATGGAACCCTGTGCATCATAGCTCTAGCAGCTTTAAAGCAGCAGTACTACTTAATCAGGAAGTGTTTTTCACTTACCTTATTTATTAATGCTGCTTTAATTCCAGTTTTTGAATCTGCAGACCATATTTTAAACTAAGACTTATTTATGTTTTAATCTAATAAATTACAAAATCACACATGCCCCCACAATGCAAAGCATCATGGGCTGCATATGCAAATCACCACAGAATGTTATGCTGGTCCAACTTTAAGCAGAATTGCATGGTGCCAAAAGGCCTCTCACACAGTTTGCAAAGGGTGCCAACAGAAGACATAGACACGTGTTTCGTCCTACCAGGACTCATCAGTATGCCTCGTCTGTTGGACACCCCACTGGAATGGACCAGCTACCCTTACGGCAGTGTGCCTTGGATATATTGTGGTGAACCCATTAAAATATATCATTGTTGTGGATCCACAGGAAATATGGCCAGCTACCTACTGAAAGCTCTCCTCCCTCTTCATGTAGCTGCACGTCTTTTGTTTGCTTCCTTTTTAGCAGTGTGCTGCACGTTCACAATCTCAGTGTGTCAGCTATCGGCACACTCACTGCAGCATGGATCACAGAGTACAGAAATTCATTTACAGGCACAACATAGGCAGTTTGATCACTAGAAGGACAAAGAGGGGGCTTCACCTCACACTGCTGTAGTAAGGCATTCTTAGGTGTTGTATCAGTATTATAGCCTTCTGTTACGAGGTGTACCATCGCCTACATGTCAAATGTTATTAAACCTAGTCGATTGCTTCTCATTTCTGCTTTATAATTGTATTACTGTCATTAATTCTGGATCACCCCTGAAAAAAGTACCTTTGGTCCCATTGGGTCCATCTGGTCACCAAAATGAAATAAATAAATAAATAAACATGTTCTTATTTTACATAGGTTAAATGGGTTGTGCACATACACTGGAATGTAACTACCAGCAAAACACAGGACTCCTTAAGATGAGTCAGGTCAGGACCAACACAAAAGCAGAAAACAGACTGTAGCCTCCGACTGAGTTAATAAAATGCAGACAATGTTTTTTATTAGTATGCATCCAAACAAATTCAATATGCAGCAAACAGAAGCAGCAACATGGCCTGTAACTCACTGGCAGATCTAGCTACTATCTTCTGCAACTTCTTACGCCCAAAAGTAAAATCCCATACAAAAGTCAGCACAGGCATAAAGCAAGGATATGGCAAGGGCATTGAACAGATCATTGCATTTCTTTTTAAGTTGAGCAAACAGCCAAAATAAAAAATCGGTAGCATCAACTGTCCATCAGTCAAGCCACCCCAGTGGTTGTGCACGTTCACAACCACTGGGACGGCATGGCCAATGGGTGTTTGGTCACGCCACCAACTTTTTATTGTGGCTGTTTGGCTGTTCTTTATTTATCCTCCTTCTGCATACAGTATACGTATTTGCACTTGGGAGTTGAACTCTTGACTACCCACATTGCAAGCAGTTTCCATACAGTGTTTCATACCAAGGTTCATACCAAAGTTTGTAGGGTAGAAGAAGGTCATTGAGACTACCCTCAGTACTCATGATTTCATGCCACCATAAGAAAATGCCTTTTTAATTAAAAGTTGTAGGGCCCAATTTTCAAAAGGCCTTTCCTGCACTTTGTGCCTTTGGTAAAAATGTTTTGAGAATAGGGCTGTAGGAAACCTAAATTGTATTGTAAATAAAGACTTGATTGATTGATTGATTGATTGATTGATTGATTGGTATTTACCCAGGATAGCTTGGCTCTGATGCAGCACCTCTTTTTTTGTCCAGTAGGGTCCTGCTTCTATCCACCTGTACTGCCGGAAGAAGTAGGGTGGGGGGGGCAGATGGTCAGGTGGATAGGAAACTGGTTAGCGGGGCGTGTACAGAGAGTGAGGGTGGGGGGGGTCTCATCCTCCAGTGGAGTCATTAGTGGGGTCCCACAGGGGTCAGTACTGGGCCCACTCCTGTTTAACACATATATCTGAGACATCAGAAGTGGTATCAGGAGCAGGATGAGCCTCTTTGCTGATGACTCAAAGCTGTGGGTGGTAGCGGAAGGGGAGAAGGGGAAGATGGCTCTCCAGGAGGACCTGGAGTCTCTGGGGAGGTGGTCACGAGCCTGAAAGCTAAAGTTTAATGCTGGGAAATGAAGGGTTCTTCACCTGGGGGCCAAAAACCTGGCTCATGTATACACCTGGGGGGGCACTGCAGGTTTCTAGGGGGGTGAAGGATCTCGGGGTGGTGGTGGATGCCAAAATGAATAACTCAGAGCAGTGTAGAAGGGCTGTGGTATAAGCAAATAAAATGCAGGGGTGCATAGCCAGGGGGATAACCTCAAGGAGTCAAGAGGTGCTCCTTCCGCTGTACAATTGCCTGGTTAGACCACACCTTGAATACTGCGTGCAGTTTTGGTGTTCCTACTTAAAGAGGGACATTGCTGTACTGGAGAGGGTACAGAGGAGGGTGACCAGGATGATACTGGGGCTAGGGAAAAGGCTCTATGAGGAGAGACTGGAGGAGCTCAACCTGTACTCGTGGGAGGAGAGAAGGAACAGGAGGGATATGATAGGGGTCTTCAAATATCTCAAAGGAAGGAATGAATAGGGTAAGCCTTGAGGGGGTGCTTCAGCTGAGGAAGGTAGGGGCCACCAGGGGACACTCAATGAAGCTGGATGGGGAAGACTGAGGGGGGAAACCAGGAGATGCTACTTCACTGAAAGGGTGGTGGAGCCCTGGAATGCGCTGCCCGGGGAGTTGGTGGCTGCTACAACTGTGGAGGGATTCAAGAAAGGCTTGGATAGATATGGGGGGTGCATCCCAGTGTCCCACTGCAGAATGGGGGACCTTGTAGGGAGGGAGGAGGGGCTAAAAACGGTGCCCTGGGAAGGCACTGATCATCGAGCAGACTCGATAGAACATAGGACCTAGTCTGCTGGCTTCTTAGTATGTTAGTATGTTAAGTGAAGTACTGTATAAGGAGGGCAGGTGACTTGCTCATGGTCATAGAGCAAGTAAATGGTTCTGGTGAAATTTGAACCTGGATCACCTGCTTCACCAATCTGTGCTCTAACTATTCTGCCAAGCAGTCTACAACTTAAGGGCAGTGTTCTCTAAAGGGTTTCTCCCATGTTGTGCCTATGGCGAGACTCAAACTAGAGCCCAAAATAATAGGATATGGAATTTAGCACATTATGTCTGTTCCATTCGGCGTCCAGACTCATCAAGATCCCTTGATGGGAATCTAACGGGGAACCCTGAGTCCCGAAGGCAGCAGTTCTAATTATTCAGTTAAAGATAAATTCCCACTAGCTCTGAAGTTCAACTGTGCTTTTAACTTTTCATTACTTTTAGCTTCTCACAACAAGGGCACAGTTATTACTATAAAATTCAGCCACACCATAGGGCTCTGTTAATGCAGTGTCACACATCTATATGGTACTGCTCAAACATTTCTTTTCACATACATATGTTAATAAGTGCCATTTTATCCTTATTGCTTAGCTAACTGGGATGATTTTAGTCATCATTTAGAAACTCGTTTCTAAAATGAAGATGTTCCTTCTTGGGGGTGGTGGTGGGGGGAGTGTACATTCATGCCAAACAAACCAGCAGGAAAATGCTTCCTAAAGTTTCTTAAATATGTGACCCGCACTTTATTTTATATTTATTTGATTTTTTTTTTGTCTGGGAAAGGCACACTGAACCAAAGCTTGTTTCCAGATGCATCCTAGGAGATCAGGGAGGCTACTACAAATAGTGGTTGTGGGATTCAAACCTAAGTCTACTGGGTCTCTAGGGTCATGGCTTTTGCTCTAGCTGTCTAGGCTATACTGCTTCCCAGACAACGAAGTTACTTTTCACTCTCCCCCCTTTTCTCTCTCTACTATTTTTCACACTTGTAGTTCTTGCAATTTTTCTTTACATATGTAACTGTAGAGTACTTGACAGAGATGATCTCATCTCTTGGCCTTGACGTTAGTCCAGATGAGCTAGTCAGAAATCTGCCAAGCCTGGGCCTTTTGGCAGACTACCTGGCCTAGATGTAACTTAGAATGATCTACAATCGAATAGCTACTATATCCATGCCTTTGGCACAACACCAGGCCAGAGGGAGAGATAAATCATTCTTCTTCAAGTTCTCTTACAACTCTGAAAGTAACTATTAGATTCCCTGAAGCCTGACAAACCAGGGTAAGGAAGAATATATTCATTGCTACTGTTTTTGTTTTCCCCTACAAATGTCCAATATATTGAGCTGAAGTCTGGTTTTGGGAATCAGTTATCATTCAGTGGATAACTTGCTCTATGGCACCCCCTTCTGGATAACTCACAGAGCAGCTCAGGTACTGGTTAACAGAGACCAGCCAAGGTTAAGGCTAGTGTTGGTTGACCCAAGGAAGATCCTCTTGAGACAGAAAGTGCTGTAAATCAAGAGGTTACACTTCCTGAAAGATGATAGCTGGGGACAGGCAGTGAACAAATCTTGGGCATGTATATGGCCAACTGCAGTGTGGACATTTCCAATCTGAGAAGATGGTGGAGAATTTAAGAAAAGCACACTTCCGCTGTGAAACTCCTCCTCTGCACCTGCTGAAGAAATGCTTGTTCTTTTATACTGCTAATGCACGGATAATACACTGCTCACATTCATCCAGAAAGAGCTATATGACACATTCTGAAAAACACTTATTTTAAACACAGTTCAGCTTATATTTGATTTTTTTCTGTACTTTTCCCATCTTTATTACTAATGACATTGCCTGGAAACATGATATCTGCCTCTAGCACCTCATCTGCTTCTATTGTTTCTCTGTAGTTAGAATCTGAATTCTCTGCTTATCACATCATAATTATTTTCACACATCAACCGACTGTGATTTGATAAACAGATAATTATGACAGGTGTAGGTAAGCAGCACAATATCAAGTCCTAAGGCCAAAGATTTGGTTTTACTTAAAAAGTGATCTTAGTGATAAAAACTATAAAACTTATAATTTCCACAGTCCCCCCGGAGGGATCTTTACTTCCAGAATCTCTTTATCTAAGTTGGAAAGAACATTTTTTTAAAAGTTGGGTTTGCCCCCAAAGATCCTTCTTCATACTGTGTAACCCCCCTCCTCCTCAGGAGGGGCTTACCTGGACTCCATTGTGCTGCCCCTCACACTGCCTTCTGTGTTCCTGCTTGCTCTGGCCCCAGGACTGCAGCTTCGAAGGGGACCAGAGGAGCCACCTTGAATATCGTCACACTGTCACACAGATAATGTGCACACATTTGAGCAGTCACCTGCTCAAACACATGAGCTGACTTTGCAGCTTGACTGTTTCTTTGGCGCTGGAAGTGCCAGCATTGCCACAGCCAAGAAAGCCATATCAGCAGCCAACCACAGCACCCCATCTATTATGCTCTAATCCTGGGGACACCAGTGGGCATCAGGGGCTCAGAAACACTAGGATGGGGAGAAAGAAAAGAATTAGACAACGTGACTGTGGCGTGCTGCTCATTTAAAGGAAAACTATACCTTCATATCAAGTAAACTGTATTTGTTTCCATGTCAACAGACACCTCTTTTCCTGTAGCTGTTTGGGTTATACGTGTTTGCTTTAGTTTGTTTTCACTGTTCATGCTAGTCCCTGTAACTGTCCTGGGGGGGTCTCCATTTTTTAGTTGTTGAAATCTCATTGTCCATGAGAGCTGCATTAGCATATGAGAATGTAATGCGACAGCACCTATTTATACCATGTATCTCTATGCTGAAAGAACAAATACCCTGCAAAAGCTCTCCAGAAACACATAAATTAAATGCTGTTTAAAGGGAAAAACCCTGCATTACAACTCAGACAGTTTGCAAAGCTAACTGAAGGTAAATGTGGCATTTCAACCTTCCTGTAGCTTGTTTCTTTGAAGTCTAATTAAGCAGACAGTCATACTGTGGAGTCTAAAGGGTGATTATGCACTATGTTCTGATATGTGAATGAAGCTCTCAGGGAGAGTTCAACAACCAGCAAATGGAGACCCCCAGGATAGTTACAGGACCTAGTATGAAGTGTGAAAACAAACTAAAGCAGTTGCATGCATCTCTAACAGCAACATGAAAAGAGTTGTCTGTTGACATGGAAACAAAATTTACAAGATGTGAGGGTTTAGTTTTCCTTTAAGAAAATACAGAGACTGCCAGCTGCACATGAATCTGCCTACAAGAAGTGGGGAACAGATGTCTGAACTCTCGATGGCGAGCACAAAGTCCAACCCTACCAATCTGTGGCACCAATCAAATAAAAACCCTTATGGTTGTTCCATAAATTTAAACTTTAAAATATAGCACTGTGTTTTCAGAAATGCAGTCAACATTTTGTCAACCCCTGACCTCACTGTCAGTCAATTGGAGGTCAGGGATCTTGACAGCTGGGCACCCCAGAGGATTGTGGGGACTGATGCAATAGGACCCTTCCCAATGGACTGGTGTTTTTTTTTTTAGCCAAATAGAGGGCAGGACAGGTCAGAAGGACTGGTAAACAGCCCTGTCGGTCCAATGAGACATTGAATGGAGAAAAAGAAGTTGCTGGGCTATTGAAGAGCTGGGGGAAGTCTGAGTAGGACCCAAAGGTGTTCAGACCTGCTGCTGGTGAGAGAAAGTGAGAGACCTAGCCAGGCCAATTTTTTTGTGAGTGCTGTCCAGGGTTCAGTCCAGAAAAATCCATTGTGACCATTTCCCTAGGTTCACCCTTGCCAGAGATTGTTTCAGACTAGCCCTTGTGTAGAAGAACTTAACTGAGAGTGTGAACTGTGGGCCATTTCTGCATTCCAAAGCTGCTGAGCTGTACCGAGTGGAGACAGAGACCTGCATGTCTGCCTAGCCTGCTTTGGAGCCAGGCAAGGGGCCTGCTTACCCTTACCCAGTGGGGTGGATCGGGGAACAGGGAGGCACAGGGTGTGTGCCTGAGTACGGGTGTACTCTCGATCATTGAGGAGTTGGACTGTGGGGTTGCTTCTGAGATTTGTGCTCCATGGGAACTGGGAAGCCATTGCGTAGTGCTCCTACTTCCTGAGAGTTGAGTCAGAAGGGCAGTATCCAGAGACGTGTGAGTCAGAAGGGCTGTGCTGCTGTGGCATATTAAAAAATCCGAAGCTCCTGATTGTGGTTTGACTTGTTGCGGTGTGTTGTTCTCTGCTCATCTGAGCTGCTACATCCATGGGTCATGTGAGTGCTGGCACTGCTATCTGGGCCTTTGTATTTCTTCACCTGTGGATTACAATTTTGGGTTTCAAGCTGTTTCATGTTGGAAGTTAAGGTTCTCTGCTTTGTGCTAGCATGATATGGCTTGTTGGGGGGGGGGGGTAACTTGCAAGCTTGCTATCTTTTCTCAAGTGCACCACCAAGAGAACCTGGGCAACATAGCTACCAGGCCTGCACTGGCAGTTTTAGTGTAACTCCTGGGTACCTAGAGTCAAATTTAATTGTGTCATACCTGAATCTGTGGGTTTGGTATTGGTACCTGTTAAAGAGTTTATTGCACCCTGTGTAACCTTAGGTCCTGCCAGGGAGCCCCTTGCTTGGGCAGGTGCATCTTCCAACTGTGTGGGTTTTTTAGGGGATATAATGAACCCCATTTACAGAAGAGCTTATGGTGAATTTATGTATGGGGAAGTGTTTATGGGGACTTGCAACTGCGTAATTTCTTCTCTTTTTCCAGCTGGCAGTTCGGTGTTCCAAAATAAAATCACTGTTAATTGTCTGAATTCCATTCCTACAGTATGTGTGTCATCTGTTGTATGCTATAATTAAAGATTTATTGGTGAAAGTAATAACTGTTGTGGTGCCAGGGAGTGGGTGGTGCAGCTCAGTGTAGGGAGGTGGGTAGGTAACTGCATCCCAGAGGATGGTTCTGCACACAACATTTAACCCACCTATTTTCTCTGGGTGGAGGCACAGCGCTACTTATTATTTGTTCTGGGATGAACCCCCCTACTGCAGGAGAAAGAACGGACCCAAACCCCTCAACCTGGTGTGCCCTGTACCATCACAAGGCAGGGGTGTGAACCCAATCACTGCGCCACGAGGGTCACACTGAAAGAACTGCTAGCTGAAAGGACTACTGTCCCCAGAGTACTGTGGGATCGCTCTCTTCTTACTCCAGAATCCTGCCCATTTTGCATTCACTGAGCAATAAAGGATAAACTGTAGTTAAGGACACCTTTTCTTTAATGTACAGTAAGTGTTTAAAATCCATTAGTCTTTTCCTATGGCTCTTTGGCAGTTGGGAAATCGCATATGATGGTTTCTCAGCAAAAGCAAAGTATGCCTGTTAACAAGCAAGTGGTGATACCCCAGCAGATAGGCCCTCCAGTCAGGTTTGCTGACAAGAAGGGAATAACACTTGACAATATTTTTACAGTTTATTGCCTGGAATAGCCCACTTAAGATTTAACATTTTCAGTGGAGTCCTGTTTCTACATTTCCAGCTAAAAGGACTGAAGCACAGGGAGGTCACGTAGCCTGCTCAGCCTCTCATGGTGACAAGTCAGTGACTGTGTAGTAGGCCGGCTGACATGTAAGGTGTAATACCCTAGCAGAATGGCCCTCTGATCAAGCCTACCAATTGGTAAGAACGATGATGACCAAATAGATCAGACCCAGTTGGGCCTTTTGACAATTTAGGAGTAATACCAAAGCAAATAGACCTTCTAGTCATGGTTTCTGACAAGAGAGGAGATTGTTGATTAGCCTGCTAGCCATGCCTGCTGACTAGTAAAGGGTAATGTCAAGTCTGCCCTGTGGCTTGGTGACCATCATGCTATCTGCCATGTGGAACATCCAGGTTCTGGAACTACCACAGGGCTGTTCCTTACTGAACTGGTGGAGGGCAGGCACACTGCGTAGGGGATTCATTAATTCTTGGGAGAGAAAGGTTTGAGGGCGATCCTATCCAAAACACCCAGCAAACGAGTTATAAATAAGACTTGGTGGGGCATCAGAAGACATCAGTGCCCACATTCTTAGTAACTGGAGCTGAGTACCAAAATTCACTCTATGTTTTCTGGGAAAGAAGAGACAAGGGAACTGGAGGCAAAAATGAAAATGGAAAGGATGCCTGGGATCAGGAAAAGAGTGATAAAGTAGCTGATTAGTCCACTAGTCATCAGGAGTCATTTGAACAGAATCATAGGGGTTTCAAAGCTCCTACAGCAACCACATTTTATGTATATGAATGCTAAGGAAGTCTTGTTTTAGGGGTTCCTAGTGGTTTCAGTGTACATCATTGGGTCTCAAAAGAAATCCTAGGGCTCTCAACTGCAACCCCGGCTACTCCTTAATGATGCCCCTGCTAGTCATGCCTGCTAACTTGCTAAGGATGGCACGTTAGCAAACTGGCCTACAAGTCTCCAGAAAAGATTGTTTCATGTTTTACTGGAGCAGTGCCTCTGTTTTCTTTTCTTGTTCATTTTCTGATGTGAAGGATTAACAACAGGTCACTGTTGTTCCGGTGTTGGTTTCCTTCATATTGTACTGCCAGCTTACCTGAAGTGGAACCATCTTTTTCTTGGGCCAGGAAAATAATGTAGATCCTTGTTGATATGAATGTGAGCATCATCCAAGATAAGAATAGCAATTATAAAGGGGACAAAGGAGAGCACGTACTTTGGAGTACATGGATATCGTTCCTTTATTAGCTCACAATATGCACAGTAAAAAAAACACAGTGCAACAAAATAAACATACTTTAACTCAGTCAGTGAAAGAGCAATTGTCCATTGATGCCAAGTCCCATGTACATTTAATGAGTTACTTGCCTTCCTTTAGGGGTCAAGGAGCCTCTTGTGGAAGGCAAGTAACTTGCTGAATGTTTGGGACTTGGCATCTAGATGCTCTTCTTCACTTATAATTTAAATATATTCATTGCTGCACTACCTTTTGCACTGTGCACTTTGTGAGCTAGTAAAGGACAGGCTGGAGAGGGTCCAGAGAAGGGTTACCAGAATGGTGAGCGGGCTGCAAGAGACGTCATACGAGGAACGACTGAGTTTGCTGGGCCTGTACTAACTGGAAGAGAGAAAGAGGGGGATATGGTTGAAACATTCAAGTACTTGAAAGGCATAAACAGGGTGAGGGTTGACAACATCTTCAGATTGAGTGGGAACAAATCCACTAAGGGGCATGCATTAAAACTGGAGGGGGGGAAGATTTAGAGGAGACATCAGGGGGAATTCTTTACTGAGAGGGTAGTGGAGTCATGGAACAGACTACCGGAATGGGTGGTGAGGGGTTGGTTCAGTGGACAAATTTAAAAGAGCTTGGGATACATACATGGGCCTAACCAACATGGGGCAGACGGAAAATGGAGGGAGGAAGTCTTCCTAGAGGGGGGAACTCAGGCAGACTAGATGGACCATGGGGTCTTTTTCTGCTGACAAATTTCTAAATTTTAAATTCTAAAGGAATCATTGTACTCCTAAGTGCATGCTGTTTTTGTCTGTTTGCATTTCATTCACTACTTGGTTTTACTAAAATACTTTGGGTAGCATATGGGAACCGTGACACAAATGACAAATGTACCTTGCTACTTTTGAGCATGGCACAAAAAGTGGTATATTAAAAATCAAGCATTAAAGCCCTGGACAGCACTATCATATTTAAGCAATAAGGCACAACAGGGTGTGGGTTATTGGGGGTTTACCCATGCCTTGTGTGGTGTGTCACGAGGCGCAGCCGGGTGACTTAACCACACAAGAAGTGGATAAATCCCCAATAACTCACACCCAGGAATGCCATATTGTGATTATACAATGGACCCATGTGTAAAATGTGTTTAATTATGTTGTTTAATAAATGCATTTACTCAGCCATGGGTAATGCAGGATTTACCCACAGTCATGTGACTTGTTTTGACCAATGAGGTTACAGGATTTTCACACACCATTGTATAATTCCTAATATACCCTCTGTTAGTGCAAAGAAATGTAAAGCCCTAACGTTTCTGTAAGTGCAAACTGATGGGAGTGAGCATGCATGCTAAGCACCCCTCCCCACTAAGCAGCGGTGCCGGAACGGGGGGCGACTAGGGCCATGGCCCTACCACTTTCATAAGTGGCCCTATCACTTTTTGCTATCATGGTAATATATTTAATAGGGGAAAATTTACCCCTTACGTCCTTGGCCCTACCACTTTTCAAACCGTTCCGGCACCACTGCCACTAAGCAGGCAGGCAGTGTTGGGTAAGTTACTTTTTCTATTACTTTCTGTTACTTTGGGAAACTTTTTCCAGGTAGCTCTGCGCAGTCACTAGCAAGGATGGAGAAGTACTAGAAAAAGCAATACACCGTACAGTTAGTTACTTCTTCTTTTTATACAAAAACAATACAACAATAATAAATAACTATAACAGATTACACTTATATGAAAGTAATTCGTTAGTTACTAGTTACTTTCAAATAAATGTAGTCGGTTACAGTTATATATTACTTCTGTACAAAAAGAAACAAGTAATTGTAACTGTAAGGTGTATTACATTTTCTAGAACTTCTCCATCCTTGCTAGTAACTGCACAGAGCTTCCAGGAACAAGTTTCCGGAAGTAATAGAAAAAGTAACTTACCCAACACTGCAGGCAGGACACTTCGTGAGCCAAAAACCTGTGTTTGAACTGCAATATTTGTACAGTATGCTAATAACCTTAGTCAAAATGTAAGGTGCTGTCACCAACTTACCTGCCTTTCTACATGTCATTATCACAGCACACTGCTCGGTGCAGTGGATGGAGGCTGTGGACTGTGGAGTACAACAGCCCTCCTCTCCCCTTCTACTGTCCAAAAGATCCCTGGTGTTATGTCAACTCTCTCCCACTCTGGGTCCCCATTAATATCTTCTCTGCCACCAAGTGGCACTCCTTCTCCCTCTCTCAGTTCCCATAAGTGGTACCCTATCTCTTTTAGTTCCCATTATGCTAATGCTAATTCCTGGTGGCCAGTGTTGCTTCCAACCAGGTCCAGCAACAGTGACTGGCACACACCTTCCACTTACCTCCTTGACTGGCCACTGTCTGACTCCTGCAACTAGTATATCACTATTAAAGAGTCAGTGTGGTCTTGGAAGAGGCAGTGTGGTCTAGTGGTTGGAGTACCAACTTGGAAATGGGAAGACTGCAGGTTTAAACCTTGCTATAGCCAAATACTCACTGGGTGACCTAGGGAAAGTCACTTAACCTTTCAGTATACCAGTCCTCCCAGCTGAAGAAATGGATAGAAGCAGAACCCCACTGGAAACAAGATGCTACATCTCTGCTGAGCTATCCTGGGTAAAATAAAATGATAAAAAAAAAAAGATTTTTCGGGGATTTGTCACAACTGCTATATCACTATACTCAGTAGAATACTGATATACTAGCTGTAGGAGTCAGTTGGTGGCTGGCTGAGGAGGTGACTGAAAGATATATTCAGGCCAGATCCCGGGTCAGTTTTGGGGGTTGGGGGTAATCTCTAAATCATACAATGTACTGGAGGAAAGCTGTCTGTGTCTCAGTATACTTGCTTTCAGTGCACATAGCCCCGCCTCCCATAATCTTCTGATCAACCTGGTCCTATCTTGTCAACATGCAACTCTGTTTTAGTTTCTTTAGCTAAATTGCTTTAAATAAAAAGCTAACAACAATCCCCTTATCTACTGGCGGAAGTTCCGCCCCCCTTCCCACATTGACATGCAGCTGAAATAAAGTCCATCAGAATAAGGGGATATGTGATGGTGCTTTTATCAGTAAGAGTGGCAAGTGAGCTTGGGGTTATCACAAGTGGCTCCAGGAAGTGGAGCCATGAGTGATTAAACCCTGAGCTCACTTGCCACAAGTTTTGATAATAGCGCTATCATGTACCTCAGCATCACATATTCATTTTATATTATAGGAGTTGACTTTGTATTGTGCATTGCTTGATTTTTCCATGGTTATTTTAATAGTTTTTTTACCTGTGTTTGGGGTTTTCATTTCTGTTCCTCTGTTGCTGTGGTAGACTTTGTTTGATTGGTTGTTTGTGTAGTGTGGTGTTAAGTTATTGGTTGTTGGGAGATGTGGGTGGGTTTGTGTTCTTTCGGGTTCCGGTGTGTGTGTTGGGTCAGGAAGCTTTCTGAGATGTTTGTGTACTTATTTTATGTTTATGGTATTAGTTTTATTGGGTGACATTTCATGTGTTTTTCTGTTTCATGCAAGTGAATTGTTGCAGAGTGGAGCGGACAAATTAATGGTGGGGAGGGGCAGTGAATGTAATTCGGCAGTAGGTTTGTCACTGACGTGTACACAGTGCTGATAACAGGAGCTACGTAATGAGACTGTTTTGTTTTTTAGATTATTTCTTTATTCACCATGGCAGGGGGGAGGTTGTGCCTTTGATTCCTCCCTCCACCATCTAGCCAGCTGGGCCGGCAGCCGCCCCAGTCCTGGACAGAGCTCAAACCTCCTGTTTGCACCCGGGAGGGAGCTGACTTGCACCGGACCATGGCTACACCGGCGAGCAGCCATCATGCTGCCAGTGGGTATTTTCCATGTTGGTGTAGTTCCCCTGCTGGAGGAGGCATGCAATGATGCCATGGGATAGAACGCGCACACTTCTGTACGCGCTCCTCCCGGCATTGGCCTCCTCCCGTCCCTTGCAAGTGCAGCGTTGGCGGAGCAGCTCCCCAGCTTCCACCAGGGGGCAGCCACATGCCAACAACTGATGTCCCCCCTCCCTGGGGAAGGAGAGCAGTTCTCCGGACGCTCGATCCTTCCCCAACCCTGCTGACCCCTGCTGACCCATGCTCATTCCCGAACATGGGTCACCAGCATGGCGCGAGGTGTGGCATCCAGCACCTCAACCCTCAGCACCACCGGGCTGGCACGTAATGAGAGTGTTGATAACCTGTAGTTCTTGTTGCCTGTGTACATGTCATGACAAGTGAATTGCTGACTAGTGCTGATAGTGGTTTTTACGTGATGCATTATCAGTCAACCCCTATAATATAATGGGACTTATTGCATAAAATAATTAGGGTTAAATGCTAATCTTATGTTGAGAAATGCTTATGGCTGACATTTTCATAGTTCATTGTAGCTGTCTCTGCACCTCAATGTTTATTATTTTTGGCCTTTGTTAAGTATGTGTGCACTAAATTTCTCTTAATTTTAAAACCTTTTCTCTTTATTGTCTCTTCAAAATTCTGTCTATACCATACCATAACTAAATACAATGTTAAAACAATTGTTTTTTATATTAAAGTTGAACAGCGTTGAAAACCAAGATAGAGCTGAATTGTTTGACCTTCGTTGGTAACTAGAGACTATCAGGGAAAACTGCTCACACTTCAGTTTCCTAACATACATACTAAAATGCCAGCAGAGTAGGCCTAACGGTCTTTCGTGTCTGCTCGTTTGGTCAGCTTCCACCCTGGGAGCTGAACTTGCTGTCCCCCACCCTCTCGGGCTTCTCCATTTCCAGTCCATGGTATTTCCTTGCATTGGATTTTGCCTGTACAACCCTTCCCCTGTACCTCTCCCACCCCCTCTTGAACTCCTCCACAGTCTCTGCCTCCACTAGCTCCCTGGGCAGCGCATTCCATGGTTCTATCACCCTCTCAGTGAAGTAGCACCTCTTCCTTTCTCCCCTGAGTCTCCCCCCCTCCAGCTTCCACCCATGTCCTGTAGTTGCCCTCCCTCCTTCCTTTGGAGCACCCCAGCTGGGCCTCTCCTATTTACCCCCTTCATGTACTTGAAGACCTCTATCATGTTACCCTTGTCCCTTCTCTCTTCCAGTGTGTACATATTTAGCTCCTTGAGCCTCTCCCCATAGGTCCTTTCCCCCAAGCCCCAGATCATTTTGGTTGCCCTCCTCAGGACCCTTTCCAGGAGTGCAATACATACTAACATACTAAAATGCCAGCAGAATAGGCCTAATGGTCTTTCAAGTCTGCTTGATTTTCAGTACCCGCACTGAGGGCCAATTTTGGTGTCCCCCCCCCTTTGGGTTATACTGTTCCCAGTCCCAGATGTTCCACCTGTATTGGGCCTGGTCAGATTTACCCTCCCCCTGTACCTGTCCCATCCCCTCTTAAACCCATCCACTGTCTCCACCTCTACCAGCTCCCTGGACAGTGCATTCCATGGCTCTACCACCCTTTATCACTTTTTAAGTGTGGCCTTCAAAACTGCACACAGTACTTGAGGTGCGGCCTCACCAAGCAGTTATACAGAGGGATTATCACTTCCCTCCTTCTGGAGGTGATTCCCCCTAGCAATGCATCCCAGCATCCTGTTGGCCTTGGCCACTGCCCCCCTACAAGTCTCAGAGTTGTTCATCTTGACATCTACCACCACCACCCCCGGGTCCCTCTCAGCCATCGAGACTTGTGGCATTTCTCCCCCAGGATATACACTTGGCCCACGTTTCTGATGCCCAGGTGCAGTACCCTGCATTTCCCTGCACTGAACCTCAGTCCCCACTTCCTTGACTACCTCTCCAGAGCATCTAGGTACCCCTGTAGGGCCACCCTCCCCTCCTCCCCATCCACCACTGCTCCCAGCTTTGAGTCATCCGCAAACAGACTAATTTCACTACTGATACCCTTCCTTATGTCAGAGACATAGGCATTGAACAGGACGGGCCCAAGGACCGATCCCTGAGGGAACCCACTAATGACCCTCCTTGGAGATGAGACTATCCCCCAACCATGACCCCATGGGTCTGCTCCGAGAGCCAGTTTCCTATCCATCTGATCATCTGTTTCCCCACTCCCATTTTCCCCAGCTTATCCAACAGGCTCTCGTGAGGAACCGAGTCAAACACCTTGCTGAAGTCAAGAAAGAGGACGTCCACTGGCCTACCCAGGTCCAGGGCACTCATCACCCAATCATAGAACTCCACAAGGTTTGTCTGACATGATTTCCTCAGGATGAAACCATGCTGTTTATCATCCAGGCACCCTGATTTGTTCAGCACCTCCCCAAGCCCCTCCTTGACAATACCCTCCATCACCTTGCCCACCACCGATGTCAGGCTGACGGGCCTGCAGTTTCCTGCCTCCTCTCTTGATCCTCCCTTGTGGATAGGCACAATATGCACCACCCTCCAGTCCTGGGGCACCCAACCCATCATCAGAGAGATGCTGAAAAGCTCCACCAGGGGTTTTGCCAGGACATCCGCCAGTTCCCTAAGTACCCTGGGATGGAATTTATCCGGCCCTGGTACTTGTGTTTGTGTTTTTATTCTATGTTTTAATACTAAATGGATGTAGAATCTCTTTTAATTGGTTATCATTATGTTGGTTTCACCCTCCAAAATGTTAGGGTGTGGGGTGGGTTGGTGGTATGGAGTAAAGCTTATATACAGATATATGTTCATACATGGACATTTTAGGTACGGTATCTCGTTTACTAGATAGTCAGTGTTGTGCCTGTTTCTTTTATGTGCACAAACTCTTGGCATCTAGGACACGACACAATGGGGTTACATTGTGTGATGACTATTTACTCACAGAGAAAATGGATATATGATTCCGTCTGACCAGTTATTAACACATTGATGTTCCCCGGGGGGGTTATTCCCTTAGGTTTTGTTTCGGATTTCTAGGACTGTTACTGTATATATAGCAGACTGATTATATACTGTCATATTATAAAACAATGAACGTATTAGGATACAGGATCTCAAATACTAGGGGGTCTTTGTAGGTTTGACTTTTAATGGTACATTAAAACTTGGTGGGGGGGGTTGGGCATGGTGGCGGAGTGTTGATTCAAGCAGTTTTTGATTTGGATTGATAGAACTGTTATTTAGTAGTACAGAATAGAGGAGTTTTCTTGTACTGCTGGGATCCGGGGCCCCATCAGTGGTGGGAGAGAGAGAGGAGGACCACATCGGTGGTCACAGGAGTCCTGGGGGCTGCAGGAAGCCACATCGGCGGCAGAGGAGCTTCGGAGGGCCACCGCTGCTCAGTTGCAAGGAGCGGTGTGGCCAATCAGTGCCAAGCGTGCGATTTTCAAGGAGCGACTGGGCTATAAAGGCCATTAGCCTAGTCGCAAGAGCTGCTGAGGAGTTTCTTTGTCCCACAGCACCCACTCTGGCCATGACTGCTTTTAAATGGTTGGTGGGGGTGGAGCCTCGGAGGGGGAAAGGCTGTGAGTGGGAAGCCTGGACTGCTGTGGGTGTTCTGGATTGCTGCTGCTGACTGGAGCTGGGAGGAGCAAGTAGAGTGGGTGAGGACTGAAAATACTATAGAACAGTTGACTATATGCTGCTGAAAGACATGGGTGTGGGTCCTAATTCAGGGCTGTGCTGTTTTTACCTCAACTGAACTTGGGAGGGAGGGAGGGAGGCAAAATGGTATGCTGGGTATGCTTGGGCACCATTGAGTACATGCTAGTCACACATACGGCTGTGGGATTTGAGAGTTGTGAACTGGGAAATTGCTGGCAATACTGTGTATACTGTTTTTATACTGCTGATTATATAGTACTGTTCTTTGATAGTGCTGTCTTGTATGTGAGCTGATAACTGCTGATTTATATAGTGCTGAGGGGTTTTGAAAACTGTAAAAGGGGATACCTGCGGATTGAACAGTTGCCCAAGTGAGGTGGGCAAAAACTATTGGGCTGCAAGTGGCTAGGCCTGCTCACACCAAAATGAGGGTGGATTCGGGGCCGACCAGAGCGGGCATTTTTGGCAAGGTGATTGGGTGTTCTGGGTGTGAGGCAGCGATAATCCTAAATTGGGCATGGAAGAACAGAGGGTGCCCAGTGTGTTCCCAGCTGGCAGAACTTAGGGTAGAGGTAGAGGGATCAGAAGAGAACTAGAAGACATGGGGGAGGAGGGGTTGGGAGGAAGCGGTCCCATGGAGGGTGGAGAGGCCACTACACAACCCCAGGGTGCAGGTAGAACAGGCCCCATGGTGACTATGGAGGGGGAGGGTGTATTACATGCAGCTCAGAAGGGGTAGGGCGTATCGCAAACAACAAATGGATAGCACCCCACAGGAGGAGGGCTGGCTAGAGGGAGATAAAGAGGGTGGGGGAGGCAGGTGACAAAAGGCCGGGGGCAGGCATTACTCTTAGCAACAGATACACCATGCTCTACCCAGGAGAGGAGGTCGTTGTGGGGGCAGGAGGGCAGAGAACATTTGGTTGAGCTACCGGGAGGGAGGAGGGGTAGGAAGGAAATGACACTGGAAAGAGAAGGCAGGTGGTGAGAGGGGTCCAGTAAGATGGAGGTGGGAGGCAGGGAGGAGAAGGGGTGGGGAACTGGGACTGAGCAGACAGCCAGGCTGGGGGAGTCAGCCAAGGGAGGGGTGGTAGAGGGCACTCTAGGGGGCCAGAGAGGGAGGGTTATCCAGAGGTGGGCAGGAGGAGGGAGGGTAGGGTAGGAAAATTATGCCAGAAGGAGGGGAGATAAGTTCTGAGGGGGCAGGAGGAGGGCAGTTGGAGGCGGATCTGTGGACTCTGGCCCAAAAGGTAGTCGGGGAGGCGGGAGGGGGCAGCTGTGCCGGCCAGGAGGTTGGGGGGGGAAGAGTAAACTGGAAGCTACATGCAGAAGGAAGAGCACGGTAGGTC
Organism: Neoceratodus forsteri; assembly: GCA_016271365.2. NCBI lineage: Eukaryota > Metazoa > Chordata > Ceratodontiformes > Ceratodontidae > Neoceratodus > Neoceratodus forsteri. Next base: position 1,655,602,445 of record CM028131.1, read on the forward strand.
ACGTACAGACTAGTGAACCCAGGACAAATGGGGGTGCGAGGAGTAAGCTGGGGACTGATGATAGAAGGAAGAGCCTGGAAAGGGTCAAAAGGGCCAGTAAGAGGGCGGTAAAGGTGATCCTGCTGGGGGACTCCATGACCAGGGGCATCCAGTGGAAGGGAGTAGGGGAAGGTACAAGCAGCAAAGTTGGGGTTAAATGTATCCCGGGACTATCCGTTCACAAGGCCAAATTCCAGCTATATTCCTTAGCTTTGGAATGCAGGGGAACCCCTGATTTCCTAGTACACCTGGGCACAAATGATTTGGAAGGGAACAGCGAGCTGGAAATCCAGGCAAGGTTCCGGGAGCTAGCCAGTGTCTGCCATTCTATTGGGAGTTCAATCTCTTTCTCGGAAATCCTGCCGGCGCCTAGGGCATCTGGGGAGGCAAAGCACAAACTAAGAAGTGTGAACCAGTGGCTCAGGGAGTGGTGCAGGGAGGAAGGGTTTGGGCTGGTGGGGGATTGGGGGGGACACATGGGAAGAAAAGGGGTTATATGCTAGGGATAGACTACATCTTAACCTAGAGGGGAAGGAGATCCTAAAGCTGAAACTCGCCGAATTCATAAACGTGAAGTGGGGGTTTAAACTTGTAAAGGGGGGAGGGACTAGTGAAGGACTGGAGACAGAAGGACTGACTGTGGTCCCTGGTCTATGGCGGCAAATAAGGGCAGGGGACTCTGATGGACACAATGCAAGAGCTGTGCAGGAGAGGTCAAATAGGGAGTGCACAGGGCCAAATCAGCGGTGCGGGGGTGGGGGGGGGGGGGGCGGTCCTGGTCAATGGCAGGAGTGTGGGCAACAAAATGCCAGAGCTACAGATGATGCTGGCCAAAGGATCAGCGGATGTGGCAGCGATTACGGAAACATGGGCCACCCAGAAAAATGATTGGTACCTAAATTTGGAGGGCTATAAAATATTCAGGAGGGATAGAGAAGTGGGCAGAGGAGGAGGCGTAGCATTGATAATCAAGGATGGAATATTGGTTAGTGGAGTGGAAGAGGCAGAGGGGGGGAGTGGAAGCTATTTGGGTAACCCTAAGATTGGTGGGAGGAAAAAGATTAAAAGTAGGGATGAGTTACAGACCACCCACAATGGATGAGGATCTGGAGGGAAAATTGGTAGAACACGTCAAGGTGCACTGTGATCGGGGAAAGGGTAGGGTGGTGGTCATGGGGGACCTGAATATGCCAGGGGCAGACTGAGGCACCATGACATCAGTGGTGGCCAGGGAGCAGAGGCTGATGGATGTGTTTCAGGATGCCTTTCTGGTTCAACAGGTGGGGAGCCTACTGGGGGAGATACTGGATGTTGTCTTGCAGACAGTGACCGGATAAGGGATCTGGAGGTGTGTAGCCGCTGGCAGGAGGGACCATGACATGGTCTGATTTATGCTGTGCCTGGGGGGGGGGGGAAGAAAACCGCTCAAACACAGTGGTTATGGATTTCAGGGGGGCGGATTTCGTGAGCATGGGCAGGATACTGAGGGGGAGCTTGAGCCAGATCAGGCCAGACATGGATATAGATAGATTGTGGGAGGCCATTAAAAAAGTGGTACAGGAGGCTACTATCTTGTGTGCAGGGGTAAGAAGCAAAAATGGCAGGGCCAGCAAGCCGTGCTGGTGGACCAGGGAGGTGCAAGAGGCGGTAAGAGGTAAGAAGGCTGCCTATGCACGTTTTAAGCATTCCAGTGGGGGAATGGGAGAGAGGGGAATACGAGCTGTCTGCTAGAAGGGTCACAAGGGTGGTGAGGGGATCAAAGGCAAGGATGGAGTACAACCTGGCTAAGGATATATAAAGGGGGAAAGGGTTTTTATAGATACATAGGGGAAAAGAGGAAGGGGAGAGCACAGATCCCCAGGATTAGGACTGGGGTGGATGGGCTCAGGAGGTGGGGGAGCAGGCAGAGGTACTGAACAAGTATTTTTCCTCGTTTTTTAGGGAGGGAGACATGGACTGCATTAAATCAGAAAACGGGGGGGGGGGGGCAGCTGAGAGGATAGGGCATAGGGAGATGAGGATCAAAAGTGGCTGGGGCACCAGGCGGACCAGGCCCAGAAGAGGATGGGGCTTTTTCTGAAGAGAGGGCTAGGGAGGGGGAAGTCACAGAGGGCAGCGTGAGGAAGGCCCTACGGGCGCTGAAAACTGACAAGGCACCAGGACCGGATGGGCTACATCCAAGGGTACTGAAGGAGTTGGCGGACGAACTAGCAGCTCCACTAGCTGGGCTGTTCAATGCTTCCCTCCAGACAGGAAGGGTGCCCCAGGATTGAAGGGTGGCTCATGTGGTGCCCATCCACAAAGAGGGGTCTAGGGAGGAGATAGGAAATTACAGGCCTGTCAGCTTAACATCAGTGGCAGGCAAACTAATGTAGGGCTTCATCAAAGGGATGCTTGGGAGGAAACTGGATAGGCTGGGACACATGGATGAGAAGCAGTATGGTTTCATCCCAGGGAGATCGTGCTAGACCAACTTCATAGATTTCTACGACTGGGTTACAGGGACCCTGGACAGACAGAGTCCAGTGGACATCTTATATCTGGATTTTAGTAAGGCGTTCCACTCGGTTCCCCACTTCGGGTTGTTGGCAAAGTTGGGGGAGATGGGGGTGGGAAGACAGTTGCTTAGATGGGTGGGAAACTGGCTTACAGATAGAACACAGAGGGTGGTGGTTAGAGGAACTGTCTCCTCCTCTAGGAAGGTCATCAGTGGGGTGCCCCAGGTGTCGGTACTGGGGCCACTCCTGTTCAACGCCTATAACTCCGATATAGGGACAGGAGTTAGGAGTAGGATGAGCCTCTTCACGGATGACTCTAAGCTGGGAGCATTGGCCAATGGAGAGGAAGCAAGGGTGGCAGTACAGAGGGATCTGGACACCCTGGAGGGCTAGGCAAGGAGGTGGGGGCTGAGGTTTAACCTGGAGAAGTGTAGGGTGTTGCATCTGGGGGTCAGAAACCAGGGCATGTTTATACCTTGGGAGGGGTTCCACTGCAAGCCACTTCAAGTGAAAGGGATCTCGAGGTGGTGGTAGACACCTAAATGAACAACAGTGAGAACTGCAGAAGAATGGCAGCAAAGGCAAACAAGTTACTGGGCTGCATAGCCTGGGGAATAACATCCAGGAGGAGTGAGGTGATCGTACCTCTGTGCAATGCCTTGGTTAGGCCGCACCTTGAGTATTGCATACAGTTCTGGAGGCCGCACCTTAAGAAGGACATAGTACTGTTGGAGAGGGTCCAGAGGAGGGCAACCAGGATGATCCGGGGCATGGAGGATAGGACCTATGAGGACAGGCTGCAAGCCCTTGGGCTGTACTCACTGGAGGAGAGGAGAGGAGAGATAAGGGGGACATGATTGAGGTTTTCAAATATGTGAAAGGGATTAACAGTGGTGGAGCCAAAGACATATTCAGGCTAAAGCAGAGGGGCAAAACCAGAGGGCATAAATGGAAACTGGAGGGGGGGAACCTATAGGGGAGAATGTAGAAGGCATTACTTCACAGAGAGGGTGGTAGAGTCATGGAATGCATTGCCCAGGAGCCTAGTTGAGCAAGACACTGTGGAGGGCTTCAAGAGGGGGCCGGACAGATGCATGGTGGTACTGAAGCCAAGACTGACCCTCACGGGGACAAGGTGGGGAGGAAAGCGCCTGCTAAAGGCTGGATACCGAGCAGACACGAAAGACCGACTGGCCCATTCTACTGGCTTTTAGTATGTTAGAATATTTGGTGTATACGGACACATGTTGATACATGGACTTAGGGTAACAGCATCTCAATTAAAAGGTAGTCTGTGTTAGGGTTGAGTGTTGAATGTGCATAAACACTAGTCACTTGTTACAGAGTTGCAGATACAGCATGTTTAAACAGTATAAGTATGAATATTCATGAATAATATTGACTGATTGTACACTGATTGTACACTGGTTTTAAGACACACATACTGTATCTGAATAGTACTTACACTGTATAAATCTGGGAAACAGCTGGTCTTTAAACCCACTGTTTTACCTAACACAAAGATATTTTCTTATTTAGAAGACTTTTAACATTATATACTATGTATTTTTTCAGCGTGTTTAATCATGTGGTTTAAAATCATAGACATTTACTAATGCATGCATAGATGCACAAATATAGCTTTAGTGTGTTTCATGGCTGTTCTCAGTGAAGAAACTTATCTATTCTGTGACATTTAACCTCGACATGCCTTTCTTTTCATGGAACTCTGTTGTCTTTATATGGTTCTGTGATGATTTTTAAAAAGCAGTTTAGGCCAATGAGATTTATAACAATTTTTTATCTGTTTTTAAGTTCGTCGTGCACGCAAGTGCAGATGAATTTGTTGATATGAGAGTTGCTAGAGAGAGGTGTGAAGGGTGCCAGCCCAATGACCAGTGGCACTGCATGTGCCGGTCTGTAGCCAGCAAATCAGCAGGCAGTGTCCTGATGACACTGTTTTGCTGAGGGGGCTGGTCTCAGCAAACATTTCAAAGGGCAAAGCCGACGCTGCGTGCGGCTTTGTCCTTTGAGATGCGAGCCCTTCAGCTGCAGCTCAGTGTGTCTTTCCTGGTTAAACAATTTCCCTGTTCCCTGCAGCCCCTTAGTGTGTCTTTCCTGGTTAAACAATTTCCTCTTTCCTTTTCCGACACTGGGCTGCCCATTCCTGGTGTCGGATGTGCTCCCCCCCAAACCCGTCTATATCCCTAGCTGACATCAGGGTGCCCAATTCTGGTGTCGGCATCCCCGCTCCCCACCACTATTGTTTCACACTGGGAGCCCACCCCAATGTGCCTAAATGTATAATAATTCTCTGTTTTCCCTGTAAATGAAGAAAACCTTCCCGTGCCTTCTTTTTCCCTTTTTTTTCACCTGTAAAAATGAAAACTGTTCCTCATTGTCTCCCCCTCCCCCTCCCCCATCCTGACCCTCCCTCTGTGCACCCACTGCCCCGCACCCCCCTTATCCCATACTTACCCTCCGAGGTCGGCGAACATGATCTTCTGCGGAGCGGAACACATCTGCACTCTTCAAAGCCGACCGGCAAACTGAAAGAATGAAAGGTAAGCCATATGATGGGAATCATGGAGGTTTCAACTTATGTTGACATATCAGCCATTTTTAGGAAGTTTGGCCCCAGATTTTCAACATAAGGTTCTTGGGACCCCACCTCATGAACATGTTAGTGTCATTTTGGTACATGTCTTGCAGCACAGAACATATCAGGAGAGATTAAAAGAACCTCAGTATGTACTTATTGGAGGAAAGGAGGGAGTGGGGGAACATGATAGATATGTTCAAATACCTCAAGGGCATAAACAAGGTGCAGAGGTGGACATCTGTCAATACATCAAACGTTCGGCATTGACAAATGCTTGTTTTTATCCTAAAGAAAAAAAAAGAAAACCATCCCTCATTGTCCGACGCATAATCCCCCCTCCCTCAAACAGTATACAGACACTGGGAGTGCCCAATCCCCCAGTGTCCTCATCTGTCCGTCCATTGTTGTCCGCTGTGTAACCCTCCCCCAAACAGTATACAGACACTTGGGGTGCCCAATTCCCCAGTGTCCTCATCTGTTCAGCAAACTCCCTTAAAAAAGAAACTGTCCCTTGTCGTTTTTTTTCCTGTAAAAAATTAAAACATTCATTGTTGTCCATTCTGCCATTACTCAATCCCCTACCCTCCCACTCAGGACCCACCACCCCACACCCCCGTACCCCATACTTACCCACCAGAGGTCCGTCACTATAATGTACCTTGGACTACAGGCACGTCTTCACTCTTCAAAGCCCAACTGTGAACTGAGGTAAGCGCTTCAATTTATTGCAATGGGGTTTTCGGCATCAATGTATTTCAATAGGGTTTTCAACCTAGTGGCATAACTTGCCCATTTTTAAATATTTTTGCCACAAATTTTCAACATATGTTTTTTGGGACCCCACCTCACAAACAACTTCACTAAAGCAACTTTCAAACATCCCCTACCCCCCTACCCCCCAATACACCAGTGCACATGATGAACTTTCGGCATTGACAAATGCTTGTTTATGTATGATCTGGACTATAAGAAAGTGTATTCTTCCAAACCAACTATTATTTTTCTGATGAAGGACTCTATGTAATCCGAAAGCTCAAGCACCCATTTTCTTTTGTAACATCTATGTTGGTCCAATAAAAGGTATCAAATCATCTCTCTTTTTTCCTGGATCTTTGGTAACTAGAACTCATTTATGGCCTGTCAGCTTTGATGATACTCTGATGAAGTGCTAGCAGACTGTTGGAGAGAGAATTCCCCAACAATAACAGTGCAGTGCTCTCAGTGCATCTTTTAAATATGTGATTTTGTTACAGTCAACCTGTTGTGAAACAGCTTTGACATTTAATTGACTTTTTGCTCCAAAATAAAATGTGGGTTTGCTTCATGCTCTTTGCTTGAGTGCCATCTGGCAGCGTCTAGTCTGTTAACCTGTTAACTGACCAATAATATAGACGTGATATCACTTCCCATAATATTATAACAGCCCTTGATACTTTAACAAAGTTTGGATATTTGCATCTGAGCATTGCCTTTGGTATCAGACAGGTCCAAAATTCAGCTGGGTTCCATTGTTTTCCTTCTTGGAACTTTACAGATATTCCACAGGCAAAGGCATTTCTACCGAAGCATTAAAACTCTCTTTGCAGGCAGCTAATGTTACGCTATGGTGCCAACTGCAAAAAGATCAGTTAGAGCGTCTCCTCTCATATCAGGGAAAAAAGCTCACACTTCAGTTATGGTGTAGGATAAAAATGGCTTTTATTCCACATTATTGCAGAGACAAAACCTCTCACTACTCCACCTAGGACGCTAAACTGGGTACTTTCTCAAGGCTTGATGTCACTGTTACTAGCCACACTTAAAAAGGCATACATTAGCCAGCCCGATGGTGCTGAGGCGCTGGATGCCACACCTCGTACTGCACCGGCGACCTGTGTTTGGGAAGGAGCATGGACTGCTGTGTGTTGACAGGGAAGAGATAGATTGAGCGTCCAATGGACTGCTCTCCATCTCCAGGGAGGGGGGAGACCAGCGGCCAGTGCATGCCTGACCCCTAGCAGAGGCTGGGGCTTGATGGCATAGAGCCACATGAATGTGGGGCAGAAGCATGGCAGACACTTGACGTGGGTGCACACGGGAGCATGTGCGACCCCCGTTGCAGGTGTCATTGCATGCTGTGCTCCCACAAAGGGAGAAAAACGGAAAAACAGTAGCAGCCAGGTCATGCAGCTTGATGGCCGTCCACCAGCATGCACTGACTCCATGGGCACCACCTGATATGGATCCGTGCCTGGTGGGGGAGTTGGGGGCTCCCTCACCTCCCCGCCAAGGGGGAAAGCCGTGTGGGAGTACAAGGTGGTGGCCCAAGAGGAGTTTGGAGCAGGTGGATGGTGGCCGGTGTAGGATGGGAGAGGAGTAGGAGCTGACTGGGGCCACAAGGAGAAAAAGTAAGCAGAGAAAAAAAAAAAAAAGGCATACATTTAAAGGCAGAGTACCTAACATATATGTACACAAACAGTAGTCAACAGAGATAGAAAAACAATAAATATCATGACACCAGTCCAAAAACGCAATCATCATGAAATCACCATCATCCTAAACATGACCCCCATATGTATGATAGGTACGAGAGTTGATGCTGTTGTATCTGTTGAGACACTGTTGTTATTTTGCAGCTTGATAGACACATTGCTATAGGAAGGAAACAACAGAAACTGTCTTACCAATACATTTATTGATATATATTGAATGGGGGACAGAGGTTATACAAACTGGGTTTAATACCCCTATTTTGGAGTTAGAGAAGAATGCCCTGTTCACCTCCAGGGAACAGTGTGTGTAGCAGCTCGGTATGGTTCGAGGTGTTCCATGCACATGGACACATTTCCTGTTTGTCTGGGAGTGAGTCATAGAACTTAAAAGACTAGAATAGCAGTGTGCTGACATCCTGCCACCCCCTTAATGTCATTCAGGAATCAAACATCGTTGCAGATGTGCCGCTGTCATTGTAGTCCTTTCAATGCTATAATGTGACAAAGCGACTATCAACTGCATGCAGAAGCTCAAGCTGGGCTCCTAGATTTTACAGGTATAGAGACGAGAGCAGGTATCATCCCCTCAGGAAAGGGGCAGAGACCACTCAAAAGAGAATTCTTGGAGATAATGTGCTCTACTCAGTAGGAGAGTTTCAACATCAGGTGGAGGCAGAGTAAATCCACATGCTGGAGGTGCTGGTGGGGATTCTATAGCGAGTTCCAGTGGGTGGAACCTGTAAGAAAGGTACCAGAGTTAAGTCGACAACTAAACTTATAAGTAATGTGCCCAACAAGGTTCTGGGTGTTGCAATACGGAAAAGTCACAGAATGGAGGGAGGGGACAGCTGTCTGCGGGCAATGCTTGCTTAAGTAAACAATCGGTCAAACATAGAGAACCCAGCACTTATCATCACACCATATACAGCACTTGTGAAGAGTGCTGCTACAACTTTATTTATTTGAATTTTGATATCTGGGTAAGACCACTGAGACAAAAACTACCCGGGTGTTACATAAGCAAAAAAAAATGAACATTACAGGAACATAAATAGGTGATAACAAGAAACTAAATTACACAGTAAGAATGTAGGTATCAGTGTACCAGAACATATATACTGTAGGTGATAACAAGAACATACATGGGCAATAACAAGAAACTAAATTATGCAGTGTGAGTACAGATAAAGATGTACAATGCAACAGTATGAGTACAGGTATAAATGTACAATGCAACAATAAAAAGATAAAGGTAAGTTTAGGAAGTGTTGAGCAAGTCAGAGCAAGACACATGAGATACAAGAGACAGACTACTATGTAGGACTACTGCCAGCAGGAACCAAAGGGATAGGAAGTGGAGGGGGGAGGGAAGAAGAGCTAGAGGCACAGGCAGCAGAGGTCAGGAGGGTGGGAAGACATGAGGGGCCTCAGCAGAAGCATGAGCAAAGGGCAGTAGCTGAGTTTTAAACTTGGGGAGGGTAGAACAGGAGAGTATAGAGGAGGGAAGGGAGTTCCACTCGGACACAGCTGCAAATAAAAAGGACCTTCAGGCAGTAGCCAATTGCAGCAAAGGCTTTATGAGGATGGGGAGGGAGGCAGATCTGAGGGTTCGGGGAGCTAGTCTAAGCCATTTGGTCTCACTGGGGCAAGGGGGGGGTGAATTTGTGAACCAATTTATGCGTGAAACGTAAAGTGATGAACCTCAGCTTCGATTTGTAGGGCAACTAACCTAATGAGGTAAGAACGTCACAATGGTGGTGGCAGGCATTAACCCCCAGGGCAAATCTACCCACCCTGTGGTAGGCCTGAGAGAGGAGAGGAGAGACAGGGAGGAGGAATTAGATGAGAGCAGTAAGGAGGCACCATAAGTGAGGAGAGGAAGGAGGGATGAGGTAGCGATCTTGAGGCAGGAATAGGAAGTAAGAAAAGGACGGATATGATAAAGGAGACCTAATTTTGGTTCAGGATTTTATGACATTTGAGACATGAGCACTGAGAGAGAGAGAGAGCGAGAGAGAGAGAGAGAGAGAGAGAGAGAGAGAGAGAGAGAGAGTGAGAGAGAGAGAGAGAGAGAGAGAGAGAGAGAGAGAGAGAGAGAGAGGCTATCCAGGGTAATGCCCAGATATTTGAAGGAGTGGACAAACTCTAAGGTATCACCACTATGCGAGAAATGCACAGTGAGGGAGAGCATGGATCAAGGTTGAAAGGTGGGTAAACAACATATCTGTTTCTTTTGTGTTGAGAACAAGTTGGTTGTGCAGGAAGCAACCCTCAAGGGCAGCAAAGTCTGATACGAGCACTCGATTAATGCTGTCAATGTTAAGAGAAGAGCAATAGATGATGGTATCATCCGCATAGAGTTGAACGGCAGCACCCCTAAAAAAGCTAGACAGATCATTAATAAAGAGAGAGAGAAAAGTATTGGGCCCAATATGGAGCCCTGTGGGACACCATGGGTGATGGGTCTGAGACCAGAGATGGAACCTGCCCACTTTACCCATTGATACCGACAGGACGGATAGCTTTTGATCCAGGCCAGGGAACTGGTATCAAGGCTGATGATATTGAGCTGATGGAGCAGGAGATCATGGTTTACTAGATCAAATGCTTTAGTTAGATCGACGAAGGTGGCACGAGTAGCAGAACCGCGGTCTGTTGCCTGGAAGATATCGGAGGTAACCTTTAACAAAGCAGTAAGGGTACTATGATTCCTCCTAAAGCCATGCTGACATGGAGATAGCAGATTGTGACGTTCCAAATAGCTCGAGAGGTAGTTATACACAATGCTTTCTTGGATTTTAGCCAGAGGGCACAGGATAAAAATGGGCTGGAAATTTTCAACAACATTGTTAGGTCCTCCCTTGTGTACAGGTATGACTATCACGATCTTCCATTTGTCAGGGACCATGTTGGTAAGGAAGGAACGGTTAAATAGGTCATATACAGGCTGCGCAAGGGCAGTGGTGCCCAGCTTGAGAAATTTGGGTTCTAAGGTATCATGCCAAGGAGAACTCTCATCTTTCAAGTTACTGAGAAGTCTTTGGACTGCATTGAGGGAGGCCAGCTTTAGATGGAAGGCAGGTCGAGACCCAATGTACAGTAGCTTGGAGGGGGAGGGATAGAAGTATGGAGAAGGATGAGGGGAAGTTTAGGAAAAGAGAGGTGCATTTGTGTAGATCAGTAAAGAATTCATTAAAACCAGTGGTGATGGATGGGGGGTCTGAAAGGGGGGTGTCTTGAGCAGTGATGGAGCTAGGGATTTCCTCAACCTTCCCTTTGACCAGAGAATTTACCTGTTTCCAGAATTCCTTGGGGTTGCAAAGGTGCTTAGTTTGTAGGGATTTGTAGTGATGACATTTGGCTTTTATTCAGGAATTTTTACACTTGTTTCTTAGATGCCTGTATTCTTGCCAGTCTGACGGTAGTCCGCTATGTTTAAAGATCCACCATGCTCTGTTGCAGCGAGACATGAGCATCCTAATTTCCTTAGTGATCCAAAGAGCCTTAACCCCCTTGGACCTACATTTTTTTAAAGGAGCATGAGAGTTGACAATGCCTGTGAAGGAGGATACAAAGAAATCTAAGGCTTGATTAATATCAGGGATGGTCTTTATGGGGCTCCAGTCAGTGTTACTGATGGAGGAGGTGCTGCTTCACTGAGAGGGTGGTGGAGCCATGGAATGCACTGCCCTGGGGGCTGGTGGAGGCAGAGATGGTGGAGGGGTTCAAGGGGGGTGTGACAGGTACAGGGGAAGGGTTCTGGAAGCAAAGTCCAGTGCAGCGAGAATATCGCCACCGGGCCGGCCACAGGGTCAGGATTCTAACGAAGGAGATGGGGAACCTCATGGGGACAGGGTAGAGCAGACAGATGCTAAACAAGAAGAACCAGAGCTTAGCATGGAGATAGTAGAAGCAGAACAAACCAACCCCATGGCAAAGACAATGCCCCCCTTCCTAAAACGCAAAGGAAGAATGGAAAAAAAATTATTACAAGGCGCAAACAAGCATGGCAGCAACCTGTATTAAAAGTCCCCAAGATATCTGAAGTAAAAATTTCTAACAGGTTTACATCACTCCCAAAACAGCCTGACATATCAGACAATGATTCTGAGGATTCCATGGCAAGCTCTAGTCAGCAGGACTTGACCTCAGAAATAGAGAGTGACAATGAAAGCAAGGAGAAAGGGACAAAGTACAGTGGGAAAAAAACATAACATTAGAAGGAAAATGAAAAACAGAAAGAGAAGGCCAAACCCCCATAGATGAAGCTTAGTTCCCCATATCCCCTCTCCTACTAAAAATACTTTGATGCATACCCTAACCATTTGCTCAATTAACGTTAATAGCATTAAGAATAGCAGCAAAAGAGGGGCAGTATTTTCAAACCTAAAAACAAACAAGGCAGATATACTATTGTTACAGGACTCTAGGTTGCATACTACATACGAAACACAGAAAGCAACAAAAGAATGAATACATGGAGTAGCTTATTGGTCAATAGGGTTAGAGGCATGTACAGGGGTAGGGATATTTTTCAAAAATATACAGTTTACCTTAATAAAAATAATAGATTTAATTCCCAGGAGGGCTTTGTGTCTAGATATAAAATATCATACTAATTATCGTATAATAAATATTTACGTGCCACAAAAGAAAACAGAAAGAATAACATTATTTCAACAGGTTCAACCATATTTATTTACATCTCAAAATATAATATGGGGGGGGGACTTTAACTACAGCCTCTCTCTTTAAGTTAAAGGGAAAAATACAGCCACAAAAAAACTATACTGTGATTTCACAAGCTTAAAAAATATAATACAAACAGCAGGACTTAAAGTTGCCTATTATACAAAGACAAAAAAGCCTGACGCAACCTTTCAGAAAGGTAAATTAGCCACCAGGATAGATTTTATCTTTTCAAATCCTACAATGCAAATACAAGATGCCTGGACTAGAGTAACTGCATTCTCAGATCATGAAGAACTTTACATAGCTATGCAATCACAAGCTCCCTTAAAACAGGGAACTGGGTTTTGGAAATTGAACTCCTCCATTTAAGAAAAGGAGGGTATTGTACAACAAATTACATACTTTCTCACTATAAAAAAATCAGTTTATGAGATGTACGATAACCCAGGGGTTTGGTGGTAAGACACAAAACAAGACATAAAACAGTTACGCCCCAATATTCAGAACTGCGCCGGGCAATGGCGCATGTAGCAGCACAGAGCAACTGAGGTGCGCTGGTTCAACTCAGGGATATATTTAAAATAGAAGAGCCATGGCGCATCTCCTTTGAATATATCAGGTAATGTGCACTGTGCAAATATGATGCAGTGGCATCCCCCATGAACAGGGCTGAATACAGGAGTGGGAACTGCGCCAGTGCAACAGAGTTACGCTATGTGCAAATTCCTGATATTCAGCCAGCAGTATACAAATGGGGCCATAATACATGCAAGGCACAAATGGGTCCATTTGCAAGTCAGTATGGTCCCATTTGCATGAGTTGTTCAGAGCAGGCCAGTGGAATGCGCATGGTGCCCTGCACAGCATGTGGTCCCTGTACCAGGGACCGCAGTAGTACCCCCATGCCATCCCGTGCCACTGTACCCCAGTACACTCCAGTATACACTCCCTGGTGGTCCAGTGGGTTCCCCACCCCACCAGACTCCCCAATTGCCCAACATAACATAATGATAAGTCCCTGGTAGTCTAGTGGCACCCCCCTCCCTCTGAATAGCCATGTCCTCATGCAAATTCCTATTCAACTACCCTGGGGGTTCAGTGGTCTCGCCTGCAGCCCACCACAGAAAAATCCCATTCAAATTGCCTGAGAGCCCAGGTCTCTTCCCGCCCATAGTTTCCGATCACCATGGGGTCAACAGGCAGAACATTTCGGTAGTCCAGTGGCACCACCTGCCCGCATTCCCCACGTCGGTCATCGATGCAGCTGGCCCTTCACTCACAGACCTCGTTCATCAAGCCTCATCGGGCAGCAGCACACCCGCATACCACTGCTGCTCATTGAATGACATATAGCAGCGAAGCCCGCTTGTCCCCACTGCTGGACCCAATGGGCTTACAGCCGCTACTGTAAGCCGTCATTCAGCAAGCAGCTGCGGTGGTGCGGTGTGCGCGCCAAGCTGACCGCCGATGGGGGGAGCTGGCAAGGGGGGTCCTGTGTGGGTGGAGGAGGACCACTGGACCACCAGGAAATTGTACATCGCATACCATACCAGCTTATCAGATTGGTGGGTACTACTAGACTACCAGGGAAGTATTCTCATATTATCTATGGTGATTGGGGCTACGGGCAGGAAGAGGGGAACCACTAGACCACCAGGGTTGTTCGAATGGGGATTTACATGAGATCTGGGCTACTTGGGGAGGGAAGGGAGTCCAGTAGACCACCAGGGATGATATGGGTGCTTATGCACAATGTACTGGGTGAGCAGGTGGCCACCCATAGCTGGTGGCTGCTGTGTTGTACCTTGCAGTACAGCAGCTTGCCTGTGGGTGGCTACCATTTGAGCCTTTTATTTCAGGCTCAACTTTGTGCATCAGTATGCAGCGCATCCCAGGGTTGTGCAGGCATATGCGCCGCGCATCCAGGGCTTAACATCGGGATGTGCCGCTTAGGCATGAGCACGCCCCGGGAGATGTGTCGACATTATCTTTGCACCCAGTGCATTGGGACTTTGCGCATACTTCTTTTGAATATTTCCAGAGTATTTTTTGGTGTTGCACTGGTGCAACTCATTTGCACCAGGAGCACTCTCTTTGAATATCTAGGCTCTAACGTTAACCTTAAGCAAACACATAAGAAATAGTGAATATTTTCAATATCTAAAAAATATGCAACAGTTACAGCACGTGTCAACCTTAGCACAAATTACAAAACATGATTTCACAGAACAAATACAAATTATTAAACTGGAAATGAACAATTACCATGCACAACAAGCTAACTCATTGAAAAGGCAACAAGAGTTTGGGACCCAAGGGAAAACAGTGATAGTGTACCCTTACACTAATTGCAAAACTAGAATTGAAAAAAGGTAATGGCCTCTATAAACGGCAACAATAATAAAGTTTATAACACCACCGAAGAGATAATAAGGGAGGTAACCAGATACACAAAGGTACTTTTTGGGAAAAATAATGATGTTGACATAAGAGCAATAAGGCCGTTCTTTTATTCCATAGAAATGCCTCCTTGTCCACCAGAAATTATTGCAAGGATGATTGAGAAAATAGATCCTATAGAGGTGGAACAGGTGATTGCAAGCCGAGGAAACGGGAAGGTGTCAGGGAAGGACAGCTTGACAGCTGTTTTTTACAAACGTTTCAGTGCTGATTTAGCAACTAAACTAGCAGAGGTCTTCAATAGCTAACTGCAGGAAGAAGGAATATCATTGGGGATAGCAGAAGGAATTTTAAATTCTCTACATAAATCAGGAGGTAAACGAGAACTTAGGAACCGGAGGCCTACCAGCCTGCTGAACAATGACTTCAAAATTTTGACTAAAATTCAAAACGCTAGACCACCAAAAGCTGCAGTTTATTTGATATCTCTGGCACAGTCATGTGCAATACCAGAGAGAAGTAGAACAGATCAATTAATTTATTTTAGGCGCATATTTGAGAATAATAATGTATTGGACCTAACAAGATATGTGCTATCCCTAGATCAGCAACAAGCATTTGATAGTGTAAGTCATGATTTTCTCTGGCACACTTTAAGACACTATGGGAAAGCTGATTTGTTCATAACCTGGTTAAAAGCATTGTATAAAACTGCAACAGTCACTCCATTAATTAATGGAAAATGTGGACCACTAATACATATACAAAAGGGTGTCAGGCAAGGATGCCCAATCAGTCCACTGTTATATGTTTTCTGTATAGATCCATTGATAAGAAAGGTATATTCAAGTTTACAAATACAACCAGTTAGCATTTTAGAGGAAACACTGCAGTTTAAAGCTTTAGCTTATGCAGATGATGTCTGTATAATAGTTAAAAATGATTCTTCAGTTACGCACACTTCAGCAATCTGTGAACAGGGCTAAATGTCTAGGCAAGAAACTTGGAACTCACTCAGAAACACCAGACCAGATAGAGGGAATTACCCTCACGACAGAACCACAAAAATGTTGGGAGTCCACTTCAGAGGGACTGAAATGGATAATTTGAACTGGGACAAAAAAACAAGCATTTGTCAATGCCGAATGTTTGCTTGCTGGCATTGGCAGTGGTAGTGTAAAAGTTACAGAGCTGCGTAATAGGAATGGCAGTGAAGTATTGAACTGAAGCCAACCCCACCACCACCCTGCAGAGAGTGACAGGCATTGGGGTGTGCCTTTGGGTCGTCAGGCATAACAGCCACGCCATTTCACCACAACCCACCCTGCAGACACTGGACAAGTGTCACGGTGTGCCTTAGGGTCTTTGGTCTTATGCGCACCCCATTCCATCAGGAAATATGGTGAGATGGGTGCGGTATAGGAGAATGGGGTGAACTTTGGGGCCTAAGAGTCCAAGGCATACCTCGATGCCTCTCACTGGCTGCAGGGTGTGGAATGGTATGAGCGTTACAGGCAAGAATCCCAAGTCACACGCCTGATGCCTGTCATTCTCTACAGGGTTGGGCGTTATGGTTGGAAACCCTAATACCTCAGGCATTCATTGGTATTTTCACTCCAAATTTTCAACATGGTTGTTTTGTGACCCCACCTCATGAACAGTGGCAATATCAGTTTGTTAGCCAAAAGCTGCTTATGCACAGCGACTACGGGCATTTAGCACCACAGGTACAAAAACATTCCGAACAGGATGTAAAAAATGACAGCTGTACTGTTCATGGGGAGGTGTAAAAAATGGCAATGTTGCAAATCTGCAGTAAAAATATTAAAAAAACTGGTGAAGTCACGAGTGTGCATAGAAACTGTGCAAAGCACACCCGTAATGTAATTAGTTTGGGGATTTTTTACAGCAGATTGTCAACACAGGCATTTTGGGACCTCCGATCATGAACAGTGTCACTGTGATTTTCTTTATCTGTCCCGAACAATGATTTCCCACAGCGACCACGCATCTCTGTGGTGAAAGTGAGAAAATGCATTTCGGCCATGTTGTGAAAAATGACAGCTGTACTGTTCATAAGGAAGTGTGGAAAAATGCCACTGGTAAAAATCTGGACTGAAAATATTACAGTCATGAACTTACGAGGGGTGCGTGGAAACTGCGCAATGCTTACTCGTAACACAGTCATTTTATGCACTTTTATCACCAAATTTTCAACATAGCCATTTTAAGACCTCTGCTCATGAACAGTTTAACTGTGATTTTCTTAATCTGTCCCAAACATTGCTTTCGCACACCGACTGCACCATTGTGCGCTACATGGGCGGAAACATGTTTTGGGCAAGATGTGACACATGACAGCTGTACTGCTCATAAGGAAGTGTAATAAAATGGCAATGTTGAAAATCTAGGTAAAAATAATGAAAAGTCGCAAACTTCTGTCGTAGGAACTATATAGCGGCGCTCGTAAAACAGTCATTTTAGAATTTTCACCAAATTTTCAACATAGCCATTTTAAGACCTCTGCTCATGAACAGCATCACTGTGATTTTCTTAATTTGTCCCGTACATTGATTTTCAAGATAATCGACTGCCGCATTGTGCGCTACATGGCAGAAATACATTTTGGGTGAGATGTGAAAAAATGACAGCTATACTACTCATAAGAAGGTATGGTAAAATGGCAATGTTGAAAATCTGGAGTGAAAATATTGAAAATTAGCGAACTTACGAGCATGCGTAAGAACTGTACCAAGCACTGCCCAGCAAAACAGTCATTTTTGGACGTGCCTAACTAAATTTTCAAAATAGGCTTCTTGAGAGCCCACCTTATGAATGACTTTGCAGTGTCCTTTTCATTAATCAGTCCTGAAAGGTGATTTCGCGCAGTGACTGCGAAATCACCCTTCGGGCCGATAACGCCATGACAGTGACAGCATTCATGAGAAGGGGTCCCAAAAACCCCATGTTGAAAATTTGGTGCAAAAATTCCAAAAAATGCCTGAGATATGCAGCAAAGTTGAAAACCCCATCTATCCCATTATACAGCTTACCGGCATTTCCTCAGTTCGCGGTCGGCTTTGAAGAGTGCAGATGTGTTCCCGGGCCACCGAAGATGGTTGCACCGAGGTCCAGAGGTAAGTATGGAGTGAGGGGGGTGTGGGGAGGCAGGGTGCGCAGTGGGTGGGTGCGGGTTGTGGGAGGGGGCAGGGAGAAGCACCAGGGACAGGTTTTTATTTGCAGGGTTAGTTCGCTTAAATGACGACGTGAGACATTTGCCATGCTGGGGTGGGCTCCCAGCATGGCACAAGGATGGCTGGTTGGGGGGGCGTGGAGCTGATGAGGGATTGGGCACCCCCATCAGCCTTAGCATCTAATGCCACACTGGGGTGGGCTCCCAGCGTGGCACCCTGTACTCTCGAGGGGGAGGACAGTGGAGCCGACGGGGGACTGGGCACCCCCTTCGGCTATACGATGAGTTGCCATGTTGGGGTGGGCACCCAGCATGGCATGTGGAAGGCTTTTGTGGGAAACACAGCACAGCCGACGGGGATTGGGCACCCCGCCGCCATACAGTGTGTGCGTGGGGGGGCAGCACGCAGGCGCGTGGTGTGTGTGTGTGTGTGTGGAGGCAGCGCGTGAGCAGGCGATATCTTATCACTGCTCACTGAAGCGTAGCTCCCTCTTTCAACTGTACTCCACTGCATTTTGTAGCTGTCATAGACAGCTCCAGCAGGCATTGGAGAACTGCGGCTGCGCCTGAAAACACACTGCCTGAATTGGAAGAGGGCTGCCACACCTCCAAAAACTCGAATGATGGCACTATGTTTCTTGCACATGCATGCAAGTAAACATAATGAGATGGGGAAAGGAATGGTATAAAGGTGGAATAGATGGAAGATGAGCAAGGTCAAATGAATATTTCTCATAAAAAACATACTTACTTTCAGTATTTCTATATATTAGCAACATTAGCAACATCTTTCCACCCCCAAAGCCAGGGAAGCAACTGTTTTAAGTATTTTTGTTCAAGCGGTATGGGTGAGCAGTTTAAACCCCATAAATAGGAACATACTGTATCTGCCTATAAAACTAGGAGGACAAAATATGATAAACTCCATTGTCTTCTTTTATTGTCATTTTTTGGCTACCAATATTAAGCCTATTTTACAACAAAGTGAGAAACACTGGACCCAAATGTCTCTTCCTTTTATTTCTCTTTTGGTAAATGCATGGAAAAATAACCTTTTACAAGTTATAAAGAAGAATTTCAGGGCACCAGGATACATGAGGGAGTTTTTTGTGAAACTAAAATCTTGGAAGGTCACTGCTAGCATGCAACTAACTAAAACTAAGAACTACTACTATAACCATATTATAGCTCAACATTTTATGAAGAAGTTACATTTCCAAAGTGTCCAGCAGCTGGCCACCCTTTTGTTGAAAAATTAATAGCAGAACAGTAAATCCCTGAAAAATGAGGGATGTAAATTGGCTCTGCTGTCACAAAAAACTAAACACAAAGTGAAACCAGTAACATTAACAGCTAGAGGAAAGGTATTGTACCAGACCGAAATGTGTCACAGAAATTGAAATAATAGAACATTTATTTTTTATGTGTAGTTATATAAAGAATTTCTGGGCATACCTGGCTGATGACATGGGAAAGAATATTTAGCACTGTGAATTATGTAAATTTAATGTATGGTCATTTTAATAATCAATGGGAAAAATTGGAAAAAAACATGTTAAATGTAATACTTGCAACTATTAAATGGTGTGTGTGGAATACAAGGAGCATTATACTTTGCAACAAAAAGATATGAACTATATTGAATTGTTTAGAAAAAATATTACATGAACTAAAAGAGATATACTCACGTGAAGCAAGACAGGTTACTGTACACTTAAACAAAAGTTGGAGAAATTTGCTGTGGATAACGAATAGAGATGTACCAATTACCTGAAAAATTAGAACAGGTCGGACAGAGAAAATAATTTTTTTCGTATACTGTAAATAATGAAATGTACGAAGGAAAATGTTATGTTAAGTTCACAATTTGTACATATTGTATGCTTACTTTTTGTTTCTATCTGTATGTTGATTTATTTATTTTCAATAAAAACTAATTCCCTTACTCTTTTCAAGAAGTGCCATGGGATCTTTAACATCCACCTGAACTACCATCAGAACAGGCAGATGGGACCTTGGTTTAACGTCTCATCTGAAAGATGGCAGCTGAGGAGTGCAGCAGCACTACAGTGTCAGTATTGGAATTTAACCAAAGTGCTTGGTGTTACTGCAGGGGGAGATGCCATCATGGCTACTGATTGGGGAAATGAGGAATGTATACAAGTGCCATGCCATCCTTATCTCCAGGCTCCAACTGGACCCAGGAGTCCTGCGAGGGGAACCAATGTACCAAATATCTGTCTTGTAGGACCTGTAACAGTGGAAAACTTGGGAAGGCGGAACTGACCCAGAGAGAATCCCAGACCATAACAGAAATCCGTAATACTAACCTGCTGTGAAATAAAGAATTAGTACAACAAAAGGACTAATTCCTGGCTCCATATTTCCATATATAAGGTGGGACAAGAGGATGCAACTGGGTAACACACAAAGGTGTGCAACCAGCACACCTAACCTAAGGCAGCAACAAATAGCTATCAAATGGGTAGCCTGAAAAACATTGTGAACCACAACCCTATGTCCAGAATACAATGTTAACTGTGTAGTAAAACAAATTATAACCATTAAAGGGACTCTTAACCAGGCAGTATTTAACCCTGGCCAGAAAGGCAGGGAATAACACCCTGTGATTGGGAAAAAGTAAAAGAGGACCACAACTGATGGAGTTCCCCACTGCCATGTGGGACTGCACCTCCAAGGGAGAGGAGGGAGAACAATTTATGAACCAAATTGTCAATATAAAAATAGCACATAAGAAATGTAAAAATGCAATAAATGGTCAGAATGCTCAAGAGCTGCAAACAGGAGAATAAACTCAGGTGTATTAGCTGCTGACATTTGAGCAGACCACCCTCCAGGACCTCTCCCTTCTACCCGTACCCTGACAAGACCTACTGTACTCATTCCCTGTGTCCTTTCACCTTTGTTACTTCCCTTCCCATCGGTTGTGGTCCCCAGTTTTTGATGTACTCCCCATTCACCATCCTTAATGACTTTCTGGGAGATCATTAATCCCAAGATTGACAATAACACATGGCATCCCTCCCATGCCCCTAACCAACCCATCTACCCTGGGGAGTACCCTATCTGATGTCACCCCTGGGAGATAGTGCACCACCCTTCCCTCCTGGTCTGCAGCACAGACCATGGTTTCAGTACTCTTAACTATAGAATCCCCTGCTACAAGTTCCCATCTTCTAGCTTCCCCTCCTGGCTGCTGAGGCCCTGGTTACAACAGGGTACCCTCTCCTGGGAGGGGGACTAGCATGTATTGCTTCACCCAGTGGGGTGAAGTGGTTTCTTGTTGTGATTTCAGGGCCCCTTTCATCCCCAGCTACTGCCACCTGCCAGCCATCCTTCTTGCCCACTACCTTCCAACCCCCATTGCTAACTCCTGGAAGTCACAGGGGAAGAGGAACAGAAGTGGGCAACCCCAGCTTCTCTCTACAACCTGCTCTGCAGCTGACAAATTACTGCCGGTGCTGCTGCCAGCACAGAGTGAGGTGCTGCCAATGTCCTTCAGAATGTTCAGCCTTCACACTTCCTCCAGTAGATTGGCAAGGATGTGGAATACCTTCCAGGAATGTTTTTCAGTCTTGTAACTCTTGTAATTCAGTTTGACAGCAGGGTGGTAGTCAGAAGAGCTCCTGGTGGCCATCCTGATGGCCTAGTGGTAAATCTGCTTACCACATGATGACCCAGGTCTGTGCCCCAAGCCTGGGACATCTGAAAGGCTGGTGTAGGCTTAGCATATAACCCCCTGTGGAGGTGGGATATCTTCTGGGATGGCAGGTGCAACCAACAGTACATGATTGCCTCCTGGTTTCTCCAAAAGTGGGTTTGAGAGCCATGAAAACAGCTTCATGAGTAACAAAAGCAGGGCCCGCTTTTGTGACATGCAACAGCCTAATTTCAATTATATTTTAAAAACTATTGATTTTTTAACAAAACATTCACTTGAAGAATCAACATTACACCCTAGACTATTTACCACATAACTTTCTGACATTAAAACTCCTGTTAATGGGAGATTTCAACATAAACTGGCTTTCAGCCCACTCCAAAACCATCACCCAATAAGTCAAGGCCCTAAACCTTGTCCAGCTGTTTGAACCCCCGCCCCACAAATCACTCCCTTATCGATTGGGCCTTAGCATTCCACCCACTTAAATACCAAACTGCTGGTACCCTACCTGATGCCTTTAGTGATCATTGTATGATCTACTGTGTCAGGAAAACTTGTCCCCCAATCAATCCCCCTAAGTATCTGTGGTTCTGCCCACTCCGATCACTCAGTGTTCATTCTCCCCTGTCAGACTGCTACCTGGTGGACTGGTTTGGAGTATTCTTGGTACCTGACATTGACACTGCTCTGGCATCTTTCACTAATACCCTGCTCAAAATCTGGGATCAGCACACACCTTTCAAAAAACGTGGGTTCAGTGTAAACACCTCCCATGGGTTACCCCCAATTCCCCAATTTACTTACCCTGTTCAAATGCAGAGACCATGCCTGATGCTCACACAAAATCTCCTCAAGCCCAGATGACCTTCAAAATTATAGGGTTTTAAGAAATGCCTGCACAAAAGCTGTGCGTTCAGAGAAAGCTTCGTTTTTCAAAAACAAGCTATATGAATCTAGGACCTCCCCAGCAGAATTTTTGAAAACTCTGCAACCCCTCCTCAACCCCCCCTCTACATCTGCCCCTGTATTCTCAAGTTCAGGAGACCTTGACCCCTCTTCAACAGCAGCATCTATTAATCAATATTTCACCACATGTGCGCTTCCACCTGACCCTTCTACCAATACATATTACCCCCTCCCTGCCAATTGCACCCCCATGGCAGATGGGTTCTCCTTCCCACGTATTACAACTTTGGAAGTCCTTTGGGGGCTAAAGTCCCTTAACCCCTCAAAACGGAGCCCCCATGGCCTAGATCCTAAACTTCTAAAGATCTCTGTCCC
Organism: Neoceratodus forsteri; assembly: GCA_016271365.2. Taxonomy (NCBI): domain Eukaryota; kingdom Metazoa; phylum Chordata; order Ceratodontiformes; family Ceratodontidae; genus Neoceratodus; species Neoceratodus forsteri. The sequence continues at coordinate 1,655,625,306 of CM028131.1, forward strand.
AACAATTTCCTCACCCCTTGCCCACCTTTTCAACCTATCTATTACGCAGTATGCAGTCCCTAGAGCTTGGAAAATGGCTAAGGTCAGCCCTCTGCATAAAGGTGGTGATCCCTCACAACCTAGTAATTATAGACCAATCTCCCTCCTCCCTGCTCTCTCAAAACTTCAGGAGCGTCTTACTGCCAAAAGGCTAAACTCCTTCTTGGATGACTCCAGTATGCTTAGCTCCTTTCCAGCTGGCTTCAGACACCACCATTCCACCTCCTCCTCCTTGCTTTGCCTCACAAATCATATCCATTCTGCTATGGACAAGGGCTGTCTCACCTTAGCAATCTTCACTGACCTAGGCAAGGCCTTTGATTTGGTCTCCCACAACCTCCTCATACATAAACTGCCCTCCATTGGACTCTATCCCTCCTCCACTAACTGGTTCCACACACATTCCAGAGGAGGACAGGAAATGCAGTTTAGTTTCTGAGAGCAGCAGAAGAGAGGAGAACAGAGTTGAGCACAAAGGGAATTTGTTTTCTGTGAATAGTAATTATTTTTGAAGTCCAAAGGCTTGAGAACTGCATCTGGAATAGTAATTATTTTCCAGTTCCAAAGGCTTCCAAATGCTGAAGAATTACATCTGCTCACACTGCTAAACAGGGTGGTTCCATATTGTAGGAGGTGGTGTTGAACGCTGAAACAGGGGATCATGAAGTTGGAGGCTAGTAAGTTATAAGGGTTCATGAAGACAAGTTTTTCTGGCCACAGAGAGTGGGCCAGGGTGCTGGGTAGAGGAGACCTTTGGGAGAGGAGTGGCAGCAGTGGAGAAAGATGCATTTAACGGCCACACGGAATGGGCCAGGGCACCGGAAGACAGCGGCAGATTGGGGGAGCCTTCCCAGCCACACAGAGAGGGCCAGGGTGCAGTCAGCAAGGAGGAGGACTGGGGGGATTTTCACGGTGGACAATGCAGCCATGGGGAGCAGGGTGGAAGTACGCCAATCGGGCACAGAGGAAGGCAGCTAATAGGAAGCAGCGGAGGTAGATACGTAAGCCTGAGCAGGCTTTAAAAAGCTGCTCGGCTGTATCCCCATAGGAGCTGTTTTCCTGGCTGCAGAGAGCTGGCCAGGGCACTGGACAGAGGAGACCTTTGGGAGAGGAGTGGTGGTGGTGGAGAAAGAGGTATTTCCTGGCCACATGGAGTGGACCAGGGCATCGGAAGACAGTGGCAGATCAGGGGAGTCTTCCCAGATGCACGGAGTGTGCCAGGGCACAGTCAATAAGGAGGAGGACCAGGGGATTTTCTCCTGCCCACCCACCCCCAGCCCCGACCTCAACCTCTATTAAATGCCAGGGGAGGACGGACCAGGAGCATCAGGAGGGACCCCATTGGTGGACAGCAAACAAGCGGGAAGGAGCTGTGCACTTCATCCAAAAAACTGAATGGAGTAGGACTTGGATGAGGAATGAGTGTCTGGTCTTAAGCTCATTGCTGGAAAAGGGTGAAGATCTGGGTGGTAGCTATGCACCCTTTCCAGCCTTTGGGTAGGGAATTTATTAATTGTCTTGTAAGGACATTTTTATGGCTTGCAGTGTATGCACAGTTTTTAACATGTTCGAAAAGGGAAGTCTTAGTTTGGCAGCTGGCCCAGTGGGCATGGGGGAGGCCTGCATGCTCTGGTACTGCTAGGTCAGTTAGGGATGGGGCAGCCAACTTGGAGGGGAATGGGGGCAGGTACCACAGATCATGAAGGCCAGAATCTTTGGAAGGGTAGTGGCATGCGTAGGTGTGGGGCAGCCATGGTACTAGCCCTGGCCTGGCGGATGGGGGGGTGTTGTATGGTGTGCCAATGGTTGCCGCATCTTGAGAGGGAGGTCAGGAGGCTAAGTTGGGTGTTGGTGGGGGGGAAGGGAGAAAAGGAAATTGGCTCTCGAGTGGGGGGTGAGTTGGGGAGAGGGCAGTGGGGGGAATTATGGTAGTAGAGAGGTGGGATCAGGTGAAGCACCCAGTAGGGGTGGGAGCAGACAGGATAAGGATGGCACAAGCTCATGGGACCATGCTACTTTAGAGGGGGGTGATGGAGTAATTCCTAGAGGAAGGAAGGAAGGGAGCACCAGGGGACGTGGGATGGGATGGCCCTGAAAGGAATAGGGACCAGGGGGCCTGGCATGAGGTTAGGAGAAATAAGGACTGGGGGACCAGGAAGGAGCTTAGGAAGACAGCTCCAGGTTATGGTCAAGGGGAGAGGTAACCAGCAGAGGCGGACGGGGCATTTAGCATACAGCATAACAGATTCACACCCCTGGCACAGACAAATGACAGGGAGGGGGAGGTACCTGGAACCGAGGGGGCTCCTGCAGAGTTAGATGTGAGTGGGATGGCAACAGGCTCAGCAGAGGCAGATGTGAGTGGGATGGAACAGGCTCAGTAGACTGGGGGAGGAGGAGGGGCTACTCCATGGCATAGAGTCTCTAGGAGAGGAGGATAAGAGAGAACTGGTAGGAGGGAGGTGAGGGATGGAAGACAGAATGCTGGGGGAATGGAAGGAAATGGCAAGGAAAGGGGAGCTTGGAGTGAGGAGACTCGGGGGTGGAGGAATTAGGGGACAGGGGTGTATTGTGAGGGGATGGGGTTTTGCAGGGAGGCAGAGGAAGAGGGGGTAATACGGAGAAAGGGGAGGTGGGGCAAATAAAATCCCCAGGGCCAGTGAGGCATGGCAGTCCCTTGACCCTGGGGGGAACATGGTGATGAACACGGGTGCAGGGGGAAGACTGCAAATGGTCAAGGAGGAAGGGTCAGTGAGGGACAAGAGGTGGGGGCAGGGGGAGACCCTTGTCCCTGGGGTGGGATACGGGGATGGACTTGGGTACAGTAGGGGGAAGGGAGGTGGACAGGGCTGTAAGGAGAAAGAGCTGGGGGCAGGAGGGGGCCTTCACTCCTCGGGGAAATACGGGGTGACTCCATGATTAGAGGGATCATGTGGGGGGAGCAGGGGGAGATGGATGCCTCTTGTGGTGTCAAGACCAAGGGTATACATGGCTTGACAGTGCACAAGGCCAAGCATCTGGTCTTTGCTCTGGTGAGTTAGTGTGGTGGGACCCCTGGCATTTTAGTGCACTTGGGAACGAATGATATAGAGGGGAACAGTGAACTGGAGATACAGGCTAGGTTTAGAGAGCTAGCCAGGGTCAATCAGGATATGGGGTGCTCGGTCTCCTTCTCGGAGATCTTACTGGTGCCTAGGGTCAGTGTGGAGAATAAGCCGAAAATAAGGGAGGTGAATGTATGGCTCAGAGAATGGTGTGAGGCCAGGGGATACAGGTGGGTGGGGGACTGGAGCAGAACCTTGGAGGACAAGGAACTGTATGCTAGGGACAGGCTCCACCTTAGCTCAGAGGGGAAAGAGATCCTGAAGCTTAAACTGGCAGAGTTCATCCATTCCAGGTGGGGTTTAAACTTGTGAAGGGGGAGGGTGGGGGCTCACTGGAAGGCCAAGCTTGGAGGGCCCAGGCCTTCTCCCACAAAAGAGGGGGGGCACAGTTTAGGTACACCCAATAGTGCAGGAGGAGGTCCTTGTACGCAGGGACCCGGGAGCCCTCAGGGCAGGGGAAGGGGGGGTAGGCGGGCACATTGGAAGGTGGTCCTGATTAACGCTAGGATCATAGGGAACAAGATGCCAGAGCTACAGGCACTGTTGTTGGAGGGTGGAGTGGATGTGGCAGCTGTCACTGAGACCTGGGCCACTTCCAAACATGACTGGGACCTAAACCTTTCAGGCTACACCACATGCAGAAGGGACAGGGTGGAAGGAAGGGGGGTAGCATTTATCATTAAGGATGGATTAGGGATAATCAAGGTTGAGGAGGTGGGGGATCAGGTGGAGGCCTTATGGGTCACCCTACAGGCTCGAGGGAGCAGGTGAAGATGGGGTGTATATAGACCACCGGGCAGAGAGGAGAGGAGGAGGGCCTGGTAGTGAACCTTGGGGACCACTGTGGTAGGGGGGAGGGCAGAACAGTGGTACTGGGGGATCCGAATATGCCAGGGGCAGACTGGGGGACTATGGTGTCCTCATCAGGCAAGGAACAGCGCCTGCTGGACGTCTTCCAGGATGCGTTTCTTGCCCAGCTGGTGACTGATCCAACTTGGGGGGGTTGGTTGCATCCTGGATGTGGTCCTGTCAGATGGTGAGCTCATCGGGGACCTAGTGGTTGGGGACCCACTAGAGGGAAGTGATCACACCACGTTCTGGTTTTCCATGGATCTGGGGGGGTAGATCACACAAAAATGTCGGTGGTAGATTTTAGAGGGGCAGACTTCGGGGGGATGGAGAGGATCCTCAGGGGCCACCTGGATGAGACCAGGCCAGGTATGGGCACTGAGGCCTGGTGGGAAGTTATAAAAAAAAAAAAAGGCTCCTGGAGGCCTCTAAGGCCTGCAAGAAGGAGAGGTACAAGTGGGGCAGAGCTAAGAAGCTAAACTGGTGGACAAGGGAGGTCCAAGATGCAGTGAGGGAGAAAAAGGCTGCTTATAGCCGATACAAATGTTCTCAGGGGGATAGGTCCAAGGGAGAGTATGATAGGGCAGCCAAAGGGCCACCAGGGCGGTGAGGTCAGCCAAGGCGGGGACAGAACTGAGACTGGCACGAGATTAGAAGGCGGGGGGGAATTGTTCTTCAGAGAAAGAAGAAAAGGGAAGGGGCAGATTAGTAGACTAAAGTCGGGGAGTGGGTGGGTAGAGGAGGCAGGAAAGCAGGCGGAAGTACTAAATGATTTTTTTGCCTCAGTCTTCACCAGGGAGGATGAGGAGATGGCACTGCAAGGGGAGGGGGAAGGGGGACAGGCAGATGTAGTAGGGGCAATGTATGAGGAAACAGCCCGCCCTTTCCCAGTCTCATTCCCTCTGGCACTGGGCCTTCCTTGTGACTCCTTTCCTGCTTCACATCTCCACTGGTACAAGACATTTTCCACCACCATCGGACAGTGGCCCATTAGCCTGCCAACTTCCTCTCCCGGTCGCACGCCTGCAATACTAACTGTCTATGGTGCCCTCTATTTTATTGTTACCGCAGCCAGCTGCCTACCAAGCTGCTCATTATATGAATATTATCTCAAAGTATGTTATAACTGAGTATCTTTATTTTTTCTTTTAGTTGTTTTGGTTGTTTATTGTGCATTCTTTTACTACCTCTGTATGTATGTTGACCCTCATCCTTTGACGTGGAACCTTTGTAAATGAGCAGTTTCTGCTCAAAGGTATTTGTAATCAGAGAATTTAATAAAAAAAAAAAAAAAAATCCACATTGGGAGGGTGTGGGAAGCACTTAAGGCCCTAAGAGTGGATAAGGCACCAGACCCAGATGGGATCCATCCCAGGGTGCTTAAGGAGCTGGCTGATATCTTGGCTGCACCTCTGGTGGGTCTTTTTAACTCCTCCCTTCAGACGGGGAGGGTGCCTCAAGACTGGAGGATGACCCATATCATGCCTATACACAAGGGAGGCTTACGAGAGGAGCCGGGTAATTACAGACTGGTAAGCCTGATGTCGGTAGTAGACAAAGTGATGGAGATCATCTTGAAAGAGAGGCTGGAGGAGTATCTGAAGGCACAGGGCCACCTAGACGATTGCCAGCATGACTTTGTTAGGGGCAGATCATGTCAGACCAACCTGGTGGAGTTCTATGAGGGGGTGACGAGAGAGCTGGATCAGGGCAGGCCAGTGGATGTCCTCTTTCTAGACTTCAGCAGGGCGTTTGACTCAGTGCCACATCCTGGGTTGCTGGGTGATATGGGGATGGGGGGTAGTTGGTCAGGTGGATAGGAAACGGCTTGTGGGGCAGGTACAAAAGGTGATGGTGGGGGGAGGTCTCATCTCCTAGGAGAGTCATTAGCGGGGTCCCACAGTGCTTGGTGCTGGGCCCATTCCTGTTTAATGCCTATATCTCAGACATCAGAAGAGGTATCAGGAGTGGGATGAGCCTCATTGCTGACGACTCGAAACTGTGGTTGGTGGTGGATGAGGAGGAGGGAAAGTTGGCTCTCCAGGAGGACCTGGAGACCCTGGGGAGATGGTCCTGCACTTGGAAACTGAAGTTTAATACAGGGAAATGCAGGGCGCTCCACCTGGGGGGCCAAAAACCCGGCTCATGTGTACACCTTGGGGGTGGGAGACACTACCAGTTTCCAGAGGGGAAAAGGACCTCGGGGTGGTGGATGCCAAAATGAACAACTCAGAACAGTGTAGAAGGGCTGTGGCCCAAGCAAATAAAATGCTGGGGTGCACTGCCAGGAGGATAACCTCATGGATCCGTTAGGTGCTCCTTCCACTGTATAATTGCCTGGTTAGGCCACACCTTGAATATTGCATGCAGTTTTGGCGTCCTACTTAAAAAGGGATATTGCTCTTCTGGAGAGGGTCCAGAGGAGGGCGACCAGGATGATGCAGGGTCTGGGGGAAAAGCCCTATGAATAGCGGCTAGAGGATCTCAACCTCTACTCGCTGGAGGAGAGGAGGAAGAGAGGGGATATGACAGAGGTGTTCAGGTACCTCAAGGGAATAAATAGGGTCAACCTTAAGGGGGTGCTGCAGCTGAGGGAGGTAGGGGCCACCAGGGTGCACTCATGGAGGCTGGTTGGTGGGAGACTAAGGGGGGCGACAAGGAGGCACTACCTCACAGAAAGGGTTGTGGAGCCCTGGAATGCACTGCCTGTACAACTGGTGGCTATTGCAACTGTGAAGGGGTTCAAAGGAGGTTGGGATAAGTACGGGGGAGGGTGCTGCCCAGAGCCTCACCGGGGGTTTGGGGGAGGGACCTTGTGGGGAAGGGGGCTATAACAGTGCCCTGAGTGGGCACCGATCCGCGAGCAGACTCAATAGACCATTGGGCCTAATCTGCTGGCTTTTAAGTATGTTAGAATTTGATGGACAGATACCAGTACGTAGAACTGGGCCATGCAACCTCCCCCCTCCCCATTCAAGCCGGTGTCCCGCAGGGCTCTATTTTGGGCCCTGTTGTCTTCTTGATCTTCATAAATGACCTTCCCTCCTCCTGATTGCCCACCCACCTTCACATGTATGCCAATGATACTGTCATGTACACCTCTGGCCCCTCTAACACTGGGATCCAATCATCCTTACAAGTCACTTTCACCTCCATCCTCAAGTGATTCGAGGCTAACTTACTAACGTGCAGTACAAAAAAAATGGTAACCATGACCTTCAGCTCATCCCAAAAACTTGCTAAACTCAAGTCCCTCCCATTCAATCCTTCAAATATCTAGGGGTCTGGCTTGATCCTAAGCTTGACTTTTCTCTTCATGTGGACACCATCCACTCCAAACTCCAGCCCAAACTGGGAGTATTACACAGGATCAAAGATCGTCTCTTCCTCCTTATCTGCAAAGAGCTTGAACCAAGCTAATCCTCCCCTCATTAGACTATACCGATGTAGTATACAGCTCGGCACCCAAATCGTTTCTAATCAAACTAGATCCCATTTACAACGCTTTCTGTCATTTCGCCTCCAATCTCCTGTTTCATACTCACCATTACTCCCTTTACTCTGCACTATCCCTCACATCCCTAGAGAACAGATGCCAGGCTCACTGTGCCACTTTTGTTGGCAAATTCTGGTTTGGTTCACTCCCCCCTATCTCTCTAGCCTCCTATCCCCTCTCACAACATCAGGTTATCACCTTCGAACACGCGACTCCTGCACTTTCGCTTTTTCCCAGCCCCACTCTCAATCTGTTAAGGTAACTTTCGTATATAGACTTCCTGACCTCTGGAATCACCTCCCCCACTCCATTCGCTTTGCTCCCTCCCTAGCCACACTCAAAAAACAATTGAAACTTCTCCCTCTCCAACTGCAACTGCCCCACCTACTTCCCCATGATTTCCTCCTCCACTTCCTCCTCCCTCCCCAACTGCAACTGCCCCACCTACTTTCCTCCATGACTTCCTCCTCCATTTATGCCTCCCCCCTTGACTATACCTCTCCCAAGTCACATCTAACTTCTACCAGCCTCTTTGTTCTACTTCCTCTCTTCTTCCTTTCCCAGCCCAATTACTCCTCTAACCCACTTATACCCCTATTTGTCTACCTCCACCCCGTATGCTATGTTTCCCTACCCCTTATCCCCTACTACCCCTTTTCCAGTTTTATATCTGTCTACTTCCTCTTTGTTTTCTTCCTTTTCCCATGTTCCAAACACCCCCCTAAATACCCTTTCTCTACCCCTCTACCTTATGGACCCTATTGTAACCCTAATTCTTGTCTTGTTGAACTGGCCAAGCCATGAATATCTGCCTATCAAATGCAATTTTAAAACTGTCTGTTGCATTTTATTTGTAAATTTATCTCTAACTTATGTAAACTTTGTAAAATTGTAACTTCTAACTGTATTATTTGCACTCTGTGACCTGTTATGTTGAAACAATCTATTATGTACACGTTTGTTATCGAATTTGCCAACTGTAACTCCCATTGCCCTCTCCCCAGGTCACATCTGGAGATGAGCCTTGTCTCAGTGTGCCTTTCCCAGTTACCAAATTTGAAATAAATAAATAAAAAACTTCCAGCTCTTTTTCTTCTTTTACATATGCATAGGTTTCTTTTTTGGTCCTCACTTTCATGACCACTATGGCTCACATAAGCAGGGTTCTTATCTCATGAAAGTGAGTTACAAGAAAATTTGCATTTGAAAAATTCTTGAAAAAAAAATGAACCATGCATGCATTAAAATGGCAATTTATTTTCTTGATTTGAAAACTATACATTTCTGAGTAAAGCCACCTATAAAATGTCAATTCATGAATGAAACCTGAAAGTTTCATGTTTCAACTTATAAACATAAAACATAGAAACATAGAATTTGACGGCAGATAAGGACCGCTTGGCCCACCCAGTCTGCCCATTTCCCTACCTACTGGATAAGCTGCAGATCCTAGTTAACCAGCAGCCTACTTCTTCTTACCTCCACCCCCCCAGAATTGCCTTATGACTGTCCCATGCATGCTTGAATTCCACCACTGATTTTGACTCCACAATCTCCTCCGGAAGGCCGTTCCATGCATCCACAACCCTCTGTGAAAAAATACTTAAATTACCTCTGAGCCGCTCACCCATCTTCAAATTGTGCCTCTTGTTCTTGCACACCTCTTTTTTTGAAAGATGCTACCCTCTTGGACTTTGTTGATTCCCTTGAGGTACTTGAAAGTTTCTATCATGTCCCCCTCTCCCTCCTTTCCTCGAGGTTATACATATTAAGCTCCTTAAGTCTCTCTTCATATGTCTTCGGTGCAGACCCTGCACCATTTTAGTTGCCCTCCTCTGGACAGCTTCCATCCTGTCTATGTCTTTGCGGAGATTGGGTCTCCAGAACTGCACACAGTACTCCAGATGGGGTCTCACCAGCTGTCTGTACAGAGGGATAATAACTTCCTGTTTTCTACTGGTGATGCCTCTCCTATGCATCCCAGTAATCCCCAGCCCTCCTTGCTGCCCTCTCACATTGCTTGCCCACCTTTAGGTCATCTGATATGATTACCCCCAGGTCCCTTTCCATTTTTGTTGTTGTTAGTATCTCACCCCATTGTGTACTCTTCCCTGGGTTTTGTTTCCCAGGTGCATTACCTTGCACTTCTTAGCATTGAATCTAAGCTGCCATACATTTGACCATTCCTCTAACCTTGCCAAGTCCCTTCTCATCCTTTCCACCCCACCCTGTGCATCAACTCTGTTGCAGATCTTAGTGTCATCTGCAAAGAGACATATTTTTCCTTCCAGTCCTTCTGCAATGTCGCTATAAAGACATTGAAGAGGACCGTCCCTAATACTGAACCCTGTGGTACCCCACTAGTAACCCTCCTTTCTTCTGAGTGGACTCCATTTACTATTACCTCTGTGTCCTATTCTCCAGCCAATTCTTTACCCAGGCTGTCATCTTGGGACCACCCCAGGCTGGCTAACTTGTATATTAATCTTTGTGTGGACTGTGTCAAATGCCTTGCTAAAGTCTAGGTAGGCCATGTCCACAGCCCTCCCTGATCTAATACTTTGGTCACCCAGTCAAAAAAATCTATCAGATTTGTCTGGCATGACCTTCCTGTTGTGAATCCATGCTGCCTAGGGTCCTGTGCCCCTCTGGCCTCTAGATACTCGACAATTCTTTCCTTCAGAAGTGATTCCATCATTTTCCCTATCACTGAGGTTAAACTAACAGGTCTGTAGTTTCCTGCTTCTGCCTTGCTCCCACTTTTTGTGAAGGGGAATCACATCTGCCCTCCTCCAGTCCTTGGGTACCACCCCATCCTCCCATGATTTGTTAAAAAGGGTAGTCAGTGGTGTCACTAGTTCTACCCTTAGCTCTTTTAGAATTCTGGGATGAATCCCATCAGGCCCCATTGCTTTGTCCACCTTCAGTTTTAAGAGTTCTTTCAGAACCCTTTCTTCTGTAAATGGGCTGGTATCAACTTCTGTATCCAGAGTGTTACTACTGTTTGTTTTATGTACCTCCCCCTCTTCATTTGTAAATACTGAGCAAAAATATTTGTTTAGTATCTCTGCCTTTTCACAGTCTCCCTCTGCTATTATATTATAGCCATTATATTATATTATATAGCCATGCTATTATAGCCATTAATGTGTTATTGGTGAGCAAAACAAGATCTTAAAAACCTATTTGTATGCATTTTCAACCTTCTAGAACTTTCAACCTACCCAACCAATCATTAACAAATTAACAGGTTCTGGAAATCCTGGCACTGGCTAAAGGCATACCAGACATCAAGCTGTTTCACCCAGAGATACAGGCATAGCAAACATCAAGTTATTTTGTCTCGAGGTGGCTGCAGTATTAAGGTTAGAAAATTGTGGTTTAACATAGAAGTGCCTACTTAATCCTTATAATAGAAGTGGTACCTGGTCACTATAATACATAATAATTGGAAAATAGAACATTAATGCATTTATTAGGATTGAAATGCAAAACAGACAAAGTAAGGAAATGAAAAAATAGGGGGTCAAAATCTTAAGAGCCTTGGCTAATTAGTGGTGTAGTGTTTCTTGGGGTTTTCAACCCTAATGAACACTGCCTCCCACAGCCCCTACCCTCATTACCCAAGGCCAAGGGCCATGCCCTACATGTCTGCTGCATCACTGGTCAGTTATTTTAAATTAGTTGATTTCTGCATTGTACAAATGCTGCACAGATGGGAGTTGACCCTGATTCTGCATGCATTAAGGGGGGGGGGGTATTCCAGCTACAGTGGTTAAATTGGAAAAAAGCAAGGATGGTGCCCATCCCTAGATTTGAAGGAGGCGGAACTGCCAACTCTAGGAGATGGCAGACTCCTATGGTATACAATGGAGAAACATGTCAGAGGAGCATCTCTTATAATTTTTGTAAAAGAATGCGGACTAGGAACTCCTGTGCATTCCTGCTCAATGTAACTCCTGTCAACTAGAGAGAAACAGTTGCTCTATGTCTTTGGAATCGGCCAGCTTTACATCATAGCCTATAAATTCCTTGCTGTGTACAGTGACAAAAAGGACTTCATAGTCAATTACCTCACCATTATAGCCTGTTCAACATAGTTTACTAGACTCTGAACTGCAACCATCTGTGATTAATAAGGTAATTGAGTAACAGGAGAAAAAGCCTAAATCATTCCAACCTGGATGTTATTAGTTTTGGAACATTGCTGCTTCTTATCTTTTGCAGTGCACCATTCACATAATCCACATTTTTGTGGTTAACTTGGACTCTAGTACTCCAGTGGTAGGTAACAAAATCCTACGGTATTTTAAAATTTGGACAAAAGTGATGTAAACCAGGCTGAACAGAACAAATATTCTCTCCCTTATCCCATAAAGAGGTTAACTCTTTATACTCTGGTCTGGATTTTCAGAAGAACATAGGTCCTGCATACTATTTTCAAATATTATATATAAAATTCTTGTCAGTAAATGCCTCCTCCCAGCCTGTGAAGTTATTCGGCCAGATGTATTATCATTCTTGTTGTTGGATGAAAATCATTTTAGACTTGTCTGGATGAATTTATTTCCAAGAAGCAACAGTTTTGATTTTATGTGCAGTCTTTAAAAGTACTGTGTGCAAGGTCTAAGGTAACAAAAATCCTGCTAAATGTCTTGGTCTAGAGTAATGGCAGCAGCAGGGAGAGTGGGATCAGAGATGTGAAGGATACTTCTGATACGTAGTCGAACTTTGGTGTTAGATCAAACTTTTCTGAATCCAATCAAGTCTGAGTATTGTGGTGTTTGGATCCAGAAAGCCAAACTTTCACAGTTAGTTTAGTGAACGTTTGTAGCCAATTTTGTTTTTAAAAAGAAAAGTTTTAAACAAGGATAAGTGGTGTATCCCATTCCATTACAATGTGACGTGTTGTTAATAAACTCAGAAAAGTAAGAAACGGTGGAAAATATTGGCCTGTAATTCTGCTTATAAATTTTTGCATTTGGACCTTCCGGTGCTGGAAACAGTAGCTAGCATTTGATTAGAATCTGATGTCCTGGGGCAGTTTGATGTGATGGAATGACAGTGAGTTATGAATCGGTTCAAATCTGGTTCAGGTCTGTAATGGCTGGAAAACTTCTGCATTTGGTGGTTGTGTGATTGGTGAGAAACAGGCTGTGGGGCCTCAGTCAAGTTCCTAATGCACTGGTATATCCATCATAGTTGCCACCATTGTTGATAATCAACATATGGTGGAAGCTCAAGGACTGAGTGATCATGAAGTCTAAATTACCGTCCTACCTACTAAAGGTGGGCTCTCCAGAGCATGGTCAGCTCCTGGTTGGGATTGTGTTGAGAAGCTTGTACTACTGCCACTCTTTGCCACTTCCTAGAAGACTAGTGGTCTCAAACCACTGAAAAAAAAAAAAATTCCTACAATAAATGCAAAAATAATGATGGACCTGATAAAGTATCACTAGCAGAACCTGACACCCATTTCCTCAACACACTGTTGCCCAAGCCCAGAATCCTGAATCACAAAATCCCAGCATTGGTTTTGTGCCCCCTGGAGTTTGTTTTATTAATTCCTGGGGGTGCGGGGGCAGAGCTCCAATAAATGTAAAAATAATGATGGACCCATGGATAATGCGTTGCATTGTGGCATACTGGAATTTGTTGCAGTTGTAAATCTCATGCTTCATATCCAAGTAATGAGAACTCTGGCTCTGATGTTGACTTAATCCATCTCTAAATAAGTTGTATGTGTGCATAGTTGGAGGTGAACACACACCTTCTATTTTTTCATATAAGCATTTATTCTCCCGATCTGCCCCAGCAGCCCCATTCTTACCACCCTCACCCCCATCACCTGGCTTCTCTGAGACTTACCTTCCCTCTGCTGCCCTCTGCCACATGATTGCAGGGGATGTTGGGTCACTGGTGTGGGGCCTGTGAGGGGTCGGTTGTCATCGTGCAGCTGGGGTTATTTTAAAACCAAGTTTTCACCCTGGGCCCACAGGATGTGTAGTGGGCATGATGTGCAAGCTCTGCCTTCCCCCTGTGCCCTGAATGTGAGATCCCGTCCCTCAACATGTGGCTTGCTTGTGCTACCAGCTAGGTACCTCCAGCTGGCAATTAAGCATCAAACCACAGCAACCCCCCCCACCTGAGGGAGAAGAGCAGTCTTGTGGATGCTCAGTTCTCCCTCCCAGGCCAGACCCTGAGTGACCAACATCCATTTCTGAGCCCAGGTCACTGGCATGTGAGGAGGTGAGGTACACAGTGCGTCAACCCTCCATGCCACTGGGCTGGCAGAACACATGCTTTCTATATGCATTGGTCCCCACAAACTGCTGACATTAAACTTTGTATATTCCCTCTTGTACTTTATGGAATTTGGATGCACTGGAGTGCAATCACGTGTGCCTTTTGCTTTATCATTCCTTGGTATTTCAGAAAGAGTGTCATACAGTGGTCATCAAGAGGGACACCAGCCCCCCCAACCCGGTTTAAATGACAGCGTGCCAAGTAACATGTTGCCTTGACTAGCACTTTTAACCTATCAGAGGGCTTTTTCCATTCAAGTAAAGGTTCTAGAAATGATCAAAAAGAGAGGAAGACTGGAACAAATATGAATGATCCCGTGCATGAAAGGCAAGAACTCTACCAGCTGAGCTAAAGGAGCAACTTCTATTGCTCAGTTCGTATGGGAGACTATATGCATTTTTAGCTAGTTACACTAACCAGTACTAGACATTGCCATTATAGAATAATCATTTTGCTGTAAAATGGAACAAAGGATGCCTGATTGGATACTCTGCTCATTTTGACTCTCTTGATATAACCCCAGAAATGAATGGTGACACTGCCTGTGCTGATCCTTCATCTCATTCTTTGTTTCTGCAGCTAGCGCACAGCTTTCAGCAGAGGACTGCTGCAAACATGGAAGTGACTGGGCGACTCAAAAGCAAGATTGTTCTTCTCTGCCAGATCTCTCCGAGACACCAGAATGCAGGTACCTTGAGAAAGCAATCCCAGCTCTCCTCCAATGGCAATGAGGCATATCAACAAATAGGACTGAGTGACCCACACTAATAAACTGGTCCTTAGGCTATGATTTCTTTTATTTTACTTAATTTGTGAAAATGTCTGTTTGGAAGACACGAGATATGAGCCTTGCAGTTGAAATATCACTTTGCAAGACTCTCCAAGGAAATCTTTACTAGGTAATATTACTCTCCTTGACATTCAAAGAGAGATTTGACAACACCATAGATCATGGGGTGAGGCTGCTCAGTCTTGTTAAATTAAAACTAACCAAAATAAGTTTGTCAGTAACTTATCTATCTGGGAAGGGAAGGGAGTTTGAAGAGTGGGCATTTTTAAATTTTTTAATTTTTTGTTCACTGGGAAAGGAGGACTAGACAATTCTGCTGATTTTCAGCCTCGTCCTGGGGGAGGGGGATACAGATGGATGCCAACTGACGTTGAACTAGATTAAGCTGTTAGTGGTACTTTTAGTGAAATGTTGGTTATTATGATGATTGTGTATCTTTAGGATCAAATAATATTAACAGTTGTGTTTGTCATTCAAAAGCTCGTTTTTTTTTATAAATGTCGATGGTAATAATCAGATAAGTGCTTCTTAAATTATTGCGACAAATTAGCATCCAACCGGAAGTCAGAGCTGTATAATTAGGTAAGCAAAGTTGACATTCTCAAACCCACAAGGTATTGTAGGTCACTATATTTATGCAAACATTTTGCTGACAATCAAAGGGGTTCTCAAAATATAGTAAAACGTAACAAACAGTCACAGTTTGGAATTGATGTACTATATAAGTGAATCAAACTGGCTTACTGTCCAATACCATTAACTCCTAATACCAAATGGTTGTGACATGTTTAATGGCATACAGATACATGGTTCTCAGTATACAGTGTAGCCCAAAATGTAATGGCCATGTACAAGCTGGAGTTTGTGAATGAGATAAAAAATAATTATTTATTTATTGAAATTATTTTACTGGGATAGGAATACATAGAATTATACAAGTCTCATCAACAAATGTGACCTGGAGAAAGGAATAAGGGAAGATAGAGGGAAAGGAAAAATATGAACATAGAGAGTGGCAAAATAGCCAGATAATAAGCGCATACCAAAAACTGTGCAACTGGATTATGTAGCATTGCCACCTGACATGGTCAGCCACGTTATAGCCTCAAGGACTCCTAGTACTGAATGTCTACATATTGTTTAATAAAAAAAATGGCCAGGAAGTTCCCAAGAAATAAAATCACATATCATATCATATCATATGCTATCATATATATCATATTGCCACCAAGCCCAAGCCAGAAGGCATGCATAATTTGGTCAACATAGTAGAAATTTCTTGAATAGCTTATAATACTAAATGTCTATACTATGATGGGCAAGTATAGGAGTAAGTGGTGCTTAAACTATTGCTAAAATTTATGATGGCCAAACATAAGCCAGAACCCATGAATAATTAGGTCACCATTGCTTGTGTTCTACTACCATTAAGAACTCATAACAATTAATGACTGTATCAAGTTTGGTGACAATTCAGTTAATGGATTTCAAGATATACTGTAGCAAAAATGTGCATGTGCATCACGCAAAAGCCAGTCGGAGGCCACTTATGTACAATTAGATCACAGTGGCCAATATTCTGATACCTCGAAGAGCTCCTAATACTAAATATCTATACCAGGTACCTTGGCAATCTAATTAGTGGTTCACATGGTGTAGATTAAAATATAATTGTGATGATATATGTACTGCATGTATGGAATGTTTCACTATGGTATATATCCCTTATTGCCACCCTGGGGGGATAACAACGCTTTGAAACAAGCAAAATTGATGAAATGGGCATTTGCCAAGCTTGCCTCACATTGTGATTTCAGCTGATTGTTTGAGTAGCCCTATTGCTATGTATTCACAAAATAGCTGTTAGACAATTCTCAGAAAAAAAAAATGATTTTAATATTTTTCATATTAGGGAAGAAAAATGGAGAAATGCATCTTAAATTATGAGTTGAGTGAAAGCAGAAAGAAAAAGAGATCATTAGGGTTCTCTAGTGAAGTGGCCATGGTGGTGATGGGAAAAAGGGTGGCATTCAGGAGATGTAAGAAAACACAGAGCTAAGAAGGCAGGGAGGGAGAGTAAAATAGAAGGAAGCAGGGAATGTGGAGAGGGGAGCAAAGGCACAGACAGAGGAATGGTTAGCTTAAGGGGTAGCTAAAGGGGATAAGACTTTCTACAGGTACATCCATGAAAAGAGGAAAGCAAGGGGGGGGATAGTGAGGATAAGGAGGGGTGGCAGGGGGAGACTGCGCAGAGGAGGACCACAAAAAAGCAGATATTCTGAACATGTACTTCTTCTCTGTCTTCACAGTGGGGACGTGGAGGGACAGCTAACCAGGGAGAAGCAGGAATGGGGGAGGAGCAGGGATACACCCAAGGGTACTAAAGGAACCCAGGGAGGTGCTAGCTTCTTCACTAATGGCCTTATTCAACAGTTCACTGGAAACAGGCATAGTTCTAGTTTCAGTGGTGGGAAAAGGAATGGAAACCCTGTTAAAAGAAAGGTTAGTAGAGTATCTTGAGTCCATGGATTCAGGGGGAGAGATAATGTCAGATGAATCTGATTGATTTCTTTAACTGGGTGACCAGGGAAATGGATCAGGGGAGGACAGAGGACATGACCTATCTGGACCTTAGCAAGGCCTTTGACACTGTCCCAAACAGGAGACTGAAAAAGAAATTGAGAAGCCTAGGGGTGGGCTCCAAAGTGGTGAATTGGATTAGAAACTGGTTAACGGATAGGCGACAGAGAGTGGTGGTCAACAGCACTCACTGTAATGATGGGAGGGTTAACAGAGGGGTGCTGCAGGGTTCAGTACTGGGTCCGGTCTGGTCCTCTTCAGTGTCTTCATAAGTGACGCTGCAGAAGAACTAGATGCGAAGGCATGCCTTTTTGCAAATGACACCAAAATCTGTAATAGGGTGGACACTCGAGAAGGGGTGGAGAGAATGTGTAGGGATTTTAGAACCTTGAGTAGTCGTCAAGAGCATAGCAGCTGGGGTTCAATGTCAGAAAGTGCAAAATCATGCACCTAGGACATTGGAACCTAAGAGCTGAGTATAGGATGTGGAGGGAAGACTTGACAGTCACTAAGCAGGAAAGGAACCTTGAGGCTATCATATCTGAAGATCTCATGTGGCAAGGTAGTGTCATAGTGCAGTGGGAAGGGCCAGTGGGATGTTGTGGTGCATATAGGGAGCAGTATCCCCAGCAGGAGGAGGGAGATGGTATTTCCACTGCATAGCTCTCTGGTGAGACTCCACCTGAATTATTGTGTCCTGTTCTGGAGGCCACACCTCAGAAAGGACATAGAGAGGGTGGAGGCAGTCCAGAGGAAGACAACTAAAATGGTGCAGTGGTTGCACCAAAAACCATATAAGGAGAGACTGTGGGATCTCAACGTGTACAGTCTAGAAGAGAGGGAGCAAGAGGGACATGCTAGATATCTGCAACTACCTCACAGGGATGAACAGGGTGCTAGAGGAGAGTCTCTTTCAAATGAGGAAAAGCACTAAGTCTAAAGAGCATGTGATGAAGCTGAGGGGAGTTTAAGAGGGCTATGAGGAAGTACTACTTCAATGAAAGAGTAGTAGATGCGTGGAACAGACTGCCAGTGTTAAGTGGTGGAGGTCAAAACAGTAGGGGGCTTCAAGCATGTGTGGGACAGACATAGGGAAATTAGTAAATAGGCAGGGAGGAAGGAGGGTTCCTGGAGACCAGTTAGGGTCTGCAAAGGCAGCATTAAATGAGCACCTTATTAAGGATGTCTGCACTGGGCATATGAGATCCCTTTTATAGTCAAAGTCTCACTCAGCCCCAGGCGGCCATTTTGAATAAGGTTAAGCATAGAACATTTCGACTCATATGTGAGTTCTGGGGCTGAATGAAGACATTTTAAGTCATTAGACAAAGAACACCAGGCCAGATTTTCTAAAGTTTGGACCAGTGAAACTTCATGATGCATCTTCATCTGGTAGCGCGTGCATCACCTGTCAGATCACATATTATCAAACTGCGTCCAATTGTGACAAGCTAAAAACCTTTTATAATTACTGGTGACCCCTTCAAATACAAGGACTCAAGCCATGGGTTACTTGGTTATTACGGTGCTTTGTTTTACTGTTGGTTTAGTTCTGTGTAGTGCATTACCTCACTGGCTATCATTGTGTGTGTGTGTGTGTATGTCTGTCTGTGGGGACTGAACAGTTCTGGAAACATGGTGGCTCTGTTTCTCAGCTAGCAAGAATCCACACTGTTCAGTTGCCTCTGTGCACGTTCGTTCTGGGTTATTAACTTGTTCTGTATTTGTCTGGTTGATTCTGCCTTTACAATTAAAAAATGTATCTGGTTGATCCTGGTGCTTGTTGGCTTTGGGAGACTGCAAAAAAAAAAAAAAAATAACAGAAAAGAATGCCTTTACTGGACAGGGGAAGAGAAAAGAAAGAGAGTTTGTGTGTGTGGGTGAGCAATGCACTGACTCCTTGCACCAGCAATTATAAAAAAAAAAGCATAGATGACTGTGTGTCTATGAAAGTTTTTTATACACTCTTGGTAGTAATGACCTAATAAGCCTCTCGAGCTTCGCTGTCGAGGTTTATGGGTCATCACACACCTCAGGTGTGTAAAAACAAAAACAAAAAAACTTCATAACACAGTTGCCTATGCATTATTCTCTATTTTATATATAGCTTTTTACTCCATAGGTGAGTTCATCTGCTTCTGTCCCCATCTCCCCTTGGCTGGCACCTATCTCCCCCAGACTTATCTTGGAGCTTGTTCCCCCACGGAATGCTCCCCATGGTGGGGCTGGCAGGAGAAGGGCTGTTCTTTCCCCCAGTACACAAATCTAGTTTGGCTCCAGGTGTCTGGGTGGTGGTGTGGGTCCAGGGAGGTGCCATTTGATTCCATTTTCCATTTTCTGTCCCTGAGCCCCTACAGCAGCATGTACAACAGAACCAGTGCATGGAGGTGTGTATGTCCCACAGATCCATGCCCCCCGAGTCACTCATTGTCTGCACTGCCTCCAGACCTCCACATGGTGGCAGTCAATGGCTGATATGACTGCCACCCCTTTTTCCAGGAGAGGAGAGCTGTTTTTGGGACACTCAATCCTTTCCCAACCCCCCAGCAGCACGTGTTCATGCCCAAACACAGTTCGCCAGAGCTGAAGGACGCAAGGCATTCAGCACCTTAGCCCTCCATGCCATTGGGCTGGCCAAGCTAAAAACTTTAACTGAAATTTCTTTCTGAGACAGTACGCCTGCAGTAGCTAATTGCATGAGCGACTGCTGATTTTTTGGAAGCTCAGGTTGTACAGTACTGTAATATAGCCAGTTAAGAAATTGGATAGTTAAAATGCATTCATTTTGCCATGGCTATTTTGAATACGATTGAGCATAAAATGTTTAGGCAACACACACACACGCATGCATATACATCCACATCCCATGATGCTTTGCATTATGGGGGTATGGTTGACTTTGTATTTCTTTGAAACCTGGCTTTGTTGCCAGTGCCCTTTTTGGGTTACCCTGCCAAAGTGCTTTTGTGCCGAGGTTCTTTGTCATTTTAGTTAGTGTTGTTATTTTGGGCCCACCATGACCAAAACCCATGAGACCATATATATACAGTGCTTGTGTGTGTGTGTGTGTGTGTGTGTGTGTGTACTAGGTACGTACATGTACATGTACATTGTAAAAAACTGCACTAATGTGCCAGGTAGTTTAACTTAATGCAATGAAAGTAGGAACATGTGGCATTAGGGTTTCCAATCCTAACTCCCCACCACCCAAGCAGCAAAAGGAAAAAAATATTAGGGTTTTGGGTCTCCGGAGTCATGGCAAATCAGTGGTGGAGTTTTCCTTGGGGTTGTGAACCCTAATGGTCACCCTTCTTCCCCAGCTCTTAGCCTCCTGTCTAAAGCACAAGGTACAGTTCCAAGTCAGTGCCTCATAGTGATGCACTCAGAGAAGCATGTCTCACCACATTTTACCAATAGAAACTGTTGTAGATTTCTTCATGCAGGACCCTGGGGGCCTTGCACGAAGAAAAAGGATCATGTCTGACCTTGCTTGCTCAGGGGAAGGGATGGGTATTAAGGTTGACAACCCCAAGGAAGACTCCACCACTGATTTCCCAAAATTCTGGATACCGTATATACTCACTCATAAGTCTGTTTTTTTGGAGTTTTTATCAGCACTTAATTTAAGGGTCTCAACTAATGAGCGAGTCACTACAAATCACTAAAATTTTCATGAACCAAAGCCGTGAAAATATATGCTTTCAGCAGGCTTAATTGCGTCCCGCAGTAAATGGCATCAAAGGTTTGAGGATACCCCACAATGACCTACTAGCAAAGCTGGGGGGGATGGGAGTGGGGGGCAGTTGCTCAGGTGAGTGGAAAACTGGCTTATGGGGTGAATGCAATGAGTGGTGGTTGGAGGGAGAGTCTCCTCCCCCAGGAGGGTCATCAGTGGGGTCCCCCAGGGTTCGGTCCTGGGGCCACTCCTGTTCAAGTCCTATGTCTAAGACATAGGGTGGGGTGTTAGCAGTAGGTTGAGTCTCTTTGCGGATGACTCAAAACTGGGATCACCGGCAGACAGGCAGGAGGGGAGAGAGGCTCTGCAGTTGGATCTGGATACCCTAGGGGGGTGGGCAAGGAAGTGGGGGTTGAAGTTCAATGCAGTTAAATGTAGGGTGCTGCATCTGGGGGTCAGAAACCCGGGACATGCATACGCCCTGGGGGGACCACACTGCAAGTCACATCGGGCGAGAGGGACTTAGGGATAGTGGTGGATAGCAAAATGAATAACACAGAGAATTGTCAAAGAGCTGCAGCAAAAGCAGACAGGATATTGGGCTGCATAACCAGGGGGATTACCTCCAGGAGGAGGGAGGTGATCCTCCCTCTGTATAATGCCCTGGTTAGGCTGCATCTTGAATACTGTGTGCAGTTCTGGAGACCCCATCTTAAGAGGGACATAGCACTGCTGGAGAGGGGTCAGAGGAGGGCGACCAGGATGATTCAGGGCATGGAGAGTAGGACCTATGAGGAGACACTGGTTGAACTCAATCTGTATGCACTGGAGGAGAGGAGGGACAGAGGGGACATGATAGAGACGTTCAAGTATGTAAAGGGGATAAATAAGGGTGGAGCCCAGGAAGTGTTCAGGCTTAAGAAGGGGGGAAACTACCAAGGGGCATTAGTGGAAGCTGGAAGTGGGCAAGTACAGGGGGTAGCGCAGGAGACACTTCTTCACAGAGAGGTTGGTGGAACCATGGAATGCACTGCCCAGGAGTCTGGTGGAAGAGACCACAGTGGAAGGATTCAAGAAGGGTTGGGAGAGGTACAGGGGGAAGTTGAGGCCAGGGAGGGCCACCTCCGTGCCTGGGGGAGGGGTGGAGGAGCGAGCACCCAGTAGGGGGCTAGCTTCCAAGCAGACATGATAGACCATGGAGCCTATTCTGCTGGCTTTTACTATGATACTATGATGATACACGTAGTAACACACCGTTACATTGTGGCCTGTAGTGTGCTTAACAAGGCTCAGCTGGTTTTAATTGGCACATTAGTATTTGGCATAATTTAACAGCATTTAGAGTTAATTGCAGTTAATTGCAGATAGTGAGCTGTTAAAAACCAGTGAATACCTCTCGCTACCGACGAGGCTCTGAGATGCCCTCATTTAAATGGAAACGCTGTTCCTATACCGCAGACTTTAAATTAGTCATTGTTCAGTACACAGAAAATCACAGCAATACCGCCGCAGAGAGAGAATGTAATATTAATGAGAAACTCATTCAGGATTGGCTTTTAGCCTCAGTCATTCAGTAAGTCATTGCTCAATGCTCAGTTAACAAAAGCCAGTCCAACTTATGAGTGGGTCAATAAGAAGTGTGCTACTGCACTCAGTTGGATCATACCCCCCCACTTTTGAGCGGACTGACTTATCTGTGAGTATATACGGTACCTAAAACCCTAAAAATGTTTTTCCTTTTGCTGCTTGTGGAGTGGGGTCAGGAGTTAAAGTTGAAACCTAACTGGTGCATTAAGGCAGTTTTTTGCAAAGAATTTCCTTTCTTATTGAGATGGTGGAATCATGTTTCCATTCACGCAGGTCCCTTGTGAATAGATGCAGATGTGCAAGGCCCAGAGGGTTGAGTGTCCTTAGAGTCCTGTTATATTGGGTGCACCCCTGTGCCTTTTAATTCTATCTCAAATGCCCCCGTAAGACGTAAAATAATTCAAAATGATATGTGCTGGAGAACATGGGCTTAACTCATGAACAGAGTTACAAAAACTGAACAATGAACAAGTAAAAGAACAAGCTGCAGAAAACAGAAGTTTTCTTGTGTTTGTTTTTGACTTGGATTAATACACTAGTTGCTCCAAAACCAGTGTTCCTTCCAGTTCCTCTATAAGGTTAGCGAAAGGCAACCACTTAAGAATTAAAAGCCTTGGCTGCCAGATGCAACAGTATTGTGATTTGCTCCATTGTTTTTTGCTTTTTTTTACATAGTGAAATCCAATCAGACCTACTAGGGCTTTTTGCTAATCACCACTTTTGGGTTATGGCTTTCTGAGCTGCTGCCACCATTATATTAATATCTTTTTGACTTATGATTTATGATTTTTGAATAGCTGAGACAGCAGAAGGTATAATCCCATGTATGCTGTCCCTTTCAGTTGCAGTAGTAATCTTCTAATCCTCTCTCTGCTAAGTATTTATCTAAATTGTTCTTGTAGGAGTTAAAGTCACTGTTGCACACCACCTTTGATGACAATCTGTTCCATATGCCCACCACCCTTTATGTGAAATATTTCTTCCATTTTGTATTACTTCTGACCCTTTTGGGATGCAATCCCATGTGAGGTTAACCCTGTTCAGCTCTCCTCTTCTTCACAGGGCTTTCTCCATTTGTTCTTTCTTGGCTCAACACTTTTAATATATGTATAAAAGGGTACCCTTTCCTCCACAACCCCTCTAACAGAGATCTAAGCAACTGGTTCCTGTGTGTTTTATTTGGTCAGGTGTCAGAACGAATCTACTGTTGATTTTCCATCTAAATTACCACCAGCTCCAGGAATTAGATGTTTTGTGGACTGCCTGCCATATCTGGGTCCACTTTTGTGGTATCAGATTAATCTGAGCTTCTGTCTCATTTCTCTTGAGTTTTCTCTACTTCTGTTCTGCCAATTTCTTTGTTCATTTCTGCATATAGTAGGGATATATTAATCTTCTACTGTCATTTTGATGTGCGTAGTTCCAAATCATTCCCATCAATTTGTGTGGCTGTCCCCCAAGACATTCTTAACTTCTGGCCTATGGGAAGTTTTAAAAACTTCAGAATCCTGTGTCTTGATTCAGGAATGAAAGAAAACAAAAAAAATGTAGGTATCTTGATATTTTTGCCAGAAAAACAGCACTACTAATATATAAATATATAGTGACTAACAAATACTGTTGATTTAAAGAGTAATATACAGAACAGGTATCGGTAAGATACAGACTTGTTAGGGTGCTAAAAGGCATGAGGCAAAGCTGAGGGCACTTATCCTAACAGACCCTTATTCTTCCAGTAACTGTGCAATACAGAGGGACTTACTGCTATTCGGAGGACAATTGAATTATGGGGATTGAGTTCTTACCACACGGCCTCCAGTTTTACAGAGGGAAAATTTGATACTAGTCTGATTGGATGACTGGCTATAACCCAACCTGATGATTACATCCACCTTATACAGATGTACTGAACTTTCTCTTCTGGATTCAAAAGATGGAAGATCTTTCCAGCTGGCCTTGAAAAGGATGCTGGTGGAACCTAAGCCAGCTCTAGGAGTGCAGTGTACATTACCAAACTGTCTGCAGCTACTACATTGCTAACTTGACTAATGATGATTGCATCTATGTCCTGGAACGTGTACAGAAGAGTGAAGAAGAGCAGCAGCTGTTGCATATGTGAGTCTCTGTCAGCTGTAACAGTTCTTTACTACAGGTTAATAGGGCCACTGAGGGATGTCTATTATTGTATGAGAGAGCCCTCTTGTGAGATTTTGGATAAGAGGACGGCAAAGCAAAACTAAGACATCCCTTTCAGGCCCTATTAACTTAGTATACATCACTCAAGTTAGCTAGAGTGTTTTATAATTAGTTTTCTGTTCATTTTTTTTCTGTTTTATAGAAACTGGTCTAATGCTCCTCCCCTGCCTGCGAAATGGAATGGTCCACTTTAATGTTCCTGCACAAGATGGAAACTACTATATGCAGGTCGGATAAGATGGCCCCTGTGGTTTTGAGGGAAGGAGAGGAGGGGTAGCAATAATAGTCAAAAACTGCATTGCCATAGGAGGAGTGGAGGAGGCGGAGGGAACTGTGGAGGCGATTTGATTCACCTTGATAACCAAAGGGGGGGGGCAAGAGAGTAAAAATAGGAGTGGTGTATAGACCCCCTGCGCTGGCGGAGGAGCTGGAGGAGAGTCTGGTGGCAGATGTTGGGAGACACTGCAGATTGGGAAGGGGAAGGGTGGTGGTGTTGGGGGACTTAAACATGCCAGGAACAGACTGGGAGACTATGACATCCTCAGTGGCCAGGGAACAGAGGTTGTTGGATGTCTTTCAGGATGTGTTCTTAACTCAGCAGGTGAGGGAACTGACCAGGGAGGAGCGGATACTGGATGTGGTCCTGGCAGACAGTGATCAGATTGGGGGCCTTGAGGTAAGGGACCCATTGGCGGGGAGCGAGCATGCCATGGTCTGGATCTGCCTTAACCTAGGAGGGGTAGAAGGCTGCACAAAGATGGAGGTAACTGACTTCAGGGGGGCGGATTTCAAGGAAATGGGAAGGATCCTTAAGGAGCACTTGGATGGGATTGGGCGAGACATGGACGCTGACAGTAGGTGGTAAATGATCAGGAGGGGGGTGCAGGATGCTACCAGCACCTGCGCAAAAGTAAGACAAAAATGCAGTAGGGCCCTAAAACCCTTCTGGTGGACCAGGGAGGTTCAGGAGGTGGTGAGGGGAAAGAAGGCAGCCTATAGGCAATTCAAGTGCTCAAGGAGTGAAAGGGATTGAGGGGAGTACGAGCTGATGGCCAGAAGGGCTACTAGGGTGGTGAGGGCAGCAAGGAAGGAGCAGAACCTGGCCAGGGAAATTGGGAGAGGGAACAAGGGGTTCTTTAGCTACATTGGGGAAAAACAAAGGGTGAAGAGGCAGATAAGCAGGATTAAAACAGGGGAAGGATGGGTACAAAACCCGTGGGAGCAGGCTGAGGTACTAAATGAGTACTTCGCCTCAGTTTCGACCAAGGAAAATGGGGGGCTGCATCATACATGGGAGGAGACAGTGAAATTGAGGGGGACCCTTACCGATCGGTGGGTCTGGGGAGGGGCATCACTGGCAGGTGGGGAAGGCAAAGCAGGGGATGAGGTAGCAGAGGTGGAAATCACAGCAAAGACAGTGAGGGAAGCCCTCAGGTCTCTGAAGATGGAGAAAGCACCAGGGCTGGATAAATTACATCCCAGAGTGCTGAAGGAACTGGTGGATGTCCTGGCGAAACCCCTGGCGGAGCTCTTCAGCATCTCTCTGAAAACAGGGTGGGTGCCTCAGGACTGGAAGGTGGTGCATATAGTACCTATCCACAAGAGGGGATCAAGGGAGGTGGCAGGGAACTACAGGCCCGTCAGCATGACTTTGGTGGTGGGCAAGGTGATGGAAGGCATTGTCAAGGAGAGACTAGGGGGGGACCTGGAAAAGTTGGGGTGCCTGGATGATAGACAGCATGGATTCATCCCAGGGAAATCGTGTCAGACAAACCTTGTGGAGTCCTATGACTGGGTGATGAGTGCCTTGAACCTGGGTAGACCAGTGGACGTCCTCTTTCTTGACTTCAGCAAGGCATTTGACTCTGTTCCTCATGGGGGCCTGTTGGATAATCTGGGAGAAATGGGGGTGGGGAACCAGATGATCATATGGATAGGAAATTGGCTCCAGAACCGGACCCAGAGGGTCGTGGTTGGCGGGATAGTCTCATCCCCAAGGAGGGTCATTACTGGAGTCCCTCAGGGATCGGTCCTTGGGCCCCTCCTGTTCAACGCCTACATCTCTGACATAAGGAAGGGCATCAGGAGTGAGATGAGTCTCTTTGTGGATGACTCAGAACTGGGGGCGGTGGTGGATGGAGAGGAGGCAAGGGTGGCCCTACAGGGGGACCTGGAGGCTCTGGAAAGGTGGTCTAGACAGCAGAAGCTGAGGTTCAATGCAGGGAAATGCAAGGTATTGCACCTGGGAGCCAGAGACCCGGGCCAAGTGTACACCCTGGGGGGGAAACGCTGCAAGTATTGATGGCTGAGAGGGACCTGGGGGTGGTGGTGGATGTCAAGATGAAAAACTCGGAGACTTGTAGGAGGGCAGCGGCAAAGGCCAACAGGATGCTTCGATGCATAGAAACATAGAATTTGACGGCAGATAAGGACCGCTTGGCCCACCCAGTCTGCCCATTTCCCTACCTACTGGATAAGCTGCAGATCCTAGTTAACCAGCAGCCTACTTCTTCCTACCCCCACCCCCCAGAATTGCCTTATGACTATCCCATGCATGCTTGAATTCCACCACTGATTTTGACTCCACAACCTCCTCTGGAAGGCCGTTCCATGCATCCACAACTCTGTGAAAAAATACTTCCTTAAATTACCTCTGAGCCGCCCCCCCTCTATCTTCAAATTGTGCCCTCTTGTTCTTGCACACCTCTTTCTTTGAAAGAAGCTACCCTCTTGGACTTTGTTGATTCCCTTGAGGTACTTGAAAGTTTCTATTATGTCCCCCCTCTCCCTCCTTTCCTCGAAGCTATACATATTAAGCTCCTTAAGTCTCTCTTCATATGTCTTCGGTGCAGACCCTGCACCATTTTGGTGCCCTCCTCTGGACAGCTTCCATCCTGTCTATGTCTTTCGGAGATTGGGTCTCCAGAACTGCACACAGTACTCCAGATGGGGTCTCACCAGCTGTCTGTACAGAGGATAATAACTTCTGTTTTCTACTGGTGATGCCTCTCCCTATGCATCCCAGTAACCCCCAACCCTCCTTGCTGCCCTCTCCATTGCTTGCCCACCTTTAGGTCATCTGATATGATTACCCCAGGTCCCTTTCCATTTTTGTTGTTGTTAGTATCTCACCCCATTGTGTACTTTTCCCTGGATTTTGTTTCCCAGGTGCATTACCTTGCACTTCTTAGCACTGAATCTAAGCTGCCATACATTTGACCATTCCTCTAACCTTGCCAAGTCCTTCTAATCCCCACCCCCACCCTGTGCATCAACTCTGTTGCAGATCTTAGTGTCCTCTGCAAAGAGACATACTTTTCCTTCCAGTCCTTCTGCAATGTAAGCTTATAAAGACATTGAAGGGACAGATCCTAATACTGAACCCAGTACCCACTAGTAACCCTCCTTTCTTCTGAGTGGACTCCATTTACTATTACTCTCTGTGTCCTATTCTCCAGCCAATTCTTTACAGGCTGTCATCTTGGGACCCACTCCCAGGCTGGCTAACTTGTATATTAATCTTTTGTGTGGGACTGTGTCAAATGCCTTGCTAAAGTCTAGGTAGGCCATGTCCACTGCCCCTCCTGATCTACTACTTTGGTCATCCAGTCAAAGAAATCTATCAGATTCGTCTGGCATGACCTTCCAGCTAATGAATCCATACTGCCTAGGGTCCTGCCCCTCTGGCCTCTAGATACTCGACAATTCTTTCCTTCAGAAGTGATTCCATCATTTTCCCTATCACTGAGGTTAAACTAACAGGTCTGTAGTTTCCTGCTTCTGCCTTGCTCCCACTTTTGTGAGGGAATCACATCTGCCCTTCTCAGTCCTCGGGTACCACCATCCTCCATGATTTGTTAAAAGGGTAGTCAGTGGTGTCACTAGTTCTACCCTTAGCTCTTTTAAATTCTGGGATGAATCCCATCAGGCCCCATTGCTTTGTCCACCTTCAGTTTTTAAGAGTTCTTTCAGAACCCTTTCTTCTGTAAATAGGCTGGTATCAACTTCTGTATCCAGAGTGTTACTACTGTTTGTTTATATGCCTCCCCTCTTCATTTGTAAATACTGAGCAAAAATATTTGTTTAATATCTTTGCCTTTTCACAGTCTCCCTCACCCTCCCTCCACCTTTTTAAGCCTCACTATCCTTCCTTGGTCTTCCTTTGCTCCTGATGTACCTATACAGGTTTATCCCCCTTCTTAACTAAGTTGGCTATCTTTTCCTCGGTTTGGGCCTTTGCTGTTCTGACTGCCTTCCAGCCTCCTTTGCTTTAACTGATACAGTTCTCTATCCTGCTCCTTCTGCGATTCCTTGTACTTCCTGAATGCTTTCTTTTTCTCTTGAACCTTCACTACCACTTCCTTTGAGAACCATAGTGGTTTCTTACATTGTCTTGTTTTGTTTATTTATTTGCTTCACACAAAGGCTCGTTACCTCTGTGATGGCAGTTTTTATTATTCCCCATTGTTCTTCCACCCCTCCTTCCTGCCCATTTGCTAGTACATTCCTTAGGCTCTCACCCATTTTGGCAAAGTCAGCACTCCTAAAGTCCAGTACTTTTGTCTTTGTATGGCTTGACTCTATTGCTGTGTTTATTGTGAACCATACTGTTCGATGGTGGTTAGTTCCCAGATGGCTACCCTTCTACATCGTGATCCTCTCTCCATCTCCATTTGAGAGAATCAAGTCTAATATTGCTCCCTCTCGGTGGGCTCCAGTACTAGTTGTCTAAGGCATGCCCCTGTAGGGCATCTAGAATAACTGCACTCTTGAGTGGCAGCTGCAGCTGCACTCCAGTTAACATCTGGCATATTCAGATCACCCATCAACAATATCTCCCTTTTTCTGCCATTCTAAGTATACTTTCTATCATTTCCTTGTTCATTTCCTCCCCCTGAGAAGGGGGTCTGTATACAACCCCTGTGCGGATTGTGGTGCCATTGCCTGTCTCCAAATTTACCCACGGTGCTTCTTCTCCTCCCTGT
Source organism: Neoceratodus forsteri (assembly GCA_016271365.2). Classification (NCBI taxonomy): domain Eukaryota; kingdom Metazoa; phylum Chordata; order Ceratodontiformes; family Ceratodontidae; genus Neoceratodus; species Neoceratodus forsteri. The sequence goes on from CM028131.1 coordinate 1,655,654,914, forward strand.
TTACCCTTTTGTTCTGTTGCTTTGATTCCTTCCCTTATGTAAAGAACTATTCCTCCTCCTCTTTTACCCTCCCTGTCCCTCCTGTAGATAGATGCATCACTAGGGAGCTCACCTCCAGAAGGAGGGAAGTGATGCTCCCACTGTATAACTGCTTGGTGAGGCCGCACCTCGAGTACTGTGTACAGTTTTGGAGGCACATTTAAAGAGGGACATTGAACTCCTGGAGAGGGTCCAGAGGAGGGCAACCAAAATGATTTGGGGTTGGGGGGATAGGACCTATGGGAGAAGGCTTGAAGATCTAAATATGTACACATTGGAAGAGAGAGGGACTGGGGGACATGATAGAGCTCTTCAGGTACATGAATGGGTAAATAGGGGAGGGGCAGTCAGGGTGCTCTGAAGGAAGGAGGAGGCAATTAGAGGGCATGGGTGGAAGCTGGAGGGGGGGAGATTCAGGGGAGAAAGGAGGAGGTGCTACTTCACTGAGAGGGTGGTGGAGCCATGGAATGCCCTGCCCAGGGGGCTGGTGGAGGCAGAAACGGTGGAGGGGTTCAAGAGGAGATGAGACAGGTATAGGGGAAGGGTTCTGGATGCAAAAACCAGTGCAGCAAGAATATCCGGGACTGGGAAGGGAGAAGCCAGAGAGGGAGAGGGGGGCAGCAAGATCAGCTCCCAGGGTGGGGGCTGACCAAACGAGCAGACATGAAAGACTGTTAGACCTATTCTGCTGGCATTTTAGTAAGTTAGTAATTGGCTGAAATAACTGTATTTATAATACTTTAAAAATGGACTCTTCTGTTTGTTTCCCTGTATTCTTTCATCTCCCCCCCCTCCATGTGACTTGTTTTTTTCTTATAAGTATATAACACCAAGTGATGATAACGTGTACAGTGCTCCTTGGCTCACATGTATCTCCTCTCCCTACAGTTTGTGTATGTGTTGAGCTCTGATAACTCACTGCAGTGCCAAGAGTTTGAATTGAAACCTGCGCTTATAAAACACCTGACTGTGGTAGTGGCAGGGGGCCTTTTACTCTAGTGCTGTGGTCTAATGGGCAACCATGCTAGCTCTGTGGTTACATTTAAATTTTAGAGGTTGGGAAGCAGCACACCCTCGTGGTTCTGGTGGTAGCACTTTCTGCTGCCATGTAGGAGACCTAGGTTTGTGGTGCAGTCGCACTACCAGCAGCCCCTGGTCGTACCCTTGGACTCTGGGGAGAAGGGTTTGCTTGCCCTGCTGCAACAATGAATGCCTGGTCAGGAGATCAGCAATGGTCTCATGTGGGCACACTCAAGGGAGGAGTGTGGAACAAAATCTTGGAAAAAGTGCTACATCATGGTAGGCTGACAGCTTGGCCCTCTCTCATACCTCAATGTCCTGAGTTGCCTCTAATTCCCCACCCCTTGGTGTTTGATCCTGGGGAGGTTTAGGCTCACTGGTGGGATCAAGCAGCAGGAATGTTTGAGGGGTGTTGGCACAGTAATGTGTTGGTAGGAGTACTGGCTCAGTATCAGTGTGGGAGATGCTTCGGCTTGGATGGAGGTAAGCTGGGGCATGCCCAGGATAAAAATCTTAAATAAATTAGGGGAGGTAGTAGCACTCAGTGGCACAGTGGGTAGCACATTGCTGTACAATACAGGAGACCCACGTTTGAGTCTCAAGCCTGATTTCCCATATTGGACTGGTGAAATCTAAAGTGCACTACAGGGACAGTGTGCTCAGACTCTGAGAGAGGGAGCAGTAGGTGACAGTGGCTCAGTAGGTAGCACACTCGCCTCTGAGGCCGGGAGATCAGAGGGCTGTGGGTTCAGTTCCCACATCTGGCACTTGGGTTAATATCCCAGTACTGACACTTTAGTGCAGCATGAGAGGGGTGCTGCACTTCTGAGGTGCTGTCTTTCGGATGAGACTTTAAACCGAGGTCCCATCTGCCGGGATTGATGGTAGTTCAGGTGGATGTTAAAGATTCCATATTATCAAAAAGAGTAGGGGAATTTCCCCTGTGTCCTTGCCAAATTTCCCTCATTCACTAAAAATACCACCAACAGTTTCATCTGGTTCAAGGTCAGTTGGCATTCATCTGCATCCCTTTCCCCAGGGTCGTGCCTGAAAATAGGCAGGATTTGTCTAGTGCACTTACCCGGTCAACAAAAATGAACTAAACTAAACTAAACTAAATTGCTTGAGTATTTCCTGTAGTGGCAAACTGGAATGACAGTGATATTAGTGTTGTTGAAGTAGTGCTGAGATGGGAAGATGGGAGAGATGTGTCAGGATAGCCTTCAGGAATTATAAGGAAACACAGAAGGAGCAGGACAGAGAAATATATCAGTTAAAGCAGAAGGAGGCAGGGGAAGGCAGTTAGAATAGCAAAGGCCCAAACTGAGGAAAAGATAGCCAACTCTGTTAAGAAGGGGGATAAAACCTTTTATAGGTACATTAGAGAGCGAAGAAAGACCAAGCTAGGGATACTGAGGCTTAATAAAGGGGAGGAAATGTGGACAGAGGGTGACAATGAAAAACAGGGATACTGAACAAATACTTCTGCTCAGTATTCACAAAAGAAGAGGAGTGGGAGGTACCTAAACCAAACAATAGAAACAATCTGGAAAGGGGGGGGGGGCAATATCGGTCCATTCACAGAAGAAAGGGTTCTGAAAGAACTCTTAAAACTAAAGGTGGACAAAGCAATGGGGCCTGATGGGATTCACCCCAAGAATTCTAGGGAGGCAGTATAGTATAGTGTAGTGGTTTAAGGCTCTGAGCTGCAAATCTGGTGACATCCAGCAGACCAGACCTGGGTTTGAATCCCACAGCTTCCACTTACATACTGTGTGACCCTGAGTAAGTCACTTAACTTCCCTGTGCTCCCAGGTCGCACCTGTAAAAAAGCTTTCAGCTTAATGTGCTACTTCTGGTTAAACAACTTAAAAAAAAAATTCTAAAAGAACTAAGGGTAGAACTAGTGACACCACTGACTACCCTCTTTAACAAATCATGGGAGGATGGGGTGGTACCTGAGGACTGGAGGAGGGTGGATGTGATTCCACTTCACAAAAGTGGGAGCAAGACAGAGGCAGGAAACTACAGACCTGTTAGTTTGACCTCAGTGGTTGGGAAAATGATGGAATCACTTCTGAAGGAAATAATTGTTGAGTACCTAGAGGTCAGCGGGGACTGGGACCCAAGGCAGCATGAATTCACAGCAGGAAGGTCATGTCAGGTGAATCTAATAGATTTCTTTGACTGGTGACCAAAGTAGTAGACAGGGAGGGGCTGTGGACATGGTCTACCTAGACTTTAACAAGGCATTTGACACAGTCCCACACAAAAGATTAATATACAAGTTAGCCAGCCTTGGAGTGGGTCCCAAGGTGGTAGCCTGGGTAAAAAATTGGCTGGACAACAGGACACAGAGAGTAATAGTAAACAGAGTCCACTCTGAAGAAAAGGGGGTTACTGGCAGAGTACCACAGGGTTTAGTACTGGGACCTGTCCTCTTTAATGTCTTTATAAGTGAAATTGTGGAGGGACTGGAAGGAAAAATACAGTATGTCTCTTTGCAGATGACACAAAGGTCTGCAACAGAGTCAATATAGAAGGTGGGATGGAAAGGATAAGAAGGGACTTGGCAAGGTTGGAGGAATGGTCAAATGTATGGCAGCTTAGATTCAATGCAAAGAAGTGCAAAGTAATGCACCTGGGAAACAAAAACCCAGAGGAAGAGTACACAATGGGGGGTGAGATACTAACAACAACAACAAAAATGGAAAGGTACCTGGGGGTAATCACATTAGATTATCTAAACGTGGGAAAGCAATATGAGAAGGCAGTAAGGAGGGCTGGCAGGACACTGGGATACACAGAGAGAGGCATCACCAGTAGAAAACAGGAAGTTGTTATCCCTGTACAGACAGTTGGTGAGACCACATCTGGAGTACTGTATGCAATTCTGAAGACCCCATCTCTACAAGGACATAGACAGGATGGAGGCTGTCCAGAGGAGGGCAACTAAAATGGAGCAGGGTCTGCACCAGAAGACATACGAAAAGAGATTAAAGAAGGTTAATATGTATACTGTCGAGGAAAAGAGGGGACATGATGATAGAAACTTTCAAGTACCTCAAGAAATCAACAAAGTCCAAGAGGGTAGCATCTTTCAGAAAAAGATATGTGCAAGAACAAAGCGGGGCACAATTTGAAGATAGATGGGGGATGGCTCAGAGGTAATATGAGGAATATTTTTCATAGAGAGGTTGTGGATACATGGAACAGCCTTCCTGAGGAGGTAGTGGAGTCAAAAACAGAGGGGGAATTCCGGAATGCATGGGACAGACATAAGGCAATTCTAGTGGGGGGTAGGGGAAGTAGGCTGTTGGTTAACTAAGATCTACAACTTATCCATTAGGTAGGGAAATGTGCAGACTAGGTGGGCCAAGCGGTCCATAACTGTTGTCAAATTCTATGTTTCAATGTCTATGGGTCAGGTCTGAAAAAGGACCTTTGGTTCAGTTGCTCTTACACAGTAATCAAATTTTAAATAAAAATAATCATAATATTGCAGAAACATGGCATCATGATGTGCTTCTGTCATCAATGCCCCAGTGGCCCATTCACAACTCCACTAAGTATCCACTCCATATGGGATCCTGGAGGAGGACTGATCTTGCTTTGGCGGTGGAAGGCAGGAAGCTGCAGGGATGGCATACTGGAGGATGGGATGGAAAACGTTCAGTATTGTTGGGAAGGTTGTTATTCTGTAAGGCAGAAACTGAGTTTTACCAGAAGGAGTTCATGACAGTAGGGAACATAGCTGCAGAAAGATATTCGGCAAGTGAGACTTTGATGGACATAGAGGGCAACACCACCACACATTTACTGAGGTCTTGATGGAAGAGATTGTACTTAGAGATAGGTTACAGGAGAGCTGAGATTCTGATATGCAAAAGATGTTGGGTCAGTGCTGGACAAACCACACACCCAGGATATCAATTTCAGGTAATAAGCTGCAAGCATTAAGATAGAAAATGTTTAGACCTTTAGGGAGAATGGGAGAGGAGACAGAGGAAGCAGGGCTAGTGTTAGGCTTGATATTCCCAGTCAGCAGGAGAAGAAGGATAAGGAGCAGGAGGGTAGAGTGGGATTTACGTCTCCAGTGTGGCATAAAGACAGAACTGGAGAGAAGGGGGGGAGGATCCTGTAGAGAAATTCAGTGCAAAGTATGGAGTGGAGAGCAGGCCAGGTGTATGGGAGGAGAGGGGAGTTGGGGGGAGGAGTGTAGGGGGCAGGAGGGTGGGGTGGGGAGGTGAGAAAGGGAATAAGGAGGAGGAAGCATAGTGTTAGTTCAATGGCAGGTATGAGAATGGGGTGCATTAGTGGAAAAAATGTGACAACCAACAAAGCAGCAACATGGAAACTGGAGAAAGTTGGGTAACCGAGTAGGACTGCAACACACAGACTAGGTGTTGGAACCAGATAAGTAGGGGCTACCCAGAAAGAAAATGCACTCAGATTATTAACACCAACATCTTATAAAGCAGATGAATAGGGTATCTAGGTAGGGAGCACAGGCAGGTTAAAATTACAGAGCAAGTAGATTATTAACGCAGAAATAATTACCATGACAGCTATCTACTGGCTACCTAGATAGAGAGTACAAATAAGTAGGTGCTATATAGTTAAGTAAGGGTTACCATATGTTCAGTATAGTTCACCACTAAGAGGCTGACACTAAAAGGATACTCCGCTTTGGCACCTAATTATATTAAAATAATGATATATCTAAAATGAACATAGCCCCAAACTGCTACATGTATGGTTTCCATAAAAACAGCTTTGAAGAAAATGTTCGCATATTGCCCAGTCACTGTGGGCACTCAACAGTGGTGTTTCAAGGTTTGTTTTCTTTAAAGAGGCAATACCTACTTTACTTTTAAAATATTTTGTTTGTTCACCGGCAATAATTAGGTGAATCATGGCTGTCAGGAGGGTGTATGAACAGCTGTCGTCAGGTTCGGTGATTGTGCTTCTTAATTGGCTAGCAGGGAATATGTACAAATGCCAAGTGGCCCACACCCACTACCCCTGGAAGTAGAGTTGGGAGGGAGCCTCTGTAAATTAGCACGTTTGCACAGCAGTCACTCATACCTGCATATGAGACAGGTGTGTGTGTGTGTGTGTGTGTGTAAACATGATGGAACAAGAGTCCCTTCCAATCTGAACTTAATGTTACTATGTAAGCCAGACTCCTTACCTCTACAATTCACTTGGCCCCCAGCTGGCTCCAGTACAAAATTCTGAGTCATGCACGCAAACCCAGTCCTGTGGTAATGTTATGTACTGCGGCTACTCCAGAGGACCAGCCCATTTTGGACCAATTTTGTGCGTTTAATTTATTGAGCTATTACGAGTACTATGCACTATAACATAAGAAAGGATTATTTTCCTGTTAAAAAACTCCCCTAGTTTTCCAGTTATCTTACTTTTAATGTGATTATCTTAACCTGTCTACATACAACAGTCATTATACTAACTTTTCTATGTCATACTTTTTTTTTCCATATAGGTGTTTGTCACCTTCCCCCCGGCTGCCCCTTCTGACTGACCTCCCCCCAGCACCATCACCCCGGTATCACCAGGACTTACCTTATAATGCTCTTTTTGCCTGGTTGCCAGGTGCGGAACCTGTGGAGGGTCTGTTGTCATATGCAGCCAGGGGAATTTTCCTCCATTTTCTCCCTTCCCATTGCTGGGGCACAAATACCAGATGTGTTTGCATGGAGGCATGCACACATCCGTTGGAGTCCCACAGCACTCTCATTTCCTTTGGCACCCTGCAGACCCGCACTACCCTTAGGCCTCCACCCAGGGGCAGTTATTCAGTGGGAGCGCCAATCCTCCCTCCCCAGGAGAGGAGACCAGTCCTTCAGATGCTCAATACTCTCCCTCCCCAGCTGACCCTGGCAGCTTGCCTGCATCGCAAACACGGGTCTCTGGCATGGCAGGAGTTGGCAGTACTCCACGCCACTGGGCCAGCATCCATATCATACTTAAAGAATTTATAATAACTGGGGAGCGTTTTCTCCCATCGGAAACCCAGGTTATAATTCGCCATTGTAACCCGCGGGTTATAACAGCGAACACACACCGGGTTTCCAATGCTCCACACATGTGCCTGCATCAGCTCTCTCCTCTCCACTTATGCGGTGCCAGATACTTCGCCGCAGGACATCGCCAGTACCATTTGACGGTAAGTTAATGAAAAAAAGAAAATTGCCTCTCAGCTGCTCACTTCGCTCACTTGGCCAACTTAAAAAAAAAAAAAAAAGAAAAGAAGAGTTTCGGAAGCTGCTCAGCCACAGACAGACTGCAGCTACCCTTCATCCACACTGGACTATTGCTGTTTTATTTTATATAATTGCTGTGATGAGAAAATGCTTCCCAGCAATTATATAAAATAAAACATGAGGTGGTGTGTTTAACTTGAGATTTTACACACACCCCTCGATGTTGGATGCTTAAATAAACCCCCCGAGTTTCGCTCTCAGAGTTTATATAGTATCCAACACCTTGGGGTGTGTGTAAAATCTCATTAAACACACCATCCCATACATTATTCTATATTTTCTAACCTGCCTACTTCATAAAGTCATTATTCTGACTTGCCTACATCCTACCTAAAGTGATTATACTGAGCTGCCTACATTATACAGTCTGGGTGGGATATTCAAAGGAGTTGCGCATGGCGCAACAGGGTTGCACTGTACAACCCGCAATGCGCTGACTGATATTCATTGGGAGCAGGTTGCACTCGCAACCCGATGTGCCGGGGTGCACCAGTAATGTATGCGGCGCAAGTGCAGGGGGCATGCCCATGCATATGCGGCACATCCTGATATTCAGCCTGGGATGTGCGGTGCATATACTGGCACATACCTGCCTTGCGCCACACAGGGGGGCACAAAGGTGTTCCCGATGAAACCAGGAGCAAGTCCTGGCCACCCACAGGTGAACTGCCATACTGCAAGGTGCACAATGGCAGCTGCCAGCCGTGGGTGGCCACCCGACCACCCAGGACACAGTCAACGAGCCCCCTGCCCAGGGGGTGTCATGCCCCCCCTCACCCAATCACGGGCATATGTCGAATAACTCCCTGGTGGTCCAGTGGACCGCTATCCATTGCCCAGTTCTGGGCATCTGTTCAAATGATCCCTGGTGGTTCAGTGGACCAATCCCCTTTGCCTGATCAAGGGCATACATTACATATCTCCCTTGTGGTCCAGTGGACCGATCCCCAGCGCCCGATCACGGGCATGTGTAAACATAAGCCATAGTGGTCCAGTGGACTGATCCTCAGTGCCCAATCATGGGCATAAGTTAGAAATCCCTGGTGGTCCAGTGGAAACCCCCCCAGCACCCGATCATGGGTGGAATGCTCTAAGGACAGCCTGGTGGTCCAGTGGTGCCCCCCTCCTCACCTGCCCACTGTGTCCCCCGCCACCCTGCACCCCCCCAGTCGGCAACGGGTGGCAGCACCCCGCCTGCAATCCGCCCGGCCGCCTGCCGACTGACAGTATACAGTAGGGCTGTATGCCTATTGGTCCACTGCATGGACCAATGGGCGTGCAGACCATACTGTACTACACAGTTCCGAATTGTGAACAATTCGAGACTGTGTAGTACAGTATGGTCTGCATGCTTTTACAAGGAACGTCACTCAAATTTAAACATATGACTAATAGTGACATCACCAATTAACTTCATGTGATTGGACAATACAAATATTCAAAAAATATATAAAGAAGTTTATGTCACTCTTTTCTATTTACAACTGATACAACAGTGAAACTGCAAACAATGAGAAAAGCAAAATAATTTTCCAATTCATACTGCATAGGATTCTGGACCAGTTAATACTTTATATTGAATTGCATAGTAAACTACTGGGATTTTCTAACAAAGAGATCACCTAGCCAGTCTATTTCTTATGCTGTTCGTTAATATACAGTATGGCAGTTGTTCTGGAGCTCACACACAGTTGCAGGTAGAAATAAAGAAAGAAAAACACAGGTCAGGATTACATCTTATGGCCAGTTGTTCCAGAAAAAACAAGGTAGAAATAAGTTTATAACCTAAAAAGAAAAATATAGTAACAGTTATTACATTACTCCTAAAACTTAATACAACAATGTTGATCTTTATTTTCAGAATCCAACATCTGAACTTATTAATTAATCTCTTTGAACTGAAAAAAAGTATTTTTGAAAGTCTGAAATCAAGCAGAATTTGAACCAATATTTTTAAACATTTTTTATTAGAGAATAATGACTTACAAGTTCAACACAGTTCTCTTTTAATAGAGTGGAACCCTGGTACCCCTCTAAGCTCCCGGTAATATATATCTTATCCTGTGCCATTGATTCTTTGGGTGAAAAGTTTCTGAAGAACCTGGCCTCAGGATTAAAATTTGCCAGTAACCAAACATTTGCCACTGTGGTACTAACCTTTAAAAATTATTCTGTTAATATTAGACTATGGCTGTAACCTTTAGAACTATTGCCCTGTTGATATCAGGTTGGGATGTAACCTTTAGAACTCTACTATTAATGTGAGCAAGGCTGCTGAAGGTTAGAGATAAATACTTGTTCTCATTTAAGGCTTTTTCTCTTATGGTGAGTATAGAAGGCTAAGAAAAGATGTTAAAAAGAAGCCATTCCCTCTGCCAAGAGTGTTAGTTGTAATAACCTTCTCCTGGGCTCTGTTGGGAACCTTTATAGATTCAGGAGTCTTACTAAGGAAATACTGCCATCAACATATATTGTGCAGTGTGTTTTGATTTGTGTGTTTAGTCCTGGTGTATCCTTTCCTTTGTTTGTTAAGACTTTTTTCTAAATTTGCTTACTAGTTTAAGGGCCTCTGCGGATCTCCATGTTTGCATTGTTTTTTGCTCTTTTTTATCCTACAATGCCTCCTGCCTCATGTGACAGTGATGTGTCTGGGACCACTAATTCAGTGAGGGAAAGTACTGCAGCAATAATCTGAAGATAGAAGCCGGATGTTCTGACCTCAGCTAAACAACTATAATTCGATATTTTTGTTATATGTTTGTCTAAGTCTAGCCAGTGGGAGTAAATGCTATGATCTGAAAGCTTTTAATCTCATCATTCTACACCTTGTCAAAAAAAGCACACAAATCACCATAGGTCATCAGTGCTGTAACTAGTAAAGACATTAGCTGTTTTCTTACAGAATACCCACTCAGATAGACCTCAAGTCATTGCTAAGCTGTAAATGTAGTCTTCGGTGCCCATGGGATAAAGAAAGTGACTTTTTTTTTTATCGTATCATATTTTACCCCCAGCAGCCACTGACCTGCCCTAATCCAGCCACTGCTCCAGCTCCACCTCTGATCTCAAAGCTGCAAGCCCAGCTGGAATATGCAGCTCTGTCTTAGTGAGGGGCACCCCCTATTGCCTCTGCGCCACATGACGAACCATTACTGGCACGCGCATCCAGGCATCTTCAGCTGGTGGAGTGCAGCCATCAGGCTGCTGCAGTCTGTGCTGCTCCACTTTTTCCTGTTTTCTGGTACCCAGGAGTGTGAGCATGCAATGACATTGGGGCACAAATGTGCTGATGTCTGACGCACTCCTTTCTTCTATGCCAGCTCAAGCAGTGCCCCTGGTCATCACCGGGGGCCACTGCAGAGCAATGGCTCCCTGGATCCCTCCCCGGGGATAGGACAGCAGTCCACCAGATGCTCAATCCTTATCCCCCTGCTGACCCCTGATGACGCGGGCTTGTGTCCGAACCCAGGTCACCAGCGTGGCGTGAGGTGTGGCATCCAGCGCCTCAACCCTCAGCACCACTGGGCTGGCTAAGAAAGTGACTTAAAATAATGACTGGATTGCTGTAACATTTACTGTAAAGCAGTACTTGGTGAATCTATGGTCGCAAACACATCGCTATCACATGAGACAGGTGTCACTGTAAGAAAAAGATGAGCAATAAACCCTGGTAATATGGAGATCCTCAGAGGCCATAAAAGTAGTAAGAGAGGCCATAAAACCAGTAGGCAAATTGAGAAAAAACTCCTAACAGCAAAACAAAGTGGAGGACACACCAAGACTAAACACTAAAATCAAACACTCTGCACAAGTTTTTGCACATTTTAACTGTAGTGCTCCTTTAAGAGCCTCATGTGTGGATCCCCTCAGGAGGAAGGGGACATACTCTACCGTGCAACCACCCCCTGGGTGATCACAGATGGTGGTGCAGACTGATAGTACATGCAGGGGTAGGGTGGGATGTGATTGGCAGATCTGGTGATGACTTCACATGTTCATGTTGGCTCCAGTATGCATCCCAGGGAAAGGACTGAAAAGGGATAATCCATCAGCCATCACAACATGACAGCCTCCTCTAAGCTCATAGACCCTACCCCACCCAGGCCAGACTTCCTGCACACAAAAGAAGCATTTATTGAGATCTAGTCCAGCCTGAGGACCTCTACCATGGGGAGGGGATACCATGAGTACCTAGCAGGGAGTACAAGTAAGTCCTGGAAGAAGGCCAGGTGATAGACTTGGGGTTGCGAAGGGTCTGGAGTAGGCTATGCAGAAGGAGTATAGAGAGAAAGTAACCAAAAAAAAATAGTGTGAATTGCAATATCCCAGCTACCATTGAAGATATTTTCAATGTTTACTTCACAGCTACATCTGCTTTATCCCATCTTTTTGTCAGTCTGCCTGAATAGCCAATCCTCCATCCCCATCGTTCTGGCTTTCTTCAGTTTTACCCAAAGGTTGTGTCACCTAATGAAGTTTCTGTACTGTTAATTGCCTTGCCCCCTGATTCAGTGCTGGACACCGTGGGTTGGAGCATAGAATCCTTAAATTAGCTGCCCCCTCATCTGGCTTCTCCAATTGCACACACATTCAGTTTATCCCTTATCTCCAGTACATTGTCTGACATCTGGAAAGTTGCGAGGGTTATACCAGTGTTTAAGAAAAGTGACCCAAGGCTCACTGATAACTGTCGACCTAGTGCAATCATGTTGGTACTTGGTAAATTATTAGAAAAGGAGGCTGGCATACAACTGATTGAGTACTTACATAGGTATAATCTACTGTCAACTGAACAACATGGTGTCTGAAAGGGTCACAGTACTTCCACAGTACTTGTCAAATTTCCCAATGCAGTTAAAACAGCAATGGATACAGGAATGTTGACTGGTGTAATGTTTTTTGACCTCTCTAAAGCTTTCGATTATGCTGATCATTAGCTGTTATTTTCTAAGCTCTTAGCTTTAGGCTTTTCTCCCTGTGCAGTAACCTGGTTTGAGAATTACCTATGTACTAGACATCAACCTATAAAGTATAATAGTTTCTTCTCTAACTTTGCATCTACTGGGATTGGTGTTCCTCAAGGGTCAATTTTGGTTTCACTGCTTTTCTCCAACATCGTTAAAAATCTTCCTTGGGTGTCTGCCTCCTACTCCTCCTTAATATGTGGAGATGGCCTTGCACTTTATGTCAATACCAAAAAATTTGTCAGCATTAATTCACAGCTAATCCATGATTTTCATAATGGACAGTCCTGGCTCATAAATAACAAATTGGTCCATAATATTAAAATGACACAGTCCGTGTGCTTTGGGTCTAACTCTAAACTCAGAACATGTACAATACTGAGTCCTTATATGTTAACTGCCTTGATGGATCCCTGCTTGATTCTGTTAAGTCCTTCAATTATCTTAGAATCACCCTGACCCCTCATTATATTTCTGTCTCCACATTTCCACTACCTGTAAGTCTGTGAACTCTAAGACAAGACTAGCCTATAGAGTCAGGCATGTACTCACCCCAAAAGCCCATCTTTCAATTGCAAAAGGTCTCCTAGTTTAGATTATGGTCACTTATCATATGTTAATTGTTCTAAGAGCAGCATGGCTAAATAGGATGTTAGGTATAATAATGTACATCACTTTTAACTGATTTAAAATAATCTCACCCATCACTGGGCTCTTTATACAACTTTGGGTTGGCTGTCTCCATCAGCTGGGTGTCCATACATCCTTGACTGTTTTATTAACAAGCACTTCTGATTTTTCAACTCTTGTTTCCATTGCTGCACTAATTTGGTACCCTCATCAGGCTTACCCGCTCAGATCAACTGACATGTCCCTGCTATATGCACCAAAGTGCACTACAAAAATGGTAGAATGGTCTTTCTCTTCCTTGGCACCAACATTTTGGAATTCCCTCTTGGTGACCATTTGCACCATTACTTCTCATCCTCTTTTAAGATATGACTTCAGAAAGTTTTTACAGCCCTCCAGTGTCTACACTTGCTCTTGATTGTCCATTTCCTATTCTTGTTCTGATTGCTGTTCTTGGTGTAATTTTGTAATTTATGTAAATAATTTGTGCTTGCTACCTTAGTTTGTGCTTGTCACAAATGCACTCCGGAGGTCAGGTCCTCTGCTCCCACAGTGCCCAACCTTGAAATGCAATATGTGAACAGGAGACAAACAGGGTAACCCTCCTGTCTGTCTTGGGTCCGAACAACTACCAGTCTCGAGGTCTGGGGTCAAAATGAACCCTTTTTTGCTAGTATGCCCAGGTAACCGGTACAAATGTCACACCCTCTTTGGGGAAATGCACTGTAATACTTAACCCAGCGGGCACACAACCTGGTTCACAATCCCCTGTTTGACTCAGTTGAGACCTTGGTATTTTTCTTACTTTGCTGCATATGGTAACACACTGTAAGTGCTTAACATTTCTGTCAGAATTATCAACACTGTCCCACATTCACACTCAAAATGAGACACTGGCTCAGGCAGGATTTCAAGAAAAATCAAGTTTACTAGAATTCAAAATAGTAAATAAAGTAACAAAACACAGAACATATAACATTAATGGTACAGTCAAATAAAGAAATGGAAATTACAAAAAACAAACACCTTCTTACAGAGTAACTGATCCTACCCCAGTTTCAGTTAGTAAATAGTGGTGCTGAAATTACCTATCTTTGGTAGAAGTGCTTCTTAAGAGTCTAGAGGTAAAAAATGTTTCTTCAAAAGTCCAAACACAAGTATACATTGTTCCCTCTGCAGCTTGACAATCAAGAGGGGAAAAGGTCCCACCCAGCTTATGAAGTCACAGCTCTGTGGTGATGATGGCTGTGAGGTCACTTACATTCCTCTACACCAGATTAGTCACATGCATCTGCATATTGCTAAACATCCCACTTTAAAAAATATATATACTTTTTAATTAGTGAGCCTGACAGAGCAGGATTTATGACAGGTCAGAATTACCCCTTTGATCTTCAGAAGGACATCCTGAAAACTGTTTCTCCTATCTGTGTGAGGATTTTCATAGGTATCTGTCAGAAGTTGCTTTCCTCCTGATAGGGCACAAAATGTAGTCTGTTATGGCCAGTTTCCTAGATTCAAAGTAAATGCTGGTTTTACAATCTGTTACAACCTGGTGTCTAAAGGAAGCTCTTAATTCGATTTTCCAATGGGTCAGAGATAGTGCAGATTCCCTCTTTTCTCTGTTCAAAAATCTCATGTTGCTTTGCTGCTTGGCCTGTGTTTCTAAGCAGAAGTCTAAACATGTATTTATCAAAAATATAATACAAATAATATCAAGCAGATGGCTAGCGTAACATTCATCCCTCCCAGACTGAATTTGGGGGAATCTATTCCTCGGCATGGGGATGAGTTTCCCAAATTCAGTTCACTGCTCTAACTGACATGATAGCCCATCTACATTTGCATTTGCTGCCCCTGCCCTGTGAGTAACAGTCATGTCATAACCCTGCAAGGCAAGGCTCCATCTTAAAAGCCTACCATTTGTTTTACCCATCTGTGCCAGCCAAACCAGGGGGTTATAGAAACATAGAATTTGACGGAAGATAAGGACCGCTTGGCCCACCCAGTCTGACCATTTCCCTACCTAATGGATAAGCTGCAGATCCTAGTTAACCAGCAGCCTACTTCTTTCTACCCCCAACCCCTAGAATTGCCTTATGACTGTCCCATGCATGCTTGAATTCAACCACTGTTTTTGACTCCACAACCTCCTCCAGAAGGCTGTTCCATGCATCCACAACCCTCTCTGTGAAAAATACTTCCTTACATTACCTCTGAGCCGCCCCCATCTTCAAATTGTGCCCCTTGTTCTTGCACACCTGTTTTTTGAAAGATGCTACCCTCTTGGACTTTGTTGATTCCTTGAGGTACTTAAAGTTTCTATCATGTCCCCTCTCCTCCTTTCCTCGAGGATATACATATTAAGCTCCTTTAGCCTCTCTTCATATGTCTTCTGGTGCAGACGCACCATTTTAGTTGCCCTCCTCTGGACAGCTTCCATCTTGTGTATGTCCTTGCGGAGATTGGGTCTCCAGAACTGCACACAGTACTCCAGATGGGGTCTCACCAGCTGTCTGTAAAGAGGGATAACAACTTCCTGTTTTCTACTGGTGATGCCTCTCCCTATGCATCCCAGTATCCCCCAGCCCTCCTTACTGCCCTCTCACATTGCTTGCCCACCTTTTAAGTCATCTGATATGACTACCCCCAGGTCCCTTTCCATTTTTGTTGTTGTTAGTATCTCACCCCCATTGTGTACTCTTCCCCTGGGTTTTTGTTTCCCAGGTGCATTACCTGAACTTCTTTGCACTGAATCTAAGCTGCCATACATTTTGACCATTCCTCTAACCTTGCCAAGTCCTTCTTATCCTTTCCACCCCTTGTGCATCAATTCTGTTGCAGATCTTTGTGTCATCTGCAAAGAGACATACTTTTCCTTCCAGTCCCTCTGCAATGTCACTTATAAAGACATTGAAGAGAACTGGTCCTAATACTGAACCCTGCGGTACCCCACTAGTAACCCCCCTTTCTTTAGAGTGGACTCCATTTACTATTACCCTCTGTGTCCTATTCTCCAGCCAATTCTTTACTCAGGCTATCATCTTGGGACCCACTTCCAGGCTGGCTAACTTGTATATTAATCTTTTGTGTGGGACTGAGTCAAATGCCTTGCTAAAGTCTAGGTAGACCATGTCCACAGCCCTCCTGATCTACTACTTTGGTCACCCAGTCAAGAAATCTATTAGATTCATCTGGCATGACCTTCCTGCTGTGAATCCATGCTGCCTTGGGTCCTGTGTCCCTCTGGCCTCTAGGTACTGACAATTCTTTCCTAGAAGTGATTCCATCATTTTCCCTATCACTGAGGTTAAACTAACAGGTCTGTAGTTTCCTGCTTCTGCCCTGCTCCCACTTTTGTGAAGGGAATCACATCTGCCCTCCTCCAGTCCTCAGGTACCACCCCATCCTCCCATGATTTGTTAAAGAGTGTAGTCACTGGTGTCACTAGTTTCTACCTTAGTTCTTTTAGAATTCTGGGATGAATCCCATCAGGCCCCATTGCTTGTCCACCTTCAGTTTTAAGAGTTCTTTCAGAACCCTTTCTTCTGTAAATGGGCTGGTATCAACTTCTGTATCCAGGTGTTTCTATTGTTTGTTTTAGGTACCCCTTTTCATTTGTAAATACTGAGCAAAAATATTTGTTTAGTATCCCTGCCTTTTCACCGTCACTCTGCCCACCCCTCCCTTTATTAAGCCTCACTATCCTCCCTTAGTCTTCCTTCGCTCCCTGATGTACCTAAAAGGTTTATCCCCTTCTTAACTGAGTAGGCTATCTTTTCCTCAGTTTGGGCCTTTGCTGTTCTGGCTGCCTTCCCAGCTTCCTTTTGCTTTAACTGATACAATTCTCTGTCCTGCTCCTTCTGTGATTCGTTGTGCTTTCTGAATGCTTTTTCTCTTGAACCTTCACTGTCACCTCCTTTGAGAACCATAGTGGTTTCTTACATCGTTTTGTTTTGTTCATTTGCTTCACACAAAGGCTTACCTCTGGAATGGCAGTTTTTATTTCCCATTGT
Source organism: Neoceratodus forsteri (assembly GCA_016271365.2). Lineage (NCBI taxonomy): Eukaryota > Metazoa > Chordata > Ceratodontiformes > Ceratodontidae > Neoceratodus > Neoceratodus forsteri. Next base: position 1,655,671,870 of record CM028131.1, read on the forward strand.
TCTTCCAGCCCATTTGCTAGTGCATTCCTTAGGCAGTCACCCATTTTGGCAAAGTCAGCCCTCCTGAAGTCCAGTACTTTTGCCTTTGTATGGCTTGACTCTATTGCTGTGTTTATTGTGAACCATACTGTTCGATGGTTGCAAGTTCCCAGATGGCTACCCACTTCTATATCTGTGATCCTCTCTCCATCTCCATTTGAGAGAATCAGGTCTAAGATTGCTCCCTCTCGAGTGGGTTCCAATACTAGTTGTCTAAGGCATGCCCCCTATAGGGCATCTAGAATAACCCCACTCTTAGAAGTGGCTGCTGCAACTGCACTCCAGTTAACATCTGGCATATTCAGATCACCCATCAGCAATATCTCCTTTATCTGCCATTCTAAGTATACTTTCTATCATTTCCTTGTCCATTTCCTCCCCCTGAGGGGGGTGTCTGTATACAACCCCTGTGTGGATTGTGGTGCCATTGCCTGCCTACAAACTGACCCACAGTGCTTCTGCTCCCTGTTTACCCTTTTGTTCTGTTGCTTTGATTCCTTCCCTTATGTAGAGAGCTACTCCTCCTCCTCTTTTACCCTCCCTGTCCCTCCTGTAGATAATGTATCCTGGTATGTTTATGCCCCAGTCATGGTTCTGTGTGTACCATGTTTCTGTGACTGCCACGATATCCAAATGTTCCTCCTCCATCAAGGCCACTACTTCAGGAAGCTTGTTACCCAGACTACGGGCATTGGTACTCATTGCGCTCCATTTATTGATGGCTTTACCTTCTGTAGCAGCATCCCCACCGACCTTTCTACCTTGGTCTTTTTCTCATTTAGTACCCTGTTTTGTGGGGAGGCTGGGATTTTCCTCGTTTATCAGTGCCTCTCCCTTGACTAGTTTAAAAGCTTGCCAATGAAGCATTTTAAACTGATTTCCAAAGACTTGTTCCTCCTGGACAGATGCAGACCATCCTGCCAGTATAGGCTGGTGTCCCTCAGTGGAACCCCAGTCCCCAATGAAGCCAAATCCTTGTGCTCCACACCATTTTTTCAACCATTCATTAAACTGCATGGTGCAAAGTACCCTTGACTCACCCATGCCACTGACAGACAGCACCTCTGAGAAGGATACTGTGTGTGCTACTTGTCTTAGGCCCCTCTGAGCCAAGTCATTTGTCCCTAGGTGGACAATGACGTCCAGCTCAGACTTCCGTGCAACTGTTCTCATGATCCTAAGGATGCGCTTCCTGTCCCTCCAAGCCATGGCAGCAGGCAGGCACCTTACTTCAGTTTTCCCTGCTCCCCCCAGTTCTGTCCCCCTAATAGAGTCCCCCACCAGGAGCTGCTTCCTTTCCCTGTGGTGCCCTCTGTCTCCTTCCTGAGGGCCTCCCTTGTGACAGTTATGATCTGTCTGTACCTCAAAATGCCACCCGTAGAGGTATGGCTCTAACTTCTTTAGTGTCCACACCATTGCAAGGCATTCTTATTCCACTGTAGAATAAGTCTGCTCCCTGGGAAGTAATTTCTTACTGAGGTACACTATTGGGTGATCTTTCCCTTGGTTAGAAGTCTGGCTAAGTACTGCCCCAATACCCATATCTGAGGCATCTGTCTGGACTACAAATGGTTTACTGTAGTCTGAATTGGCAAATACAGGAGCACCACACAGTGCCTCCTTTAGCTGTGTAAAGGCTAGTTCACAGGCTGGTTCCCATTTTACCTTTTTAGGCATTCTGTTCTTTAGCAGACCAGATAGGGGAGCTGCTAGGGCACTGTAATTTGATACACATTTTCTATAGTACCCTGAGGTCTGAAGAAAACTCCCAACCTGTTTCTGTGTTTCAGGTCTGGGCCATGCCTTGATTGCCTCAATTTTTGCTTGATTAGGGCGGAACTGTCCCCACCCTACTGCATGCCCTAGGTATGCCACTTCAGCCATGGCCACCTGGCACTTTTCAGCTTTGACAGTGAGCTCTGCCCTCTGTATCCTGCCCAACACTTCCCTAAGGTGGGACAGGTGTTCCTTCCAGCTGGAACTGAACATGGCAATATCATCCAAGTACACCACGGCGTACTCTTCAGTACCATTTAACACCTGGTTCACCAACCTTTGGAAGGTGGCAGGGGCATTCTTCATTCTGAATGGCATTACTTTAAACTCAAATAACCCTACCAGAGTGATGAAGGCTGACCTCTCCCAAGCTCTGGCAGTTAACTCCACCTGCCAATACCCTTTCTTCAGGTCAATAGTGGTAAGGTATGTTGCCCCTCCCAACTTGTCCAGTAGTTTGTCCATTCATGGCATTGGGTGGGCGTCTGACTTTGTGACTGTGTTGAGTCCATTATAGTCGACGCAAAAATAAGTAGAGCCATGCAGCTTGGGAACGAGGACTACAGGTGAGGCCCAGGCGCTGTGGGATTTCTGGATTACCTCTAAATCCAGCCTTTCCTCCACCTCCTTCCTAATGTCCTTTTGGATGGCCTCTGATACCTGATATGCTGTTTGCCATATGGGCACTTGCATCCCCGTCTCTACATTGTGCATCACTAAGGGGGTTAGTCCAGGCTCGGCATTAAACAATGGGGCAAAGTCTGCTAAAACCTCCCTTACTTCCATGGATCAGTTCCAGGGTCAACTGGGGTGACATTTTGATTGCCTCCACAGAGGACTCCCGTTTGCTTTCTTCCATCAAGTCCAGAAGGGTGTCTTCCTCATCTGTCCCCTTCCCAGGACTACACACTGCAAAGACCATGTAAGCCCTATTTGCCTATGGCTTCATCATGTTGACATGGTACATCCTTTGGGTATGTCTCCTGTCAGGTAGTTCTACAATGTAATTTACATCATTCACCTGTCTGACTACTTTGTATGGTCCTGCCCACTCGGCCTGCAGCTTACCTTTCTGGACTGGGATTAAGACCATGATCCCCTGACCCACAGTATACGAGCGAGCTCTGGCTCTGTGGTCGTACCATACCTTTTGCTTCTGCTGGGCAGCTGCCAGGTTGCTCTGGGCTGTTCCCATAAGCTCCTTCAGCTTTTCCCTAAATGTAAGGACAAAATCCACTATGGGAGTTTCTGGGGTGGAGTGTTTGCCTTCCCAGTCCTCCCGGATCAAGTCTAGGGACCCACGCCCCATGTTCATATAAGAGATCGAAGGGAGAGAACCCTGTCAACTCTTGGCCACCTCCCTGTATGTGAACAACAGGTGGGGAAGGTATTTCTCCCAGTCCCTCCCACGCTGTTCAGCAAATGTTTGGAGCATCAATTTAAGGGTACCATTAAACCTTTCCACAAGTCCATTGGCTTGTGGGTGATAAGGTGTAGTGCATCTCTGTACCACCCCACACTTCTCCCACAAACACTTCATTAGGTCCAACATGAAGGAACCCCCTCTACCGGTGATAACCTCCTGCGGGAACCCAACATGGGAGAAAATCCCTAGCAAGGCATTTGCCACTTTGTCTGTCCTCAGTGAGGATTGGGCGACTGCCTCTGGGTACTGGGTGGAATAATCCACCACTGTTAGGATAAACCTCTTCCCAGAGAAGCTGGGGGTATTCAAAGGCCCCACAATATCCATTCCTACCCTCTGGAATAGCTCCTCCACTATGGGCAAGGGAATTAGGGCGGCTTGGGTTTTACTACCTGCCTTCCCTATTTCTTGGCACCGGTGACAAGACCTGCAATATTCCTTCACCTGCTGGGTGAAGTTGGGCCAGTAGAAATTCTGGGCCAGTCGCTGTGTAGTGCATGTGATTCCCAGATGTCCAGACATGGGAATATCATGAACAAGCTTGAGTAACCACTCACGGTACTCCTGGGGAATGACAAGCTGCCTACCCATCACCCCTTCCTCTATCCTTACATCCTGTGTATACAGCAGTCCCTTGTCCCAGTACACCCTGTGTCTCTCCTCACCTCCCTGTGCTCCATCATATTCTGCCCAAGCCCTCAGCCTCTCTAAACTAGGTCAATTTTTCTGAGTAGCTGCAAAATCTTTACACATTCCCAAGGCATGGGACCGGTCCCCTTCAGTCTGTAAACTAGGGTCCCCAGCTCTCTGACAATTGGCTACCCCTCCCTCCTCAGAGTAACCTTCTGTAGCTGTTCTGTTAACTGCTACCTGGGGAATTTCTACTCCCCTTTCACTATTCTCCATATCAGGAGACACAGGCTGGGGAACCAGCCTCCCAGTATTTTCCACAGGGGTTTCTATGGGGTCCAGGAAACTACAATCTGCCTTTGCCACCTGACTGCAAGTAACTGCACACACCATTCCCTTTTGGAGATTGTTCCCTATAATCATATCCAGGGTCAGATTTTCTGCCACTGCAACCTATTGCACAGTCTCTCCTGTTTCACCTCAGTCCAGGAGAACACTAGCAGTGGCAGAGTTTTCTCCTCCCCAGTGAATCCTCGTACTGTAACAAACTGATTGGGTATAAACTGTTCAGGCTCAACTAAATCCCCTTTTACCAAAGTAAGGGACACCCCTGTGTCCCTTAACCCATGGGTTTGCACCCCATTCATGGTAACTGGGTGTATGTGCTCCCTCATGTTTACTGGCATGCTTTCAGGGATGTACAAAAACCCACCTCTTTCCCAGCACCACTTTGTGTGCTCTTTGCCTTTTTTTAGGACACTTTCTTGCAATATGCCCAGGTTGTTTGCATAGCCAACAATAATTTCTTTTATCAGGCAAATCCTTTCTTTGTAACCTGGGGCTGCCCACTTTCTGGGGAGGCAGTGAGGGTTTTAGCTGCCCTGAAGGTGTGCTTTTCCCTTTCTGCACTGCCATGCCCACCCCACTCCCTCTCAGAGCAGGTCTGCTTCTGGCATAGTGGTCTGAGAGCTCAGCAGCCTCCTGCACTGTTTTTGGATCTCGGTCCTCTAGCCAGGTTTTCAGCTCTGCTGGGCAAACCCAAAAGAACTGCTCCAAAAGTACAACATCCTCAATTTTCTCTGCAGAGTCTGCTTGTATCCTGTCCCACCAACATTTCAAAAACTGACATTGTTTTGTGGCTAGCTCCTCTCAGCTCATGTCAGGGCTTCTTCTGAGCTTACGGAACTTAACTCTGTATGCTTCAGCTGCCAAGTCATACTTTTTTAACAATGCATCTTTAAGTTTGCCATAGTCATTACTGTCCCAATTGTCCATTTGACCCAATGCATCACAAGCTTTACCGGTAAGCAGCGGGGATGGCCGGAAGCTCCAGGACTCTCTGGGAATTTTTTTCTGAATGCATACCTTTTCAAATGAATTTAAAAATGTATCCATATCTTCCCCCTCTTTAAATTCAGCTATCAATTTAGAATTTAATTTGTAACCCAGTCCTGGAGGTCCAGGTTCACCCATGCCACTTACCTGCTCTGGTGCTGGTCTTTGGAGTTGTAGCTTCTCCAGTTCAAATTTCCTCTGGTGCTCTCTCTGTCTCTCTCGCTCTCCTGTCACTCAACCTCTCATTGAAGCTGTTGCTCTCTTTGCTCTCGCTTAGCCTTTTGCTGCTCTCACTTCTCCTCTCTCTCCATCTCCATCTGGAACATCCTCTGCTCGAATTCCAGCTCCATTCTCCTCAGCTCTGTCTACAGCCTGATCCTTTCTGGCTCCAGCATGGTGGTGACCTTCCCCTGTGGTTGTGGTTCTCAGATCACACTGGTCCCACTGTCCTCCTCCTCCTCCCTGGGTCTGGACACTGTGGTGGACCCTGGCCCCTCCACTCCCAAGGTCTGGTCTCTTTCAGTCACCGACTGTGACTTGAGGTCTTGTGCATTGGCTGCCACAAAAGCCTCCATGAGGTGCTGTTTGTTTCGCCCCTTGCAATGGACTCCTCTTTCCTGGCACAACTACCTCTGGTATTCTACAGTGTAGTTGCTGTAGGTGGAAGTCATCTTCTTCCCTAATCTACAGCTACACTAGCTTGGCACCCAAAATAAAATAAAATAAAACAGGTAGAGAACTTAAACTGTAACCACTATGATATATTTATTTTTCTTTACCCCCCCCTATAAATCACTGCCTTATTTTGTGTGTGAACTGTTATAGTTTATCAATCTGACACACTGGACTGTTAATGCTTGTGTCACCAAATAATTTCACAGTATGCAAACACATATTTTTGATTGCAGCACTGCAAACAAAATGTTTTAGATCACACTGCAGTCAACCAGATCTGTCACAAACACACTCCGGGGGTCAGGCCCTCTGCTCCCACAGTGCCCAACCTTGAAGTGCAATATGTGAACTGGAGGCAGACAGGGTAACCCTCCTGTCTGTTTTGGGTCCGAACAACTACCAGTCTCAAGTCCTGGGTTCAAATATGAACACTTTCTTGCTAGCATGCCCAGGTAACAGGTACAAATATCACATCCTCTTTGGGGAAATGCAGTGCAATACTTAACCTAGTGGACACACAACCTGGTTCACAATCCCCCTTTTGACTCAATTAAGACCTTGGTATTTTTCTTACCTTGCTGCATGTGGTAACACACTGTAAGTGCTTAACAGTTCTGTCAGAATTATCAACACTGTCCCAGCATTCACACTCAAAATGAGAAACTGGCTCAGGCAGGATTTCAAGGAAAATCAAGTTTACTAGAATTAAAAATAGTAAATAAAGTACAAAACACAGAACATATAACATTAATGGTACAGTCAAATAAAGAAATGGAAATTACAAAAAGCAAATGTCTTACTGAGTAACTGATCCTACCCCAGTTTCAGTTAGGCAATTTCAACACCACTATTTACTATCTTTGGTAGAAGTGCTTCTTAAGAGTCTTTTAAAAAGTCCAAACACAAGTATATATTACTCCCTCTGCAGCTTGACAATCATGAGGGCGAAAAAGGTCCCACCCAGCTTGTGAAGTCACAGCTCTGTGGTGATGCTGGCTGTGAGGTCACACATTCCTCTATACCAAATTAGTCACATGCATATGCCTATTGCTGAACATCCCACTTTAAAAAAAAAAATATACATACTTTTTAATTTGTGAGCCTGACAGAACAGGATTTATGACAGGTCAGAATTACTCCTTTGATCTTCAGAAGGACATCCTGAAAACTATTTCTCCTATCTGTGTGAGGATTTTCATGGGTATCTGTCAGAAGTTGCTTTCCTCCTGATAGGTCATAAAATGCAGTCTGTTATGGCCAGTTCCCTAGATTCAAAGTAAATGCTGGTTTTGCAATCTGTTACAACCTGGTGTCTAAAGGAAGTTCTTAATTAGATTTTCCACAGGGTCAGGGATGGTGCAACAGGAAATACAACAGACAAGATCCTGCACCCCTGTGTGCTAGTGGTTCTGACCAATGGAGGTAACATACTATGATACAGTATATGCAAAAAGCCAAACAGCACACTGACCTAGGAAAGTATTTAGAAGGGCTCAGTTTATGTTAAATAGCTTTTAAGCTGAAGTTGATATAGACCCTCAGGTGCAGGAGTAAGAGAAGGCCTTGCAAAGTAAAGAAGTCACTAACCACTGTATTAAATTTGACTGTAATTGTACAGTGGCTACTTCCAAGGAGAAAACCATGAGCATGATGTACTTGTGATCTTGGCTCAGCATTTGATAATGTCCTGTTCAAGGACAGACTAAGATAATGGAAAGACCTGACCTGCTCAATCTGATCACCTTCCAAGGAAGAAATAGAGAGCACAGGGGAATTACAAAATTGTTATTTTAGACTTGAAAAACATTGCGTTTTTTTGGGTGGCATTTGGCACTGATTTATTATCGATAAACGATCTCTGTATGTGATTAAAATCCCCTTATAAATGATCTGTTAGAGCAGCAAGGTCCTTCTTCTCAGCAAAGTCTACAGCATCATGTGCATGTAAGATAACTCTAGAGTCCCTACACACTTCAGGCAAATTGTTCAGAAATAAACTAAACAAAAGTGTCCCTAAAATAGAGCCTTGGGGGACCCCTAGAGTTATGGGCATGTATTGTGAAAAAAATACTTATTAATCTTCTCTTTATTTGCACTCTGTTAGTTTGGCAATGTTTTGACCATGCCAGCACCAGTCTTGAAAATCTGACTGCATTTAAAGTGCTTAAAAGTAAGCCGTAGGCTTTAGACAAATCATTAAAGACCACCCCTGCCCAGTTCTCTCTCTCTCTCCCTTCCAAGGCTTCATGAAGATAATTAGTTAGTTCAATTAAAGAGCTAGTGTATTGGTCGGAATTAAGAAGTAGTAAGCTATCAAGTCTTATATGTGAAGTATATATTTCTTTTCTGTTTTGCTAATGAGAAGATTTTCTACTTGACAGTACTAGGTGTGATGTGTGGTACAGCACACTGCCTGGAGGCTGACATAGTTGGTACTATTCTTTGCTATACGTAATCAGTATTATGACCTCACTAACTGTGATATCCCTAGTAACCAAGAAGAGCCAATTGTATGCTGCTTGATTGGTAACTTGTGACACATTAGGCAGCAGGGCTTGTGATGTAGCAAATGAATATGGTCATATGCTGATAATATGATGGAAGGAATAAAACTAGATATGCCTGCTTCTAAGTGAAACACAGCTTTTCACATCACATCCAGTACTACTAGATAGAAAACCATCTAATAAGCACATAGAAAAAGGAAAACACATCAGAAATATATGGTAATAAGGGACTAGTAATGCTCAGAATTTACCAATTCAGATCCTATTGGACTGTTTAGAAATGCAGGAATTTCTATTCTAAATCCAATTCCAAAAAGGACCTCAAAATCAGATTTGGAATCAGAGTCAGACTCCCAGATCCTAAATGTCTATGTAAAAGCATGTTTTAGCTTTAAATTTTAGAAGTAGGACTTTTGGACTACAATTTCTGAAAATCCTGATTCCTAAAATCGTGCCAGAACCTGATGGCTCTGATTCCATGACTCTGAATACAAGCACTCCTATAAAGGACTACTTTTACAAAGTACTGAAATCTTCTTCCTGGGGATTTTTCTGGACACTTCTAGTTCTGTAAAGCTATACTTGGGCTGTGTTTTCTTCTAAATTTATGTTGATCATGTACAATATACTCAAGTGCACTGTAGAGAGGGGGCAGGACTGAGACTGGTCTATAGCTGCTCATTTCCAGGACACTGTTCCCCTTATAAAAAAAAAATAAACACTACTGCCTTTTCCATAATTCAGGAACCTCCTGTATAATGAGTGGCAGATTCACTGTCTCAGTTATAGGTACTACCAGTTCTTGCAATGACATCTTTATTAACTTGATGCAGATCCATCATCACCTATTCTAGTTGTTGTTTTTAGTCACTGTTAAGTTCTTTAGCCCATCTATTACAGTTAGAGTTTTGAAGTGAATGGGGGTACTCTATTTATTTATTGGTTTTTGGTGCTCATGTAGGCTCATGTACACCTGTGCTGAGTGAACTGCACTGGCTGCCACTGCCAGTACAATGGCGGATCACCTTCAAGGTCATGTTGCTGACCTATAAAACCTTACTTGACCAGGGACCTCAATATTTTCAAGATATGCTGTTTCCCTACTGCCCCTCCTGTTTGCTCCGATCCTCTGATGAGGGATTGCTAGAGATTATGGCTCCTACCATGTGGAATTCTCTACCTTGTCAGATACGAGACAGCCTGACTGTAGAAGGATTTAAGAATTCCTTGAAGGCCCATCTTTTTGCATAGGCATTTGATGGGTTAGTGATGGGTTTGCACAACACTTGAGAAAGGAATTTGTGTGGATTTAAGGAAAGCCTAAGGCCTGCTGACCATGTGAGCCCATAGCTTAATGGTTAGAGCACTGGAACGGTATTACCAGGGGTCTGGGTTCAATTCCAGGTGGGCCACACTTTTCCTTTCTCATTTCCATCCTTAATGGATTAGTGGAAATCTGATTATGCTGCCACACTTCAAAACTGGAATTGATTTAAAAATTTTGACTGATTATGTTATTGTCTTAAATTATTGGCTAGCGAAATGCATTTGCATCCCAACAGTAATGTAAAGCTTGGCTCTACACATTCGGTACAGAGGGTCATCAGTCCAGAGGTCATTAATGAGGCAGGGTTTTAACATCTGCAGGTAGCTGGGGCCAAGAATATTACTATTTACATTTTGCTTCAAACGGAACTACATAGTTTCTGCATTTAGTGTAGGAGCAGCAAACCATTTTGCTATTGAGCTAAAGTAGTCATTCAATTGTTCAGCTATTTCTTATGGACTAGCATATAAGCAAGTGTTCCAGGTATCATTTTCCTGTTAGGCCCCGCAAAAATCATTTAGGCAGGGCCAGACGTTATTGAAATAATTTAAGGTATATTTTGTTTTGTTTTTACAGAAATTTTTAGCTTTAGCCTGATGCATCTCAACTTAGCAAGTATTGTATTTTTAAGGCATTCTGTTTCCTTGTTATTTCATACTTACTGTACCTACCTGAATCTACAGTTGCGAGCTCTCTCTCTCTCTCTCTCTCTGTCTCTCACTAACTTTGCAGATTTGGGCATTATACATGTTTAGGTGTCACCATTAATCCTGCACTGTTTTAAAGGTGCAAATAAGTCACAGATCTTTGTGACTTCAGTTATGAAAAAGTTGTAAGATTAATTTACATCTGGAATCAAATCAGTATAAGTCTGATTAGTATTGACTATTGCCTGGTGGAATGCATTTACTTTATTTTTGGGAAGCCTTCTTGTTTTCACTTTATAGTGTGGTGACTTGGGAATATTGACAGTTTGTTAACAGACTATTGGTGAGTGATCACTTCAGCCCAAGATACAATGCCCAGTCTAGCAGGGTTTTTGTTCCTGTCTTATAATTTTACTTTGTGGGCTCTGTTTTAAGCTGGGTCAAATTAAGTTCACTTAATTGTTTTTGTAGGGGTACTGGCCTGATGTAACTAATTTAATATTGAAATCCCCTATGGGTAGTTTTTCGTGGTTCTCATTCAGTTGCTTATAGCAGTTAACAAAGGACTCAAAACCCACTTCACTGACCCCTGGTGGGGTATGTAAATAGAGTCCACTATTAATTTTTTTACACCTCCTAAAGTTAGATATATAGCCATAAATTCACAGTGGGGTTCCCCATTCCTAATCACAGTTCTCTTTCCAACTAGATGCTCCTTTAAATATATGATGATCCCGCACCCTCGTTTATTTACTCCAAATAACTAATTTATTAAGTACCACATCTGAAACTTGCTAACTCTGCCCCCCACTAACTTCCATCCCCTCTTCCTCCTCCCCTCCCTCACCAAGCTTATATACTGTTGATGGGGTGCTGTGATTACAGTGCCATCATCAGGGCACCCAAATGAGGGTGAAACTGATCCAGGCACCCGAGACTTCTGGGTGCCATTCTCTATGCATCCTCCACCCCAATATGGCTGGGGGTGGAGGTGATTATATTTTTTTAATGGGGGTACTGTGAGCAGAGCCCCCCCCCCGCATTAACCTCTCCAAAACCATCAGTGCCTTGTGTGTCTGCACTGTGGTGTCTGGTGTCCTAACTGATGGTACCCCATTGCCTGTGCTCCAGTTTCCCACTGCGCCTTTACAGGAACAACATCGTGGGTGAACCCACCAAGCTCCAAGAGCGGTTAGTCTGCTCCAGATTTCTGCAGTTCCTTACCTCTACCAATTTCTTCTCCCCATTCCAGTCTGGCTTCCAGAAGCACCATTCCACTGCCTCTTCACTTGCATGAGTCACTGAGTTGTTCTTCTTTGGGATGGATCGGGGCACATTATGGTAGCTATTTTCATTGAGCTGGCCAAAGCCTTCCACTCAGTGTCCCACCTCTCTTCCTGGACAAGTTGAGCTCCACTGACCTTTCAGCTTCTGCAGTTGGCTAGTTCATTCCTACCTAATGGGCCATCAACAGTCAGTACAGGTTGGAAGCACCTTATCATCATCCTTCCCATCAAGGCTGGGGTCCGCAGGTTCCATATTGGGTCCTATCCTGTTTTTCATTTCTCTAAATGACCCCCCTATCTGCCTGTGCCAACTCAAATATACACATGCACATAGATGACAGAGTCATCTTCACCTCTTGTCCTCCACCGCTTCTGTGGAAAGCCTGCATCAGCAAGATTTTCACAAAGTCGTGCTCTGGTTCCACACCAACAATCTCCATGTCAATGCCAAAATAACTGGTCTCCTTGACCTTTAGTACCAGCCAGAAATTGGCCAGGCTCTTGAGACTTCTGGTCTTTTTCATGCTGGATGACTCTCCACTTGAAACAGTGCAATCCTTCAAGTACCTCAGTGTGTGGCTTGACAAGAAGCTTGGCTTAGTCCACATCAGTGCCATCCATGCAAAACTGTGGCCCAAGTTTGGTGCCCTGTACCATAATAAAGACTTCCTTCTCCTGCTGGTCTGCCACGATCTGCTTATTAAAATGGTGCTCCTGGTTTTCAACTATGCCAGCATGGTCTATGGGACTGCACCCTTCGGGTCCCTAGCCAGACTGGACACCCTCTGTATTGTCTTTTGTCACTTCACAACAAACTCCCAGTCACCATTGCTCCCTCTACTCCTCCATTTCTGTCATCCCCATAACATCTTGTTGCCAGCTGCACTGTTCCTCCTTCATCTACAAATACTGGTTTGGTTTCCTTCCCTCCTACCTGTTATCACTCATCTCCCCAGTTATGCTTACTCCATGCTCTCTCTGCTCCAGGGACAAGTGAACTTCTCCATTCTTCATCTCCATTCCTGTACTGGGCAGCCTGCCTTGTCCTACTGCCTTACAGCTCTCTGGAACCAGCTCAACTCCTCCCTCTGCCTCTCCACCTCCCCAGCCTCTTTCAGACACCAGCTGGAACTCCTTCCACCCCCGACCTGCTCTTATTTCCCCTAAGAGGGTCTCTCTGTCTTACACTGGCAGAAATGTGTTCTGAATTTCTTCCTATCTAAACCTGTTTCCTTTTGCACTGCCTGCTCATTTTGGTTAACATTTCTTTGGCAACATTTTTTATATCTTGCATGCTCATTTGGCATGATACGGGTATGCATAGTTGCACTTTAAACTGTTACAAGATGTAGCTGCGAAATATTATACTTTGTATTTGTGATTGCACTTTACTTCTGTTCTTGATTTGCTCTGTAATTTGTTTGTTGTTTCTCCTGTTTCCCTCTCTCCCGGGTTGCACCTGGAAATGAGTCTTGGCTAAGGGTGCCTTTCCCGGTCACAAATTTTTAATTAAGTAACTCACTCACTCACTCACATACTCACTAAAACGTTATCCTTGGGGGTGAGCAAGGTTTCAGAGACAGCAATTTAATTTGGTTGCAACTGACATATTTTGAGTAATAGAACTGCATACCCCATATTTAGGAACCTCTACTCTGTTTATGACAGAATAACCAGACAGTAGTTCTGCATTCTGATTGTCCAAGAGAGCCATTTTTCACTATAATTCATTATTATGTAACACTTGTTAAGAGAGACAGGGGATGGGGACATTCTTGGAAGATCACCAGAACAATATTAAGAACACATCTGTCCAGCCCTCCGCCTACCCTCCTACCCAATTTATCAGTCCAGCCCTGCTGCTCTGAACCTGTAACATTCAAATACATTACAAGATAATAAAAATAGTACTTAAGTTTATCACTTTCAGAGTCTGGAATTCAAAACTGTTCTTTCATTATTTTGTGTACCAAGTCACTTTTATTTTATTTTTTATTTCACTTTTGATAACTGGGTAAGTGCACTAGACAGATAACAATTTCTGCACAGATGAGTATTGCTCTCTGCTTAAAAACAGCAGTTGTGATCATCAGTCCACCCTCTTGTGTGCTCTCATTTGTACTTCCTCCTCAATGCATTTAAAATCGAATCCTTTGTTTCAAGGATTACTGTTAAACCTTATTAAAGTTTCTGCAATCCAGTAGCTACAGGGATCACTCTTCAATACAAGGGTGACACTCAGTAGCGGAACTGGGGACTGAAGGCATGTCCTGTAGGAACTCCATTCTGGGAGTTAGATTAGGTCTAATTCCATTACAGGATAAATTACTGTACTATACTGCTGCTCTGCAACCCTAACATGCATAGACGTTAAGTACACCAGATAAAAGTAAAATTGCAACATTTATGGAGAAATGTGCCCCAGTCTTCTATCAGAGATGTTCCTTCCCATTTCAGAGATGCTGGGATCCCAGTGATTTGTTTTCCTTTTCTGTCATGGATTCCAGTGCATTTAAAAGTAGATGTCCCAGAAAATTGCACACTACCTTTAAGCAATCATGCAAAAAGCTCAAATTGGGCTGGAGGGTGCTTATTCTCAAACGTAATCATGTCTTCATCTATAATAAGGTTAATTCTGGCAGCACACTAATTTTCAGGGGTGATGGCAGCAGTTTAGAAATTATGCTTATCGTTTCATCTTACAGAAAGAATGTGTTTTGTAGCACAGTTTGCCCAATACTTTAAATTTTGGCATTTATATTGGCATTAATAGTGGTCTCTGACATAGACAAAGTGAGAACTATGGCTGAATTCTTTAATTCAGGAAATACTTGAAGAGTCAAAGGGATTACAGGCACAGCAGAGATGGGGAAAAACAGGAAAGTGATGCTAGAAAAATTTGGAAGACAAAATATTTAAGATTTTAAAAAAGATATGAGTAATACAAGTGTTGATAATGATCATGGATCAGATGTCTAGGTTCTGTCAAGTTAGCTGTCTATGTGAGTTTAGGAATCTGAGTGTATGACACATTGAGGCTTTCCTGGGGCATCAGGAAGACTGATTTTGAAAGTGTGTAGTGGTTTTGGATAGATGCAGTTTGTTGCCTGACAATATAAAATGTGCTGCAGATAGATGTGCTGGGTATTTCTCTATTTTCTCATAGCGAGCTTTGGAATGAGTCTAGCACCCCTGTTTCTGGGTGTTGTAACTGTCCTATGGTGAGGATCCCCTTGAATGGCAAGGCAAATAAAGGGAAATAAAATCATTAATATTATAAAAAAATAATTTATAACTCGGGATGAACAGAGCATTTTAAATCTCTACAGAAATTATGTTCACCCACATCTCAACTATGCTTCCCCTTCTGGTTCCCACACCACAAGCAAGATGTTGACCTAATAGAAAGGGTACAACGTCGAGCCACTAAACTTATTTCCATACTGCGTACTCAACCTTACCCGATCTGGCTTCATCACCTTCATCTTATGCCTCTGGAAGTCAGAAGACTTAGGGGTGACTGTCTCTTGTTTCATAACATCCAGAAAGATAATATACTAATGAACCAATGTGGCATCTTACCTAATACTAGGAATTTTAAATCTAAGATTGCATAATAAACAGTTCAAACTACCTATGACTACCACAACAAAAGGACAGTTACTTCACCTTAAGATCAGTAGCTTTCCGGAATAAACTTCCAAAGGAATTAGTTAATATAACAGATTCAGTGAAATTTAAAAAAGCTTTGGATAAATACTTGGGATATTAGGATTGCCCCACGAAGAGTAAGAGACGGACTAGATGGGCCAAGGCCTAATTCTTTCCTACTTTATGAAGTACAAAATGCCCATGCAGCCCACCAGATAGATTTGTTGTCAATGGTGAAATGTGAGTTGTGCCACAGTGGCTCTCACTTGTCTAAATGTTTTTTGCTCAATTTCTGCCCCCTAAGCCTGGACTTTCAGGCTTGTCTGGCAAAGCTGTACACTAGAGAGGGTGGTTAGAGGCTTCAATCATGGTCCATTCAGTCTCTAAATGCCCACGGGGAAGGTCCCATGGACTTGCTCTAGGATTAGCCACACAGGTGTGTTGTGTGAATGGGGTAGGAGCCAGTGGAGGTTTTGTCACCTCCCAGCCACTTGGTGGTATGCCCACAGCCACAGGAGGGCCCATCCACCTTGGCCTCCTGCGGCCCTTTGTTTCTGTACACTGAACATAGGTTTGGTGCCCTTCCGGAGGAAAGAAAAGAAGAGGTTTTTCTAGCTTTTGGAAAACCTCCTTGTT
Organism: Neoceratodus forsteri; assembly: GCA_016271365.2. Taxonomy (NCBI): domain Eukaryota; kingdom Metazoa; phylum Chordata; order Ceratodontiformes; family Ceratodontidae; genus Neoceratodus; species Neoceratodus forsteri. The sequence goes on from CM028131.1 coordinate 1,655,687,805, forward strand.
AATTGGTAGCAGTAGATGGTTTAGATAGAACAAGATTTTGGGGAAGAGCATAATTTTGTTTGCTGCAGTCTTGCCCCTAAATGTCAGCTTTAGTTTTTTTTTCCACCTGCATAAGTCAGCTTCCAGAGATGGGAGTAAGGGCCTGAGGTTCAAATCCACAATAGTCTTTAGGTCAGTTGGTAATAGGATGCCTAGGTAGGTGATGTGTGATAACTTCCAGTCGAGCCTCAGGTGCTTAACTAATTCCTTATGAGTGTATTTATTTAAGGGAAGAATTTTGTTTTTGCCCCAGTTCACCCTGCTACTGGACAGCTAGGTAAAGTCTGACAATATGGATAAGAATGCCGGCAATGATTTTGCTGGGTGTGAAACTACGACTAGCAAATTGTTGGTGTAAGCTCAGGTTTTTATTAGGATACTGTTACATGTTACACCCTCCACCTCAAGTGTCTGGTGGATTTTTCTAAGGCAGGCTTGAGTGCAATGAGAAATAGTAAGGGGGAGAGGGGGCAGCCCTGCCTGGTGCCCCTCCCCTAGGTGTAAAAGGGAGGAGATTACACAGCTGGTAAGGAAGCATGCTGACTGGTTGGCATACAGCAGCCATTATCAGCTAGTAAAGGAGGGGTCCATGCCTATGGCTTGCATAGCCTGGAAAAGATACTCCCACTCCACCAGATTAAAAGCTTTTTCAGTGTCCATACTAACCGATCGAGCAGGATCCACTCTCCAAGAAGCCGCCTCAGCAATATCAATGACCACCCTTAAATAATTGCCATCCTTTCTTTTACAAAACCTGATTGCTGACTGGAAATGAGGATGGATCACTTTCTGCAATCTGAGTGCAAGGATTTTTGCCAGTATTTTGGCATCTACATTAAGCAGTGAAACTGAATGACTTTTGCAAACAATCTGGTGATCCTTGCCTGTCTTTGGAAGGAGAACTATGAGTGCGTCGGACATGAATGGGGAGAAGGTGCCAGCTTGTAGGAGTTCGTCAGCATGGTCAATAGAAGCTGCTTGAGCTGTGGGAAGAGGGCTTAGTACAACTCAGCTGGGAGCCCATCTAGCCCAGGCATTTTCTGCTTAGGGAGGGCATAAACAGCAGCTTGCAATTCTCGTTCAGCGATAGGGGCCTCCAACTGTCTAAGCTGTCCTTCAGGGATTTTGGAAAGAAAGCAGTCACTCAAAAAATCTTTCAAATGTGGTGGCTCAGACTTTCACTTTGAGGAGTACAGCTCAGAGTAGAAGTTTTTGAATGCTGCATTAATCTCAGTGAGATAAGTAATAAGGCCTCCAGAGGGGAAGTGTGTGTTGCTGAGATGTTTTGCTGCTTGCTGCATTTTGATCCTATAGGCCAGAAGACACCCCATTTTCTCTCGCAAGTCCTAGTATTTATGGGAAATCCTCATTATAGCCATCTGGACCACCAAAAAGAAGAGGGAGTTGATGCGATATCTAAGTTTCAGCATTTTCCAGTTGAGAGTTGTGCACAGGAAGTGCATTGTATTTCTTTTCCTTGTGTTTCAAAACTATTTCTAGCTCAGCCACCTCTTTACTTCTCTGCTTTTTAAGATGAGAGGCATAACTGTTAATTCTGCCTCTCAAACAAGCTTTCAGAGTACCTCAGAGGATGGCCCTGGAAGTCCCTGGGGTATGATTAAGTTACAGGAAGGTGGTGATTTCTGCAGCCAGACATTCCTTAAACTCCTCCCTGGTAAAGAGATTGGTGTCCATGCACCAGCACCTAGGGCCAGGGGTTTGGAGGTCAATTCCCAATGAGAAGAATACACAGGCATGATCAGAAATGATGATAGGTTCAATAGCGGCCCGTTGGACTTCATGCATCTCTGTGTCTTGCAGAAGAAAGAAATTGAGTTTGCTGCTTGTCTGGGGGCGCTATCTTATTTTTCCAGGCTTACTTCACTGGCTGGTGAAAATTGTAGTTTTTACTTTTTGGGGACTATGCTGTTGGTTGGAGTCTCCAAATTCATTGATGTACACCTCTTCTTACTTGATTATGTAATGTTGTGTTCTGCTGGATGTCTCAGGTAAGGAGAATTAGGCTGGATTCTGATTGCCTCAGATGGAGCTTGACAACTGAACTGCTTTCAGTTCAGCTGTGGGAGCAAAACCTTAATTACAAAAATATTTTATTATAATTGTATTATTTTTGCATTATTTGAATTATCTCATATTCTTTATACATGCCTAATCATTAGTTGGAGTAATTTGGGGTATAATACAAGGCAACTGGTTTATATTTTTCTCTACATGAGCTCTCTAAACAAGGAGAAAAATTGCCTGTGAGAAAGGGTTTAAAAAATCCTGCCTAGATGGACCTTTAGGGACATGGCATCTATGACACTCTATTCAAAACAAGAAGGTATCCTTAAACTGGACCCCTTTGAGAGGGCAATATTGTGGATCCTTGAATCTTCCTTTAGGAGCAGAAAAAACAATCTGATAAGGTTTTCTAGTGACCACATGCTTCCATGGCATATAAAAAATTTATGACCTAGTGACACTGCCCTACAGCTATCTTCAAGGGAAAAAAATGAATCTTTAATTGGTTTAGTATGTATGGAAAACGTTAGTGAGTTACCAGAGAATGCAACATGCTGTCACCATGAAACTTGCACAGTTGATAAAGAACATTTCAACCTATTGACTAGCCAAATTTGAAATTTGCAACTAATGGAGAATGTGAGTTATTTGTAAGAGTATCCTGTGTCAAAAGTACAAGGACCGGCACACTGGTATTTGGTCTTAAAGCATAGCTAGCATCATGACAATTTCAAAGATACAATTTTTGTGTGTGCAACTTGGTGCTGAACAGTAATAAACTGTCTTAAAGAGTTTGAGGTAAACAGACTTGACAAGTTGATGGATGTCTTTTCTTGGGAGAACAAAGAATAAGTCACTTCTAATGGAATTCAGTGCTTTTAAGAACATTCCTAACCAGAAAACTTGAAAAAAAACCATACTTTATTCTAAGGCTTGAGACATGAAGAGCAGAATGATTATTTAATCTTTTAAAGATTTTGCTGAGAACTAAAGTTATAGCAATATTAGCTTATCTCAGAAAATATTTGTCTCACAGATACTATATGAGAGACACTTTAAAGGACTGCTTTTAATGAACTGAGATAGGAAATGGTTGTTTGAAGACTGCAGCTTATTGCATTCAAAGGTTATATGGAAAATTAATTTTGGACTTAAAACTGAACAATGTACTAGAGGGACTGTCCTAAGAGAGAGTGAAGAGTCACCCCTTTCATCATTTGCATGATCCAATCAGCGTTGGTAAATCTTTCATATATTCATCATAATGAGGTGGACTTAAAACTCGGTTCCTGAGGGAGCGCCTCAGAATCTCCTAAATCCAGATGCAGAGAAGATCTCTGTTCATGCAATGGACATTTTTGATGTTATAGTACTGTTTTGAAAATTCCCTTCAAAACCTGAAAAGGACAGAGACTGCCTATTGATGCCCACCAGCCAAGAAGCAAGTTTGCAGTGCTGTAATTACAACAGATGGGTCCAAAGTCCAGGGTTTGAGTGTGAAAAAAAACCCCAGAAACAACAAGATCCAGCCACTAATGAAGAATTTTGCCATCCAGGGAAGAAGAGCTTACTAAGATTCTGAAATCAAGAAGAAAATCCAGCCAGCCTGGTGGCGCTGAGGGTTAAGGCATTAGCTGCCTCACCTCGTGCCATGCCAGTGACCCAGGTTCAGGAACAAGCCCGGGAGGTCGGGGGTCAGCAGGGGTGGGCGGGGATGGAGCATCTGTGTGACAGCTCTCCCTTCCCAGGGGGACTTAGAGATGGTGTCACTCTTGAGCGACCCCTGGCGATGGCTGGAAGTGGCTGGAAGGGGGCGGCACAGCCGGAAGGCAACGGGGGGAGAAGCTTGGTGCAAGCTGGTCGTCATTGCACATCCAAGCTCCTTGGGGGGGGGCAGAACAAGCGAAAATTCATGGAGCACCTGATAGGCGATGGCAGGTCCAGTGGTCAGTCCCCACGTCCAATGCCGGGCCTTTCAGCTCCATGGAGGCACCCCTTCACTCCCTGGTCACCCCTCTAAATTGTAGATAGAGCACCAGAGGAGTCGGCGGTCCTGCCCCGTGGGGACTCAGAGCCGGGGTGGGGGTTGGATGGCCAGGTGGTGCAGTAAGGGAGGTGGACAGGAAAAAGACCAAACCGAGTGCCCTGCTGGAGAGAGCTCAGGTCTCCAGAGTAGGAGGATAAAGAAAGTTTAAAAAAAAAAAAGAGGAAAATCCAGACTCTACAGCTTACCAGACGTCTGAACTTCTTAGATACTAGAATTTTGGGTATATAGTAAAAGCTTAAATCTAAGTGATGATATATAAACATTTTTCCATGAGAAAGGGTATTCAAAAGTTACAAAGAGAAGTTTTAAAATACTAATAAGACAAAACTATTTGAAATCTTTATACAAAAACAATTTTACTGTTTACAAAGGTTACCAAACTGCAAACTGTGTGCTTTTGCTTTTTTTCTTTCTTCCTGTTTATTTTCTGAAACCTTTGTTGTTATTTGTATTTATACTGTTTTTCACAATGTTTACAATGCTTACTATCTATGCAAAAGTTAATAGTAACTAGTTATGTTGTACAGGGAAAAATAAAATCTATTTTTTTCATATGCTATGAGGGTGTGGTGGAAAATTTATCTAGAATTTTATACAGTGGGCTGTAAAGTATGATTTGAGCCAGTCTTACGTTGTTTATATGGGTTTATGCATATTTTATGACATGGGGCTTAAGGCTTAGCATAATGCCCATAATAAATAATTGATATTCCAGCCTATTGTTCTGACACAGCCACATCACTTGACCCCCTCCCTGAAAGAAGTAAGCAATAATACCCAACAGGATGGCTGCTATTGGGCAATACTGGACCACCCATGGGCAGCTCCTGGAAGGTCAGTATTGCCAAATACTACCCACCCTGTCGGGTATTGTTGCCCTTATAAAATGGACCACTGTTTTTTAAATATTTAAAAAAAATAATTTTCATGTTAAAATGTTAAAGCTCTGGAAGATTTTGTTTTGTAAAAAATAGTTCCTCTGTCTGCATTTCAATGCTGTTTTTTTTCCCTAGGGAGTTTGGTCCTACTTGAGCTTCTGTGGTTTTGAGTTTTGTAGCTGGTTGTCATGGTTACCAACAATACACATACATGGCTTTGCTTTACTGTTTTTTAAATTTATGTATTAATGTTATCATATTATGTATTTTTTGTATGTATTTGTGTTTGCAATCTTTTTTTTTTTTAAATAAAAGTACTGTGGTAAGGGAGATGCAGCCCTTACCTTGCGTGTGACAACAAAATGTGATACCTTGAAGTATAGTGTGGAGGGACGGGAAGGGGCAGCAGACTGCTAGTTTTTTTTAAATTTCACAGTAATATTGAGGCTTGCCTTTATTTTTCATTTGTTCATATTGTGTTGGGTGCTATGTGTGAGTGGGACATTAGCAAGGGTGAGGAGTGGAACATCAATGGTGGCGTAGATTGGGAGATGATCAGCGGTTCCAACGGTCTGCTCGGAAAGACGTTTTCTGACACAAAGTAATTTTTATGGGATTTAAATAGAGAAAAGACTCTTTTGTGTTGACTGGTTTATGTTTTGCCTTGGGACAGATGAAGTTGAGTTGGGGGGGTCTCTCACTCACTAAGTGAGAGAGCAGCATGGTGGTACTTGCATTTTTCAACATTCTCCTTGCCCAGGACTATGCAGAATGATATGAGGCAATGGAGACTGGGACTAGTTATTTACCAGTCTCAGTTGTCTCATACCAGACTGGCAGATTAGCTATTCCAGCCAATGAGAAACTAGAAAACACTTTGCCCATTTCTAAGATTTCTGAAGATCTGAAGAAATAAGCTAGAACAACTAAAGCCCAAGAGAGCAAGCAGGGGGCTTACTTCATAGTCAACACCAATGAGGCGCATTAGTCAGCAAGCAGAGGGTATAAAAATGCAGATTGTCCCTTGCCCTCATTTGTGGGAGCTAAGTGCCTCACCTTTATAACATGCCCAGTCCCCAGTTGACTCTAGTAGAGTAGGATTTTGGGTCCCACATAGGAACCTTGCTTTCCCACATGACCGTGAAATGCACTGCCATCTTGCAGCTATTTTGTTTTCTTCTCCTGATACACCAACTGGCCCCCCTCTTTATGGTATCCTCTACCTTCTCCAGGACTAATTTCACCTCTTATCCAAGATGGCTATGTGGTGGGCGCCATGAAAGGCAGTGCAGAGCCTGTGGGGTAGCTGTCACCATCCTGCTGGTTGGGGTATTTCCCCCATGTTTTCTGCCTGGTTCCAAGGCCTGTTTTACATGTAATAATGCATGTGCAGAAGCACAGCACGCTATCTGTATCTGCGTCAGGCCCTGTAGATGCAGCAACTGCTGCTGTACCACCTATCCTCCACTAGGTGAGGACCAAGTAGCAGTACACAATGTCACTCTATCCCCGAAGGGGGAGAGCTGTTGATGGGATGCTCAGTCCTGCTGTACCAGCTGGCATCCGAGCAATCTGGCTTCATTTCTGAGTCCTGGTCACTGGGTAACAAGCTGTAGCACTTCTGTGCTACCGCATGGGCTTCAGGGCTGCGATTTTTAACTGTGTTTAGAAAGTAACTGCTTTATATGGATTCATGTTTCCTAAAACACACCTGAAAGAGTTGGGAATACTCTTCACTCCAAAATCTTAAAGAGCAGCTCTACATTTCAGCATATCTGTCAGAAACATGTGTCGGTGATTACCATTTGCTGGATAATATATATATTGGTTTAGTTTCATTTTTCCTTTCCAGGGTTTACAATACATCTTGGTAGTCTGTCCTAAAAAATCTGTATAAAAGCATTTAACTGTCCACAGCTAAACTGATAAAGCCTTTTGCCACTACCTTTGCCTTTTCTCTTTCAGGTAATTCCTGAAGAAGACCTATGGTCAAAACTTCGATTCTAACTCTATTTTCTATTTTCAGCATGCATTTAATACTACCATCTCGTTTTGTGTTTTTTTTGTTGATGAAGCCTTGTTTGACATCACAGTGCTTACCATGACAACAGACTGTGATGTCACAAACAGCAATTGTGCAGTCAATTGGGGACAGAAAGATTATTTTTAAAAGATTTTGTGAAATATGTACTGCATTATCTGAAGCGTTTAGTAGATCAACAAGAGGAGAATGTAAAAGAAAAGTAGGAAATGTCAAAGTTAACATAATTGTTGTAAATCTAACATTTTTTCAGCTTTTTATTTTAATAGAGAGATGCTCCTATTTTTTTCATGCCCAGGCAGAAGTAGCAAATAATTTTTCATGCAAAATGCTGCTGTCAGTTTATTTTTAGCCTGATGCAATCTCACTTTGTTTATTCAATTTAACCTAATAGGGTCATACAAAAGCAGTGCTGTAGTACCACACTGGAGGAGTCGTACTGCCGGGCTGGTATTCAAATGTATGCAGACCATGACAAGGCATGTGAGGCACCTCAGAACCTTTCCAGCTGTGAAGCGACTTTTGTAATGGTAGGCTTTTGTATGAGATATTTTCTTTTTTTTTTCTGATTTAGCCTATTGTTGTATATGTGGGAAAAAACACAGCGCCACCTAGATGTGTTAAGCTGCAAATGACAGCCATGCAGTGCAGAATGACCTCACGTGGTGGTTGCAGAGATTATAACTGTAAACCCTACCCATAGGAGGAGCTTAAGCGCAGTAGTGAATTATGCAAAAAGAAGGGGTTTAGGGATGTTTGTTCTTTGGGACGGCGTCCCTAGGTTCACTACTGTTTTTTATTTAACACTGTGCCCTCGCACAAGGGACTTTTTTCTTGGCTGATGACCTTGGGTTACTGCCCCATGAGAAATTTAAGTTTGAACTTGGTCACTTAGTTGATTTGCTCCTTTGGAGTCTACAAATACAGTCCCCAATGGCCCTGTAAAATAATGAATACCCCATAAAGGGCTTACCTTGAGTCTCTCTTCAATGGGATCCTGATCTTCAAATCCATTTCTACCATCCTTAGGCTTGAAATGAAAAAAACTCAGTGCTACAGGAATAGTCAGTTGCAAAATAGAGAGTTACAAAGAAGCACAGTAAGTCAAAGCTCAACATTTATTTATAAACAGATTCACTCCTGGGAAGAACTTGTTACTGGGCAACTTTCATTTTGTTACATAAAGCAAATGCACAGTTCCACAGTTCAGATGATTTTCTCGGGAGTCATCACATAATCCTGCATTGAACTCTTCTCCCAAAAGGAGTTTGGCTGACACGTGGGCTGCATCCTTAGTGAACCCTACCTTTTATATGGGTAGCAATTTCCAGGCCTGTAAAGTAGGCAAACGTCCCTTGGTGAACTCCTTCTTTGATATGGGCGGCAATACCCGTGACACACAGGCAAACATGAATACTGGGCCTTTATCCACATTCGTTAGGTATCATCTTTCTCGTTTCTGGCTGGGAACTTTTGTGCACCCAAATTCTGCTGCCTCTGTAGTGGGACACAAACACCCTCTCTGTGGCATGATCTCTCACTCCTAACAGAACCTCCAAGTCATGGCAGAGGGAGACATAGGAATTTGCTCATAGGGAAAGCACTCACCCTGGATTCAGGCTTGGCCTGCAGAGCAACTTCAGCATGACTTCTTTTTTTTTTTCCATAATAAAATTGTTATTGTCTTGACAGAATAAACAATTACATTAATTCATCATCAAACAATCAAGACATTTTCCATTTTTCAGGGAAATACAACAATTATAATAAAAACATGGAAGATAAAATATAATTTGATACTATTGCTTTTTAACCCATATATAATTAATCAAAGTAAACTTGAATTAGAGAAGTAATATAAAATCACTCAAGTTATTAACATATGTACTTCATGACTTATTTTCATTTTAATTAACACACTATTTAGACATTAAAGAATTTCAGATTTGTACAAAAAAAGGGACCTCAGATGTCTAGGAAAGTATTCAATTTGTTTTTAAGAGTATAAGTGATTCTTTCATTGTTGTCAGTGAAACCCATCAAGTTTATCCATTCCATCATAGTAGGGGGATAGGGGTTTTCCAGTATTTTAAGATCAATCTTTTGGTGCAAACCAACACTACTGTAAGCCAACGTTTTTGGTGGAAAGTGGTCGTATAATCATCAGGAAAAATGCCAAGAATGAAAGTTAGTGGTGAGGGAACTAACGTAATCAGAAAAGCATTTTCACACAATTTTATAACTTCTTTCCAAAGTGGAGCTATTCTAGGACAGCACCAAAACATTTGGGTTAAATCAACTTTAGGGGCTTGACATTTCCAACATTTATCATTTTGACTTAGACCCATTTTTGCAAGTTTAAGGGGAGACAGATAAAAATAGTGCAGAATTTTAAATTGGATCAGCTTACCTTCAGAGTCTACAGTACCTTTATGAGCAATATCCCAGGCCTCATCCCAATCGGAATCGGATATAGATATATTGAGTTCAGATTCCCATTTCTGTTTGGCTGGATAGGTTAGAGATGATGATAGAAAAACGATTATTAGGTGTTTTGTAGATAAAGCTAGCTCCTTTCTTTAGGGGTGCTATTTTAGTTAATTGGTCCTGTTCCTTGCTATCAGGGATTGAATAATCATCTAAAAGTATACTATCCTTGAGTAACTTTCTTAGATGTAGATAAAATGGAAAATGGAAATTAGGCAAGCTATACAAGTCTTGTATTTCTTTGAATGACATCAGAATGGAGGACTTTTTAGAAAGAATATCACACTATCTGTTAATTCCTATCTGGGTCCATACTTTACTGGGTTTAAGGGTTCTTTTTTAGTAATTAATGAGTTAAACCACAGAGGCATTTGTTTTAATGGTAAACTGGATGGATTAATAGCATGACACATTTTTTGAGCACTCTAATAGAGTTATTTAAACAAGGATTATCTTTTATAGTAAAAGGGATAGGTACAAATAAAAAGTCAAAAATTCTATAAGGGTTTAATATAGAAGTTTCTACGTGTAGCCATAAAAAGGGGCTATGCAAATCAGTTACTGATTGATAATTCCAATGATTTGCTATTTGCTTAAAAATAAAAACCCACTGATACCATTCCCAATGTGGTAATGACAAGCCTCCTAGAGTATAGGGAGCACATCATTTTTTCATACTGAGTCTTGGGGGTTTATTATTTGAAAGAAATTCCCTCATATTCATATTTAGTTTCTTTAACAAATTTTTATCCAGAAGAAAGGGAATATTCTGAAATAAATAAAATAATTTGGGGGCAATAATCATTTTAATCAAATTTACTTTGGCCCATAAGGATACGTGTAAATTACCCCATCTACTTAGATCTGCTTCAATATCTTGAAATAAAGGTAGATAATAAAGTTTAATCAAAGCTCATAAATTGTTGGATATTTGAAGGCCCAAATATGTTATTTGATCTTTGACCCATCCATTATCTAATATTTCTGCTATGTTCTGTCTGATATAGGGAGAGGGGTTTGGACATGTTTTTTTGTGATTTGTCCCAATTAACCTATAATCCTGAACAATTTCCAAAGAATAGAAGTAACTTTTTGAGTACCTTATAGGACTGGATAGGTTTTGTCAGTGTTAGAAGCAAATCATCAGCAAAAGCATATGTTTTCTGGGTTTGGGAGTTGGCCATAATTCCAGAGATACTTGTATCCTTATCTATTGTTCTAATCAGGGGTTCTATGGCCAAAATAAATAAGAAAGGCGATAGAGGACAACCCTGTCTCGTGCCGCAAGCTAAAGAAATAGGGTCAGTTATGAGTCCATTAGTTATAATTCGAGCTGTAGAATTTTTATATAATAATGACACCCAAGTAGTAAAGTTTCCACCACACTTATAGTAATCAAGAGCTTTAAACATACACTGTACTCCCTGGACAAGGAATCAAAGGCTTTAAATAGAACAAGAGATAACACCATATATGGCTCCTTGGATTTGTTAGTGTACCAGATTGTATGCAGTAGTCTCCTAACACTATCTGCTGCAGATCTTCCCTGCATAAACCCCACCTGTTATTTTCCTATAATCAACTCCATGACTTTCTGAATATGAAGTGCCAGTATCTTAGCTAATATTTTGTAATCCGTATTCATTAGAGAAATGGGTTGATATCTAGCACAAGACAGGGGGTCTTTGTTTGTTTTTTTAAGAATTAAAGTAACCAGAGATTGTGTGAGGGTAGGTGGTAGATAATTATATTCCCAAGATTCTTGGTACATATTGAGTAGATGTGGGGATAACTTGAAATTTAACAGCTTATAAAATTCACTTAAGAGACCATATAAACCTGGGGTTTTATTGCTGGGCAGGGTATTGATTGACATAACTATCTCCTCTAATGAGATTTCTTTGTTTAGCTTTTCAGAATGTTTCTGATAACACAGAATTTTGGAATGAGTTAAAAATGAATCCATGTCTAGAGTATTTATTACCTTATGCTCATATAATTTCTTAGAAAATTCTAGAATTAACCTACTGATATATTTATTATTATTATAAGTTTTCCCCATATGGTCTTGAAGTCCTGGAATAATGTTCTGACTATTTAGCTTTTTAAGTTTATGAGCAAGTAATTTCCCAACCTCATCTCCCGATACCCAGTAATTTTGTTTAATCCTAAATAAAGCATACTCAGCTTGAGCAGAGAGAATGCAATTAATTTCATATTTGACCAGTTCTATCTTATGTATCAGTGGTAAATGACTGGAGTTTGTTTTTTCAAGTTCTCAGAAACTGCTGTTTTTCTTTTAAGATTTTAGCTTTCTCTTTTTTCCTCCCCGAAGAAAAACTTATTATTCTGCCTCTAATAAAAGCTTTATAAGCCTCCCATAGACAGGCCTTAGAGACCTCACCATTATCATTATTTTAATCTTCACTTTCAGTCGTTATCCATTCAATTAATTTTTCATCCTTAACAAGAGATGTATTAAGCCTCCATCTAAATTATTTTGGTTTACCTTCCCCTATGAACAGTGTTATGTCTATCAAAGCGTGATCTGAAATTGTGATAGAGTCTATCTTGGTATCGAGTGCCGAGTTTAAAAGTTCATTAGAAATAAATAAATGATCGATTCTACTGTAAGTAAGGTGTCGATTAGAAAGGAACGTAAAATCCTTAGCTTTGGGATTTACCATCCTCCATGCATCAAATAAAGAAAGATCTTGAATTAATTTATGAAAGGCCAGATGAGATTTAATATTGATCAGTGGGGTTTTAGAACCTCTTTTATCTAAAATAGGATCCATAACCTCATTAAAATCACCACCCATTATGATTTAGTACTCCGAATAATTCAACAAAGCTGCAGAAACCTTTTCAAAAAACATATTTTATCCTGAATTAGGGGCATAAATGTTGACCAACATAACTTTAACACCATCTAGTGTACCAAGAAGAAATTGAAACCTTCCTTCAGTGTCTGCAAACTAATTTTCTTTCAGAAAATTAATACATTTTCTAATCAGAATAGCAGCACCTCTTTTTTTTTGCAATTAAATGTGCTATACTCTGCAACTGCAACCCAAGATCTGCATAACTTAGCAGATTTTTTATCATCTAGATGGGTTTCTTGTATAAAAGCAATATCTGCTTTCTTCTTGTTAAGGTATGTTAGTATTTTTTTCCCCTTTTAATAGGGGTCCCTAGACCATTCACATTCCATGAAGTGATAATATAAAGAATCATTCTTAAACCAATAATAATAATAAATAATAAATTAAAACTTATTCCAAACTGGGGAAAAAAATAAAAAGAACTAGATTTCTATCTTAAATACAAACACCTCTAAAGTAATTATAATGCAAATATTTAGGAGTTCTGATATTAAACTAGATAATCAAGTCTGCTATTGGATAAAGTTAAATGACAGATAGAACAGTAGGTTGTTGGCTACTGTAAAGTCAGTTAATATCCACAGGACGATTGTCCAAGGTTCTACTGACACACGCCACAGAAAAGAGCACAAGACAGAGTCTTTTTCCTTCCACTTGTAGAATTCGAAGCCCTAAAGGAAATAATATAACCACTGGACCTAACATTTGGATTAACTGCAATTTAGGTAAATAACCCAGCAATTGAATGCCAGGAAAAAATAATAAAATATTCAAGATATCTAGAATACAAAAATATACACGAGTCATAGAGTAAAGTAACATAAATAGATAGACTGTTGTAAAGTGGGAAATAACAAGGAAGCTTGAAGTTTCAAAGAAGTAGTAGTTCAAATATAGAATGGTAGCACCCTTGCAATTAGCAATAAACACTGCTGGAAGAGAAAAAAAAGAGCTGTATTATCTGCACATAGCCATCCATTCTAAGGTAAATATTCTCACATTTGAGCATATACAGGACATTCTCAGATAATAATCTCTGATACTGAATTATTTATTTATTTCCAATGTATATGTGCCTTTCCAGTGGAAATCGGGCAATATGTCACAGATTATAACCAGGTGTCTGAGCTCTATTTTCAGGCATAAATCACAGTGATATTGGATAGGGTTCACCAGGAAAAGAAAAGGAAGGGGCGATATAGTTGTAGGGAACAGCATCAGCAGATAGGCATAAATAGGGAAATAAATGAAAAGAAAACACATGTCAGAGGAAGAAGTGAAAATTAGAGATAGCAAATAGAAATAGCTGGAGCAACAGTAATAGAGGAAGTACAAGTCTGAAAGGGTATACAATTTAAAGAGTGATAGTTTTTCCCTTGCCAGTCTCATTATTTCTTCTTTGATTGAGAACCTAAGCAAATGGGCAATTATTTGTCTGGGTCTCTGATTAGCAGGTTTTGGACCAATAGATCTGTGTGCTTGCTCAATTTCTAAAGGGCTATGCCATTGAAATTTTAGGATTTCAGGTAAAAAGGTTTTAAGAAACAAGATCGTATTATCCCCTTCTGCCCCTTCTGGTACTCCCAATATTCTTATGTTGTTCCGACGACCTCTATTCTCAAGGTCATCTACTTTTTGTGTCAAATGGTAGATTTGATCAGATTGCTTAATTGTAAATTGCTCTAGATATGAGACAGCTGATGTTAATTCCAATATTTTTCTATCATTTTTGCTGACAAGATTAAACATTTCCTTTTGTTGTTTAGCCAGTGAGATAGAGTTTTTAACTTCAATTTGGCCAGATCTTATTTCAGACAGTATTACTTTGATCTGCGAAATGTCATTTTTTGTAGCAAACTGACCAGCTCCATCTAAATAATCTCTGTTTTCAGTATCTCTAAGATTTATTTATAATTTTTTTTTTGACTTTCTATTTTTCCTCCTATCCCCTCAGCTCTGGTCTCCTCGGGAGCACCTAGGAGTCATCCCAATGCGGTCCGCTCCTACCTGGTCAGTCCTCCATCACCCATGTAGCCTCAGTTTACCCTCCAGGTGAGAATGAGGTGGGCCTCAAAACCCCGAATTCCTCTGGCAGCGTCGGTCAGGAGGGTGCCAGGAGGGCAGCCGCATACCGTGGGCAAGCTCTGGTGCTCCATCTCTGCTGGAGCTGAAGGGCATTTTCCCCTGTTCTGGGGAGTGGCTGTTGCCCAGATGTCAAGGTGTTGCCACCGATGTCCGCCACTCCCCACCCCTTCACTACACTCAGTGCTTGCTGTGTCTCCAGCTTCCGCCAGAGGTCAGCCAAGCGCTGAACAGGTACTCCCATCCCTCCCAGGAAAGGAGAGCTGTCCTCTGGATGCTCTATCCTCCTCCCTGCTGACTTCTCAGCAACCCGGCTCATTCTCTAACCCGGTCACCGTGTTGTGAGGTGTGTGGCGTCCAGCCTCAACCCTCAGCGCCACCAGGCCGGCTTGTCTCTAAGATTTAAATGGCCTGGTGAGAGTGGGGAGTGGGTCCTCCCTGTAGACATTATTACTGTATAATTTTACCTGTATAGCGATACTGACAGGAAATGAATACTTCTTTAAATAGAAAAACTTTTTGAAGTTGGTATTCAGGTGCCGTATATTAGATTTACTGATCAGAAGTCCGTAACTTTATTTAACAAAGCAAATGGGCTAAAATAAATAAAAATAGATGGAAGGAAATATGGAGCTCACACTCTTGCGACTTTCTCCATCAAGTGCCAGCGTGCGACCCTTCAGCATGACTTCTCATCTTCTTCTTTACATGGACCCCAGACTGAAACCTTCTGGGTCAAGCACACCATCTGTGTAACCAAGTTGCCATTGTACTCTGGTTCAGCACTGCACTATCTTAGAATTGGGAACACGATACTCTCCAGTATGGGAGAACTTAGACAGAACCCCCCCATGTGGAGCAGGACTGGATTTTATTTATTTTTTCTCCACAACAGTTTTTATCTCTCTCTGGTGGCAGACTGGGCAGCTACTTAGCCTTATCCCCATGTTTTGTGACTGTTCTGTGCCTATCTCCAATCAGGAGTTAGGTTCCTCTGTCAGTCTCCCTATGTGAAGAGGCCCAGCAGGGAAGGGCTGTCCTCCCTCTCCTCAGAGCATAGACATCCAGAGTTCACTCCAAGCTATAGCAGCAAGGTGGGTCACAGAGACACTGGCAAGGCTTCACAAAGCCAGGTCCCCAATGTTTTCATTTTTCTGGTCCCTCCCCATGCTACATCATCAGAAATGTGCATGTCCTATGCTGCCACAGCCCCTCTGCTTTGAGTCACTTGAGCCTGCACTACTACTGGGCCTTCACCCCATGGCAGTCATGGGCTGAGATGGCTGGCTGCCCCTCCCCAGTATGAGAAAGCATTCTCTGGGATGCTCGATCTTCTTTCACCCTGCTGACTCCTGGCAACCATGCTTGTTCCCAAATGCGGGTCACCAGCAGTGCAGAAGATAAGGCGCTCAATGCCTTAGTCCTCTACATCACCAGGCTGGCTGCGCTTATGTAGTTTTATTTATTTATTTGGAAATGGGTCCCCAGGAGGGGCCCACTGTTCCAAAACTCATTACCAAGTACAACCAGTGAAGAAGGGTTAGAGAAGAAAAGCACAGGTAGGCAATAACATAAATTGTTTGCAACTAAAAAAGTACACCTGTGAAGAAAGGGGGCACAAACTGGAGATTGCAAATGTTAAAGTAGCTCAAAGTGGGAAAAAGTTTGTTGTAATTAGAGCAGTCTCCAATGACAGCAGCCAATGACACTGATCACACACCGCATTCCCTTTGAGATGCACTTCTTTTTTTTAAATGTCTTTTCATCCACTGGGCCTCTGATCTGGCCCTATTCACCTCCTTTCCTCCAGCACAGTCAGTTCATTGTCTCTGGGACTTAACCTTGTCACAAACCCACTCAGCAGGTCAGCCCTCTACTCCCAAAGTGCCAACCTCTGAACGCAGTCTTGTGAACAGTTTAACAGAACAAGGTAACCCTCTTGTCTGTTTTGTGAGTTCAGATCAACCTTTGGTCTCCAGTCTTGGAGGGATTCAAACTGTGAAATTCTTGTTAGCTTATCCAATGTACAGGCTCAGATAATTCTGTCTTTTGGGGGCCAGATATCTTTGCCTATGGGCACCTAACCAGGTGTACAGAAATGAACCCTTAGAAACTTTAATAAAGACCTCAGATTTAAAATGCTTCTCTTTCCAGTTTGGTATCACCATTCAAGCTTATGCCTAGTGTCAGCTATAACCATATATACTGTTCTTACAAATGAAAGAAAATCAAAGACAGACCAAGTATGCTTTAAAAAGAGTTTTACTAAAATAGATAAAAATATGTAACACATAAAATACAGAACTATTATATCACAAGACATACAAATCTCTTAAACAAAACAGGTTTTAACAGTGTAATTTCTACAGCAGTACTTAGTCTCTAAATACCTGCCTAAAGTGCTCACATATGTTTCCTTGTCAGAGTCTAGATAAAAGTGTATCTGAAGGAAAACAGAATAATAATTAAAAGGCTGGTTTTCCCCACTTATTTTGCATGAGGTCACCTAGCTCCTCCCTGTCAGAATATATAAAAAATATATATCTATAAAAAAAACAGGATGTCTTTTTCAAGTATTAAATTCTGCAATCCTCAGCATGACTCATGTCCTTCAAATGACATTTCTTTGATCTCATGATAAGCTTCCCCCTTCCAGGACATGAAAGCATCTTTATGATTTTGCACTAGTTTGCTAAACCTGGTTTCCTCTCCTAATGTCATAAAAGGGATATTGATTTCCCTTTTAACTTAGAAAAGTCTGTAATGAGCTTCTGGCCTGCCATGTAACATCTTGTCTCTAAAACCTGTGTGTGTGTGCTCTCACATGCTGTTTCAGCATTTTCTCATGGCTTTCATCTTTCAGCTGAAACCTGGGGGGTGAGGTCATTTCAAGAGCACCAGATTTTCAGCATCTCTCATGACAGACGGTCCATAACCCATTTCGATATTACAAAAAAATGATACTACAGCACTCAGAACTGGCTGTCCACATCACAATCCTGACCAACCCAGTGTAGTGCCCCACAGATTACCCCCCCAAGTGGCTGAGCCTCCCAGGCCCCCCACTTAGTCTGGGAAATGTTTAGCTTGGATGTGTGTTGGGGGGCCCGGTGAGTGAGTGCAGAGCCTGTGAGAAGAGGCAGGCTTTGTCCTGCTGACCAGGGTTTTTCTGTTTTTCTTGGATTCTTAACTCTTCGACACTCTGTGGGGGAGGTGGCATGATGGACACATGGACATGCTGATGTCTTCTGCAGGGAGTATCCCCCACCCAGAACTGCTACTCCTGCCTGCACCACAACATATGGTCACCTACAGTAGGTGGCAGTGTCCTGGTGGAGCAAGCTACCTGCCCTCCCCAGAGGAGGAGGACAGCATCTGTTGGGACACTCAATCCTCCTCCTCCCTCTCTCTGCCGCTGATCCCCAAACAGCCCTGGCTCATTCCAGAACCTGGGTCACCAGAATGATGGCAGGTAAGGCATAAGTGTCTCAGCCCTCTGCGCCACTGGGCTGGCTTATAGCAGCTCTTCTGAGGGGCTGTGATTCAGTCGCACTAACATCCCTATTTTTACATCATAAATAAAGGCACACACATTCAGTAAACTAGAAAAGGGTGTGCTTATTCTGTGATGGAATAACCACTGTTATCTTCCAACTATGAATGTTGTGTAAGGAATGAGGGTATGTAAGGAAGAAGGTATGACAGAGTAGGGATTATTCTATAGTAGTATGGTGAAGGGTGATTTACAGCCTGAATCACAGGTGAGGGCTGTGAATCACCCCAAGGCTTGTTAAGAGATATAATCCCTACTCTGGAATGACTATTTTGCTTACAGAAGTGAAACATACTCTTTGGAGTGGGCTGACTTTTCCTGCAGGTGCTTCTTAACAGAATGAAAACTATGACCACTTCCTTTATCTTAATCTTGGAATGGAGAGAGCTGCATTTGCTGGGAGCACCTGTATAGTTTGGCTTTTTTTAAGTAGTATTTGAGTAGCTTTATGCCATATTTGTGTTTTTTTTTATTCACAGGCATTGTTTTAGTGGAAGGTATAGATAAAGTTTTGTTGAAAGCCATTTTCACGATTTGGGTATATAAGGATATTTAGCTGCCCTTTTACAGTAAAGGAGGGTGGGTAGTTCTGTTTAATTTATTTTTGGTTCTTTGGTATCTGTTTGCAGTTTTTAGGGCTGCAGTGGGTGGAGCCCTGCAGACCTCTTGCTGTCAGAAAAGGGCTCAGCACATTCCTTCCGAATGGACAACATATTGGAGTTACACCAGTCTTCTCCACGGGATGTGAATAACTCTGCTGTCTGTATTCATTGCAGCAGTCCCACAG
Source organism: Neoceratodus forsteri (assembly GCA_016271365.2). Classification (NCBI taxonomy): domain Eukaryota; kingdom Metazoa; phylum Chordata; order Ceratodontiformes; family Ceratodontidae; genus Neoceratodus; species Neoceratodus forsteri. The sequence goes on from CM028131.1 coordinate 1,655,706,629, forward strand.
TGCTATTTTTCTGTATGTGGGATGGACAAGGACTCTATGTTTTGTATCTGTGGGAGGGACAAGAAATAAAAAAAATCTGTTCCCTTCCTCTCTGTTTCTTTCCTTCTCTCTCTGTCTCTGTCTTTGTCTGGCTCCCATAAACCATGTTACCCACATTACACTTCCACCTAAAGTGTGATACTTTATTAAGTAATACAGGTTAAAAACAGAGTTTCATTTAAGAAGCTGATCTGCATGGAAACATAATCCGGCTCATGTATTTAAAAATGTTGCCGTCACAGTGCCCAGTTTAGCAAGCACGATCAAATGATTGTTACAAGGAATCTTAAAATTATTCTTGAAAAGGACTGCTTCCCACAGTATTATCATTCTATAGTTCAAATATTATATACACAGATATATTGAAATGACTTTAATCAAGAAGGTGGCAAAACATTGCTCATCGTTGCCTAGCAACCACCATGAAACTATGGCAGCAGAAAGCCAAACTTAACAGTCTCACACTATTGGAAAGTTACTCATAAGTGTACAGCTTTTTTTAGTTAAATGGAAAGTTTCATTACATTTGTAAAGTTGCCTGTGAAGATACTACGGCTTGTACACCTAGTCAACCATGCCCGATTTTGTCAACTGTAATCTCAAGATAGTCAGAATCATTCTTTAATATTCTGTGTAAAAATTGCACCTTCTCACAATATTTTATTAATTGCAAGTTTAATACTCTATTTAAAACTTCACAAAATAGCTTTCTAAGTGAGACTGGAGATACTTAGCTTAGCACAGGTGCTTGGTAACTGTCATTTGACTTTGACAACAAGAAAATACCCGGCTGGGCATTTGCACTCTTATGAAAAATTGTGAAGGAATATGCAAGATTTTGGCAAAAAATACTGATATAGTTAAACATGATTGTAGGCTGGCAGCTAATGTTAGAAAAAACAGCAGTATCCAGGAACGTAGGTCCCAACTCTGCTGACTAAAGCGCTTCACAGATGGTATGAAGGGGTTATGGGAAACTGCTGCCTCAAATATAAAAAGAGGACTTCCTTAAAACTCACCCCAGGACTGTAGGTATGTCTGCTATAATTACTAACACAGATTCTTGTGAGCAGACAATAACATAAAATTCGCCAGCTGATGCTTGGCATTTTTAAATCGCAAAACAAACATGCTAATGAGCATATGAGTTGTATGAGAATTGCACAGACAAAGTTCCATGTTACGTTTTGAGGACACACTACAAACTGCTTATTAATGTGAACACTCTAGTATAGGCATAAGTAAGCGGTATTATGTCACTCCTTAAACTTGATCTCAAACTGTGTGATAATTGTGTTGACTGATATTTGCCCTCTAACAGTTAGGGTATGGGGTATGAAGATGAAAATTGGTATGCCAGATGGATTTCCGACTGTATGATGTCAGCTTAATATTCATGAACTGATTTGCATACCCTTTCTAAATTTTGCATGGTGAATATCAGTTATGAATATGCATTTGAATATATGAATATGAATATGGTAGAATATGCATTTTCAGACTAGCAAGTCCCTCTAGTACCCTCTCTATTGAGAAAGAACTGGTATCCATTTCCCTCCTTATAAAGCGTACACTGCTTTTTTTGTGTCCCATCACCTTCGTCCTCCACCTTGAACACTGAAAAATATTTGTTTTCTATATCTGCTTTTTCCTTACCTCCCTTGGCATGTTCCCGCCATCTCCTAATCCTACAATTCCTCCCCTTTTCCTCCTCTTTTCACTTATATACCTAAAAAATGTTTTGTCCTCTTTCGTTACTTCTTGGGCTATTCTCTCTTCATTTTTTTTTACCTTTGCTCTCCTTACTGCTTTCCCTGATTCTTTTTGTTTCTGCAGATACACTCCCATATCCTCCTCCTCCTCCTCCTTCTGTGTCTCCTTATATCTTCTGAAAGCCACTCTCTGAGCCTTCACTTTTCTAGCCACCTTCCTATAGAACCACAATGGTCTGTTTTTCCTCTTACTTTTATTCACTTGCCTGACACAGAGATTTGTAGCCTTCAGTATGGCCCTCTTTAATTTCTTCCACTGTTCCTACACCTCACCTAGGTTATTCCCCCTACCAATTGACACTTTAGGCATTCATCCATTTTGACAAAATCTACCCTCCTAAAATCCAGGGGACTGATTTTCAAAACCCCCATAGATTGGTGCAAGTTGTGCAAACCCCACTTGCATCAAACTCCAGGTGCACCATGGACTCTGTATCATATTTTGGTGCAACAGGAGTCCTGGTGCCAAAGTCCCCAGAGTTGCTGCGAGCTGTGCCTTGTGCCAAACTGATGGCACACCAGAGGGGAATGATGGAGGCTGCCGTCATCCCCTACCCATTGCAAAGCCAGCCCACTATGTAAGTTTTTGTACATTCTGTATACTCAAGAAACACATGGCATAATCCACAGAAACAGCGTATTAGTTGTAATACAACTTGGCATGTGGGTAGATAAGTAATTGATAATTTTGTTTAAAAAAAGATATTTACCATAAATACCAGGGCACTGCCCACAGGTCCACACTGCACAGTGGTGAGGGTCCTGACCACCAGGCTATGTGGTGAGCCCAGAAGCAGCCCGCCACCTTCCCTGTGACTCTCACTCTTCACCCAGGGCATGCCCTCACCACCACCAGTGGCCTCTGGCAGATGTGAGCACACAGAACTGCCACACACTCTGGGTCCCAGCCACCCCTTCACCTCTGGGGCCAGCCAGTACTGGGGCAGCAGCACCTGATGGCCACCACAGACAGCAGTAGGAGTGAAAACATCTGTGTGTTGTGCCCAAACACGTCCCACCCATCATGCAGCAGGTGGCAGGATCCATGCCTATGTGTCACCCTGAAGTTCTGGAACTGACAGGTGTACCTCTCTTGGTGCAAGGGGAATTAGACCAGCTCATGCTGGCATAACCACAGCCGAGACTTGCAGACACAGCAATGCTTTTAAAATCCCAATTTAGGGGATGCAGCAACCCTGCTGCGGTGCAAGTCCTCTTCCAACATGGCACACCACCACTTTGGGCACTAGAGTGGTGCGGAGCTGGTTTGGCACGAGGGCTCCTGTTTTCAACACAGCCTACATTTGAAAATTGGGATTGCCACACCCTTTGATGCAAGGTGACACTACTCCACCAGGGCAAGTGCAGTTTTATTCCCCCAAGCCTGCAGAATGCCCCCTCCATCTTTTTGAACATTGCAGAATATGTGTGACAGCATTTACATGCTGGACATTCCCACTGTCTGTTGGCTTTTTTGAGCTCACAGTGAGTAGATATCCACATAGGGAATGACACGGAGAGGGGCCATCCCTGAACGCAATGGTAGCTAGTGCAGCACCACAAGGCTGGAGGCATGGTTCTAGCATGGCTCCATCTGTGCCTACAAGTGTGTGTGTGTGTGTGTGTGTGTGTGTGTGTGTGTGTGTGTGTGTGTGTGTGTATGTGTGTGTGTGTGTGTGTATATATATATATATATATATATATATATATACATACACACACACACACACACACACACACACATATATATGTATATATATGATAAAGAAATAAAATCACACATGCCCCCATAATGCAAAGCACCATGGGCTGCATATGCAAATCACCACAGATATTACGTTGGTTCAACTTTAAGCAGAAATGCATGGTGCCAAAAGGCCTCTCACACAGTTTGCTAAGGGTGCCAACAGAAGACACAGACATGAGTTTCATCCTACCAGGACTCATTAGTGTGCCTCATCTGTTTGACACCCCAGTGGAATGAACCAGTTACCCTAAGTTTCTGCTTAAAGTTGAACCAGCATAATATTCTAGGGTGATCTGCATATGCAGCCCATGGTGCTTTGCATTATGGGGGCATGTGTGATTTTGTATTTCTTTGAAACTTGGCTTCCCGGCCAATACCATTGCCTTAGTGCTTACGCACTGAGGTTCTTTGTCTCTATATATATATATATATATATATATATATATGCCATACAAACATAAAGAATAGGGCCCTGAATCATTGCTTACAGGTGAATGTGTCAGGGAAGTGTTGTACAAAGAAAGAGTAAGAATAAATCTGATACTGTAAATAGGTGTAGGTGTCAGCTGCTTTAGCACTCTGTTGTGGTCGGCAACATATTTGAAGCACTTAAAGTTTAGTATTTTTTTAAAACTGACTTAGGTTTCTGCTGATGACATATGCCACATACTGTAGGAATAACCTGTAACAGCAACATGTATGCTACATTCTGGTAACATATATTGTATTGAATGTAAAAATGTAATTAACCCTGTATGTCTCTGTTTTGTGTCTATAAATCTGAGTTGCACTGAACTAAGAGTTTATGTTTTCTGAGCACCTATATCACGTATGCATACCCTTATGTATCTGCACGGGCATACGGACGTAACGTCACGGTGTGTATTGGTCGAGATCATTATGTTGCGGCCAAATTGGAGAATGGACATGTTGACACTGGTGTAGCGGTTGTGGACAAAATGTAAGTAACTTGACCAAATCACCAGTGATGGCAAAACTGACTTTCAGTGTGACGTTTTGTACTATGTGGCTACAGGTGACTGAACTTCCCATAGCAGGAGAGAAACCAGGTAGGACTTTACCAGCACTGAACTGACCCAACTAAAATACCAGATACATGTCTGGCAAAAATGCCAGAGGTCCCAGAAGTTTTGTTTGCTGTGCAGTCAGAGAGAAAATTCCTGCTTCACTGCTATGCACTGCCAAGGATCCCAGTGGCCTTGTTTGCTGCTCAGGCAGAATGCCAAATCCTACTGTCAATCAATCAATCAATCAAATCTTTATTTATTCAGGTGAACACCATTGAGCAAGCTCATTTACAAGATGGACCTGATACATAGGAATACAAATTATAACAACACAGGTCAAACAATGAACAATATGTACAGGACAAATATATAGGAACACAGTAGTGCAGTGCAAGGAATAAAAGAGCCATAGTGATAGAGCATATACTGGATGGTTGGGCTTAAAAGAAAAAAAAATCACCTTGGTTACAGGGCAGTTAAGGTCTTTCTATGCGCAGGGGGGCGATAAATAAAATTTAGGTGTTTCAGAAGGTCGATCCTGTTTACTGCTGGGCCAGACGGGCAGGAGATTCGGGTAGGATAAGGTGGGACGGGGCATCAGGGTGGGGATACTACATAGGGAGGACGAGAGGTGGTGGGGTAGCTTACAGCAGAAGAACTCCAGAATATAAACGATATAAAATCAGTCACTCTAGCGAGCGGGGCGAGAAAGGGCTGCGCAGGCGCGGAGACGCGCATTGTCGTGCATGTCTACCGTGTCCACTGTGGACAATAGGACAAGGGCACATCTGTATAACTGACATTATCCATTGTGCTAAACTGAGAATTTACATCTAGGGTTACTGGTTGTGAGTATCATAAATCATGAAACAAGCCAAAAATTGCTGTTCTTCATGTAAAATGTATGCTATTGGGAAACAAACCCCCAATTATATTTGTGATAAATGTCAGTTGGTTACCACACTGCAAGACGATATTAAACGCCTTACCACTAGATCTACTAATAGTACTGAGATAGAAGCACTGGAAGATTATATAGATCAAATGTCAATGTTGCTAAATGTTGAATCATCAACAACCTGTACCAATAAATCCATTACTGGACATGAAACAGACTCTATACTACATTATGCCCCTCCTTGTATAGAGAACTGTTTAACAAGTTCTACACCTGCTAATATAAACCCTGAGTTTAAATCTCAGGCATTACTGCCCCCTGAAAGTGATAAATGGGTGACTATTCCAAAAAATAAAACTGGGAAACAAAGTAGATGTAAGCCTATTGTTGCCCCTACATTACCGATGTATAATCCCTTCCATCCTTTTGTCCTTTGTAAATGATGACGAGTACATAACTCTCAAATCCTGAACGAGTGTCCTACTACATTGGGAACAGGTACAGAAGATATAACAAGCACCAACTTCACCCGCCCCTACTATCCTTAAAAGTGATGAACAGTCAGTTTTGCACACACCTACTATCCCAATTGATCATCAAGAGATATGTTCCCCCTCCAAACTTAAAAATAAACACATTTTTGCATTGGGTGATTCTATTATCAAATTTACTGATAGAGCTATCTGTAACCCAGATAAAAACAATAGAACTTGTTCTAGCTATAGAGGGGCTAGAGTATCTGACATAACACCAATGGTAAAATCCATTCTATCCCAAGCAGGAAATAATCCTCTTGTGGTCATTCATCTTGGGACAAATGATATCAATAAAACATCAATTGAACAATTGAAACAAGACTACATTGCCCTTCATAACATTCTTGAAGAAAGAGGGTGATATATGTTTTCTGAGATTTTACCAGTACCTAGGGCATCCCCCATACTTTAAGTAAAATCAAAGTAATCAATGAATGGTTACGAAAATGGTGTCTCAGACAGGATCTTCCATGTTTAACACATTGGGAAGAATTCAATGGTTATCCATCCCTCTTCTGCTGGGATGGTTTGCATCTCAGCAGAAGAGGGAATACACTGCTTGGACGTAAGATCAGCACCTTTATCCAAAATTATTTAAACTAACACCTATGGGGGAGATTGGATCTAAACCTAAATCTCTTAATACATCTAGCTCCATTTATAAGAAACAACAACTCAATATTTTGTCTCTTAACGCTCGTTCACTAAATATTTCCAAACTGGCTGAACTTGAAGTTAAAATTCAACTCCATAATCTCAGTGTAATATCTATATCTGAAACATGGGGGGAATCCAGATAGATTATGGTCTGTAGAAATTCCAGGATTTAAACTCTATACTAAAAATAGATTAGGTAACAGGAAAGGAGGTGGGGTATGTCTCTACATAAAGAATGATATTCCATCATTTGAGATAGCCTCTAATGCCCAAAATGAAAGTATATGGGTTACTCTTCAACCACATGGTTAACCAAAGATGGCAGTAGGTACTTGCTATAGACCTCCAACTTCTGATATAGATTATACTTTATCCCTAACAAAAGAAATATCCTCTCTGGCAACAAATGGTACAGTCCTCATTTTAGGGGGATTTTAATCTACCATGAATTGATTGGGAAACCCTGACTGGTAGCTCTCAACATGACAAACATTTTTTATCAACAGTTATAGATCTGGGTCTGGTTCAATTAGTTATGGAACCAACTCGAGGGAATAACATCTTAGACTTACTCATCACTAATGATGAAAATAAAATAAATAATCTCACTGTTACAGACCCTCTGGGCAGTAGCGATCATATGGCTGTACAGTTCTCTATAACTTATGATTCTTACACTCTAAACAATAAACTTATGATCAAACAATATGATAAGGCAAAATTTTCTAAAATTAATGAAAATCTTAGCAACACTGACTGGGTAAAAACGCTTTCATCATTAAACACTGAGGAAGCATGGACATACCTCAAAACAAAAATTTATGATCTTGAACATCAGTATGTTCCAATAAAAAATAAATATAATAAAAAGGGAAAGATACCCTTGTGGTTTAATAACACCATTAAAAAAAAAAAAATTAAACTTAAACAATCACTTTTTAAAATCTTAAAAAACTGTGCTATTAACGCTAGAGAGGAAGCATTACACAAATACAGAAAATCAGTTAAGGATTTAAAAAATTCTATAATTACAGCAAAACGAAATCTCGAATTTAGAATAGTACATACAAAGGACTCTCATAAATCATTGTATTCTTACCTTAATGAAAAAAAAAGGAATAACAGATCAGTAGGCCCAATAGTTATTAAAGATTCAACAATTGTTTCTGAATTTGAAATGGCAATAGTATTTAATGATTATTTTTGTTCTGTCTTTTCCCAACCGGATAATTGTACTCAACCTTCAAAGTTTACTACTTGTCCACATGATTACAGTATTTCCCCGCATAATGTAATGACTGTACTTAAAACAATAAACAAAACTACCAGTCCTGGTCCTAACAATATTAATGCCAAATCTTTGTTAGGTACACTTGATACTATCACCGTACCACTTACTATAATATTTAACAAATCTCTACAAGAAACAAAAATCCCAACAGACTGGCTTTCAGCTATTGTCACCCCTATCTTCAAACAAGGGATGCGTTCAAAGATTGAAAATTATAGACCTATAAGTCTTACATCCATCCCTTGCAAGGTGATGGAGAAAATTATTAAAACTATCATTGAACATGAAATGGTCTCTTTAAATATTATAGATACAACTCAGCATGGATTTAAACAGGATCACTTCTGTACTACTAATTTACTCACTTTTTATGAATATGTAAGCAAGCATATGGACAATAATATTCCTATGGATGTTATTCTACTGGATTTCAGTAAGGCATTTGATAAGGTATCTCATGCTATTCTGGTAAACAAACTCTCTCACTTGGGTTTTTCTCCAGCAATTGTTAGTTGGGTTCACAGCTGGCTGACTGGTAGGACTCAGAGAGTCAGAGTGGGGGGGTGTTGTCTGACAGTGGAGAAGTGACCAGTGGTGTCCTACAGGGCTCTGTCCTGGGACCCACACTGTTTAATTTATTCATTAGCGATATGAATATAAAATCTACAAACATTGTTACTAAATTCGCCGATGACACAAAACTAGGAGGAAGGGTGGATAACCAAATAAACCAAGAAATACTCAAGCAAGATTTAACCACCATTGAGCATTGGGCAATAACAAATAAAATGTACTTTAACGAAAATAAATGCTCGGTATTACATATGGGAAATAATAATCCTAGACAGATGTATACGCTAATAATATAAATATTAAGTCAGTTATCAGTGAAAAGACTTGGGAATTCTGGTAAATTGCAAACTGTCATCTAAAGATCACTGTAACAAAGTTGCTAATATCGCAAATTCCTTGATTAGAAGAATAAATCATACTTTTATTTCTAAAACTGAGCAGTGCATAATTTCTTTATATAGATCTCATATTCGGCCATATATGGATTATGGGTCACCATTTTGGAGCCCTTATTTAATTACTGAGATTAATAGGATTGAACAAATACAACACAGAGCAACAAAAATGGTTCCTTATTTATCTCACCTACCTTATGAAATGAGACAAAAAAAATTGGGCCTTTATTCACTTGAACAAAGAAGGGCAAGAGGTGACCTTCTTCAATTATTTAGGATTATGCAGTCCCCAGCCTTAATGGACTTGTGTGGCTTCTCTTACGCAGAAAGGAAGATAGTACCAAGACTACATAATAAACAGCTAAATATTGTAAGGGCAAGAACAAATAAAAGACAATATTTTTTCTCTATTAGGGCATCTAAACTGTGGAATAAATTACCACAACATTTAGTGGATTGCCCAAATATCACCATCTTTAAAAATCAATTGGACAACTGGTTTTTGGATTAAAACTATCTTGGGAAACAATATCCCACAATGTGGGGGACAATCCCAATGGGCCTTGGCCTTCTTTTGTCTCTAATACCAAGTAACCAAGAAGGCATAACATTGCAGGTGGGCATAACACTCCGGTTAGCCAACGTGCAGATTTTGGAGGCAGTGAAAGTAGTTACAGGTTTCTTTAACTAGAAGGTCGTATAAGGTCTTAAAGGAAGAAATGCTGATCGGGGACCTAAGCTTCATTGTTTTTTGTAAGGTATTCCACAAGGATAGCAGTGCAAAGCTTGTAGGCATTCTCCCGATATGTGATTTCAGCATGGGAACCTTCAAGTAAATGAGGGATGAGCGTCGCAGTGCATAGGCTCCAGGTTTGCAAAGCGGGAGACAATCGGAGATGTATGGGGGAAGTTTCTTGATGATGGCTTTGTATGTCCACAGTAAAGCATTTCTATTTCTCCTGAAGTGGAGGGAAGGCCACCCCATGGCTGTATGAAGAGTACAATGATGGGTGGCATGAGGTAGACCAGTAATGAATCTCAAGTCCCTGTGATACAATGTGTCCAGTTTAGCAAGGTACGATGCAGGGCAGTGGTTATAAAGAAAGTTGACATGCTCAACCAAAGAGGAATATGGTTTGAACCAGCCATCGTTTGGCATTGCTGGTGAGATAGTTGTTAATTCTGAAGAAGAGACCGAACCTCTGTCTTAATTTCTTTAGGAGGTCTTCGATGTGGTCCAGAAAAGAGAGTTTGCAATCCAGTCATACTCCTAAGTACTTGAACTTGCTAACAAATTCTAGGTTTTCACCCAGAATTGTGGTAATCTGTGGGACGGTGCCGGCAATGGCTTGGTTTGCATCCAGTAGAAAGGGAGAAAACAACATAGCCTTAGTTTTCTTAGCATTTAATAACAGTTTTTTCTTGAGGTGTTGGCTCTGAAGAATGTTGAATTCTGATTTTAAGTCTTTGCAGGCTGCTTTGGACGAGGAGCGACTAAGGTAGAGGACTGTGTTGTCTGTGAAGAGATGAATACTGGTCTTAGTTATGTTACTATCAATGTTATTCACATAGATTGCAAACAGTAGGGGACCCAGGATCGAATCCTGAGGGACCCCTCTTTGCATAGGTTTCAGGTGGGATAGTTCACCATCCGACTTAACTTGCTGCCATCGGTCAGAGAGGTAATCAGCAAACCAGTGAAGGGACAGGGAGTCCAAACCTATGGTCTTAATGGAGGAAAGGAGCAGGTTGTGGTAGACGGTGTCAAAGGCCTTGCCCACATCTAAAAACACAGCGCAGACAAATTTCTTGTTTTCCAAGTCTCTGTGCCAATCGTTGGTAACTTTAGCTAGGGCTGTAATAGTGCTGTGTTGTGGTCTAAAACCAGATTTCATAGGGTTTAGGAGATTCATAGATTCTACATATGATTTCAGTTGCTTGTTTACAATTTTATCCAGTAGTTTGGACAGCATAGGAAGTAATGAAATTGGTCTGTAATTGCTTAGATCACAAGGGTTCCCAGATTTGAACAGAGGGATAACATGCGCTGTTTTCCATAGGATTGGGAGGGTACCATAGGATAGAGAAAGACTGAGTAGGTGGGTAATATGTGCAGACAGGACATAGAAGGTGACTTTTAGAAAGTACGGATCCACAGAGTCGGCACCTGCACTGTTCTTGTCCAACTTTAGAAGGAGTTCTTCAACCTCCTTCACGGAGGTATGTTGGAGAGAAACGACTGTGTTGGTTGGAGGAGGTTCCAAACTTAGGGCATCCAATTGCAAGTGTAGGGAACTTACAGGTGAGTTATCAAATGCAAGGCCTGCAGTGGCAAAGTGGTTATTAAATGCATCCAGAATTTCCATTTTGTCGCAGATGGAGACACTACCAGCAATGATCTTAGCTGGCAGAGCATTAACCGGGGTGTGACCAGACATATCCTTAATGGATTTCCAAAATTTGGAGGAGCTCCTGGAGGCAGAGTCCAGTTCCATGCGGTAGCAGGAAGCCTTAGCATCTCTTATCAACTTGGTGCACTTATTCCTAACTTTCCTAAAGATGTACCAGTCCGTTGGGTCTTTTGTGGTGCGTGCTTTTTTCCAAAGCTTGTCCCTATTCAGTAGATTTGAGTTCAGATGTGAACCAGCAACAGGTTCTTCCCTTTACCCTAGTTTTCACAAGCGGGGCATACTTATTTAAGGCCACAGACATAATTTCGGAGAAAATCTCATAAGCCTGCTGTACCGAGTTGGCTATGTAAAAATCCTGCCAGTGCACTGAGGATTTAAGCTCATAAAGGTAGGCAGGCAGGTCAAAGTGGCGCCTGTCCCTCTTAATAGTGAACCCTGACATGGAAGGTGGGTTCTGAACCGATCTTATGCTAGCAATAATACAATGATCACTAATGTCCATGAAAAAACTCCTGCATGGGATAATAGGTGCGTTTTTTTTTACTAGAATGACATAGAGCAGCGTACTATTGACAGGTGACTTTTTGTTAGGGCCCGTAGGTTCTCCAGTAAGTTGAGTTAGGCCAAGGGCATCGCAAAACTCCTTGAGGGTTGCACCGGCATGGGATAGCCAGTCAAAGTTCAGGTCCCCAAGGATAATTGCTTCAGGAGGACCACGCTCTATGACGTTGGTTATGTAGGTAAGGATTTGGGAACCAGCAGAGGGAGGTCTGTAGCAACCTATAACACATATCGCAGAAGACGGGGATATCTCCAACTTTAAGACCAAGCATTCGAATTGGTTAGCAATGGAGGACGATTCTAGGCATGTAACCGTGTATTTGTTCTTGACATATATGGCCACACCTCCCCCCCAGTTGGCCTGTCAGCTCTGAATAAGGAGTATTCGGGGATGTTAATTTCTCTATCGGGCATAGAAGGTCTGAGCCAAGATTCAGAGATCACTAATACATCTGGTTTGGTGTGACATACCCAGGTCTGAATGAATGTGAACTTTTTTAACAAGCTGCATACGTTCATGTGGATGAATTGCATACCTTTCAGATTACCTGAGTCCAAAGGAGAGGTAAGGGCTTTAGCTGGGCCAGGATTAAGCTTGACATCTCCAGAGCACAGTAAAGGAGAAAGAGAAGCTTCCTTAGGGTTGCAAGGGACATTTCAAAGGTTCTAGTTCATGGGAGTCTGCTGTGTATGTCGGGCCGAGTAGATAGGAACCCATAGTTAGGCCTGGAACGTCCTAGAGCAGCAGACACCAATACCCAAACTGGGAGATAAACAGGGAAGTGGTTGCATGGTGGAATGGTGAGTATAGTCTGTGGTGTCAGTTCTGCAGCAGTCCCACCTCTGTGCAAAGTTCTAATAAGAGGCTGCAAGTAGGGAAGCCTGAGGGCACAAAGATAATTATATGAGATGAAACGATGTACACAGCAGCCCACTGGAGGAATATAGCCTCCCCTGCTAGCCGAGTGGGTGAGCTTGGGCACTATATAGGGCATTAGTAGGAGAAGAAGCAGAACGCGGAGCCAGAGGGGCACCCACATGGTTGAGCCTTGGGGATGGCAGATGAAGTGGAGGTATCTGGTTCTTACCTTATAAGCTTGAGAGCAGCCTACACTGCCACTTCGGGGATTCAACAGAGCAGGGATGAGGAAACTTCGGAAGTTTACCTGTTAATTAACTTACTAAAATTTTGGGCAGATTAGAACAGGGACATAAGTCACGAGTTTTCAGCCTAAGCCGCTATCAGTGTGGGTCAGGGCCCAAGGGCGGGGTGCCGCAGCCACTGAGTAGTTTGCGGTTCACAGGAACTTTCTGAGAGGCAGGTGGTACTAGTACAATGCCGGTGTTGGAAAGGGACCTATCATGAAGCAGGCTGTGCCGTCCAGGACTGGGTAGTGGTGGAGGGGCTAGGGAGCCTATAGGTCCTAAGAAAGAGGCAGGGGCATGTGAGTGATGAAGGCGGGCACGGCATATTTAATAAGAGGTGGAGGTGGGGGACGGTGGGTGGGTGGGCAGAAAACTACGGCTGTACCTCCCTGGATCCCAGGAACCACCGATATGGTGGAAATATAAGAGGTCTGTACTAGCTGACCCACTCTACCATCAAGCTGCTGACTGGGCAATAAGTTAATCCATTCACCAGCTGAGCAGAGTCATGGGAGACTCACCCACTATTTGTTGGCAAAAGAACCCTCCATCCCCACCCCATTAGAGTGTGTCTCATGCAGTAATGGGATGCAGCATCTAGGATTATCAGTCACTACCTCAGTAGCCACTGGCCAGATACTTTTTACACACTGATTGCACATAAAGTAAAAGGGTGTTTTTTTGTCAGATTGTTTTCGAGCAGCTGTGTGAAGTTGAATTCCCCATCCTGCAACTGTTCCCCCCCCCCACAGCCTTTGCCACTTATCTCCAGCATGTCAAGAAGCAAAAGGATAGATTAATAGAAGGAAGGTATGCAGTCCCATGGAGGTTGTTAACTCCGCGTTGGCGTGAGGGTAAATTGTGCATAAGGTAAGAAAAGGTATGAAGGATATGGAGCTTAACCACACTGAATTGTCCGGCAACTTTGTTCACTGGCGACATAACGGACTGTAGCCAACTTCAGTTATTGGTGAAGTGTTCAGCCGCTATTTGTCCCCACGATGATATGTCTGCATCATATTGACCACAACATTTTGTCCGGGGATGAATCGGCCGCTCATGCTCTGTACTGTATGTGAATTACCTCCGGGTCACCTCTGAAAAAGGGACACTACTCTCAGTGGGCCTATGCGGTCAACAAATTTCAATAAATAAACAAACATTGAAGTTGTTGTCAGATAAGAACCTCTTGGCCCACCTAGTCTGCCCAGTTTCCACTGCCTACGGTGCCATCGCAGACCTTATTCGGTCTCCGGTCATCTCCTCCCCTTGCCTTACTACCATGGTCCCCTTGTATCTGTTCCATGCTTGCTTGAATCCTGTCACTGTTTTGGCACCCACCATCTCTGCTGGAAGGCTGTTCCAGGCATCCACCACTCTCTCTGTGAAGAAGTATTTCATCACGTTTCCTCTGAGTGTCTCCCCAACTTCATAGTGTGACCCCTTGTCCTTGGGCTTCCTTTTCCACAGAAAATGCTACCTTCTTGTACCCTATTAATACCTGTTAGGTATTTGAATATTTCTATCATATCCCTCCTTTCCCTCCTCTCCTCTAAAGAGTATATATTCAGTTCCTTGAGTCTCTCCTCATAGGGCTTTTGATGTAGACCCTGCACCATTTCGATAGCCCTCTTTTGTACCTCCTCCACCTTATTTATTTATTAAAGTTTAGGAATTACAACCCTTTGAGTCAGAGACTCATTTGCAAAGGGTCCGCATCACAAATATGAGTTACAGGCAGGAGGCAGTAATACAAGTAAGATATACAAGCATTAGAGTACAATAATTACCCAATGAGATTAATTGCAGGGTTACAGAAAAAAGAAGATGAAACAAAACACTAATTTCCATTACCAAATATGGTAACCGGTCAGCCACTGGGGGAATACAGGGGGCTATCCCAGGAATTCTGACAGATCTGAGATAGTGGGGAGCTATAAGTATGAGTGCTAAGGCTACGTGGTTGGGGGGGGACATGTAGGCGGTCACAACTAGAGGAGGCAAGTAACAGCTGTCATAGTTCGGACTTGAAGAGTCCCAACCTGGGGGTGTCCAGTATAATGGAGGGAAGGGCATTCATCCATAGTGGGGCTCTATAACTAAAGGATCTTTGCCCAGTGGAGGTTCTAAAAATTGGGGTTAGGTAGGCAGCATTGTTGGAATATCTGGTGAGTCTCATTCTAGGGGCCGGTTTTAGTAATGTAGACACTCAAGAAGGGGCAAGTCCAAGGATTATATTTTTGGCAAGGAGGCTGGTGTGGTAGTGGAGCCGCCCTTCAAGGTTTAGCCAGGAGGTTCGCTGGTAGAGATGACATGTAAAGGTATATCTGTCACACCCCTCTACTAGGTGGCAGGCTTTGTTTAGGGCAGTTTGGATTTTATTTAGGGCGGTATTGGAAGCAGATCCATATATGACTAGGCTGTAATTGACCAGAGGGAGAACAGAGCTAGATGCAGCCAGCTTAAGAGTGGTACCCTGGAGACAGGAGCAAAGCCAATAAAGTAGACCAATTCTGATGTTTACAGCTCTGCAGGTGACAGAGATGTGCTCATGAAAGGAGAGAGCTGAGTCCAGGGTGATCCCCAGACATTTAAAACTGGGGACCATTTCAAAGGGCAAGGAGTTCGAGCTGAGTATGTGAAGGTGGGAGGACTTGTTTTTGTTCTGAGGGTGCACAAATAGCACTACCTTGGTTGTCTTATAGTTGAGAACCAGTTTACGATTGGTGAACCAAGATTTGATGTCCGTGAAATGCTGCTGGAGGTTACACTGCAGGGAGGAGGGGTCCTGTTGTCAGCAAAAAACGACCGCAACATCTGCATGTAGGAGGAGATATCCTGTGCAGAGCTGGTGGAGATAGTTCAGAAACACGCTAAACAGTAGTGGCCCAAGGATTGAGCCCTGGGGTACCCCGGACCTGACTGGGAGGGGGAGGGACATTGCGAGGTTTAGTTTCACCTGTTGTGATCGGCCGGAGAGGTAGTTGGAGAACCAGGTGGTGGCTTCCTGGGATAATCCAAGGGAGAGTAGTGAGTCAATCAGCAGGGGGTGGTGAACAGTATCAAAGGCCTTAGTCAGGTCTATACAGAAAGACCCAACTAAGTGCCCTTGATCAAGGGCATCATGGACGAAGGAGGTATATTCCAGGAGGGCAGTAGTGGTGCTGTGGCCTTTCCTGAAACTGTGCTGTTGGGGACATAATAGGTTATGTGTGTCAAGGAATTGTGATATTTGGTCACCAACGATCGTCTCCAGGGCTTTAGATAGGGGTGGTAATAGGGAGATCGGTCTACAGTTACTAGCTAAAATTCTGTCTCCACTCTTAAGAATTGGGATCACCGTGGCTTGTTTCCACTGGGATGGGAATTGGCCTAGGCACAGTGACAAGTTAAGAATCTTGGTAAGAGGGGTTAGGACAGATTCCAGGGACAGGTTGAAGAGGTAGAGATCTAAGGAGTTGGCGCTATGTCTGGGTTTTCCTAGGACCTTGGATAGGTGTTTTCTAGCTGTACTCTGTGAGATGGACTTAAAGTGAAAGATGGGCATTCCAGAGGGTGGGGAGAAGACAGGAGAGGGGGTTGAGGTTGTGGAGAAGAAGTTGGATGGGAAGACACCGTAGAGGTCAGTGAATGTGGTGTTTAAAGTGCTGGCTATTAGCTCAGGATCTTGTGAGGCAGTTCCATGGGCTTGAAGGAGGGTAGGAGGGGAGAGAAGGATTTAACATTCAGTCTATTAATGGTCTCCCAGAACTTGCATCCACGCCCTCATGAGGAGCAGAGACTAGCCTGATAGTAGGTGGCTTTGGCCTGCCATATTTCATGGGTACAGGCATTTCTAGCTACATGATAGTTTTGTCTATCAGCGGCTAATCCCGAGTCAAGAGTTTTATGCCAAAGGTTGTCTCGGTACCGCATGCGATTTAGTAGAGACTGAGTGATCCAAGGAGAGACATGGTTTTTGACAATTTTTTTGACTGGGTGGACAAAGATGTCACAGGCAGCATTGAGGGAGAAAATGAAGAAAGCTAAGGCTTTGTCCATTGAGGTTGCATTGTAGAGGGGGGACCAATCAAGATTAGACAGGTAGTTTTTGAAGTGTTCCAGGGATTCTTTTTTTAGGCGACATTGGTAGGTGACTCTAAGGGATTTCAAAAGGTTTGACCAACGGCAGACAGTGGAGGAATGGTCGCTAAGTGAGTCAGGGAGTACTTGGACATCAGGTTGGGGTGGCTAGTCAGAATGAGGTTTATGAGTGTCTGGTTTCCCTTAGTAGGGTTTAACCAAGTGGGCGTAGGGACCATTTGCATGAGATTCAGGGCCACAGCAGCATCTCTGTACTGTGTTGCTTTAGAGGCAAGCCAGTTAGTATTAAAATCCCCGAGAACAATAACTTCAGAGTTTGGCGGAAGCAGGATGGAGGAGAAGGCGAGCTTTTGTTGCCTAGGGGGCTGTAGACAGCCAGTAGGTATAGTGGTTTACCAGGCTGCCCTATTGTCAATTTTAACATTAGGGATTGGGCCTCATGGGAGGGCTCAGGAGTGCTTACTACATGACCTAGAAGGTTGTTGCTAAGGTAGAAGGCACACCCACTACCCCTTTTACTAGTTCTATGAATCCAGTGTAGGGTGAAGCCATCCAGGTATACTGCGGAGTCAGGGGTGTCTTGGGTCAGCCAGGTCTCAACGACGGCCAAGACATCTGGGTTGTGTTGAACTACCCATGCTTGTAAGAGGGTGTGTTTCTTTAGCAAACTGCAGATATTGATGGACGCTAGCCTCGGACCGTGGGTATGGGTCTGTCTTGCGGCAAGAAGTGGGGCAGGACCTGGGTTGGGATGGATGTTGCCTGAAAGAAGCAGCAGTAGGTACATAATTCGGTAGAGGGTTAGTTTAGGTAGCTTCCTTTTGGAGGGCATATGACAGTTTAGAGGAGGGTGGCTAGGTGAGTAACTAGGGTGGATTGAATAAAAGTGAGTGAATCAGCCGCCATGGGGAGGGAGGGAGTGGACGTCATTTTAAGGTCTAAATAGGTTGTGGAGTTATTGTTTGGGGGGGACACAGGAGGTAGAGCTGGGGTGGGTGCTCATTAACATCGGTGGTGATATGTTATAGCAGGGAGAGTAGAGTGTGGAATTTGCAGGACCTTATCTATGTTCTTGCGGAGGTGGGGCCTCCAGAACCTGACACATTACTCAAGGTGGTGTCTTAGCAGTGATCTGTACAGGGGTAATATTACCCCCCCTCCTCCTACTGGTAATGCCCCTCCCTATGCACCCGAGCATCCTGCCAGCCTTCCTTATCATACTGCTTGGCTACCTTCAGGTCAGCAGAATGAGAACAAGGAGATGTGATAGTTAATAGTTGTCTAAATTCTGTATCTTTTTCCTGTACTTGTGAATCGTAACAATCAGAAAAGGAATTCAGACAGAGAGTGAGACAGCCCTGTAACAAACAGGTGACGGAGACATATTGAAATGCTGAAATGAAAGATGCAGGTTTGGCACAAAACCTTCAGTGCGCCTTACAAGATGATGTTCATTCAGTTTAGAAATTTGCTATCCAATCTTTACATCCTAAGTTCTGTCTACATAATCTCTATGCTAACCGCATGATTTCTTTTTTTAAGAAATGCTGCCAGTGCTGCCAGCTGGGAAAGAAAGCCCAGCTTAATGGTCAAAGCTGTGAAACTGATATGTTGGGATACCGGTGTGGACAAGCCTTCAGAGCCTGCTGTGTAGCAGAATCTCCTAATGAGACCCCAGGTACATCAATCTTTCTTTTCGAAGAAAAATTTAAAAAGGTACAAAGAGGTGACCTAAGAGTGTAATTTTATGTAGAAAACAGAGAACATGGTTCACGAAAGGTACAGAAAAGCCTGCCAAGCCAACCAAACTGCCTTCTTTGAGGCGGTAACTAAGGAACTGGATACAGGCCGGGCAGAGGATGTTCTCTGTCTTGACTTCAACAAAGCCTTTGACACTAAGCCACATAGAACACTCATGGAGAAGGTAGCACAAGCTGGGGTTCATAAGCTGTACAGGAGGACAATAGCAAACTGATTGACGAGTAGGAATCAGAAAGTGGGGCTGGATGATCACCAGCTGAATGCAGGGATGTTCTGAGTGGAGTACCCCAGGTGTTGGTGCCGAGTCCGTTGCTCCTAATAAATGTATCAGTGACCTGGACCTGGGCACCAGCGTTAGGCTGATGATACTGAATTGGCAGGAAGCATGAACACAACAGAGGAGGGAGATCTGCACACAACAGGGGCATGGGCTGAGAAATGGGAGCCTAGATTTAATGTGAGGAAGTGCAAGTTGCTACACCGAGGGGGTGACGAATCAGGGCCACACAAACACACCTCATGGATTGCAATGGTGGACAACACAACCTAGTTAAACACTTGTATATACATTTTAATAATTACTGGTTTCAAGATTTAAAAAGTGAAAGAAGCTACATTATTTCACACAGGAAGGATATATATTTGAAGTTTCCAGAACAACAAACAGGAAAATGAACCTACAATTTGCTGGCTTACAAAGCTGTATCTTGTTTAAACTATGTTGTCTGACTAACACTGAAGGAGAAATGGTGAGAAGTCACATGTAATTCAGATAGCTGTTTTTTTTTTTCCCCTGGTTCCCCCTATCCTCGGATCTGCTCCGCCTGCTGCACCCATGCACAGGGTTGTCCCCCTGGGTGGGGCTGGCAGGGGGGCCTCCCCCTCCCAATGGACATTGTTGGCAAGCCCCGACTTACCCCCCCCAGGTCGGGGCCATGGGAGTGGAACCCCCTCCCCGGTGGACGTCGGAGTCAGTGGACGGCAGTGTAGAGCGGGTTGTCATGCCAGGAGGTCAGGTTTTTTTGATGCTTGCTCCCTGGGAGTGGGAATGTGCATTGATATCCAACGTCCACCCCCCCCCGTGATGGCGCTGGTCGCAGCACTACCCCCAGCCATCCACCAGGGGTCCGTAAAGTGCCGGACACTCTTCCCCTCCTCCCCGGAGAAGTAGAGCAGTCCCCAGGAGGCTTGATCCTTCTCCCCCGGCAGGCCCTCTGACTCCCAGGTTCATTCCTGAACCCAGGTTGTTGGCATCACAAGTGGAAATCCAGCCAATGCACTGGCAGGCCGGTCCAGATAGTTGCTTTTAATTGCCATGTTTAAAATTGTGAACGGCTTCTCTCGAGACAGGCATGAGTTGTTTTTCTGAGCACTGGGTGGGTTTTTCCATTACACATTAGTGTGATGCCATACCTGTGTATAATGGAGAATTCACCACATTTGTTTTAGATTGCAATTAACCCTTACCAGTAATTAATGTGGCACATCTGCCACAAAGGAGTTGGTTCTGCCCAGCTTTAATTTCAAGTGTGGGAGGTAATGCATAGGGACTGGTAAGCCTTTTGCTGTTCTTATTAGGACCTCCAAAGGAGGACTTCAGGTAAAGTCAGCACCTAGTATGGAGCCTTAGGCCTGAGTGTCAGCTCTCCCCCTTGTGATAATAAGCCTAGAAGCTCCCCAGTCACCACGAAACCACTATTTTTCACTCACTAGGGCTGTACAAGATTCATGAGGAAATATTCTCTTGAAGAAGCAGCTGCTACAACATCTGATGCCGGTGGATGTGACTCAACTAGTGAGACCTTGCTATCCCAGAATATGGTGTCCACCAGAAACAAAGTGCAGTAGCCTTCTGAGTAAAAAGAAAAAGTTTTTTTTTTTTTATCGCAACTCTTTTTCCTGTGCCTGCTGTGGCGCCTACCGGCGGGGGTATCCAACTGCTGGCCCTGCCCGAGGAAGAGCAGCAGGCTCACTCGCATGATGGGGGGGGTCCGGCATGGCCATGGCCAATCCACTGGAGGGCTCCTCCGTTCCTGCCAGCTGGACTGATGCCAACCCCCCCCCCAGCATGATTCCATGATAGTCCTCCCCGCATGACAGGGTGCGGCCATCAAGCTGCTTGGTCGTGCCCAGTCTTTTCCATTTTTTTCCCAATGGGAGCATGGACATGCAATGATGTCTATGCACAAACATGCAGATGTCCCCCGTGCTCTCCCCTTCAGACACCTGCATGTCTGCAGTACTGTTGGGCATTCCCAGGGACCACCAGAATGCAGTGTGGATCCCACCCTTTCCCCAGGACTAGGAGAGCTGTCATCGGACACTCGATCCTAGTCCTCCCCCGATGACCCCCGATGATCCGGGTCCATTCTCAAACCCAGGTCATTGGCATCGAGCGAGGTGTGGCGTCCAGCACCTCAACCCTCAGTGCCACCAGGCCGGCCCGTAAAAAGAAAATGTTGGATATGAACTTAAAGCAGTAGTAATAGTATTTGTTAGCAAAAAATGTAATCATATAGTTTTTCTTTATCTCCCTCTGTTTCTCCTCCATCATAAAACCCCCATCTGACCGGCTCTGCTCTGTCCCGGAATTACCGGGCTTACTTTACGCCTGGTCCGGGGAGTGGTGCCTACTGAGAGTCTTGTCGCCATCCTGCCGCTGGCTGCTTTTTTTCCGATTTTTTCCCTTTTTACCCGAGGACCCCAGGAGAAGGATGCATGCATGTGGAGGCATGCATGCGCATTACAGCCCCGGTAATGGCACTCTTCTGCCCGCCCCTATTGGTCTATCACCGGCACCCTTGCATGCGCAGCCCCTCGGCCTCCACCAGGGGGTAGCCGAGAGGGAGGGATACCACCCCACCTCCCCGGAGAGGAGAGTTGTCTTGCGGCTACTCCATCCTGCTCTGCCCACCCCCCTCGGTGCCAACCTCTGATGACCCAGGCTTGTTCCTGAACCCGGGTCGCCGGCGTGCCATGAGGTGAGACGTCCAGCGCCTCAACCCTCTGCGCCACCGAGCCAGCTTAATCATATAGTTTTTTAGTAAAAATATATTTCTGACATCTTTTGCTTCATCCTTGGCATGTTTTTAGTTATATTAGGTACCGTAAAAACAGGTTTTAGAGCTAATATTGTAATTAATGACTCATGTCATTAATGATGGCTGCCACTTGCAATTTTAAAAAAAAATCTCTTCCGTTCATGTTAGCTGTTGAATGTAGATGTAAGATTCATACTGTGGATGTATTAGGGTGGTTTTACTACATATTTCTGATGGTAACTAGCACAGCACTGCCTCACTTGGAACACGGAGTCCAAGTCTGGAGGCCTCACCTTAGGAAAGACATTGACTGGGTGGAAACAGTACAGAGAAAGGCGACAAAACTGATTCAAGGTCTGCAGTACATGTCCTACAAGGAAAGACTTAGGGAACTGAATATGTACTCTCTGGAGCAGAGATGAGAGAGAGGGGACATGATTGAAACATTCAAGTACATAAAAGGCATTAACAAGGTACAGGCACAGGAACTTTTTCTCTTCAAGAAGGGCTCCAGGACCAGGGGACATGATCTCAGGCTACAAGGAGGGAGGTTCTCTACCAACACCAGGAAGTTTTTCTTCACAGAAAGAGTGGGGGATGCCTGAAACAGCCTGCCCCAACCAAGAGGTTGTGGGGGTCAACACTGTGGGGGGATTCAGGAATACATGGGATAGACACAAGGGAGCCCTGACTACAAAGGGCAACTAGAATGTCAAACTAGGTCTAAAACAAATGGGTAGACTAGATGGACCTAACGGTCTCCTTCTGCCATCAAATTCTATGTTTCTATGTTTCTAAGATACCTGATTTTTTATAATGGGCATGGCTAGACTGGGAACTTTCAAAAACTTCAAAATCCAATATCTTGGTTCAGGTATGAAAGAAAATGAAAACAAAATTGGTAACTTGATATTTTTAACAGACAAATATTACTACTAGATACTCCTGGTTTAAATGAACTTTTTGCACAGAAATCAAAGCGGATTTCACAAAAGGTACACAATGAGATTGGAGCTCTGCAGCAAACAACCCAGGAGCACTGGGGGGGGGGGGGATTTCAGCACTGGGCTCTCCCACCTACTGGACTAACTGACTGTTGCTGGAGGCTGTATGACATGTTCAATCCCTCTTTGTGAAATGCGATAATTTGGGGGACTGGTCTCATAGAAAAAATACTGTATGCACCTCTACAGGATTAATGAAAAGCCAGAAGGGGCAGACATAATGCAGTTTTAGAGGACTTTTTTAAACAGAGACTCGATCATCCACCAGATGTTGCTTTTAATATGGATTCGGACCATCATGTTCTTGGGTCCGAGCTGACCCATAACCAGCAATGGCCCTGATTCATGATTAGAGATGAGCAGAGTTGGTAAAATTTGCTTCGGGTGGTCTGTCAGGATGGGATACTCTGTTAACCACATCCCTCTGCTGTCTCCCTTCCAACCAGTTTCTCTCCCAAGTATAGAATGCTTTAGTTTATGACTGAAGATGTCATACTTTAGTGGCCCTTTATCTCCAACCAGACCCTTCCATAATCTGTTTGATATTGATGCATCTCCCCCACAATGAAATGTTTATTGGTACAATGACCTTTAAAGGGACACTGTCAACTCACCCGTAGGTCTCAAATGGATCATAGGTTGCGTAGTATGTTTTATGGTTGTTCACCTTTTTTGGAGTATGTTGGCATAGTAGATTGACCTGCATCTGCCTTTTATTAAGAACATATGACAACTAGTAGCTGAACAAGACCTTATGGTCTGGCTGGTCTGCCCAATCGCGAAGCCCTTAATCGAGCCACTAGTGTGAGCTCCACCCTGCTCCCCTACCAACCCTGACCCTTCCCTTTACCCTCTCCCACCCGCTCTTGACTCCATCTACTGCCTTTTGAGAGATGACCTCCACCGAGAGTTCATTCCACCTCATCACTTCTCATTTTGTGGGGAACTGTCTCCTGACTTACTTCTTGAAACTCCACGCCCCACCAGCTTATAGCAATGCCCCATTATGATCTTGTTCCCACTGAGACAAAAGAGGTCCGCTGTATCCACCTTCTTGATGCATTTCAGGTACTGAAGGTTTCAATCATGCCCCTATCTCCCACCTGTCATTGAGTAAGTACATGTTGAGGACACTCAGTCTGTCTTCATATGACTGGCTCTGCTGTCCCTGAACCATTTTCATCACTCTCCTCTAGACTGCCTCGAGCATGCTGATATCCTTTTACAGGTAGAGTCTACAGAACTGCATGCCGTACTGCAGGTGTGGTTACACCAACGATCTTTGCAGCATTAATATAACCTCCTGTGGTCTGCTTATGAACCCCCTCAGAATGCACCCAAGCATTTTGTTTGCCTTGGCTGCTGCCTTTCTGCGTTGCATTGTTTGTTTTAGGTCTCTGGTTTTATGATTAATAATAATAATAATTTATAATTTCTTTTATTTATGGGAGAAATGGATACACCATTGAGTCAGGAAGACATCTACAATGGTTTCCAGTGAATCATTTCCAGATGTGCCTGGGAGCACAGGGTAGTTAAATGACTTGCTCTGCGAAAAACTGACTGCCCACCATATTAGCATGCCACACATAAACCTAATTGTTCACAGATCTTTATCCGCTCCTATGGCATTTTTCCTGAAACTGGAAACCCTCCAACACCATCTAGCCACTCATGATGCCAGGAAGGAGACACTGAAGTCATGAAAGTCTGGACTGTGTATGGGTAGTTTCTAAAGTTCAGAAAGTACACAGTAAGAGGAGTTCAAGGATATGAACCGAAATGTATTTTGGTGTGATTAAAGCAATAGCATAGTTTTCTATTTTGATAAAAAACGAAGCAAATACAAACAACCAGCAACAACGACAAATTCTGCTTCTAAGCAATCATAAAATTATTTCATTTAATGAAAAAAAAACATGATGTCAAAGGGTTGACGGTGTTTCTTTAAATCAAAAATAAAAAAGTCACAATGGTACTAGCACTCTAAGGGAACAAAAATCCTGTTTTCATGCAAGTGATCACAGAAATAAATAATGGGGACTGGGAATACAGAACTGATATGATATACTGTATGTCTAAATACTAGGTTTTTCAGAGTTCTCCTGGAGGCATTAGTTTCTCTTTAAAAAGGGAAGTAAAAAAAAAAACAAAAGGAAAAAAAAACAAGATGATCTAAAAGCTTAGACAAGAAACAGTACGAGACAGAGATTAAGGGGTGGCACACGTGCCCATAGCTCCAATCATATTAAAAAAGGAAACGCCTGGTTTATGTTCCATTTCAGGAACTGGTTTATGTTCCATTTCAGGAACTGGTTTATGTTCAATTTCAGGAACTGGTTTATGTTCCATTACAGGAACTGGTTTGTGTTCCGTTTTAGGAACTGGTATTGTTTAGAAGCTGCTCTGCCCAGTCCTATTTTTGTCTGACATAGTCCTGTCATTTCTTACTTGACTGAAATAATTTCTAACTTGCACATCTCCGTTTAGTCAAAATCAATTTATGCATTTTTTTGGGGGTAGGGGTGATGAGGTGGAGCAGTGGGGTATGTGGTGGTGTGTTAGTTACCGATTGATTCTTCTCATAATAATACTTTGTTCTTCACTGCCCACCTCTGACTCATCACTGCTTCCTCTATACCTCACTATGTCTCCCCTCTCTCGCAGCCAGACAAATTGCGCATGGCTCCTCCTTCATTGCTAAATACTGACTGAGTTCTCTTCCCATCCTACCTCACATCTCTACTTTCCCCTCCTACCCACTCCTCCTACCTTCTTTGTAACTCTGGCTACTGGACCCAAGCACTCTCGTCTAGGACATCCTTTACTGGCCAAGCTGCTTTCTTCTTCAGACTCCCTAAACTCTGGAATGTCCTCCCCCTTCCCATCTGTACTGCCTCCTCCATCCGCTCCTTCTCTTGTCTTCTCCATGACTTCACTGCTCCCTCCTGTACTTGCACCGCAGCTGAGCTATCCTCCCATTCTCCTACACTCTACCTACCCCCTTCTTCAATCTCTCCCTCCTCCTCTACCATTTCCTCATTCTCTGCCTCATGTCCCCCCTAGTTAACTCCTCCCCTGCTGTGACATCTGAGCTCTCCACCCTCTCCTCTACCCTTCCTACTCCCCTCCACCCCTTCCCCTCTCCTCCTTCTTTGCCCTAATCCTACACACTACATCCTGGCTTATTCATGGCAATCTTCACCCCTTTCACCACCCACTCTTTCCCTTCCTCCATCCTGCTTCACTTTTGGAGCTTCGGCCTGTAAGGTTGGCCATATTGGTTAGCTGCATATACTGCACATAGTTTCATCACTGTTAATACTGCTATTGCCTTGATATGATTATGTATATTGCTATTGCTCTTTGTTATGTCCTTGTACAGCAATCTAATTATATACTGTAAATTCTATGTATGTGCCTATACTTGACCTTGTACATTCTACCTAATTATGTACTGTAGCTCTAGTATATTCCTCCAATTCCCCTCCTCCAGGACACATCTGGAAATTAGCTGTGGCTCAGCTCAGTATGACTTTCCTGGAAAACTTTTGAAACAAATAAACAAACTATAGTTGAACGAGACACTGTAACTGGAAAAATACAATTAAATAAAAATGAACAGCTGGTATTTCCAGCATAACACCCATCCTTGGTTACACCCTCACCTGGCAGGACCATGCAATGAAGGGAAGTGGAGCTGCCATCTACCTCTCTTCCACCATCCAATCCACTCCAATGTGCTCTCTGTCACCTCCCCCACTGCATATGAATTGCTTCTCCTCAAATTCTCCATCCCTTTCTCTGTTCCTGTTTTTGTGGCTGGTATCTACTACTGCCCAGGATTGTCCCCCTTATCCGTTACTAAACTCCTAACTACTATCACCTCTCATGCCTCCTCAGTGAACTTTGTATCCTTGGGGACTTCAATATTTATGCCTCTCCCCCTCTCACTCAAAACTTTGCCAAAACATTAAATCCCTGCATCTGATGCAATTCAGCTCAGTCCCAACCCATCACAATTTTAGATCCCTGAACCACTCATTACTGGACTGGATACTCACCACTCACCCTCACTGTATTTCTGATGCTGGCACCCTTCCTGATGCACTCAGTGAACATCATATGGTCTACTGTGTGTGCAAAATTCACTGCCTCAGAGTCCCCCCCTAAAATTACCCAGATCTGGTCCTTTCAGTCATTAGACTTGTCCTTGGTACATGCAGATTTGCTAACCACTGACTGGTCACCTATATCTGCTGCCAGCAACATCGACTCTGCACTTGAACACTTTCACTCCAAATTTTTATCTATCTAGGATCTGCATGCTCCCCTCCAGAAAACCAGGGTCAGTAGTTCTCATCTCCCTTGGATGTCAGCCAAACATTTGGTCTGCCTTCATGCACACAACATGGCCTAGAAGACTTACAAGTCTTCTGGCTCCCTGGCTGACCTTAACAGGTACTGAGTCCACAGGAATGTTTGCACCAGAGCCATCAGGCTTGCCAAGGCTGAGTACTTTTCCTCCTTCATCCAGAACAATCTTAACCAGCCCTCCAAGTTCTGACAGGTCATCCACACCCTCTCTCCCCCCCCCCAGTCCCTCCCAAGTCTTCAAGGTGGGTGACACCCTCATTTCTGACCCACCTTCTGTGGCCTCGGAGTTCAGCTCTTTCTTCACCTCCTGTGCCTCCTCCCTTCTCTCCTCCCTCCTCACTACCACCCCCCATCTCCCACTCACTTCCTGCCCCTCCATTACTCTCCTTCTCATTTTTGCTAGTCACCCATGCTGCTTTACTCAATGCCCTCTTGGCCCTCAATCCTCTGAAAGGTAGGAGCCCTGATGGGCTTGGCCCCAAACTCCTACACCTCTCTGTCCCTGCCATGGCCTTCCCCATCTCCTCCCTCCTCAGCCTGTCCTTCTCTCTTGCTTCTGTGCCTGACACCTGGAAACATACAACTGTCATTCCCTTTCCTAAAGGAGATGACTCCTCCACTCTCGGCAACTTCCACCCTATCTCTGCTCCCAAACTTAGCTAAACTCCAGGAGCACATAGTGCTGTCTCATTTCTCTCCCTTCTTTGATTCTTCCTCTTTTTTCATCCCCTTCTAGTCTGACTTCTGCAAACACCACTCCACCACCTCCTCCCTCCTCCAGTTCACTGACTCCATCCACATAGGCATGGCCCAGGGACTCCTCACCTCTCCATCTTTATTGACTTGGCGAAAGCTTTTGACACTGTTTCCCACCCTCTCCTCCTTGACAAGCTCAAGTCAGTGGGTCTCTCAGACTACGCAACTAACTGGTTCTGCTCCTACCTAGTGGGTAGGTCTCAATCAGTTAGAATTGGTGAGTCCTTATCCCCCCTTCCCATTTACATCAGCACCCCCCCAAGGTTCCATTCCTGGCCCACTACTTTTCTTAATATTCCTAAACAACCTTGCCTCTGCCTCCTCATCCGCATCCCTCCAAATGCACACAGATGACATGATCCTTTTACCTCTGGTTCCTCCCCTTCTGAGCTAACAGTCAGGTTTCAACATGATTTCAACAATGTCCAGCAATGGTTCGGGTCAAATCAGCTACCCTTAAATGCCAAAAAAAGTCTCCATGACCTTTGGCACTAAGTAGAGACTTTCCAGGCTCCAATCTCTTTCCACACCCTAGGTGAGGTCGCAATTGACAAAGTGCCCTCATTTTCAGTACCTTGGAGTCTGGCTAGACTAGCACCTTGACTTTTTGCAGCACATGGATGCCATACATAAAAAGCTCCACCCCAAACTTGGCGCGTTATATAGGAATAAAAGCTGCATCCTGCTTCCTATTCACAGAGATATCATCACTAAAATGATCCTTCTCATTATCAATTATGGCAACATTGTCTACAGTGCTGCCCGAAAGTCCATCCTGGCCAGACTGGACCCCCTCTTTTACTCCTTGTGCTGCTTTGCCTTGGACTATCCATCTCCCACTCACCACTGTTCCTTATACTCTGCCCTCTCCTTCCCCTTCCTGGAAGATTGCCGCCTAATCCACTGCACCTCTTTTATCTCTAAATTCTGGCTGGCCTCCCTTCCCCCTTACCTTCGCGCTCTCCCCCTCTACACCTCTCTTCTCATACACCCTCTGTAACTCTGGCTATTGTTCCTTTTCATTTCCATCTCGAAAATCCCTTGCTGGTCAGGCTTCCTTCTCTTTCTGCTTTCCTCAACTTTGGAACTCTCTCCCTCTAACAACTCGCTCTGCCTCTTCCAATCACTCTCTCTCTCTCTCTCTCTCTCTTCTCTGCTCCATGACCACACCACTCTCTCCCATGTCTGCCCTTGAGTCATAGCCCTTCCATGCTCCTCAATTTACCTTCCTCCCCTCTTTCTCCTCCTCCTCCTAGCCCCTCCCCTCGCCAACCCTCCTCCTCCTTTTCCTTCCTCCCCCACAAGTTCTGCACTTTCTCTCCCCCCCCCAATCTGCGCTCTTTCCTACAGCACCCTATTCCCTGGTGCTCTCACCATTGAAATGTACTTTTGCTTGAACCCCCAGGACAGATTCCCCACACTGTCTTTATAAAATATTTTGCCTATAATTTTACCTGTCTGATCAACCTCGCTTTGTACTATTTATTTCATATCTCTGTACGATGTTTTATTGTATATGTTATTGT
This sequence comes from Neoceratodus forsteri, assembly GCA_016271365.2. NCBI lineage: Eukaryota > Metazoa > Chordata > Ceratodontiformes > Ceratodontidae > Neoceratodus > Neoceratodus forsteri. Next base: position 1,655,736,231 of record CM028131.1, read on the forward strand.
TCTATTTTGTTCTTACATCACTCTTCCCCCTTCCCGGAGGGACGCATTTGAAAATTAGACAATTTTCAGCTTGGTATGTCTTTCCTGGTGAAATTTTGAAAATAAATAAAATAAATTGTTTTGATATGGCATTTTAATAACCCTCATGGGGCTACTGTAACTGGATCTGCTGTTACTCCAAAAGCTTCTCTTGGAATACATTTTTGGGTTTGTATGCAATCTAGTGTGAGCATCAGATGAAAGATCTTGATTCTTGAAGCTTAAAATGAGATTCTGTTTATTACACTTTGACTGATTTTTCTCTCTCTCTCTCTCTCTCTCTCTCTCTCTCTCTCTCTCACATATTAGTAGGTAGAAATTCACCTGACGTAGGACCAGAGGATCCTCTATATCTTGACAATTGCAGGGGTAAGTTAAGCTGTATAATTACCTGTGTCACTGTATTGCTAAACCTAAGGCAATACTCCAGATAATGTTGGCAGGTAGGAGTAATTTACTCATCAGTTTTAAAATGTAGTCTGTAAAACAAAATTGGGATGGGTACGAGTGCTGTAAATCTGGAAAAAAAAAATGCTCCTTCTGAATCACCAGTTATTTTATGAAGCACTACTCTTAGCCGGCCTGGTGGCGCTGAGGGTTGAGGCGCTGGACATCACACCTCGCCGGAGACCCATGTTTGGGAATGGGCATGGGCCGACGGGGGTTGGCAGGGGTGGGGAAGGATTGAGCATCCAATGGACTGCTCTCCTTCCCCGGGAAGGGGGTAACTGCTGCATCGGCACCTGAGTGCCCTCTGGTGGAGGCTGGGGAGCAAGGTGACATGCATGAGCGTGGGGGGAGCCGAGTGCAGACACTTCGAGGAGAGTGCGCACTGGAGTGTGCGTGTTCTTCCTCGGCTGGCATCATTGCATGCACCTGGCTCCAGAGGGAGGAACATCAGAAAAAATCAACCTCAGCGCCCATGATGCCGCCACTCTCCTTTGCTCTCAGGCTGGCTCCCACTAATCTGAACTGTGTCCATAGCACCTTGGCCGGTGCTGCGGCCCCGCCCGGGGGGTAAGCCAGGGGGTACCGGGAGAACAGCTGATATGAGAGTGAGGAGCAATACGGGCCATGACTGGGCTGAGACCTGGCACTGAGATGGCCAAAAAAAAAAAATGAAGCACTATTCTTTGGCATGTGAAGTATTTACAAATGTTGGGTGAGTATTGGTACTCAAAAATTCTTTTTCTGAAGAGTGCTTCCTAAAACGAGATGAGTAAAATAGGCTGGTACTCCCCTTATCTGGAGCTCTGCCTACAGTACCTGTATTGCCTGTGCCCCATCTGCATCGTGTTCATTTGTAACAAGCATTTGTCAATGCCAAACATTGGCTGCTTGTTAAAACAATTTTTTTTTGTAATTCCGACCCCAAATTTCGAAGATACTTGTTTTAGGAATTGCCTCATAAGCATGACATGTGCCATTTTTAGTATATTGGCCAAAAAAGTCATTTCACACTAGAGGTGTGAAAACACATCTCGTCCAGGATTTTAAAAATTACACATTTCACATTTATGAGGTTCCCCTACCCCTGGGTCGCACCTGGAAACGAGCTCCAGCTCAGTGTGCTTTTCCAGGTCACCAACTTTTAAATAAATAAATAAATAAATTGACGTGGCATGAAAAAATGGCTATGTTGAAAGGTTGTAGTCAAAGTATTGAAAATGAGTGACGTTATGAGTGAAAGTTGAAATGGTGTAATGCTCAGTCATAACCTGGGCATTTGATTTGTACACCAAAGCTGGGATATTCAAAGGGATTGCCATGCATAACCCACTGATGTGCCCCGGCATGATATTCAAAGGGGTAGATTGTCCTGCACAACCCCTGATGCGCCGGGGTGCACCAGTAATGTATGCGGTGGCGCGGGGCTTGCCCATGCATATGCGGCACATCCCAATATTCAGCCCGGGATATGCGGTGCATATGCAGGCACAAACCTGCCTTGCATTGCACAGGGGAGGCACAAAGATGTGCCTAGCAAAACCAAGAACATGTCGAGGGACACCCACAAGCGGGCTGCCATATTGCTGGGTGCAACACAGCAGCCGCATGCTGTGGGTGGCCACCCAACCTCCCAGGACACAGTCTGGGTGTCGTGCCCAGCCCGATGCGGTATAATAATTTATATCCCTGGTGGTCAGTGGACTTAATCCCCAGCCGATTGCAGGCATATGACAAGATAACCCTGGTGGTCCAACGGTACCCCACCCCACCCTACAACCCCCCTCGGTCAGCGGTGGGTTGCAGGTCCACCTGCAAGCTGCCCGGCCACCCACCGACTGACAGCATTAGTACAGTTGTATCGCCATTGGTCCACTGTGTGGGCCACGATGTAGATCATTGTACAGTCTCAAATGTGACTATTCACATTTCGGACTGTGCAGTATAGCACAGTACAGTCTGCACATCCATTGGCCCATGCAGTGGACCAATAGGTGTACAGCTGTATTGTACGCTGTCAGTTGGCTGGCAGCCAGGAAGCTTGGCAGCAGGAGCTGCTGCCCGCCACTGTCTGAGGAGGGTTGCAGGTGGCAGGGCCCAGTGGGCGGGTGGGGAAGGGGTACCACTGGACCACCAGGGTTAATTTTGTCATATGTCTGCGATTGGGCAGGGGATCAGGTCCACTGGCTACCAGGGATATACTTCTACTATGCCCATGATCGGGCAGGGGTTAGGGTCCACTGGACCACCAGGGATATTTATTATACATGCCCACGATCAGGCAGTGGATAGCAGTTCACTGGACCACCAGGGTGTATTGTACTACAAGCCCGTGACTGGGCGATGGGGTAGGGTCCATTGGACCACCAGGGTTTACCTTACGTTAAGCCCACGATTGGGTGAAGAGGTACGGTCCACTGGACCACCAGGGATTTTTCTACACATGCCCGCAATCAGGCAAATGGATGCAGTGTCTGCCGAGGGGCAGCGGGGCGTCGGTCCCTGATGGCTGCAGCCTGGCAGGGCGCCAGGCGCAAGCCACAGGGGATCAGTGCGCCACATGCAAATGGGGCCATAATGACATGCAAATGGCCCCATTTGCACCTTGCATGCATTATGGCCTGATTTGCATGTCTGAGGGGCTGAATATCGCTCTTGCTGTGCCTAGCACACCCTCAGTTGCACTGGCACAGTGCCACTGCACCGTGCGCAGGGCGTGCCCCCTCAGTGCCATATTCAACAGTGCTGAGCATGGCGCAACACCATTGAATATTGCCTGGACATTGCACTGGCTCAACCCAGTTGCGCTGTGCCCAGGCTTGCGCTTCTGTCTGGCGCAGTCTGAATATCTGGCCCCAGATGTTCAGCACAGCCTTTCTATCAGCCCACCTAATGAATGCAGTAGGTGAAAATGTTCAAATCCCCGACAAAATGTAATTTTGTGCCACAGATATGAAAACACATTTTTGCCAGGATTACAATTATGACAGTTGTCACATTCATAAGGTTCTTTGAAGAAATAGCTATGTTGAAAATTTGGGGTCAAAATACTGGAAATTACTGGGCTGTATTCACAAACTTCAATGTAGGCTCATAGCGTTGTTGTTTTTTAATATTTTAGGCCACATTTTCAACATAGCCTTAATATGACCCCACCTCATGAACAACAGTGGGGGAAATTTTCAACTACTGTCCGAAAGGTGATTTCACACAATAACTGAAAAATCAACTTTTGGGATGTAAAAACACATTTTGGAAAAGATTTGAAAAATGACAGCTGTCCCATTCATGAGGTGCTATGAAGAAATGTCTATGTTGAAAGTCTGGGGTCAAAATATTGAAAATTAGCAAAGTTATGAGCCTGCATTTGTAAATTCCAACATAGGCTCATGACGTTATTGTTTTTTAACATCTGTGCCCCAACTTTTCAACATAGCACCAGGCCAGTGGCACTGAGGGTTGAGGCGCTGGATGCCACATCTTGCGCCATGCCGGCAACCCAGGTTCGGGAGTGAACTCGGGTCATTGGGGGTTGGCTGGAGCAGGAGAGGATTGATCATTTGGAGTACTGCTCACCTCTCCTGGGGGTGGGTGTACTCTCCACAGTACTAGCAGTCCCCGATGGAAACTGAGGGCAGCACAACTTCTGGCACGCTTTTCTGGGGATGTGGGTGTCAGCGGGCGTCTTATGCATGGGTGTGTGAGCAAACCTGTTGCATGCAGGATGTCATTGCATGTCTGCACCCTCGGAGAAACCGAAAAAGTGGAAACAGCCTGGCACCTGGACAGGTGATGGTAGGCCCAGTGGACTGCCCCATGCCCATTCTCGGATCTATCCTGGCTTGTCGCTGTTCTCTCCTCCACTCCCCCGCTGCCCTCCTAGATTATAGATAGAGCACTGGAGGAGTAGGATGGTCCCATCCCGAGGGGCTCAGAGCCGGGGGTGGGGTAGTCGGAGGAGCTGGAGGGGAGTCCAAGGAAGCAGTAGACCAGACCCAGAGAGGACCTCAGGCAGGACAGGAAAAGACAGCTCCGTGTGGCCTCACCAAAGAGAGGTCTAAGGGGCCAGAGTAGGAGGGGTAAAGAAAGTCCCCCCAAAAAAACAACAGTCTTCAACATAGCCTTCTTGTGACCCCACCTCATGAATAATAGTGGAGAAAATTGTCAACTGCTGCCTGAAAAGTGATTTCACACAGCGACTGTGCAATCACCTTTTGGGATGCAAAAACACATTTTGGCCAGCATTTGAAAAATAACAGCTGTCACATTCATGAGGTGCTGTGAAGAAATAACTAAGTTGAAAATATGGGGTCAAAATATTGAAAATTACCAAAGTTACGAGCCTGTGTTCACAAACTTCAATGTATGCTCATAACTTTGTTATTTTTTAATAGTTTTACACCAAATTCTCAACATCACCTTCTTATGACCCCATCTCATGAACAATGGTGGAGAAATTTTCAACTGCTGCCCGAAAGGTGATTTCAAGCAATGACTGCAAAATCACCTTTTGTGACAGATTAACCTAATATCGCTGGCACTGTTTGTGAGGTAGTGTCCCAAAAAAGATATGTTGAAAATTTGGGACAAACATTTTGAAAAATGCCCAAGTTATGCTACTAAGTTCAAAACCCCATTTAAATACATTGAATTGCATACTTGATTTCCTCAGCTGGCGGTCCCGCATTGAAGAGTGAAGACGTCTCTGCGATCTGGAGAAGATGTCCGCATCGGACCCCCACTGGGTAAGTTAGAGCCTGGGGAGGGGGTGCTGAGTGGAGGGTCAGGTGTTGGGATGGTAATGGTGCAACAGACTACGATGGATGGTTTTCTGTTTTACAGGGATTAAAAAGCAACAACAAAATGGTGAGGGATGTTTTTCTATATTACAGGTGATGACACTGGGGGACTGGGCACCCCTAGTGTCAGTGTTATGTTTACGGGGAGGGAGCTGTGTGGTGGTGGATGCTGAGAGGGAGGGTTGGGTAAGGGGTACAGTCTTAAAAAGAAAAAGCTTTGCTGGACAACACTGGGGACTGGGCACCCTCAGTGTCAGTGTTACCTTTGTTGGAGGGGTGCTCAGAGGGAACGTCTGGTGGGGGGCAGTTTTCTTTGTTACAGGCATTAAATAATTCAACAAAGAAAGATGAGGTGGTGACACTGGGGGAATTGGGCACCCCAGTGTCAGTATTATGTTTGGGGGGCAGGGGTGCTGAGAGAAAGGGTCAGGTGGGGCCGGGTTACTGGGGGGGGGAGCAAAAACAGGTATCGATGGACGTGTTTGTTTTTTTGTTAAGATATTGAAGCCATCAGCAAACAGACTAAAGACAAGCTGCTCAGCTGTTTGCTGACAGCTTCATGCAAATCAAAGGACCAAGGCACTCTCTGATTGGAGCAGCTCAGTCCTTTGAAATACTCAAAGTTTCAGCCCACCAAGCAGAGAGTGTTGTCAGGACCATAGCCCATGGTGATTGGTATAGACTACTGAGCCCCTTTTTATGTGAACTGCAATGGGCTCAGCAGTGACCCCCCCCGAAATCCCTATCATTGCCACTAAACGTTAGGTGTGCAAGCGCAGCCAACATAAAAAGCAGCCTGAGCAGTGCCATCTAGAGGTCTGATGCTGCAGTAACCGGGTCATTTAATGTTGAGGGCTTCCAACAGAAGCACCCTTTAGTTGTGACTGGCTGATAGCTGAAAGAACAGACCAGCCTCACAGCTAATAAAAATGTTCTTTTAATGAATCATCAGAACTGTTGCCTTAGGGATTTAGGTCCCATGGTTTGATTTCTTGCAAGGTGAAATGGGATGGCCTTGCCATTCTCTCCAGTAGATTTTCCTATACAAGTCGCTCATACTTGGTGGTGTTTTTGTTAAAAGAGAGATATTCCAAATGTAGAGAGTTTTAGACTCTTTGTTTAGTTTCCTGGTTAAATACACAATGTGGAGAAGTTAGGCAAGCAGATAGTTACCTGCTTTTTACCTGCTTTCCTAAATGGTATACCACCTTGGACAAGCAGATATGGTACAGTAGTTACTATCTTATTAACCCTTTCACTCCACAGGTCGGGTCCATGGTTTCTACACTTATTATATATCTTACTGCTATTATCTGTATAACGGTTGCCATTATTTTTTGTTGTTTCTACCCATTGTATTTTTGTAGCACTGCTGTACTGTTCCCCTATTTGTATTATTGTACCCATGTTGCTGTTGTTCAACTGTTCTCTTTTTGTTGTACTCTCCCGGGTCGCGCCTGAAAATAGTCATTTTATGGCTAGTGCACCTACCCGGTTAACAAAAACTAAATAAATAAATTAAAATACTTGTGCCAGCAGTGCTTAATGCTTGCTACTCAAAATTAATATATTGAATCTCTTTAAAAGGAGTTTACCAAGAGGTCACACTGAATCAAATAACTAGTTTTCAGGTACGTGTTGGGGAAAGGGACTGTGACACAATGTATAGTCAAGTGAAAATAATGTAGACAATTCAGTACCATTGGGACAGCCTTTTTTTTTTTTTACTTTCTTTCTTTATCCCTCCTTACTACCTCCGGAGCCCCCTCCTTCTGACCGCTCATGTCTCCCTTGCCTACCTTGGGGATCTGCCCCTAGAGTGCCCATCCTCCTCTCCTTGCACAGTGGGGTCTGTCCTGCAGGTGGTCTGGGTGGACTTAGGGCGACCTTCATCTAGGGCTGCCAGAGGGGTTTTTCCATTTTCTCCCCTTACGTCCCCTACCCCCTAGGACGTCGAATGCTTGGGACGTACGTCCCGAGTGATGGCGTGCTGACGCACGCCAGAGCCCTCATGCGTCGGCGGCGTCCCCCCTCCCCGACTCCGTTAGATGGAGCCGCCTCCATCCCCTCTATTGTCGGTGCTTTCACCTGCTATGAGGGTGATGTAGAACGCAGAAGCATTCATGGTTCCCACCCCTGAGGGAGGAGAGCATCCATTAGGACGCTCGATCCTCCCTCTCCCCTGCCGACCCCCGGCCACCCGAGTCCGTTCCCGAACCCGGGTCGCCGGCGTAGCGCGAGGTGTGGCATCCAGTGCCTCAACCCTCAGCGCCACCGGGCCGGCATACCATTGGACAGTCTTAAGGTCAGCATTATGTAGCTCTAAAATGGAGTAGATTGTTAAAACCTTTGCAGAAATGGATGGCATAAATATGACTTTTCTATTACACAAATTAATGAAAAAATCTGCTCAAACCGAACTATGAGATGGAAGCATCACAGCTGAGAGGATATACATGGGAAGATCAACAGTGCTGGCCAGAATGGAGGCAGTGCAGAGTAGGAATGTGTGTGGCAGAAGACGAACAGGTACAGGAGCTGTCATGAGCAAAGTAATTGTGGAGAAGGAGCTTTAGGGCAGAGGAGGAGAAGGTGGAGGAGAGGGAGAGGGGGAGGCTGGACATGAGATGAAGACAACTGGAGAACACTGCCTGCCCAGCAGATGTCCTGCAAAAGAGGATGGAAAAGGACGAGCGAGAGTTTCTGGCCATCCTGGCCTGGTAGTACCAGCTGATGGTGCACTGAATCACCATGTGGGAGACCCAGGTTTGTGAGCTAAGTCCCACTTTCCTGCCCTGGGATGGTGGGGTCCAGAATGCAATGTGGAGGCATAACACACTGACCCCAGGGGGAAGGAGAGTGGCATCCTGCTTCATGAGTGCCACCTACAGGTGGGAAGCAGGGGCTGCATTCATGCTTTGTGTGACCACACAGCATCAGCAGCTCTCCAGCTGCAGGTTGGCACCATGGGTACCCATAGGCTGTACTGCAGGGATGTGGACAATACTGAAACTAGAAACAAAGGGACAAAAAGGCTGCAAAAGCTAGTGGGATGAAAAAACTGGCACTTCCCACCCCAATACCACTGAACATCTCTGGCTCCTCACCAATCTGACCCCCTAGAATGAGACTGCTCCTCCGTGGCCAGCAATGCATGGGTCAGTTGCCAGGCCTCGCTGTGGCAGGTTAGGTAAAGGGCAACTCAGAGGTATAGAGCCAATCTGTCTTGGGAGGAGTCAGGAGATAAGGTACGTGTGTGTGGGGGGAACATGAGCATGTGGTTTCATAACTTATTTCAGTGTATGCAATTCACAGTGCTGTGAATAAAGAAAACATTTTTGTTTTAAAAACTCAGCATTCCCATGGGAGTACAACAATAGGGGAGGAGGCAATCAAAGAGAGAGCTAAGATAACCTGGTGGAACACTGGTCCAGCCACCCCAGGGCGTGCCTATATTTGACAATGGACACCTCAGTCCTGCCTGGTCCTGCAAATAAACACCAGGGCATGGCTGGCACTACCGCCCTGCGGTGTCTGTTTCTGTTACCTGCTACCATCTGTACTATGTACCAATGTTTATTGCTGTATCACCAACTGCTTCACTGTGTTATCTGTAACCATTTTGTAACCATTTCTGTAACTATTGTGTATAATTGTGTATAACTGTTGCTATTGTCCTAATGTCTCTGTTCTCATTGACGTGGAACCTTTGTAAAGGAGTCTATGATTCAAAGGTATGTTTTCTGATATTTTCAATAAATAAATAAATAAACCTGGGAGGGAGCCAAATCAGAATTTGACAATAAAAGAGATGCTGTAGCAGAGGAATTGATTCTCCAGGGAATGAGGGGAGTGTTAGAAAGGAGTATAAAAAACAGTGATGGGTATGGTAAGATCAATCCAGAGTAAATCAACAGAAGGAGCTGAAAAAAGTTTCCAGTCTGGTAAGTGGGGCCCTGGGTTAAGCTCAATGTCACCTAACAACAAAAGCAGTGAGATGATACTGAGATTGAGTGAGCTTGCCTGCTTATAGAAGAGGGAGGGAGGTGGCTAGAAGGAGTCAGGGGAAGGAGCAGTCTCTATAGAGCCTTAAATTGGGGGGGGGAGCTACCAATGACCAAATGGTTTGGACAAGGGAGAGAGGAGGGGACAGAAGGGGAGAAGAGGAGGGATAATGGAGAGATGGAAGATAAAAGGGGGGGAAGGAGGGGGTGGACAATGGGAAGGAGAGGAAGAGGGTCAACAAGAAAGAGGAGGAAAAGAGCAGAAAAGAATGAGAAGTCAGAGCTTCATGGCGAGATTAGTAGAGAAGGATTCAGTAATCAAGAGACACTGCTAAAGGTGAAAGAGGGGAGTAGTGGCCAAGAATAAAATTAATGGGTTTACCGAGGAACTACAAGGAGGGAAACAGTAGGGGGAGGGGAAGGGAAGGAGGGAGGTGGCAAGAAAAACTTTCTGAAAGGTAGAGGAGGAGGGGTGGATGATGAGAATATGGTAACATTTCCCACAATCACTAGAGCATGGAGCTGAGCTACAGAGAAATAACTAATAGATTGGGGGGGGGGCATAATACTGACCAGTAAATAGTGGGAAATCCTGATACAGATAGTGTGCAGTACAAATATTACAATATTACAAAATGAATATAAATCAACAGAAGATAGCAGGAACAGCAAGGAGGTGGAAGGATTGCATAAACCATGGGCATGGCCCCAAACCATCCATATGTAGCAAAGACCTGTGTCTAAAAATCAAAACAGCTACATGAACACAGTGCATGGGAAACAGATGAGGGGATGTGGGTTACATATACTGTAGAATAAAACATGGGGTGGTGTGTAACACAAATTTTACACACACCCAAGGTGTTGGATGCTACATAAACCCAGAGAGCGAAGCTCCGAGGTTTATTCAGCATCTAACACTAAGGGTGTGTGAAAAATCTAGTTTATATTGACACTTATGTTTTATTTTATATAATTGGCTAGGTTTTGTTTTTCAACACAGCAATTATATAAAATAAAATGTCCCTGTGCAGCCATGGTCCTGCTTGGGTTTGCAATGCGGTCCGTGGTTGGCTGCTGAAAGATATCTTTTTTTTTTCTGGTATTTGGTTTAAAACATTTCAGAGCAGTGATTTATTTCTTTTTATAAAAATAACTTACCACTGAGTCCGAGTGGTGGTGAAGTCTTCGGCAGCAAGGCAAGGCAGCTAGCAGTCGGGAAGGGAAGAGCTGCATCTGACACATGCATGGAGTGAGGGAAACCCAACGCATCTTTGCCATTATAAACACGTCTTTGTAACTCCAAATTACAAACCAGGTTTCCCTATGGGAGAAAATGAAATCCAGTTATTATAAAACTTAAATTGTACAGTACTCAAAGTATAACTACTTGAAAGTATAACACTGACAGATTCAGGAACTTGACCACTCATAGACTACTATATGTTAACCTGCCTCTCACCTATGACTTATGAGACTTATTTCCTGTTTATTGCAAAGTCCTGCTGAATCACTTTCATTCCCCCAGCGCATTCATCTTAATTCCTGCTGTCTGTTCAGCTGCAAAAAGTGGTGGCAGAATGGCCATGTGGGAGAGTGGGCACAGCTGAAGGGATACAGGACCTACAGGAAGATCTGGAAAAGCTAGGAAGGTGGTCTGGGATCTGGCAGCTTGGCTTCAATGCCAAGAAATGCAAAGTTATGCATATTGGAGCCAGGAATCCTAGGACAGAGTATTACCTGGGTAGTGTCCGAATATCTGCATCAGAGGAGGAGAAGGACCTGGGAATGATGATCACTAGTGACCTGAAGCACTCCACACAGTGCAAGAAAGCAGCAGCAAAGGCAAACAAGATGCTGGGATGCATATCTAGGAGGATCAGCAGTAGGAGAGAGGAGGTTATACTGCCCTTGTACAGGTCACTGATAAGGCCGCATCTAGAGTATGGAGTTCAGTACTGGTGCCCTCACCTCAAAAAGGACATTAACCTGCTGGAGAAGGTCCAGAGGAGGGATACAAAGACGATAGCTGGTCAGCAGGGTAAGGCATATGAGGAGAGCTTGAGGGCACTGAACATGTACTCCTTGGAAGACAGGAGAGAGAGAGAGGGGACATGATTGGGACCTGCAAGTACTTGAAAGGGATAAATAAGGTTGATAAGGAGAGTCTCTTTAGGCCAAGTGGCAACCATAACATGAGGGGGCACAGTCTTAAGCTGGAGGGTGGGAGGTTTAGGAGGGAGGTCAGGAAGCACGTCCTCACAGAGAGGGTGGTGGACACTTGGAATGCACTGCCAGAAGAGGTAATCTTGTTGAAGACAGTGGGCAGCTTTAAGAGAGGCTGGGACAGGTATGGGGGAGGGTAAGGGTCATGGGTAGGGGGGATGGGAGGAGTGGGGATAGGGGGCAGGGACAGTAGCTCGAGCTCTGGACCCTGCAACACAAGCAGACTTGATAGACCAAATGGCCTTCTTCTGCTGGCTTCTTCGTATGTTAGTATGTTCGTATGGCTTAAGAATGTACTTGAAAGGTGGCTTTTCTATTTTTGTCTTGTTAATTTTTCAAAGTATACAGCAAACTGATGTACCTAGTGTGACACTTGAACAGCTGGATCTGATTTCTCTATGATTTTTGTAATATGAAAATGTGGTATGTGACCTGTCTCACAGGACACATCCTGTGCTCCTGGGATGACCCCCCCCCCAGGCATCAGTTTAAAAGACAGGATATGTTAAACAGCAGATCTCTGTAAGTTGATTAACTTGCAAAGACTCACATTTTATGGTCTTGTTGTTGAGCTGTGCTTCTTTGAAGCCAAAGGAAACTAAAATATCCATTTTATGGCGTCTTCAGAGAAAGCCCAGTTAATTTCACCTGGTGTTACAAAGCATATTACACCTCAGTGAGATCTGGCAGGGTTAGTCATAGAAAGTTTTTTGATGTCTTTGAAAGACAGGAAAACACACTAGATCAAAGAGGATCAGGAAACCACTCCAGATCAAAGAGTCATATTGGAATTGAGTTTTTGCTGATGTCACCTAATTAAAATACCTCCTGAGTGAAGACATCCTGGTTGTATAATTTTTAATAAACAGGGGAGGAGCTGGGTGACATCATGGAGGAGGAAGGGTCAAAGACAGTTTTTTAATTATGCTGTGGCTGACCTTTAGAGACATTCATGTTTGGACTCTGAAGAAGAAACATCTACTTCAAGCACTGTTAGAAGATATACATTCGATAGACAAGTCTAATTGTCTGGTGGTAGGAATTTGTTTGCACTTTTTAAACCTTGTTCTTTTTAAGCGATTGTATGCATTGTGATATATTGTTCTGTGTTTACATTTTTATCTATTTTAAAGTAAACCTCTATTTTAAAGAGATTGCTTGGTGTGCCTTCGAAATTCTTTCTTTGACAAGTGAAGCATATATGGTTACAGTTGACACTGTGCATAAGCTTAATGGTAATACCAAACTGGGGCTAGGTAAGAGTTTATCTGAGATCTTTCATAGAGTTTTTAAGGGTTCATTTTGTACACCTGGTTAGGTGCCCGTAGGCGAAAGATATCTGGCATCCCCCCGAAGAGCAGAATTATCTGAGCCTGTACATTGGGTACGCTAACAAGAGGGTCACAGTTTGAATCCCTCCAGAACTTGAGACCAAAGGTGATTTGAACCCACAAAACAGACAGGAGGGTTACCCTGTTTCTGTTACCTGTTCACAATACTGTGCTCAGAGGTTGGCACTGTGGGAGCAGAGGGCCTGACCTGCTGAGTGGGGTTGTGACACCCAGCATTAGAGACGATTGGTTAGTGCTTTGAGAACACTGTTGACACTCTGCCAGGAGTCAACCTTATCGGGGTAGATCTGCACAGTTGCAAGTTTCAAGATAGTTGGGGCAATTCAGAATTCATTATCCTGGTATCTAGGTTTGCTTGTGTCAGCCATATGGGTCACACAAATGTTAAAGTGATTAGTAAGGAGTTTAATTTGGTGTCAAAGTACCAAGAAGGGGCATGCTGTCACACAAGTCAATCTTATGACGGAATATCAAGTGAGTTCATACCATATTGATGATACAGGCCAGGGCAGGCAGCCTGGTTAGCAAGTACTGTGGTTGCATACTAGCATAGCAGCACTAGAATGTTAGTTGTAAGTGTACTCCATGGTGGTCGGATGAAGTGACCTTGAAGGAGGAGTGGTCAAGATCATATTGAGGAAGAGGGAGAGTATGTTCAGCCTGGGCAGACTGATGGTAGTGCACAGCAGACAATCCTTTTGGTTCCTTGAATGGACCTTGTTTTTTCTAGCAATCTCTGACTCTGCCTAGTCCATCAGCAAGCAGATCATCAGATCTGTCTGGAGAAGGATCAATCAAAAATTTCATTAGACACTTGTGACAAAAAAGCAAAGTAATAAAAAAAATCAGGGGAAGAATAATGGGAGAGATAGGCACTGGATTGTAAAATTGCAGTTACAGAAGAATAACACATGACTTCATGTCCCGTGCCTGCCTGGCACAAATGTAGTATTCTCTCCTTGGCTGTAATATCTGCATCCCGGTGAGTATCTGTCCATTATAAATCTATTTACTTTGTGGAATCCATCCAAGGATAGGTAATCTGGATGCAGATACAGCATAGCATAGCATATAGCTGAAGTAATATGATCATCATCATTTGATTCCTCAGACTGCAGGCAATAGCTGGGAGGTCATCTCATCAGGATCAAGACACAGGCAGGCAGGCAAACATGATTATATCTGGTTGGAAGCATGACGGTAGTACACATCACACACACAGTAAACACAGGCCATATGCTGTTACCAAGAATAACAGCATGGCTGGCAAGTCAACTCATGGTCCTCATGATGCAGAAAACAGGTAGGCATTGACCCAACTGTGCAGCGGCAAGGTGTCCACTTGAGGTGCCAACATCCCAGGTTTGGGAGTGGAGCGAGGAGTCGGAGGGCCAGTTTTGGGGGGGGGGTGAAGGCTGGAACATCCAGGAACAGCTAACCTTCTTGGGGGGGGGGAGTCCTGGGTCCAGCATGATGTGGACCCCTAGTGGAGGCTGGTGGAACCGACACAACTGGTGCCACATTGCTGGGAAAGTGTGACAGATGCTCCTTGTGTCATTGCACATCCATTTGTGTCCTGGCCCTACATCCCTTGTCACTACCACATGACTCCACTTTCCACTCCTGGATGCAGATTTTCTTTGCAGCCACAGATACTGCTCCTAGCCGCACATCCCACTAGTAACCTCACATACCTGCATAAAAAAAAATTACAGCTACCTGTGAGCTCTGGATTCAATTTCTTAACGTAAAGTCATTGTTATCTACCAACATGGGGCTACAGGCCTTGTCCTCCTTCACTCCAATTTATTAAAACTCTCTTTCTATGGGATTCTGTAAGGTCTCTTCTCATTTGCTCTTCATACAAACAGAACAGAGAAAGAAATAAGATGCCTCAGGTGAGACTTACTAAGGAATGGTAAGGAGCGAGGAGGCATGACTGCCTATAAAGGCTCCTATATATTTACATGTAATATTTCAGTTATCCCCCAGTATTAATGAAATTGTCCAAACATGTTTTAAATTCTTTCTTTGTTTTGCTGATGGCCACATTCAAGGATAAGTGATTCCACGGATTAGCCTCCCTAGTTGTGTAAAAATATTTATGCCTTTGTGTGTTGAATTTTTTCCCTATAATTTGAAGTGGGTGACCTCTGATGTCTCTAGGGTTATCCTTAAATTCAAGTCCTAACTTGTACATTAAAATGGAATCATTTACTGTATCAAAGAACAGCAGCAGATCCCCCAAATTCTTCTTGTCTGTAGTGGCATAAGGTGTAGTATATCTAGCCTTTCGTTATATGGTTTGTCATGAAATCCAGAGATAAGTTTAGTATATCTACCGTGCACTGTATTTTTTCTAGTTTTACACAGTTTTTTTTGTAAGGGCACCGTAACTGGGCTGCATACTCCAGTTGCGGTCTTACATAAGAGCAGTACAGAGGCATTAAAGCCCTGGAATCACTAGAATTGATTTTGTGCCTTAGGGACCAGATAATTCTATCACTCTTGTCAATTGCTTCAGTTACCTGGTGGGTCTTACTAAGGTCATTTGATATATATATATATATATATATATATATCCCCAGATATTTTCATTTTTGGTGGTGCAAAGTGGTTTACCACACAGAAGGTAAGTAGCTCTAGGATTATGAAGTCCTGATCTTGCATTTATCATCAGGGAGTGACCACCACTCAGTATGGCTCACATTGGATATAGGCAAGGAAGGAGTGGAATCAAGCACAAGAGTGCTGGACTTTAGGAGGGCCAACTTTGGGAGGATGGGGGAAGTGGTAAAAGGGTACCTGGCAAGAATTCAATCTAGTATGAACACTAACCAGAGGTGGGAGCTCATAAAGCTGTGGATAGTGGAAGCAACCAAAACCTGCTGCAAGGCCCAGAGTAAGAAGGCTAGGGCTAAGAAACTGAGCTGGTTGAGCAAGGAGGTCATGGAAAAGGTAAGGAGAAAAAGCTGCCTTTAGGAAGTACAAGAAACAGGGAGGGGAGGACAGGGAGGAGTACTTGACAGAATCAAGGAGGTGACAAGGGCAGTAAGGGAGCCAAAGCATCTGTGGAACCTCAGGCTGGCATAAGGCATTAAGAAGGGGAGAAAGACTTCTTAGGTACATCAGGGAGAAAGGGAGCTGTAGGCGACATAGTAAGGATTAGGAGAGGGGGGTTGGGTGGAAGCAGGTGGCGATAAGGCAGAAGCACTAAATGAGTACTTCTGGCTCAGTATTTACTAAAGAGAAGAGGGGGGTACACCCAAGGGGGAGAAATGGCAGAAATGGGGGAAGGGGTGACAGATGGGGAAATCATGGAGGGCAGAGTTTGGGAGGGTTTGAAGGCACTGAGGGTGGACAAGGCACCAGGCCCAGATGGCATCCACCCCAGGGTACTGAAGGAGCTGGCAGAGGTCCTTGCAGGACCTTTGGTAAACCTATTTAATGCCTCACTACATTCGGGGTGTGTACCTCAGGACTGGAGGATGGCTCATGTGGTGCTCCTCCACAAGAGTGGCCCCAAGGATGAACTGGGAAACTACAGATCAGTGAGCCTCACATCCATCGTGGGTAAGCTAATGGAGACTATCCTGAAGGAGAGGCTGGTGGCCCTCCTAGAGGCTAAAGGACTACAGGACAGCAGACAGCATGGCTTCATATGGGGCAGATCCTGCCAAACCAACCTGGTGGAGTTCTATGACTGGGTAACTAGGCAACTGGACAGGGGCCATGCAGTGGATGTCCTATATCTGGACTTCAGTAAGGCATTTGACTAGGTGCCACAGGAAGGCTGGGAAGTAAGTTAGTAGGCACAGGGGTGGGTGCAAAGCTGGTGAGATGGGTAGGAAACTGGCTTCAGGGAAGGCAACAGAGGGTGGTGGTGGGTGGGGAGCTCTCACACCCAAGGGTAGTGATGAGCGGTGTTCCACAGGCTCGGTGTTGGGGCCAGTGTTGTTTGGGATATTCATTGCAGACATATCATGGGACATCAAGAGCAAGATCGGTCTGTTTGCTGATGATACCAAGGTAGAAGCGGTGGTGGATGACCTAGGGGATGGCAGGGTTGCAGGATGATCTGGCAAAGCTTGAAACCTGGTCAGACACCTGGCAATGGTTTAATGCCAAAAGTGCAAGGTGCTGCATTTTGGGATAAGAACCAAGGAGGAGTTACCAGCTGGGGAGTGCAGCTAGCCCAGACAGAGGAGGAGAAGGATCTAGGGTGCTCATTACAGGGTCAATGAACAACCCGGCACAATGTAGAAAGCAGCTGCAGGCCAACAAAATGCTGGGTTGTATTGCAAGGGATATATCCTCGAGGAGGAAGGAGTGATTCTGCCACTGTATAGGTCTCCTGTAGGACTGCACTCGAGTACTGCATGCAGTACTGGCGTCTCAGATATCGAAGAGGGACATTAAGTTACTGGAGGGGTGCAGTGCTGGGCGACAAAGATGATCAAGGGGCTGGGGGACTTATCATACGAGAGGAGGTTGAGGGAGTTGAACATGTACTCACTGGAGGACAGGAGGGACAGGGGGACATGATTGAAACCTTTAAATACATGAAAGGAATAAACAAGACAGGTACAGAGGGGCTGTTCAAAGTAAGGGAAGGGAGAGACACCAGGGGCCATGATATGAGACTGGAGGGAGGAAGGTTCAGGAGGGAGATGAGGAGACACTTTTTTACAGAGAGGGTGGTGGCTGGGTGGAATGCATTACCTGCAAAAGTGGTATCCAGTAGAACAGTGGACTGCTTCCAAAGGGGATGGGACAGGACAAGGGGGAGGGTTAATGAAGGGGAAGGGTGGAAGGGAGGGGCAGCTGCAGAATAAGGGGTGCTAGCTGCACATTTGAGCAGACTTGATAGACCTCTAGGCCTTTATCTGCTGGCAAATTTCGTATGTTCGTATTTAATTTCATCCTCCAGGTGTTTACCCGTACAGAGACTTGAACTTAGGCCACCCAGAACACCATTCTGGTTGCACTGCCAGCTGCACCACCAAGGCAACTGTAAAGTATTCTGGGCAGTCTGGCTTCAAGTCCCAGCTGAGGCACTTATTTCTTTCTCTGTTCTGTTTAACTATGTTCAATCAATGTGCACACTGCACTCTTGTGACTGAACATTTTATTTGATCTTTAGGAGTGAACCAAGAAAATATTTACACACATTAAATGCCTATGTTTGCACATTAATTTATAATCTATGGTTTTTGTAAGGGTTATACATTGCTATTATCCATAACTGATGTATCTTTGATGCATTTTCTGTAATTCTCTTCATTGTACATTTGTGCTGTACTTCCTATATTTTACAAACATGTATTTGTGGTGTAGTCAGTACTCTCCCAGGTCATGCCTAAAATAGGCATTTTATATCTAGTGCACTTACTTGGTTAATAGAAACGAAATAAATACATAAATATTGGGATCCCTTTACCAATAAGGATCAATCAGCCACCATAGAGGAAGAAGGTACTTGGGTACACAGGTGTTTTAGGAGGGGAGAAGGAGGGAGTGGAAGGAAGTCCCACACATCCTGGTACCAAATGAAAAAAATAAACATACAAAAGAAAAAACTGAAACACAGAAATCAACCTTCTTAACTTGTTTACGTAGCCAGAGTCAGACCGTCCTTGTTTTTACTGTGTGAAACTCAATATAAAGTAGAGCCGATTTAAAGACATTGTACTGTAATGAAATCCTTATTTGTCCACTATAGGGCAGAGGGATGACTCTGGGCTGGTATGCTTGTACAACGCCATGTCATGTGGCTTTCTTTGTGTTTTGGATGTTAAAACCTTATCTGTAGGGACTCTTTACAGTTTAAGAATCTTTGTTAAAGATCACCACAAAAATTATTCCTAGTGTTCAAATCCTCCAAAGTTACTCCTAATGTTAGATAATATGAATGAATCCCAGGAATATGTATCAGCAGTTTTCAAGAAGCATTATTCTGGTTGTTTGTTAGGTAAAAGATGAACAGCAAAACTAGAATGATAAAAGGACAATACACTTTGCATTTATCAATACTGCGCTTCTGAATGGGTGTAAGAAATAACTCCATTGCATCACAGTGTGTTTAATGTTGGGGAAAAAATATATGAATTTGTTATCTTAAATACTTGTGAAGTGGAAAACAGTCTCATTAAATAACTGACCCAAGCTGTGATTATTATCATTTTTGTATGCATTTTTGAATAAAGTTTTAACAAAAGGGGCTTCCTTTGTATTTTGGACGTTAAGGCTGAGATGGCACTGGCCCTGAATAAAATTGCTAATACAACCTACATCCTTGCGTCCAAGTCACATACTGTTCCTCCAGTGGACCAATAACCTGAAACAGTTCAATGCAACACAGGTTAATCCACTTGAAAGGGGCGAATAACTGCAAAGAGACCAAGGGACATAACTCAGACTTGGTAAAATTACATATATGAGAAATAGGGATTAATATCCAGACGGAACTTACACTTAATGTACATATAACATAGTACATACAATGACTAGTGCTCCAACATCCAACTTATTTCCATTTGTGAGAGGGTAGAACAATCATAATTCACTTGTTGTTTTCCAGTCTTGAGTTATGGTCTCACCCCCTCACTTGTGGAAATAAACTGTGTATTTGAGCACAGGAGTGTCGGCAGGCATACGCACTGTACGCAGCAGAGTACAGTAAAAACAATCTGGCAGGGGCAGCAAATCAAGCAGGGGCAACAAAAAGAGGAAAACAAGGACATTGTGAGTAACATTGTGTCTGTGTCGCACTGAGCCCTTTTACCTTTGTTGTTTGCTATGGAGCACTGATGCCACCAGCCAAATACACAAACAAGAACAACTTACCAGGCAGGCAGAAAAACAAAGGAAGGAGGACTACGGAGGAAACTGATTACTGTACTTGAACCCAGACATGGCAAACAGAGGGGGAAGGGGCAATGGTGTGGCGTAGCAGCACATATTTTGGTTTATGTTTACATAATTGGGGGGGGCTGGGGCAACAGTGCATCAGTTTTAAGTACAAGTTTAAAATTCCTGGCTACACCCCTGTTTGAGCACAGTCCATTGTATGTCCTCTGTATACAGTAGTTAGATATATGAGGTCATATCGCTGGCTTCCACTGGGATGTGTTTTGAGGTATGCTTTGTATGAAAGGTTCTATACAAAATATGTTATATTCCACTGTAAGTGAAAGAATTCTGTGCCCCAAATAAGGGACATTCCTAATGCAGTTGTTAAAAGCTATTTTTCTTTACCCAGGAGGTGGTCCCTGTGCTCAAGGTTGTACAGATACGGGCAGTGGTGTCACATGCTACTGCTTTCAGGGATATCGTCTCAAACCAGATGGCATATCGTGTGAAGGTAAAGACTAACTATTTAGCGGTTAATGTTTCATTAATAAAAGGGCAAGTAAGTCTAATTACCTGCTCCATAGACTCACTGGAGACATAGGAACATACATACTGTACAGTAGAAGACAGTAGATAAATACCATGGCTGGGGCTGTATCATCACCACAGAAATCATGATTTTTTTAATTTTACCAATTCTTATGAAAACCCCATGATTTTTTGCATTTTCAGTGGCAACTTCAAGATTTTTAGCATTTTCCACAAAACACCGTGGTTTTTAGTCTTTTCTGTGATTTGCACACAAACGCCATAGATTTTGGTGTTTGCGAATGACAGACCCAATATGGCACATCTCACTACCTCATTGCCATCAGCCCCAGTGTGAGATTTTGGGGCTTGCATGCGCGCATTTAAGTCTTTGCTGACATGCTTCGACAAAAGGAAAAAAAAAAATCAAAATAGAGGTAATCTGTTTAACAGACGCTTAATCCATGACTTTTCATGATTTGGACTACAGTTTCCATGGTTGTTGTCTGTGACAACACCATGATTTTCTCCTAAAGATTCCATGAAAAAACATACAGCCCTCACCATGGTCCAGTGTTTTTATCATTTGTCATCCAAGTAGCTGCAGCATTCAGTGTTGTGTGAAATAACTGTCACCATCACTTAATGGTAAGTGCTCAATTTTATGGCATTTGATCCTATGAAGGGGAAAGCCACCAATGGCAGGAACCTCTGGGAGCCTAAGACCAGGTGAGCTGCCTTTTTCTCTCAGGTATACTCATTCTGTTATAAAGGTATGCTCCTCCTAACTCTTCTTTCCCGGTAGCTTAAATGCAGCAATGCTGTTCTCCATATGGAACTGATCCAAAATGAGTCTGCAAAAACATAAGAAATCTCTGCAAGCACTGCTTCCTTTGGGAGCCTGCCCCAATTCTATCCCCGTAAGTGTAGAGTGTCTTCTTGTTTTTCTGTTCTGAACAAACTAACAATGTATCCCTTGATCTTCCTTATCCAATCCCATTAATATATATATATATTTTTTTATCACTACTTTCCTCCTATGCAGCCACCACTCTGCCCTACATCCAGACACCGCTATGCTTCCCCCAATGGCCCCCTGGGTTGCCCCACACACTCTGGCTGGCATATGCTGCTGTACCTGCGTGAGGGACCCCCTAAGTCCCCGTGCCAGGCCAGGATCCAACACCTGCGTGTCAGGTCACTCCGTGCCACCGCCGGGCTCAGGAAGCTGTGGCCATCAAGCTGCCATGAGTGATGCTGCTGTTTTTTCCTGCTTGTTCCCTAGGAGTGCAGACGTGCAATGATGTTGTGCACTAGTGTGCTAATGTCTGCTGCACTCCTTCCTCCATTGCACCGGCTCGAGTGCCTCCAGGCATCCCCAGGACTGCAGAGCAGTGGAAGCCCACATCCCTCACCAGGATAAGAGAGCAGTCCTCCAGACGCTTGATCCTATCCTCCCCTACCGACCCCTGACAACCCAGGCTTGCATCTGAACCCAGGTCGCCAGCGTGGCACGAGGTGTTGTACCCAGTGCCTCAACCCTCAGTGCCACCGGGCCGGCCTTCAGCGCCACTGGTCCGGCAATTCCATTAATATTTTTAAAACTGAAATCAAATCTTCTTTCCACCTTCTTTATTTCTGGGGAAATACACCAAGTCTGTCCAGTTGTTCACCCTACTGTAGCTTACCTGCTTAATTCCTTAATCATTTCAATTGCTCTTTGCAACACCCTCTCCATTGCTGAATATTCTTTTTTATTCTACCGTGACCAGAATTGCATGCGGTATTTGAAATTCATGTCCGTAAAAAGGCAGAATTGCATTTCTTCCACAGCATGCCATGCCCCCTTTAATGTAGTCCAGCATTCAGTTTGCCTAACCTACTGCTGCTGCACATTGCTGGCACAGCTTCTGCATCAATAATGATCCTAGGAATGTTTCTTGATCAGCTGCTGCTAATTGTTTATAGTTTAAATTGCACCCCAATCTGAAATTATCCTCATTGCATGTCATGGGCCAGATATTCAAAACTCTGTCCCGGGGCTAAAAATAGCACTGCCCGGCAGGCAAACATAGCCCAGAGCAAAAAGCAAGCTATATTCTAAAGGAATAGCTGGTACTAATCCTGCTGAATATAGCATGCGAAGGAAGCCAGACTAACTGGGCTGGGAGTGCAGTGCAAAAATAGCCCGGGAATAAGACAGCACTGAATATAGCACCCTGGCAGGCAGTGCAAACACCAACAGGAACACAGTGCAGATGGAGCCGCCATGCCCTGGACCACAGAAAAAGGAGCACAGGCTGGAAAGGGATCCCAGGAGCAGACAGCAGTGCAGAACCCAGACACTGATACACACCCAGCCAGAGGAATGGCCAGAGGGCACCAGGACCCAGGAGTAGAACCAAAGAATCGAACAACCTTGTTGTAAAAGCCAAGCACTCAATAATGGCACAGGACACAGTGCAAAATGATAAAGATATGTATAATGTGACAAACGCACAGTAAAGGAAACAGGCAAACAACAGTTGAACAACAACACAAAACATAACAAACAGCAATGTAATGAAAATACAAAATGCAAACACTAAAAATGAAACTTACAGCAAACACCACTACAATGACAACCACTATATACACTAGAACAGGAACTACTACTACTACTACTACTAATACTACAACTACTACTACTACTACTACTAATGCTAACACTACCACTACAAACTATGCTACAAAACTGACTACACTACAACAAACTACCTATGACAACCACAGCAACTAAGGAATGAAAAATGCAAAACAAACTGAAAAGCAATGTGACAGGAGGGGACAGGGATGTGGACACAAACAACGAGGTAAAAGGCCAGCAACAGTAAATACAGTCCAGAAAGGGGGAAGGGGGCAAGGTAAACAAAGTTGTCCAGAAGGCATCATGGCTGGGATCCTGCTGATTCTGGCAAATGTGCCTCAAGTATGGCGGCCACCCTCCTTGTCTCTGATATGAGCACCACCTGCTGCTCTATGATGGTGCGCTGCTGGTGCATGAGCCATCTCAGGAGGGCTTCACTGCCTTCTGACTCCTCTGGCTGCGTTGCCCACAAAGAGGATTGCAGTGGACCTACAAGAGGAAGGGGGAGCATGTGAGGATGGGGAAACCAGCTGGGAGGCATACTGCAGCTACAGGTGGCTATACAGGGATGGACAGCATGTCCCGACAGCCATGCCCATGTATTGCTGAGGAACGCAATGGTAGGCATCACCAACAAGTGCCCACAGGGCAGGCCTGGAAGACACAGGCAACAACCCAATACCCAATAGACATGGATACATCAGGCTCTGACAACACCATGGCACGGTTGACACCACCCAATCCAGCACTGCACACAGTGAGACAAGGCAGACACTCAGGCGGTCCCCAGGTTGGCGGTGGGGGTGGGCCACGTAACAACATGCACATGGGGGAACACACATCGGAACAAGCTGCCCATAGTCAGATAGGAATGTACCACAAAGCAGAGTGCAACAACCACCCGTGGGGTGCAGGAGCATCACAATTTTTTTTTTTTTTTTTTTATTTATTTATTTATTTCATAATTCGGATTTACAACCTTTGAGTCAAAGACTCATTTACAAAGGCAACTCATCGCAGGGAGGGTAGACAACAATTGGTGGTGGAGTACAACAATGGAGAACATTACAGGTGAGATACAATAAAAGAACACGCAAAGCAATCCCAGTAATTCAAAGGTGTACAAAGGCTTCAATTAGTTACAATTAGACTAGTATATAAATAATAAGGTACCACGAGATGTTCTAGGGAGCAATACCTGGGGGGGAAAGAGTGGCATGGTGTCTGGCCAATGGACATCCCAGGTGAGGGCCAAACCATCCCACAGCAGACGTAATACTGCAGGGCACACATACTGGCAGGGGTGGGTTGCCAGATGCCGCCACACATGGACCATGTACTGCAATACATGCAGTGCCCTGCAGCCAGAACCCACATGTGCCAAGTGAACAGCACCTGTCCCTGTGCACCACTGCATGCTGCCTATGCCTTCCAGACATACCGTTGCACAGCTGTTACCTCCCCACACGACTGTAATGTACTGCCTGTGGCACACCCTGTGCCCTTCAGCAACATATGCATTAGCGCCATGCAGTCACATGGCATAGCATGGCACTAACCCGGAAGTGGTCTCATTGCGCATGCTCGACCCCACAATGACCCTAGAGTGACATATTCATGCATGCGCGTACCACCGCACTGTACGACTTAGAGCGGTGCTAACATGTGCTACACTGGGGTGCTAGCACGGCGCAAGGGTCACACGTGCATGCACGAACATCATGCTATGTGACATATCGCTGTGCTAATGAGATAGCGCGCCGCAGGAGAACCATGTAGCCTGGCGCTAACCACTAGCACGGCGCTAAGCGAATTGCCCGGCGCTAACACTGCTCATATTCAGCCAGCCTATGCAAATGAGGGCACTTGTGTATGCAAGAGGCAGACAGTGTGATTAGCATATCATTATAGCACATTTGCATGCCTAACAGGCAGGATTGCCCAGCAGGGCTATTTAAGGGCAAATTGTTCCACCTGTGTTGTGTAGAGGGACTTCAATACTTAGCAGGTGCCACAGCTGAATAGGCCCAAAACAGAGGAGAATGTCACAGGAGGCAGAGCAGCAACAGGCAGGTCTGTATTGCAGCTTGGAGCATGGCTGTATGTCAGTGGGACGTGACTAGGCCCTAGCTTGCACTGTACACACATGTGTATGGCCACGGAACATGCATGGGACAGAACGCATGCCTGTAGGCCCACATGTCAACACGTTACTGCTTAGCAGTGTACATGGCCAGTGTGCCTGTTGGCCAGCTGACTGGGGTGAGTGTTACACCTGTGTCTACAGCAGCAGACCCCACTGTGAGTGGACTGCCTGCACATTGTTGGGGGGAAACACATTGGCTTACAGGTGCCCACAGGCTGTGTGGTGCCCATGTGGGGGCTGGTGTGTGCAATATAGCTGAAGTGTCCGTTGTAACACATGCTAAAGCACTGTGCACACAGAGGTGACCATGACACACAGTTGCAGTGTGTGCTGTACCCTATCATGTTGAACAGGGCCTGTGCTATGCCACTACAGGATGTACACTGTAGGCGGCTAGGGTGGCATGCACATTGTGTTCTGCCTGTGCCATGCAGTGCAGTGCAGTCATGCCACAGCATGTGACCTGTGTCCCTCTACATGTCTCTCGTAGGTTCTGCAGCATGACAGGACTGGATACATGCCCACAAGTTCTCACAGGATGAACTGATGGCTCTGGTCCATGGCGACAAGGAGCAGGAGCAGGTGCTTCATTGCTACAAGGCTACTGATGCTGTCATGAGACAAATGAGGGACAAGGTCACAGCAGGGGTCAATGCCATTGGAGGCTGGGGATGTACTACTGATGCTGTTCGGAAGAGGTGGAGTGACCTGCTGTGATGAGCCAAGGAGGAGGTGGCACAATGGCTCCACGAATGGCTATGGACTGGAGGAGGGTCACAGACCATGCAACAGCATCAGGGGGACCCACTGATGACCTTGGTGGCCTCCACACTGCATCCCATGTCCGTTGGTGGGGTTATTGGTGGGGGGTGTGAGACACCATTCACACCACCTAGAACAGGTTAGTATCCACCTGTGTGCACCCTAAATGGCATGCCTGCACTGGTGCTGGAGGGACAGTGTAGGACCGATATGTGGTTTGCACTATGGGGGTGCTATACTGTGCACACTGTACACATGAGGCAGTACTGTGTGCATCGACTGCCTGTGCAGGGCTTTCACCACAGCTGTCAGTACGGTGCATGTGTGCCATGGTAGGGTGTGTGTGCATGTGGCCATAGTCTGCATTGACAGGGACTACATTGTGTGGTGTGCATGGCCATGGTGTGTGTCATGCATCCTAGGGTGTGCATGTACAGGTGGCGGTTGTGGCATGCTGTGTGCGTTCTGGTCAGTGGCACTGTCCTTTCTTGTTTCCCAGCAGTGGGTGCACACCATGCAGCATGCCAGAACATGGCTGTGATGGCTGACATGGAGCAGGAGGCAGTGGATGATGACAATATGCCATCAACCTCAGGACTGGGTGCCAGGCGTGGAACCTTAGCAGCAGCACACAGGTGGCAGGCCGATGGACTTGGGTGACACCAACCTGCGGAGAGGGGATGACTCCTGGACTCAGGCTGGTGGGGACTTGGACACTGGTGACATCCTAGAGGATGCCCAGGTGGAGGATCTGAGTGGTGGCCAGGTGGTCCTCCTGACAGTCACTAGTGACCTTGGATCAGATGGCTCAGACCAGGGCTACTACATGCCTGTGGAGGGGACTGTGATTGGTGGCACAGGGTTGGGGTATGCTGGGGTCAACAACATGGGTGTCATGGGGGTGGAGTGCCATGCTACCATAAGCAGTCCGGTACAGCAGGTGGTGAGCCATGTGGGTGCTGTGTGTGCACCGCTGGACATGCAGTATCTTTGATGGGGAGAAGTGCAGGGCCCTCAGGGGACACATCACATCACAGGGACCATGCAGCAGCAGGAACTACAGCAGCTGACACAGCGTCCCCACCATGTCCAACAGCAGGCACAGCCCCCGACTGGAATTGGCATTGCCACAGCCACGGTGCCGGATGGCCAGGGATCCTACCCTCTGCTACAAGCCACCCTGATGTCCCAGCAGGAGGTCCAGATAGACCTGCATGCCCTTCGGCGTGAGATGTGGCATGAGCTCTTGCAGCTGTGGGAGACTGTGGCCTTGGGCTTTGCCCATGCAGAACAGTGGGCAGAGAACAGGATGGGGTGCGTGATAGCCCCACTTGACTGTGGCTTTGTGGGTCTTACAGTCTCTGTGGTTGATCTTGCCACAGTGCTGCTTGGAGTGCATGGTGGTCAGTGGGATGTACAAGGGGGACAGCATGCCTGTGGCATGCAGGCCAACAGGCAAGCCTCATGTGGCCACAGGGCAGGCACGGGCTCCAGCACCACTGCATCAGGTCCATCAGCCAGCACTCTGTGGCACCATGGCTGGCCACCCACCCTGTCTGGATCTGCTGGTCAGCCAGGGCCCCAGTGCACCACCCTCCCAGCCTCACTGCAGTCCTCTTCAGATATATCATCGGCACAGAGCACCCCCTGGCTCAGTGTCCCGTGCACATGGTGTGCGTCATGTGCGTGGTGGTAGTCACCTCAGACAGGCACAGCTGCCTTGCACAGACACACAGGGAACACCCATATGTGCACATTTGTGCGCGCGCAGACACACACACACACACACGGACACACAGTCACTGGCATGGTCACCCATGCACAGCCATGGTAGCCCTTCCCACCTTGTCACCTTGTATCAGGCACCTCAATCAACACACCGCTTCACCGTGCCATGGGTGTCTACCTTGGTCGCATGCATGTCCTGCACAGCACACAGTGCACACTGCCATCCCACATACATTAACTCCCACTGTGTTTTGCACATGCTTTGTTGGTGGTCCTCACTATTGTGGTTGTCTGCACGTATCAAAGTAATTGTCACTGTACTGTTCTGGTTGCTGTGTTTACTCACTGTCCTGCCTGTGACAGTGTCCTGATGATGCCAGCCCTGTGTTCCAGGGTACTGCGGGCCATTCGAGGATCTCTCCTCTTGAGTTGCTCCACTATCCCCCTGACCTCTGGTTCTGGGTCACTGCCAGCCTGTTCCTCAGGTTCAGGTGCCTGTATCCCACGGTTCATTGCCATGTTGTGGGGCATACAACAGGCTAGGATGATACAGCATACCTTCTGAGACCTATACTGTAGGGCACCACCTGACGTGTCTAGGCAGTGGAAGCACATCTTTAGTATGCCAAAGACCCTATCTATGATGTTCCTAGTGGCAGCGTGTGCCTCACTGTATTGCTCCTCAGCCACTGTGGCTGGCCGGGGTACTGGTGTCAGTAGCCAGGGTTGCAGGGAATAGACTCTGTCCCCTGTTGAGAAATGTGCACCTGTTAGTGTTGCTGTTTTGCTGTCTGCCCCTTGCTGTGGTGCACCTCCTGTGTTGCTGTGCTGACCCCCTTCCTTGCATACCCTTGCCTGTCCCCACCCACACTGTGGTGTGTGTGCATGCCTTGCATGCTGATACTCACTGACTAGGTGCCCACTGGGTATCCTGCCCTCCTCAAAGGCCTGACAAAGCCGGAACTGGTGCCAGATGAAGGCATCATGGGCACTGCTGGAGCACTGCGCAAAGACATTGCTGATGTGCCCTGTTGCATCGCACACCTCCTGGCAAATGATGTAGTGGTACCCCTTCCTGTTCACATTCACCTCACTGCCATCACCAGGTGGTGCACGAATGGGGACATGGGTGCAGTCAATGGCATCAAGTACCACTGGTAGGTGTGCAACTCGATGAAATTGCTGCATGATTTCTCTGTGCTCTGCTAGGGAATACTATGAATTCATCAACATGTGGCAGGAAAGTATAGAGGAACTGGGTCAGGAGGCATGAGGTGGCAGACTGCAATACCCCTATGGTGTCCCCCGTTAGTCGTTGAAACATCCCAGTGGCTAGGAAGCAAATCGCTGCTGTCACTTTCTCCTCGACTGTCATGGCATGGCTACGTCTGATGTCAGGCTGCAGCTGCTCATGCAGGAGTTCACATGGCTGTCTTAACATTCCCCTGTTCATTCTTTACTGGCCAGTGATGTGCTCATCTGGCAGGGTCTCGAAGGAGACTCTGGGCCGGTACCACCAGCATACTGCCTCCTTGGCCTGCATTGTGGGCCATGCTGGCCCTACTCCCTTTCTTCCTCCTCCAATACTGCTGCCATTAGGTGCAGCAGCACTGCATTGTGGGCCATGTAGGCCCTGCTCCCTCTCATCTTCCTCCACTACTGCCGCCATTAGGTGCAGCAACACTGCATTGTGGGTCATGCTGGCCCTGCTCCCTCTCTTCCTCCTCCACTACTGCCGCCATTAGGTGCAGCAACACTGCATTGAGGGCCATGTTGGCCCTGCTCCCTCTCTTCCTCCTCCACTACTGCTGCCATTAGGTGCAGCAACACTGCATTGTGGGCCATGTTGGCCCTGCTCCCTCTCATCCCTCCACTACTGCTGCCATTAGGTGCAGCAACACTGCATTGAGGGCCATGTTGGCCCTGCTGCCTCTCATCCTCCTCCACTACCGCCGCCATTAGGTGCAGCAGCACTGCATCGTGGGCCATGTTGGCCCTGCTCCCTCTCATCCTCCTCCACTACTGCAGCCATTAGGTGCAGCAGCACTACATCGTGGGCCATGTTGGCCCTGCTTCCTCTCATCCTCCTCCTCCACTACTGCAGCCATTAGGTGCAGCAGCACTACATCGTGGGCCATGTTGGCCCTGCTCCCTCTCATCCTCCTCCACTACTGCTGCCATTAGGTGCAGCAGCACTGCATTGTGGGCCATGTTGGCCCTGCTTCCTCTCATCCTCCTCCACTACTGCCGCCATTAGGTGCAGCAGCAGTGCATCGTGGACCATGTTGGCCCTGCTCCCTCTCATCCTCCTCCACTACTGCCGCCATTAGGTGCAGCAGCAGAGCATCGTGGGCCATGTTGGCCCTGCTCCCTCTCATCCTCTTCCACTACTGCTGCCATTAGGTGTAGCAACACTGCATTGTGGGCCATGTTGGCTCTGCTCCCTCTCATCCTCCTCCACTACTGCCGCCATTAGGTGCAGCAGCAGTGCATCGTGGGCCATGTTGGCCCCGCTCCCTCTCATCCTCCTCCACTACTGCTTGCCATTAGGTGCAGCAACACTTGCATGTGGGCCATGCTGGCCCTGCTCCCTCTCATCCTCCTCCACTACTGCCGCCATTAGGTGCAGCAGCACTGCATTGCGGGCCATGCTGGCCCTGCTCCCTCTCATCCTCCTCCACTACTGCCACCATTAGGTGCAGCAGCACTGCATTGTGGGCCATGTTGGCCCTGCTCCCTCTCATCCTCGTCCACTACTGCTGCCATTAGGTGCACTCGTGCAGCAGCAGTGCATTGTGGGCCATGTTGGCCCCGCTGCCCCTCATCCTCCTCCTCCACTATTGCTGCCATTAGGTGCAGCAGCAGTGCATTGTGAGCCATGCTGGCCCTGCTCCCTCTCATCCTCCTCCACTACTGCCGCCATTAGGTGCGGCAACACTGCACTGTGGGACATGCTGGCTCTGCTCCCTCTCATCCTCCTCCACTACTGCCGCCATTAGGTGCGGCAACACTGCACTGTGGGCCATGCCGGCCCTGCTCCCTCTCATCCTCCTCCACTACTGCCGCCATTAGGTGCGGCAGCACTGCACTGTGGGCCATGCCGGCCCTGCTCCCTCTCATCCTCCTCCACTACTGCCGCCATTAGGTGCAGCAGCACTGCACTGTGGGCTATGTTGGCCCTGCTCCCTCTCATCCCCCTCCACTACTGCCGCCATTAGGTGCAGCAGCACTGCATTGTGGGCCATGTTGGCCCTGCTGCCTCTCATCCTCCTCCACTACCGCCGCCATTAGGTGCAGCAGCACTGCATCGTGGACCATGTTGGCCCTGCTCCCCCTCATCCTCCTCCACTACTGCCGCCATTAGGTGCAGCAGCACTGCATCGTGGACCATGTTGGCCCTGCTCCCTCTCATCCTCCTCCACTACTGCAGCCATTAGGTGCAGCAGCACTACATCGTGGGCCATGTTGGCCCTGCTCCTCCTCATCCTCCTCCACTACTGCCGCCATTAGGTGCAGCAGCAGTGCATCGTGGACCATGTTGGCCCTGCTCCCTCTCATCCTCCTTCACTACTGCCGCCATTAGGTGCAGCAGCAGTGCATTGTGGGCCATGTTGGCTCTGCTCCCTCTCATCCTCCTCCACTACTGCCGCCATTAGGTGCAGCAGCAGTGCATCGTGGGCCATGTTGGCCCTGCTCCCTCTCATCCTCCTCCACTACTGCTGCCATTAGGTGCAGCAGCACTGCACTGTGGGCTATGTTGGCCCTGCTCCCTCTCATCCTCCTCCACTACTGCCGCCATTAGGTGCAGCAGCACTGCACTGTGGGCCATGCTGGCCCTGCTCCCTCTCATCCCCCTCCACTACTGCCGCCATTAGGTGCAGCAGCACTGCACTGTGGGCCATGCTGGCCCTGCTCTCCTCATCCCTCCTCTACTGCCACCATTAGGTGCAGCAGAACTGCATTGTAGCCATGCTGGCCCTGCCCTCCTCATCCCCTCCACTACTGCCGCCATTAGGTGCAGAAGACTGCATTGTCGGCCATGCTGGCCCTGCTCCCTCTCATCCTCCTCCACTACTGCCACCATTAGGTGCAGCTTCACTGCATTGTGGGCCATGTTGGCCCTGCTCCCTCTCATCCTCCTCCACTACTGCTGCCATTAGGTGCACTCGTGCAGCAGCAGTGCAATGTGGGCCATGTTGGCCCTGCTCCCTCTCATCCTTCTCCTCCACTACTGCTGCCATTAGGTGCGGCAACACTGCATTGTGGGCCATGCCGGCCCTGCTCCCTCTCATCCTCCTCCACTACTGCCGCCATTAGGTGTGGCAACACTGCATTGTGGGCCATGTTGGCCCTGCTCCCTCTCATCACCCTCCACTACTGCCGCCATTAGGTGCGGCAGCACTGCATTGTGGGCCATGCTGGCCCTGCTCCCTCTCATCACCCTCCACTACTGCCGCCATTAGGTGCGGCAGCACTGCATTGTGGGCCATGCTGGCCCTGCTCCCTCTCATCCTCTCCACTACTGCCGCCATTAGCTGCTGCAGCACTGCATTGTGAGCCATGCTGGCCCTGCTCCCTCTCATCCTCCTCCACTACTGCCGCCATCAGGTGCAGCAGCACTGCATTGTGAGCCATGCTGGCCCTGCTCCCTCTCATCCTCCTCCACTACTGCCACCATCAGGTGCAGCAGCACTGCATTGTGAGCCATGCTGGCCCTGCTCCCTCTTATCCTCCTCCACTACTGCCGCCATCAGGTGCAGCAGCACTGCACTGTGGGCCATGCTGGCCCTGCTCCCTCTCATCCTCCTCCACTACTGCCGCCATTAGGTGCAGCAGCACTGCACTTTGAGCCATGCTGGCCCTGCTCCCTCTCATCCCCCTCCACTACTGCCGCCATTAGGTGCAGCAGCACTGCATTGTGGGCCATGTTGGCCCTGCTCCCTCTCATCCTCCTCCACTACTGCTGCTATTAGGTGCACTCATGCAGCAGCAGTGCATTGTGGGCCATGTTGGCCCTGCTCCCTCTCATCCTCCTCCACTACTGCTGCCATTAGGTGCGGCAGCAGTGCATTGTGGGCCATGCTGGCCCTGCTCCTCTCATCCTCCTCCACTACTGCCGCCATTAGCGGCAGCATGCACTGTAGTATGCTGGCCCTGCTCCCTCTCATCCTCCTCCTCCACTACTGCCGCCATTAGGTGCAGCAGCATTGGCATTGTAGGCATGCTGGCCCTGCTCCCTCTCATCCTCCTCCACTACTGCCGCCATTAGGTGCGGCAACACTGCATTGTGGGCCATGCTGGCCCTGCTCCCTCTCATCTCTCCTCCACTACTGCCGCCATTAGGTGCGGCAGCACTGCATTGTGGGCCATGTCGGCCCAGCTCCCTCTCATCCTCCTCCGCTACTGCCGCCATCAGGTGCGGCAGCACTGCATTGTGAGCCATGCTGGCCCTGCTCCCTCTCATCCTCCTCCGCTACTGCCGCCATCAGGTGCAGCAGCACTGCATTGTGGGCCATGCCGGCCCTGCTCCCTCTCATCCCCCTCCACTACTGCCGCCATCAGGTGCAGCAGCACTGCATTGTGGGCCGTGCCCCTGCTCCTCTCATCCCTCCACCGCTGCCGCCATCAGGTGCAGCAGCACTGCATTGCAGCCATGCTGGCCCTGCCCTCTCATCCTGCCTCCACTACTGCCGCCATTAGGTGCAGCAGCACTGCATTGTGGGCCATGTTGGCCCTGCCCTCCTCATCCTCCTCCACTAGTGCCGCCATTAGGTGCAGCATCACGCATCAGGGCCATGTTGGCCCTGCTCCTCCTCATCCTCCTCCTCCACTACTGCTGCCATTAGGTGCACCGCAGCAGCAGTGCATTGTAGGCTCGCCGCCCTGCTCCCTCTCATCCTCCTCCACTGCTGCCGCCATCAGGTGCGGCAGCACTGCATTGTAGCCGCGCCGGCCCTGCTCCTCCTCATCCTCTCTCCACCGCTGCCGCCACCGGCGCGCAGCACTGCATTGCAGCCATGCCGCCCTGCTCCTCTCATCCTCCTCCACTGCTGCCGCCACTGCGGTGCGGCAGCACTGCATTGTAGCCATGCCGCCCTGCTCCTCCTCATCCTCCTCCACTGCTGCCGCCACAGGTGCAGCAGCACTGCATTGCAGGCCGCGCGGCCCTGCTCCTCTCATCCTCCTCCACTGCTGCCGCCATCAGGTGCAGCAGCACTGCATTGTAGCCTGCGCCGCCCTGCCCTCTCATCCTCTCTCCACTGCTGCCGCCATCAGGTGCAGCAGCACTGCATTGCAGCCGCGCTGCCCTGCTCCCTCTCATCCTCCTCCACTAGCTGCCGCCACTGTGGTGCAGCAGCACTGCATTGTAGCTGCGCCGGCCCTGCTCCTCTCATCTCCTCCACTGCTGCCGCCATCAGGTGCGGCAGCACTGCATTGTGGGCCATGCCGGCCCTGCTCCCTCTCATCCTCCTCCACTGCTGCCGCCATCAGGTGCGGCAGCACTGCATTGTGGGCCATGCTGGCCCTGCTCCCTCTCATCCTCCTCCACTGCTGCCGCCATCAGGTGCAGCAGCACTGCATTGTCGGCCATGCTGGCCCTGCCCCTCTCATCCTCCTCCACTGCTGCCGCCATCAGGTGCAGCAGCACTGCATTGTGGGCCATGTTGGCCCTGCCCCTCTTCCTCCTCCACTGCTGCCGCCATCAGGTGCAGCAGCACTGCATTGTGGGCCATGCTGGCCCTGCTCCCTCTCATCCTCCTCCACTACTGCTGCCATTAGGTGCATTCGTGCAGCAGCACTGCATTGTGGGCCATGCTGGCCCTGCCCCCTCTCATCCTCCTCCACTACTGCCACCATTAGGTGCAGCAGCACTGCATTGTCGGCCATGCTGGCCCTGCTCCCTCTCATCCTCCTCCACTACTGCCGCCATTAGGTGCAGCAGCACTGCATTGTGGGCCATGCTGGCCCTGCTCCCTCTCATCCTCCTCCACTACTGCCGCCATCAGGTGCAGCAGCACTGCATTGTGAGCCATGCTGGCCCTGCTCCCTCTCATCCCTCCACTACTGCCGCCATTAGGTGCAGCAGCATTGCATTGTGGGCCATGTTGGCCCTGCTCCCTCTCATCCTCCTCCACTACTGCCGCCATTAGGTGCAGCAGCATTGCATTGTGGGC
Organism: Neoceratodus forsteri; assembly: GCA_016271365.2. Classification (NCBI taxonomy): domain Eukaryota; kingdom Metazoa; phylum Chordata; order Ceratodontiformes; family Ceratodontidae; genus Neoceratodus; species Neoceratodus forsteri. The sequence goes on from CM028131.1 coordinate 1,655,770,915, forward strand.
CATGTTGGCCCTGCTCCCTCTCATCCTCCTCCACTACTGCCGCCTTTAGGTACAGCAGCAGTGCAGTGTGGGCCATGTTGGTCCTGCTCCCTCTCATCCTCCTCCAGTACTGCCACCATTAGGTGCAGCAACACTGCATTGTGGGCCATGTTGGCCCTGCTCCCTCTCATCCCCCTCCACTACTGCTGCCATTAGGTGCAGCAACACTGCGTTAGGCACTACTGCCATTGTGACTTCCTGTTCTGGTCCCTTCCCCTCTGTGCTTTGCCCTGGGATAAGACCAGCCTTATATAGGCGGTACCTAGCGCCTTGCTATGTGGCCTTGTACGGCGCTATCACTCTGAATATGCCGTAACGCATGTGTGCTGATTCCCGCCCTCTCACTTTGCCCCTTGCATACATTATGGGTTTGCCCCGCGCTATCTTGGTTAGTGTGTGCTATCCGGTCCTTTGAATATTGCAGCTCCACGCTAATCCTGTGCTATTCCTGCACTAATGGTTTGTGGGCTGTGCTGCATTTTGAATATCTGGGCCCATTTGTCATATATTGGCTCACTTCAAAAATACACATACTGTGTATGTCCATTTGCGGACTGTCTTCCACTTCATTGTAGTCTATCACCCTCATTATTTCATCAGCCACAAATTTAATTACCTTGCTTGAGAACCCCTGCCTCCAACTCATCAATATACTGAATATTATGGGGCCCAAATATTGACCCGTGTAGAACCTCACTGGTTACTTTCTTCCAGTCTAATGTTGCCCAGTGCATCACTACCACTCAGTACATTGTGTTGTAGTACTTCATATGGCATGAAATGTTTGCAAGTGGGCTTACCTGATACTACTTCGGCTAAGGAGTATGAATATAACCCAGTGTTATACTCTGAGCCTGAGCCAATTAAAAAAAAATAAAACAAAGAGGCTTGGAGTCAGATCAATATAATTAAGTGCTGCTGATGTGGTTGCCATGCATCAGTATGTTAAAAAACATATTGATACATGTTTAACTAAGCAATATCTTTTTTTATATTGATACATAGTAGCATTGACAGGGCATATCTATGTTGATGATTCCAAGCTTTTTTTTTTGTTTCTACTTCTGCTCTGCCCCAACTAGACCCCTTCTGATTGCCCCCCTCCACCCTGTCTCCTTCATTCCCCAGGACTTAAAGCAACATTTTCCCAGAAGCATTGTGTGGTGGGTGGGTGCCACAGTCAGTAGTGCGTATCCTTTGAGGGTGCCATCTTCTTCCTACCAGCTGGGGAGATTCTCCACAATATTCTCCCCAAAGTCTGTTCACATGTAATGATGCTCAAACATGTGCTCATGCATAGCATGCTGTCTGTGTCAGGGCTTTCTCCCAGTATGTGCCATGAAAGATTACCACAGGTGGCACCACCAGTTCTTTTAGCACCACTATAATCCTGGTCTGTGCCCCATCCATACCTTATCATTTACTTGACTTAATCTTTGCCAGATAGCTACAATGGAAAATATGCTGTTCACAGGTTGCATCATGGTTACCCTTGATGCCATGGCCCTGCCCAAAGAGCACCTTTCTACCCTTGAGACCCTTTGTTGAGCACAGAGGCAAAGTATTCATTCAGCATCTGAGTCATTACACCTGGCTCAGGGACAGGTTCCTCCCCCTTTCTTCATTTTCATTGGCCCTGTCCCCTCTCTCCCCTTCTTTCCATTTATGTACTGGATGGGGTCTTTTGTGTGATCTGCAGCTTCTACTGCTATCCTAATTTCCAGACCCTTTGGCTTCCCTAACCTTTCATTTATTTGCTTTGCAAGGGCTAACATTCCACTTTTTCAAATCTTGTGTGCGGGGTCCTCTTATCATATTATGGTGATAAGATGGCCTCATGTGCAAGGCAATCATCAGCCCTGATTGGCTGAATCAACTTGCCAATTTATAATATCCTAACATGTGTAACTCCGTTAAATGGAAATACATAGTGCTTGCATATACACCTTTGTGGTACTGTACTGCATTATCAGATTTTTGGGTTATGAGCCCAAACCTAATGTAGAACTTGAACATATGACCTGGCCCAGAGGGAAGAGCGCTAACACAGAGAAACACAGGCTCATAAGCTATGAGATGCTAAGGGGCTGTATACCACAGGCAAATATTTGTTGAAAGTATACTAGGGTGATACATTCAGTATTTGTAGCAAGTTCTTTCTTACAGATTCAACAAATACAAGAGATAGACTTAATATCAAGAGTTCATAAAGAGGATGGGAATCATTATGGCTCTATACTTCATTATAAAGATATGTTAGCTCTGCAGAATTGCACATTATAACTTCTAGAGATCTGTCTTTTTTTCAGAAGTGGCCTAAAATCACTTATGTTCAAAATTTAAAACCCTCCTGTAGAGCATGGAGCTGCCCCTAGCTTCCTGGGTCTGAGCAGAAGATTTTAGCTACAGATGGGAGAACAGGTAGCTACGTCATGTGGCCCCCTCTTGCCAAACTGTCCCATGAATAAAAGCTGCTCAATTTGCATTTTTGTGTGCAACAACATATAGGTTGTGCCATGACCATTCACGCTAGCAATAACATAAAGACTGCTCCATGAGCATTCATGCTTGCAATACCGTACAGGCATCTCCATGAGCATTTTCGCTAACAATACCGTACAGGCCTCTCCATGAGCATTCTCGCTAACAATACTGTAAAGGCATCTCCATGAGCAGTCTCGTTAACAATACCATAAAGGCAGCTCCGTGAGCATTCTCACTAACAATACCATAAAGGCAGCTCCGTGAGCATTCTCGCTAACAATACTGTACAGACGTCTCCATGAGCATTCTTGCTAACAATACCGTACAGACGTCTCCATGAACATTCTCACTAACAATACCGTAAAAGCAGCTCCATGAGCAGTCTCACTAACAATACTGTACAGACGTCTCCATGAGCATTCTTGCTAACAATACCGTACAGGCGTCTCCATGAGCATTCTCGCTAACAATACCGTACAGGCCTCTCCATGAGCATTCTCGCTAACAATACCGTAAAGGCATCTCCATGAGCAGTCTCGCTAACAATACCGTAGAGGCGTCTCCATGAGCATTCTCACTAACAATACCGTACAGGCCTCTCCATGAGCATTCTCCCTAACAATACTGTAAAGGCATCTCCATGAGCAGTCTCGCTAACAATACCATAAAGGATTCTCAATGAGCATTCTGGCATGCAATAAGATAAAGACTGCTTCATGAGCATTCATGCTTGCAATAACAGAAGGGCTGCTCCATTAACATTAACGTTTTCAGTAAAAAAGTCTGCTCCATAAACACTCATACATGGAATAACAGAAAGGCTGCTTCTTTTGTCTGCATACATTCAACACTCTACTTATATATGAGTGCATTGCTTTACCAAGCACCTTGGGATACTTTGTGTATGAAAGGCACTATATAAAATCCATACACTATATCTATTCACACCAGCAGCAATACCAAAGAATCTGGGCCTCAGCAGTGGGGTATTTGAACTTCTCCCTACCCTCGTTCATCCTGGACACAATTGTTTTCAGTATTACTTGGCTTTCTTGTGGAACACTACCTGTTGCCATTGTGACACATTGCCTATAGCTAGGAGTGCTGGTGAGAGTTCCCTTCAGAGCTGATTCTTTTGTTGCTCCATTAATTATTCCACAGAGAATGTTAGAGAGAAACTGGGCTAGTTCTAGCCCATGAAACAAGAGTCAGGAGACTGTTCCAAAACCTCGGTCTTCCATATGGTAGTATAGCACGCCTCCTCTGTGCAGCTGGACTGGTGGTCTTTCACACTATATTTATTTTATACTATAGAAGAGTTACGCTTCTTAGTTGTGACACTTCCCCTACAGATCTAGAGATGAGAATTCCCCCTCTGTCACATCATTCTTACTTTTTGGCAGTTTTAGTTTTACAAGCTGGGCTGATGTGGAGTCAAGCTGAACAGAATCCATGGAACTTGTATTTCTGTTCTAATGTTTTTTTTTTTCTGAATTTATTCCATGTTTTCCCTTTGGTCCCCTTTTTCACTTTGACTTCCTCCTACCTCTTTCTGCAATCCTGCACCTAGGTCTAGTGGTGGATCCCTTCCCAACAATTAAGGCTTACCCCATGGGGGAACCTTAAGAAAAGACCACTTCCAGTTACTAAGTAATGCACAGTCTGTGCAGAACTTGATGCTTGCTGCTTCCACACCCATATTCAGTGCCCCACTGTGAATTGGGGGGGGGGGGAGAAATTCTGCCATGTATGATGCCTTTCTATGCCGGCCCAGTGGCACTGAGGGTTGAGGTGCTGGACGCCACACCTCGCACCACGCTGGTGACCCGGGTTCGGGAATGAGCCCAGGCCGCCGAGGGTCAGCAGGGGAGATAGAGGATCGAGTGTCCGGAGGACTGCTCTCCTCTCTCAGGGAAGGTTCCAGGGATAGCCTGGCATTGCAGCAGCCCCCGGTGGAGATCAGAGGCACTGCAATGCTCAGGGCTAGCATCTAAGGGAAGGATGTTGGGTGACTGCCTTACGGACATGGGTGGGAACATCCACATTATGGGCTGGGTGGCATTGCATGTCCCATGTCTGGGGCATGACTAAGAAACACCCTGGCTTACCGAGGAGGGGACAAGGTCCTCAGGGACTTCCCTCTCATCCCCAGTACCGGGCAGATCACACTGGAGGTCCACAGTCGACTTCCCAACAGGGACAGACCCTGTAATTTCAGAAAGATGCCACCAAGGGAGGGCAGGCCCTACCCCGGGGGTGATCTGGGGCACTGGGAAGTTCCTCGAAGGGAGGGAGAACTGGAGTGGTCTGCCACATTGGGGAGTAGTAGGGCTAGAGTCGTGTGGGCACCTCCAAGAGATGCCTTGGTGAAACTGGAGAAATAAAAAGAATTTGAAAAAAAAATTATGCCTTTTTGCTTTGGTCATTGGGGGGCAGTCATGCAGTGGCAGATGCCACACTTTCCTTACAGAAGGTGTTGTGCATGATGTAGGACTGCATTCAACCTACTGCCGGTATGACTGGGAATACCACTCCAGATCCCCCTTCCTTTATGGTAAGTAAGCATGCTTTCCACTACACCACTGGGTAAACACTGAACTGTTTGCTGCATCCTCTAGCCTTACTGCCTTTGAGCCCGATTACATCAGAGTCTGCTGCCTTATTACCATGGAGTCTGATCCAATCACATCTTAGAAGCTAAACAGGGTCGGGCCTGGTCTGTAGTCAGATGAGAAACCTCCAGCAAACATCAGGTGCTGTTACTATTAGCTCTGCCAGGGACATTCCCTTCCCTTGCTTGTAAGTAATCATATCAATGCCCCAGCATGGTATTAGTGCCTCACAGTACTGTTGTTAGGTGCTGTCTTTGGATGAAACAGCACTATGAGCGCCACCCCCAAGTGTGGGGCTGGTTCCATTTTGTACTTTTTGTGCAAAAACCTTTTTAATTTTAACTAAATGTTTACTGCAGTATAGTCGATTGTATCAGACTGATTCTGCTGGCTGCCAAGCTGACATTTGCTGTAACCAGAAATCCCGGAATCCCCTGCAGCTGATATCAGACCAGGGCTGCAGCAGTGGGAGATTCAACAGCCTGTAGTGCATGCTACAGCTTTTAAAAGTTCTCATTTTTTTTGCTGGTCTTGCTGTCTTCCTGGAGTTAAGTACAGTCACAGAGGACTGTACTTAACCTGGGGAGAACAGCCGGACTGGCAAACATCTGATCTGAGCTTCTAAAATCTCTAACATACACTGCAGGCTATTGAATCTCCCACTGCTGCAATCCTGCTCTGATGTTGGCTGCAGGAGATTCTGGGATTTCTAGATACAGCAAATGTCAGTTGGAAGGCAACAGAATCAGTGTGATTCAATTGACTATATTGCAGTAAACAGTAAGTAAATTAAAAAAATGCGTTTGCACACAAAGTTCACATTGAGACCAATCCCACACTTCGGTGTGCGGTTTGTAGAGCTGACTATTCCCCTTTCTGGTTGTTGCAGCTACAGGTGGACTTTCAAGGATCTTTAACTTCTCGAAAAGTTAATAAAAAAAAATAATAAATAATAAAACTTTTTAATACTGTAAACTCCTATAAGACTTATGGTAAATTTTCTCTCATTATATGCAGATATCAATGAATGTCTAACTCTCTCAAACCCATGCCACACTGGAGAGAAGTGCATAAATCTTATTGGGTCCTTCCGCTGCCAGCGTGTAATTAGTTGTGGCACTGGTTATGAACTGATGGATAATAATGTATGCCAAGGTATGTTCTGAACGTCACACTATTCAAGTTTGAATATTTACATTATCTCAAGGACAATTTGCTAAGATATATATATATATATATATATATATATATATATATGTATATAAACACACTAGACACACTGAACCTAAACTTTACCATAAACAATAGGTACATACAGAGAGGGAAAAAAAATTCAGTTCAGATAATCGTTCCTGAAAATTAGCATCCCCGTCATAGTGACTCCCACTGCACACATTTTCAATTGGTCCCTCCCAGTTAGCTCCTTCCTCTGTAACTGGAAACATGCGTGCGTTAGTCATCCCCATCCAGAAGGACGGCCCTGCTGATGCACCTACCAACTTCCAACCAAGTTCCAACTGCTCCCTGGCCATCCTTTGCAAAGTCTTCGAGAGGCTGGTCAGCAGACAGCTCTCCGACATCTACTCTAACATAGGCTTCCTAACCCCATATCAGTCCAGCTTCTACTCGCATCATTCCACTTCCACCTCCCTCCTCCATGTCACTGACCATTTACATTCGACTGTCACCAATAGGTTCCTTCACCCATATTGTTAGCACTCTCGCCCCTTTCTCTTCCACCTCTCCCTTTGTTACCTGATGCAATCTCTCTCAGTTTCTCACTGGAAGCCACCCTTATCCCCCTCTCCCTCTTCTTTCTTTAGCCCCATCCTACTCCCTCCTCACCATTTTCCCTCCCACCCCCTGCCTCTACCACTGCCTCCCTGTATCTTAGTTCAGTGACAATCTTTGCCTTCCTCTAGCTACCCTCCCTCCCCATTTCCTTCTCCCCCAAATAACGCCTACTACTGGCTGCTTATGTCCTCCAACTGTCCCCTCCCCACAATGCCTACCTCAGGCTGTTTCTGTCCTCCAATTGTTTCCCCCTTGACCCCTAAATATTGTCTGATTTTGGATTGTTCAGTTGTTAGCTTTTATTATGAGTGTATTGTTATGACTGCTTCCCAATTTCAACTGTACCTATTGTTGATTCTTTGCCCAGTTTGTTATATGCCCATATTAATCCTTTCTGATGTGGAACCTTTGTAAAAGAGCCTCTGGCTCAAAGCTAATGTAATCCGAGAATGAATTAAAAAAATTAAAAAATAAATTAGTTACAAAAATCAGGCATGGACAAGAGTATGGGTACAGGGGCAATCTTTATTAGCCTAGCTAAGGCTTTTGACACCATAGATCACAATCTCCTCCTGGCCAAGCTTGTGGCCTCAGGCATCTCTACCCCCCTCCCTCACCTGGTTTTGCTCCTATGTATCTGATTGGTCTCAGTCAACCAAGCTAGCCAGAATCATGTCCCCCTTACTACCAGTCTCCCTTGGGGTTCCCCAAGTCTCTGTGCTCAGCCTACTGCTGTTCACAGTTTTCATAAACGACCTCCCATCAGCCATCACCACCTATCACATCCACATGTATGCTGAAGACACAGTCATATATTCAACTGTCTCCACTGTCTCCTCCATCAAGAAGTCAATGGTGTCCATGTTGTTTGGCACCAGATGCTGGTTAAGCACTGCCCCTGACTCCCCTAAACTTCCGCTTCTCCCAGGGTGACCACCTCGACTCTCTAATATCATACAAAAACCTTTTCCTGCACCTGAACCAGCATCTTTTTTTTCTACTTATTTGTGCTACCTCCTTGGCCCCACACCAACCGCAGTCAGAGCTCTAACCCCTTTGCCCTACTCCCAAGGCCACTTCACAGTGAGTACTTAACCTGCTCACTGTGGAAGACCTGGATGCTGGGCTCAGGGGGAGCTAACTTAAGTGTGTCCACTGCAGTGCCGCCAGGACCAGCTTTCACATGCACACTGGAGGATTGTTTTTCACCTGTGATCCTCCCATGGGGTGGGTGTGCAAATGACATCAGAGACGCTGTCACACATGCTTCTGTGTGCTGCACGTCCAACATCTGCCCATGTTGACTCATCATATGACCTCCTGGGCTAGCACCAGACCCCAGCCACCACCAGGAGACAATAGCTCAGTGGTCATCCCTTCCCACCCTCCCTGGAGGAGGACAGCAGACCATGGGATGCTTAATCCTCCTACCCTCGGCCGACCCACCGACACTTGAGGTCGCTTCTCACCCCGGGTCGTCGGCGTGGTGCAAGGTGTGGCATCCAGCACCTCAACCCTCAGCACCACCGGGCTAGCCTGAACCAGCATCTTATCTTTTCTGGCCACATCTCCCAGATACTGTGAAGGAGTAGCCAAAGCTAGTCACCAAGGGGAATAGTTACTGTTCTAAGTCATTTGTTTTGCTCCTTCAAGGGTCTAATAATAGCTTGAGGGTGTCCGCAGACAAGAAATTGAAGGAAGTCTGACATTGTGATAAATTTCTTCAGTTTTATTTTTTCTCTCTTTAGCCCTGATGTTTCACAGTTATAGTGCTTTTTCAAAGGGCTTCCTAAAAAGATTTTTTAGAAAATATATATATGTTATAGTAATCCAGTAATATTTTTGCTTACATTTATAGACAAATCTTTGTAGAATCTTATTCACCAAAGTGTTCACAAACCACATTTCCAAAGACACTCGAGTTCATGCCATTCATTTAAGTACTATTATGAACTAGAGATCGTAAATAGAGGAATCTGATTGGCCCAGAGCTCTTTGAAGCCATAATGATATCTGGCTACATCATCACAGCTTCAAAAAAGTTCCAGCGCCACCAGCCTCCTTGCTCGCTACTGTCTGAGAACTATTTTTTCAAAATGTACTCATACGCCACCCAAAAACTCATTCATAGAATGTTTTAAAATCTGTTTCTTTTATTTTTTTATTTATAAAACTTGAAACTCCATTCATAATAGCAATAAGTCACTCCAGGGTGTGGTATATCCTGCAATAACCCACGGCTGAGAAATGGCATTTGTGAAAAAACATACTTAAACACGTTTAAAATTTATTTTACACATGGGTCCATTGTATAATCACAATAAGACACTCCAGGGTGTGGGTTATTGAGGATTTACCCACTTCTTGTGTGGTTAAGTCACTCGGCTGCACCTCGTGACACACCACACAAGGCGTGAATAAATCCCCCAATAACCCACACCCTGTTGTGCCTTATTGCTTAATTTTGCTCATTGTACTACTTAATTACTCTACATGAAACTTGCCATTAAAGTCACTTAATTGGCCAGCATTGTAATTATTATATCATAGCCCCACTAAAGGCTTTTCATCACTTTTGTCACTACAGGAGCATCTAATTACCACACTTATCTTAATTATCTATCAGCTAGCCATTAGATGGTTACTGATTTTCTAAACTGTGTTAAGACAGGAATAAGGCAAAACCCACACATCGCTGTGATGGTCTGTGCAGTGACCGGGACAGCCTCGCTGGGTGTTTTGCCCGCCCCCAGTCCAGCTCCGACTTGGAGTAGGAATCTTAGAGACCGGGATGATTGTATGCACTGACATGCCTGAGGCTACAATGCTGATGGTTGGCATGGTAGCTGTCGCTGTAGGGGATGTCGGTGTTTGCACTGTCAATGCGCTATGGTAAAACCGTATGCTGTACCCAGATAAATTAAGTTAAATATCAATTATAGTTCATGATAAAGTGATAACCTGGGATGAGCCCTACTAATCTCATGTGGCTAAACATTCAGGGTTAAAAAGCTGGTGACACGTTCAGGAGAACTTTAACAAAACATAATATTTAGGCACTGTTCAGCTTGTATTTCCTATTAGTTCTGTATTTCTCCTCCCCATTATTTAGTAGTGAGGTCATTTGCATGAAAACAGGATCTTTGCTCCTGAAGAGTTCATCCATTCCTGCTGCTTTCTCCCTACCTGAAGTCAGAGCACTGCTTGTGACCTCACAGTTATTCCCATGGCAACAGACTGTGATGTCACAACAGAGGATTATGACTTGAAGTAGGGAGTAAGCTACAGAGGCAGATGAACTCAGAAATGAAATCTAAGAGACAACAATCATATATTCATACACTTTTCTTTAGTAATAAATTATGGGTAGGAGAAATATATAAAATATAAATGGAGTGCAGCAGAATTGTACCTAATTATTATGTTTTTTAAAGTTTTCTTTGAGGCGTCAGTAGCTCTTTAAGTTAATGGAACACCACTATACTATTCAACACACCACATCTCAAACTTCTATTGCTGAGCAAATGGGCAATATTATGGCCCATAGTAAAGTTTCTCAGTATTCAAAAACTCCAGAACCAGAAACATACTATCTCAAAAATAACGACTAATTCAAACCTGTCATTTAGGCCAGAATCTTCCATTGCCTTTCGTTTGAGAACTGAGAGGGCCTCCCTGCGTAGGAGGACATTATCAATGTCCCCTCCCCGAAGGCCCAACCTCATTCTCTCTCTAGCTCTTGAAACTTAAAGCTGTGTTGTCTCTGGCTATACTCTAAACATTTTTTTTAGGAATGCAAGTAACAGAAACAAGCAATAACAATACATCAAGGCATTACATTAATTAATAGCATAAAACCAACAATAGTAAATCCTGTTTTTAAAAAAGGAAACCTAAGAGGAAAGGGTATATTACATACTCATATTAACAAATAAAGCACTGACATTGAGGAGCAGGTGCTTAGTAAGGATATATGTCTTGAAGAATGAAGGTTTGGGACTTTAGATGCCTCTGTAATCTTTTGTTTGCTTTTTAATGTTCTTTCTCTTTTCATCATTTTATTTGTATTTTACCCACTAGTAGTGAAAAAGAATTCAATTGAATTGTATTTTGGCGTCAGAAAAGTTTTACTGGTAAGGCTGGCACTGTATTTCTGTGAGAAACTGCAAACTTGCTTTCAGAGTTTTATAGAGAAATAACACTTTCTACTAACAAAATATTATATATTTTATAGAAATATGTGAGTTTCTTCGTTATAGTTTAGCAAGTGATGTTTTCTTCATAACCAGATCTTACTTGAGAAGAAGGAAAGAGAAGTCAGTTGGGTCCAGAACACACTAGGGAGCTTAAAACAGTTTAACTGCCTTAAACCATTTTAAGTTCTTGGAACACAGTTTGTGTACACACTGTAACATGGTTGAAATCGTGTTACAACCGTCTTCTAAAATCATGATAAAACCCTGCTAGGGAGGTAGTCTTTAGCATGTTTTTAGATAAACACGCTTACCTTAATCCATGTTTACAGCAGTGTGTACGCAAACCATGCTGTAACATGGGTTAGGGCAACCTCTTCCTAATGGAAAAACTTTCTTTTTTTTAGCAGTAGAATAAAAAAAAAAAAAAAACTTTACATATATTGCTGAGCTGGCAAAGGATCTCTGATTCCTTCAATGTGCTTTTTTCTGCAATCTGTTTCAGTGTCCGATCATGCATATCCCATCATGCACTGCAGCACCTATGATGCATTGAGCTAGTGCCAAAATCATGCCTGGGAACCCGCTCGAGCACACAGTTATCATTATGCAGTTTGGACTCTCCGACAACTGTGCTTGGGACTGGTTTATAAAACATTTTTTTAAATGTTTTAAAATTAGTTCCTAGTGTGTACAGGTCCTTACTGTTTTGAAACTGTAAACTCATACAGATGGACCTCAGTAGTGCAGACCTATAAAAGGCAACATTTGTAGCCGGCCCGGTGACGCTGAGGGTTGAGGCTCTGGACACCACACCTCGTGCCACGCCGGCGACCCGGGTTCGGGAATGAGCCTGGATCACCGGGGTAGGCAGGGGAAGGGAAGGATTGAGCATCCAGAGGATGGCTCTCCTTCCTCGGGCGGGGCCAGGGATGATACCCTGGAACCGCGGTGACCTCTGGTGGAGACCGGAGGTACCGCAAAACTACAGTGCCAGAGAAGAGGGTTGCGGAGCCACGGCAAGATGTTCCCTGGCATCATTGCATGTCGGGGCTCCATCGGGGGAGGGAGAAGGAGTATTAAGAGGGGAAAAACCCTCCGTAGCTGATAGGCGATGGCGCCTTCCCCTGCAATCCACACTCCCATAGTCTGGCGTGGTCTTCTCCACTTCCCCTGCCCTCTCCGGCCCGGTTAGCTCAATACTGAAAGAAAGAGTGCCCTGGGCAGGGGTGACCCTTCCCCGGAGGGCAGACCCGGAGGACGCCCGGTGCCGGAGAGCAGCGGAGGAGGACACAGTGTCACGCAGGGAGGTAGAGATGGCAGAAAGGAAGGTCGTCGGAGACAGTTCAGCTGTGGGGGATGAAAAATAGAGTTAAAAAAAAAGGCAACATTTGTTGCTGAAAGAAGTACCTATTTCTTCTGAAAGAGATAGAAAAATATATTTAATTTCCTCATTGAAATACATTGGGCTCATAAGTAGTTGGCAGTTTCTGACCTCACAATAACAGAATTCTATGGAATTCTTTTTACTAGCAGCATGAAAAGTAAAGGGCAAAACCCACTTGTTTCACTGCTCTAACAAATATCTTATTGTAGAAGTAGAACGTAATTACTAACACATCAAAATACAATAAATAAAATAGTTGTCTATTTAATAGAAGTAAACACATGGGGCCAGATTCTCAAATGCTCGGGGACTGGGTCCCACACCGCAATTCCAGTTGTGGACTGAAATCTCTGCAGCTGCTGAGATTGTTATTCTCATCCGCAGCATCTGTAGAAGATGTTACAGCTGGTCCCACCAACCATAACATTTTTCCACAGCTGCAGGCATTTCTGTGGTAACACCACCCACAAGCTGCCATAAATCGTGGAGCTGGTCGTAAACTGGCTCCACTTTTGAGAATATTATAGCTGTGGGAGAAAATGCAGTTCTGCAAGTAGAAAACCCACTTGCACCATGTTTTTCCCGCAGCTGCAAGATTTTTGAGGGCTTTGAGAATCCACCTCCCTGCTGTTTAATGATGATATCCCAAGTCAGTAATATGGGCAAAACATTATGTTTAACAGTCTACAGTAATTGCACTACAGTTCAAGAACACCCAAAAAGTGTACAGAAGTGTAAATCACATAAGGCTGTTAGGTCTGCATGAGTCACAAATAAGGGTCCCAGATATTAGAAAATCTTTGTAAACTGTGATTGGCTAGGTGGGTTAACCTCTCATATTCTGCCAGCTTGGAGAGCGAGATCGGCCATTTGGGTAATGAAGTGGGGGAGGGGGGGTCAGTCCATCTCAAGAAGATTTGTCATTTTGCTTCCAGTGTAGCTGGCAGTAGCCAGAGTTTCTACATCACATATTTCAACTTGAGATTGGAGCACCCAGTACCCAGAAAAAGGGATCCAGCATGATGTCTAACCTAGTGACTAAGCTGCAAAACTGAAGTGCTTGCATCCAGAATTGCAAGAGGGCTGGACAGGACCAGAGGATGTGTGTTAGAGATTCCATTTCATGGTGGAACCTCCAGCATGTGTCAGCAGACAGTACTGTAGTATCTGTGAAGGATTTTTTTTTGTAAGAGGTGATATCTCTAAAGTCACAGTGCGCCCTTTTGAGCAGTGCTTCCCACATAGCATCTGAGAAAGCTATTTGGAACTCTGCTTTCCATGCATCTCTGCACTTCAGCATAGAGGGGCGGTGAGTAGATAGGGGGTAGTTATGTATATTATCCCTTTCAGCTGCTTTGGCTAGGCAGCCCATCTTGTGAGGAGGGCTGGGAGTGTACTATCACATGGGCTCATTGCGCGAGAGCTCCTTTGGCGTATGGCATTCCTGGTCTGGAGGAACTGCCAAAAATATGAATGTGGGCGCTTAAATGTATCCACTAGACTTTGGAAGGATTGTAGAGCAAAATTTGAACAGTTTTGTCTCCCAGGGTTCCCTTCTTCTATTAGTACTGTTTCTGTATATCTCTTAATGGGGAGTAAACTATAACCGGATACTCAAAATCAGATTTTGTGAAAGTGGTACTCAGTCCTTAAATAAAAATGTTCAAATATTGCTTTTAAATTCTTTTCATCTTTATTTCTGTTCTTAATCACTGTCACAGCACTCTCATCTTATCACCATTTTATAACATTTCAAAATAATCCTGTTTCTTCATCAGATAGCACAGAGCTGCTTAGAATAACTAAGAATTTTTAAATTAACTTCTAGTTCTTTAGTATCAAATGTATATGCTTGTTTCTTTAAATAATCATGTATACAGAATCATAATGTTGCAGGGGGAAACAATCCTGCATTTCAATTCATTTAAATGCTCCTGCAAATATTTCTGTTTTGCTCTCATGAAGGCACTCCCTGTAACATACTGTATGTAACAATCATAGTATAAATGTCCATGTCACTGTTCCCATAGTTCAAAGGTTTTTTTTTTCAAGTTGATATATAGGGTTACCTTTATTTTAAACAATAAGGAGACCGCTACTTTTATCTCTTGGATCCGTACTGTGTCTAACACCTGCAAACACAAACTTATTTTTCTAATCCATCATTTACATTTGACTTTACATTATCTCTTACAACTTTGTTCTATCAAAATGTAAAAAAAATACTTCTTACTTTTGGTGTTCTGACAGATTATGCGTTACAGGGTGCCTCTATACCCAATGTAAATCCTTGATGGGTATTTACTGTTGCCATTGTTCAGGACATAGAAACATAGAATGTGTCAGCAGAAAAGGACTGCTAGGCCCACCCAGTCTGCCGAATTTTGCTATCTGAAAGCCAGACCTAAGATGCTAGCTTTCTTGGTTCTCATTCCCCCTTCCTAGGTCAATAATACCTTTGTGTCTATCCCATGCTGTTCTGAATCCCGCCACTGTTCTTGCCTCCACCACTTCCTCTGGGAATTTTTTTCCAGCTGCCAACCACCCTCTCCGTGAAATAGAATTTTCTAATGTTCCCTCTGAACCGACCCCCCTCTATCTGCATATCGTGACCCCTAGTTTTCGAGTGCCTCTTCAGCTGGAAAATGTCACTCACAGGTACTCTGTTTATACCCCTGAGGTACTTGAAGGTCTCAATCATGTCCCTTCTTTCTCTTCTTTGCTCCAGGGAGTACATATTAAGGTCCCTCAGCCTGTCTTCATATGACAGCTGACTAAGACCCCTCACCACTTTTGTTGCTTTCCTCTGGACCCTCTCCACTCTATCCACATCCTTCCTGAGGTATGGTCTCCAGAACTGGACCCCATATTCAAGGTGTGGCCTCACCAGCTGCTTGTACAATGGCATTATAACCTCCCTGTTCCTGCTGGTGAGTCCTGTACCAGTACATCCCAGCATTCTATTGGCCCTTGCCACTGTCCTCTCACATTGCTTTGCCACCTTGAGGTCCCGTGAAATGATTATACCATGGTCCCTTTCTAGCTCGATTTCCTCTAGGACTTGCCCCCCCATCCTGTATTCTACCCCCTGTTCTTTTGCCTAAGTGCATGGTCTTGCACTTTTTTGTATTGAAGGACAGCTGCCACTCCCTTGACCATTCCTCCAGTTTATGCAGATCCCTGTGCATTTTTTCAACACCCTCTGGAGTATCAGCTCTATTGCAGATCTTCGTTTTGTCCGCAAATAGACATACCTTCCCCTCCAGTTCTTCCGCTATGTCCCCTATAAAGATGTTAAACAGGAGCAGCCCCAGCACTGACCCCTGCAGCACCCCACTGGTGACCATGCCCTCCTTTGAAAGCACCCCATTTACAACTACCCTTTGCCTTCTCCTCCCGAGCCAGTTTCCCACCCACCTCACTACAACCAGACCCAGCCCTAGGCATCTCATTTTGTGCTGGAATCTGCTGTGTGGCACAGTGTCAAATGACTTGCTAAAGTCAAGGTATGCAATGTCCACAGTCCCCCCCCGATCCATTACCCTGGTCACCCAATCAAAGAACTCTATCCAGTTCGTTTGACACGACCTGCCCTCCAAGAACACGTGTTGTTGATGGTCCTGCAGGCCATTGGCTTCAAGGTAGCTATTCTTTTCTTTAGCAGTTTCTTCATGGGCTTTCACACCACTGATGTCAAGCTCACCAGTCTATAGTTGCTTACTTCCTCCTTGTCCCCTCTCTTGTGGAGGGGGATTACATCCGCCCTTCTCCAGTCATCAGGCACATCCCCAATTTCCAAGGACCTGTTGAAGAGGCTAGTCAGTGTCTCCGCAAGTACTTTACTTAGCTCCCTTAATACCCTGGGGTGTACCCCATCTGGGCCCTTGGCCTTGTTCACCTTCAGCCCCTCTAGTTCCCTCAGGACTTCATCTCCCTGGAATGGACTGGTGCCACTCTTGTAGCACGTTATACTTTCTTTCTGAAGGTGCTAGGCCGCAGGTGAACAAGATGGACCAACATGGTTACATCACAGAGTTATGTCACCCTTGGTGGCCTGGGTGCTAAGAAAACCACTGTGTTTATTGAATGACTGAATATGAACAGTGGTCCCCCTTCTGAGTGTTCTAACTGAACTGGTCGTCATAGATAATGCTAGGAAAAAGTAAAAATCCATTCAAAAAACAAACTGGGACAACTTAGGTTTCGGGGGATATGATGATCAAGGTCACCAGGTGGAAAGTAAATGGAGCTTGGGGATCTAGTGCCTCAAATAGGAGTTTTCAGTAGGGACATACTCCACACAGTGAATCCACCTTTGCTAAAGTGTGAGAGCAAAAATGGGATGGGGTGTGTGTGTGTGGAAGGGACGTTAAATCAGTATAATGTCTCCCCTGTGATTTATAGTATTGGGTCATGTGAGGTCAAAATGGTGACTCTAGTTCAAGTTATCTATATCTAGATTAATAGCCATAATTAGGAACATGGTTGTATATTGAAAGATCAGGCCTCGGGACTTAAGGATACTATAGAATACCTCACCAGGCACCGCAAGGATGCTGAGATATTAATGCTCAGGGATTTCAACCTAAACTGGATGTCCCCTGAGGTGGCTCCTTATATTGATGCCATCACCTTTATTGGGATGTTACAACTTGTGAACTCCCCCACTAGGACAAATTCCCATACTGGAATCAGCTCCTTACTTGATTGGTTAATCACCAACCACCCAGAAAGGATAACAAAAACAACAGTACTCCCAGACAGCATAAGCGACCATTCCTCTGTCTTCTATACCTGTACAAACAAAGCCCCTAAAACCCCACCTAAAACTATTACAACCAGAACTCTTAGAGCTGGGCAACTTGGCCCCCTAAAAACCCTCCTCAGCCAGCAAGACTGGTCAGGCACCTACAACACCAGCGATGTTGACTTAGCACTAGAGCACTTTGTAAGTACCTTTAATACTTCCTGCAACATCTACACCCCTCTCAAAAATTGTAAAGTGAAGGGCTTCAATAAATCCTGGATCACCCCCTTCCTTCTTGAACAAATGAAGGCTAGGGATAATCTCTGGTGCATTGCCCGTAGTACGGGATCCAGCACAGACATGCAAAACTACAAAACTGCCCATAACAATTGCACCCAAGCCATTTGGCGTGCCAAGAGGCAGTATTTCAAGCAGTTCTGGGAGAACATAAAAACCATTACTGGGCAACCGAGCAAACTACCTTCCACTATGCTCAATGTCAATGGGAATCTCACTCAGGACCCTGAAGTGATTGCCAACATCTTCAACAAGGCCTTCACTGACATTAGTGGAGTGCTCCTTCCTGACTTTCTAACTACTCATAGCGGCCCATACCCCAAGAGCAACAACAACTTGAGCGCACCCTCTCCTCCCCCATTCTGCCTCAAAATTATATTCGCACCTGAGGCAAAATATAACTTATGAAGGCTATTAGAAGAAACAGGACTAGCGGAGACTCGCTTGACCTAAAACTCTTAGTCCTCACCCTAGATGTGATTATCCATCCACTAACCCACATCCTAAACCTGTCACTCATTACAGCCAAGTTCTCCAAGCTTTGGAAAAGGGCCATGCTCACACCCATCTTCAAAAGTGGGGATAGATCTGACCACTCAAACTATAGACCTAGCTCCATACTCCCCCCCCCCCACAAAGCTCTTGAGAGGATTGTTAGTGATCAGCTAGTGGACTACCTGGATAAGTACCAGCTCCAATGCAAGGAGCAACATGGTTTTAGGAGAAAACATAGTACCACCACGACCCTGGTAGAATTCATTGGTTACATCCACGATGCTCTAGACCGTGAGCATATGGTTAGAGCAACCTATATTGACCTGTCTAAGGCATTTAATACAGTGAACCATGAACTTCTTCTGCACCAGCTGTCTGTTACAGGTTTCTCCCCAGAAGCTGTACAGTGGTTTTGTAGCTATCTAACTGGCTGGTCACAACAGGTTAAAATACTTCAGTCCCTCTCAGAACTTTGCAATGTCACAACTGGGGTACCCCAAGGGTCATTCTTTGCCCCCCCTACTTTTCAGTTCTCTTGTACGCTGACAATGAAGTGTTGTTTTCGAGTCACTCCAACCCAGCTACTCTGGAAGAAGAAATGCAGAATGCTTCACAACAATCGAGTCCTGGTTCATAAACCACAAGCTCCTTCTTAATCACAAGAAGACAAAGACCATGCTCTTTGCCACGCCACAAAATAGACACAAATCACACCAACTACAAATCCACAATAACTGAAATGAAATACTGGAAATGGTCCTCACCTTCAAATATCTGGGGATCACCACTGATTGCTCCCTCTCCTATTCGCAGCATATTGATCGGGTTGCGAAGGCTGTAAACACCAGAATAGGGCTGCTGCACAAACATACTGTAGGCATTGCCTCACCAACGAAGCCCTCAAACCTGCTGTGACTAGCTCAGTCCTGTTGATCATTGATTATGGACTAGTTGTCTACGGGGTGGCTTCTGATGCAGCTCTTCACAGAGTCAAGGTTGCCCTAAAAAAAGCATGCAGGCTTATCGTAGGAGCCCACAAACTGATGCACACATGTGAACTCTACTCTTTTACAGGATGGCTCAAACTGGATAACAGGATTCACTACCAGGTCTGCCTACTAGCCAAGAAGGCCACCCTAGATCTTGCTACCCCTGGGGTACTTGGTCTTTTCCCAAGCAACAATAACATCAGGAATACTAGAAATGGTGATAGTCAGACACTAAAAGTTCCTTTCTGGCGGACTTCCCAAGGTCAACGAGCCTTCACCTATAAAGCAACTAATGATGAACTCCCTCTGCACAGATCTATTGTCCAACACAAAACTTGGACAATTTAAAACCTACCTAAGAGCCCACCCAGAAGCCTACAATTCAAAATGCAATTGCGGGCGCTAATCCTTCTCATCACCCACTGCCTATATGGTGCTTCCAATGAATCTCCCCTGCTAAATCCACTAAGACTCTAGTAGCACTTAACCCCCCCACCTAAACACATGCTTCTCTACCTTCATCTCTCCTCCTCCTCCTCCTTCACCACTGACAAGACCTAGAGCTACCTACTCTCTCCCCTCCAATATCTGACCCTTGCCTTATCCTTCCTCTCACCCTAGACAAGGCTTCTGTGCTGCTAACTCCCCTCTATCTCCACCTGCAACTTCTTGCTTCACTCCTTGCTCCTCACCCTCTCCTCACGCCATCCTTGACAAGTCTTCTGCATTGCTTACTTCCCCCTCCCTACCGCCTTCAGCCCCCTTCCCTCCTCACAGCCCTCCTTGTGTCCCTACTGTCCAGCCCCCACAATACTGCCTCCTCCACCTGCTTTCTTCTGATCCCTTCTCTTATTACCCCCCACCTCTACCCCCTTCTATGTACCCTTCAAGTTCACCTTCCTACCTCCGTACTCTTAAAGGTCACTAGCTTACCCTCCATTCCTTATTGTCTCCATCACATTAATATTGTATCTCATATCCACCCAAATGTACTTTATGAACTGTGTTGCAATATAATAAAAAATAAATAATCCCTAGGTAGAATGTATAGGTCTAGATAAGTGCATTGTATAGTTTTGTGCTTGTTAATTTCTATTATTTACTCAATGTAAATTTACTCTGTCTGTATTTTGTATCTGGCGTGGAACCTATGTAAATGAGCTTCTAGCTCATAGGTATTTAATCTCTGAGAACTAATAAATAAAATAAATATGATATCTTAAATTCAATATAAAGTCCAGGATTTTCTCACTTCTTACAGGCATTAACTAGTACTAATCTTATATTTAAAATATTTTGTTTAACCTTTAATACTCTGGGTTCATTCAAAAGTTGTCAAAATCAAATTTTCATTTAGCCCATATACAGTATCTTCTTATATGACTGTAGAGTGAAAATCCACCATACTTCTTGTTTTAACAAAATTGAGTCCTGATTCCCCCCACATGTGGGTTCCATAACCCTCTCTAGTCCCAAACATTTTATGGAGGCGATGTGATATTTGAATTCCATGAAATGTTGTGCTTATGATGACTTTTCCTCTTGCCTTCTAGTGTTGCTTTTGAGTTCTGAGATCCTTAATATTAAAGGTCATGTTGTCTGTCCTATATTGTACAGTGAGCAAGGACAGATAATACAATACACTACATAATCTGAATTACATGTTATGAAGCATCTTAAATCATATTTTTTGTCTGTACATGTGCTGTTCAAATGTTTAGATTTTACTCCATTGTTGCAATGGAAACAGTTGCCACATGGAAAAGAATCCTCGTATATCTCTCTCTGTAGCCAGGTCCTAGGTTGAAGTGGTGATGTCCAATGCTGTGTTTTTACAATTTTTTTCAGATTGTTGTTTTTATAGCTGTTACCCATTGCTTTTGTTGGAAAATAATGCTCCCTTGGTTCGTAGACTGTAGAATGTTCCAATTTTTTAAGATGATGTTTTTGATAGGTACAAAAATTCCGAATAGTGTGTGGACATAGTAATTTTTTTAGTTTTTTGATTGTCATTTCTAGGTTGATCTATAAGTAGGTTTCTCCGAGAAGGATTTATACATCTGTTTTCTGATTCTCTTAAAAAGTTTTCTCTGTAGCTTCTCAGTTGGAACTGTTCTTTTAAATCTGTCATGTTTTTAAAGATACCATGTACAACCATGTTCCTGTATATAGTTTCATCTCCTTTCACTGGTGTGGCCCTTGCCTGCCTAGCTACCCCCAGTTTAGTGTTTTTCTTTTCTGCCACTTGCCTTGTGTTCCAGTGGGTCCATAGTACAGCTCCTACAGCCATGGTAGTCTCTGTCTGGAGGGTGGTGTGTACAGTGACACCCCATCTAATGTATGGGTACCGAAAGGGCCAGTTGGGGTAGCAGGGCTAAGGGGCAATACCCAGGGCAATACCATCATGCTGTGTGCTTCAGGGCTTTCCCTCTTGTTTGGGAAGTCCTTGTGCATGATGGGGTCAAGGAACACACACACATAAGAAGAGTATGCATGCTGGGATGCAGCTGTCATCCTCCCGCCCATCTTCCAGTCTGACTGGATCACCACCTGTTGTCATATAACAGCCCTTCCTCCCCCATAAGTGGAGATTCCCATGTGGGATGCTTGAGTCTCTCCCCCCCCCCCAGCAGGTCCCAAATGCTTCATGGTCAATCCTGAACCCCAAGTAGCCAGCATCACAAAAGCCACCATGTTACTGTACCGATGGACCAGCTTAACTCTGTACTTTTAGTACTGTACCATAATCTGTTTCTGTTCCTGTAAATCTGTTGTTCCCTTAACATGTGTTATGTTCACTAACTATACAGCATTTTGCTAGACCCCATATTAAAGAAGCTATATCAAAAGACCATGATGCTAAAAAATTATTTCAAATTAAATTGAGCAATACTTATTATGCACCAACTGTAGATAGAACCCATACCATTACTTAAGCAAAGTAGTAGATCGCAGCAAGTGATAGAATAAGAACATTGCAAACAGCACCTTTCTCCATGCTCCAGTGGTCTTTGTTGTGGTCTTGAAACTCCCTACCTTCATGTTTGATCCTGAAGCAGCTATGGAGGTGACACTACAGGGAATCATGGGATGGGTTCTGAAGTACAACCCAGAACAAAGGGGTGGTGTTTACAGGAGTTTGGGGACTGGACAGAAGAAGGCAAGTTGACAAAAAACACAAGGGATAAAAATGATAAGGAAAAATAATGAAGTAGCTCCATGGCCACTGTTCAGTATCTTGAGAAGGTACTGTGGTTCTCCAATAACACACTTAATCGCACACTTCACTATGTTCACTATGCTGTGCTCAGTGCAGGAAGGCGGCAGCAAAAGCCAACAAAATGCTGGGGTGTATTGCAAGAGGGATCTTCTCCAGAAGGTGGGAGGTTATCCTGCCCCTGTATAGGTCATTGGTCAGGCCCCACCTGGAGTACTGCATGCAGTACTGGTGCCCATTCTTGAAGAAGAACATCAGATTGTTGGAGGGGGTGCAGCGAAGAGCCACAAAGATGATCCAGAGATTAGAGAACAAGCCCTACGAGGACAGGCTGGGAGAGTTGAATATGTATTAGCTGGAGGAGAGGAGGGATGGGGGATATGATTGAGACCTTTAAGTATCTGAAGT
Source organism: Neoceratodus forsteri (assembly GCA_016271365.2). Classification (NCBI taxonomy): domain Eukaryota; kingdom Metazoa; phylum Chordata; order Ceratodontiformes; family Ceratodontidae; genus Neoceratodus; species Neoceratodus forsteri. The sequence continues at coordinate 1,655,793,577 of CM028131.1, forward strand.
AGATAAAGACCAACACACAAGGGATTTCCCAGATGAGAAGGGGGAAGGATACGAGAGGGCATGGACAGAGATTGGAGGGGAAGATTCAGGAGGAAGATGAGGAGACATTTTTTCACTGAAAGAGTGGTGGGCAAATGGAACACCTTACTAGATGAGATAGTGTCCTATAAGACGGTGGGCAGTTTCAAGAGGGACTGAGACAGGGTAAGGGATACTGGGAAGGGGGGGCAGGAGGGGCAGCTGCAAGATGAGGTTCTAGCTGCACACTTGAGCAGACTCGATAGTCCATTGAGGCCTGTTTTTTCTGGCAATTTCATATGTTCGTATGTTGTTCCAGATATTGATGAATGCGAGACAAGGACTGACAACTGCCCTCCAGAAACCATCTGCCAGAACACCCAGGGATCATTTCGCTGCAGACCCAGAGAAATCTGCAATGCTGGTTTCATTCAAGATGCTTTGGGCAGGTGTATTGGTAAGTAAGCTTTTCAGTTTTGCCTAAAGCTGGATCTCCTGCTTAGGTCTAATTGTACCCCCTTCCCCAAACTCAATTTCATGAAAATTTACACACAAAAAGAGTCAACAAAAAAGGTTATGATCAAAACTATACATACGAACATACAAACTTGCCAGCAGAAATAGACCTCATGGTCTATTGAGTCTGCTCGAGTGTGCAGCTAGCACCTCATCTCACAGCTGCCCCTCCTGCCCCCCTCCTTCCCAGTATCCCTTCCCCTTGCTCGTCCCAACCCTTTTTGAAACTGTCCACCATCTTACAGGACACTATCTCATCTGGTAAGGTGTTTCATTTGTCCACCACTCTTTCTGTGAAAAAATGTCTTCTCATCTCCCTCTTGAGTCTTCCCCACTCCAATCTCAGTCCATGCCCTCTCATGTCCCTCCCCCTTCTCATCTTAAAAATCCCTTCTGTGTCGGTCTTGTTTATCCCCTTCAGATACTTTAAGGTCTCAATCATATCCCCCCATCCCTCCTCTTCTCCAGTAAATACATATTCAACCCTCCCAGCCTGTCCTCATAGGGCTTGCTCTCTAATCTCTGGATCATCTTTGTGGCTCTTCGCTGCACCCCCTCCAACAATCTGATGTCCTTCTTCAGGAATGGGCACCAGCACTGCATGTAGTACTCCAGGTGGGGCCTGACCAATGACCTATACAGGGGCAGGATAACCTCCCTCCTTCTGGAGGAGATCCCTCTTGCAATACACCCCAGCATTTTGTTGGCTTTTGCTGCCGCCTTCCTGCACTGAGCAGAGTTGTTAATGCTACCCGTAAAGATCACTCCTAAGTCCTTCTCCTCTATGGAGCTCCCCAACTGTACTCCATTCAAGTGATAATCCCTTCCCTGGTTCTTGGCTCCGAAGTGCAGAACCTTACACTTCTTGGCATTGAACCCCAACTGCCATGTTTTTGCCCACTCCTGCAGCTTAGTCAGGTCCTCCTGCAACCCCTTACACCCCTCTGCATCATCAACCACAGCTCCCATCTTGGGATTGTCTGTGAACAGGCAGAACTTTTTTTGCTCTGAGGGACAGTGAAGAGCATGCTCTTCATCTTTTTATAATTGAGCAGCAGTTTATCTGTAGCAAACCATTGCTCAAGTCCACGGAAGTTATCTTGCAGCTCAGTGGTGATTGCGGTCAGCTGTTTGCCGGATACTGAGATGACCGCATCATCAGCATATAGTACTGAGTGTGCTGGGCAGTTAGAGGGTAAGTTGTTGATGAATAAACTAAAGAGGAGTGGCCCAAGGATGGACCCTTGGGGGACTCCAAGGTTCACTTCCCTATGTTCTGAGATCTGGCCGCTAACCTGTACCATTTAATCATGAACGAATTACTTCTAGTGCTTGTCTCCTCCTTGGCCTTGGTCTGTCATCATGCTTTCATGTAACACCTTGATGACTCTGTCCTCCCTTTGATACTGGTCTATCTTCCCGCTTTCTCCAGCCTTCTTTTCACAACTCTATACTGCAGTCATCCACAATCTACACGCAATCATACTACAAAAGTCCTAACTCCCCTTTCCTTCTCCCCGTAGACCCCCACCGCTGCATCAGTTCTACCGACCTATCCTTGGGACTTCATTTCTCACACTGTTTATTCTTTGCTTACATATTACGTACCCCTCCTGGTACCCCATATGCCATTAGTTGTTGGTTCTCCAAGCCATTTTTATGGCTAGTACTAGTGACTGCCCCTGGTAAATGAACTAACTGGTACTTCTATACAGAGAAACATGGTTTATATACAGTTGCATGGTTCAATGGTGGACCTGCCGCCTTGTATTTGAATCTTCCCCTGTTATGGCTTGCCTTGTCTTCCTTTTATCATTTGTCTCCCCTATTACTGCACCATTGTGTTTGTGTTTATATACTTATTTACATGTATTTATATGTTTTTATGATGGATGTTACCCGACCCTGTTCTAACCAGGTCCATCTTGTAAAAGAGCTCTGCTCAAAGATGTTCGCCTGGATAAATAAAGATTTTGATTGATTGACTGAATTCTCACACATTATGTTCTGTGTGAGAGGTAACTGTGGAACCAGGCCACAGTGTCTGTGGATAGGCCAGTAGATAAGAGGCAGTTCAGTAGCAGGTGGTAATTAACGGTATCAAATGCCTTTGTGAGGTCTATAAAGATAGACCCCGCAGTGTGACCATAGTCAAGGGCATTATAAATCTGAGAGGTGTAATCAATTAGTGCAGTGTAGGATTTTTCTGAATGAGGAAGTCAATAGACCTGTGGTAGAAATACATTGTCTGAAGATGAAGCTGCAATTGCATAGACCTTACCCCAAAGCATAGACTGTGATCTCTTGATGGCCTCCCCCATCTTGGCATTTCAAGGAATAAAACACATATTTTAAAGCATTAGTGCAATGTAAGGAGTCCTTATTACTTTGAGCAAGATCAGTCCTCCTCCTTGTATTCATTAAAGAACACATAAAATAATGTATTATATCCACTTGTGGGTTACAAGCAGAACAGATTAATTATCTTTGAAGGAGAACAGTCAGCACCAAGATGCCATACTCAAATGTGGGACTAGTCCCAACGTGCACTTTCTGTGCAAAAACATTTTTGTTTACTTAATGTTTACTGTAGTTTAGTGGACTGTATCAGACTAATTTGATTAGTTCTATGCTGGCATTTTCTGTTACTACAAATCTCAGAATCCCCTGTTACTGACATCAGGTCAGTAGACAATTGTGGGAAGTTCAATAGCCTGCAGTGTATGTTAGAGTTTATATAATCTCTGCTCTTTTGTTTTCTGGTCCCACTGTCCTTTCTGGGCTAAGTACAGTCACAGAGGACTGTGCTTAGCTCCTGAAGAAAAGCAGACCCAAAAAACATCTGATCAGAGATTACAAAAGTTCTAACATGCACTGCAGGCTATTGAATCTCCTACTGCTGCCTAATGCTCTGATGTCAGCTGCACAGGATTCTGGGATTTAGAGTTACAGAAGATTCCTACCTTGAACTAAGCAAAACCAGTCTGATGCAATCTACTATACTACAGTAAACAGTAAGTAAACCAAAATGTTTTTGCACACAAAGTGCACATTGAGACCAGCTTAACACTTGAGTGTGTGGGCCCTTTGTCCTGCCTATTCCCCTTTAAGAGCCAGTGACATTACAGAGAAAACATAAAAGAAAACACAAAATGCTGGCCAAAATGTGTTTTTGCATCCCAAAAGGTGATTGCACAGTCGTTGAGTGAAATCACCTTTCAGGCAGCAGTTGACAGTTTTCTCCAATATTATTCATGAGGTGGGGTCATAAGAAGGCTATGTTGAAGATTTTTTTTTTTGGAACTTTCTTTACCCCTCCTACTCTGGCCCCTTAGACCTCTCTTCGGTGAGGTCACATGGAGTTGTCTTTTCCTGTCCTGTCTGAGGTCCTTTCTGGGTCTGGTCTGCTGCTTCCTTGGACTCCCCTCCAGCTCCTCCAACTACCCCGCCCCCCCGGCTCTGAGCCCCTTGGGATGGGACCGCCATAATCCTCCAGCGCTCTATCTATAATCTAGGAGGGCAGCTGGGGAGTGGAGGAGAGAACAGTGACATGCCAGGATAGATCCGTGAATGGGCATGGGGCAGTCCACTGGGCCTACCATCACCTGTCCAGGTGCCAGGCTGTTTCCACTTTTTCAGTTTCTCTGAGGGTGCAGACATGCAATGATGTCCTGCATGCAACAGGTGTGCTCACGCACCCATGCATAAGACGTTCGCCGACACCCACATCCCCAGAAAAGCATGCCGCAAGTTGTGCTGCCCTCAGTCTCCATCGGGGACTGCTAGTACTGTGGAGAGCACACCCACCCCCAGAAGAGGTGAGCAGTCCTCCAAATGACCAATCCTCTCGTGCCCCTGCCAACCCCCAATGACCCGAGTTCACTCCCGAACCCGGGTTGCCGGCGTGGCGCAAGATGTGGCATCCAGCGTCTCAACCCTCAGTGTCACCGGCTCGGTGTTTTGCTGAAAAGTTGGGGCACAAATGTTAAAAAAAACAATAACATCATGAGCCTATGTTGGAAATTACAAATGCAGGCTCATAACTTTGCTAATTTTCAATATTTTGACCCCAGACTTTCAACACAGACATTTCTTCATAGCACCTCATGAATCTGATAGCTGTCATTTTTCAGATCCTTTCCAAAATGTGTTTTTACATCCCAAAAGTTGATTTGCAGTTACTGCGTGAAATCACCTTTCGGGCAGTAGTTGAAAATTTCCCCCACTGTTGTTCATGAGGTGGGGTCATATTAAGGCTATGTTGAAAATGTGGCCTAAAATATTAAAAAACAACAAAGCTATGAGCCTACATTGAAGTTTGTGAATACAGCCTGGTAATTTTCAGTATATTGACCCCAAATTTTCAACATAGCCATTTCTTCAAAGAACCTTATGAATGTGACAGCTGTCATTATTCTAATCCTGGCAAAAATGTGTTTTCATATCTGTGGCACAAAATGACTTTTTGTCGGGGATTTGAAAATGTTCACCTACTGCATTCATTAGGTGAGCTGATAGAAAGGCTATGCTGAACATTTGGGGCCAGATATTCAGACTGTGCCAGGCAGGAGTGCAAGTCTGGGCACAGCGCAACTGGGTTGAGCCAGGGTTATGTCCAGGCGATATTCAATGGTGCTGCGCCACGGCTCAGCACTGTTGAATATGGCACTGAGGGCGTACGCCCTGCACATGGTGCAGTGGCACTGTGCCAGTGCAAGTTCGGTTGCGCTAGGAACAGCAAGAGCAATATTCAACCACGGGCATGCAAATCAGGCCATAATGCATGCAAGGTGCAAATGGGTCCATTTGCATGTCATTATGGTCCCATTTGCATGCAGTGCACCAATCGCCGGTGGCTTGCACCTGGCGCCTTGCCAGGCTGCAGCCACTGGGGACCGACGCCCTGCTGACCCTCAGCAGGCACTGCACCCGTTTGCCTGATCACGGGCATGTGTAGAAAAATCCCTAGTGGTCCAGTGGACCATACCCCTTCACCCGATCATGGACATAACGTAAGGTAAACCCTGGTGGTCCAATGGACCCTACCCCATCGTCCGATTGCGGGCTTGTAGTACAATACACCCTGGTGGTCCGGTGGACTGCTATCCACTGCCCGATCATGGGCATGTATAATAAATATCCCTGGTGGTCCAGTGGACCCTAACCTCTGCCTGATCATAGGCATAGTAAGAGTATATCACTGGTGGTCCAGTGGATCCAATCCCCAGCCCGATTGTGGGCATAGTACAAATATATCCCTGGTGGCCAGTGGACCCGATCCCCTGCTCAGTCGTGGTCATATGAAAAAATTAACCCTGGTGATCCAACGGTACCCCCTCCCCACCGGCCCACTGAGCCCCACCACCCTGCAACCCCCCCGGTCAGTAGTGGGCGGCAGCTCCCCGGCCTCAAGCTGCCCGAATGCCTGCTGACTGACAGCGTACAGTACAGCTGTATGTCTGCTGGTCCACTGCATTGGCCAATGGGTGTGCAGACTGTACTGTATTGTATTGCACAGTCCCGAAATGTGAATGGTCACATTTCGGGATCAGTAGTAGCAGTACGGTTCTGACGCCCATTGGCCCTCACAGTGGACCATAGGTGTACAGCCGTACTGTACAAGGTCAGTCGGCGGGTGGCCGGGCAACTTGCAGGTGGGGACCTACAGCCCACTGTTGACCGAGGGGATTGCAGGGTGGCGGGGCTCAGTGAATGGGTGGGGAAGGGGGTACCGCTGGACCACCAGGGTTAATTTTGTCATATGCCCACGATTGGGCTGTGGATCAGGTCCACTGGACCACCAGGGATATAATTTTACTATGCCCGCAATTGGGATGGGGGCACGACACCCGGACTGTGTCCCGGGAGGTCAGGTGGCCACCCACAGCAGGTGGCTGCTGGGTGTCCCCCGACATGTTCCAGGTTTTGATGGGCACATCTTTGTGCCCCCCTGTGCAGTGCAAGGCAGGTTTGTGCCTGCATATGCACTGCATATCCCGGGCTGAATATTGGGATGTGCCGCATATGCATGGGCACGTGCCCCGCACTTGCGCCGCATATATTACTGGTGCGCCTTACATAATGGTACATAAAACATGCACAGCAGTATACAGTTTCCATAACCAGGACCCCTAGTGCTCTACGGCAAAATTTTCTGATTTCTGTGGCAGGGCTCCTTGGCTTCTGTGGCAGCATTTTCTGATTTCTGAGGCATGATTTATTTATTTCTCTGGTGGAACTCAGTCCTGTCATTGGCTACATATAATGCGATGTCATCAATGACATCACATGTTGAGCATAGAGGAGGGGCTTCAGGATAAACAAGATGGAAAAGAAAGCCTGACACTATGGAAAAACAGTATATTTGAATGAAAATTTACCAAAAAGAATTAATTCTGCGGCACTATATATAGTCTGTGGCATGATGCAAAATCTGCAGAAAATTCTGCAACCATAGAATCGCAGAATTTGAGGGCCCTTGTCCATAACTAATCTAAAACTAATTATAGAAAAACATAGTGCTTCTCTGCTAAACAATCTAAACATAAGATTATTTTATTCACAGTTCAGTCCTAGTCCCTGGTTGAAATATCGACAATTAGTCCACAAATGTCAGGTTAAACAGCTTCAGTTATAACTTATTATAGCAAAGCCCAGTGTTTCTCAGCCAGAATATCTAAACAGAAAACTATTTCCTTCACAGATCAGTCCTGGTCCCTGGTTCAAGTCTTTATAATTAGTCCACAAATGTCAGGTTAAAGGCGAACTGTGTTGTATCCAAAAGTCATTTTTCCCACTAGAAGCCAATTTTTAAATACTGGTTCAAATTCTGTTATTGCTCTATCTGTTCAGGCTTTTAAGTTATCCTAGTGGGTGTTTCAGATTTACGAACTGCTGGTAAGAACCATTTTAGAACTGTGTGATGTAGTTTATGTCCCTGTTCAGCTCTTCCATTGTTGGCACAATGCCTCCATGTTCTATTGTAGAACTCTGTGGCTGAGAGGGACATAAACTACATCGTTCAGTTCTACAATGGCACTTACCATCAGACTGTAAAAAAGGAACGCCCACTGAGCTTACTAAAAGGCATGTATATATGGAACAGTAACAGAATTTTAACCAGTATTTAAATTGCTTCTATTTGGAAAAACGACTTACAGGTTCAGCACAGTTCTCCTTTAAACAAGTGCAACTTCCACATTTTAAAAATGCTCCACAGAGGGGTTACATAGATACATAGACAGTGTCGGCAGATAAGTGCCTACAGCCCACCAGTCTGCCCATTTGAGCTTGTAAGTTCACTTTATGTTTTCCTAGAAGTCTGTTGCCCCTTAACCCTGACTCCCAGAATTCCTTTATGTTTATCCCATCCATTCTTAAATCCTGTGATTGTTTCAGCTCCCACCACTTCTTCTGGCACGGTGTTCCACTTGTCCACCACCTGTTCTGTGAAGAAATTCTTTCTCACGTTTCCTCTGAATTGTCCTCCCTCCAACTTAATCCTATGCTCTCTAGTCTTGGAATATCTTTTTTGCTTAAAAATAGTGTATTCCTGTACCCTGTTCCTCCCTGTAAGATACTTGTATGTCTCTATCATATCCCCTCTCTCCCTCCTCTCCTCCACAGAGTACATATTCAATTCCTTCAACCTGTCCTCATAGGACTTGTGATGCAATCCACGTACAATCTTTGTTGCCCTCCTCTGAACCGTCTCTACTTTGTCTATGTCCTTACGTAAGTAAGATCTCCAGAACTGTACACTGTACTCCAGGTGGGGCCTCACTAGTGTCTTGTATAGTGGAATTATGACCTCCCTTTTCCTGCTGGTGATGCCCCTGCCTATGCATCCCAGCATCCTATTTGCTTTACCTGCTGCCTTGTCACACTGTTTCCCTACCTTGAGATCATCAGAGATGATAACCCTAAGATCCCTTTCCTGCTTGGTGCATGCTATATCCTCACCCCCGACTGATATATTGTGCCAGGGTTTTTGTGCCCCATATGCATTATCTTGCAATTCTTTGCACTGAATTTCAACTACCAAACTCCCGACCATTTTTTAAGTTTCTGCAGGTCCCTTCTCATTCTGTCTACACCCTCTGGTGTGTCTACTCTGTTACAGAGCTTTGTGTCATCAGCGAACAGGGAAATTCTGCCTTCTAGGTCCTGCGCAATGTCACTGATGAAGATGTTGAATAGGACCGGTCCCAGCACTGATCCCTGTGGTACTCCACTGGTCACTCTTCCCTTTGTGGAGTGACAGCCATTTACCACCACCCTCTGTGTCCTGCTGCCCAGCCAGTTACCTACCCACCACACTACTGTCCTGCCCACACCCATATTCCCCAGTTTGTGTAATAGTCTTCTATGTGGCACAGTGTCAAAGGCCTTGCTGAAGTCCAGATAGGCCATGTCCACTGCCCTCCCCTGATCCACCTCCCTAGTTACCCAGTCGAAAAATTCAATGAGGTTGGTCTAACATCACCTCCCCTTGATGAAACTATGCTGCTTTGGGTCCTGTAGTCCATTGACAACCAATCTCTCCTTCAGTAGTGCTTCCATGATCTTCCTCACTACCGAGGTGAAGCTGACTGGTCTGTAGTTCCCCGTTTCCTCTTTGTTCCCACTTTTGTATAAGGGGACTACATCTGCTGTCCTCCAGTCTTTGGGTACCTCCCCTATTTCCAGTGATTGGCTAAACAGGATTGCCAGAGGTTCAGCCACCACCTCTCTTAGTTCTTTAAGGACCCTGGGGTGTACCCCATCTGGCCCCATTGCTTTATCAACTCATATTACTTTCAGTTCCTTCAGGACCCTTTCTCATGTTAAGGGACTTGTGTCCATTTCTGCACCATTTCCAACCCTTGTACTCCCTTCAGATCCATTACCCTCCTCTTCCTCAGCAAAGACTGAGCAGAAATACATGTTCAATATGTCAGCTTTACTGTTGTCATCCTCCACGTGGCCCCCATCCTCCCTTTCAGTTTCACTATCCCTCTCTTTTTTTTTTTTCACTTATGTACCTATAAAAGGTTTTGTCCCCTCTACCCACTGATTTTGCAATGTGCTCTTCTGTCTGAGCTTTGGCTTCCCTTACTGACCTCCTTATCTCTCTTTGCTTCTCCGGATACTTCTCCCTATCCCCTTTTGCCTGTGTCTTTTTGTATTGCCTGAATGCAGTCTTTTTGGCTTTCACTTTCTCCTCTGCCTCCTTGGAAAACCATAATGGCCTCCTCTTCCTTTTCCCCTTGCTAACCTGCTAAATGCATAATTCTGTTGCTCTTGTAATCCCCATTTTAAACACTGCCCACTGTTCCTCAACCCCTGATTCCTGCCCCATTCTCCTTAATGCCACTTTCAAGCATCTCCCCATTTTCCCAAAGTCTGCCCCCCTAAAATCCAGGATATGTGTTCTTGTGTGGTTTGGTTCTGCTCCTTCTGTGATTTCAAACCACAATGACTGGTGGTCACTGTTCCCCAGATGCTCCCCCACTGTTACCCCCATCACATTGTCCCTGTTTGTGAGCACAAGGTCCAGTATTGCCTTCTGCTGAGTTGGTTCCATGACCAATTGCTTGAGGAAGGCACCCTGAAGGGAGTCCAGGATAAATCTGTTCCTAGTTGATGCTGCTGCTGGGATGCTCCAATCCACATCTGGAATATTGAGGTCTCCAACCAGCACTACCTCACCCTTGTCTGCCATCCTTTGGATGGCTAGCATCAACTCCCTGTTTCTTCCTCCTGGGCTGGTGGTCTGTAGACCACACCTGTGCGGATGGCTGGTCCCATTTTCCTTTCCAGCTTAACCCACAGTGTCTCTCCCCCATTTTGTTCCTCCTGGATCTCTGTGGCCCCTATGTCATTTTTCACATACAGTGCCACTCCTCCTCCTCCCTTCCTACCTGCCCTGTCTCTTCTGAATATGTTGTAGCCAGGTATGGCCATCTCCCTGTCATGGTTATCATAACATCAGGTTTCTGTGATGGCCACAATGTCCAGGTCTGACTGCACCATGACAGCTTCCAGATTCTCCATCTTGTTGCTAAGGCTCCTGGCACTGGCACACATGGCTTTCCGTGATTTGACCTCCCTTGACTGTTTCGCTGTTCTACTCCAGCCCCTTCCCTGGTTGTCCTTTATCCCTGGTTCTCCTTGCTGTCTGCCCTTCTGTTGAATTTTGCCCCTTTTCTGCCTATCCACCTCTTGGGTGCTTATCTCCATCTTTTGCACACTGCTTTGTAGAGATATCCACTCCTCCGGGACACTAGTTCCACTGCTAGCTGTGGGGGGTGGGAAATTAGGTACCTTCCTTGCTGGCCTGCCACCCTCCTTGGCTAGTTTAAATGCTTGTCAATGTAGCATTTAAACTCATCATTGAGTGCTTGGATTCCCCTCCAGGATGGATGCAGGCCATCAGGCTTGAACAAGCCTCCATCCCTCCAGGTGGGTCCCCAGTGTCCAATGAATCCAAAGCCTTCCTTACAGCACCAGTTCTTCAACCATGAGTTAAAGTTCCTGGTGCATGCACCCCTATGCTCTCCCATGCCTCTCGGAGGTAGTACTTCTGAGAAGGTGACAGAAGTAGCTACTTGCTTGAGACCCCTCCCCAATTTCACGGCTGTGCTGATAGCATATCCTCTTCTACCCAGAAGGTCATGGGTTCTAGTCCCACACTGAGAATGGGCCCATACCATAAACACTGGCATTGAGTGCAGCACTAAGTGGATGCTGAGCTGTTTGGGTGTGCCTTCGTTCAGATGATCCATTAAATCAAGGTCCTGTCTGCCTTTTTTGGTGGTTGTTCTGGTGGATGTTAAAGATCTGTGGCACTGCTTGAAAAGAGTAGGGGAATTTTTATTAAAAGAAATCAAAGACAAACTGAATACAAATCAAATCAAAAACAGTAACTTAAACTAAACATCAAACTTCAAAGTCTGCTCCTGTCATCCAAATAGAAAACATAATCAGGGCTGCACAGAGATGAGACATAGTTATGTTACTTTTTTTTTTGCATATGACTTTAATTGTTTTTTGCAGTTAGTTATTTTTCTTTCCTTGTCCTGAGCAGCCCTCCAGACTCCAGCCACCCAGTCCCTAACTCCTTGGTTTTCCACCAGGACTTATCATCTCGTGAAGGCAGCACGGCCTGGGTATTCATCAGGTGGAGGGCTACCAGATGGCTGGAAGTCAGCGGCTCCCCAGGAATCCATTTTTGCAGTTTTCTCCCTTGCAGGGTGGACGTGCAATGCTGGCCAGATGTCTCCATGCATGCTACCACATGTGGGACATTGTCAGCTGCCACTCCATCCCCCCATCCAGACAAGCCCTGGCTGCCATATCCCCAGCTGAACCTAGGGATCGGGCTGATACTGGGCACTGTAACTCTCCCTCCTTCCCTGGGAGATTAGAGCAGTCCTGTGGATGCTCTATCCTCTTCCACCCTCCCCGACCCTCCAACATCCCAAGTCTGTTCCTGAAGCTGGGTCACCAGCATGGTGGCAGATAAGGTGCTCGGCACCTCAGCCCTTCTGCACCTCCAGTCTGGCTTCATATGACTTTAATTGTACTACAGACTGTACACCATGGTTTTGTTTTGTTCATGCTTGCAATTGTCTTTCTTATTTCAAAACTGTAAACATTTTGCTTCTGTATAACTTAATACATTTTTTGCAACCATTTTGTTTCTTGAAACATTTTGCTCACTTTGGACATAGACATTTTTTCTTAATTTTTATGTTTTTCTGGACTTGGACATTTTCTTGCCAGTGTTTAGGATTTTTGGTTCATGTTGATCTTAGAAAATGTCATATATATATATATATATATATATATATATATATGTATATATGTGTATGTATGTGAATGTATATATATATATATATATATATATAGAGAGAGAGAGAGAGAGAGCTTGTTTGTATTAATGTGCTAGTAAGATGCTAATAACACATTAATACAGTGTAATTAGCTAATTGGCAGCACAATATGCTAATGACCCACCATCATATATAAGGAAATACATGAAGACTTTTTCTGTGGGGATAAATATCTATATAAACTTGTTAGCCTGGTGAGTTATAATGTTGTTACTGATTAGCTAGTTCACATCAATTTGTATATAAACAAACATAGACATTTATGAGTAATTTTTATAACTAAGACTATAACATTTACTTTCAATGTGGTATTTATAAACACCATTTATTACTGACTCTGATTAAACCTTAATGTTTTTTAGATATTAATGAATGCCTTGGCCCTAACGTCCCCTGTCCACCGGGGCTGACCTGTTTGAACACACATGGCTCCTACACTTGCCAGCGAAATGTGGTGTCTTGTGGTCGGGGTTATCACACCAATGCAGAAGGAACACGCTGTGTAGGTGAGTACAATCCAGTTCACACATAATATGATTTCATTTTTTTAACTTAATTTTGGGAGGAAAGACTGTTTATACTTTTATTTGATAATTTCACACCTACAGTGATGTAACTATTCTTTTTTTCCATTTTATCTCCTAAATATGGAGTAAAGGGTAATTAAACTGGAAAACTGGAAAATGTAGATGTGTTAAAAAAGACAAGGAAATATAGGTTATAGAGGAAACCAATGTTATTTATTTCATGGCACCTTTGGAAACACGTCTTGCTCTTATGAAGTCTTTCCTAGTAAACCAGTTCTAATAAATTCATAAAAAATGTGATAGGTGTACGCTGTATTGTCAATGAATTACATCAATTTAAAGCAACAATTCATGATACTAAATGAGAAAATATCCTAGTTCAGCAGTAAAAGAAACAATTTAAAGTACAGTATGTTTGCAGTATCCAGGAACAACTTTTCAAAACCTTTAACAAGTAGTGTGTTGATTTAAACCTGCATTTACATCATTTTTTTTTTATTTCAGTTATGCATTTTTGGATCTTCTGTAATGAGTATCTTTAAATAAAGGCTTATTGTTAGACCTTTTCTTAGTGGCAAGTGCAAGACACCATTCATATCATTACCCTTTCCTATGGCTTTAGACTTTAAATAAATTTAAAAGAGACATAACATTGAAATATACTGACAGCTCAGCATCATGGACACAGGGGGGAAGGAGGTGAGCACTACTCCCTTCACAAAAGAAAGGGTCCTACAAGAGCTTGCTAAGCTCAGGGTGGATAAGGCAATGGGACCTGATGGCATACATCCCAGGGTACTTAAGGAGCTAAAGGAGGAACTAGCAGAGACATTAGCAGAATTGTTTAGTGAGTCTCTGAGCACAGGAGAGGTCCCAGAAGACTGGAGAAGGGCTCATGTGATCCCACTCCACAAGAGTGGTAGCAGGGAGGAGGCGGGGAACTACAGACCGGTCAGTCTTACCTCAGTAGTGGGCAAGATTATGGAAGCACTCCTTAAGGAAAGGATAGTGCAACACTTGGAATCCATAGGGGCACAGGATCCAAGACAGCATGGGTTTACTAAAGGAAGGTCCTGTCAAACTAATCTCATAGATTTCTTTGACTGGGTAACCAGAGTGGTGGACCAAGGGGAGGAGTTGATGTCGCTACCTTGACTTCAGCAAAGCTTTTGACACTGTTCCATAGAAGATTGATAAATAAGCTAGGTAGGCTCGGTGGGTCAGAAGTTGGTCAACTGGGTGGCAAACTGGTTGACTGGCAGAAAACAGAGAGTGGTGGTAAATGGTATACAGTCAGAAGAGATGCAAGTCACAAGTGGGGTACCTCAGGGATCAGTCCTGGGCCAGTCCTATTCAACATCTTCATTAGTGACCTCAGCAGATGGACTAGAGGTAAGGCTTGTCTGTTTGCAGATGACACCAAGATCTGCAACAGAGTAGATGATCCAGATGGGTGGGCAGAATGAGAAGAGATCTGGATAAACTAGCAGAATGGTCAGAAGAGTGGCAACTGGATTTAATGCAAGAAGTGCAAAATCATGCACAGGGAAGAGAAACCCTGAAGCCACTTATAGGCTGGGAGGGAGTTACAGTCACAAAGGAAGAAAAGAGACTTGGGCATCATCATCACTGATGACCTGAAATCATCCAAGCAGACCTCTAAAGCAGTAGGTAAGGCTAGGGGGTGTTAGGGTGTATTAGTAGGGTATCACAAGTCGTAAGAGGGAGGTAATAATCCCTCTGTACAAGACATTGGTTAGGCCCCATCTGGAGTATCATGGCAGTATTGGAGGCCACACCTTCACAAGGACATTAACCAAATTGAGGCAGTCCAGAGAAGGCAACAAAATGGTGCAGGGACTGCATCAGAAGACATATGAGGACAGATTAGCGAGCTCAATATGTATACCCTTGAGCAAAGGAGGGAGAGAGGTGATATGATCGAGACATTTAAACACCTTAAGGGCATAAACAAGGTGAAAGAGTCTAACATGTTTAAATATAAGAAAATAGCAGGACAAGAGGACACAGCATGAGATTAGAGGGAGGCCGATTAAGGGGAATGTGAGGAAATTCTTTTCACAGAAAGGGTGGTAGATGCATGGAATGCTTACCACAAGAAGTAGTGGCTATGAATACAGTGCAGGGCTTCAAACAGGCATGGGATAGGCATAAGGGAGCAATACAAATGACTATGAATAGATAGGTCACTGACATCGCAAAGGCCGATGGCACATTTATAAGGTAGAAAAAGAAATGGGCAGACTGGATGGGCCTTGCGGTCCTTATCTGCCGTCAACTTCTATGTTTCTATGTTTCTATATATTAATTTTTCTTAGAACTGATTATTAATCAAAAGTTAGATTTGTTGTTGGGAAGCTCCAATCTAAAGTGGGTAAGGTATCATATATCAAATGGACAGTTTGATGTTCTGTCCCCCTTTGAGGCTTGATCTTCCGAATTGTTAATTTTGTCAGAATTTTAGACTGGATAATACATCCTTTCAGAGAAGTTTATCTAGTTCAAGTTCAACCTTCTAGATAGCAAATCTTGTTGTTGCCAGGTGTCGTCTCCATGGGGTCTTGTTTCTGTCAGCCTCTAGCAACATCACCTGTAGACTACAGTGCATTTTTTTAAGCCATGAAAATTCTGGCTCTCTAAGTTGTGTTTGTGGTTTATGGTTGGAGTAAAGCCAGCTCTCTTTGGCATGTATTGGTTGCTCCATTAATTCTATCCAATGATCGGCAACTTGTTACCTTTGGACAATTTCATTTGTGTCTATCAACTTTTATGACTTTGTGTGGTTCTCATCAGAAAACTTTTAAGTTGTGCCTATTTCTATAATTTAGATAAATACATTCAGCACTGTGACATATTATCAAAAAGTGCAACCTCATGCCAGTCATAGCAAGAATTTCAAATGACATGTTTTATATTTCTGTATTACTTATACTTTTGAAGAAAAGTATTTTCATCTGTACTTAAGTTTCTTTAAGCCACCCAGGCTTCTTTAAGGTGTGCCATTGTAGTTACAAATATTGTTCACATCCAGATATAGAATAAGTCATTACAGACTTTGAACAAAATTCATAAAATGCAGAGAAAGTCTTTAGGATTCGATGTCAAAATCAATAAAGTATTTTTGGGAAAAAAAAAGTATTTAGTTTTATTTTAACCAATCTGGGGGAGAAGAGAGAGAGAGAGAGAGAGAGAGAGAGAGAGAGAGAGAGAGAGAGAGAGAGAGAGAGAGAGAGAGAGAGAGAGAGAGAGAGACTGTCAGGCAACAGGTGTCATACAGTACATCCAACTCATGTTTTCTTGTTCTGTCCTATTTTGAAATTAAAAAGTCTCTAACATATTAAACACTCGTTGTGTCTTTTGCAATTGATGTACATTAAAACAATAAGCATTTTTTGCACAGCTATTTGTTTGCTCAATCTTTTCTTGTAAATGTTGCATTTACATTTGCTGCAGATGCTGAGGAATCGTTTTAAACTTAAACTTACATTGGTAAGGCGTTAAGCCTGAGGTTCAATGGGCAGAGCAACTACATCACTCCCTCATCAGACCTTAAAAGACCACTCCTCTTGGACGGTTCCAGGATTTGTCTCTTTGTTGTAGCCGGAAGTGCCATCTTCCTTCACTCTGAGCTTGTCCATTTCCTTAGCACCTCTGGCTGCTCATTTCCATCTCCTGTTCTGTCTTCCCCTCCATCTCCCATTCTGTCTTCCCCTCTCACCACTTCCGTGGCTTTGTTTCTGCCTCCCTCAATTTGTTTCCTTGTTGTTTTCTTATTTCCATTCCCCTTTTGCTGCCCTGCAGTCCTGCTCAGAGACTCCTGCCTCTTCCTCACCTTGTCATTTGGTGTCCCCCCCACTCCTGTCGAGCAGCTTAAGTTCCTTTGTTGCCCTTGATTCTGCTGTTCACCTGCCTGGACCCGTACCTTGTTCTGCTGTGTCATCCCTGCTGTGCATCAGCTTCCTCTTCTACTCTCTGTCTCTCTGTGCTCCCTTTATTGCTCTACCTCCTCTGAACCTCCCAGTTTTTCTCCTTCATTGGTACCGTCTCCTCTTTTGAGCATGCCTGCCACCTTTCTAGTCCATACCTCTGCTTGCCGATGCCTTCGGGTGTGTCATTATCCACTGCGTCCAGCTCCTGGCGCCATTCCTGCACCAGTGCTCAGTGTTCAGATGGTGTGGGACAGCACTACGGAACTTTCTGTTGGGCTCATTTAGGGTCCACTGCTGCTCTTCCCTCCTTGGCTTGCTTCATGGCCACCAGATTTGCTGCTCCGCTTCCTTCTCTCCCTTCCTGCCCAATTTCCATCATGCTTCCTGGACTATCTCTACATTGCTTGCCCTCCAGTGTGCTCTGCTGCTTTGTGGCTGCATCTTGCATCCCTTACGGTTCAGTGGCTTGCCTACGGTTACCGCTGCCAGTTCCATTCGTCTCTGCTCCAGCATCCCTCAGTGGGCTGCAGTCCTCCCGTGTGCCACCTGTCTTCAGGTCCTTTCCATAGGTGCATCACTTGCCTGCTCCTTCCCGACTCCTGTCTGCTGTTCCAGTTTCCTTGGTGGTACTTCTCACTTCATAGCTCCATTGGATCCAGTGCACGTCCTTTGGGCTGGGCCCCCGCACACCTCCCCACTGATATGAGTTTCCCTCTCTCATTCCCCCTTGCTCCTCCTTGGTTTACTGGGGTTCCTCATGCTATTGGAGGATTTCGTGGATACACAGTCCATTCACTCCTTGTCCTCGGTTGCTTGGCTCACTTCTCCCTGATTTTATCCCCTCAGATTCGATCTCCCCTTGCATTTCATAGTCACCTTTTTTGCTTCTTGATATGTTCCTGCCCACATTTGTTTACTCCACGGTTTGCCTGCACATCTGCACCTGCTGACATTAATTCACTTCATTTTTATACTGTTTTTTTCACTCTCTGCTTGGTTCCTCATCCTGCACATGGAGAATGGATGTGCTTTATTATTCCATTGACTCCTTTGTGTCTCACCTGTGTTCTCCTTTTTCTTCTGAGTTGGACTTCCCCAGTTCTACATATGGTCTCAGGTCCTTTTCCACTGCCCTTCCATGTGTCCCTACAAGATGCCTCCCTTGGAGATCATTTGCTATGTCCTCTGTTTCAGGGGTATCTGCTCCTGTTGACTCCACTTGTTGCCCTCCTGTTCCTGTTCCCTCCTCCCTCCATTCTGCTCCTTCTAGGACCTTTGCTTTCTTTTGGGGTTTTTCCCTATCCTGCCATCACCTTCCCTATTTGTATCCTCCTCTTACTTTAGTCCAAATGATGTTCAGGTGCCTGAGTCCAGTTCTCCTTTGCTCAATCTGACCTCAGGGTCTATTTATTTGCATTGGTTAATTGAGCATACCTCTCATTGGGTCCGATGTTACATCATCGAACTGCTGCACTCCTGCAGTTATTATAACCATCAGTCTTCTCATGCCTACATTTGGGTATCCCTCGCTCATCCAACCTCCATGTGGGTTCATCCTTCACATCAACTACTCGATCATAACCCTCCCGAGTCCATGCTACCTCGATTTGATCTGCTCTCCACTCGGAGATGTGCCTTCATGCCTATTGCCCCTTTGCTAGGGGCTGGCAGGCTTCTATTCCTAATCGTTCATCATTCATTTCATGTCTCACCGTAAACCATTCAGGCCTTCAAGGCTTCTTTCCATCATCATACATTCTCTCTCCTTTTGAGTGTCTAGTTGCAGACATCACTCGCATCCCTGTACAGCTGTCCATTTAGATGGACAGAGCGAGGGCTTCCTCTAAAATTAGACTTTTTCTCCTTCCTCGATCTCTACTTTAAATTGCTGTAGCAGAGCTGTCCTTAATCAAAATGTCCTTCAGCCTGGAGAGAAGGTGCCCTAGGTCTTGGATCCCCAGAGGTTTCCTCCTTAGAAGGGTTTTTTTTCTTCTCCTCCATGCCAATGGTCATAATATCAGTCAAGGTTAGTGCTTTCATAGGTTTCTTAGTTAAGTTCCACTGTTGGATGGAGTCGAGTGGTGGCCCCAGCTAATCCCTCTCCTTAGGAAGTCCACCCTTCTGCATCTTGTCAGATTTCCTTTTGTTCATTGTCCTCACCTTTTCTTGTTCTTCTGTCTTTCCTATCTATGTCTGTCACATTTATTTCTGGTCTAGATATCTTCTGATTTCTCACCTCTTCAATGTTCGACACCCTTTTGGGTACTCTTTTTGGGTTTCTTCCTAAGCTACCTTTAGCCAAGGGAATTTCCCGTGGCACCTATGGGGGCAAACCCTCCTCTTGGGTTCCTTGCATCATACCTCTACAGGGTGGTATATCCCATGGATAGAGAGGTGAACAGCCACAATGTATCAAAGTCACACAAGCATATATCTCATCCAGTTGTGTAAGCACAATTGAATTGGAAGGCTTTAAGCCTGAGGTTCAATGGGCAGAGCAACTACGTCACTCCCTCATCAGGCCTTAAAAGGCCACTCCTCCTGGACTGTTCCAGGATTTGTCTCTTCATTGCCCCACCATCCATCCCTCCTCCTTCAGTGGCTCATCTCTCTTTCCCGTGGGCTTCTTTCTAAGCTACCCTTAGCCAAGGGAATTTCCCATGGCACCTATGGGGGGAACCCTCCTTTAGGTTTCCTTGTGTCGTACCCCTACAGGGTGGTATATTCCACAGATAGAGAGGCAAATAGCCATAATGTATCAAAGTCACACAAGCATATATCTCATCCAGTTGCACAAGCACAATTGAGCTCTTCTTTTATACATAAAATACAGCTTTACGAAGGATATAATTATTAAGCTTATTTTGTACTTCATCAAAAATATATTCAGCACATTATACTAACTGTAGCTTTGGTGAAAATTTAATATAGTTTATGACAATCTTTTTACATAGGGACAACAGTTACATTTTTCTTAATTTAATACCATGATGCACCAGTGGTCCATGAATGCAGTTTTGATGGGATCAGCTGGAACAGGGAACCCTCCTGTGACTCTCAAACCTCACAAAAGAGCTGCAATTAAGATCTCTAGTTGGTGGCACCAGAGCACACAGTGGGGAGAGGGGATTAGGAGGCATCCACTTGGCACCTTCTCCATGCCCTCTGCCCTCCCACTCGTCAATCCATGGAAAGCAGAAAGCAACAGGATGAAATAACCAGGGCTTTAAAAAACCCAGTTGTATATCACAGTGCAGACACCACTACTGGACTGCTAATCAGGAGGAAGCTCAGCCAGGAACGGGGAGCTCTCCTGCAGCTCTCAAACCTCACAAAAAAGCTGTAATTAAGATTCCCAGTCAGCAACATGAAAGCACACGGCAGAGAGAAGGGATTAGGAGGAAGCCAATTGGCACCTTCTCCATGCCCCCGCACCCTCCCGCCAGCCAATACATGGAAAGCAGAAAGCAGCAGAATGGAGTAACAGCTGGATTGCTAATCAGGAGGAGGCTCAGCCAGCAATAGGGAGCCCCCATGCAGCTCTCAAAGCTCACAAAAGAGCTGTAATTAAGATTCACGGTTGGCAGCACTGGAGCACGCAGTGGAGAGAGGGGATTAGGAGACAGCCAATCGGCACCTTCTCCACACTCCTACCCTCCCACCAGCGAATCCGCAGAAAGCATTAAGCAGCAGGACTAGGAGTTCCTTAGGGTACAACTTTCTCTATTGCTGCTATTTAGGGAACAGGCCTCCAAGCAGCCACCCTCTCTGCACTAAGGATCCCTGAGACAAGGACATCACATGGGAGTCTGCGCACCGGAGTCAGACTAACGAAGCAGCTGGTGCCTGAACACTCTGCACCTCAAGAAACCAGTGGGGGAGCAGCAACAAAGGTGTAAGAAAGAAGGAAGCAGGACATTAGGACAGTGTGACCTACACCAGAGGTATGCTTCCTGCTTAAACTCCAGTAAACGCATACCATTGCAAGGGAGTGAGGGTGGTCGGGATATGCAATAAGAAGGGTACTGGTAGGAGTAAGAAAAGAAAAGAAAGAAAAAAAAGGGTAGTGGCTTGTTAGGGTCTAGAAACAGTGTGGGTATAGGTGAAACACCCTATCTATGGTAGGAGTAATTAAGGGTTTAAAGTGAACAAAACAAAAATGGGCAGGGTAGAGGTGAGTTAGGGTCAAGCAATAGTTGGGCAAGGGATAAAAAGGGGCCAAAGGAGGAAAAACAGAAAAACAGGCAAGGGAGGACAGTTATACTGGCAGTGGTGCAATGCAGTGGCTGTAGGACAGCAATCTTCAGGGAGATTTTCTGGAGACTGCATTGCTGCCCCATCTGCATACACCACTCTTGGCTGAGGGACGAGGTTGTCAGACTCAAGGCCAAGTTGTTTTGGGTCCAGAGGACATACTCCCCCACCCAGGGACCACCAAGTCCATCACTGCTAACTCAGAGGTTGCCCAGAAGGAGTAGCAGCTGGACAACAGAGCGCTTGAGGAGTCTTATGGTGATGGAGCGTAGGCACATCCCCCATCTGGCATCACTATGAAACATCTACACCACACTGGCTGAGTGGGAATGCCCCACAGAGGCACCAAAAGTAGTGACTGGGTAGGATGTGGGGGTCCTTCAGAGGAGAGGGAAGTTAGGTGCCTTCCTGGTGCCACGGCTTGCACAGATGGAAAGAGGATCCAAAGGATCACTGGGGCAGCAGGAAAGGAGGGAGAGCTGTACATCATTGTCCATCTGAATTCTCTGCACCAGAATCTTCAATGCATGGTTGAAAGAATGGTGCAGGGAGGAGGGTTTAAGTTTCATTGTGGACTGGGGCCCCACCTGGAGGGATAAGGGCCTGTATAGGGGCAACAGCCTGCATCCATCCAGGAAGGGAAACATGGTCCTTAGTGAATGGTTTAAATGCTATATTGGTGAGCATTTAAACTAGCCAAGGAAGTGCAAGGAAGCAAAGAAGTGCAAAATCGTGCACTTGGGGCACACAAACCAAGGGGCAATGTACCAGTTGAGTGGGGAGATATTAGCAACCACAAAACAGGAAAGGGACCTGGGGTAATTATTTCTGATGACCTGAAGGTAGCCAGGCAGTGTGATAAGAAAATGGGGAAGGTTAGCAGGATGCTCGTGTGCATAGGGAAGGGCATCACCAGCAGAAAGAGGGAGGTCGTAATACCCCTGTATGGATCACTGGTAAGACCCCACCTCGGGTACTGTGTCCAGTTCTGAAGGCTCCACCTCTGGAAGGTGGAGAAAGTACAAAGGAGGGTTACCAAAATGGTGCAGGGCCAGCATCAAAAGCCCCATGAGGAAAGGCTCAAGGAACTAAATATGTACTCTAGAGGAAAGGAGGGAAAGGGGGGATATGATAGAAACATTCAAATACTTCACAGGTATTAATAAGATACAGGAAGGTAGCATTTTCCATAGAAAAAGTTGCTCTAGGACAAGGGTCACGCTATGAAGCTGGGGGGAGCTCAGAGGAGATGTGAGGAAATATTTCTTCATGGAGATGGTGGTGGATAATACCTGGAAGAGCCTCCTAGCAGAGGTGGTGGGTGCTAAAACAGTAATAGGAATCAAGCACAAGGGGACCTTAGAAGTAAGGCAAGGTGGGGAGGGACAACACCAGAGAGTAGGGACTGCAGTAGAACAGTAGGTAGGGAATACTGGGCAGACTAGATCGGCCAAGAGGTCCTTATCTGCTGACAACTTCTATGTTTCTATGTTTCTATGGTCAGGTCCTCATAAATTGTCTCTTATCTTGATTGTGCCATCGTGTTTAGCACAAAATACCATAATTTGCTTTTAGAAATATGTGAAGCTGGTACCTTCTCTTAAGATGTTTATCCTAAGCCTCTGGTTTCTTGGATGTTTTATTCACAGAAACACATGGGGGCGCAGTGGGGTTAAGGAGGGGATTCCACTGGCAATTGGGAGAAAATACAGCAGCAGGAGGGACTGGGGCCAATATACGACACCACCAAAGAATACAAGTGGAGGACTGAAAACAAGTGGGTCTCATACTATGAGTTGGGAGATTGGAAGGATGAATAAAGCTGTAACTCCGCAAGGATCCAGCTCAGCCCACCTCAGAAAGAACTTATAATAATATGATGAATTAGGGGAGCCCCTATTCAATCTAGACCAACTGACCAAGTTACGAATTGGACAATAAGGCTCACTCACCAAATGAAGTTGTCGGAGGATATACCATAGTTATTAAACACACTTTACTTCCAATAATACAAGCCAATGTTTCAGAGATAAGGTAAACTGGTACAGCTAGATAATAACTAAAATATGTATATCATAATTTGTTATAAAGTTCCCCAAATTAATCTATACTGTAAAAAATGGATATATCCATACCTATTAGTGGCCAAATGTTCCTATTAGATATATCCTCATAGTCTAAAAAAAGAGTAAAAACTCTCATTTGAAAAGCTGTAATTGTATGCCATAAAAATGTCCCTGACTAGTTAACCAACCCAGAACCAACAATTTTATATGTGGCTATATTATATGTAATCAGTAAAATTTGTTACAAGAAGACAAAATAAATTAATTTTCAAAATTTCATCTTAATAATTAATTGCCCATTAATGAAGTGTAACAGAAGCTCCTTCCACAAAACTATGAGCTATAAATCCCAATATTTCCATACAATATAACATTTTTATATCTATACACCTTCTAAATGTGTTTACAAAAGATATTGGAATCACTGTCGGCACTTATTGCCCACAGCCTAACATATTTCAATGACTAATAGTAACACTTTAGAACACAGTCAAAGATTGTTAAACTCCTCAAAAAAAGTCCTGAAATGTCATCTTGCTCACTAAAGCTCCGTTCTAGGAGCCTGTATCAGAAAGAGTGTTAATAAGTTTCACCGTTCCATAAATGGTATACTAAAGATGGTTAAAGGCTGTATTCACTTTGAAAAGGCTTGGTATATGGGCAGACTAGGGTGATTATAGTCATAACAAAATGAAGCATTTTCACATTGCTTACTTTTTAAGCTCCTTACGGTTGCTTGTTTGAAAACTGACAGTTCAGCCGGGTGGCACTGGAGCCGTCAAAATACACCTCAATTAAATATTCACTTCTCCCATACTATATCCAAAGTCACAAATAGTGTTCCACAGGTTACTCACAAGCGAGGAGTCTTTCAGCATGGCCCCATGCTAACAAAGGTATAGTGCAGCGTCCGCTCACACAGGCATGCGATTTATAGTGTGCTGTTGTGCCAGAATCGGGCAACAGGAACACACGCTCCCCAGGCAACCAGAGATGACGTCATTGCCCCTGGAGTGCATATCAGCCAAAGAATGGACTTTATACAGTTTTTCTTGACACAATATAATGCTCTTTGTCTTTAAATACAGTTTTTTTCCTATGGACATGTATTTGGATTACTACTTTCCTTGCCACTATTTTGTCCCAAACAGGGGGTAAGACATAGAATCTATCCAGAAACAGTTAAAACTTTTTGGTTGGTATCAGACTCATTTATGCTTTGTTTTTATGCACATGGTGCCACCTTTTTGTGGGTCGGGTGACACAGCAGGCAATTCTTTGCTTGACATGCTTTCCAGCGGTAATGATGTCATCTCTGGTTGCCTGGGGAGGGCTAACTTTGCTTCTAAGCCCCTTTCCTACATAAGAATAAACATGTTAAATAAACTTTGGCTGAGCACTGACCCCTACAGAACACCACTGATGACTCTCTTTAGTTCTTACAATTTGTTGTTTAGGGCTACGCCTTAAGTTCTATCCTCTAGCCAATTGCCTATCCATGTTTTAATCGTCCTAAATCCCATTAGCTGTATTTTCTGTATGAACCCTCAGTATGGGACTGAGTCATAGGCTTTACTAAAATTCAGGTAAAGAATGTCTACTGCCTGGACTTTATACACCAATTGTGTTACTGTGTTCAAAAAGTAAATAATGATAGCTTGACATGGCTGGCCCTTTGTGAACCTGTGTTGATTTGCATCTGTACGATTTGGGTCTTCTAGGAATTCTACTATTTTTCTTTTTAGTATTGTTTCCATCAGTTTCCCAGTGATGAGTTCTCAGGTCTATAGGTTTTTGAGTGTGCCTGAAGCATGGTGGTAGCAATATAGGAGCTATGTTGATGGTGGAGGGAGGCAGTCTGATGCAGACACAATTGTGGGTATTTTCTTGGGTTATTGCATGGTGACGACACTGGGGACAATATTGGGTGGAAATCCCCAGTCACGGTCTTATGGGAGTCTGGTCCACTGCAGGGCCCAAGCTGCAGACTGGGCACCCTTCATAAATAGATTCTGCACCTCCTGGTCAACCATGAAAGCCCCACCACAGGGGCTGCACCATGGAAGAACTGCAGAGGGGTAAGTCACAGAAAAAGGCAGGTGCTGGGGCTAGGGGGACAGTGCCAGATGGGTCAGATCTGTGCTACGGGAAGACAGAAAGCTTGATTGCGAAACAAAAATCATGGAGGAGGCAGCTTTTCTGGTGCAGAGCAAAAGTTTGTTGCCGTGGAACCAACATTGGTCTTTGCCAGAGTCACACTGCAGAGTAGTTACCAGCTTGGGTGCTCAGGCTCTAGAGGCAAAGAGTACAGTGTCAACCATGTACTTGCAGACGTACACACAGATAGAAAGTCATTTAGGAAAATGGAAAATAGGATAAGGCCCTGGATGGAGCTCTTGGGGGATTTCTAAGGTGGTGGCAGGGACTGACTGGGGCCTATCACACAGGTAGGAGCAGAACCAGCTGACCAACAGATCAGATAGTCCCAGTCCCATAAGTTTAAGTAGCAGGGGTTGGGAAATGGTGTTGAATTTATTTATCTTTTGATGACTGGGTAGGTGCACTGGACACAAAAGTGGCTATTTTCAGGCATGACCCGGGAGGTCAACAAGACAGAGATAAACAGGTACGTAGAATACAGTATCAAGAAATGTACAATACATCACAATAAGATGCGAAAACAAAATTAAGACACTAATGGTGATTAAGGCACATAAGGAGTAAATTATACAATGAAAGGTAAGTGCCCATATATAAACAATAATTGTAAAATTACATTGAAGGTGCAAAAGTGCCATAGGGTATCTTTACGTCCAGCTGAAACTGAGAGAAATTGCTAGAGGAGGCAGGGAGAGAGGTAGAGCTGAGAGAAGACCTAACAAGAGAGAGAGGGGTAAGAAGGGAACGGGGGTGGGGGGTAGGGAGGAGAGAAACTTGAGGGTATGCTGAGAAGCAGGGTGCCTGCTCATACTACAGAGGGTGGAAGGTAGCTTTTGTGGCTGAGGCAGAAGGAGCCATGATTTACGGCGGGTTGAAACAAGTGCTACGAGCACATGCGGTAAGAAGGGAGTGGTGTCTCTTCTTAAAGGTAGCATGATTAGGGGCAAGGCGTACATCTAGGGGCAGAGAATTCCAGTAGGAGGGACCAACGTACGAGAAACCAGATTTCCCTTTGGTAGTTCTGCACCTAGGACTGGTAAGCAAGGAAAGGTCCGAAGATCGGAAACTGTAAGAGATGGGTTGAGGGGTCAGCAAGGAGGCGAGGTGGGAAGGCATCATGGTCCACAGTATACTGTCCAGAAGGTTGCCAAGAGAGAGGAGCCTGTAAGCAGTGGGGGAAGGCCAATTTAGATCTGAGAATAGCAGGCAGTGATGTCTTAGTCTGGAGGATGCAGAGGCATATCGGCATATATTATTATAAGTTGTATCCCACCTGTGGAGAACAGTCATAGATGCGTTAGTATAGATTATGGATCCATACGAGAGTGATGGAAGCAGGATTCCTCTAGCAATGGCTGTCCTAGCAGAAGGGGTTAGAATATGGCTAGTTTTGTAGGCTAAGCCCAATTTGGCATTGACCACCTTACATGTAGAGGTTATATGGGTGTCGTAAGTAAGGTATTCATCAAGCAGGATACCCAGATATTTAAAGGAAGTTACCATCTCCAGTGGGGAGCCATCGGCCCAGGAGATCTGGAAAGATTCACGGCACTGCTTTAGTTTGATAGAGGATCCAAAGAGCATAGCCTGGGTCTTACCAACATTGAGAATGAGCTTGTTACTAGAGATCCAGGACTGAATATATTGTAGGTCCATAGAGAGCTTGTGATTAATAGAGTAGACATTATTCGAGCTAGTGTAAAGAAGAACAAGGTCATCGGCGTATTGCAGCGATGAACAAGACGATATATTTTGAGCTATGTTGTTAATAAAGATCGAGAAGAGGAGGGGTCCAAGGATAGATCCCTGTGGTACACCAACATTGATGACTGCTTTTTCAGAAGTAGCTGAGTTGAATTTAACAGCTTGGGTTCTGTTTGATAGGTAGCTGTGGGACCAGGTTAGTACTCCAATCGAGAAACCCAGGGCTTGGAGATTTGCAAGCAGAAAAGGGTGGTTTACGAGATCGAAAGCCTTGGTCAGATCAATAAACACTGCACCTGTTTGATGACCCTGATCCATGGCATGAAGAACATCATTTGTCAGCTGTAAAAGCACAGTTTGAGTACTATGGCCTTTCCTGAAGTCATGTTAGATAGTGTGGAGAAGGTTATACTTAATAAGGTGTTCTGAGATCTGTGCTGAGACGAGCTTCTCAAGCACTTTATTTTAGTACTGATAGTATGGCTATTGGTCTATAGTTGGTTACATTTTTCTTGTCGCCTTTTTTGAACACTGGTGTGACTCTAGCCAGTTTCCATATATCGGGCACCATGCCCTCACTCAGGGACAAGTTGAGTATTCTGGTCAGCGGTCCTGCAATGAACGGTGCCGCAAGCTTTAAGAGTTTGGGTTCAATGCAGTCAGATCCAACAGCGGTGCTGTCTGATATGGAATTTAGATGTTTAAGGACAGCCTTCTTCGAGATAGCTTTGAAATAGAAAGGAGGTGTCTTTGTGGTGTCCTTTGGGGTTGGGGATCCAGACAGTAGGTTAACGGAAAAGAAAGCAGTTGTGTAATTTGAGAGGTCAGAGAAATGAGAATTGAATGCATTGGCAATTGTGTCCGGGTCATTACAATGAACACCATTCAGTATCATATCATTTTTTAGGAGAGTTTGCTTAGATCCGAGGAAAGTTTTGATATGGGACCAACATTTTTTAGGGTCTCCGGCTGCATGCAACAGAAGGCCCTTACAGTAGTGGCTTTTGGCATGCCTTATTTGTGTTTTGCACTTTGATCGCTGTTCTCTGTATATGTTCAAGACTGCTATGAGACCGGAGATTTTAAACTGTCTCCAGCATTTGTTTCTGTTTTTGAGGGCTGTAAGGAGGTCTTTATGCAGCCACCTGGTTTGTTTACCCCGAACGCGT
The DNA here is from genome assembly GCA_016271365.2 of Neoceratodus forsteri. Taxonomy (NCBI): domain Eukaryota; kingdom Metazoa; phylum Chordata; order Ceratodontiformes; family Ceratodontidae; genus Neoceratodus; species Neoceratodus forsteri. Next base: position 1,655,821,817 of record CM028131.1, read on the forward strand.
CAAGTGATGACTGAAGTGTGTTTATCTTGTAGGAGCATGAACCTGCTCAGGAAAACATTGAGGATGGCCTCCGTGCTTGTTGATTTGTAGACAGGGGACCAATCCGTATGAGACACGTCATATAGGAAATGAGCCTGGTTTAAGTTAGCATAGTTTCTGAAGGATATACATTGTTGTAGATGGGCTCCATATGCAGAAAACAGGGAAATGATCACTGATATCATCTGGTAGTGTTCCTGTTGCTGCAATTCTGTCAACATGATTTGTTAGAACCCAATCAATAAGGGTGCTGGAGTCAGTGGTGACAGACACTCTTGTAGGGTCATAATTTGGTGTAAGTTGTAGCTCTGTACCAGGGATTGTAGGGTATCTCGAGATTTACTAAGCCAGTTTAAGTTTAAATCTCCAAGAATAATGAGTTCACGTATCCCAGCATATGCGGCCGTTTGATCCAGCAAGTCTACTAGGCCATTAATACCACTATTTGGGGGATCATAGGCACAGACAATGTGGAGTTTCTTTGCACCTAGTCTGAGTATGGCATGGATGTATTCACACAGGGAGTTTTTCTTGTCAGTTAGCATGGTTAGGTTTAGATTGCTTTTGTAGTATATTGTGACACCCCCACCACGCTTTAGAGGTGGCCTATCACACCTAAAAAGGTTGTAGTTTGGGAGTGGGTAATAGGTATCTGGGATGGAGGGCCTTAGCCAAGTCTCAGATAGACACAGCACATCGGGACGGTGGTTTGCCACCCAGGCTTCAAGCTCTGTATGATTGTGAAGAAGACTCCTAACATTTAGATGGACCAGGTAAGACCTTTCGTATCACAGCCAATGTAATGTAGAGGTCATTTACCTGGTTTTGGTCCAGGGTTTAACTCAATGTCCCCAGACAGCAAGAGGGCCAACAAAGTGATGTACCCTAGCTTAAGCAGGACAAATTAAGGGCTGTTACAGCTATAGGTCCGACACCATTTAGCGACAAATGCAGTAGCGTAGTACATGAGTAGCTTAGGGAGGAGGGCAGGAGTTACGTTGATGCCTCTTGCTAGTAGGGTTAGCAAGTTAGAGTAAGTGAAGTCATTTAGATTCAGATCACAGTCTTTGTGGTGATTTTTGGAATTGGGCACTGTAAGGATACTAAGTGGTACCAAAGACAGAATAACAGAGGGCACAAGTAGAGACAACCAAGCCATTCTGTAGAATTCAATAGTAAGCATGTAGGGACAGCCTGGACAGAGGGTTGGGGATGCAGCAGAGGGCAAAATGTAACTTCTGCCTCTGGAGCTACTATAGTCCACCTAGTTTCGGGAGATCCTGTGATCTGCCGAGTTTATTTGGACCCCTATAGTTATAAGAAAGGACTGTAGATTGTCGGAAGAGTATGTGAGTAACAATCTGAAAGAGGGCAGCTGATAAGTACAGCTTAAAAAAGGGGACTGCAAGAAGTGAAAATAGGAAGCTACCCAGAGGTGAATTAGTTGAACCAGAAAAAGCAGACAGTGTAATGACAGAAAATAAGGATAACAAATTTCTGTCTAGAGAAGGCTGAGGGAGAAAAGATCAGAGCAGTCTTGAGATAAAAGATTCCAACTGCACATTAGGATAGTGAGTGAAAGAGGAGAAAAGGGGAAATATTAGCTAGGAGTGCCCCCCAGTGGCTTGTTGGTATAACGAGCCAATGGAAAAATGAGGAGATTGTCTTTTATTTTCATTGGTCACAGCACACTATAAATTTAAAAGCCTACATAGGGCGGCAGGGTGGGTAGGCAGACGCCGAAGGTGTCGGGGCTAGCAGCTGGCAGCAGATAAAGACGCAGAGAGCGCCTGGTCTCATGGGCCCCAGCTGACTAGAAGCGCACCGGAATCCCGAGGTAGGGAGAGACCTCCTGCTTTTCACATAGCAATCCCTGCTTATAGTAAGATCACTACAGTTAATGCTGTGCTTTGACCTTTCCGAGTACAAGTGAAAAAAATGCTGGTGGCTTGAGCAACAGTAGAAAATTAGAAAAAGGGGCCAAGTTCAAAACGGAGAGAAATTCAAAGCTGGGCAGGGCACCACGGGTAGTCGATCGTACCTTGTCAGTGTTCAGGACGGCGTCTGGGGAGCAGCTTCTATCGGGCAGGAGCCTGGGGCGAGGGTGGGCAGCTGAGGACAGAAGAGAGAGATAAAGGTTAGCAGGAGGGTGGGGACAGTGAACAAAAGAAACCTGAGGGAGGGGACAGTGGACAAAAGAAACCTGAGGACAGGGAAAGGATTATCTGCAAAGGGCACGCAGGATTGGAGAGTGCAAAGTCAGAAACAAATGACGTGGTGAGATGCAGAGGTGGGGGTGGGAGAAACAACGGGGTGGGGGGTGAAAGAAACGAGTAGGGGTACCAGAGAGAAAGATTAGGTAAGAGGGTTGTGAAGAGGCAGGAGATAGAATACAATGGCTAGGAGTGGCAAAATCAACACAGTAAACTACAGTATGCAGAGAGACAGTAAAATAAACAACCATGCAGTTAGGAGAAAACAGTGCCTGTACATTACAGCATTCAAAATCTTCAGCAGAATAACAGTGTAAGTTTAAGCAGTAGTCAGATATTTTACGCAGCATTGCAGATTTTTTAGATCTGTCCAAAATGGTGATTTATTATGTAGCTGTTGCTGTAATAAATTTCTACGAGGCTACTGCCCTAGCAGCTTGCAGCAGATAAGGAGGCAGAGAGCGCCTGGTCTCATGGGTGATTGCCGCGGAGGAGAGAGCCCCAGCTGACTAGAAGCACACCGGAATCGCGAGTTAGGGAGAGACCACCTGCTTTTCACATAGCAATCCCTGCTTATAGTAAGATCACTACAGTTAATGCTGTGCTTTGACCTTTCCGAGTACAAGCAAAAAAAAAAAAATGCTGGTGGCTTGAGCAACAGCAGAAAACGAGAAAAAGGTGCCAAGTTCAAAACGGAGAGAAATTCAATGCTGGGTAGGGTGCCACGGGTAGTCAGTCGTACCTTGTCAGTGTTCAGGATGGCATCTGGGGAGCAGCTCCTATTGGGCAGGAGCCCGGGGCCAGGGTGCGCAGCTTGTCAGTGTTCAGGACAGCATCTGGGGAGCAGCTCCTATTCTCCTATTGGGCAGAAGCCCGGGGCAAGGGTGGGCAGCTTGTCAGTGTTCAGGACGGCATCTGGGGAGCAGCTCCTATCGGGCAGGAGCCCGGGGCTCACATCTATACAGATGGCATGAGTGAGTAGCCCTGCATCATACCCTGTAGAATGCAGCTGGTGAGCCACAGGTGTGACAGGAAGGCAGAATGGGATTTCCAGAAACCAGACTGGAAGGGACAGAGAAAGGAAAAAAAGAGTCAGGAAAGTCGGTGAGTTGGGAGAGCACAAGTTTTGTTGCACTTTGGTCAGAGCATGGAGAAGAGAGGTGAAGCAGTAGTAATCTGGGCAGGGGGTTACTCCTTTGTTCTACTTTTCTGTTATCATCTCCCCAGGTCACAGTCATGGCCTTCCTCTTGGCTGGGAGTTCTGTAACATACATCCAGTCTTAGGTTACCCTCATTACCTGTTGTTCACTTATATCCAAATTGACTTGTATCCCACTTCCATCCTCTGTCTTCCTTCCTATGTTGGTCTCTCAGTGGTTGGTTTCCCGCCACCATTTTCAAAACTTATGTCATATTTGTGTCTATGTTGGTTATGATTTGTACTTTACCATCTGTATAGTAGAGTTTTTTGCATTTGTACATGCCATTTTCCATCTCCCAGCTATCTTCTGCTAAGTAGTTACTATTTATACTGGTGTCCTAGTGTCACCATTTTTAGTCTAATATCCATCTTTCTTGCTCTCTAAGGCTGACTTGCTATAAATGTTAGTGAAGGCAAATGACATGTAGCTTGACTTTAAAAAATGTCAAGTATAGCACTACACTTTGTGTCTTTGCTTTGGTGCTTACTTTTTTGTCACATAAGCTAAACAACTTGGCTCCATCCATCAGACTGTATGAGCTGTTTCTAAGGTGTGCACCAGTAACTAATGTAAATGCAGACTTGTTCAGCACTGTTTGCATAATTCAGTATTCCCCTTTCCATTTCTCCAGATGTGGATGAGTGTTCAGAAAGCTCTAATCCATGTGGACACGGTCATAGCTGCACCAATACCATTGGCTCTTATCGCTGTGAATGCCTAACGGGTTACTACTTTGACAGCAGCAGTAGACGTTGTGTTGGTAAGTTACATGAGCTCTTAAACAAGTCAAGAAAGGACAAAATGTTATTGAGATAGTGCAAATATCCTTGTACTGTTGGTTTGTCTCATTTCTGCACCAAACAAATCCATTATGCCTAAGTAAAAACAAAATCATCATATTACATCAGACCAGTAAATGCTGCTTATATGCCTCTTAGCTACAGTGGTATGGTATATTGCATTAAGTAAATACATGATGAATTTTGTTTTGGTTTGAGAGAGTCCATTTTTTTTTTCCATTCTGTCTTCCTCTGGTCGCCACTCTGAGGGACCTCCCTCAGACAGTGCCTGGTTTCTCCCACACAGCCTGAGATTCTCCCACTGTGAGTCCCCTCTGGTACTCTGAACACCCCACTCCTTACCTGCACCCAGCCCCTGGCTTGTACCTCCCAGGGTGGTGCCACCTTCATGACATGGTGCTCCTTAAATCCAATTGTGTTGCAGGCAGGGTGAGGGTCGGAGGATATCGGGGACTCGTGTCGGGTAGGATCCGACAGTGGGTGTGGGACCGCAGTGCATCATCATCCTCCCTGAGCATGGAGTGGTTCCTTTATCATGATGTGAGCATGACCCCCCCTCCCTTGAGGCACAGATGTGCAATGACATCCAGCACAAGATAAGCATGCTCCTGCATCACCCCCACAGATGTCCGCCATTGCCTCCACCCCTTCCTGATGTGACTCCCAGCCCTAGCACTCCCAGCTTCCATTGGGAGTCACTGATGCTGGGGAGCCACAAGTCCACCCTCCCCAGGAGAGGAGAGCAGTCCTCCGGATGCTCAATGCTCTCCTCCCCAGCCAACCCCCGGCAGCCCAAGTTTGCTCCTGAGTCTGGGCCCCTAGCATGGTGCAAGGTGTGGCATCCAGTGCCTCAACCCTCAGCACTGCTGGACCAGCAAGAGAGAGTTCTGTTTCTAGCACCTGCCACCTAGCAGACAATATCTGCAAAGTAAAAATAGTTTTCCTCTGAAATTCAGTTAAAAGTACATAGCTGACTCTTTAAGGAACAGATTGTGACCATTTTAAACTAAGGTGGTGAGCTGCAAAGTATTTAAAAATGTTATCTTTAGCACAGTTATGCTACTGGCATTGCATTCAAGAGCGTGCTCAATCCAACTCAGCTGTATTGTGTTATGGTGCCACTATGTTTTCTTTTAAACAATTTTTAACATGGATCTCATCAAAAGGTTTAAAAACTCAGAATTAAAACTTTGTGCTTGATGCTCTCCACTTCCACCTTTATTTAAAATGGCCTATGGAGCTGAGGGGCGGGGAGAGACACAAGTACAGTGTAACAGGTTTGCAGAAGAGTCAAGCCACCTGAACTTGACAAGTTTGCTCTTTGTTCTCAGCCACAGTCTTAGACTTTGGGTTGAAAATATCCAATCTGGTGTAAGTTGGTTCATCAGCAATAAACCAGTTTTGAGCCTTAGGTGCTATTCACTATTTTTTGAAAGGCAGCCTTCTTCCTTCTTCATAAGAAGCTCCCACTGAAATCCAGTGACTGCTTAAACTGGTCTTGAAATCATGCATTTCTTGAAATCATATACTGTCCACCCCCTTCTCGCAACTCTGTATCTCCTAACACCCACCTGAGACACAGAATATTGAATTTGTGGCTACCAAATAATCCTTGTCTTTATCTTGGAACTCACACCCCGCTCCCCTGTATGACCGTATGGCTGTCATAATTTATAAGCTTTCAGATGTGTATGGTCGCAAGGCAATGTGGGTGCACATACCTGGAAGTGCACACTGTATGTTAAGACAGCTGGCTGTTGGTTCAGGGGAGTGGTGGTGCAGTGTCTTAAGATGATGCCAGTGAGGATGACAATATACAGAGAAAGGGTATGGTGGCCACAAATGCAATAGCTGATACCTCAAATTGGTTTTGGGATACTGAGGGAAGGAGGGGAAGGGTTTGGAGTAACTTGCAAAAATTGTTTGACATCAGGACATCTCACTGACTTCTGGTGAAAACTCTCTGGCTGGCATGAGCTGGGGCTAACCAGGGCAGCGGTTGTTGGAGTCTGGAACAGAGGGAGAGTTACCTTGGTGCTTTCTGCATTCTTTTTTATTGCAAATGGAATGGAGTAGGTTGGGGGGGAGGGGTGATTCCATTGCTATGTGAACTGTGGCTCAAACCAGAGTGGATCATACAAACTTTCCCTGATTCAGCCCATGAACGACACCAAACAGAACATTACAAGGTTCGCTCAGCTTTGTTTTTTTTTAACCTTTGTTTTACCAGGAGAGACACACTAAGCTGAAAGCTTGTTTACAGGTGCAACCTGGGAGCACAAGGAAGTTAAGTGACTTGCTCAGGGTCACACAGTATGCAAGTGGGGGCTGTGGGATTCAAACCCAGGTCTCCAGGTTTGCAGCTCAGAACCTTAAACCACTGCGCTATACTGCCTCCAGCTTTGGTTGACATTGTCTCTGCAATATGAGAAAGTATAACAGGGGGGCTGTTTATAATAAGACATGGAAGCAATCACAAAGAAAAACGGAGATCATCAACAATATTTTGCAAAAGTTATTGAGTACTGCTAGACTGAGCAAAAACAATACTACCAAAGATAACCAGAATGTGAATGAGGTCTGTGATGCTTCTTTTAGTATTAATGTTTTTTTTCTGACCAAGGGCAGGCTGATGTTTCTATGAGGAAGCTTACATCCCTCTCCTGTGGAACAACTTTGCTCCATCCACTACTCCACCCCTTCCTCCTTTTCCTTTAGATCATTCCTTCGAGACCTCTACATGCATACTGGCCCCTAAAACTATCACCCTTCCCTTATTGTTTCTTTGACTTGCTTTTCCCTTTATTCCCTTCCCCCTTTCTTTCTCTTCTTTTATGTGCCCCCTGCGTGTGTCCCTCATGAGCTGCTACTATTCATTATAGTATATTTAGATATTCAAGGGGATCTCCCTCCATAAAGCCACACACATTGAACTGTAATGTGTTGGTGTCAGAGCCACTCAGAAACCTTTGCCTGGCTGGGGCTACCCATGTTGACATACACAGTCAGCGGCTATACTCCTGTATAATATGGGTGGCCATATACCTCTTACCTCTTACCACTGACCGTACTCATAAGACCAGAAAAATGCATCTGGTGATTATGATCACTGACATTTAATACTTTGTTATTTTGGTACTTATTATAATATTTTATGCTGTTGCAGGGTTCGAAATTAGGTTTTGTAGCCACTAGCCAGTAGGGCTAGTGACTGGAAAAATCCAGTAGCCCCACAGACTTTTCCACTGACCCAGCTGGTGTATTTATTGAAATACTACCTCATCAAGTGTAGGCCCACAGGGCTAGTTAAAGGAAGATCTTACTAGCCTGATATAAAATCTACCAGTATTTGGCTAGTGGGCCGGTGCCAGTTTCAACCCCTACTGTTGAAGAAGTCATTGTTTTTTCAAATCTGCCAGTGTGGCTTTAAGGGGCCTTTCACACGATTTAAAGTCATGTTCTGTCTACAAAGGTTTCAACGAAGCCACAAGCAGATACCATTGAAAGTCACCAGAGAACTTTCCACAGGAATGGGAAATGGCAAACGTGCAGCTTCTGTGCCTATGACAGGGTACCTCAGAATTCTATGGAACAGGCTCAGACTCATCACTCTCATTGCTGTTCAGTTCTTCTCTTACCAGCTAGGGAGCGATGTCATTTATCAAAGGATGAGAAAATATTCACAGCATCCCAGCTATGCTTCTCCCTCTAGGTCCAGGTCTCCATTTGAGCGACATGAGAATCAGTTTAAGGCTGCTTAGTCAGCTTCTCTTGCTGGCCCAACTACTGAGAAGATACCAAGGTTGTGTGCAGGCTCAAGCTTGGGAACTGTAGTGGCCCCACAGCTTATTGCTGGCACATGCTTGAAGGACATACCCCTGCCAGTGTTACTGTCATCAGTGCTGGCTAGTGTCCTCGAACCCCTGCCAGTGTTGCTGTCATCAGTGCTGGCTAGTGTCCTCGAACCCCTGCCAGTGTTGCTGTCATCAGTGCTGGCTAGTGTCCTTGAACCCCTGCCAGTGTTGCTGTCATCAGTGCTGGCTAGTGTCCTTGAACCCCTGTCAGTGTTGCTGTCATCAGTGCTGGCTAGTGCCCTTGAACCCCTGCCAGTGTTGCTGTCATCAGTGCTGGCTAGTGCCCTTGAACCCCTGCCAGTGTTGCTTGTCATCAGTGCTGGCTAGTGCCCTTGAACCCCTGCCAGTGTTGCTGTCATCAGTGCTGGCTAGTGCCCTTGAACCCCTGCCAGTGTTGCTGTCATCAGTGCTGGCTAGTGCCCTTGAACCCCTGCCAGTGTTGCTGTCATCAGTGCTGGCTAGTGCCCTTGAACCCCTGCCAGTGTTGCTGTCATCAGTGCTGGCTAGTGCCCTTGAACCCCTGCCAGAGTTGCTGTCATCAGTGCTGGCTAGTGCCCTTGAACCCCTGCCAGTGTTGCTGTCATCAGTGCTGGCTAGTGTCCTTGAACCCCTGCCAGTGTTGCTGTCATCAGTGCTGGCTAGTGTCCTTGAACCCCTGCCAGTGTTGCTGTCATCAGTGCTGGCTAGTGTCCTTGAACCCCTGCCAGTGTTGCTGTCATCAGTGCTGGCTAGTGTCCTTGAACCCCTGCCAGTGTTGCTGCCATCAGTGCTGGCTAGTGTCCTTGAACCCCTGCCAGTGTTGCTGCCATCAGTGCTGGCTAGTGCCCTTGAACCCCTGCCAGTGTTGCTGCCATCAGTACTGGCTAGTGTCCTTGAACCCCTGCCAGTGTTGCTGTCATCAATGCTGGCTAGTGTCCTTGACACTAATACCGCCGTTTTTGGCTACATTCTCTAAATTAAAAAAAAAGAGATGGCTACCCGTTTTCCTGTCAGTTATATTGTCATCAGTGCAGTCCCTGTTGTCATTCCTGCAGACACCACCTGGGCCTAGTGATTCCCCCTCCCTATTCTTCCACAACAGATGCCTGCACCCCAGAGTGTGGCTCCTGTGGTTCTTTTACAGCTTCCTCCAGCTGATGAGGAGAAAAAAGATGAATGCAATGCAGATCTGCTGGATGAAGAGGAAGGGAAAGAGGATGATGAAGCCTACTTTCTATCATGGATTTGACTCCAGTTTCACGGTCTCCTCCAGTAACAATGACACTGTGGCTTTCACCCCCCAGGGCTCCTCCTGAGGATGCATCTTTTCACACTCTAACACACCTGTTGCAGGAAAGCTTTTGTTCAGTCTTCCTTGGCTAGCCTCTTTTCTTCTTTTGGTTTCATCACCTAGAGCTTGAGATCAAGGGATGGGGGTAGGGGGTTAAGACTCAAGGTCATGTGGTTGGGTGGAGGGAGGAGTCAGCTTAGAATCCCTGTGGAGGCTCTGAGCATACTAATTGGAAGATGCCAACAGGCCCAATCCACACAGAGTCCAGGAGTTCTACATGGTTGCATATTGATACTGTGTAGGCACTTCCACCCCCAAAGTTGTGGAAGATGGATATCCACACTGCAAAATACTCGCAGTGTGGCTAAGAAATGCATACACATACATATATTATATGTGCATAGTTGTATTTGGGGGGTTATTCAGACATATGCACAATTTGTACATATGGATGCTGACCTACAGACTTAGATGAGTATTCACTCATGTAGATCTGGCGGCCTAAAATGATGCCAGCAGGGTTGCTACAGTAGCGATAATGGTTCCTATATGCACTGACCTAATTATTTGCACTTTTTGTTCTGTCTGAACTGCAACTCCAGCTCACAGTAGTCCTGTGTTAATTTGCTTCACACAACTGGACTTTTCTATTGCTTTTACTGATAATCAAGGCCCCTGGAATTCTGCGATTCTGCGGCTGAGGAATTTTCTGCAGAATTTGCATCTTGCTGCAGAATATATATAGTGTCGCAGAATTAATTGTTTTTGGTGAATTGTCATTCAAATATACTGTTTTTCCATAGTTTCAGGCTTTCTTTCCCATCTCGTTTATCCTGAAGTCCCTCCTCTGCGCTCAGCATGTGATGTCATCGATGGCATCACATCATATTTAGCCAATGGCAGGACTGCGTTCTGCCACAGAAATAGATAAATCATGCCGCAGAAATCAGAAAATGCTGCCAAAGAAGCCAAGGAGCCCTGCCGCAGAAGTCAGAAAATTTTGCTGCAGAGCACTAGGGGCCCTGCTGATAATGTCCTGGCTCCCCTTGTCTTACTTGCTTCTCCTTCCTACAGCTGGCATCCCCTGAGCCTCTTGCTTGTCCTTCCACTGCAACTCAATAGATATTGTATTGATCACCTGTCTCTTAATTGTAACATCAATCCATCAGGGTGATGGCGATAGTGTTGTTTAATTTCTGTATGTTAATCCTCATGTATGTTAAATGTAATTGTATGTACAATTTCAGTTTTTCCATCCAATTGTACCCCCCCCCCCACCAGTTGCACCGAAAGACGAGCAACTTGTTGTTCAGTGTACCTTCCTGGTGAAACATTTCAATAAATAAATAAATAAAATAACATTTCAACTTAACAGTAGTGTATCATCCCCATAAACTGAAACAAGCATGGCATGTACAATCAAGTCAACAAAGAGATACAAACACCTACACAAATTCATGCGCTGTACTGGGAAATTCAAAACACAAGGACTGCACTCTTGGGGTAAATAAGGGATTGTCAGTCATTAAGTGCAAAAGGAGCTGCTTTATTGCAGCACTAGTGAGGGTACAGAAGGAAATCTCCCCAGTGCTTCTAACCCCAGTAATGCTCAGAATATTCCTAACTTTATGCAGTAAGCCTGGAGGGTTGGACTGCCTGGAGAGACGGAACACGTGCAAATGATGGAACACTTTGCACGTGAGCATCTTTCAAACACTGCCTCTACTAACTGCCTGTGTTCTAAACCTTTTCAGATTTTTCTCTCCGCCTGAAAAGTCTAGTCGCTCGGAGCTTCGTTCGTCCACTTTCTCCTGCATGAAGAAAACTACTAAAAACCTACTATAAGTATATTTTTGTTTTCAATTACTGCCTCTACTTATTGTTTTGTGATATCTAGTTAGTTTACTTTTAAATTTGTTGTTTTTCCCGGTTCCGCTCAGTTCGGTATAACCGTGGGGGGATCCGGGTTAGTTTTGTTAAAATTGGGGTTCTCTGACTAAAGAACCGCCTTAGTTTCTACATAAAAACTGTTTTATCTAATTGTTTATAACCAATAGTTTTCGGTTACCTGAACTGCTGACCCGGTTCCATACCACTACATCAATTCGGTTTCCCTAGTTCCTTTTCGGTTCTGGAACCGGCCATTGAAAAAAAAAAAAGCTTTTTTCTTTAGCGGTTGGGTCTTTTCTCTATTAAAATATTATGTCTGAGAAACCCAAAAAGCGAGTTGGTGAACCCGGTTTCAAAAATTGTTCCCCGTGTGGGGAAGTGTTTGCTAAAGCAGACAAACACACTTCATGTGTCATACGTTTGGGTTTTGATCACCTTAAGGAGGAATGTGAAGTATGTAAGACATTCCCAGACAAAACCCTAGAAAAATGTCTTGAAAGGCTTAAGAAAAAGTCTGCTAAGGGTCCCTCTGGCTCTAACCAGCTGATACCCCAAGAATCTGTGGTTGAACCCATACTTACTTCTGTGCCTGCCCCTGAGACGGGCGAAAAGGGCACAAAACGCTCAAATGAACCAGTTGACTCCCCGGTTCCTTCTAAGAAAAGCAAAAAACTTAAACACACAGAACCCCCTGCTGTCAAACTGGGGACTTCTGTGCCTGTTATGCCTGTACCAATGGCCCAAGAGATTGCTCAGGCCTTCAAAATCATACAATCACTACAGGCAATAGTCCCTCCTCAGCAGCTTCCTGCCCCTTCTCAGGGTCCCCAGGCTGGCAGTACTGTGCATCCACCCCCTCAGGAAGGAGGGGATCTTTTTGATGATGATGATGATCAATATAGTGAGGATGAGGATGAGTGACCAATCGAACCAGAAGTGTCCCCTGAACAGGACTTTGGTTCGCCTCCAAGGGTGACTGAGGATTTTCCATCCCATTTTACTTTTATCAGGAGGATGGCAGATGCTCTTGACATCTCCACCACCGAACAAGTTGAGGATGAAGAGGAGGTAGAGTATTTGGAGATGATGGGACTGACACCCACCAAAGTTCTACTCCTACTGGTGTATAAATTCTTTAAGAAGGATGCCTTAAAGATTCTTAAAACACCAAACTCCACTCCTCTCATAGATAGGAGGATGGACAAAAAATATCAGTTGGAGAGGGAGGGAGCAGACTTTCTCTTCTCCCATCCAGACCATCAGGGGGTAATTCAGCAAGCTGCATGTGATAAGACCAGGGTCCCACTATCCTCACATTCTCCAGACAAGGACTCCAGAAAAATTGACAGCATGGCCAAAAAAGGGTACCCCTGTCAGCCTCTTTGGCTATGCGTCAGGCTACCTTCCAGGCATATGCTGCCCAGTACCAGAAGTCACTGTGGCAGTCAGTCCTGGCTATGTCTCAGAAAGCTCCCTCACCCTTGTCAGATGACCTGGCTGAAACTGCCAAGTTTGGTCTAGAGGCAGCTAAGTATCAGTTCCAAATGGCTGCTGACACCAGTAACACTGCAGCTAGATGGATGGCAAATATGGTGGCACAGAGGAGGTTTGCATGGCTCAGGGCCACAAACCTCACCCAAGATACCCAGTCTAAGGCCTTGGACTTTCCTCTAGAGGGAAACTCTCTGGGGAGTCCACTGTGGCGTATATGAAGAAGGTGGATGAGTATAAGGCCACTTACAGAAGCAACTCTGCTAAGGAGAGAGCCTCACCATCCACCAGGCCTTACGGAAGGGGAAGACTGGGCAGATCCTTTTATACCAGGCCCTTCCCCCAGCCAGTGGCCTTACCCCAGTACCAGCAGTATCTACAACAGGGATACTCCAGGGGCAGGGGAAGGAGGGGCTCAAGGCAAGGATCCCAAACTCAGCCTCAGCTACAGTCAAAACAGACCCCCTGAACTGCAGGCCGCTTCCTCCCTACCGGTGGGAGGCAGACTATCTCACTTCCTTCATGCCTGGGTGAGAATCACCACAGACAAGTGGATTCTGGAGGTAGTGGGTCAAGGTCTGTCCCTGGAATTCAAATCCCTTCCTTCTCAGAAAATCAGAGTTTTCAGCTGTCCCTCACTAGCAGAAAAAACACTGCTAGAGTCAGAGGTTCAAAACCTGCTACAGCTGAAAGCAGTAGAACCAGTTCCAAAGTCCCTGAGGGGAAGGGTTTTTTATTCCAGATATTTCCTAACAACAAAGAAAAGTGAGGAGTGGTGGCCTATTCTCGATCTCAGAGCTTGAAACAAGCATCTAAGGAAAATGACATTCAAGATGGTTACACTAGCTGTGATTTTACCAGTGCTCCAAAAGGGAGACTGGCTGGCATCACTGGACCTAAAGGATGCCTATTTCCACATCCCCATAAGGGACTCTTACTGCAGATATCTCAGATTCAGACTCCCTTCAGGTCACTACCAGTTTTTAACCCTGCCATTTGGCCTTTTTTTGGCCCTAAGGGTATTCACAAAGTGCCTAGCTGCTGTAGTAGCACATCTTCAGCAACAAGGTATCACTGTCTTCTCTTATCTGGATGACTGGTTAGTGGTGGGAAAATCCCCACAGAAGGTACAGCAGGATTTGAAGGTCACTCAGGACCTCCTAGAATCCCTGGGATTTCTAGTCAACCACAAAAAGTCTGCTTTCACGCCCACGCAGGTGATGCAGTTCATAGGAGCAGAAATAAATACTTTGCAGGCCAGGGCCTACTTGCCTCTGGAAAGAGTGCAAAGTCTTCAGTCAGTGGCACTGGCCTTCAGCCTGCACAAAGCAAAAACCGCAAGGCAATTTCTTCAGCTACTGGGCCACGTGGCTGCTGCCACTGATTTCACATGAGGGACATGACATCCAGTTTCACCTCAGGGCTCACTGGTGCCAGAAAAAAGACTCCTTTCAAAGATCATTCCAGTAACAAAGGCACTGCACAGGCCCTCTTGTGGTGGAAAGAGGAATCAAATTTAAGAAAAGGAACCCCCTTTCAAAAGGAGAATCCTTCAGTGGTGCTCACAACAGATGCATCCCTATTGGGCTGGGACGCCCATCTAGTGCAGCACACCACTCAGGGTACCTGGTCAGCGAGTCCCTCCAGCACACAAACTTACTGGAACTCAGAGCAGTTCTGCTAGCTCTACGAGCTTTCTCTCTCTCCCCTATTACAGGGCAAGGTGGTACAGATCAGAACAGACAATACCACCACAATGTATTACATAAACAAGCAGGGAGGCACCAGGTCAGGCCTCCTTTGTACAGAAGCCATTCATATCTGGACTCTAGCTTACTCTCTGGGAATATCCTTATAGGCAATTCATTTGCCAGGAAAGGACAACATCCTGGCAGATGCCTTGAATTGAATCAATCAGGCCCATCATGAATGGACCCTAAACAGACAGGTGGTACAGGTTATTTTCAGGAGGTGGGGCACTCCACAGGTAGATTTGTTCGCATCCCACCAGAACCACCACCTGCCACAGTATTGTTGCAGACCACTGGACAAGGGCACACTCCCTTTGGATGCCCTAACCCTGGATTGGTCAGTGAGGTTCCTGTATGCTTTTCCTTCTTTCCCTCTAATTCACAGGGTACTGCTCAAGCTCAGATCCCATGCAGTATCACTGATCTTGATAGCTCTAGATTGGCAGAGGGAGCCATGGTACTCTCTACTGCTCTCCATGTCTGTCACAAAACCAATACATCTCTCTCGGAGGCACAATCTACTGACTTCCAATCAGGGAACTTTGTTGTACCCGAATCTCTAGTCCCTCAACCTCAAGGCCTGGCTCTTGAGGGCGTAGAATATGCCAAATTAAACCTTTCTCAATCTGTCTTAAGTATATTGAAAGCTTATAGAAAACCTTCTACTAGGAAAACCTATATTTCTAAATGGAAGAGGTTTACTCTTTGGTGCTCTAGCAGATCACTAATACCAGAACAGGCAGAAATTCCAGTTGTCCTGGACTATCTCTCTCACTTGCATTCCTCTGGTTTACAACCCAGCTCTCTGAAGGTTCATTTGGCAGCTGTCTCTGCTTACCTCTCTGCTGGTGCAAGAGTAACCATAGCCTCGGATCCTATCTTTAAAAGATTCTTTAAAGGTCTAATTCATTTACACCCACCCACAGGACACCAGTGCCAACCTGGGATTTGAATGTGTGTATAGCTAATCTCATGGGCTCTTCATTTGAACCCATGGCTACAGCTCATCTAAAATACGTCACTTGGAAAACAGTCTTCCTTGTGGCCATGACTTCTGCAAGAAGGATCAGTGAGCTTCAGGCTCTCTGTATAGATCAGGACTATATCTCCTTTCATAGGGATAAGGTAGTCCTTAGAACAAACAGAAAATTTCTCCCCAAGATAGTCTCGGACTTCCATTAAAACCAGTCCATCACGCTTCCTGTTTTTTTCACTGACCACTCTACCTCTGGTGAAAGAAGACTCCACAGTTTAAATGTGAAAAGGGCTCTCAGTTGCTACATGACAGCCACAAAAGGCCATAGACAGGACAGAAAGCAACTGTTCCTGACCTATGGGGATGTGGGAAAAGGTAGTCCAGCTTCAAAAAGTTCCATTTCTCAATGGATAGTCCAGTGTATCCAGTTCTGCTACACAAAAGCTGGTAAGGAGCCCCCTTCAGGACTGAGGGCTCATTCCACTAGAGGGACAGCTGCTACCTTAGCAGCTGCCAGAGATGTTCCATTACAGGGCATTGTAAAGCAGCTACCTGGAAGACAGTACACACCTTTACAAAGCATTACAATCTAGATATTTTATCTAGAGGTAATGCTAGGTTTGACACAGCGGTCCTGCAAAGTATGTTTCCAAAATAAGTTCTGTGCCCACCTCCAGTGATACTGCTTTGTAGTCTGCATAAAGTTAGGAATATTCTGAGCATTACTGGGATTAGAAGAAAAAATTACTTACCATAGTAATATTCTTTCTTCCCAGTGATGCTCGGATATTCATAACTCCCCTTCCTACCTCCCCTTCAAGGACTTCAGCCTCTGCACTCCGCATGCTGGTGCCACCCTTAATATTATACACCCTTGGAGTGTTCTTACCCTGCACCTGTCGATAGTTTGGGTAAATCAGGTTTCATTGTGTTCTGCCTTTTTTGGGTGTTTTTTTCTCTGGCATTTTGTTCTAGCTATTGGTTAATAGTTCTCCAGTTGGAGTGTTTATTTTAAATATATATTTTGGGAAAACCCCAATTTGAGTGATATAGTACTATATAACTCTGGACCTACTTTCCAGGCTCCATTTATAAAATCTGAAGAGGTTTAGAACACAGGCAGTTAATAGAAGCAGTGTTTGAAAGATGCTCATGTGCAAAGTGTTCCATCATTTGCATGTGTTCTATCTCTCTGGGCAGTCCAACCCTCCA
The DNA here is from genome assembly GCA_016271365.2 of Neoceratodus forsteri. Taxonomy (NCBI): domain Eukaryota; kingdom Metazoa; phylum Chordata; order Ceratodontiformes; family Ceratodontidae; genus Neoceratodus; species Neoceratodus forsteri. The sequence continues at coordinate 1,655,838,515 of CM028131.1, forward strand.
GGGTTACTGCATAAAGTTATGAATATCTGAGCATCACTGAGAAGAAAGAATATTACTACGGTAAGTATATAGAGAATAATGGATGGGGAAGGGTTTGATATGAGGATTTAATGCACACCCGAGTTGTGGGATGCTACATAAACCCCAAGGGCAAAGCCCGAGGGGTTTATCAAAGCATCCCACAACGAGGGTGTGCATTAAATTCTCACATGAAACACCCTCCTCATCTTTTGTTTTTTATAATAACAGACCAGCAATTTTTCTTCAGCAGTTTGTGAGACTGTTTGGCCCCGCCCACATACAGAATGTTATCCAATGAGGCAGCAGCATAGTTTGACTGGCATGGCTCATGAATGTCATAACAACCAGCCGTTTGTTATGGAAAATATCAACCTGGTCAGTACATTGAGAGAAATTGCTGGCCAGTTATTATTGTTTTCTTCCAGTCTGGATGATTCTTCATCAGGGGTGGAGTTATGGCATAAAAGCAGCACTTAAATATAGGCAAATTAAAGGGAATACCGCAATATAAAGAAATATTACAATGATGTGCTGCAATTTGATGCAGACCTAAAAGGACTCACATTACCAGTCAGACTGACGTAGATCAGATAATCCTTAAAAAAACACAAAAACAGATGTATCTGATCTTAATCTGATCTATTTCAGTCTGACTGGCAGTGCGAGCCCTTAGTGTATGGTATATATAAAGGTAAAATTGAGAAGGCAACACCTTTCTTTCTTTCTTTCTTTCTTTCTTTCTTTCTTTCTTTCTTTCTTTCTTTCTTTCTTTCTTTCCCTCCCTCTCTCTCTTCTTTCTTTCTTTGCTGGGGGGTATACACTGATCCCAGGGACTGTTTTCTGCCACTTACAAACCATTTTGTGACCCTGAATTTACTCTCTGTTCAAAAAAGCCAGTTTCAATGAAGAGCTACAGCTGATGTCATAACCAGAACCAACAGCCCAGTCCTCCATGTCAGCTACCTTATAAGACTTATTTTTCCAAAGTTTAAGAAACTGTAGTTGTAGTAATCATTTGAAAAAAAAAACTGACATAGGGTTGGGTGCAGTGCATACATTTCCAGAATATTCAGATGCATGTTACTGTAATTTAAAGAGCAGCTGACGCCTTCAGGAGAACTTTAACAAAACATAATATTTAGACACAGTTTAGCTTGTTTTTCACGTTAGGTCTGTATTTCTCCTCCGCATTGCTTATTACTGAGGTCACTTGCAGGAAAATAGGAACTTTGCTCCTGAAGAGTTTATATGTTCCTGTTGCTTTCTCCCTACCTGAAATCATAATGCACTGCTTGTGACATCACAGTTACTCTCATGGCAGCCGATTGTGATGTCTCAACAGATTAATATGACTTGAAATAGGGAGTCAACTACAGAGGCAGATGGACTCTAAAGGAACTCTAAGGGTAAAGATGACATATTCATGCAAATTTTCACATTAATAAATAGTATGGAGGAGAAATCTAAGGAATATAAATGGAATGCAAGTAGAATTGTACCTAATTATCATGTTTTTTAAAGTTTTCATTATGATGTCAGTAGCTCTTAAAGATGCGACAGGCTGTGGTCTTGGAATGCAACACTAGACAAAGCTATGGAATGTTGAGATGGTGCACAATTTCAGAAAGTTGCGGGGACATGCAGTTTCAGAATGTGGCAGGGATGCACAGTCTTGAAATATGGTGGGGACACACAGTCTCAGAATGTGACAGGGATACACATATAGGAAGTTGGTGGGGACTGACAGTTTCAGAATACACTGGGGATGCACACTGTCGAAATGTGACAGGACACACCATTTTATTCTGAATAGACTAGATGTTAGAGGAACGAGGTGTGAACGAGCTTGATGCATCCAGAAGACCAGACCTGAGTTTGTTTCTCAGAACCTCCACTTGCATACTGTGTGACTCTAAGCAAGTCACTTAACCGCCCAGTGCTCCCAGGTCACCCCTGAAAACAGGCACTTGTGCCTAGTGGGCCATACCTGGTTACCAAAGACTAAATAAAATAAATTGCTTGTTCCTGCCACAGTCTTGAATTATACACACCCACCACATTAAAAAATTGTGCATCATATTCCCGCCACATTCCAACACTGTGCGTCCCAGCCACATTCTGATACTGTGCACTCCTTCCACATTACAAAAGTGCATGTCCTCACCACATTCCAAAACTGCATGTTTCTGCCAGATTTTAAAGTTGTGTGTCAGTTCCACATTCTGAAATTGAGTCACGGCCACACTCAGAAATTGTGTATCACCACCACATTCCAAAATTGCATGTTTCTGCCAGATTTTAAAGTTGTGTCAATACCACATGTTGAAACTGTGTCACTACCACAGTCCAAAACTGTGCTACTGTCACATTCCAAAATTATGCATCACCACCACATTCTAAAATTGCATGTCCTGCCACATTCTGAAAGCATCCCCACCTCATTCTGAAATTGTGTCACCACTACTTTCCAAAACTGTGCATCCCTGTCGCATTCTGAAAATGATAATTTTCACTACATTCCAAAATTATGCATTTCCACCACATTATGAAATTGTATTTTCCAGCCACATTCCAATACTGGGCCTCCTCACCACATTCTAAAACTGTGTGTCCTAGCCGCATTCTGAAACTGAACCTTCCTGCCACATTCTGAAATTGTGTGGCACTGCCACATTCCACAGTTGTCTGTTTCTGTTACTTTCTGAAAATGCACATCCCCACCATATTCCAAAATTGTATATCCCCACATACTGAAAATGAGTATCCCTGCCACATTTTGAAATTACACGTCCAAGCCACATTCTAAAATTGCACATCTCTGCCACATTCTAATGTTATGCAGCCCCACCACATTCCAAAATTGTGTGTACCCCTCACATTCTGAAAATACATTTTCTAGCCATGTTCTAAAATTATACATCCCGCCACATTCCAAAAATATACATCCCTGTCACATTCTAAAATAGCATGAGACCACCACATTCTGAAACTACATCCCTGCCACATTCTAAGATTCTGTGTCCATGCCACATTGTAAAGTTTCACGTTGCCACCACAATCTGAAATCAAGCATCCCCACCACATTATGAAACTGTGCATCACCACCACATGTTGAAATTATGCCTCTATGACACATTACAAACTTACATATCCCTGCTGCATTACACAATTGTGTGTCCCACATTTTGAAATTGTGTATCTCTGCCACATTCTAAAAAGTTATGACACCACTACATTTAAAATTTCAGCATCCCTACCGCATTCCAAAATGGTGTCTCCTAGCTATACTTTCTGAGATTGTGTCATTGCTGCATTCCACAGCTGCAGCCTGGTGGCATTCTAAAATCTCAACCCTGCAATGTTCCAAAAATTGCACACAACTTTGGCATTCTAAGTCATGTTTGCTGCTGCATTCAACTTCCTACCATCACATTCTTAAATACTTTGCACCTGTACCTGCACGTTATGGAAATGCATGCCCTTTACTCACCCAGTGTCAGCTACCCCTTTCAGATATTTACTACAGCTGCAGTTTTGTGTAATGTGGAAGAGTTAAGTCCTATTAGGTATCTTGCAGGGAGGACTTGGCTGTAAATTCTGGTAATGACATCATCAGTAGCTCTTCACTGAAACTGGCTTTTCTGAACAGGCAGCGAAATCACGGTTACACAATGACTTGTAACTTTTAAACAAAGTAACTTAGAGATCTCACTTTTGGCATGAGGCTGATTGGGGATATGCTTAATTTTTTGATGATTTTGGCCAGACTCCATCTTTAAGTGGAAAATGCCGCCACTGACCGCTGCTTGCACCGGTGGCACGTAATTTCAGTAATTCTGAAATGGCAAGTCCACAAGTCTGCGAGTCAATTTCAGTGAGGATAAAATGGTGGTTTAAGTGTTACCCCTTCCCGAGGTACTACAACTTCAGAGTTGGTTATTTATATTAGGGGTGCAGGGGGCAAAGTCCCCCCCAAAAAGTCACAGTTTCTGTTATTGCCGAAAGTGCTTTGTGATTCCGGACTCACCATTCTAGAATCGCTATAATCACATAGAACTCCTGCACCTGCTGTTTCAATAACAGCTTGCAGTCTATGCAGTTTATGATGACCTCAGATTCTTTACCCTCTCCATAGCTCAGAATGCCATACTATTTAAAGACTGACATCTGAATGGCTGACTATCCCTTGCTGACCCATTAGGGTCTGGTTCCATCAATAACACCTCCGTCTGCCTGGATTTAAGCTCAGCCAGCTGTTTGCTATCCAGACATAAAAATTAGAGAGGCATTGGCCAAGCACAGAGGCAGCATCAGTCCTGTCTGGAGTAAATGTCAGGTATAGCTGGGTGTTATGTGGGTAGCAGTGAAATGCCAGATCGTACTGTCTATGACCTCTTCTAAAGGCAACTTGTACAAGGTGAATAACATGGGGGACAGATTCCACCCCTCTGGCATCCAACAGCATATTGTGGCAGGCTGCAAGAAAAAAGTACCTAATGTAGCCTACTGTGACCTGCTGGATAAGGACTCAAACCACTTACAAATCATCCTGGAGGGTCCACCATATGGCTGCAGGTGACCCATTAATACCCTATGATCCATCATCTCAAATGATGAGAGATCAAGAAAAACAAATACAGAGCATTTCCCCTATATCTCTTGCCAGGATAAGGTCATTGAACAACGTAACAAGTGCAGTCTGCGTACTATGTCCAAGCCTGAAACCAGGCTAGAATTGTTCAGGGATGTGTGTGTGTGTGTGTGTGTGTGTGTGGGGGTTTCAAAAGGACTGTAAGCAGATGCAAAAGCATGGTACACCTGCATGCTGCATCCATCCACTTGAGGCCAAGCAGCCCTGCTGCTATTTCCCAAAGTTGCATCTGTTTATGACAAGAAGTTACAATTTGCAGCAGAAAATGGATGCAGTTGCATCCAGCTTGGGTGCAATTGCATCTGTTTTTCCACAGGAACATTGGATATCGTTAGGCCATCTGACAGATGATCGAACAAGTCTGGATGCATTTCTGCATTTAAAATAGCGGCAGACGCATCCTGGGTGGATTCTTTTGAAAATTCGATGTGTAGAGGTGAGCCTTGAGCTGTGCTGCAACTACCTTGAACAATCTTGTATGGAAAATTATTACAAAAATGCACGTTCAAAAATCATCCTATTCAGGCCTTGTTTAGAGTTTCCTTGTGTGTGAGATACACTGTCTTTGAATGAGCTGTAGTGGTACGGAACAATTATGTTAAAAATATATATGAATTTGGCATTGTCTAAATCCCCTCAAAACGTGCCAGCATACTACAGTAAAATTAATTGGGCACTTTTTTCTGGTGATCCTGATATCTACTCAAAAAAGTAAAAAGTGCTCTGTACTCACACTCAGGAATGTGTAGTACTGAAGGATAGCATATTTGTATATTGAAGCTTCCTTTTATTTGCTCTCTTTATAAGGGTCACGTCAGTTTTGTTTTATACTTAAGCAATAATGACCAAGAAGCCAGTCATTTCTGAGGGATTAATGACCGATTGGGGGAATGTGCAGCCCATGGCACAGCCAATGGCCACCTCTCTCTAGTCGGTCACTAATCTAAGGAAATAACTGGCTTCAAGGCTGTTATTGTGATTATAAGTCTAATCGCAGTAACAACTTTCATTTTCACTTTTTATTTTTAATTGCTTTCAGGTTTTGAGTGGAGTGGTGCAACCCGTACATGCCACACAGCATCAGTTGGCTGCTGGATCAGTCATTTCTAAGACATTATTGACTGGTGCAGTAGCCAATCGGGAGCCTTGCTAGGCTCATGAATATTTAATTAACTTAACATATGGCTTTAGTACTATTCAGATATTGCGAACTTTGCTTGTATGTATTGGATACACACTGTGACCTAACAATTTGTCTTAATGAGTCGGGGGGGCAAGATCATAACTTATACTGGCAAACCCACAAGTAAGTTGTAAAAGTCCGACCCCATCACAAGTGTGATATATGACACACTCACAGTCCAATCATTGTGTGTCCACTTTACAGTATGCTACATGTTTTAAAATCTATAGCTTCCGAATATTATGTTTTAAGGGGCTTTAACTGTTATTTTGATTTCAGTGCTCTGACTAGAATGCCCAGTTAGATTGGTGTATTTATTCTGATGTCATCAAGCATGGTTAAACATAGCAACATAGACTTTGATAGCAGATAAGGACCACTTGGCCCACTTAGTCTGCCCTTTTCCCTACCTACTGGATAAGCTACAGATCTTAGTTAACCAACAGCCTACTTCTTCCTACCCCCCACCAGAATTGCCTTATGTCTGTCCCATGCATTCTTGAATTCCCCCGCTGTTTTTGACCTCATAATCTCCTCAGGAAGGCCGTTCCATGCGTCCACCACCCTCTCTGTGAAAAGATACTTCCTCACATTGCCCCTGAGCTGTCCCCCCTCTATCTTCAAATTGTGTTCCCTTGTTCTTGCACATCTGTTTTTCTGAAAGATGCTACCCTCTTGGACTTTGTTGATTCCCTTGAGGTACTTGAAAGTTTCTAGCATGTCCCCCTTCTCCCTCCTTTCCTCAAGGGTATGCATATTAAGCTGCTTTAGTCTCTCTTCTTATGGCTTCTGTTGCAGACCCTGCACCATTTTAGTTACCCTCCTCTGGACTACCTCCATCCTGTCTATGTCTTTGCGGAGATTGGGTCTCCAGAACTGCACACAATACTCCAGATGGGGTCTCACCAACTGTCTGTAGAAAGGAATGACAACTTCTTGTTTTCTACTGGTGATGCCTCTCCATATACATCCTAAGTATCCCCCCAGTTATCCTTACTGCCTTCTCACATTGCTTGCTTGCCTTTAGGTCATCTGATATGACTACCCCAGGTCCCTTTCCATTTTTGTTGTTGTTAATTCCTCCACCCATTGTGTACTCTTCCCCTGGGTTTTTGTTTCTCAGGTGCATTACTTTAAACTTCTTTGCATTGAATCTAAGCTGCCATACATTTGACCATTCCTCCAGCCTTGCCAAGTCCCTTCTCATCCTTTCCACCCCCCTCTTTGTATCAACCCTGTTGCAGATCTTTGTGTCATCTGCAAAGAGGCTGCAAACTGCTTTGCTAGTGGTTAAGTAGTCCCTAGGCAGCTACTACAATTGAATTTTTTTAAGAAGACATGTTTGTGATGTAGCTGATCTCTTGAAAATATGTTATCTGGAGGTCAACTATGTCACACGTCAAGAAACAATGTTATCTTAGGATTTTGTGACACACACGTTGTGTAAGTGTGAAATGATGGGTCAATAATCACATGCCTGGAGTGTGTTGTTAGTGCTGGGTGTGTTTAAACACACACAAGTATGATTACTGACCACCGTTACACAACCGTGAAGTGTCTTATTGCATTAGTAAAATGGGTCTTACATAAAAAATGTAATAAAAAAAGAACATGAATGTTATTAATTAGAAAAGAGAGATTATTGTTTACAAAAAAAAGTAGTCCTTTCCCTTGCCCAGGCAGATTGATTTGCCCATGTTTTTTTTGGCTGGGAACTATATACCATGTAATTATGGGTGAATAACTACATGGTTTGAAGTAGTTCCCAGTCAATACGAACCATGCATTTTTAACCCAGTTTATACAGTGGTATATGTTCTGTTCTGTAAATGTTTTCACATTGCTGTTTTTATGTTTCCTTTTTTATTGTGTTGCACTATTAAGCGTTATGAGAGATGATTTGTATGAAAGACAATTTATTTTAAAGTACCTTCTTTTTAATAATACAAACTAGAAACACAGAGTTGTCGCTTGGTTTCAGTGCATGAGTGTGTACTGTGTATTTCCTGTTTCCATGAAAAATTCGATTTTTGCTGATGGATAATTGATGCCTGCAATTACAATAAGATTAGCAAGAGTTGCCCAACATCTAGGATATTATTTTAAAATCTTATTTTACTTTCGAAAGCTAGATAGAAAAGAATAACCTGTGTATGAAGTCCTTCTTTGTCAACTTTAGTTTACTTTGAAATTATTCTTTGCTTATCTGCAACCACAATGTACTTAGTACTTGCAGTGAGGACTGTAGCTATTTACACACAAGGGGTTGATATTGAAAGGTTAGCACACCTGCTAACAGAATTAGTAGGTGTGTGAACCCGGGTTTGCACAAGCTTTCTTGGCCAGCCCATATTCTGAAGTTCTGGGAGGCCCTGCAAACCCGGCAGCACCAAGTTGCTAACATACCTCTGCACCTATGCAAAACAGGGGTCCCCTCATGCATACCAATGCAGCAGTATATTCAAATGGCTATGGTAGCAGTAAACAGCCCCTAAATAGGTGCTGTTTACTGCCACTGCAAACCACCTCTTAACTGGGTGCTAAGCCCGTGCCCCACCCCACCAAAGGCAAACTCCCATTCAAGCACTGTAACCTCCCCTGGTGGTCTAGTATGACCCCCCCCAATTCCTCCTCTGAGCATATGTATGCACTCCCTTGGTGGTCTAGTGTGGCCCCCTCCCCCGATCACTCCTCTGAGTGTATGTATACATTCTCTGGTGGTCTTGTTTCTGTGGGAATAGAACATCCTGACCTCTAAAGAGTAAAGGGAAAAGAAGTAAGGGAAATGAAGTTTTCCCTCATGCAACAGTAGCTTTTTAAAACCTACTGTTTTACATTTATTAAGGTGCTGATGTCCATTTCTTTTGGAAATTATTTTCTTCATGCTGTCTTGTTTTTATCATGTAACTTTCCTTATTTTTTTAGATACAGATGAATGCCGCCGTTACGCAGGACGCCTATGCGCCCACAGGTGTGAGAACACTCCTGGCTCCTATCATTGCAGCTGTACCATGGGCTTTAAACTTGCAGCAGATGGCAGGAACTGTGAAGGTAATACATTATGTGCATAGTATCACCTTCAAACTTACACACACATCATTTTTTTTTACTGTTGAATCATATTCTATATCAGAGTCCACAATTAAAAAGGGCTTTATATTTTCTAACCTATCCCCCGAACCCAACTACTTATAGCAGCTCCCGCTGTCAGCAGTGGGCTTCTCTCAACAGAGATGTTTTACCACTGCCTGTCATGCCTTTGGTAGCATGAGCCAGTTCAGCTGTACTATGATGTTCTTATTTAGGAGTAACCCCAGTCAGAAATTACCTGCCTTCCTTCCTTCCTGGAGCATCGTTTTTTGAAAACTGTACAGCCCTGTATTCCTTACAGATTAAAACATGTTGACTAAATTTGATGATACAGTGCATATAAACAGCTTTTACATATTAAAATAGTAACATATTTGATAAGACAAGGACCCCAGTGTGAAAGCACTGAGACAAGGGTTACCTTTGAAAGGCAGACAAAGAAAATGGGATGACACTCAGATCAGAGGAAAAAGCGCCATAAATTAATTCTGTTCCAGACTGTGTAGTGTAAAGCAGAAATAAACTCTGGAGCACTAATCAATAGGTGCACCACCACTGAACTGACAACCCAGCATTTCGACCGTATGCTAAACTTTGTCAGGTAAATTATTATGCGGCCAGTTTCGTGGTGATACACCTGTTGATTGGGGTTCAGGAGTCTGTCTTTTGTTTTGCACTACATGGTCTGGAATAAAATGAATTTCTGGCACAAAGTCTCTAGTGAGTGTAATATTTACATATATATAATATATATATATATATCTGTGTGTATATATATATATATATATATATATATATATATATATATATATACACACTTATATACATGTATACACTCCTTTTTTGTGTTTAGCCGTGAAAGGCATTGGTAATACTGCCACATTTTGAAGAAATGCAAAATTATACATACCCCTAATCCAAAGTATTATGGGTAGCATATGCAGTAATTGTAGGCTGGTTCAAACTTACGCAGGACAATACAGCGCCAAGAGGCCTCACAAACAATCTGCAAAGGCTGAAAACAGCAAAACACAGGCAAGGATTGTAATTCTGATACCTTCAATAAACAGATGAAAAAAACAGTTTTGTCCTTGTTCGGGCTTATTGGTGTGGCATTGCTCTAGCCTTATGCCAGAAGGAGGGGAAAGCAGCCTCATGATGCACATGGTTTGGGTTATGGTAAGCCCAAAATAGGAAACTAATTAAAAAGACAAGGTCTTCAAATTAAAAGAAATGAAGCAAGGGTTACCCTAGAAGGGTCATTTCAATAATGCCAAGTTTAAACAAGCATTTGTTAATGCCGAATGTTGTCTCACTGGCATTGACATTGGTAGTGCCAGAGTTAGAGATGCATAATAGGAATGGCAGTGAAGTATTGAAGTGACGCCAACCCCACCCCCAACCTGTAGAGACCAACAGGCATTGGGATGTTCCTTTGGGTCATCAGCTATAACACTCATGCCATTGTACCTCACCCTACCCTGTAGACACTGACAAGTGTCGTGGTGTGTGTTGGGGTCTTTGGGTGTTATACTTACCCCATTCCATAAGGAAATACACTGAGGCGGGTGCAGTATAGGAGAATGGGGTGAACTTTGTGGCCAAACAGTGCAAGGCACAGCGTGATGCCTATCACTGGCTGCAGGGTGGAGGTGGGGGTGGAATGGCATGAGCATTACAGACGATGATCCCAAGTCACACCCCTGACGCCTGTCAGTCTCTAAAGGGTGGGGTGCTACAGTTGGAAACCCTAACACCGTAGGCGTGTGTTGGTATTTTCATTCCAAATTTTCAACATGGGCTTTTTGTGAGCCTCATGAAAAGCGGTACAATCAGTTTGTTAGTTGAAAGGTGGTTTTGCACAGCAGCTATGCCATTTGGCACCACAGGGATGAAAACACATTTTGGACAGGATGTGGAAAATGACAACTGTATTGCTCATGAGGAGGCATAACAAAATGGCAACGTTGAAAATCTGGAGTGAAAAAATGAAAAATTGGTGAAGTCATGAGCATGCATAGAAATTGTGCAACACACGTCTGCAACCCAATTATTTTTGGGAGTTTGTTAGTCACATTTTAAACATAGGCATTTTGGGACCTCCACTCATGAACAGTGGTGCTGTGATTTTGTTAATCTGTCCCAAAAGCTGATTTCCCACAGCGACCACGTCATTGTGCGCCACAGGTGCGGAAACACATTTTGGGCAGGATGTGAAAAATGACAGTTGTACTGTTCATAAGGAGCTATGAAAAAATGGCAGTGTTGAAAATCTGGCATGGAAACATTGCAAATCTGCGAAGTTACAAGGGTGGTGGAAACTGTACAATGCATGCTTGTAACACAGTCATTTTATGGACTTTTGGCACCAAATTTTCAACATAGGCATTTTAGGACCTCTGCTCATGAACAGTGTCACCGTCATTTCCTCAAACTGTCCTAAAAACTGATTTCATACAGCAACCGTGCTATTCTGTGCCGGACATGCGAAAACACATTTTGGCCAGGATTTGTAAAATGACAGCTGTACTGTTCATCAGGAGGTGTGGAAAAATGCCAAGTTTGAAAATCTGGAGTGAAAATATTACAAATTCACGAAGTTAAGAGCATGCATGGAAACAGCGCAATGTACGCTTGTAAAACAGCCATTTTTTGGGATTTTTTTCACCAAATTTGTAACATAGGCTTTTTGAGTAGCCCCTCATGAACAGTGGCACTGTCATTCTTTACTCAGTCCAAAAGGTGATTCCGCAGCAGACCACGAAATCACCTTTTGGGACTGAATAATGCCATGACAGTGACTGAATTCATGAGGAGGGTCTCAATAATGCCATGTTGAAAATTTGGTGCAAAATTCCAAAAATGCCTGAGATATGCACCAACGTTGAAAACCCTATTTATGCCATTATACAGCTTACCGGCATTTCTTCAGTTCGCAGTCAGCTTTGAAGAGTGCAGACATGTTCCCGGTCCACTGAAGATCATCGTGCATGGACTCTGGAGGTAATTATGGGGTGAGGGGGTGGGGAGGCAGGATGCACAGAGGGTGGGCGCGGGTTGTGGCTGGGGGCAGGAAACTGTGAGAGATCTTTTCTTTTTACAGGTTACAAAAAAGCAAAAAAAACATTAGGGACAGTTTTTATTTTTCAGGGAATTAGCATGCTGGGGTGGGCTCCCAGCATGCCACCTAATGTTTTGGGGGATGCTGTGGCTGACGGGGGATTGGGCACCCCATTGGCACCTAACAACATGTGGGGCAAGAGCTGAGGGGATTGGGCTCCCTCGCACATAACAAATGGCGGTGGGTGCATTATGCCGATGGGGAGTGGGCTCCCCCATCAGCACATACATTGGGGCCGGGCATGCCGACAGGGGGATTGGGCACCCCTGAAGTTGGCATTATGGCAGGCAGTGTGCCGCCATATAAAAATGTTTTTCTCACTACGGAAAGCAAGTCGGGAGGTCCGCTGCGAATGATGAGCTTTGCTCGCATTGCAGCAGACCTTTCCTTTGATGTGCTCGCCACATTATGTATGCATGATGTGGCGCCAGCATGCAGGCTTATTGGGGAATGAGGGATGCACCTACTGATTCGTGCCCTGCATTCGTCCAACAGTGACCATGCCTCCAAATCTACTACTACCGAAATATGTTGGCTGCGCATACACAAGCCAACATAAAAAACAAAGCAAATTACACGTACCCCCTAATGTAATGCATCATGGGTAGGATATGTGAATCACCATGAATTAATCTAGTCTGGAAAAAGGATTAGTTTCCTTTTACGAATGATCATGTAGTGGCAAATAATCAAGTAGTGAAAGTAATCCGTTGCATCCTGAGTTACACTGATAAGGCTTGTACCACCTTATTCAAGTTTTTTCCCATATAGATATTTTCTTGACTGGACACCCTCCAGCAAGCTCCTTTGGTGACCTACACACCCTGACAGTCCCCCTACCTGCTCCAGTGGTCCCCTCATGGCTTCCTGCCATGACAAGACCATCAGGGAGGGGAGCTTTTCTCCCATGTGGAGCACAGGAATAAGTTGCTGAGTTCGACAGTGCTGTTGCCATCATGATGGCTTTTCCTCCAGATCTGACCACTGTCACTGGCTCACTCCCTTGGAACTATTCACAGTCTCACACACAAACAGCCCACCCCTGATAGTGAAGCAAGCTCTCTTGCCCTCTGCTGAGGGTTGCTGTGGAGGCAGATCCTGGCCCTGTCCTTCCCCAGGCTGGGGTGTGCTGGAAGCAGCAGTATCCTGTCCCCATTTGGCCACAGATACCAGCCTCCTGTGTTCACATCCACACCCAGGCTGCCTGCACAGCTGAGGATGTGCTCTCACCGAACCCTCCAGCAGCCCCTGTGTTATTCCAACTTTGACGGCAGAATATAGAACATCTATAAAATAGAAGCTGAATTAACTCATACGTCTAAATATTCTAGTAGTTTTCCTCAAAGTGACAAACTCAGTTTAGGTCTACCTACATATATTTAGTAGCTGACTTGTCCATGGCTTTGGAGAGAAATGCTGCAGCACAATTTCCGCCAATTCTTCAAATGTTTCTGCTGCTGACTTTTCAGTTTCTGTTACATTTCTCATCAGTAACTTTTTTTGGCCCCATTACATTCTAGAGGGATGGTAGTCTATCTTAGCCTTGCTTACTTTAGTAGCCCCCCCACCCCAAAACTGTTACAGGCTTATAAGCAAGTGTTTAACACACATTAAATACATTGATTTTGCTATTGCATCTTGCCATATTCCTCTTCGATTATTTCACTCATAAGTACAGATGTTTAATGCACTTTGATTCCAGTTAGTCACCACTTTGTTGTGTTTTCACACCAATAGGCTACAAAGGCATATAGGACTTGCACCTAAACTTGCATTTAAACTAGTCAAGGGAGGAGGCACTGGAAAGGAACAGGGAAATCCTATCTCCCCAAAAAAAATCAGGGTAGTAAGTGAGTGAGGTAAACACCAAGATAGAGATGTCGATAGGGAGAAGGGCAGGGGTAAATGGAGAAAATGACAAAGGTAATAAGGACAGGGATGGGGCAAAAAGGGGTAAGGCCATCAAGAAATGGAGGGTAATGAGTACCAATGCGCATAGTCTGGGCAACAAGCTCCCTGAGCTGGTGGTCTTGATGGAAGAGGGATGCCTAGATATCGTAGCAGTCACAGAAACATGGTACACAGAGAACCATGACTGGGATGTTAACATACCACGGCACACAACCTACAGGAGAGACAGGGAAGGTAGAAGAAGAGGAGGAGGAGTAGCTTTCTATGAAAGGGCAAGGATAAAAGCAATGGAACAAAAGAGTAAACAGGGAGGAGAGGAGGCACTGTGGGTCACCTTAGAGACTGGAAATGGCACCACAATCCGCACAGGGGTTGTATATAGACCCCCATGTCAGGGGGAGGGAATGGATAAGGATATGATAGAAGGCATCCTTAGGATGGGAGAGAAAGGGGAGATACTGTTGATGGGGGACCTGAATATGCCAGATGTTAACTGGAGCACCTTTGCTGCAGCCACATCCAAGAGCAGGGCCATTCTTGATGCCCTACAGGTGGCATGCCTCAGACAGCTAGTTTTGAATCCACTCATGAGGAGCAATCTTAGACCTCCATACTCTCAAATGGGGACAGTGAGAGGATCTAAGATGTAGAAGTGGGTAGCCATCTGGGAACAAGTGACCACCAAACAGTGTGGTTCACGATAAACTCAGCTACAGAGTCAAGTCATACAAAAGTGAGGGTACTAGACTTCAAGAGGGTTGACTTTGGCAAGATGGAAGAGTGCCTTAGAAAAACACTAGCAAACAGGCTAGAAGGAGGGGTGGAGCAACAATGGGGAAACATCAAAACTGCCATCACAGAGGCAACAAGCCTTTGTGTGAAGCAAATAAAAAAATCAAAACGAAAGAAAAAGCCACTATGGTTCTCAAAAGAGGTGGCGGGGAAGGCTAGGGAGAAAAAGATAGCATTTAGGAAGTATAAGGAAACACAGAAGGAGCAAGACAGAGAACTGTACCAGTTAAGGCAGAAGGAAGCAAGAAGGGAAGTCAGAATAGCAAAGGCCCAAACTGAGGAAAAGATAGCCAACTTGGTTAAGAAGGGGGATAAAACCTTTTATAGGTACATCAGGGAGCTAAGAAAGATAAAGGGAGGGATAGTGAGGCTGAATAGAATGGACGGTGGGTGGGCAGAGAGGGACAATGAAAAAGCAGGGATACTGAACAAATACTTCTGCTCAGTATTCACAAAAGAGGAGGAGGGGGAGGTGCCTAATCCAATTAACAGAAGCACTCTGGATGGGGGGGTTGATCCCAGTCCTTTCACAGAAGAAAGGGTTCTGAAAGAATTCCTAAAACTGAAGGTGGACAAAACAATGGGGCCTGATGGAATTCACCCCAGAATTCTAAAAAATTAGGGGAGAACTAGTGACACCACTGACTACCCTTTTAACAAATCATGGGAGGATGATGTGGTACCTGAGGACTGGAGGAAGGCAGATGTGATTCCCCTTCACAAAAGTGGGAGCAAGACAGAGGCAAGAAACTACAGACCTGTCAGTTTGACCTCTGTGGCAGGGAAAGTGATGGAATCACTTCCGAAGGAAAGAATTGTTGAGTACCTAGAGGCCAGTGGGGCACAGGACCCAAGGCGGCATGGGTTAACAGTGGGAAGATCATGTCAGACAAATCTAATCGATTTCTTTGACTGGGTGACCAAAGTAGCAGACCAGGGAGGGGTTGTGGACATGGCCTACCTAGACTTTAGCAAGGCATTTGACACAGTCCCACACAAAAGATTAACAATCAAATTAACCAGCCTGGGAGTGGGTCTCAGGGTGGTAGCCTGGGTAAAACATTGGCTGAACAACAGGATACAAAAGGTAATTGTAAATGGAGTCCACGCTGAAGAAAGAGGGGTTACTAGTGGGGTACCGCAGGGTTCATTACTGGGCCCAGTCCTTTTTAATGTCTTTATAAGTGATATGGCAGAGGGACTGGAAGGAAAAGTATGCCTCTTTGCAGATGACACAAAGATCTGCAACAGGGTTGATACACAAGGAGGTGTGGAAAGGATGAGAAGGGACCTGGCAAGGTTGGAGGAATGGTCAGAAGTACGGCAGCTTGGATTCAGTGCAATGAAGTGCAAAATAATGCACCTGGGAAACAAAACCCTGTGGGAAGATTACATAATGGGGGCTGGGGGGGGAAGGGGTAGTAAAAACAATAAAAATGGAAAGGGATCTTGGGGTAATCATATCAGATGACCTTAAGGTTAGCAAGCATTGTGAGAAGGCAGTAGGGAGGGCTGGAGGGGATACTGGGATGTATAGGGAGAGGCATCACCAGCAGTCTTATCCCTCTGTACAGACAGTTAGTGAGACCCCATCTGGAGTACTGCGTCCAGTTCAGGAGACCCCATCTCTGCAAGGACATAGATAGGATGGAGGCAGTCCAGAGGAGGGCAACTAAAATGGTGCAGGGTCTGCAAGAGAAGCCATGTGAGGAGAGACTAAAGGAGCTTAATATGTTTACCCTTGAGGAAAGGAGGGAGAGGGGGACATGATAGAAACTTTTAAGTATCTTAGTGGAATCAACAAAGTCCAATAGGGTAGCATCTTTCAGAAAAAGAGATGTGCGAGAACAAAGGGACACAATTTGAAGATAGAGGGGGGACGGCTCAGGGGCAATGTGAGGAAGTATTTTTTACAGAGAGGGTGGTGGATGCATGGAACAGCCTTCTTAAGGAGGTTGTGGGGTCTAAAACTGTGGGAGAATTCAAGAATGCATGGGACAGGCATAAGGCAATTCTTGTGGGGAGTAGGAAGAAATAGGCTGTTGGTTAACTAGGATCTGCAGCTTATCCTGTAGGTAGGGAAATGGGCAGATTAGGTGGGCCAAGCGGTCCTTATCTGCCGTCAAAGTCTATGTTTCTCTGTTTCTCCCATACTTTTGAGTAGAACTGGGACATGTACTGGGACAGAACTGGTGGGGAACCAGATGATCAGATGGATAGGAAATTGGCTCCAGAACCGGACCCAGAGGGTCGCGGTTGGCAGGATAGTCTCATCCCCAAGGAGGGTCATTAGTGGGGTCCCTCAGGGATCAGTCCTTGGGCCCCTCCTGTTCAATACCTATGTCTCTAACGTAAGGAAGGGTATCAGGAGTGAGATGAGTCTCTTTGGGGATGACTCAAAACTGGGGGTGGTGGTGGATGGGCAGGAGGGGAGGGTGGCTCTACAGGTGGACCTGGAGGCTCTGGAAAGGTGGTCTAGAAAGCGGAAGCTGAGGTTTAATGCAGGGAAATGCAAGGTACTGCACCTGGGAGCCAGAAACCCAGGCCAAGGAATGCTACAAGTCTCGATGGCTGAGAGGGACCTGGGGGTGGTGGTGAATGTCAAGATGAACAACTCGGAGACTTGTAGGAGGGCAGTGGCAAAGGCCAACAGGATGCTTGGATGCATCACTAGGGGGCTCACCTCCAGAAGGAGGGGAGTGATACTCCCACTGTATAACTGCTTGGTGAGGCTGCACCTTGAGTACTCGTGCAGTTTGGAGCCACATTTAAAGAGGGACATTAAACTCCTGGAGAGGGTCCAGAGGAGGGCAACCAAAATGATTTGGGTCTTGGGGATAGGACTTATGGGAGAGGCTCGAAGAGCTAAATATGTACACATTGGAAGAGAGAAGGGACCCAGGGACAATGATAGAGGTCTTCAGGTACATGAATGGGGTAAATAGGGAGGAGCAGTCAGGGTGCTCCGAGAGGAAGAGGTGCAACTAGAGGGCATGGGTGGAAGCTGGGGGGGGGGGAGATTCAGGGGAGAAAGGAGAAGATGCTACTTCACTGAGAGGGTGGTGGAGCCATGGAATGCGCTGCCCAGGGGGCTGGTGGAGGCAGAAATGGTGGAGGGGTTCAAGAGGGAGCAGGACAGGTAGAGGGGAATGGTTCTGGAAGCAAAAACCAGTGCTGCAAGAATATCCGGGACTGGGAAGGGAGAGGCCAGAGAGGGAGAGGGAGGCAGCAAGGTCAGCTTCCAGGGTGGGGGCTGACCAAACGAGCAGACACGAAAGACCGTTAGGTCTGTTATGCTGGCATTTTAGTATGTTAGTATGGGGGACTTCAATGCCTGGGTCGACGATGAACTCTTGCATTTTGTCCAAAACCTCCTCTAGCTGATGGCGACGCTGGGCCTATCACAGGTAGTTACCTCCTCAACCCATGTAGGGGGTCATTCATTGGCTCTGATCTTCCTTCTGGGTATGGAGATTGCTGATCTGGGGGTGGAACCGGTCAGTTGGTCTGACCATCACACCATAAGGTTCAGCTTTAGGGCCCCCCCAATATGTCTGCCTCTACGGAGTTGGTTCAGTACCGCCCTTTAAGGGGGGTCAACCCCAGTGACCTATCAGTGGTACTGGACCTCTTGGGTTTGTCGAGTGAATACATGAGTCCAGATGATCTTGTTCTAGCCTATAATAAGGCTGTCGGAGATGCTCTGGACAAGATTGCTCCTGTTCGTGTTCGGCCTCTCACCTCCTTCTCCCAAGGAGCCCATGGTTTGATGGTCTTGAAGGAGATGAGGCGAAGTTGGTCAAGGATGGAGAGAGTTTACGAAGTCCGCCGTAATGATGACAGGCTTAGGTTGATGGCACACTATGATAGCTATCAATCAGAAATCACCCGTAAAAAGGCAGAATTCCTGTCCAGGGAGATTTCTGCTGCACAGAATCAACCGGCTCAGCTCTTCCGGACTGTTGACAGATTGTGCAATCCAATCTGTCTCCAGCCCAGAGAAGCTTTTTCTCAGCTAAGATGCGAGAAGTTTGCTCAATTCTTTGCAGATAAGGTTGCCAGCATCAGGTCTGGCATTGGTTCATCCTCTCCTATGAGTGATTGCAGTGGTCGACGGGAAGTGACTGGCACTTTGTCTGTCTGGTCAGATTTCCACCGGCTGGAGTTCAATGACATTGTGAAGATCATCCAAACATTGCGTCCAACCAGTTGTAGTTTGGATCCAGACCCTACACCCCTTTTGGTGGGTTGTGTAGATGTTATCTGCCCAATCCTAGCTGACATTGTCTGGAAGTCCTATGAGAGGGGGTCTTTCCTGACCCCCTCAAGGAGGCAGTTGTTCGACCACTCCTTAAGAAACCCTCCTTGGATCCAGATTGTCTAGCTAACTACCGACCTATCTCTAACTTCCCATTTGTTGGTAAAGTTATTGAAAAGGTGGTTGCATTGCAGCTGGATGATCACCTTACAACTCACAATGTCTATGATACTCTCCAATCCGGTTTTAGGAAGAAGCATAGCATGGAGATGGCTCTCGTCCGGGTATTGAACGACCTCCTAATGGCTAGAGATTGAAAGGCACGTACCATTCTGGTCCCTCTCGATCTCTCTGCTGCATTTGACACTGTAGACCATGGTGTGCTATTGGAGCACCTGTGGCTTTTATGTGGGCTGTCTGGTGTAGTCCTAAATTGTTTCAATTCATATTTCACAGGCAGGTCTCAGAGAGTGTCCTCTGGAATTTATTCTTCTGGCACTCACCCCCTGCTTTGTGGGGTGCCGCTGGGCTCTGTATTAGCCTCTATGTTGTTTGCAGTGTATATGCTGCCATTGGGAGATATCATCAGGTGATACAGTCTGAGTTTTCACTGCTTTGCAGATGATACTCAGCTGTATATGTCCTTTCTGCCTGGACAGAATGATGCAGTCCCCGTGCTAAATAGTTGCCTTGCTGAGATCAGATCTTGGATGAATTCCAGCTGGTTGAGACTAAATCCAGACAAGACTGAAGTGTTGGTTGTGGACCCAGGTCATCTGAGGGCGGGTTTGGGGGTTGTACACCCATCAGGTTTATTACTTGGTGGTATGTCATTCAGTACCTCAGACCAGGTGTGTAACCTGGGCGTTATTTTTGATGATGGATTGACTTTAAAATCTCAGGTGTCAGCTGTCGTCAAATCCTCTTTTTATCATCTGAGGAATATTGCCCGGGTGAAACACCTGGTTCCCTCGAATGATCTTCCAACATTGGTTCATGCCTTTGTCACGACCCGTCTTGACTACTGCAATTCTCTCTACCTAGGACTACCAGGGGTTGATATCCGCTGCTTGCAGCTGGTGCAGAACGCGGTGGTCAGTCTTTTGACTGGGACTTTTAGGACCAGTCATATTATACCTGTGCTCCGTGTGCTGCACTGGCTGCCTATTCAGTGATGGATCACCTTTAAGGTTGGCTTGCTAACCTTTAAAGCCCTACATGATCAGGGACCTGGCTACCTGCAAGATCTCCTGGTACCGTACAGCCCCCTCTGTCCTCTCCGTTCCACCAACGAGGGATTGCTAGAGATTCCCAGGGTTCGACTGAAGATGTCTGGTTCTCAAGCCTTCGCTTTTTCAGCTCCGACCCTGTGGAATTCTCTACCTCGTCGGTTGAGAGAATGCCCAACCATCAGTAGATTTAAAACTGAGTTAAAAACTTATTTATTTGATTTGGCTTTCCCTAGCTATGGATAACTTAAATCTTATATTTTAATGGTATTTATATTGGCTGTTTCTGTTTTTATGTTAAGTGCCTTGGTTTTGAAAGGTGCTATAAAAATAAAGTTGAATTAAATTGAATTGAATTAGTATGTTAGTATCCCAAACGCTGCCTCAGTTGGGAACAAATGGAACAAGCTCTCCCTCTAGTGGTAGAATCCTAGCAACTACAGTAAACAAGTATGCTAAGCTAACATTATCCCTAAAGATGTAATTTTGACAGTTTTTCTTTAAATAAATCACAAATTGGTCATGGAATATTATTGAAATTCATGGCATTGTCATGGATGCTACATTGTGGTGCACAGCATATATTCAGAAAATTATTTTTATGCCCCTTTATCACAGCAGACATGAGTATAAACTCATGAACCCACTAGTATACTAACTGAGCAAGACCTCATATTAAGGACCTACTTCTTGTTCCCTGGACTCTTTAAATCAACTAGCAAAAAAGCTTTCTCTGTGGCCACCCTAAGCAGCTGGAACCAGGTACCAGACACACTCAAGGGTTAAAGGAACATAGGATACTTCAAGGGAATCATGTACAAACATCTTTGTATACCCTGTTCATATTTGTAATAGCCTGTCCTCCTCGCTCTCCTCCCCCTTTCCCCCTTACTAGTTCTTTCCTAAACCCCATATACTATACTCTGCTGCACTTATTTACCTACTGGCACACTGTCTTATTTAATATTTGATGATTTTGGTGGTGTTACAATTGCAGTCTAGCATGAGGAACATCTATATTTTGTACACATTGCAACTGTGTGATAGTTCAGCAGTAATGCATGACATGGTGTGTGTTGTTGTGTATTAACATCATGCTTCAGATGGGTTGAAGTACAAGACTACAAGCGAAGTGCGTTCAACACGGGAAAAGTGACATTGTTACACAACAACAGTCTCCCCTGCCCCGGACTACTTATTGCTATTATATCCTAACTTGTTTGCAGTAATACAAATATTTAAAAATACTTATAAAAACATTTTTTTTACTAAGTTGTGAATGGGTAGATATACTTCAAGAAACAATAGTGTTACTGTAATGTTGTTGTCCAGTAGGTGACGCCATTTTATTCTGTGGATTATTATCTTCCCCTTCCCTTTCCCACCTAGCTCTGTGTGCCAGTTTTGCATACAGGAAGGATTTAATTCACCCATTCCTGCTGCCTGCCCTGGGACTGGGAATTTGGAAGTTATTTCATTCTTGTGTGTGTGGTGGTGGTGGTGGTGGGGGAGTTGAACTTGTAGTGGGAACTGGAGTTGACTTGAGGAGTGGGGATTGTTACTTTGGTTTTGCAAGTGATCATTAAGTACTGCTTAGAGAAGCATTTCTGAGTCCCGGTTCTGAGTATGGGTTTGTTTCTGAGTCTAGATTTTTAGTGTTTTGTTTACCTGGCTGTAAGCAACACAGCCATTTGTTTTACGAGGTGTGCAAGGTCTGCAGTGAGCATGGTTCTTTTGAAAGCGCTCACACTATTGTGATGGTTGTGCCAACCAGGGGACTTAAATGCCATTTTGAGTGATGGTATTGTTTTAAATTTAAGATTTCTGTGATTTGGGGAATTAACTGGGGGCCAGAAGGAGGAAACCAGGCAAAAGAAAGTGAAAGTGAAAGATGGATGCTGACTATCACATCTGTGAACAAAGCCGGTTTCAGGGTGGATTGAGCAGGGAGTGAATTCTACAGTGGTCATATAACCATTTCTGTGCTTGCCCTAGATCCAGTGATGTTATTGTCAAATGGCTTCACTTGTTCTATGACATGGCAACCAAGCAGATTTTAAGGATTATCCTTGCAATTGTATAATTGTAAATGCAATCTACTACCTACTGCAGCTACGTTAAATCTGTTCATAGTGAAACTGTGCAACTCTGCTGCTGTACTGTCACTGCCAGACCCACTTGGAAACTAGGAGCATCACCACAATGAGGTTATCTTGAAGTGTTTACTTTCTAAATAAGTAGTAGTAGTAGTAGTAGTAGTAGTAGTAGTAGTAGTAGTAATTTATTTAGTTAAGTGCATCCAAAGCTTAAAGCACTGTACAGATTTCCAAATATTACAATATGGGGAGGATAGAATAGGGAAACAGTACATATCACCAATGGCATTTCAACAGTGAAACACAAAACAGTGTAATGAAATCTACATATGTGTAACCAGCCAGTCCCCTGGGGTTACTAGAATCCCATCAGTGTTAGCCCTAGTTAGGTAAGAGAGGCAGCTGGTAGACAGCTCATTAGGGGCTTTCAACATAATGACATAATTGTTTACTCAGGCTGAGCAGAGGATGATTATGTCATTTAGAACTCTCGTAACAGCATAATCCACTTTGCAGTGAGCTGCACTGGGGAGCTTTAGAATGTTGAGAGTCAGTCTGCAGTTAGAGTGGTGAGGTGCAGAAGGTCTGCCAGTGGAGCTCTGTGACAGGGAGCTCTGGTTGTTTCTCACCCTAGTGAGGTTAAAGTCATCAGTTTGCCAGTGAAGTGGTGGAGACCATTTGTCTGCATGACTCCAGAGGATCATTCCAGGAGGAGTTAGAGGGACTGCAGTGTCAGTAGATCCAAGGGGCAATCCCCTGAAGGTCCTGAAGAGTGTTAGCTGCCTAAAGGGAGATAAATATGAGGAAGTCTGACAAGCTATCTGAAAGGAAAGAAACATAGAAACGTAGAGTGTGTCAGCAGAAAAGGACTGCCAGGCTCACCCAATCTGCCCAGTATGCCTAGCAAGCCTCTGGGACTTTACTATTGCCTTCCGCCCGCCCCCTCCCTTGAACTAACAATCCCTTGTGTCTATTCCACTCTGTCTTGAAACCCCCCACAGTTCTTGCTTCCACCACCTCCCTTGGGAGTTTGTTCCAGTTGTCTACCACCCTCTCCATAAAGTAGAATTTCCTGATGTTTTCCCTGAACCTCCCCCCTACTATCTGCATATCGTGCCCCCTTGTTTTTGATTTTTCCTTTAGCTGGAAGATATCCCCTACTGGTACTCTGTTAATACTCTTGATATAGCTGAAGGTCTCAATCATGTCCCCCCTTTCCCTCCTTTGTTCAAGGGAGTACATGCTGAGGTCCTTCAGCCGTTCCTTGTATGACAGACGCCTGAGTCCCCCTACCATTTTTGACGCCTGCCTCTGGATGTGCTCCATGCTCTCCACATCCTTCTTGAGGTGTGACCTGCAGAACTGGACTCTGTACTCAAGGTGAGGCCTGACAAGCTGCCTGTACAAGGGCATTATGACCTCCCTCCTCCTGCTAGTTATTCCCCTGCTGATACAACCCAGCATCTTACTGACCCTTGCCACTGCCTTCTCACATTGCTTTGCCACTTTCAGGTCCTTTGAAATGAGTATGCCAAGGTCCCTTTCAGCTCAGTAATCTCTAGTGCATGCCCTCTCCCCCCAATACTGTATTCTGCGCACTGGTTATTTTTGCCCAAGTGCATGATGTTTAATTTTTTTGTGTTGAAGGTCAATTGCCATTCCCTGGACCATTCCTCCAGCTTCTCCAGATCCCTGCGCATGCTGTCAACCCCCCTCAGGCATATTCACTCTATTGCAGACCTTCATGTCATCTGTGAATAGATGCACTCTCCCCTCTAGACCCTCCGCTATGTCCCTTATAAATATATTGAAAAGGAGTGGCCCCAGCACCGACCCCTTACACCCACCTAACCACAAGTGGCCCCAGCCCAAGCATCTCATTTTGTGCAGTAGTCTCCTGTGTGGCACAGAATCAAACACCTTTTTGAAGTCAAGATACGCTTCTATAGATCCCCCGATCCAGTACCCTGGTGACCTGGTTAAAGAACTCTATTAAGTTCGTTTGACATGACCTTCCCTCAGTGAACCCATGTTGCTGTCGGTCCGGAAGGCCAGTGGCCTCCAGGTAGCTAGTGATTCTCATTTTCAGCAGCTTCTCCATGAGCTTGCCCACCACTGATGTTAAACTCCCAGCCTGTAACTGCCTAGCTCTTCCTTGTCCTCCCCGTTATGAAGGGGGATCACATCCACCCTTCTCCAGTCATCAGAGAACTCCCCCGACTCCAAGGATTTGTTGAAGAGGCTGGTCAGAGGTTCCGCTAACACTTCATTAAGCTCCCTTGGTACTCTGGGGTGCCACCCATCCAGCCCCATCACCTTATCCACCTTCAAACCCTCAAGCTCCCTCAGGACCTCCTACACCTGGAACAGACTGGACTCACCCCCCCCACCACCACCACCTGGTGTTCCCTGATTTTCTTAATCTCTCCCTCCTTTTCAACCGTGAACACAGAGCAAAAGTAGCTATTGAGTATTTCTACGTTCCCACGGTCATCTTCCACCAACTCCCCTTCTCCATTTTTCAACCTGATTATCCCTCCCCTTGACTTTCTCCTCTCACTCACATACCAGAAGAAGGTTTTATCCCCCACCTTGACTGTGTTGGCTATTTTCTCTTCTGTTCTTGCCCTCACCCTCCTGACCTCCCTACCTGCTTCCCTCTGCTTCTCCTGGTATATAGCCCTATCCTCCTCCCTCTGTGTCCCCTTATACCTCCTAAACACCTTTTTCTTTGCCCTGACCTTCTCTGCCACCTCTTTATTGAACCAAAGGGGCTTCCTCTTCTTCTTAATTTTATTTACCCTCCTGAGGAGGATTGTATACCAAAGAGATGCCTTTTGTTCAGCTTTGCATGTCTGTAGAAAAGGATCAACAAATCTGTGAGTACAATAACATGGGACTGTTTCTGCGGGAGTTGTCTGAGGTGTATGTGCCTAAAGATAAGGCTAGATTACACCTGTCAGGACCTCTTTTCAGGACAAAAATGTGCTGAACGTTTCAAGTTTAAAGTGTGAGATTCCTTTGCAATCCAGATGTACTGGAGAATCTCTTTTGGTGTAACCCTGAAGGAATGGCAGAGGCTGGTTGAGGCAAGTGTGGGCAGAACCCCATCTGAAACTTCAGTCAGGGCTAACTGGTTCATGGAGGGGCACCAGGTTACCTTGGGCATGTTAACGGATGTCATCGAGTTGGGAAGAAAACATTTGTGAAATGTTTTAAGTGTGTGGAACCAACCACAGTAATACACTAGTTGGAAAAGGAATATGCTGTGAAAGCATGGGTGTAGCCAAGCATACTCCAAGTACTCCATGGTGTGCAATTTTATTTAAGGGGGTAGCAAATAGGCTCTGAACTGTTTCCTTTTTCCATGAAAACTAAAGAAAATGCTGAACCTTTCTGTAATTTTATTCATAGGAGTTGAAACTAGAAGGGCTGGTCACTAATACTGTTTTTGCATTCCAAGGACAATATAACTTTACAGGCTCTGGGCTGGTATGTGGGTGTCTTAGGGAGCAATGTATGGCATTTGTATTTACCCATACATGGCAACAACCATTGTCATGAGATACAAAAGTTGTATTTATTGTGCAAAATGAGGCAACAAACACGGTCCTGGTGTACATTTGTACATTGTCTGGCTACATCTGGGGGGTAGCACACCCTAACAGGGGGGAGGGGTAGTCCACTTGGTGTGCAGATCTTAAATACCTGGCTACACCCCTGTGTGAAAGTGTGTGGAAACTCCCACAAGAATACATTTTAGAGAGAGAGAGACTTTTAGAGATCCCTAGTACAGAGGGAAACTTGTTCTGGAAATGTTTCTGTGTAGAAAAATAGTACTGCATAGCCCAATGTTATGTGTTTCTGCAAAGCAAAAAGTGTTTCACCTGTGCTGCAATGACCAGCCTTTGGGGGACCACTTTGTTTACTTAACATCTGTGTGAATAAGCCATACTTCACAATCCCAGTTACAGATGTGGGCATTCTAGTTCTTGCCTCCTGTGTAAATGGTTATTGGGCCCCCTCAGAAGTTAGATCTAGCACAGGCCTAGCATCCTCTTCCCAGGACTTGGAGTAAATGTAAATGTTCATTTTGTACCCCTACTCCTGACCCCTAGATAATGAGCCTGGTATACACTCCAATTCTAGGGGTGGTACCATTTGTATTTTTGCCAACTTGTAAATTGCTGCCATGTATTGGGCACTGGTTTTAGGGGGGTCCCCGCTACAAAAGTGAGGTGTAGGCTACATATGGAATCGCTATCATTTTAAAATTTATTTATTTTTATTTTTACAACTTTTGGCTGTTGAAGGCAAACTGAGCAGAATATCATTTCCAGAGATAATGGCAGCTGCAGATGGAGTCAGGGAGTGAGTTGCTACCAGAGACCTGTCTGCAAAAAAAAACCTCCCCCTTTTTAACTCCTGATGTCAATAGCACAACGTTTTGTGTCTTAACAATTGACTGATTAAGCTAAGAATAAAATTCACCCATATATGTGATTTTATAGGTCAAAACAGTCTCAGGAATCTCCTTTTGATCTGGTGGCATATCAACATGCAGAGCTCCACATGGAATCTAAAGCATGGATGAGTCAGTGTTCTCCAGAGCAGCCCAAGCTTTTCTAGCTGCTTGCTGAGAAATGGAGAGAAATTCTGTGTTTAGAAGAGACTTTCTGTGTTGTGTACATGGGCAAAAAATATAGAATGTAATTTGCAAACTGAAGGCTTGTGACATAGTTGGAGCTTATTGTAGACTATTGCTAGTAATTGAGAACTAAAATGAAGCTGGGCAAGACAAGTACCAAATAAAGAAAGAAAACTATTTTGGTACTGCTACATAGAAGAAGAATGAATGTCGAGACGAACGCAGGAGTGGAAAGCAAGAGCTGCTAACAGACATTCTCCCTATTCAGTATCAGAGATTTTGACGCAGAGGAGGAAAAAAGCTACAAATTTAATGTGGCCTTTGAATTTGGTTCCTGAGAAGCTGCAACAGTCATATCAAGCAGGGCAATTGATATACTGAGAACTCAACAGTTAGACACTACAGGTGCTTTGTTATGTCCTGTATTATCTTCAGTTACCCAAGTTATTGAGTCCAATTTTTTCCTGTTTGAGTTTGTTTACAGAAGCCAGTATATATAAAAGAAAGATGAATGATGTTAAAGAATAAAACATCTGAGCATTCTCAGTGCCAAAGCTCAGGTTCTAGCCTGAACTATACAGAAGATGTTTTTTTCTGTTCCTTCTCTTCCCCAGGAGGATGTGAGTTTAGGTTTAAGTAATCATTCAAAAACAGGAGGAGTGGGGAATACTGGCCTCACTGCAGCCAAAATACATGTACTTGCCCAATTACCAAAATATTTTGTAGCATAGAATTTTACGAGTAAAAAGGGGTCTACATTGACAGTTGAAGCATATCTGCAAAACCAGAACCCTGAAATATTACCAAATATAATCAAATCTACTCAAATTAAGGGAACTGTTAAATGGACTGCGCTAAAGACATCAAATTTCTTATCACAGCTGATGGATGACGCTGCACCAGAAAAAAAAAAATAGCGATCTGAAAACTGAAGAAATTTTAAATCAACAGAGATGACACAAATGTTAAGGTAGCACTGGAAAAGAAAACGGAATCAGTGGTGGATATAATATCAGAAGCACCATCTTTATATGATATATTTTAGCTGACTAAAACTCCTGAAAGTTAATTACAATCCTCTGATACACATTTTTTTAAGACACAGATCTATAAATGAAGAAAATGGGCTTAAGTAAGACAGCTAAACATCTAAAGACATAAAAACATATGCAAAATGTTTCTACAAATATTTTCAATGTGGCACAAATGAAGAAAATTGATTCTTCCAAATAAGATGCTGTTAAAGAGAAAGGAAAGCAAAATATACGTAAAGAACAAAACCCTAACAAGACTTGCTTCTGTACCAGTGACTGTAGTAATATTATTGCTTTTTTAAGTCACTCAGATCTAAA
Organism: Neoceratodus forsteri; assembly: GCA_016271365.2. Lineage (NCBI taxonomy): Eukaryota > Metazoa > Chordata > Ceratodontiformes > Ceratodontidae > Neoceratodus > Neoceratodus forsteri. The sequence continues at coordinate 1,655,866,867 of CM028131.1, forward strand.
TATGTAGGGAAGACAGAATTTGCAAACTGACTACATACAAGACACATCTAACAGTTGCACTTCAAAAATGATAACACCAGTGACAGTTCAGCCCACTACTCAGGAATCAGAACCTGAATCAGGTCTCTCAGAAGTGGAAGAAATAGAGGACATGGAAGAAGCTGAAAGAATTCAACATGACCAACATAATACGTATGAGGAACAGGGTCAGAAGAAGAAACAGGAGTATATGCCTGGCTGGGCGATGTTAATACTTAAAGAAATAATTCAAATACAAGGAATGATTGCACCAATCACAGAGATTAAAGCTCAAGTTTAGGATCTACACCAGAAAATGCACATGGTGACCTTGAATATACAAGAGATTAACAAGAGGACCCAGCGTGTAGAAGAATATTTCTCAGAGCTGGAAGATGACTTCAATGTATCAGGAAGAACTGCATCACATCAAAAAAACTGAAATAAAAGGGGTACATGAGAAAATGATAGATTATGAAGCCAGGGCACAGTGGAAGAATATCAGAGTAATAGGTGTTCCAGAAAACTAGGACATATCCACTCCTTTGGGAAAAAAAAACAAACAATGGCTATTGTTATTGTATAATTGTTGGACACTCAAACTTTAACATTGGTGTTATATGAACTGGATCATGTTCGTAGGTTTTTGCAACCTGAACTTATAAAGGGAGAGCCACCATGGGCAGTGGTGGCAAAATGTTTGAAGTCAACAGATAAAAATGCACTGATGCAAGCGGTCTACAAAAAAAGATACATAGAGATAGACTATAACAGAATTGCTATTTTTCAAGACTTACCCTTTGAGATTCTACAAACAAGGAGAACATTTCAAAATTTGAGAACTATCTTGTGGGAAAACAATATTAAATTGTATATGTGCTAATCAGCCAGACTGAGGGCGACATCAAATGGTCAAACTTGATTTTTTTTCTACATTAGAAAAAGCAGAAAACAAAATGCATTTCTGTGTCCCTCAAATATTCTTAACAAATTATTGAATTAATAGTGTAAATACGCTTAAGTCATGCTACATAAGTACGAGGAGGGAAAATAGATAATGTCTTTGTTTCAAGAAAATGTTGAACTGAGAAGATCTGAAATATGTCTATTCTGTCGTGGGTGTTTTTGGTAATACTATTAGATACAAGTTAATTCTACAAATGATATCTAGAAGCAGTAAATTAAAATTAAAAATGCTGCATCTGACTTCAAAAATAAAAAGCTGTTAATATATAGCATATATAATGTACAGGTGATGTAGCTGATGTCCACACTAAATAAGGTAATAATCTTGCTTTTTCTTGATATATTTTCAACTTTATATCTGTATTTATTGTGCAAGGATTTGCTTAGGTTTCATGGAACTTTTTAGTCTTAGGACTGAAATATAATGGCTTATAATAGAAGTGGTTTGGATTTAAATATGCTGATTGTTTATATTAAGATGTTGGGTGGGGTGAAGTGACAGATGGGAGTAGGTAGACAGCTTAAAGGGAACACCTTCAATAGAGCATCCTGTGAGAACTGATGTAAAAAAAGAAACCTAATGTAGCTGTAGTGTATATTCATTTAGTTAGAATGCAGTCAACATTTTTTATGTTATTAAGAGCTGTGTTCTGTGTCTGGCCAAATCCACAGATCAGTCAAATCTGCAAAATACAGCATGGGGATTAAAAACTGTGTGTGCCACATGAAATGTAAAGTAGGTCTCTCCTTCTATGAAAAGGAAAAAAAATACTGACATATGCAAAGAAGAAACAAACTGAAATGTTATTTTTGCAGGAGATACATTTGGAAAAAAATAAGTTAAAAAGTTACACAGCGGTTGGATTTCCACTTGCGATGCCAGCGACCTGGATTCGGGAATGAGCCCGGGTCACTGGAGGACCGGCTGGGGGGGGGGAAGGATCGAGCATCCTATAGACAGCTCTCCTTCTCCAGGTGGAGGGTAGGGGACTGGTCCGGAACCTGCTGGCTCCTAGAGGAGGCTGGGAGTATCACAGGATGCATGGCCCAAAGCTAACTGGGGGAGGAGCGGACGTCGGTGTATGCCATGATGTCACTACGCTACCCCTTACAGAAAAATGGAAAATTGCTTGCTGGCCGCCGGATGATGGCTCTCTGTTCCCTGAGTGTCTCCAGTACCTTCCCAGGGCCTCCTGTTCCTCAGCAGCATCCCCGGGCCCTAAAGTAGTGCGTGCTGGGGCCACCCCCTCTCCCCAGTGCCCTTCCCCTTCGGAGGAGGGGGAACCGCCCGGCGAAGGGATACGCCAGGATATCCCAAGGATTGGCTGTGATCTGAGGACCAGAAGAGGGCTGGGTAAGGGCAGTGGGGCCCGGGGGAACTTGCGGAGCCTGAAGGAGTGGGGGCCAGTGAAGCATGGGAGGTGGAAAAAAAAAAGTTACATACTTCATGGGAGGGTCAGATATTTTATTCTTTAGGTATATCAAAAAGCTGTGGATGCACCATATTGATAAGGAAACATATCAATTTTGATTATATTTATTTATTTATTTGAAACTGTTTCACCAGGAAAGACAACATGAGCTGTAAACGGCTCATTTCCAGAAGGTCCTGGGGGGAGGGGTTACAAAATGGGGGAACAAGCAAAAGCATAACAAAAAACAAATACATACAGTGCAATTCAAATACATAAAGTGTAGCACTAACACAATACAATACAAATTCAGTTTGAGACAACAGACGTATCATGAAAAGGAAGTGGTATAATAGAAAGTAAAATCATAGACATTTGGCGAGACATACGGGGGTAACAGAACAAAGTGCAGATATAGCACAGATAGTAGTATACGGGAATAGGTGTATCATTAGGTATGGGCCCGATGGAGAACAAGAAGTAGCAGACAGAGCACAGGGCTACTAAGTGCAAATTCGGATCAGAAATGACAGACCTGAGAAGTTGCTAAGTGCTCAAATGGATATGGAGGAAAGGAAATGATAGCACAAGTGGCAGAGGGGGTTGGGGAAGGACATGGGGAGGAAGGGTGGGTGGGAGAGAGGAGAGGGAAGCCAAGAATTATCCCCTACAGGATGTTGAAAACCTCTGCGGTGGGGAAGGACCTGGCAGAAAGGAGTAAAGGGAGGTGGAGGGAGGCTTGGAGGGAGAGAGAGAGGAGGGGCATGCTGGGATCTATACCCCTTCAGGATGCAGAGAACCCCGCAAGGGGACAGGACCCAGTAGAAAAGGAGAAGAGAAAAGGGGAAGGGATCGTGGGGTGGTGGTGGGGGAGGAGGTAGGTTTTCAGGATGCTGAAAACCGCAAGGAGCAGGACCTGGCAGAAAAGGAGGGGGGCTTGAGGGGAGGAGGAGGATCAACCTAGGAACTGCTCCCTTCAGGATGCTGAGAACCCTGCAAGGGGACAGGAACCAGTAGAATAGGAGGAGAGAAGGGGAAGGGAGTAGTGGGGGGATAAAGTGGGGGGCAGGAGGTAGGGTGATAGGGTGCAGGAGGCTCCAGCTAGAGGTAACATATTGATAGCTATAAAGATAATGAAGGCAGAATAATTATGGTTAAAGGATAAATATTAGGTAAAGAATATATCCTTGCGTGGGTATATGGTCCGTTCATAGAATACCAAACCCTTTTGAATAATATTACAGCAGACATTACAGTATTAGGTCTAGCACCTATAATTATGGCAGGGATTTTTATATACATTCTAATCCAGAATTAGACAGAACCTCAAATATAACAAATGGAAATAAAAGGAATGCAAAACTATTTGCTATTTTTTAAAATACTAATAATCTTGTAGATATTTTTGTGGGCTAGAAACTTCGACAAAAAATTAAATAAATAGTCTAGATTGCACTATGTATTATGTTCTGCCATAAGATATAAGGATTGAGATAAAATCATATCCTGATATCATATCTTTTGGTGGTTACTGCTGCTTTTATACCAACACAACAAAAACATGCATGCACCAATGATCTTATACAAAAACTGCAAAACCAAATAACAGGTAGCAAAATAAAACTTCAACAATCAAACGCAAATACAGAAGTATTAAAACAAGAAAAGAAAAATATCTCGACAAAATATAGGCTATATGTAATCAACAAATTAAAAAACATTTGAGATTATTAAAACATATTTTTATTACAACGGTGATAAAAGTGTTAGACTGTTAGCCCATACATTAAAGCAGCAGTACTAGATAATCAGGAAGCGATTATTAAAATTCTGTTGTTTTTTTTGTCTGCAAGCATGCAGCCATAGTTCTGGTTTCCACATCTGTAAATATTTTTTCTAATGCTCTTTAGTTGTTTTTTTTTTAGATTATTTAAAATTTATTTCCATTGTTGTGGATCCATAGTAAATATGGCTGCTGCAGCTGAACTCCCCCTTCATGTCACATCATGTCTTTTGTTTACTTCAGTGGGACCCTGTGCTGTGCATTCCCACTGTCCCTGTGTAGTACTGTGAGTCATGTGCACGTGCGGTTGGTAGCAGAGGGTACAAATTTAACTTGGCAGGTGGGAGAAATGCAAACAAAAACAAAGAAAAATGGAGCAAATTACAGGGTGATAATACAGCAAAAACAAGATCAGATATATGCTCAACAGAACACATGAAACAAACTGTTGCAAAAGATCTGATTTTTTTTATCTAGTACTGTTGCTTTAAAAAGACATAAAGAGAGGAACATAATAATAGGAATTAAAAACTAACAGGGTATAATAATAAATAATGATAATAAAATAGGAGAAGTTTTTATTCAGTGTTCTACAACTACTGTGTATACAGGAATCCTTTGCAAGTCACTGTGCAGCAAATAGTCAGTGTACAGTCCAAGCTGAGATACCAAAAACTTGGAGACATCAAAACAGTTTTTACAAAGAAAGATATGGCAATGATTATAGAACTCGGTAAAGATAAAGCACCTGGATTAGATGGGTTAACATCGGAATTCTATGTTGTTTTTCTTCAGTCTTTACTTTCCTGGTTGGAGATGATGACCCAGGAAATGAGCTCAATCAAGGTATTCCAAAATCTGTGCTGGATGCATTAATCATTCTGATACATAAGGAAAGCAAGAACAAAGAAAATCCAGAAAGTTATAGACCTATTGCATTATTAAATGTTGATTATAAAATTATAGCCAAATTAATCATTAAGAAGATAGAGGATGCACTTTTAGGGGTCATCAGCCCCAATCAGACGGGCTTTGTTAGAAGCTGAACTATACACAAAAGTATATGGAAAGTACAAGCTACTATAGAACTGAATAACAATATTGAGTCTGAAGCAATAGCTATCGGTTTAGATGCTTCCAAGGTTTTTGACTTTTTGCAATGGTCTTTCGTGATCAGTGAGGACAAAATAAAATAAGTATGCACTTTTCTTCCCATAAATCAGAGTGACATTCTGGTTTAGACTCAACATATTGCATTATTCAGCAGTATTAGTGCATATCCCTTTTACACAGCACTAGAGGTTATCTAAAACATTAGTGATAAACAAAAAAATGAAATCAACTGGAATATTATATGTTATTTGTACTTAAAACATCATGACCAGTCTGCCAGCTTAAGAGATTGTCATGCAATGGAAGATGGACTTTAAACTAGAGCTGCAAATCTGGTTCTAGAAAAGAATCAAACACTTTGCACCTCAGGTGTCTGATGTTTAAAGGGCTTGACATGGTCCAAGAACTAAGCCCCTGTTCACTATTCCTTGGTGAAGGAACAATCTGTGCTCCTGCAAAATTCTATTCACAACAGTTTACGCACACAGGTAGCATTTTCTTTAGTTTTTTTTTTTTGCAGTTGCAAAAACTGCTTTGACTGGTGATATCAGCTATATCATTTTTCTGCACCTGCGGAAAAAATATGCCTAAGCTTCTATAAATCATGGAAAAGTTTGCAAAAGGCAATCTTCTTGAAAACTGAGTATATGTGGAAAAAATTGTTGTGCAAGGAAACCCTACCTTGTATAATTTTACATCACACATGCCTCAGTTTTTTCACTTTTAAAAATCCATCCCCAGGTGTTCAACCTCCTAGACCAGTTCAAACTTGGGGTGTAAGCGCAGCACAAACAATTAAAAACAACCCCTTCAGATCAGAGTGCCACTCCTACCACCTGTTGCACCTTCCACACCCTCCGCACCCTCCAGTTGTTGGCGGGGGGATGTGTGTCTTCTTGACTCCTGATTTCAGCTGCCCCTTTTGCTTTGCTGTATAGCCTGAAGGGGATATCAGTGTTAAGTGCCTCCCTTCTGTCAGTGCATGCAGCTGTAGGATCTTCTAATTATTGGCAAGCTGCAACATTGGGAGAGTCGCCTTCTGATGGACCCCATAATTTGCTTGACCTGCTTTTTCCTGCCTTGGAAGGCCAGGCCTCAACAGTACCACCTCTGCACATCCACTGTCAAATCGTTCTCCCCACTACTTTTTATAGAATGCCTTGGCAAATGTTGACAGGCATGCAGAGTTACTGTTCTAGGGCCTTGGGCAATCTATGACATCACACAGTATGGTGGGAGCACTGTGAAAGTGGAGGTGATGGTGGTGGGATATTACAAACTAGAACAGGTAAATTGGTAAGAACCAATTTGAACCCTTCCATTTTGATGTGAACAGTTTTAGAAGTGAGACCCTGTCTGTGAGGTTCATACTGTTCTGGTTCTTCCAGCATTCTGGCTATTACCTGAATCACTTTTGGGTTCCGTGACTAGTTCTGCGGGGTCTGGGTGCATGTCAGTATGATGGAATGCCAGAATGGCTGTCACCGCCAAAATGGATAAAATCCAGAACAGCTAGAACTGTTGGAATGCAAAACTTTGCAGGGATTCTGGTCATCCCAGCATTCTGCTGTTCCGACAATAGCCCATTCTGGTGTAGAGGGCTAAAACATGCATCCCCATATGAATAGAAAACTTCGTAAGACAAAGAGAGAGGAAGGGCCACGGTAAAGGTACATGGTGCTCTGCCTTAGATGCAATAAAATAGAAACACAGAAACATAGAAGTTCATGGCAGATAAGGACTACAAGTCCCATCCAGTCTGCCCATTTCTTTTTCTACCTTATGAATGTGCCATCGGCATCTGCTCTGTCAATGGCCTATCTATTCATACTTATCTGTATTGCTCCCTTATGCCTATCCCATGCCTGTTTGAAGCCCTGCACTGTATTCATATCCACCACTTCCTGAGGTAGGCCATTCCATGCATCCACCACCCTTTTCTGTGGAAAAAGGACTTCCTCACATTACCCCTTAATCGGCCTCCCTCTAATCACATGCTGTGTCCTCTTGTCCTGCTATTTTTCTTATATGGAAACATGTTAGACTCTTTCACTTTGTTAATGCCCTTAAGGTGTTTGAATGTTTCAATTATATCACCTATCCACCTCCTTTGCTCCAGGGTATATATATTGAGTTCCGTTAATCTGTCTTGATATGTTTTCTGATGCAGTTCCTGCACCATTTTGGTTGCCCTTCTCTGTACTGCCTCAACTTGGTTAATGTCCTTGTGAAGGCATGGCCTCCAGTACAGCATGCAGTACTCCAGATTGGGTCTAACCAGTGTCTTGTTAAGAGGGATTATTATCTCCCTTTTATGACTTGTGATACCCCTACTAATACACCCAAAAATCCCCCTAGCCTTACCTACTGCTTTAGTGGTCTGCTTGGATGATTTCAGGTCATCGGTGATGATGATGCCCAAGTCTCTTTCTTCCCTTGTGACTGCCAGCAACTCCCTTCTCAACCTATAGGTGGCTTCAGGGTTTCCCTTCCTTATGTGCATGATCCTGCACTTCTTTGCATTAAATCCCAGTTGCCACTCTTCCGACCATTTTGCTAGTTTATCCAGATCTCTTCTCATTCTGCCCACCCCATCCGGATCATCTACTCTGTTGCAGATCTTGGTGTCATCTGCAAACAGACAAACCTTACCCTCCAGGCCATCTACAACGTCACTGATGAAGATACTGAAGAGGACTGGCCCCAGGACTGATCCCTGAGGTACCCCACTTGTGACTTGCATCTCTTCCGACCGTATACCATTTACCACCACTCTCAAATCAGTGGAAAACAACAAGAGCAACAGACATTCCTGACTGAGTTTAAAGCAAAGTCACCAGGGAATTGTTCAAATTTGCTTATTGCGGTGAAAAAGAAACTTGTTCATTAACATGCAACGATGCAGTTGGTTCCCCACAGAATATAAACCATAAAGGTGCCTGCTGATCTGACATTTCATGTTTCTTTCAAAATTTTTTCTGGGAGGTAACTTCATAAGTCATTTGTGGTATAACAGCTCATCAGATATGAGTGAGCTCGCTCACTGCAGCTCATTACTCAAGCACCACACACACACACACACACACACACACAGAGAGTGATACTCCTGACCCTGAAATATAAACATATGCACTTTATAATCCATAGTATGTTGACTATGGCTGCCTCTCAGCTGTGTCTGATGTGACTGTACCCTTGTGCATTTTTTTACAGTTATCAGCCTATCTGTTGTAAAGGCCCTCTCACTCAAATGTTGATACACATATGTATATTTTTCTTCTTTGTATAACATTGCATTATGTTTTGCCGTATTACTGTACTATGATTTTTGTATGACCAGGTCCATCTTGCAAATGAGCCCTGCTCAATGGTGCCCGCCTGGATAAATAAAAATTTTGATTGATTGATTGATTGATACAAGAACTGTCTGAGCCTCCTATATGCACAACGTTGGTGTTCGTTTGTATAGCGGGTTATAAAAGTTACTCCTATAAAATGCATCTTTGTTATTACTCAAACTGCATAAATGACGCTAATTCTTCTGTGTTTAGATGTTAATGAGTGTGACAGCAATCCCTGTAGCCAAGAATGTGCCAACGTGTATGGCTCCTTCCAGTGTTACTGCCGTCGCGGTTACCAGCTCAGTGATGTGGATGGAATCAGTTGCGAAGGTAAGAATAATACATGTCTACGGCAGCCGTAAACTGGTAGCACCACTTGCATCTGTACAGCTGTTCACTGAAATTTGCAGTGATGACCCTTATATGGGATTCAAGTTTTTTTTTACAGTTTACTCCGGATAGCCCAGTTGAGATGCAGCGTCTCTTTTTTTCGGTGGGGGCTTTGTCTATCCAGTCTTACCGCTGGTAGGAACAGAAGCACAAGAAGGTGATCCAGAGACAGCAGGAAAGGATAGACTGTACAAGTAGCGGTTAACTGATCTGAATGTGTACATTCTTGAGAGAAGAAGGGAAAGAGGGGACAGGACTGAAACTTACAAATATCTCCACAAGTTAAACAATGTGGATGGATGGGAATTGTTACTGAGTGGAACACAAACATTAGGGGTAACTCTATAAAGCTTGGGGTGGGGGGCAAGTTTAAGAGAGATACCAGGAAGTATATTTGTCATGGGGAGGGTGGTGGAAGAGTGGAATAGGATGTCAGAGGAGGTGGCCTGTGCAGAATTAGTAGAGGGATACAAAAGAGGGTAGGACAGATACAAGGGCTTGGTGAAGACTGCATCAGAAAGGGGTGCAAGCGGGGAGTTGGGAGCCTCTGGGGCTCACTCATTCAGCAATAGCTAGGTAAAGAGGGGGGCATTAGTGGAGGACAATGGCCAGTGCAGATTGCACAGCATTAAGTAACATCACTTGCAGAAATTACACGTGTTCACTTACCTAGGGCATGAAACTTACTTTGGTCAGCGGTATAAAGTAAAAATTGGAGTAAGCGGATGTTGGCCAGGATGTGATTAGTTGGTAGGGTTGCTATGTTTCTTTTTTTTTAATTTGTTTAAGCTGGGGGGGGGTCTCTGCTCTCCACCCCTATCTACAATAAAAAGTGGTGTGTGTGGTGGGGGCAAGAGTCCCCCAATTTAAACAAATTTAGCATTGTTATCATACCACCTAAGTTAACTACTCAGAATAACATAGTGAATCACACTACTCAGTCTGTTCAATATATCTGTGGACCAATGGGCCCTTGTTTTATTTATTTATTTTTTTCATTTTAGTTGTTTAACCAGGAGTAGCACACTAAGCTGAAAGCTTTTTTACAGGAGCGACCTGGGAGCACAGGGAAGTGAAGTGACTTGCTCAGGGTCACACAGTATGCAAGTGGAAGCTGTGGGATTCAAACCCAGGTCTGGTCTGCTGGATGTCACCAGATTTGAAGCTCAGAGCCTTAAACCACTGCGCTGTACTGCCTCCCCTTTGTTGATAGATTCTATGTTTCTATGTTTCTAAGTGACTTGCTCTATGCCACACAGTGAGCATGTGGCTGTGGTGGGACTGGCTCCTGTGATCTGCTGCTTCACAGTTCAGTACTGAAACTGCTAGACTGCACTCCTCCCATTATCTGGATATTGATGAGGGCCATTAACAGTCTGAAAAGAACCCCAGACCTCCAGTCCATATGCTCACTGGATCGAAAAGACAATGATGACGAATGCTGATGTGCTGGTGGAGCCAATGGCACTTCAATGCAGGAGACCTGGGTTTGTTCTGCGGGCCCAACTCTCTCTCTCTCTCTGCCAGGTTGGGGAGTCATGGAGGGACTGTAGAGGTGGCATATCCGCACTCGGGGGTGGGGGAGGGATCCACACAACTTGCTTCAGCAGTGCCTGAGTTTCATGGAAGGCTGTAGTGTTGTGGCTGACCATAAAAAATTGGTCCTCTGCTCAGCAGACAGGTGCTAGTACGGGGGGTGGGACAACTCAGGGGAGGTGAGTGGGGTTACACTGCAAAACTCACAGTGCCTGCTAGTATGGCGTCTTGGCTGGCCCCCAAATCACTGGGCTTTACATCTCACCTGTCCTAGCAGGTCATATGTAAGTCACCACTTTCTGGGGTCCTGCCATGAGTGGGGTTTCCTTGTGGGGTGGCCAGACACTCACTCTGTAACCTGGAGGAAAGTGCATGTCCTGGGTGTGATGCACAAAAAGGTAGAAGGCCACCTGGGGTGTTTAAAGCAAGGCAGAGAGACACGGAGGTATGGATCAGGACTGGAAGGCAAATACTTCAATTTGTTTAAGGATTTTTTTTTTACTTTTAAAAACAATTAAAAATGTTAAATTTTGTCTAAAAACTAATAATGTTAATCTGAGATCCTGCCATATAGAGATTATGCATTACATGATTCTAAGGCAAAATGGAAGATTTTATACACAGCTTTTTCTTTAATTTTAACCATTATTCCTCCTACTCATGTCTAACCCTCTTTGGGATCCTGTCTAGCTCTGGAGCTGCGCCCCCAACCACCATGTCTTAACCCCCATGGTGGAGCCCAACCATTGAGGGCTTCAGTTAAAAAATTAAACCCAGTGCCTGGGTGGTAGGGGGATCCAAGGAGGAAAATTCTTGTGTCATCATCCTGATATAGCTGTTTTTTTCCTTGTCTCTCACCCCTGGAGGCCAAGCCATATCTGTGCACTGAGGATGCATATCTTGGCTCAATGTGCACTGTTCTCTGGGGGTGGGGGGGTTGTTGATACAGTGGCACTTGTAGACCTCTCCACAGAGCTGAGAGATGAGATTTCTGCAGCACACCCATAGCACCTGCAGAACTGGAGAGGAGTTGGCATTGCGTGCCATGCCATGTCCTGCAAGGATGTATACAATACTGAAAAATGTACCATTTCACATAGAAGCGCTGCTGTGATGGTTCAAGTCATTTAGGGCTATTTGCAGGAATACCTTCCCTGTGGAAACTATACAGTATAAGAATAAATTGTATTGTATTATAGCATATGAAGTGCCTGAAAAGTACCATGGATAGTAGAATTAAAGTATACCCTCTGAATCTGTTCCAGAAGCAAATTGTTTGATACCTTTTATTGGATCAACAAAGGTGTTACAAAAAGAACAAAGTACTTTATCTTTTGGACCAACCAAGTCCTTCCTCAGAAGTTTATGACAGTCATCCAGAAAATCACATACTATTAACACCCAGATCATGCATAAAAAAAACAGAAATAATTCTCATTGGTTTAAAATACTCATTTAAACCATAACTGAAGGTTGCATCAGAGAAACTGGATAGCACCAGTTTGCCTTAAGCTGAGGAGTCTTTCAATATCAAATCTTACCAGAAGATAAAAACACTTCAAGCAGAGAGCTTCATTAACATAAATTATGAATGTCCTAGTGTGTATGAGAATCCAGTCTCATGAAAAGCAAAACCTTTGGATTCAACACTCATTTAAATACATGTTTAGCTGAGGAGCCTTTCAAGGTCAAATATCCCCAGAAAAGATAAGAACACTTCGAGTAGAGAGAGCTCCACTAATATAAATTTTGAATGTCCCAGTGTGTTTTGAGAATCCAGTCTAACGAAAAGCAAAACCTATACATTAAATACTAACTTAAATATATAAAACTTAAGGCCTTCAGTGCTGTAATAGTGTTTTATACACGATAATAGCAATTGTCAGTATAAGAGCCAAATAAAACTAGCATTTGTCAATGCTGAATGTTGATTGCGTTGGTTCGTCGAGCTCGCTCACTGTCCCTCTGTCACTCGCTCAGTCTGTTTCTCCCGGTGCTGCAGGCTGCTCTTTTGTACTGGGCTTCTGCCTGCATTGGCACCTTTTTCTGCCCACTAAGAATTCCGCAGCTGTCCTGACAGAGCTTCGTTGAGGTAGCTCACTCCCTCTCTCTCACTCGCTCATTCTGTTTCTCCTGGCGCTGCAGGCTGCCGTTTTGTACTGGACTCCTGCCTCTGTTGGTGGCTTTTTCTGCCCACAAAGAAATCTGCAGCAGTCCCGACACAAGTCTGTTGAGCCTGCTCACTCCTCCTCTCTCACTCACTAGTTCCGTTTCTGCTGTCGCTGCAGGCTGGTCTTTTGTACTGGGCTCCTGCTTGCATTGCCGCCTTTTTCTGCCAACAAAGAAATCTGCAGCAGTCATGATAGAGCTCTGTTGAGCTCGCTCACTCCCCCTCTCTCACTCACTCACTCATTGTATTTCTCCCGGTGCTGCAGGCTGCCCTTTTGTACTGGGCTTCTGCTTGCATTGCTGCCTTTTTCTGCCCAAAAAGAAATCCGCAGCTATCCCGACAGAGCTCCGTTGAGGTCGCTCACTCCCCTTCTCTCACTTGCTCATTCCATTTCTGCCAGTGCTGCAGGCTACCCATTTGTACTGGGCTCCTGCCTGCGTTGGTGGCTTTTTCTGGCCACAAAGAAATCTGAAGCAGTTCTGACACAGCTCCATTGAGCTCACTCACCCCTCTCTCACTCACTCATTCTGCTTCTGCCAGTGCTGCAAGCTGGCCTTTGTACTGGGCCCTGTGTGCATTGCTGCCTTTTTCTGCCCACAAACAAATCTGCAGCAGTCCCAACAGAGCTCCGCTGAGCTCACTCACTCCCCCTTCCTCACTTGCTTGTTCTGTGTCTCCTGCCGTTGCAAGCTGCCCTTTTGTACTGGGCTCCTGCCTATGGTGGCGGCTTTTTCTGGCCACAAAGAAATCTGAAGCAGTCCCGACACAGCTCCATTGAGCTCACTCACTCCCCCTCTCTCACTCGCTCATTCCGTTTCTGCCAGCACTGCAAGCTGGCCTTTTGTACTGAGCTCCTGCCTGCGTTGCCGCCTTTTTCTGCCCACAAAGAAATACACAGCAGTCATGATAGAGCTCCTTTGAGCTCGCTCTGTCACTCACTCATTCTGTTTCTCTTGGCGCTGTAGGCTGCCCTTTTGTATTGGGCCCCTGCCTGCATTGATGCCTTTTTCTGCCCATAAAGAAATCCTCAGCTGTCCTGACAGCGCTCCAGTGAGTTCGGTCACTCCCCCTCCCTCACTCACTCTCTCTCTCGTTCTGTTTCTCCCAGTGCTGCAGGCTGCCCTTTCGTACTGGACTCTTGCATTGGGGCCTTTTTCTGCTCACAAAGAAATCCGCAGCAGTCCCGACAGAGCTCAGTTGAGCTCGGTCACTCCCCCTCTCACTCACTCGATCTTAATCTGTCCCAAACACTGATTTCCCACAGCAACGGTGCTATTCTCCAGCAGGAGTGCAAAAACATATTTTAGCCAGGATGTGAAAAATGACAGCTGTACTATTCATAAGGAGGTGTGAAAACATGCCACTGTTGAAAATATGGTGTGAAAATATTACAAATTTGCGAAGTTACAAGGGTGCGTGGAAGCAGTTCAACGCACGCTTGTAACACAGTCATGTTATGGAGTTTCATCACCAAATTTTCAACATAGGGATTTTAGGACCTGTGCTCATGTACAGTGCCACTGTTATTTTCTTAATCTGTCCTGAACACTGATTTCCCACAGCAACCGCGTTATTCTGTGCCGGAACTGCGAAAACACATTTCAGTCAGGATGTGAAAAATGATAGCTGTACTGCTCATAAGGAGGTGTGAAAAAATGCCACTGTTGAAAATCTGGCGTGACAATATTACAAATCTGCGAGGTTACTAGGGTGCGTGGAAAGTGCGCAACTCACACTTGTATCACAGTCATTTGATGGGCTATCATCACCAAATTTTCAACATAGGCATTTTAGGACCTTTACTCATGAACAGTGTCACTGTCATTTTCTTAATCTGTCCCGAACACCGATTTCCCACAGTGACCGCGCTATTCTGCGCCGGAAGTGCGAAAACACATTTCAGCCAGGATGTGAACAATGACAGCTGTATTCTTCACAAGGAGGTGTGAAAAAATGCCAATGTTGAAAATGTGGTGTGAAAATATTGCAAATTTGTGAAGTTACCAGCGTGCATAACAGCTGCGCAACGCACGCTCGTAAAACAGTCATTTTTTGGATTTTTTTCACCAAATTTGCAACATAGGCTTTTTGGGTACCCCCCTCATGAACAGTGGCACTGTCATTTCATTAATCAGCCCCAAAAGGTGATTCCACGCAGTGACCGCGAAATCACCTTTCCGGGCCGATTAACGCCATGACAGTGCCAGAATTCATGAGGAGGGGCCCCAAAAACCCCATGTTGAAAATTTGGTGCCAAAATTCCAAAACATAACTGAGATATGCTTCAAAGTTGGGAAAACCCTATTTATTCCATTATACAGCTTACCGGCATTTCCTCAGTTCACGGTTGGCTTTGAAGAGTGCAGACGTGTTCCCGGTGCACCGAAGATCATTGTGCGGGGCTCCAGAGGTAAGTATGGGGTGAGGGGGTTGTGGGGAAGCAGGGTGCGCAGTGGGTGGGCGAGGTTGTGGGAGGGTGGTGCAGGAGACAGCCGAGACTGTTCTTTTACAGGTTACAAAAAAAGATCATTGCGGGAGCCGTTTATTTTGCAGGGATGTAGCATGCTGGCGTGGTCTCCCAGTGTGCCAAATGAGTCTTTCTTTGGGGCAGCTGGTAGCCGATGGGGATTGGGCACCCCTGCCAGTACACAACAAAAGGGAAGGGGTTATTACATTATGCTGACGTAAGATTGGGCATCCTGTCAGCACACAACAAAAGCGGGGGTACATAATGCTGACAGGGAGTGAAAACTCCCCGTTGGCAACATAAATGTTGGGGCACTGCGGCCCGATGAGGATTGGGGCTCCGATCGGCAAATAAACATGGGGCACCCCTCGGCAAGCGTTATATTGTTTAGAACACGGCGGCAAGCCGTCACCATGTTCACAAACAATATCAGGATTTCAAGATCCCGTCCTGCAATGACGGGCCGCTCCCTCATTGCAGCGAATGGTTGATGCTGCAATGACGAGGCGGCCCTTGATTGCAGCGGCTAAATTTTTACAAGTTATTGGCACGCTTGCTGAACTAGTGTCAGCAGCAGCGTGACACAGCATTGGGGGAAGCGGGCCAAGCCTTTAAAGGCTGTGGGGGCATTGGCCACAACAATGCCGTGCCTCCACAACCTGCTTCTGGAGAAAGCTGCCGTAATATGTTTCTTGTGCATGCGTGCAATCAACATAAAAATAACTTTGTCAAAGACCCCCAAGTAAATGAGACCATTGCATTCTGATATGTTCAATAATGTGTCAGTGTGTATAGTAAAACTACTGTATGTACAGAAACAGTCTAAGGAATCTGAATAAAAGCTCGATGGAATTAACCCCCCTCCCTGGGGGAAGGTTAACTAGTTAGAAGGAAGTATATATGCATTATATTAGTGAGTCAACAGTCCTAATACATCATCATTTATACCAATCACTGCAATATTTACCCAATGGAATTAAACCTGTCAGGGACCCCCAAATAAATAAGGTTATGCATTCTAATATGTACAGAATTCAGAAACGTGACAGTATATAATAAAACTACCTTATGTATAGTAACAGTCTAAGGAATCTGAATAAAACCCCAATGGAATTAACCCCATCCCCTTTTTGTGGTAGTATATTGAAGTGTCTACTGATTACTGTACGAGTTTCCTAATGGTGTATTGCTGTATCTGTAAACAACTATTTATTTATTTAGCTTTTGTTAACCAGGTAAGTACACTAGAAAAGACATTTGCCTATTTTCAGGTACAACCCGGGAGAGTACAGGAAATAAAGTTCACATACATAGGCCAACAACATGCAGATACAGTCCGATTACAGATTCAGGAAATGCATTGGCTTGTTCTCTTATGTACTGTATCTGCAAATGCTTTTCCTTTATGTAACTAGCTCCGGGTTGCCCCTGAAAAAAGGACCTTTGGGACTCAGTGGGTCCACCCAGTTAACAAAATTGAAATAAATAAATAAATAAAACTAATTAGCAGGAAGTAAATACTCACTATGTAATTGGAATATGAGTCCTAGCCACTGTAACCACATTATGGCATGTATTAGAATACAAGCCTACCTCAATATAACTACAACTCTCACACATCCACCATACCCACATAACACCCACCACACCCACATAAAAAACACACTGTGCTACCCTCCCCCCTCACCACACACACACTCACATACTATTGAGGTGAGAAACCAACACTCTGATGACCAGTTAGAAGGGATTCCGTAAATATAAAAATAAAAAATAAATAAAAAATGAAAGCAAGGGTGGACCCCCAAGGTTTACACATCATGGCACAAGGCAATGGCAGAGCAACAGGAAACTGTATCGGACAGAAATTCTATGTATCCCAAGACCTTGAATTCTCTTCAGTGGCAATGGCCTCAGCTGAACACACTTTCTTCTAGTGGCACAGGCCACAACTAAGCACATATTTCCCATATGGCATAGGATTTTAACACTTCAGCAAGTGGTGATGTTCATAATAAACACAACCCACACCAGGGGGTAAACTTTCTCTTCAGGCATTGGCCGCCATGTCCTGAATAACCAGGCGCCCCATGGAATCTGTAGTGCTGAACTGGTCACTCCAGATGGGGGGCTGCCCACCTTTCGCTTCCATATCCGTCCCCAACCATTCTTTCAGAGTTACACCTCAACTTCTGCAGTTAGAAATATGCATCTTGGAATGACTTTCACATTCAGCATATGAAAACACTACTCCTGAGTGCAGAAACTAAAGTCCTGTATAATGTGCATTAGTCTCCCTCTGGACCCCACAATTGTCAGCCAAGTATAAAACATGAGAACAGTCTCAACTTAAAACAGAACTGGTGTACAATTCCCTTTGTCAGACAAATACCCAAGACAGGTACTCTCTCCAGGAAGCACAAAGTCAGATTACTCACAGTTGGAAACCAAAACAGGCAGCTTCAAAAGGGTCTCGGATCAAATAGGGGATTGCCCCTTGGATCCATCCTGTACAGGTAGCAGTCCTTTCCATCTCTCTGGGGATGAAAAATCAGGAGCTCCTGCTGTAGATACTGGTTTCCACCACTTCTCTTGGCAGGCAGATGTCTTTCAGGACTAGGGTGAGAAAATAGGCTCTCCTCACATAGCCCACACTGCAGCTCTCACTCCTCCAACTACTCACTACAGACTCTGGCTCAGCACTAACTCAAGGTTCTAAAACTCCCCACTCACAGCCAGCTGACATGGCTTATGCTGCTGAGAGAGTTCTAAATGACATCATCTCTCTCTCATCTCAGCTGAGACCAAGTAAACCGAGCGTGAGTAGGTGAAAAACCCATTTAACCAGTTATTTACCAGCTGTCTTTCCTACCTAGCTCTGACACTGATGAGGTTCTAGTAAACCCAGGGGAGTGGGTGGTTACATTAAAAAAAAAAAAAAAAAAAGACTCGCTGAAGTCCTATTATATGTCCAGCCCACGAAGCAGAGGTCGATGTAAGTTTAAGTAGAATAATGCGACATAAAACCCACATTAATGTTCATGCCATGTCATGTCCAGAGGAGGGCAACCAAAATGGTGCAGGGTCTGCACCAGAAGACATATGAAGAAAGATTAAAGGAGCTTAATATGTATAGCCTTGAGTAAAGGAGGGAGAGGGGACACATAATAGAAACTTTCAAGTACCTCAAAGGAATCAACAAAGTCCAAGAGGGTAGCATCTTTCAGAAAAAGAGATGTGCAAGAACCAGGGGGCACAGTTTGAAGATAGAGGGGGGGACGGCTCAGAGGTAATGTGAGGAAGTATGTTTTTATGGAGAGGGTTGTAGATGCATGGAACATCCTTCCTGAAGAGGTCGTGGAATCAAAAACAGTGAGGGAATTCAAGAATGCATGGGACAGACATAAGACAAGTCTAGTGGAGGGTAGGAGGGAGTAGGCTGTTGGTTAACTAGGATCTGCAGCTAATCCGTTAGGTAGGGAAATGGGCAGACTAGGTGGGCCAACCGGTCCTTATCTGCCATCAAATTCGATGTTTCTATGCCGTCTTCTGCCATATTGAGACGCAAAATAAGCCTGATCTCAGAAGCCCGTCTCTGTCGTGTACTTTTGAAATGTCCTTTCAAGACCATTACTGACATATCTAAGATTGAGTGATCAGCCTGAGAGAAGTGTTGTGCCACTGGTTTGTCAGTCATCTTCATATTAATAGTATGTCTGTGTGAGTTTATTCTAGTGCGGAGTTGTTGCTTTGTCTCCCCCACATATCCTGTGTGAAGACATCTCTTACACTGAATGAAATACACAATTGAATCTGTTGAAATGTTATTTTGAGTCCCAATTCTAACATGGTGCGCAACAGCTGCTGTTGTTTTTGCCGCAGCACCCAACATCACACCAAAAAATGGATTACTGTCCCTGCAACCTTTAGTCTGCAACTGACATGGTCACATGCGGGTGAGAAAGTGTTTCTCCTCCATTACTTAGTAGCCACAAGTCAAGAAACACCTTCCCATGGCTTGTGGGCAGTCTTTTTTTTTTTCAGTTTTTTTGTTTTGCAAATACAAAAGATTTGGTTGCTGCATCAGTGGTTAGTGCTCAGTTCAGTGTGGATGTGTGTGGGTAATAGGGGCAAGGGGCACTTTTGAAAAGTCTCCTCCTGGAATACTAGAGTGACTGAAAATGGGCAAGTGTAGCTACAAAGGTAAGGTGCTTACAGGGTTTGTAGTTTTGTACTACTATCTGTATTATAGATCAAGGGAGCGCTCCCAACCAATTGGTTAAAAAATTAATTTTTCTCTGCGCATGAGACACTCTTATTCTATGAAGAGTGCCTTACTTGCAGCTGCCCTAGAAATGAGCATAAAGAGTTGTAAAAACTTTAATGTATTATTGATTGATCTTGATAGGCGGCCGGGTAGAGGGAGTGCTAAGGGAGGAGGGACCATTAGGTTGGTGAGGACCAGGAGGCCTCCTGGGGCATAATGTGGCCTAGAGAGAGGCCAGACATGGTTGGTTTCCATACCCAGGGCTCCCATCAGACCAAATGGGCAGGTAGCCTTTAGGCCAGTAGCCTCCACTCATCCTTTGTGGGCGGTGTTGTGCAATGCCAGCTCAATCAGGAACAAGACTGCTATTTAGTGCTTCTCAGATAGTGCTTTTGTGGATCCTACCACTAACTGTCAGATAGTGCTGGTATCCTACATGGGATCCTACCAGAAATCCTAGCAAAGACAGATGTAGGATCCAAGGTCAGATAGAGATGGGTCCTAGTTAGAATCCAGGGATCCTAGGTTAGATAGGATCCGGGATCAGATAGCAATGGATCCTAGTTAGGATCCACATATCCTAGGTCAGATCCAGGGATCCTAGGCCAAATCGTTAGGATCTGAGCTGGACTTGTTGCTAGGATCCACAGAATCCACAAAGTTTGTAGGATCCATGCACTGGATCCTAGAGGGTAGGACTGCTATCCTACCACAGCAACTATTTGGCCAAATAGGAGGTATCTGTTGGCATCCTAATTTCTAGGATACTATCTGAGCAACACTACTGCTGTTATGGCAAACTTGATTTCCTCCCTTTTTTTTAAACTCAACTTTATTAACAATTCATGCAGTATAACATGACCATGAAAACATGTTGCAAATGTACAAAAAGTCCGAAAAACGTTTGATAATCTGTATGGCAATAAAATTCAGACAAAGGCCTGTGGAGTGCCTTTTGAAGAAGTCCATCTATTGACTTCCTCTGTTGATCTGGCTTGCATTACAGAGACTTGACTGAGTGGCGGTCCCAGCTTGCATCTTTGTTGTGCACTGCCTGCAGAGAGATCACAGGGGAGGGGAAGTGGCCATCTGCTTTAGATCCGAATTGAACTTTTCTGTGCACTCAGTTGGGAACACCTTGTCATTTGAATGCGTGCCCGTACGTGAGGTTCCAGGTGCAGGTTGCAGGAACCTTCTCACGTACCATCCTTTGGTGTGCAAGGGGGATTTTCTGCAGGAAATCATGGACTTCGCCAAGAGGGTGTTGGAGTCACCCAGATGGTTAGTTCTGGCAATGCCCATGTCGACGATGAACTCTCAAATTTTGATCAGGATTTCCTCCAGTTGATGATTTTGCTGGGTCTAGTACAAATAATTATTTCTGCGACCCACCAGCATGGACACACCTTGGACTTGGTCTTCTCACTGGGGCTTACATACTAACATACTATTTGCCAGCAGATTAGGCCTTACGGTCTATCGAGTCTGCTCGAACCTCAGATCCCTAGTTGGGTGCCGAGGCCCTCCCCTCCCTTGTGTTCCAGAAACCCCTATCATCCATCCCCACCCCCCTGGGATAGGCCATCATCTGATACATCCACTTTCTGTGTCTGTCCCACCCTCTCTTGAAGCCCTCCACTGTGGATCTCTGAACCAGCTCGCCAGGCAGTGCATTCCAAGGGTCCACCACCCTCTCAGTGTAAAACCTCCTCCTCTTTCCCCTCACCCTTCCACCTTCCAACTTCAAACCATGCCCTCTGGTAATACCTCCCTTCTATAGCCTAAAGATCCCCTCCATGTTTATCCTATTTATTCCCTTGAGGTACTTGAAGACCTCAATCATGTCCCCCTGTCTCTCCTCTCCTCCAATGAAAACAGGCAGAGCTCCTCAAGTCTGTCCTCATACGTCAAATCCCCTAGCCCTCGTATCATCTTAGTTGCCCTCCTTTGTACCCTCTCCAGGAGCTGTATGTCCCTCTTCAAGTGTGGTCTCCAGTACTGTACACAGTACTCAAGGTGTGGTCTAACCAGTCCATTGTACAGCGGCAGAATCACTTCCTTGCTCCTAGAGGTGATCCCCCTTACGATGCATCCCAACATCCTGTTTGCCTTGCTAGCCGCTCTCTCCTGCACTGCTCAGAGTTATTCATACATGCATCCACCATGACCCCTAGGTCTTTTTCCCCTATTGAGGCCTCCAGCACCTCCCCTCCCAGGGTGTACCTGTGTTTAGGGTTTCCCCGCCCAAGATGCAACACCTTGCACTTGGTGATATTGAAATTTAATTTCCATGTGTGAGCCCAGCTTTCCAGGGTGTCCAGGTCCCCTTGCAGGGTCAGCCTTCCCTCTTCTCCCTCAACTACTGCTCCCATCTTAGAGTCAGCAGTGAAGAGACTCATTTCACACCCAGTTGATGATTTTGCTGGGTCTAGTACAAATAATTATTTCTGCGACCCACCAGCATGGACACACCTTGGACTTGGTCTTCTCACTGGGGCTTGTAATTAAAAATCACAAGATTGACCTCGTCAGTAGGTCAGATCACTGCACAGTGAACTTCTCTTTTGGGACCCCTCTTGTAGTCCATTCCCTGTTGAGATGGTCCACTATTGTCCTTTAAAGGGGTTGCCTCCAGAAGGACTCCTGGTGGTTATGGATCTCTTGAGTGTAATGGCTGCTTGTGGGACAGGATTGGAGGAGGTGGTGGTAGCCTATGATGGGACCATCACTTCCATCACCTTGACCTTTGATTCAGTCACAAAGGTACATATATGACCCCAGGCATTGCACCTGAGATCCCCATAGTTTGATGGGGAGCTCAGGGGGATGAAGTCCATGGGCCAGAGGTTGGAGCAGCATTGGAGGAGATCTAGGACTGAGGAGAACAAACTGTTTTTGAGAACTCACTACAGTGAGTATCAAAGGGCAATCTCCTGTAAGATGGCAGCTTTTCTGTCCAGGGAGATTGCAGCAGGGAGGAACAGGCTCAGCTCTTCTGTACTGCAGACAGGCTTCTCCATCCTGCCTGTCTACAGCCAGTGAAAGCATTTACATCCTTTAAGTTCAAAGAGTTCACTCAGTTCTTCTATGACAGGGTGTCTTCTATTCAGGTCAGGATATCCCCAGTTGAGTCATCACTGCCTGCAGGGCAAGCTGGTTGCCAACAAGGGCACTCCCCCTGTCTGTGGAAAGTGTATGTCAGTTTCGGTGGAAGAGGTTTCTGAGGTGATTGCGGAGCTGTGGCCCACCTGTTGTGAACTGGATCCAGGCCCAACGCACCTTCTAATAAGTTGTGTGGGTTTTTTGGGTCCAATATTTGCTGAGATAGTTCGATGCTCCCTCTTGGAGGTATCCTTTCCTAGAACACTGAAAGTGCGCTGGTGAGGCCTCTTTTGAAGAAACCATCATTGGACCCTGACTGTTTGACAAATTGTAGATCAGACTCTAACCTTCTGATTCTGGGAAAGGTTGTTGAGAAGATGGTGACTCTGCAGCTTGAGACACACCTCAAGGACTCTGACATCTACGAACTTCTGCAGTCCATTTTAAAAGAAAGGCACAGTACAGATATTGCATTGGTCAAGATGCAAAATTACCTTCTCAGGGCAAGAGATAGAGGAGAATGGTCAGGTCATGTTCTACTCAGTCTCTCATCAGCCTTTGACACCGTGGACCATGGGTTGTTGTTGGACTGCCTCAGTGAGTACGGTTGACTAATTGGGCTCTACGATTCCGGTTTGACATCAGTTTCGTCGACCGGCATCACAGCGATGGGATTTATGTCAACTGCAAGTTGCGGTCGATATAAATCCAGATGGACTCCTGGTTCATTTTTCTAATGGAAGGCTTCAACCCTCAAACCCCTCATGCAGGGGGCTCTGCCCCTGCACCCTCCCCGTTCTAATTATAATCAAGTCGGAGTTGAGTCAGGGAGGGGGTGCAGGACCGGGAGACAGTGTGCCCCTGTGTCTGGCACACCAATACAGTGACCTGTCGAACTGTCGATTTTGTCGGCAGTGATGTAGGTCGCTGTATTGGTGTCGCTGTCAGGGGGGGGTATACGGATTCATTGGCATGATCATTAACTCGTTTGAGTCCTTCCTCAGACATAGGACACAGAGAGTGGTTAGGGAGAATTTCTCCTCACTCCTGAAGCCCCTGCTCTCTGGTGTACCTCAGGGGTTGGTCTTCTCTGCTATGCTGTTCGTGATCTACAGTATATGCTGCCCCTGGAAAGGATCATTAGATGGTACAAGCTGCATATGATACCCAGATGCATCTGTCATTTGCACCTGAGACGCCAGATGCAGTGGAAGTACAAAATTTGTGCCTTACCAAGATTCAGGACTGGATGTCCTCAAGCTGGCTAAGACTCGATCCAGGTAAGACAGCAGTATTAGTGATTAAGTCTGGTTGAGGATGGGATGTGGAGGCAACCGGGACAGTGACTGGCCTTGTGCTCAGTCCCACCATCTTGGTAGCCTCTGCTAAGGTGAAAAATCTGTGTCTTTCTGGACAGGAGGTTGGCACTTGAGGTTCATGTGTCAGCAGGAGTCCAGAGTGGCCTTTAACATTTTAGGAGCATCACCCAGATTAAAGTCTTAATCCTCTCCAGAAGACCTGCCATCTCTGGTGCACTCTTTTGTGACTTCCAGACTCGATTATTGCAATGCTTTTCATCTCTAGGTTGGAGGAAGTGTTCCATGGCACCTCAACTGGTGCAGAACATTGTGGCCAGGTTGTTGACAGGCCTTCTGAGGTCCTGTCACATGACCCTGGTCTTGCGTGATCTACACTGCCTGCCAGTGAAGTGGAGCATCACCTTTAAGGTCGATCTGCAGACCTATAAAGCTCTATACAGACTCCTGATTGCTTACTGTACCTCTTACCCCCTCCGCTCCTCTGCGGTGGGCCTCCTGGCTGTTTCCAAGGCCTAGCTGAAATTATCTGGACACCGCGCCTTTAAGATTGCTAGCCCAGCCCTGTGGAACACATGTCCGAGACCCTTGAGGGAGGCCTCCTTGGCAAAGGCCTTTAAGAGGGGCCTGGAGGCCTTCCTCTTTAGAGAAGCATGTGGTCTTTGTTAATTACCTCCATTTTTTGGAGCCACTGTTTTATCAGGTCTCTTTTATTGCTGTTGTATGTGTGTATATATATATATATATATATATATTCATTGCAAACAACTCTGTTAATGCATCAGTTAGGGTTCATAGCACAGCGACAAAAGTTTGGAAATGTGATGTTAGCGTTACACCCCTACCACCGCACCCCCAACCTCCACACACCAACAGGCATTGGGGTGTGCATTGGGGTTGTTGGCTTAATTCTCACCCCATTCCATGTGTAAACAAGCTGAGATGGTGCAGTATAGGAGAATGGGTGAGAGTTAGGCCCGATGATCCTAATGCACACCCTGATGCCTGTTGGTGTGTGGAGGGTGGATGGTGGTGGGTGGTAGGGGTGTAACCCTAACATCACATTTCCAAACTTTTGTAGCTGTGCTATAAACCCTAACTGATGCATTAACAGAGTTTTTTTGCAATGAATTTCCCTTCGTTTTGAGAAAGTGTATTGTAACTAGTAACTGGTATGTGTTAGTGGGAGCGCGGGCCCTCCGCGCCCTGCGCTCCCTTCACATTGCCCATTTTCTGTGTAACGGTATGCATATGTGGGAGTGTGGGCCATCTGGGCCCTGCACTCTCTCTTACACATAACAATGGAGCCATACAGCAGCCCTATAGGGTAAGAAACCCTTGTAACACTAATTTGCCAATATCTCAGCAACCGTTGCAGCTACGAAAAAAATTCAAATGCCATTGTAATCATGACAGCATAATCTCCATGCAAGATAACTCAATGAAATCCGTATCCCGCACTGTTTACAAGATATGGGCACTGAAATGCACTGAAAAGGCACCCTTGGAACCCTTGTGACACTAATTTGCCAATATCTCCGTAACCGAAGCAAGCAGGAAACAAATTCCACGGCTGGTGTAATCTATGATTTCCAAACTTGTTTATGCAGCTTAGTTCACCTGTGAACTAGGCTGTACCTAGTAAAAAATCTGTATCTCGCTTCGTCTTCGAGATACGAGCACCGAAAGGAGTCACGGACGCTGCAATGTTATCCTATGGGAAATTTCTCAACTTCGGAGCACTGTAACTTTGGGCCCATTGAGTGTTTTGGTAGCAAACTACCAAAAGGCACATCTGTGGGACCAGGGCTTGCCACCCTGCAAATTTCAGCCCAAAAGCTCCAACTGTTTTGTTGCAGGGGGATGGCAAAGATCAGTAGTTTTTGGACAAATTACTTTTGCAAATTGCGACAGTTTTGCCAAAAAACAGCATGAAACTTTCATGTTTGCGAAAGTGTGGTGGCAGCTTCTGCTGCAATTTGTGAAAGTACGGGGGCTGTGAGTTTTAAAATGGCATTTCTGGGGGTTTTTACCCCAAAATAATGATAGGGCTGGCATCCCCAGGACCCAACTATGTAAACACAACAGTCAGTGTTTACCTAGGGGGTCCCAAATTTAAACACCAGGCATTTTTCTCACTCACTAACTAAAAACAAGATGGCAGCAGCGCAAAAGTAAAGGACCATTTGCGAAAGTAAAATGTACTGACGGCACCTTTCGTGACACACATTTATTTTTTTCCCCATTGACTATAATGGGAAACTTGTTTTTTGAATAACGTTTGAATGGTTTAATATTTTTTCACCAAATTTCCAAAAGGCACATCAATGACCCAGACTGCATGTTCCCTGAATATTTCAGACCAAACAGACAAATTATGTGGGCTGTAGGTGCAAGCAAAGAAATGTGCAAAAAATC
Organism: Neoceratodus forsteri; assembly: GCA_016271365.2. Lineage (NCBI taxonomy): Eukaryota > Metazoa > Chordata > Ceratodontiformes > Ceratodontidae > Neoceratodus > Neoceratodus forsteri. The sequence continues at coordinate 1,655,893,166 of CM028131.1, forward strand.
ATTTTTTTGCGATTCTTTGGCATTCTGCAGCTCCTGCAACTGCTCATCCGACCATATTGCAACTTGCCAGATCCAGAGATCAATGGTACCAGACCATGCATGCAAAATTTCAGGCAAATCCATCATACAGTGACAAAGTTATTAACGTGCAAAATTGTGGGTTTAACATTAAACTGCTCATTCAACCCTAACTATACTGACACTACCGTGGCAGTATATATATATATATATATATATATATATATATATATATATAGTTATGTGTTGTAATATATTTATATAAAAGAATAATAGATAGGAGATGGTGTATTACAAGGAAGTAATGCCATCAAGAGGATCTGGGGACATGGGAACCTTGAGAACGAAGCTCGAGAGGTTCCCATGTCATCAGATCCTTAAGATGGTATCATTCCCTTGTTATACACCATCTCTTATTTATTATTTTTTGTAATATATTGATCCATGTTAAAAAAAAAAAAGACTCAGCTTCAGAACGGGTGCCCAACTACAGTGAAAACTCACTCAACAGTGGGTGCCCGACTACAGTGAACACTGACTCATGCCAGAAGCCCTTACAAAAAATCATCAGGTTGACAATGGGCGCCATGACCACTTCAGTGAACACTTGGTCAACAATGGGCGCCCGACTACAGTGAACCCTCACTTGTGCCATTTAACTATTGCCTAGAGAGGTAACTGAAAGCAGGATCAACCAGATATTGTTTTTAAATTTAAAATGAAAAAGAAAACTGCCGAATGTAGGATGCTGTAGAAATTCCTTTCGCTAAGTGATGGACAGCCACCATGTTTTGAATAGTGTTCGACCCACTCACAGAGGAAAAGTGGCCAATCAGACTGCACGGTTTGAGAAACGTAACTTTGCATGTGTATGAATGGCACTTGTCACCATGACAACCAGGTTAGTGTGGGCAGGAGTCCTGCGCTTGCACTGTTCTACTTTTCTGATAATACTATCATTTAGAGCTCTGAACAATAGTATTACAGGCTGTGAACGATAGTATTATCAGTCATCAACATTGGTATTATCAAGTTTGGGTCAGTAGGATTACAGGAATTGTTTTGTATGGGTTACAATATAGAGGATAATGGATGGGCAACAGACAATAACCGTGCTGTAATCGCATTGAGCGATTTCCATGACAACTTGGTAAACCTCGAGAGTGTAGCTCAAGAGGTTTAGTTGTCATGGAAACCATGCGATGTGGTTTCGAAAAGCGGCGGTTATTGTCTGTACCAATAACCCATCCTGTAGCTTTTTATAGTGTATGGGGTAAAATGCACTATAAAAGCTAATGGTTTTCAAGTCCAGCAGTTTCAAATCTCGCCCCCCCCACTCTCCTGAACAAGCCCTGATGCACGTCTCGCACTGAAAAACATAACCATCGTCGACGAGCCTCTTTATCTACCTTGTACCTTGTATATTCCTGTGCTATGACTTTGGTTCTGCATAGTGCAGCTCTCCTGGTTATTTGGCGAAGCTACTGGCATTACTCAGAGGAATTCTGGGAGTCCAGAGGAGACGCACATGCACAAACCCACTATAGTTGTTATGGTATTGACATGACATAGCCAAGAGGGGTTAACAACCTCTTGATGTCACACTGATACCATAACAACATGGTAAACTGTCTGAATTCAGACAGTAATAAGGGCTCCCCATACATTATAGTAATATTATGGCTTATCAATATATTACAATTGATTTGTTTATGAGCTTGTATTTGTGTAAAGCGTTTTGAGTCCCCTTGAATGGGTGCTCAATTCAATAAAATTACTAGTGACTACTACTGCTATATCAATAATATGTAAATACTGCTGCTGAGACCACTCTTACAGTTGCAAGAGTGGCCTCACTTACATCCTTAGGGTATCAGAATCGCTCACCTTTGGCTCGCAGTTCTCAAACCATAAGCACGTGAGTGAGACCACTCTTACAACCATAAGAGTGGTCTCAGCATTGGTATTAAAAAGCTACTGACATCTGAAAGAAAACGTTAAAAAATATAATAATTTGGCACAATTCTGTTTGCATTCCATGTATATTCTATATATTTCTCCTCCCTATTATTTATTACTGAGTAAATTTGCATTAATATATGATCTTTGTCCTGTAGAGTTTCCTTCGAGCTCATCTGCCTCTGTAGCTTTCTCCCTACTTCAAGTCATAATCCTGTATTGTGACATCACAATCTGTTGCCATGGGAGTAACTGCGATGTCACAAGCAGTGCATTATGACCTTAGGTAGGGAATAACAAATAGGAGTCGATGAACTCTTCAGGAGCAAATATTCTGTTTTCATGCAAATGAGCTCAGTACTAAATAATAGAGAGGAAACATGCAGAACTAATGTGAAATATAAGCTGAACTGTATCTAAATATTATGTTTTGTTAAAGTTCTCCTGAACGGGTCAGCTGCTCTTTAACATACTCAATAGCTTTGGAAATTGGAATGTAAGAGAGAAAGCTTTGCAAACACAACAGTGACATACAGTAGTGATGGACAGACTTGTCTACCTTGTTCTATTTAAAAAACACACATTTGTAAAACTACGCTGTCTCATTTTTTTCTAGATATTGATGAATGTGCTCTGCCCACTGGAGGCCACATCTGTGCTCACCGTTGCAACAATGTTCCTGGAAGTTTCCTCTGCACCTGTCCTTCCTCAGGCTACACGTTGGCACCTAATGGGCGCAGTTGTCAAGGTAAGAAATGCAGGAGACCCTCTGAGGAACTGCTGCTCTCCTAGAGACTTACCATAAACTCAAGAGGAAGAAGGACATACTATAGACTGTTTACTACATACATGTAGGCCTGGAAATAATAAGGTATGTTTGCCGTGTCTATTGCAGCAAATTAGGATGGCACGAGGGGTGTGCCCTGAATATCAGTTCCCAAATACTGTGCATAACACGGCCATAATTACTCTGGGCTGAATATTGAATATTTTTCTTTGTATTCCCGGTACTGGTGAAAATATTTGGGTAAATTAAAAAAAAATAAAGACAGAAAACCGTCCAGCCCTCACCAGATGGCCAGAGTTAGTCTCTGGACCACCTATTGTCCACTTCAGTTATTTCCCACCCTGTGATTTTATTCCCCGTCATAGCTGGCACTGTTGTAAAAAACAAAAACAAAGACACATTTAGCTTCTGGCTGGCAGTGTTCCCGATGCTGACAGCATAATGAGGAGATAAACTCCTTCCCAATAATGCAGTTGACAGATTACGCTGAAGGACATCTCATAACTACTGTTTCAATATAACCTCTGAAATACTTATACACTGTTTGCAGGTGTCAGTCAGCAGCAGATCAAGGAGATGACCAGTAGGTTTGTGCCAGCCACTGTCATGGAACCAGGCTGGGGGCTTGGCATGCTCTGGGGTGGGAGATGGGGGGGCACTGGACACCAATGACAACTGACATGGGGACAGAGAGAGAGAGAGAGAGGGGGGATGCCATTGGATGCCAGGGACACTCATATGGGGACAGGGAGAGGGAAGAGGGTGCCACTGGACACCAGGGACAACTGACATGGGGGCGATGAGAGAGAGAGGGGGGATGCCACTGGATGCCAGGGACACTCATATGGGGACAGGGAGAGGGAAGTAGGTGCCACTGGACACCAGGGACAACTGACATGGGGGCGATGAGAGAGAGAGGGGATGCCACTGGATGCTAAGGACACTGACATGGGGGCAAGGAGAGGGAAGTGGGTGCCACTGGACACCAGGGACTGCTAACAGGTTGGCAGGGAGAGGGCAGGGGATGCCACTGAAATGGGGATGAGGATAGGGAGGGGGTGCCATTGGTTACTAGTGACAACTGACATGCAGATGAAGAGAGAGAAGGGGATGCCACTGGACACAAGGGACAACTGACCTGAGGATGGGGAGAGGGGAGGGGCTACCATTGGATATGAGTGACAACTGTTGCTGGGATGGGGAGAAGGAGGTTGCTGCCACTGGACACCAGGGATAACTGACATGGGGACAGGAGTGTGAAGGGGTATACTTTGATTTGTATACTGGGTTGACAGTAGCCCTCAATATAATATCATATTTGTATAGAAGACCTTAAAGAGCACTTACACCTTACATGCTGGCCCCCCTCTACACAGAAGATCATTGATTTTCATGGAATGGGTGCAGTTTCTGCCAGGCAGGAAATATGGCTGACAAGATTTCATATCTCAGGCACTGACATGAAAGGAGCCAGCTCAGGGATCTATGTCTCCTGCACCTCCCCTTCTCACATGTTGAACTGGATTGCCCACAGCCTCCATCCACTGTGTGTGGCAATGTGTCCTGATAATGACATGTAAATCGACAGGTAATGATATGCTGAGTATATGTTTAGGAGGTGTTTGGCCCCTTGCATGTTGAGTAGGGTCTCTAGCATTTGTGACAAGGTACTTTTGTAAATGAGCCTATGGCTCAAAGGTTTTCCAAACTGCTGTTTAAATAAATAAATAAATAAATGTACCAAGATTGCAGTTCGGTGCTACAGTGCTAAACAGTTTGTGCCTGGAAAACTGCCCAGCTTGCTCAGTGTGAAGTGGGGCTTGGTATGTGAGGGCACACCTGTGAATTGTGTTCACAGAAGGGTAAGGTTCGTTTTTTGCATGCAATTTCCAATATACATCCTGTTGTCTCAAGGGCAGAGTTGCGCAAGCACACAGCCCTTTGTGCATCATTTAGAACAAGCTTCGAATGGGTCCCTTTTCTCTACCCAAATACTTTTTTTTCTGTGCCTGTTTACTTCAGATCAGTTAATGAATCCATTATATAATACATAGGGTGGGAATCATCTGTTTAGGTTTTTTTAAAGCTTTGCAGATAAGAAATTAAACAAGGGAGCCTGCACTAGTATTAAAAAACTCATGTTCATTACAGGCTGTATTGCATGGACTGTACACTAGTATCTATTCTTACCTTTATTCTATGTGTTTAACTTTAGAGCTTGTTTGTTTTTCCTGTGTATACTTTAGCCTATAAGTAACTATTCATGCTGGACTATGTTAACCTGCTGACTGCTGCTATCCTTCTTGGACCACCTAGAAAACGAGATGCTATATCTCATGGGGCTAGCCCAGTTGGAGCAATACCAAATTAAAAAAAATAAAAAAATATCGTATAGTATACTATATTCTACAGTATGCCCAACCAGTACAATAAGTAGTAGTAGTAGTAGGTTAGCTGTAGAATCCCCATGCTGTACTGCCATCTAGTGACCATTTAGCCACAGCACATAATTGTGCTGAGTAAAGTGCAGCTGTTACCTAATATGCCAGAAGATGGAAATCATGGCTTACAGATTGCAAGGGCCCCTAGTTGTATGGCCAATGGCTGGATATGCTACTAGAACAAGGGCACCTTATTCCATGAAATGTGGACTGTTGTCTGCTGTAAACACAGGGCCTCATGGATCAGATACAAAGGCACTCCAAACACTAAAACTACCTGTTCCATTTCCCCCTCCCCCATGAAGCTTATAAAAATCGTGGGTGATGTGTGACAAATTTCATAAAATGGTGATGTACCAAAAAAAACCTTCTTCAAAGGAGAACACACTTTTTTAGAATGATTGCTCCTACAGAGAGAGGATTGTTCCTGACAAATCAGGGCACTACTTTCCCCTGCCTGTGAGAAGAGGTACATTTGGGGGAGTTTTTTTTAAACATTTAATTATTATTGATCAACCTTAATCAATAGTATGTTAACATGACATTAGGTAGAGAAAAGGGGCAGACTAGTTGGGCCATATGGTCCTTATCTGCCATCACCTTCTGCGTATCTGTGTGTATGGCTGCTGGAGGCACTCTTACAGTTGTAAGATTGGTCTCACTTGCATACTTAGGGTACCAGAACTACTCACCTTGGGTTTATAGTTTTGGTATCCTAGGAATGTGTGTGACATTACTCTTGTAACAGTAAAAATGCTTTTTTTTTCCTCCACTGATGGCCCCCTTTGGCCCTTGTGGCTCCCCATTCTCATCTTCTCATCAGGGAGGCAGTATAGCGCAGTGGTTTAAGGCTCTGAGCTGCAAATCTGGTGACATCCAGCAGACCAGACCTGGGTTTGAAACCCACAGCTTCCACTTGCATACTGTGTGACCCTGAGCAAGTCTCTTAACTTCCCTGTGCTCCCAGGTCGCACCTGTAAAAAAGCTTTCAGCTTAGTGTACTACTCCTGGTTAAACAAATAAATAAAAAAAAAAAAAAAATCTTCTGCCATCCCTGGGACTTACCTTAGGGCCACCGATTGCTCCCTGAGGCGGGGCCATGGGGGGGGTGTCCCCCAAGCCGTCTTCCGGTGCCGCATTCAGATCTGTGGTTCCTGTGTCCAGAAGGCGGTGTGAGGTCTGTGGGGCTCTGTGGGGTGGCATCCTGCAGCCAACATTGATTTACCGGTGTTCTCCCCTGGGTCCACAGACACTCCACAGAGGTGGTGATTTGACATGTTGGAGGACATGCTTATGTCTCCTGCCAGGGAGCATCCCCCCCCCCACCCAGAACTGCTGACCGGCCATACTGCCTCCCATGGTCACCTAGGTGGCAGTGTTATGGCAGCACAGTCTGTCCTCCCTCCGAGGAGGAGGAGAGCATCCACTGGGACGCTTAATCCTCCTCCCTACGGCCAACCCCTGAGAGGCCCAGGTTCATTCCCGACCCCATGTCGTCGGCACCACCGGGCCAGCTCAGTAAACACGCTGTTGGTGGTCATAGTAAAATATATCATAGTACTACAGTATGTATTACTTTAAGGCATTATTAGCATAAAATAGAGAATAATATATGGGGTGGCCTGTGTAACAAGATTTTACACACACCCGAGTTGTGGGATGCTACATAAACCCTGAGGGCAAAGCCTGAGGTTTTTGTGAAAAGCATCCCACAATGAGTGTGTGTGTCTAAAATCAAGTTTTACACAAGCCACACCATATTTTATTTTTTATAATTGCTGGCGTGTGCTTTTTTTGCCTCAGCAATTATACAAAATAAAATAAGGAACGCGGAAAGCAAATTCAGGCAGCCATGGAGCAGTCCGGTTTCTGTGCAGTCCCCATGTTACAGTGCCCCATTTATTCGAGGGATGAAGAAATGGGCTTTTCATTCAAAACATTGATTAGATGTATTTTTTTTATTTTGAAACTTGATTGCCCAGCGGGAGTTGTGGTGAGTTGGTGCATGCTTGCTGAGAGGGCTCTCCCATGTTTCCGTTTTTTTTTTTTTGTTTGTTTTGTTGCAGAGTTGGAGGGAGAGTTTTTTTGTTTGTTTTTGTGATAAAAAGCAACTTACCACCAAGATCGAGGGGCGGTGAAGTCTGTGGCCAAGAGGTAAGGTACCCTAGAGAAGGAAAATGCGACTGCTGCATGCGTTCTCTGAGGAACTCAGCGCTTGTTTGCCGTTATAACCAGGCTGGCTGGTTATACTGGCAAATTATAACCGGGTTTCCCTATGGGAAAAAGTGTACGTCAGTAAATATATATATAATAATGCATGTGCAGGTGTGTGTAACAAGGATTTATTACTGGTCCTCGTTTTTTCCCATACGAAAACCCGGTTGCAATTTTGCCGTTATAACCAGCTGGTTATAATGGCGAACGTGCGCTGGGTTTCCTCATACTGAGCCTGCGCAGCCATCACTGTTTCCTTACTTCTTGCCACTCAAGAGCTGCAGACTCCACCACCAGTCCAACTCCTTGGCGGTAAGTTACTTAAAATAAATAAATACATACATACATAAGCTCTTTCACTCATGGGTTCCTGGAAGGCAGCACCATGTATATGGCTAGCTTTAAAAAAAAGGACGCATTTTCTTTTGCCTACTGCTTGTAAGCACTGAGTGATCCGCAGCTCCACAGGCATGTCTGCTTATTTTATATAATTGCTGTGGCAAAAAAAACGATCCCCAGCATTATATAAAATAAAGTCTGGGTAGGGGGTGTAAAACTCGAAGTTTACACACACCCTTGGTGTGGGATGCTTTTTTTATAAACCCCTCGAGCTTTGCTCTCGGGGTTTGTGTCGCATCCCACACCTTGAGGATGTGTAAAATTCTTGTTATAACCCCCTACCCAGCCATTACTCTCTATTTATTATGCACCAGAGGTGTGGGACACCTAATAAACCATGAGAGCAATTCTCATGTGGTTTATTAAGGTATCCCACACCGAGGGTGTGTAAAATATCCAAGTTACACTTCCCATGTTTTATTTGATATAATAATTGGTGCTAAGGGAATTTTAAAAAATGGTGTTGCTATGGCCAAAAATCTGCTTACTATGTGACAGATATCTAGCAGGAAAAACCTGCGCGGAGCAGCAGCAATTTTCAGTACAGGCACGAAATTGTTCATACGGCTCTAACAGATTGCAGAGGAAGGTTTTTGGAAGCAAGGCCCAGCTGTTCATGACTGCAAGTTTCAGTCAAGCAACCTCAGTTTTACGCCTCCCATTATACACTTGTATATATAAACAAGATTGACAGTTATAGGTTAATTTCTATACATAATCATGGTTCACCAGTCATTATAATAACTGTGTTGTTCACCTCCAAAGTACTAGAAAGCTTTTCCCAGGCTTTAATTTGAGATTTTTCCTATCTGTCAGGAGATAGATACTAGATTGACTGTCAAGGCTGAACAACATCTGTAGTTTAATTTGGAATCTAATTTCAGTTTGCATAATGTTTTATTATGAATATCAAATTTAGAGCTCCCCATTAGAGGTCAATAATATTCATTCACCTGGAGACTATAAGAGTTCCACCAGATTATGTATTGCCCAGTTGACACTGTAGAGTTGGATAGGTACTCCAGTTAGAAATTATTAATAGGATACTTTATGCCAGTGAAAATCAGGCTCTCAACCTCCACCTGTTTATTTACAGATATTGATGAATGTGTGACTGCTACTCATAACTGCTCTGGTACGGAGGCTTGCTTTAATATCCAGGGCAGCTTCCGCTGCCTGTTCTTCGAATGCCCGAAGAATTATCAGAAATCTGGCGACTCGTAAGTAGATTTTATTTGATCCCGAAGTTCTGGGTACCCTGCTTTAAACTGTGTTTGTCACTCGCTTTTTGGAACTTAAAAAGCAGAAAAATGAAAGCTCTAATTAAGAATACTGCTCTAGAAATGATTTCACTTTTAATTCCAGGCCCGGATATTATGGAGCGACTCTTCTAGTAATGCTGATACTATACCTAACTATGCCAATATGTGCACTATGTTTTTCTTTAAAACCTATTTCTAAATGTCAACCAAAATGAAAATAAATCAACAAAATCTAACCCACTTCTGACTTGCCAGAAAGGTCTTGCATCTCAGGCCATGTCTGAGTGGTGGTAGGGTTGGATGTGGCATGGAGGAGATGGAAAACTCATGGAAAAATGGCATGTAGATGGGTTAAGTCACTGCACGCTGCCTATCCATTCACTTGAAGTTCTCAGACCTACAGTGTGTTCCCTCCCCAAGACAGGAACGTTCCTGCTGGTTCTGCTCCTGGCTCGCTGTATAGGACTGTATATGGGGGACAGGTGGTGGGTATCTGGGCTTGTGGACTGGCTTTATCAAAGGGTATATTTCAATCTCTATCAAGAGTGGCAGAGATATGAATGAGTTATGAAAGGCCTGCCTACTCTCAGGTGAGGATAAATTGCCTATTTTGAGTCAGGCTGTTGTATATTCAATGTAAATAACAATACATTACAAGTCATACCTTTTAAATCTGCAGTTTATTTGAAGATTTTGTTTTTATTCTAAGAATTGGCTTCAGTGCTGCACGAGGCACAGCATTGTGATGTCATCAGCAATGTGAAAGCTGCTCTCTGACTGGTTCAGTATTCCACTGTGATGACAGTAAAAATATCCATTTTGACAGCAGTAAGAAGTTAAGAACATGTTTTGGATATGTTGTTGCTACTGATGTCAAAAGTCAAGATATATTTTTTACTCACTATTTTTTACCTCAACTCCTGTGTTGTTTGTGTGTGTGTGTGTGTGTGTGTGTGTGTGTGTGTGTGTAATTCTGTTTATGTTTCTTTACCCATCTGGCCTTTGGCCCTTGTCCAGCTTCTGCTGCACCCCAAACCTATCACCTTGCAGTCTTCTAGGACTATCCATCCTCACATTGCCTCCATGGTGGGGCGCTCAGGCCTGGGCTAAGACCCTTAGGACCAATTATCTGGTTGTTCAAGGATTGCTCAGGTCGGTGAGTGTGGGGTCTGTGGCTGGGTGCTGCTTTCATGCTGCATGGCTGGGTGCTTTTTTACTTTGTGTTGCGATCCCTCCTGAGGATGTCTCATGCTGTGACATATCAGACATGTGCATTTGCATGCTTGATGATGTTGGAGACATCCTTTCTTCCCTGCAGCCTCTGCTGCACCTCCCTTTGTGGTCACCCAGGGGACAGTGTTGTAGCAGGGAAACTAGCACCCTGGCACCTGGAAGAAAGGAGTGTCCCGAATTTGGATCACTGGTGTCGGGTGTGGTAGCACTACAGCTGTGTTGATGGGCTGGATGCCTTTATAGTTTTTGTTGTCATATACATAGTATATTTTTGGCTGACAGAACTTTATAGAATTTAAGGCAGCCAAAGCCTGCAGTTGGCTGTTCTGCGTGTGTTGGTGCTGGAAGTCAACCGGCCTCTGTCCGCTTGGGACTAACTGCTTTGAAGGACTGTGCCATTTAATTCCTGCTACTTGCAATATTATTGACTTTGCCCCTTGCTGCCTTTTCTCCTCCATTTGGGAGGGTGCTGTTCCGAAGGGCAGGGCTACCTTAGTTTCAGTCAGGCATTTAAACTGGAGCTGCATTTTAGCCCTGCAATCAGCTGTTCTGTGTGTTTTGGTGTCAGGAGCCATTTGGGCTCTGTCTACTTGGGCCTAGCTGCTTTCAAGGACTGTGCGACTTCCTGCTACTTGCAGGATTATTGACTTTGCGCCTTGCTGCCCTTACTCCTCCTGATGGGGGGGTGCTGGTGCTGGAGGGCAGGGCTACATCTGGCTTCCATGTTGGGGCCATATTGTCTAGTGGTCCTCTGCTGCAGTGCATTGCCCAAGAGCCATAGCATATGGGACTCTCACTTGGGGCATCAGCATGGGTCAGTAGTCAGCAGAGGATGCTGCATTTCAAGTGTGACACTCTTATCTACAGTATTACAACACATTATTGTGAATCTATTGTATTTATTAATTTTCCTTGCAATATGTTGTACGTATTCATCTATCAGCTAGGCCTCTGTTACAACTTACGCCATTGTTTATTTAGCCATAATTCTACTTATTTATCTTTTGCCACTATTTTTCAGCTACCATTTTTTTCTGCTTAACTGAAGTAAGATTGCTATCCTTAAAAATCTTTGTTTGTGAGGGTATATGCAGTTCTGTGCTATTTTCCGACCATCTACTTATAATATGAAAATGTGGTTTAAATAATGCATATAATAGCTCTTCCGGTTTTATAGCCTCTCTATTTGAATCTTTGTTTATTTTGTCTGCTGTCTGGTGAGAATGTTCTCCCTTTATTCATTTTATTTTCTGCTTACGTGTCTGACACCCTTTTGGGTTCATGCCTTTATATCCTTGCAGCCTTATCTGGGTAAATCTGCATCCCTGTTGCACCCCCCACCCCTTCTGGGTCTGCCTAACATTACCCTGACCTCCCGATCTGATTTCAAGACTACATTCCACTAGTGTAACTCCCCTCAAATTTGGGGGGCTTACCTTGGGTGTCTTCCTGGGCACCACTGATGCCCACTGCCTGACAACCATCCAGTAAGAAAAAGCAAATCCATGTACAGAAATGTGTTGATGTTATCCTGCGTGAGTGTGCAGATTCATGCCGCCACCCTATCTCTTTAAGAGCTGCAGCCTGTGTATAGTGTATTATAGCCTGGGCTGGGTCCAAGTAAATCAAGGCGCGAGACCCACCAGGGATAACTCCGATCCACTCCATTTAGCAGCCGCTCAGTAGCACTGATGGAGCCCTTCAAAGCACTGTAAATATTTATTTCTAAATCCTTGCTGTTACTAAATAAGTGAGTTGTTTACTTTGCCTATATATTCCTCCACTATGGGAACTGCCATTTTGGCCTGGACTCCGTGTTTGGACCAATCGGAACCAAGGGATCTTCAAGCGGTTCTTATTACAGTACCTTGTAGGTGAAACAGTGAATTTTTCTTGTTGGTGCCTAAATTAACCAATGAGAGCTCTTAAACTGTGATTGACAAGTCAGGCAGCCAACCAGAATACAGAGATCCTAGTTCTTCAGCCTAGGACTGTTTGGAACAGAGACAGTTGTGTTCAGCTCGAGCCACTGAGAAGGAGCTGCTGTGCGGGCTGAGAGAAATCATAGGGTAATGGGCCTGTTTTGCCTCCCTGCAGGAGCTGAAAGAAGCTCTGACTGCCTAAAGCAGAGAGAAAGAGACTTTTACAGCAGACGGCCTGGAAGTTCAGCTTGAGCCATTGAGAAGGAAGAAATTTCTGTGTGAGCTGAAACCATTGTGGGGATCTTTGGCCCACTCTGCCGCCCTGCAAGGCCTCAAACTGCTGAAATGCAGACCTGAAAACATAATTCTTGTTGCCCTGACTACGTTCAGAGACTCTGATACCAGAGCAACCGTTTTGCCTGAAGAGAGGGCATTTGACAAAATTGTGAGAAGATTTCTCGGTCTAAGGACTCTAGCGTCAGTTGGAGCCAGTAAACGTGGCATTTGTCTTTTACCCCAGCTGGGAAGAAAGGAGACCTGTTGCCAGTTGTTCCTGTTTGCTTCTTAAGACAGCCTGCAAGCTGCATGTTAAAAGACTTTGCCAATCTGTTTCTAAGCCAACTTCAACTACTGGGCCCATGCCAGCTTCTGTCCTAAAAGACTGTTCTTACACTAGATCCAGCTACTGCTGGGTGAGAGATCAGCTTTGGGGAGTCAGTCCCTGTGGAGAATCAAATCACAGGTTGCGGCCACCTACAGGGAAAGGCCGTGAAGAGAAGTTGAGTCGTGTTGGCCCTGGTCCCCACCAGAATCCTGAGAAGTCAGTGATCCATGTTGTCACCAGCCATTCCCTCCATTTGTCTGGGTGCAGTGAGTACAATCACGGAAGCCCCTGCAATAACCAAATAAATGTTTCTGTGTCATCTGATTTGCTTTATCAGTTTTCGTTGGTTTCTAACTGTGTTTACAGGCCATCTGGCCTGGGATTACAAATGCCTTGTTGTCTGCAAGTGTTTTCATCTGTTTAATAACACCCTTCTTTCCATCAAGGGCTCCAACCAGCTGCAACGCCAGCCTACCTGCGGCAACGTTTCAGGCCTGCACCCAAATTCCACTCTGGGTACCCAGCAGCTAGTTAGAACGATTAATTCAGGGACAGATCAAATATGCATTATTTATCATCTGCCTAATTACAGTATTGCAGCAATCGTTTACCTAAATTCACCCCCTCCGTTGTTCAAGTCCCCCTTAATAAATCTGATTTACTGTTTGATGTTAAGTTGGACTGTGAGCATATTATCACCCAGTGTTCAGTTACTGAGTCATTCCAAAGGTATTGTGCAAAAGCATTGTTGTTGCAGGAAGCTGGTTTGTTACAGGGAGCACAGGGAATATGCCAGAAATCCAGGCCCTGTTGGTAAGTGTGGTGTCCATGAGCATATTATTAGCGCTCGCCACTAATTGTATGTTGCCTGTTACATATGGCAATTGTTGTGTTTATGGTATAAGGTCACTAGTCAGGAGTGTGGGTGAGTATAGCTTCCCAGAGGGCTGTACTAGTTTACCAAGCATCCCACGTAACCATTACTCTGGGTGGAGGCACCAAAATCTTAGTTCTGCTGTTGGTAGGCAAACCACAGTACCCCTTTCTTCTGAACCCAGTCCCTCAACCTGCAGCCAGAGAAGCAGGCAGGGGTAGTAGTTCTTGGTATAATGGCACCGGGGTTATACTAGCAAAAAATGTGTTAACCATTTAATACATCAAGGGCATCATATGCCCATTTTCATGGGAGACCTGAAAAATGCAATACAGATTCCACGTCCACTTCTCTCTTTCTGTTGCTCTCCTATCTTTCTCTCTGCTTTACTTAAAGCCCTGCTTGCCCTTAATTCTCACAAGGGAGGTAGACCTGATAGTCTTGATCCTAGGCTTTTGCTTCTCTCAACTCGTGCCATTGCTATGACTATTAACCAACTCCCTAATCTCTCTTTTTCCTCTACCACTGTCCCTGAAGTCTGGAAGCAGGCTACTGTCATCTCCCTCCCTAAAGGTGGTAACCTTCTTCTCCCAGTGACTTCTGTCCTATCTCTCTTCTTCCCACTCTGGCTAATTTATTTATTTTATTTATTTACAAAATGTTTCACCAGGAAAGACAACATGAGTTGACGAGCAGCTCATTTCCAGAAGCGTTTTCACCTTGTTCTTTCTCCGCTCTCTTCCTTCTTTGACTCCTTCTCCTTCTTCATCCCTTTCCAGTCTGGATCTAGGAAATCCCACTCCACTTCCACATCCCTCCCCCTGCCTACTGACTCCATCTTTTCCGGCATGAACCAGGGCCTGATCACCTCTGCCATCTCTGTTAATCCTGCTAAAGCTTTTGACATTGTGGCACGCCCCCTCCTTCTAGACAAGCTTAAAGCAGCGGGCCTCTCTGCCTCCTCAAATCAGTTGGTTTAACTCTTACCTTAAGGGAAGGTCTCAAGCTGTCCGGATTGGAAGCTCCCTACCCCCCCCAACACTTACATACACACTTCCCATCTGTTCAGGCATCCTTCAAACTAGGCCCCATTCTCTCTTCTATATTTTTAAATGACCTTCCCTCTGCCTGTTCTTCTGCCTCCACTCATATGTACGCCAATGATACAGTATCTCTTACATCTGGCTCCTCCCCCATGACCTTATTGCCCAGCTGCAGCTGCATTTTGAAAATATTCAGCATTGGTTCCAATCTAACCAGGTGTCCCTCAATGACAAAAAAAGATTCCAGGACTTTTGGCATCTGGCAGAGGCTTACCAGACTCATCTCCCACCCATTATTTCATCCCATTGATGGCGCTGTGATTCAGGATGTGTTACCCTTTAAGTACCTCAGGGTCTGGCTGGATCATCATCTTGATTTCTCAGTGCACATTGAAGCCATACACCATAAGCTCCACCCCAAGCTTGGCACACTGTACAGGAACAAAGCGTGTTTGCTGCTTCCTTCTCACTGTGAGACTTCTTTAAAAGATGATCCTCCCTATTTTTGATTATGGTGACATAGTTTACAGTGGAGCTCCCAAATCCTCCCTTGCCAGACTGGATCCCCTCTCACTCTTTTTGTCATTTTGCCTTAGATGTTTGCCCTCATATCCACCACTGTTCACTCTACTTTGCACTCTCCCTTCCCTTTCTTGATGCTGGGTGCCTTTCCTATTGTGCCTCCATTATTTCCAAGTTCTGGTTTGATTCTCTTCCCTCCTACCTTTCTTCCCTCCTATCCTCTCTGCCTCCTTCCTCCTACACTCTCCGAAGCACTGTTTTCCATTCCCTCTCTATTTCATCTAGTAAATCCACATTTCATCAAGTTGCCTTTTCATTTCGCTTTCCTGACCTCTCACCCACCTCGCCACCAGAGAGAACCTGCAGGGCACAAGGGAATTATTAGAAGGCTTAGTCAGGAAGGCTAACTTTCTATTGCTAGCTTTAAGGTAGTGATTTTGGGCAGACTGGGGTGGGCCTGGTGGTCCTTTTCTGCTGACACATTCTATGTTTCTATGGTTCTGAAGTATGGTCCACTCTTCCCCTGTCAATCTGTGCCTCTTCTCCCTTCTCCCTTAAGTCTCTTCTTTGTGACTTTTTTTTTTCCTTTTTTTATTTATACTCCCTGGCCAAGGCAGGCTACAGCTCCCTTCTGTCCTGCCCCACCATCCTCCAACTCTCCAGGGCTTACCCATGGTACCGGGTACCCCTTACGGATTGCCCCCCATTGGGGTTCAGAAGAGGGAGGGCCATCCCTCCTCATAAATCCACAATCAGTGTGGCCGGCAGGCTGTCTCTGGTGGTGAGGTGGGTGAGGGGTCAGTGTGCAGAGCATCGCTGACACGTCTCTTGCTGTATTTGTCCCTGTGTCCCCATTGCTGGGGTGTGCACGTCAATGTGCAGGTGTGGAGGCACGCGCCACATTGTAGAGTCCCACAGCACCCACTGACTCTTGCCACTCACAGACTCCCACTGGCACCAGGCCTCCATCTGATGGCAGTCATTTGGCAGCTATGTCAAGCCTCCCTCCCTGGGAGAGGGGAGCAGTTTATCAGACACTCAATCCTCTCCCACTCCTGGCCAGCCCCCAGCAACCCTCCGTGTTGTAGTGTTATGACTTGCAATATTTATAATTATGCTCTTTTCATGTACTGTATTGCTGTATATGACTGCGTTTTTGTAATGATGTCAATTACTATTTATCTCCTCTTATACTATCTTCCTTACCTCCCACCTCACCACGCCACATATGCAAACAAACTATAATGTATGGTAGAACATTATTATTCATAGAAATCAAGCAATTTATAGTGTTGTTATACTATTGATGTGATGTCATGATGTTGTTATGCCATCATGCATATGGCACATCAATGGTATAACAACATAGACCGTATTCACGCATGCGCGTCCTGGATACTGTAAGGTGTTTGCACATGTGCAATCCATGAATGCCACTCCAAAATGGCCACGGTGGTGAGAGAGAAGCACCACAGAGAGGGGGGATGTAATCATGAGTGCGATTTACAACCTATATGCCTTTAAATAGTGGACCATACACTATAAAAGATAATGTATGGTCCACTATTGGCAATCGGCTTGTGTAACCATCTTGAGGTTGCCATAGCAACTTAAAACTCTCGAGCTTCACTCCTGAGGTTTAAACAGTCACCGTGGCAACCTTTTGATGGTTAACAAGCTGGTTACTGATAGATGACCATACATTATCCTCTATGTTATCAGCTCAGTAAGTCCTTCCTGGTGAACTTTTAGACCTCAGTACATAAATACATACATACATAAAGCAATTAATAGTATGAAAACTGTTTTGTTTAATGGAAAGCGGTACCATTAGATAATATGGAATTGCTGGGACCTAGTACAGGAAAATCCCCAGTGGTGGAACTCCCCGAGGACCTAATGCCAAGTAATCTGCTTGTTGCTCCCAGTGGTAGGATCACTACGACTCTCCCTTCCCAAATATATTAAATATGTACCCAGTAATGATGGTCTCCACAAGAAAGTGAGCCAATGTTCATTTAAAAAGACTCAGCACTTCTCAGTTCCACCGCTTCCTTTGGGTACTTGTTCCATGAGGAATAACATATGACAGTGTGCACGGTTATTCTGTAATGACCACGTGCCCTAGGTGGTTTGGTAGGCAAGCGACACAGCTGAGAGCCTTCAGCAACCTGGGAAGCGCTGTAATTTCCATACACCACATACCCTGGAAGGAGTTATCCCACGTATGCATACAAAGCAACAACATGTTATAAATTAGTTTACTGCCCTATGGGTGAAGAAATGCTTCCTTAAATTGCCAGTAATTATGCCCCTTTAAGGATTGGGCCTGCCCTCCATTTCTACAGTCCTGAAAATATTTCTACTAACCCTACTTACCCAATCCATTTAACATTTTCTTTCTTTTTTTAAACTTTATGTTTATTAAAAAAAATTCCATACAAAGTTACAAACATGAAACAGTGAACAATAATCTTAACAACAACAGCAGCTGCTGCAAAAAAAGGTAAAAACTGAACTCACAAAATCATATAGAAAATTACTGGTCAGATAGCGATTACACTGCCTGATAATTGCATATAAAGTCAATGCTTAATGGAAAGCTAGACAAGGAACAATTCTCAAGTACAAATCTCTAAGATTATGTGACTCCGTTTAGGAGATGTTCTGGCAAGGGGAAGGGGGATCCCCTTCAAGTTATAAAAGTAGGAGTCCATGTGATGATTAGAAATCAAGAAAACTGCACCAATAGGTTTAATACAGGCCATCAGTCGTATAAGACTGATCCCCCATCGGTCTACACCTAACACATGTGCAAGAACCTGCAAGGCATGCCTACCCCCACCTCAACAAATCCAAACTCACTCCTTGTCAGGGGACAAAGTCTTGCTTATGACTCGTAATACAGTATATATTACCCACTGCCTCAATAACATCTCAGACTTTTCAAGCTGATGATTTACCTGTGCGGTTAGTTTTTCCATTTTATATATGCCTAAAACTGTATCTTACCAAAGAGAAATTGAAGGAATCATAGATGTGAGCCAGTTTTTCATGATGTTTTTTATCTCAGCAAGAAGACAAGTAATGAATAATTTTCTGGTGGGTGGGGACTTCCCGGTACCCCCGTACTGGGAAAATAGAAAAAGTCTATCTTCAGGGGCATCTGAGCATGGAACACCTCTGATATCTTGATGGCAAATGCCATCAATAATGGTTTTAATAGTAGGTTGTTCCAAAAAATGTGTCCACGTGTAGCTGGGGTATGTCTGCAACCCCTCCAACAAGTCACACTCCTTCCTGGAATATATTTAAATTGTATGGCTGGCACTTGAATATTGAATATTGAATGCTGACTTTCCAAAAAAATTGCTTCCACCCATGAGAGCTTGAGACAGAGTAGGAATTTGAGGTGATTTTGCCGGCCCTGGCCATCTATGGGGTGGTGTAAATCTACTTCCCAAGCCATTCTGACACTATCAGCTGAGCCTGCCTGTAGCTGGAGGACGGCATCATAAATATAAGAAATCATGTGTGGAAGAGGGGGCCACATCTTCCAAGGCAGACAGTGACACAAGTATCGCCGGGGGGATGGCGGCTTTGGGTGATGCTGTGGGAACCAATGTTTTAATAAAATTTGCCACTTGCAGGTAACAAAATCAGCCCTGGGGACACAAAGAATACCGCTGTTGCAGTTCAACAAAGGACAACACCTGTCCCTCTTTAAGAAAGTGCGCCACACCTGTTGGAGCTGAGTCTCTGCTCATGTTACTGCTGAGTATCGGATCACTCCGAAGAACTACCCAGGTGGCTACTGTTGGCCTCTTGGCTGATCATTGCTCCCATTTTGGGACCCTAACCAGTTTTGATAAGCTATATGTAAATGTTTTATTTCTCCTGATGATTGTTAACTGTACCTAACCTGCCTGTTGTACCATCAATTATGTCCTTTATTATAATGCCTATATTGCATCATTTGCTTTGCACTGTTCTTGCTGTTCTTCTCTTGTTGTATGTTATTAATCCCGGGTCGCCCCTGAAAAAGGGACTGTAAGGGTCTCAGTGGGCCTGCCCGGTTACCAAAATTTAAATAAATAAATGAAAACCCCACCTTTCTCAGTTTCTAGACCCATGGTCCAAAGAGGCTTGAAGAAAATTCACCGTATAAGGGAGAGAGTACAGGAAACATCTGAGCCTTTTATGAATGAGGTGTTCTAGTGACATCCTCCAGTGGTGAAGAGCATCACTAGTGTAAGGATTTTGTGCTATGTCAGTGAGGGGAAGGGTGGTTGCACAAGTAGAATTTTATTCAGTTGGTGTAAATCTTCTCCCTGCATTTCCAAGGTTTTCCAATGTGCTTGGTAGGATGCACTGAGCCAACAGAACATCGTATGTAACTGAGCCACCTGATGATATTGGGCGAAATTTGGCAAGGCCAATCTCCCCAAGAGTTTAGAAAGCTGTGAAATGGAAAATCGGATTTGAGGTTTTTGATCATTCCAGATATACCTGGAAATTTTTCTGTTTAGATCCCTAAAAAAAGTAACAGGGGGGTTACTGGCTGAGTTTAGGCAAGATGTAAAAACCGTGGGAGCAGGATCATTCATACTGCACTGATTTGTTGTATCAAAGGACGAGATATGTTCCTCCAGGTCTCCAAATCTCTTGTAAACTGTTCGGGAGAAGGTCATAATTATGGGACACTAGATGGGAGCAATCTCCATCTAGGTAAACCCCTAAATATTTAAAAGCTATAAGATCCCACCTAAAGAGGAAAGTTCTCTGTATGTAAGGGGAGGGTGTATAATGCACTTGTAGAACCTCTGTTTTTGTCATATTTAATTTATAACCGGCCAGTTGTCCACAAGTGGTGAGGGTGTGAGGTGAGGGAGAGCGTGGTCTGGAGAAGTTAAGTATATAAGCAGATCGTGTATAATGCCAGTTTGTACTACTGTCCACCCAAGTGGACCCCGATAATTGCATCATCTTGGTGAATGGCCTGAGCTAGTGGTTCTAAATAAGTGGTAAACAACAGGGGTGAGAGAGGACACCCCTGTCATGTGCCACAAAAGAGAGAAAATGGTTCAGATATGAAACCCTTTACCTTGACATATGCCACTGGGGCCTCTCATAATCTATGCAAAAATGTGCCATACAATTGAGGAAACCCTGTTTTACCCAGAGTTGCAGCAAGAAAAGGCCATGCCACCCAGTCAAAAGCCTTCTCTGCATCTAAACTAACCTTTTAACATTTTCAAAAGTGAATCTTATCTTCCATTAGCCTTCTTTCTGTCAGGGAGATATTTCTAGCCTGTCTAAATGTTTCTTTGTCTTATCTGCTCCATTCTGTTAATTATTTAAGTTGCTCTTTTTCTGTGCCCCCTTAATTGCTGCAGTATCTTTTATACTGTGGTGATCAGTCAGCAGATTCTTTCATTTCATTAAAAAACTGCTGATACTTTCTTAATGAAAAGACGTTGGCATGTTTTTATGAATACAACTATGTTGACCTGTTTTACAATAATAATCACCGTTAGATATCAACATTAGAGCACCTGTCGTACCCACTATGGAAAAGGCCTGCAAACACCAAGAAGCTACCTTACCTGTTACTGAGTCCAGCAGTTTAAGTTGCATCAGTTTTAAAACTGTGGCAAAAGAAAGAGAAGAGACCATAATTTGGTTTCGAGGAGCCGGACACCAGATCCCTTCTTTTTTCTGGACTGAGTGCCATGTGTCTATGCTCTGACATTTTGTGATGTCTAGGTTTGCACACCGCTGCATGCACTCCATATGGTATCTTTTTTAATTATGTAACTTTTGGGCTTTGGAGGTGGGATTTGCTATTTATACTGTCGGAAGGTAGTCAGCCAGGTTGTTACTGCTGATTACCTTGGAGAGAACAAGGGAAGGAATTTGGCATCAGGGGACACTGTGGAAAAAAACAATACCAATGACACCCCCTATCCCCAGTGCACGTAGCCTGGCTAAACCAGTTTGAACTGATCTTTGCTTCGGAGTCATAAGGGTAGATTCCCTTGCTCAAAGAATTCTGTTGAACACATTCTATAGGTGCTTCTGAAGTGCAGTGTTGCTCTTTTATTTCCAAGCAATAATGCTTTCAAGTATTACCCCAAAATTTTGGGGGGGGGGCATGGTAGAGGCACAGTATTTTTTGCTCATGCCCTGGGAATCTACATCATGTTAAACATAAAGCAAATGAGTAGCAGCAAAGTTCCAACACAATTCATTTTCTGAGACATAAAGGCTCAAGAAAGAATCAACGTTCATCTTCAGTTCACGCAGATGTCCTGCCACCATCTGGCTTCCACTAGGTGGCAGGCTGGTAGTTAGGCACCTTAAACCCCCCCCCCCCACTCCCGGAGAGAGAAGAACTGTCCATAGGGGGCTCTAGCTACTCTCCGCTAGCTGACTCTGAGCAACCTGAGTTCGCACCTGAACTCGGTTCACGTGTGTAGCGAGCGCTAGTGCTACGGCTGCACAACCATGCTGGTTCAGGAAGTGACGTCTGATGCTGATGTTGCTCCTCACATGGGCTGCTACACTTGGTGCAACTCCTCAGTGTGCTCAGTTTTCATTAAGGTAGCAACCTGTGCAAGTAGCAATGTCCGTATTGGGAGTTACTCACGGATTGCAACTGATGATGTCACCAGCTGGAGCATCTGTAATGGCACAAAAGGGGAACAGCATATAGAGCAGGTATTATAGACTGAAAGCAAGAAAGGAGGCACATATGCTTGGGGTAAGCAGATATGAATTGGGAATGTTGCAGTGCGTTCCTTCCACTTTAAAGCTGGTGGTGCCTGTGGCTGTTCTCCCTTCACTTGTGGGTGAATACATAGTATTGCACCCGCAAAACTGAAAAATGCAGCAGCAGTCAACTGTACATAATAATGATACAGCCGGCTGCTTTTATGGCTTTTTGGCCTACTTTGGTATGTGGCCATAGGTGGGCTTTGGAAATCATACTTGTGATTTGGATGGCAACGTTTGCAGTAACTAACTAAAATAAGTCTTCCTTTCATTCAGCTTGAGAAGAAATGAGCACTCATTCTGAAGGTAGAAAAGTAGGTTTTATTCTTATCAGTATTATACTTCTCAATAACATTCATTCTTATGAAATTGGTCAAATGTAATTGCTCCTAGTTCTGTACTGGGAAAGTTTTAGCCCAAGATTAAGCCCTGCGAGTGAACAGCTGAAAGTATTTCATCTACTGTAACAAGCTGTGAGTTACTTTCTGTGGGAGCGGGCACTGTACTTTCAGAGATGCTTTTAGCTGAGCTGCGCATTTGTAGAGGTTCTTAAAACAGCTCACTTCATTTGTCATTGGAGACCATAAGGGCCATGCCAAAAATTTCAAATGAGCCTCCCCAGCAGCATTGGGAAAAAGACTAATTTCAGGTGCCACAAATGCAGAGTTCCTAAATGACTTTGCCTTTTATGAAAATTAAAATCTGCGTTGATTACAAGAGGTGATGCTTGGGTAGTGCCATGAATAATGATCTCACTGTTGAGGACCTGGGTTGAAATCGAAATATCAGATAACGTGGGAAATAAGTGTTGACATTCTTGGCTTTGTTCAGTTGGGATGTAGGCCATATTTCTGACCTATTGCACACAGTCTGATAGAGCTTTACACATGTCAGTCTTGTCTTCAAAAAACACACGACTGGAAAAATGACCATTAAGATCAAATTCAGAACTTCTGTAGGAGAGGGGAATGGAGGGGGAGGCAGCATGTACATTTGGCACAGCCTGCACTATACCCTCCTATACTATAGAATGTATACTGGAGTTCACCATATAAAAAGTTTGTAACTGTCACATGAACATTCATTGATTAGATTTAAAAATATTAAGAGCCGGCCCACCAACAAAGTGGTTGGATTTCCACTTGCGACACTGATGACCCGAGTTTAGATGTGAGCTCGGGGAGTCGGAAGGCCAGCTGGGGGAGGAGGATTGATTGTCCAATGGACTGCTCTCCTCCTTCGGGGAGGGTGGGAACCACTGGTCCATGACTGACCCAGGGTGGAGGCTGGGGGCCGGCGCAGCCGAGGCTCAACAGCTCTAGGAGGTATGCCAGACGTGGGCACATGCACCCTTATGTCATTGCATGCTACACCTCCCACCACAAGGAGCAAAAAATGTACACTGATGCCCGTCATCACCAAGCCCCATGAAGCCTAGCCCGAGGACTCACTGCCACTGGACTACACAATGTGGCACCATTCGGAGAGTTAGGTAAGGGGACTCTCCCAGGGACCCCGTCCTCGGGGGCAATCCAGGGTGAACACCGGTGATGGTGGTTGTGGTCCCGGGGGATGGAGGCGAGGTAGGTGATGGAGCTGAGGGGAGTCCCCCCCAAAAATATTAAAAAGCAATAAAAAAATAGATATCACAATTATGTATTTATTTATTTTAAATGTTGGTAACCAGGAGAGGCACACTGAGCCTAAGCTCGTTTCCAGGTACAACCTGGGGGACAGGGGAAAGGAGGTGGAAACAAGTGAACAGTGAGGTTACAATATAAATACAGCATACAATTATTAAAAATAAAGGTAATAAAAATAATAATTATACATTGGCAAATATTGCTAGGTATTTGTAGCCCAACGTTAGCACAGGAAACCAACTGAAAAGGAAAAAGTAAAGGAGGCAGGAAAGGAGGGAAAGATCATAAAGGAATGAGGTGGGGGTTGTTGTTGGCATTAGGAATCGGGGGGTTAGGGAAAGTTGAGTGCAGAAGGAGGCAAGTTAAGAAAGTGTGGAGAGAGAGAGAGATAGCATCACCCTGGTTTCTAGAAGGAGGAAGGAGAGGAGCAAGAGGAAGGGAGGGAATGGGAAAGGATATATTTTAGAGAGTGAAGGGAAGGAGATAAATTTATGTATAAAACTATCCTCTTGCTCTATAGCCTAATCTTAAAAAAGGGGACACTGCATCCATGTTAATGGTCCTCTTTTTTCCTTCTGCTTTGCTGGCATGCTTGCTTTATGTGCAATAACACGCCTCTTGTCTTGTTTTCTCACTTTTCTTGCAGTCGCTGTGAGCGCGTGCCTTGCAATGAGAATAAGGAATGCCAGAGCCTGCCTTTGAGAATAACCTACTACCACCTCACTTTCCCCACCAACATCCAAGTACCCACCAACATCTTCCGTATGGGCCCCTCTAATACCATCCCAGGGGATAACATACTCCTGTCCATCACCAGCGGCAATGAAGAGGGCTATTTCAGTGCACAAACACTGAACAACTATACTGGTATCGTGGCCACACAGCGGCAAATTACAGAGCCCAAAGACTTTATCCTCACTGTAGAGATGAAACTTATCCGTTACGGAGTTGTCACCACTTTTGTATCCAAAATCTATGTCTTTGTTACTGCTGAGCTTTGATCAATGTTATTCTAATGCATCACCACCTTTTGCCCATTAGTAGATATTAGTTAATAAAATGTTTTGTTGTCATTGCATGCAGACTTTGTAATTCATTTTGTTTTGCTAGTAACAGTATCCATTCATTTCTCTGTAATTCTCTGCTTTTACCTTTAAGTAATTACAAACAAGACACAGACGTTTTCTCTGTGGGTGGGATATAAGAACAAGATTTACTGTATTGTTAAAGTGTTGGTTGAAAAGCAATAGTCCCTACAAATCAGTGCTATATGTCATGTTGTGAGCTTCTGCATTAGTATGTGAATCTGTCGGAGCTGAAGTAAAATAAAGTAACATTTTTAAAAACATTTTTCTTGTATAATCATTCATGTAGTGCCCAAAAGATTGCATAAGTTGGCCTTTTTCTTACTTTCCCATAGTGGATAGCATTCAAACTACCTAATATGACAAATGAAGGCTAATATTTGGATAACTTTGTATACAACTCTTTTCAAACTTGTTGATTTGAGTTTTTTTATAACCCAGAATGAGATACATGTTGTTTACAGTGGGGGATCTGCTTTTACCCAGTTTTGCTTCTAGGAGACCTACCGTAAATCACAGAAAGGCATGCCTCTCAACTCTTCCACATTACCAGAGACAATGGCTCTTTTTACCACTCAGATAAGCTCTGCCCTATGGTACCATATCTTATTTTGCACAGAGATTGTGTTTATTTTTTTTTTTTACTTTCTTGTTATGCCCCTGCCTCACAGTCACTGCCTCACCACCCAGCTGGGCCCAGCCCTGTCCTTCCACAGCTCTGGCAGTTACGCCCTCCGAGCCCCCATGGCTTATCCCCCTGGTGGTGGGGGCTGGACACGGCAAGGCAATATCACCCACTTCCTCCTGAGTGCAGGGGCAGGACATATCTCTCTCTGGTGGAGGGGAGGCCAACAGCAGAAGATAGGAGCTCAGCTTGCCAGGACCATACTGCATGCCAGGATCCTCCTGAGTGCACCAGGGTCTTACCTTGGAGTTTCTCCCTGCAACCTGGCACACTGGTGAACAGGGGGCTCCGTGCATGTGCAGCACACAGACTCTGTTTTGAAATATTTGGGTCTACATAGTGATAGTTCCTTAACGTATAGTTTTCACATTTCACATATGATTAAGACTCTTCATCATAGACTGGGTGCACTATACAGGATAAAATAATTTTTGTTACCATCCATAAGACATCTGCTATCTCAACATTTTTTGCTCTTGATCATCAGTTGTGGTTTATTGTTATACTCCGCTGCTACTGAGGTTGAGATTGCTATGGTCAAAGTTTTATATAATCAAATTGCAAGGTTTTTCACCCAGTTGGCAGTGCTCATTCACCATTGTGTACTTTTACAAACAGTTCAATGGCCTACTTTAAATACCAGCTTTAAAATTCAACTCGGTACAATAATCACTGGAAAAAATGATATTAAAGAAGGTTCAGGATATTCTGACTCAACATTTTTGACCAAAAGTATCACTGCCACATACCAGATAATTTGTGTCTGCTTATTTAATATTCCCACAGTAAAAACCAGCTGAGGTCAAAGATCTTTGTTATATCTGCCACCCAATTTTTATAACTCTCTTCCCTAAATATTTATTATTGAAACTCTGAGCTTAACTATTTTCAAATCTAGGCTTGTAAAATATTTATTGGCCTTTGAATTTTGTAATTGTGGATGAGTCTGCTTGCTTGGTTACATTCTTATGATTGGTTTATATGTTATTATACGTTATTTTGTCTATATGGTAACATTTATTTATGTAATTCATGTCTCTAAGTTGTATCTGGTTGCATGGGCAGTATTGCTCATGTATTTACCAGATTTTAAATAAATAAACCCAACCAAACCATATAAGTGATACACAGTGGGGACCTCACAAATGGCATAAGCAGCATGAGTATACATTATTTATCACACAAGGTCTCTTATTCACATTTCATTTATGCAATAATATAGGACCTTAAGTGATAGATTTTGTTTTAGCTTTTTTTAAAAACAATTATTTCTAAAAGTCTTTGGGCTTATTTTTTGAACTATTAGCACTGTGTGTTCCCCCTTCCCATTTGCCATAGCCATTGCCACGGATGTAGTGTCAGAATGACAAGCTGATGTTGTGATGTAGCAATTCATTGGTGCTACAGAACCTCCGCAGAAATTGCAAATCACCACCACAGAAGTTCTGCAGCAAATGGTAATCCTGCTGCAGAACTTGGTCCCATAGTGCTGCAGAAAACTCGGGGCCTTGATATAAGTGTGCGTCACACTGGATCAGAGGGGACAGCTCTGGGGCTAGGCTTGAGACGCCCACATAGTCTGGAGCCTGCATGCATACCCCTGCTGTGGCTGTGCACAAGAATGCCCACCAGGTGTTGCAGGGATACTCTGCAAGGCAGGGCCTGTTGTCATAGCTCCCTATCCTCCTGCTTGGGGGCAGCCATGTGCCAGCAGGCATTGCTGACCATACCCTAAGAACTGCACCTCTGCATCCCTGTCATTCTGACTTGGACTCTGGCTGCTCCACCACCTGTGGTCACCCTGGTGGTAGTAGCACAATGATGTTTACTACCCTCCCACACCCAGAGGAGGAGAATGTCCTGGGAGATACTCAGCCCTCCTCTGCCATCCCTCTGGTGCTCTGTGTGTGGAGCATTAGCGTGGGTCATCATCTTCATTTGGGGCAGTGCCGCAGCTGTGCTGATGTGCCAACCCACTTTTCTTTTGTTGAGCCATTGCTTGTTTTTTAGTAAAATTGATGTATTTGGAAGGTGTGTGTGTGTGTGTGTGCGTGTGCATGTGTGTCTGTGTGTGTGTGTGTGTGTTTGAATTGGCATAAGAGCCTTTTTTAACAAGAGGAAGAAGCCAGTGTGCAAAATCTGTATTTAGTAGTCAAACAGTGCTATTGCACAAGGGGCGCTAACTAGCTATATGACACTAATTATATTTACTCTAGTACCACTTCAAGCTGTTTTAGATTCCTTTCCCTTCATTGGTAGCAGCTGACATGTGAATATGTTGGTTAGAACAAAGTTTTGCAGTCTAAACTAAAAGGTTCTAAAAGTTCTAAGAATAATGCAATAAGCCATGACAGGACATGGGTGTATGCTGAATTGGACAACTGGCACCTATTGTAAGCCAATCAGAACAGAGAAAAACTGTCATTTAATACCCCACAGCCTACCACAACCACATTTTAGACATTTCCACAGTAGGTTATGCACATTGTAGACACCCCAACAGTACGTTATACACATTTCAAACACTTCCACAGTACGTTATCCACATTGTAGACACTCCCACAGTACGTTATACACATTTCAGACACTCCCACATTAGTTTTTCCATTTAGTTCACATAAAAAGGGAGGGGAGTGGAGGCATGTTCCACTTCAATTACCACATCATTTTTTAAATCCTGTGTTCTAAATTCCAAGTCATATAATTGTAATAACATTCAGTTACTCAAGAGTTTAATCAAAGTAACCATCCTCTGCAGTTGCTTAAATGCCTCAGCCTTTGGCCTCAGTATTTAATCACCCACATCTACCAGTTATTCCTTCATTTACATCAGGTAACTGAATATTATCACTTAATGACTGCACATCCTGGCTGCATTGTAAGGCATGAAGCCAAAGACCTTATGCAAAATAATGCAATAGGAACAGAAAGGTTTTTAAACTGCTGAAAAAACTGATTAAATTGATAACATGTATATCTGCTTGTTAAAGTAGTTTCTGTTGTGCTAGTCTAATTCACTAGAGATCCCCCCATACTATCAGGCTGTCTCATTACCAAAGGTTTAGGCATCTCCCAGCTCTGTTAATTAGCAGCTCTTGTCTTGGTTAATCAGCAGGGTTGTTTCTTGCACAGGTTGCATGCAGCTTAGATAATTGATAGCTATTTTCAGGGTGAGTTAGGAGCCTGATTTGGTACAGAAACTGCAGTTCCAAAATTGAAAATATATTTGAAACTGAAGTTAGCTAAAAAAACATGGGAGAGGAAGAAATAAAGGCAACCAGGCAGGAGAGGGATCTGGGGGTTATAATTTCAGGTAACCTCGAGGTAGGGAATCAATGCAGCAAGTTGGTGGTCAGGGCAAATGGAATGCTGGGATGCATTGGGAGGGGTATAAAAAGCAGGAAGAAGGAGGTACTGATGCCCCTCAATAAGTCCATGGTGAGGCCTCGCCTGGAGTATGGGGTACAGTTCTGGAGGCCCCACCTGTGGAAGGATATTGATGGGATGAAAAGGGTCCAGAGAAGGGCAACAAAGATGGTGGAGAGCATGCCTATTCAAAAGGAAAAGAAGTGATAGAACAAGAGGTCATGGTCTGAGGTTGGAAGGCAGAAGATTCAGGGGCAGTACATGGGTGCATTATTTCACCGAAAGGGTGGTGGACACCTGGAATAGTCTACCAGAAGAAGTAGCAAGAGCGGAGACCATAGAGGGATTCAAGAGATCATGGGACAGATATATAGCATTGGCCGGAGGATGGTGAGAGGTGTATCTGGATGGGGGGGTAGGGTGGGGGGAGTATCAAGGCAGACCCGATGGGAATTAGTGTCCTTTTCTACCAACAGTCTTCTATGATTCTATGATTCTATGTTGTTGCACACATGGAGCAGGTATGATGCCAAATTCAGCAATATAACTGTTGAGGCAAAACGAGGCTTATAAGCAAGGCCCCTGGCATTTTGCTGCACTATAGGCTCTATAGGCCTACTTCCTGCAGTAAGGCTGCAATGTCTGTAGTAAGGTTCTGCAAATTCTGCAATAGTCCATAGCATTCTGTTGCACTTTTTTGTACTTTATATAGCATTGTTTGTACATTTTGTAGCATGAAAATTAATGGACAATTCACATTATACATTGTTAATCATTTTATTGCACACATTATATGACACTAAAATTTTGTTTTTTTTTTCATTTTGACAACATTCTGTATTTTTGCTTAGCACTGAAAACACAGAAAAAAACATCTATTGAATACTGTCCTCAGAAAGTCCCCTATGTCTTTCCTTAAATATTGTGTCGAGGACACTGAAACTGCATTCTGCATCTGTAGAGTTTGTTACACAATTCACACATGTAAAAGCCAGTTCAGAAAGCTTTGACATGTGAGCAGGCTCTAAAATGAGTCCAGACCTTTCTCTGTCTGGCTTGTGTTGCTAACATAGTTCAGCATCAGAATTTCTTTATACAGATCAAACTCTGCATCAGGGATATCAGTCCATTCTGGAATAGCTCCATAGTCTTGCTGCGTGACAGAAAGGTCACCTTGGAGGGATCAGAGATTCTTGCCACTTTCAAAAAGTTAAATCCAGGCAGGCCCTCTAATGATAAATATTTGCTGAGTTTGGTGGAGGCACTGCAGAAGGCTTCCCTGAAACTCTCCAACAGCTGTCTGGATGTGAACAGGAACCTCATCTCCATCTTCAGTATCAAAAAGGCACTGCAACTCTCCATGGCAAGCTGCTGATGTGAGTGAAGCTGATCTGCAGTTCTTCTGAGATGTTCACAACATCTGTCGTCACAGGGAGCTGTGACTGAAATGTATTCATCAGGTCACACATCCATGCAGATTTCTTTGCGAGGAATGCCGGCTCAATCCAAGGTTTTTGGAGCAGATTGTCATCATAAAGAATGTCCTGCAGAAATAGAAAAAAAAAATGTAAGTTATAACTTTTCTATATGTGTTTGTTTTCAAATTGTGTAGTCTGCCAGTCCTGTCTGGCATGTCATTATTCAAATTACCATTCAATAGAAAAAAACAAATAAATAAATATATGTAAGTGTACAGCATTCCTACCGTTATTGCAACTAATGTGCTGCACGGGTGTCTTGTTAGGCCAAGTTCTTGTTCAATGAAGGACCAGTGGTAGATGATATGATTCTGAGGATACCTTGCAGACATGCCGCCTTGTTCTCAGTGCCACACCCCTTACCCACCACTGTGATCTCTACCGATCCCTGGCACTACTGTCCCTCGAAAACTGCCTCATTTCATACTGTGCTAAATATGTCTCTAACCTATGGCTTGGCACCATCCCATCCTACCTCTCCATCGTGGTCTCAGTTGCCCCTCCCCCTCCCATTATCTTAGATACTGTGACTACCTCCAACTATCAATCCCTAGGTGGAAGACCACTGCTAGTCAAGCTGCCTTCTCCCACCAGTTACCCAAGCTCTGGAATGAACTCCCGCCTCAAATTCAGCACTCCTCCTCCACCCACTCTCTTTCTACCACCCTAGCTAACTTCCTCACTACAAATTGCTCCTGTACCTGAATCGGCCATGCACCAGTTGCTCCCCTTCCCACTGCCTGACCAGCGGCCTTAGCCTTGCTACAGAAGCTGGCATATAGCCCCAAGCTATACACTTTTGTCCTGTGCCAACATGTGTTCTACGTCTTCTGTTGTTTATACCTGCATGCTACTGTGTGCTAAATTCCCTTGTATTGCTGCTACATGTCACGTATTTGTTATTTGCTCCTAACAATATCCAATGCATTCAATGTGTGCTGCTTGTATATTCATGCAAAGGTATCCTTATGCTGCCATTTGCTTCTGTTAATTGTTCACTTGATAACCTGCGTGTTATCCAATCCCTTTGTACCCCCCCCCGGTCGCACCAGGAGACGAGCATCTTGTTGCTCAGTGTGCCTTTCTTGGTGAAACAATTTCAATAAATAAATAAAAGGATGTCCACCTAATTGCACAGCAATCAGCTGGCATTATGGCGCGCTTGTAAGGGGTGTCTTCTGATAGGTGTTGCAGGTATCGGTTCTTCCTTCTACCAGGTAATGGAAACAGATTTCCGAATAGCTTCATGTATTTCATTGTTAACCTGAATGGCTTCTCCATTTCACCTGCAAATAGGTCCATGATGTGTGCAAGGCATGTTATATGGATGTAGCTGGGGAACAACCATTGTAGAATTGCACTGTAGCATTTCTTCGTACAGTACATGAAACATTGTCTGTGTCAAATACTCATACAACATCAAATTCTATTGTGTAGTCTGGTATGGTTTGAACCACTGCTTGTGCAACTGTGCTGTGTGTCACAGACATCAAAAACTTTGTGTCCAGCAAATTGGGGTACAGTCAACCAATTTCATCTGTTTCGAGTAGAGCAGTGAGAATGTTAAGGAAGTATCGCTGCTTAACATCAGTGGTTTCATCTACAATTGTCGCAACCTTTTTTCCTGCAAGTTTTTGCTGCACATCCTGCCTTTCTGAAGTCTAACTGCCTGGTGCATGTGCAGCTCTGATTTGATCTGCACCTGGTACAGCATCTCCATTTGGGATATACAGTATTTATCAATAAAAGCACAAAGTGCAAATTGCTGGATGATTGATTTTCTTCAAGGGAATGTCCACTTCCAGAAAGCACTTTGTGAAGTCCTGCACAATATTTATGCGTTCTTTCTGTGCAATTGTGTTTTTCACCAGGAATGTCAGAGTCCATTGCTTCTTCCTTGTGTTTTACAACTGTGTATCCGTGGCTCTTTTTAAATGTGTCTTGGAGAAAAATGGGATCAGAGATTATGGACTTCCAAATGTAATCCTGGACAATGTTGTCAGGTGTACAAAAAATTTTCCTCCACCTTCTTGTAGAGGTTGGTCTCCAAACGTCTTGCAGCGGTCTTTTGTAGTTACATACAAGGCTGTCTTTGATCTGTTCTGGGCAGATTGGGTAGATTTTCTCACAATTTGATCCATTCTATGAAAAAAACATAAATAAGTGATAGGGAATTACCAAGAAGTACAAAAGAACATGTTAGACTCATGAAACAGGTGCATGCATTGTTAAAAGTCACATGCAAGTTGCCAGCGATGCTGACACATTCAAATCACATTTGACAGATGCTTGAGCAGAGCAGACTAGTAAGTGGGTGTTAGCTGCTGCCCTTAGGCTACCATTACTACAATAGCACAATATGTATAATAGGGTGGGGGTAGGAGTGAGTAGGCTATTGGTTAACTAGGATCTGCAGCTTATCCATTAGTTAGGGAAATGGGCAGACTGGGTTGGCCAAGCAGTCATTATCTGCCGTCAAATTGTATATTTCTATGTAATAGCTTTGCAGCAAAATACAATAGAATATTCAAGGAGAATGTACTGTAATTACAGACTTTGAGAACAGCAATGAACACTTGGAACAGACTACCATCACAGGTTATATTTTTAAGCAGACTTAAAAGACAATAACTTACGTCACAGCCCCCCAACACCTATCCACCCGAAAATGTACTTGCAGCCTTTGAGAATAGCAGTGAGCACAAGGGACAGATTACCAGCTTGGGTTGCAACCCCCCCACACCTGAAAACGTACATGCAGACTTTGAGAACAGCAGAAATCACTTGGAAAAGACTACCAGCACAGGTGATATTTTTAAGCGGATGCCAGACCTAAAAACAATAGCCTAGGTTGCAGCCTCACCTCCCACCTGTTCACCCAGAGAATGTACTTGCAGACTTTGAGAACAGCAATGAGAACTTGGAACAGGCTACTGGCACAGGAGATATTGTTAAGTGGATGCTGGACTTCATGAAAACAACATAGGTTGTAGCCCCCATCCACCCAGAGAATGCACTTGAGGACTTTGAGAACAGCGCTAATCACTTGGAACAGACTACCAGTGCACATGATATTTTTAAGCAGATTCTAGACTTAAAAACAACAACCTAGAATGCAACCCCCCTTCCCCACCCATCCAACCAGAGAATGAACTTGAGGTCCTTCTTTCACGGTCAGCAAAAAATAAAAAAAAATTAAAAAGTTTCCCCATTCACTAAAAATAACACCAATATCTTAATCTGGTTCACAAAATTCAGAGTAGCCAGTAATAACAATAAAAGGACAACTAAAACAGTAAATAAGCCAAACATTCAAAACACTGAAAAAAAAAGCATTCTAAAGCAAAATGTTGCAGTACCTCTTCCTAGTAGGCAGATGTCAAGAACAAAAGCAGCAGCTGTCTTCCTTCAGCAGGCAGTGTTGTGATCTCAGTGCTCTCTCCTTCTCTGGGTCCTGCAAAAGTTGGGAAAAACAAATGAAATGCACCATTATGCCCTGTAACCAAACATCTCCACCCCCGACTGTTGCTGACTTTGCTACTGACCGGACAATTAGAAACCATGAGGAGCTTTTGATTTTCTGACAGTGTGAAGTACTCAGTTGATTGGCTGCTGCATGTAGCCAATCAGCTGTTTGCAAACTCGATCCCTGGGCAGTTTTAAAAAAAAATGTGGCTACACAGGGTGTAAACTTTTCCTTGTTTGAGTAGGGCCAGGGGCAAGGAATGGAGGCAGCTATATCACCGCATTGACAGATTCAGAAGAGCAGTACACTGACCACCATCAAAGCAGACTTCTGTCAGCCAGCATAAGAACAGCCTGGGACCCTGGAATGGCACAGACAGGTAGGGGACCAGGGTGGCTGGGTAGCTGAATGAGTTTGCAAGCCCCCCCCCCAAGATTGGGGCTGACCTGTAGCTGTCTTCTCCTCTCCCATCAGGCCTCTCAGTCAGCATTCACCCTTTGGTCCCTAGGACTGTCTTTGGGGGGGCTGGCAGGACAGCGATGTTGAGACCAGGAGCTCTGGAAGGATCCAAGCCAGGGCTCCCCTTGTGATATGTCACCCAACAGTACCCATAATCTCTACCATAAGGCTACTTTGGGGGGGACAAGACTGGGCATAGAGGGGCCGTTGGGTGCAGGAAGCAAATTCCCCAACTCCAGTGCCAGCAGCAGGTCAGGGAAAGGAAATGGTAATGCCGCCACGGAGGAGGCAGAGCAGCCACACTTGTGTGGTTGCTCTGGTATGGAGCCGTAGCTCTGTTTTCACTACTGCGCTGCATGCCCACATGATAGTAGGATCCCGGCTCCAGGGTACGCAGTGGAGACGGACTGAGAATCAGCACATCAGTGGGTACATAAAAAACATGTTTCCTGGCCCAGAGAAGGCAGCAGGTCAGGAAGAAGAAAAGTGAAAGTGCCCAAGACACTAGCCACCCTGGTCTCAGGACTGGCAGTGGAACCAGAGCAGGGTGGAAGCACCCTTTCTGGACTTAAAATAAAACTTCAGCAAGTTGCTAAAGACTGTCCACCTATGTTAGCAAATATGGCAGCCCTCATGTCTTCCCAGCCCAGCAAAGACGTCTGGAGTGGGGTCAGTGGTTGGCATTAGATTTGCTTATGAATTTCAGCCAGCCAGGAGCCTGCAATGCAAGTCAGTCTGTATGCAAGCCCAACATGACTGGGTTAACATTTCAAAGACTGTTTGCCCAGGAACAAGCCTGGCCAAGAGGGAGAAGCACATGCTAAAGTTCTTACTGGGCATCAGGGGCTGGGTTGCCAGCAGGCTGTCAAAGAGGGTCTGGAGGCATTGGGTAGCCCACTGGGAGGCCATCACCTAAGGCTTTCATGGCTGGAATTTCCATGTCAGTGCCCTGGGGGTGGGGCCCACCAATGCATGGTCACCCATGGCAACAGTTGCCCCATGCAACCACCAAGTGCTGCTCTCTGAGTGGTCCATTCTTCCCCTTCTT
The DNA here is from genome assembly GCA_016271365.2 of Neoceratodus forsteri. Lineage (NCBI taxonomy): Eukaryota > Metazoa > Chordata > Ceratodontiformes > Ceratodontidae > Neoceratodus > Neoceratodus forsteri. Next base: position 1,655,928,448 of record CM028131.1, read on the forward strand.
CTGGGAGGAAAGTGCCCTCATCGATGGTCTTTCACCCTCCCTGTCAGCCTCCGCTCCTTGGGCCCAATGTTCAAATGTTTGCTTGGGTGCTAACCAGTGTTTGCCCGTGCAAACCAGCTTTTGCGTTGCAGCCCAATATTTAAAAAAAATTGGGGTTATGCAGATGGGGGCGGACAGGAATATCAGCACAAGGTGATATTCAGCATATTTGCACCATGAAAAGGGGTTTAGCATGGTCCTTTTGTGCAGTGCAAATACTGCCAAAGAAATCCCCCTTTTACTCCATGCAGCCCTAGCAGCTGCTGGAGGTACTGTAGCCAAGTAGCAGTTGACCACTGGGGGAGCACACCTACCCCCTGTGGTACATGACACCCCCCTTCTGATTGCCAGCCCATGTCTAAAAATAACTCTCCCAGGTGCTAGTAGTCCCCCCTCCCTTCGATCACCAGCCCATGTAAATATACATCCTGTCTGGCACTAGTGGTCCCCCCTCTCTTCGATCGGCAGCCCGTGTTAAAATACATCCTCCCTGGTGCTGGTGGTCCCCCCCCCGATCACTGGCCCATTTTAAAAAGAAATCCTCCATGGTGCTAGTGGTCTGCCCCTTTGACTGCTAGCAGATGTTAAAAAAAATCCTCCCTGGTGCTAGTGTTGCCCCCCCCGCCAGCCAGTAGTACAACTTATAATCCTCCCTGGCATCTAGTGGTCTCTCCAGCAGTGATCCACATTACCACCACTCTCAATTTCCAAATCCATGGTGTCTAGCAGCCTCCATGGCACAGAAGCACCCCAGTCACCTTACCAGTACCCTCGGTGCCATGGGTGCACATATGGCAACTGGCACAGTCATCATCACACCTCCTCGGCTGACCACCACATGTCCAGACAGGGTGCATGCCTACTATTTATAAGAGAGGGTGACATGCCCTATCCTATAAATAAGGGGAGCACTTCCTATCTGGACATACGGTGGCTGGCCGAGGAGGTGTGAGGAGGGCTACACTGGTCACCATATGTGCACCCATGGCACTGAGGGTACTGGTAAGGTGACTAGGGTTGGTGTTCAATGCCCCAGGGGGTGGTAGACACCAGGGGTTTGGAAATTGTGAGTGGCAGTGCCATGGATTGATGCCAGGGGGAACCACTGGCAACCAGGGAGAGTTGGAAGTTGTACTAAGGACTGGTGATTGGAGGGGGGGGACCACTAGCACCTGTGACGGGGTTGAATAAGGCCCTGTCCCATTTGTTATGCAGAAAGAGTTAGAAGCAAGGATTTGTTCTATCCTCTCCTTTTCTATGTCATGTCTGTCCAATTGCATAATCAAATTTTCTTGTGAGACCTAAGAACTGATTACTCTGACAGTCCCATGATTCTCCCCCTCCAGCTATTTCCCTACCTTCAGTTGCTGTTTCTATCTTTTCTTTCCCCTGCTTATCTGTGGTTATAAAAATATATTTGAATCTGTATGTGAAACTGGGATCCCTTTGTTTGAAAATGCATATAGATATAGTGTTGAAATGATTGCAAAATGCTATGTGGAACTCAAGGGGCTAACTTTGAGATGCAGTTTGATCTACACAAACTGATTTACAGAATTATCAAGAGATTTGTTCTGGGACACAATATTCTATTTTTTTGCACCTGCAAGGAAAGAAACTGACAACATTCTGATACATTTTGTGAGAAATAGGATATAATTTAATAAGCTCAGGATGTGGAAGTTAATTGCCAGGCAAAGACTTCTTATGAAAAAAGCAGTCTTTTGTTAGAGAGAGAGAAAGAGATCTGAAATTGAAAAGAAACTATCTGAAATTGAAAAGAAACCCTCAGATGAAGGACTTTGTTTTGTCTGTTTGTACTGCCTTTGTAAGGAGCTATCCTGAACAATTCTAAGTTTTTATTTTATTGATATTCATAATAATAAAGTGCAACTCACAAATGTTATGACTGCTTCTGGTTTTCCTATGCTTCCTGACCTGTGCCTTGATGACACCACCAGGGAGGATATATTTTAACACAGAGCTGTCGATCGGGGGGGGGGTAAGGGACCACTAGCACCAGGGAATTTATTTCACTACGGGCTGGCAACCAGTGGGTGGAGGGGGACCACTAGCACCAGGGATAGCTACATATGTTTTTGACTTGGGAATGAGGGTTGGTGCCATGCTAAACTGCCTCTGATATCCATACAAATGGGCCCATAATGGGCATGCAAATGGCCCCTTAGTGCCTTGCATGCCCAATGGGCTAATTTTCATGGGTCCCTTTGAAAATTGCAGTTAGCACGTTAGCATTATCTGCTTTTATGGCTCACCTCAAGAGATATGTCTGGGAAGCACTGCTTGACTTCGCGCTGCATCGACATGGCCTTGTGTTCAGTTGGATAGCACCGGTGTGCTATCTGACTGCATATAGCATCCTTGGACCCTTGGGCCATTGCAAAGCAAAGTGCAAATCTTTGCACTCTGCTCTGTGCTTTACTGAATATCAGACCCCTGATGCCACAGGCTCGGGGGCACAAGACTGGGTCAACAATGTGCCACAGCAGTAACTTACTGCTCAGTGCCATGGAGCCAACTTAGCAACCATTTCTTATACAGTACTGGTGGGATTTTAATGGAATTGCAGCATATTTTTGCTGCAGTTTGCTTTCTGTGGCAAAACTGTTAGACCACCAAAAGATGGTCAAATTTCATGACACAAGTGCCACAAGTTACGCATCAAAGAAATGATGCACGCATCATTCTTCTGCTGTAAGGTGAGCAAAGTGTCATAAATGTATCATAATGTTTGCAAATTGCCTGCAGACATTTTGGCATGTTTGCAGTGATCCAGCTGCAGCACAACAACCACTGCAACTCCTGTGTCAGTTGCTTTTAAAATCCAGCCCCGTCTGTTTAAACCAGTGCTTCTGTTTCCTTGATTTTGTTTTATTTATCTCAATAAAATTTAGACTCCAACAATGTACGGCCTTCTTGTGGAGTTTCATAAGTTTTTCCTCCCCTCTTTAGATAACAGCCTGATGGCAGTATGCACCGGATCGGCTGCCTAGGGGCAGCTCCCTCACTCCATGTTGAAAGTACTTATCATGCCTCTCCCTAAACCAGGTAAGGACCACCACCACCCTGCCAACTATCATCCCATCTCCCTGCTAAACGTGAATGTTAAAATCATCACCGAATTTCTAGCCCTCTGACCGGAGAAGACCATCTCCCATATAATAGAACATCACCAGACTGGTGTTGTGAAAGGCAGAATGGTCCTGGATAAACTCAGAGTGGTCATCAATGTGACATGGGCCGCATCACAACAAAAGGACCCCACCTTACTATCTGAAATGTCACAGAGAAGGTCTTTGACTCTGTAGAGTGGGAGTACCTCTGGCCCCAATGCCTCCATACTCCTTAATGGGTTGATCTCAACAAGCATCTCACGTGGTAGGGGAATGAGGCAAGAATGTCCAGTCTCCCCAGTGTTGCATTTCATAGCCGTAGAACTGCTCTTTCAGAGAGTCTGACACTGCTCAGCTGTAGTAGGTATAAGCATGGGCAGGGAGACACACAAATCTTTGGCCTGTGCAGATGATTTACTCCTTGCTGTCTCAAACCCTGAGGCATCCCTCCTGCACTCTCTAAAGATCCTGAATGACTTCAGCCAAATCTCTGGGTTGCAGGTAAACTGGTCCAAAACTGAAGCAGTGTTCCTTAATAATAGATGCCAACCAGCACAGGTTCTGTGCCTAAATACGAAGTGGTCCCCCAGCCAGCTGAAGTACCTGGGAATGACCCTAGCCACAGATTTTAAACGCATGGTGGACCTAATTATAAACCCCCTAATTAAATATTTAGAAGCTGATTTCACTAGATTGAAACGGGTTATTTATTTTTTTAATTTATTTATTTGGAAGATCGGATACAACCCTTGAACATGAGTACTCATTTGCAAAGGTTCCACTTTTGGGGAAAACTGGACACCTACAAGATGATGGCATTCTCTAAACTCCTATTTTGCCTCAGTAATCTCCCTTTATATATTCCAGAAGCAAAATTCCAAAGAATGGAAAGGCTGTTCCTATCATTCCTCTGGGAGGGACCAGGGCTGGATTTACATAATACTGGGCCCTATGCACAACATTTATCATGCCCTCCCCCCCCCCAGAGACTAAGGCACAATGTAAATTAAATCACCATTGTTAGTGGTGCAAACAGGGTTTTTACCCACTAACTTGCTGGACTGCACCACTGATGAAGCTATCAGAATGACATAGCACCATTCCTATCATTCTGTGCTATGATCGGGGTCGAGGGGTCTGGTGGAGCACAATAATGTTCCCCCACCTACTCAATTCTCACTTTAAGGCCCACTTCTGGGCTACTGAGATTTGTATTTTTCTTTTATCTTGTGGTACTCTCCTGGTGGTTCATTGCTCCCTAATCTCAGCCCCAAAACAGTCCCCATCATCAAATAACAGAAAAAAACCTTAGCCCAATTCTCTTGTATGCTACTTGTTACTGTCTGGTCTCTCACATATCTTCATGCCGTACTGGCTTCTCAATGGACAGGTGCAGAATTCCAACACCAATACTGCCTGGCTATATTGGTTCTACATGCAGGGGATGTCGGATAACTCTGTGCCCACCACTATGAGAGACCCTGCAATGCACCTGCTTGATTTCCCTGTCCCTTTCCTAACATAGTTGCAGTATAACTAGGAAGTGTTTGCACAGAAAAAGACTTGTAATCACATTGTACGTAGCACAACAGGGCTGCTAGTTTATATGTGATCGATCACAGTTCTATTCATGTTTACATGCAGGACAGCAATCAGTCCACTAATGTGTGAACAGGTTTACATGCTCTGAGTCCCACTGACTTGAATACGACTAAATAACTGGGCATGCATGTGGAATTGCTTCAAACACGATTCTGTTTACATGCAGAAAAATCATTGATCCTCAGGTAATTGGTGCACTTGAATCAATCCCGAGATTGCAAAATCCTTAATGTCTGTGCTTACATGCAAGGTAATATTTGACTGTAATGTAACCAATTACTCTGTAATCGATTTTCACCCTGCATTAAATGGGGTAATGAAGGACTAGTACTAAATGTCAATCCGACCACTTTGGGACAGTCCCATGTGACTGTGTATTGGGCTCCCCTGACTTTATAACAGGACCCCAGTAAATCCTGGGCCCTAGGCACGGGCATAGTTTGCCTATATATAAATCCAGCCCTGGAAGGGACAACGACCCTGTTTTAGTCTGACAAAACTCAGAACCCTGGCTAGAAGGGGCGGATGGAGTGTCCCCTGGTTATGGGCTTACCACCAAACTGTAGGCATTAGATGCTATTGTCCCATATACCATCATTATGGTGGTGCCTGGAGGGCAGCTCCTACACCAACTCCTCCTGGTGTGAAAATAAAGAAAAAAGAGGTCACAGATGGTGCCTCCACCTCCTACTCTTTCGTTCTCTAAGAAAGCCTAGAAAACGATGCTTCGTCATTGTGGGGATGCCAACAAGCACCTGGGCAGGAGGGAACTACTCTGGGAAAACCCTCACATCAGCGTCGATGGCAAGCCTCTGTGCTGGGCCACCTGAATCAGCAGAGGTATACTCACAGTCAGTCATCTGCTAGACCCCAACTCTGACTACCCTCCACACATTCCTGACCTTGGCATCCACATACAACCACCCAAAATGGATTTTTTGATGATATTTACAAATAAGTAAAACAAAAAACCAAGTCACCGCAAGGTAATGGAAATTAAATTTAATCACAGCAGTAAAAATAACAGACACTCTGCAGTACAGGTACCTGTACTGCAGAGTGGTTCTGTTATTCTTACTGCTGTAATTAAGTTTCATTTCCATTACCTTGCGGTGCCTTGTTTTTTTGCTTTACTACTTGGATCTACTGGTGGCATGTGCGTTTGTGGAGCTGAGGATTTCTTGCTGTATTTACAAATAAGACAAATCTTAACTTGAACCTGAGAATAGGATTTAGCTCGTGTGGTACCCCCCACAGGTCCTGCTATCCACTTGGAATTCAAATCTCAAGCAGCTTGAAGGAACAATCTACCAGTACATAATGGATCCTCACTGCCCTCTCCTAGATAAGCAGAAAATGGCATGGGATAAAGCTTTTCACATCTCTGACACAGACTGGGCCAGCCTCCTTTGTAAAGCCAACACTGTCTTCAGAGATCATAGGTATCAGCTCATACAAAAGAAAATTCTGTATAGATGGTACCACACCCCAGAGGTTCTACACAAAAGGTTCACCCACAAAAGAAGGAAAACAAATACCGCATGGTCAAAAAACACGCACGGAAATCAACGAAATGGAAATTCATGCTATGAGAAAACGCTGCAAGGCACACATAGCTCTAACTCTGGAGGGGGGGAGTCGGGAGGAGGAGGATTAATTATTTCAACTCTGGGGGAATGCAACTCAGGGGAAGTTGGAAGGAGGAGGATTAATTATTCCAACTCTGGGCGGGGAAGCATCTCGGGAGGAAGTTGGGAGGGGGAAGATTAATTATTCCAACTCCAACTCCAAGGGGATGCAACTTGGGGGTTACTATCCAATTCCAGGGGGGATGCAACTCGGGGGGGCATGACAGCTGGTGTGACAAATAAAAAACAGAAGCCATCAGGATAGAACTCAGATCTGCTGGATGTAGCAGGTAGCACACAGTCATGGACTTAAACTAGTTGTCAGCACTGAAAACAGCTACCTGGCTACATGTACAGTGCTCTAACATCCCCACACTGTCATGTACATGCAACTGTTTTCGCTGACACTATTTTTGACAGTGCGCCTTTTACCGCTCTATTATTACGATGCGATCTTGACGGTATACCTACACAAAATGGTTCTTATTAGCTCACTGGAATGCTGGAGGTGGCATTCAGTACCAGGAACCTTATAGGAACATAGGAATGTGATGGCAGAAAAGGCCCACCAGGCCTACCTAGTCTGCTCAGTTTGCCTACAGATCCACTAGGCCTTTCCTGTAGTCCTCCCGTGCCAACAGCCCCCTGTGCTTATCCCATGCCCTTTTGAACCCTCCCACCATCCTCTCTCCTACCACTTCCCTCGAGCAGCCCATTCTAGTTGTCCACCACCCTTTCAGTGAAGAAGTATTTCCTAATGTGTCCTCTAAATCTTCTCCCCTTGATTTGGAATTCATGTCCCCTCATCCTGGGTCCCTCCTTCAATTGGAAAAGGCTCCCCACTGCCACTTTATTGATACCCTTTAAGTATTTGAAAGTCTCGATCATGTCATCCCTCTCCCTCCTCTGCTCCAGTGAGTACATGCCTAGGTCCATCAGTCTCTCCTCGTATAGTAAGTGGTCAAGCCCCCTTACCATCTTTGTTGCCCTCCTCTGAACTCACTCCACACTCTCCACATCCTTCTTGAGATACGGTCTCCAGAACTGGACCCCATACCCAGGTGTGGCCTAACCAGCTGGGTGTACAAGGGAATTATGACCTCTCTCCCCCTGCTGGTGATCCCCCTCCCTATGCAACCCAGCATCCTGCTGGCTTTTGCCACTGCCTATCCACACTGCCTTGCCATCTTCAGGTCCTGCGAAATGGTGATGCCAAGGTCTCTTTCTTCTTCTTTTACCTCAGGGGACTTACCCCCCCATCCAGTACTCCGCTTTCCCATTTTTCCTGCCTAAGTGCATTATCCTACACTTTGCTGTATTGAACGACAGTTGCCACTCTCTGGACCACTCCTCTAACTACCTCAGATCTCTATGCATCATCTCAACCCCCTCCTGTGTGTCCACTCTATTGCCGACCTTTGCGTCATCTGCAAATAGACTCACCTTCCCTTCCAGACCCTCTACTATGTCTCCTATAAATACATTAAACAGTAGTGGTCCTAACACTGACCCTTGGGGGAACCCACTGATGACCACAGTTTCCCCAGAGGGTATCCCATTGACCAATACCCTCTGTGTTCTGCCCTCCACCAGTTCTGCACCCACCTTATTACTACCTCCCCCAGCCCCAGGCAACCCATTTTGTGCAATAGCCTCCTGTGTGGCACTGAGTGAGTCAAATGCCTTTCTGAAATCCAGGTAGGCCACATCCACCGACCCCCCCCCCCAGTCCACCACCTTGGTGAGCCAGTCAAAGAACTTTAGTAAGTTCGTTTGACAGGATCTGCCCTCGGTGAACCCGTGCTGCATTGGATCCCGAAGGCCGTTTGCCTCCAGGTAGCTGAGGATTCTATTCTTGAACAGCTTTTCCAGGAGCTTGCCAACCACAGATGTCAAGCTCACTGGCCTGTAGTTGCTCACCTCTTCCTCCCCCCCTAGTAAAAGGGGTACCACGTCTGCGCGTTTCCAATCATTAGGTACCACCCCGATCTTAAGAAACTGTTGAATAGAGCTGTCATGGGAGCTGCCAGTACATCCCTCAGCTCCCTCAATACTCTTGAATGCTCCCTCAGAATCTCTTCTCCCCAAAAGGAACTCATGTTCACCCCTACCCCTACAACTTCTGCTGCCTTAGAGTTACCTCCCTTCCATTCCTTTTCCTTCATGAATGCTGAGCAGAAGTAGCTATTCAACAGTTCAGCATTCTCATGGTTCCCAACCACCTGCTCCCCTACCCTGTTTTTAGACTGGGTATCCCCTTCCCTGTTTTCCTCCAGTCGCCTATAAACCTAAAAAAAGGTCTTGTCCCCCTTTTTGACTGCCTTGGCAATGCTGTCCTCCATCCTTGCCTTTGCTCATCTTATCTCCCTTCCCGCCTCCCTCTGCCTTACCTGATACTCTTCCCAATCTTTCTCCCCCTGCATCATTTTAAATCTCCTGAAGTCTCTCCTCTTAGCTCTGATGCTTTCCGCCATTTCCCTGATGAACCACAGAGGCTTCATTTTCCTCATGTTCTTGCTCACACTCTTTGCACAAAGGTCTGTGGCCCCCACAATGGCCCCCTTTATCAAATCCCACAAATTCTCCACCCCCAAGCTTCCCCACACCTTCTAGTGCCTGGCGAGCATATTCCCCCATCCTTCTAAAATCCGCTCGTCTGAAGTCAAGCACCTTCACCTTGATCTGGTTAACAGTAGCTGACTTGTGTACCATGAACTACACAGTACTGTGATTGTTTGTATCAAGGTTGTCACTCACAGATACTTCCCCTACCCTGTTTCCATTTGCTAGCACCAAATCCAACACTGCTCCATCCCTAGTTGGTTCCCTGACTATCTGTCTGTGTAGGGCAACTTGAGGGGAGTCTAGAATCGCCCTGCTTCTGGCTGAGACTGCTGACAGTGTGTTCCATACCACATTCGGCAGGTTGAGGTTCCCCATCAGCAGCACCTCTTTCTTAGTTGCCATCCTTCGTATCTCTTCCATCATCTGGTTGTCCACCATTTCTTGATGCTCTGGTGGCCTGTATACCACTCCAGTGTGCACCATCTCACCCCTCCCCCTGGTCAATGAGACCCATAATGCCTCTGTGTCCCCCCACCTGTCCTGTATTTCTGTTGCTTTAATCCCCTTCCTCACATTAAACACCACCCCCCCTCCTTTCTACTCTGTCCCTCCTAAACAGAGTGTACCCTGGTATTGTCATGTCCCAATCCTGCCCATCATGACACTAAATCTCAGTGATTTCCATCAAATCTAAGTCCGCTTCGGCCATGACTGCTGCCATGTCTGGGACCTTGTTACCCAGGCTCCTGGCATTGGCGCACATGGCCTTCCAGACTCCAGACTCCCTGATGCCCCTCCATGTTCTGTCACCCCTTCCCATCCTGACACTCCCTCCCACAGCCCCATCTGGGTGCCTTATTATCTGGGGTGGAGGCTGAGCACCCCCTTTGTCAGTTGTACTGTTGTTTGACTTAGCTTGCAACCCCCTCAACTTAGTTTAAATTGTAGTGTTTTTCCATGAACTCCTCTATTTTCCACTTCAGCATGTCCTTCCCTTCCCTTTTTAAGTGTAGCCTATGTGGGGCAAAGAGGCTTTCATTCTGCCATGTGGTCCCTCAATCCCCCACCAGCCCAAAGCCTTTCTGAGCACACCATCCAGAAAGCCAGCTGTTAGACCTTAGAGTGTATCCTATGGTTTTGCCCCTCCCTGTCTCTCTACGTGTCCGAAATCCTTCAGCTTTGTGAGAAAACTCTCTCTTCTCCTGTGATGAATGACCAAAAGCTCTGGATGCTGTGAGACATGTCTGTGGTCTCAGCACTTACAAAATTGTCCAAAGCCTGGCTAACCTCCACAGCATTGGAAGCCAAAAGGCAAATACTCTTAAAATGGAGATCTACTACTGCCTCCTACTCAAACAGAACAGATAGCAGCCCTCACGAAGCTGGTGGAGTATGAGTGAATGTTAGATATGTCCACACACAGCCTAAATCATTTCAATAAGATTTGGGACTTATTTCTCCACAGCTTGGCCCCTACTCCTTCCTCTACTGCCCCATAGAGAATGGATAGAACTACCTTCTCTCCTACCTTGTGTTTCTATGAAACATAACAAAAATCTGCAACAGGGTGTACACCAAGGAATGAGTGGAGAGAATGTAAAGGGATCTGGGGAGAGTGGTGTTGAGTGTGACAGCTGGGTTTCAATGCCAAAAAGTACAAAGTCATGCTCCTGTGGAGGGGAATCCTGGGGGCTGTGTATAAGATGGGGAGGTACTTACAATCACCAAGCAAGAGAGGGACTTTAGGATAATCATATCTGATGATCTTAAGGTGGCAGGGCAGTGCAACAAGGCAGTAAGCAAGGCTAGCCAGATGCTGGCATGCATATGGAGAGGGATTTCTAGTAAGAGAAGGGGGTGGTGGTGTTGCCACTATATTGCTCATTAGTGAGACCCCACCTAGAGTACTGTATCCAGTTCTGGAGGCCATACCTCTGCAAGTACATTGACAGGGTAGAAGTGGTCCAGAGGAGGACTACCAAAATAGTGCAGGAGTTGCATGAGAAACCATATGAGGAGAGGCTGCAGGGGCGCATCATGTACTCCTTGGAGGAGAGTGAGAGGGGACATGACTGAGGCCTGTAAGTACCTCACAGGGTGAGCAAGGAGTGGGATGGGAATCACTTTCAGAGAAAGAGAAGGAGCACCAGAACACAGGGCATGAAGTGAAGCTTGAGGAGGTAGAGTTTAAGAGGGATATAAGGAAATACTTCACAGAAAGGATGGTGGATGCCTGGAACTGCATGCTAGAAGGGATGGTGGGGGCAAAGGCAGGGGGGAGCTTCAAGTATGCATGAAATAGGCACATGGGCATAATAGGTAGAGGGAAGGAAGGGTCAGACATCTGTGACCAAATAGGGGCCAGGGTATAGTAATAGGCGGGGAAAATAGGACAAACTAGATGGACCTACGGCCCTTTTCTAATGACAAATTCTATGTTTCTGTAACAATGATCTTTAGCATACTGTATGTGAATGGTTGTAATAAAACCCAACTAGTTCTATGTACCAGCTCTGAAAAATGAAAATTTGGAAGCCAAAATCTTCCTAACAAATGTTATATGTGATGTAGCCTGACATGTTGATTGTTTGTTGTATTCTTGTTATCTGTGTATGTCTGGAAACATATCGATTGTTATTTGAATATTTATTTCCTTAATAAAGATGTTTTGAAAAACAAATTTTTAGATGCCCCAGTGTCCTGTTCCAGGCTTTAGTGGTTAGGTTTGTATTTTATTTAAATTCAAAAGGTAATTCTGTTTGTTTTCATTAGATTTTGATACTCTGCTTTATTTTGGAGTATTTTAGTGAATATTTAATGAAAATTGTAACATGATACCTGTCTACTAGTTATGTGTATAATTTTGTTACAAATATATGTTTTAAAATTTCTGCTTATAAGACATAGCAGGGTCAGCAAGCTATCTAGAAATACAGTAATTTTAAAGAGGCCTGATCTTTTGACCCCATCACAGTTGCTACAGTAGCTAATAGTTAGCTTCCTTCTCTGTGTTGACATTTAGTTGCAAGCCTTCCTGTGACTATAAAGTCTTCCTTCAAAGGCCAGCTTATAACAGTTGTAAACTATACCTTTACTTTGAACTGTAGGGACAAAGTATGCATTTTATGATCTCTGAGGAAAAGGCCATTTTAACTGATTTCTGTTAGCTTGTAAAACATCAATTACTTTGAAGTCCAGGAAACTTCTGATGACATCAAAGGGATAATTTTGTCAGTCATAAGGCCTCACTAATTAAGAAGACGATATATATTTTTATTGGAATGTTTGAACAGTGGGCTGAGACATGTGACTGATAAATTAACTCAGTTCTCAGGTTTGAGTGACCTCATAGCCAGCATCTGTGAGCTGTGTCATTAGGGAGGAGGAGTTTTGAAAGAAACATATCACCAGCAGCTGGGAGAAAAACAGTGCCTTTGATTTTTGGTTTTGGGCATTTGACAGATTTTTCCTGGGACTCCTGACAAACCCTCACAGCACTTTAGGTAAATTCAACCACCTATTTGTTTACTTGAAACCTAGGGTAGTAGAAATTCAGTAATAAGGCTTTGTTTTGTATAGTTATCCATTTACTTTAAAAGACTGTAAAACCAATGTTACATGTTCTGCGTTTTGTATTTTATCTATTTTAAATTTTTAGTAAACATTATTTTTCTTGAAATTCTGCTGGTGCCTTGACTCATTTTCTTTTGCATGTGAATGCTGGAACAGTGTTGATTTTACTGTCAAAACTGTAAGGGCTTAAAAGTGTGTTACTGTCTTGTTAAGTTAAGAAATTACGTAGGTCTCAAATTGAGTTAAAAGAGTAGAACCATGAACCAGGCTGGGTGCCCACTGGGTGAAATATTGCACTGCATTTCCCCTAAGAAGGTGCGATATCTGATCCTGTTAACTGGGCGTGCTAGCGAAAAAGGGTTGATAGTTTACCTTAGGGCTCGAGGCTAGTAGGTGATTCAGATCCAAAACAGACAGGAGGGTTACCCTGTTTGTCTCCTGTTCACATATTGCACTTCAAGGTTTGGCACTGTGGGAGCAGAGGGCCTGACCTACGGAGTGCGTTTGTGACAAAAATCACATCTTTACTTTGGTTCTCTATCGGTTCCAGGAACCAGAGAAAACATGGTTTTGCTTGGTTCCCACCTAGCATTTAAAAATATAAATAATTTAAAACCGTTTCAACATGTAATGATCTTAAACCATGAAAGCGTGTTTTGAGACCTTTTTCAGTTTGACTGGAAGTCCTAAAATGAAAACTAGGCCTACAGGATTTAAAAAACGTCAGTCCTGGATCAGTCTCTTTGTAATGGCAGATGGCCATGAGGTTTGCTTTTTTTAAATTTTATTTACTCATTTAGTTATATATTTATTTTACCAGGAGAAGCTCCACTGAGCAAGGTTCATTTGCAAGGAGATACTGGGTAGGACAGAATACAGTACAATGGACAAATTAACAGCTCAAAGCAGTTTGCTTGGATCTGGACGATTTTGGAAATTGCAATCTCTGAAAAGTATTTTGCTCTAAAATTAAGAAAAAAAAGGGCTGTTTTGAGGGAGCCTTTGTCAGTTCCCCAGTCTGCTTTTGTGTCACTTCAGTATTTTCCTATTAAAAGCACAGTCATTTAGGTTGTTAGCCCTGGTGGCAGAACGCATGCATTAGCAGGTCTGTTATAATCACAGCAGGCCCTAACTTCAAAAGGAGATGAAAATGGTCCAAACAGTTGTCACTGACGAAGGAGACTGACAAAACTCTTAAGCCATGCTTGGAGCAAATAGAAGTGGAGGAGCCCTGATGCTAATGATGGCAAAAAACAAAAAAGATCTCACCAGCTGTTGCCCTCAACATCTGGAAAAAAACATAAGGAGAAACACACCACTGCTCTTCTGCCGGATAAAGAGGCAAAGCAATCAGTGGAAAAAGGATTTGCCCTCTCTGAAGGATATAAAGAAAATGTAGCAGTTTTTCCAAGCCAGGCAGGCTAGGGGGAACCTGGTCACTGCCTCCTCCCCAGCCCCTGTATCCAAAACAGGTTCCTGTGTAGGAGGTAAAGGAAGAGAAAGAACTGATGGAGCCTGAGGTATCCCCTGAACAGGGTTTCTGTTTCCCTCCAAGAGTAAATGAAGATGTTTCCTCCTATTCTGCCTTACCTTAAACCTCCCATCCACTGAAACAAAAGTAGAAATAGAGGAGTCAGTGTCTATGAGTATGTTCAGCCTGACATCTTCAAAGTGAATGTCAGTTCCCATACATTCGTCACTAAAGAAAGCACCTGCTAGAGTGCTGGCAACACCCCACTCTGCCCTTGCCATTGATAAAAAGGTGGAGAAAAGGCACTGGGTGGACAAAGTTAGGTCGGAGTATTGATATGCCCACCCTGATCACAAGGGAGTAGTGCAAGCTGCTGCATGTGAGAAAGATGTCACTGGCATCACTTCCTCCAGAAAACAATTCCAGGATACTGGATAATGTGGCAAGGAAGGTATACACTACAGTTACCTTGCAGCTCAGGCAGGCAGCATATTTGGCATACATAGCCTATTTGTTCGGTGCAGTGAGGCCTGGGTTAGAGGCAGATAGGTACCAATTTCAGATGGCCATAGATGCAAATGATGCTGCATCTAGGGGCCCTGCCACATTCAGTGGCTCTGGGAGGGTTTGCCTGGTATAGATAAACTAACCTGACCCAGGATATTGAGGGAAAAGCAACAGATTTCCACTTAGAAGGCTCCTCTCTGTTTGGAGACAAAACAGAAGCATGCATGAAAAAGTGGGTGAATAAAAATCCACTTTTAAAAATCTGACAGAGAAAGGTAAGGCCTCTACATCTTGCAGGTCTTATGAAGAGGGAGGTAGAGGTAAGGCCTACTACAGCAGTCTTTATGACCATTATGAATACCTGGCAAACAAAGGTGCTGGGAGAGGCAAAGGAAGAAGAGGGGCAAGACAAATGTCTGCTCCAGCTCAACCACAAACTAAACCAAACCCCTGACAGATTTGTTCAGATTGTCATAAACTCATTGCCAGCTGGAGGGTGCATGTCCCACTGTTTCATAAGTGGCAAGGACTTATCACATGCAAATGGATCCTGGAACTAGTGGACTAGGACTTAACCCTTCAATTTGCAAAACTTCCAAAGTTATGTAGACTAAGTGTCTTCCCAGCTCAGTGAGGAACAAAAGGTTCTTCTGGAGCTGCAGGCAACACAATTGATGCAGCTGAAAGCAGTAAAAAAAAACCTCTGTCCCATAGTTGGGGAAAGGACTCTTTACCTGGTACTTACTTATCCAAAAGAAAAATGAGGCCTGACAATCCATTCTGGACTTACGATTCCTGAACAGGTACCTCAGAAAGGAAAAAATTCAAAATGGTGACACTGGGGACAGAGATCCCATCCTTACAGTAAGGAGAATGGCCGGGATCTCTGGATCTAAGAGATGCTTATTTCATATTCCAGCAAGACCCAGTCACAGAAAGTACCCGAGGTTCAGGTTTGGCATTGCCCAGTATCAAGTCTCAGTAATGCCTTTTGGTATGACCTTAGCACCAAGAGTGTTCAACAAGTGCTTAGCTGTAGTGGCAGCACATGTGTGAAAAAAAGGTGTAAAAGTGTTTCCCTACCTGGACAACTAGCTAAGCGGGAAAAAAAAAAACAGGAGGAAACAGCTTACTTAAATACACCTGGTAAAGATTATGCTTGCAAAGTTGGAGTTCCTGCCTCCTAAACTTAGTGAAAACTTACCTAGAACCCAGGAAAGTACCAGAGTTCATAGAAACAGAGCTGAATACAGTGCAAGGGATAGCATTCTTGCCAATGCATAGAGCAGAAACCCTCATACAGTATGCAACCTCATTCCTGCCAGATCGCAAACAGCATGCACAGGCTTCTTCAACTGTTAGTCCACATGGCTGCAACCACAACAGTTGTGCCATAGGCTCTGTAGCAGATGAGAGCAGTCCAGTATAAGGTATTGGCATCAGGGAACTGTATCACAGGAACACCTGGTACCAGTCCCTCACAAACAGGTAGAAGTGTTGGAATGGTGGAAAAAAAAAAAAAAACAATCTCAGGAAGGTATTCCCTTCTTGCAAATGTCTCCCACAAGGGTCCTCAGCAGGACATTTATTTATTTAGCTTTTGTTGACCGGGTAAGTGCACTAGACAAATCCTGCCTATTTTCAGGCACTACCCGGGGGAGGGGGATACAGATGAATGTCAACTGACCTTGAACCAGATTAAGCTGTTGATGATATTTTTAGTGAATGAGGGAAATTTGGCCAGGACACCGGGGAAATTCCCCTACTCTTTTCGATAAGTGTCATGGGATCTTTAACATCCACCTGAACTACCACCAGTCCAGGCAGATGGGACCTCGGTTTAACGTCTCATCCGGAAGACGGCACCTCAGAAGTGTAGCACCCCTCTCATGCTGCACTACAGTGTCAGTACTGGGATATTAACCCAAGTGCCAGATGTGGGAACTGAACCCACAGTCCTCTGATCTCCCAGCCTCAGAGGCGAGTGTGCTACCTACTGAGCCACTGACATGGCAAGCAGTAGTGACTGAGACTCACAAGAGTGCATGGAGCACACAAACCTGTTAAAGTGCCAGGTAGTGTTCCTGTCAATGCAGTCTTTTTTTCTCCATGTTGAAAGGACAAGCAGTCCAGATAAAGACAGACAATACAACAATGTATTCGGTAAACAAACAGTGAGGTACCAGAGCCACAAAACTCTGTACAGGGACAATGAGCATATGGAACCTATCATACACCTTTGAAGCCAAAATAACTGCAGTACAACTGCCAGGCAAGGACAGTGTGCTGACAGACTCCCTAAGCAGAATGAGTGGTCACTGGAACAGCAAGTGCTGAACACAGTTTTCAAGTTGATGGGATCCAGAAATGAACCTGTTTGCTTCATGGAAGAACAGAAAGTTCTCCATGTTTTATTGCAGGCCACCATCCCAAGGGACAGTTCCAGAAGATGCACTGTCCCTGTCTTGGAAGGGGACATTTCTATATGCTTTTCCTCTGTTTCAACTAATTCAGAGAATGTTATCGAACTTAAGGGAGAGTCCGCAACAATGATTCAGTTGGTACCAGACTGGGCTAGACAGACCTGGTGCTCCCTCCTTTTGACAATGTCACACCAAACCCCAATCTCTTAGCCCTGAGACACAACCTGCTGACATTGTCACAGGGCAGGGTAAGTCATTCAGACCTCAGAATACTTTACCTGAAGGCTTGGTGCTTGAAGAGCTAGAGTATTTTGGATTATAGCTGTCCAGTCCAGTATTAGAAGTTTTAAAGGCATCTAGGAAAGCAGCTACCAGGATAATTTATTCCTTAAAATGGAAGAGGTTAACTGGCCCAGTGGCGTTGAGGCTGAGGCATCCGCCTTACCTTGCACCATGCCGGCGACCCGGGTTCAGGAGCGCGGGTAGGCAGGGAAAGGAGAACATTGAGCATCCAGAGGACTGCTCTCCTGTCCTGGGAGGGTGGGTTGGGAAATCCCCACTTGTAATGGCTCCCAGTGGAGACTGGAAGCACTACACCAGCAGAGGATATGTGTTGAAGTAGAGGCGACGGCGAATGTCGTGGGCAGGTGTGGGAGTGCACCCGGTGTGCAGTGATGTCACTGCATGTCCTTGCCTTGGAGGGGACAAAGGAAAAACCCCACCCCAAGAGCCGGTCTCCCATGACCACCGCCGGATCCTGCCTACACCAGCCCCTGAATCCTCCTCCACCACCTGACACCAACTGGATTCTGAGAAAGGGCACTGAACAGGAGTGGTAGCCCTGCCACGGGGGGTATGCAAGCCATGGGATCGGTCACTCAGAGTGGTGATGAGCTCTGGAGGGGGGCAAGATGTAGGAGGATCTCAGGTGGGTGGGAGAAGCGACTGCCCCTCTGGGTTGCATCCAAGGGAGATCTCAGTGACCGGTGATCAGAGGAAAAAAGAGTTAAAAAAACATGGAAAAGGTTCACTATATGGTTCACATCACATAAAATCTCTCCTCTGGAGGCAGGCTTAGCTGTGCTACTGGGTTATCTAGTACACTTATAATCTCTTGGACTGTGGTCCTCCACCTTAAAAGTGCATTTGGCAGCTGTATCTGTTTATTAATCAGCAGGGAATGAAAAATTCCATGGCTTACAACCAGTGTTCAAAAGATTTTTTCAAAGGTTTAAATCACTTGTGGTATCACCATAAGGCTAATCTCTCCCTCCATGTGATTTGAACCTCTGTCTGGAAAAATTGCTAGATCCTCCCTTTGAGCCAAAAGCCTCAGCAGATCTCAGATATCTGACCTAAAAAACAATGTTTCCAATAGCTATGACGTCTGCCAGGCGGGCCAATGAACTGCATGCCCTCTGTACAGAACCATGTTTCATTATCTCCCATAGACATAAAATAGTGCTGAGACCACACATGAAATTCTTCCAGATCAGGTCTCAGAATTTCATTTGAATCAGTCAGTAACCCTGCCTCTGTATTTTCCAAAATCTTACACACATACAGATGAGGAGAAGCTCCACGGCCTGTATGTGAAAAGAGCTTTGAGCTTTTATCTAGACGGAATGAAAGGGTCCAGAACTGGCAGCACACAGCTGTTTGTTACTTATGATGAGTTAGGGAAAGGCATGTCAGCAGCTAAGAAGACTATATCCTGATGGACAGACTCTTGCATTCACCAAGATATGATCTTAGCTGCTGGATAAGAAAACTGTATCCCAGTGGATAGCCTTTTGTATTTGGTTTTGTTATGAAAAAGCTGGCGAGTAGCCGACCAAGGGCCTACAGGTGCACTCTACCAGAGTTACTTCTGCCACTGCGGCACCTATGAGGGGCATTCACCTACAGAAGATTTGAAAAGCAGCTAGCTAGTCTACACTAGACACCTTTACAAAGCATTACTACTCAGACAACCAGTCTAGAAGAGTTGCTAGGTTTGGAACTGCAGTATTGCAAAACATTTTTCCTAAATAGGTTCTAGACCCTGCCTGCTAAGGTACTGCTTGGAGTCTGCAGACTTGTACCTCATAATTAGTAAACTTCTATTGTTAGAAGAAACAATTACTCAAGTTCTAGAAGGGGAGGAGGGATAGGGATTGTATAATCACTAGTAAACTCCTTAGAAGAAACATCATTGCTACAGTGAATAATTTATTCTTCTGTACCTCAGTCACATTTTCTTTGGATGCCTGTTTGTAAGCAACATTGTTATGAAGGGTATGTGCCACGGTTGTCGACACCATTACAGCGAAAATGTCGATGCTGACAACATCAACGTTTTCGCTGTAATAGACTGCTGGAGACACCGGCATGCTCTCTCCCAGTCCTGCACCCCCACCCTGATCCAACCAGAGCCCCCCCATGGGGGGTTTGGGGGACAAAGCCCCCAATGAAAAACAGCCAGGGTCTCAAGTAGGATTTATGTTGACCGCAAGTTGCGGTCGACATAAATCCATCATTGTTACGGCTGTTGACAACTTAGTTGTCGACCCACCATCATAGAGCCATTATGAAGTAGCTTAATTTTCTTTTTGTGATCAACTCTTTATGGTCAGGTATTTTATTATTTCAGTAATTTCTTCACATACCTGGCAGGCATATCATACTTTTAGTTGTGGAAGAGACACAGTTTCAGACATTGCTGTTGACTCTTTAGCATAGTATAGATATGCTTGGGGTGGAGGGTGAGGTGACAAAGTGTAGAAACACATACCATTTTTAAACTCTGATCATATCTGAGTCCGTTTCATGATGCAGAAAAACTAAATACATTTGCTGGGAATCAAACCAGGGACACCTGACTTACTAAATATAACATCGGAACTATAACAACACAAAAGCAAACATTGTTGGCATTGACCCATGCTGGTTGAAAACTGTAAGAGGTTCATAACGTTAATTATAAAGGAAAATCATTTTCTCCAAAACCATGAATGTCACAGGAAATGCATCAAACTGCATGTTATTTTAGAACTAATATGAGAATATGTTTTTATTGATATGACTTCATGTGAAATAAGTTATTTTAATTCAAAGAAATTGTAGCAATGAATTGGAAAACTAAGGAATATCCCCGGAGTATTTTAACAAAGTCAAACATTGTGATGCAGTTACTGTCATCAGACAAACATAGTGTCCAATCAGTATCATAGGGGGTTGGCTAAAATTCAGACCTTATTTATGTATGATCTGGGTGTTAATAGATTGTGACTCTAAACAATTGTCATAAGTCTCAGAGGAAGGACTTGGTTGGTCTGAAAGCTTAGATATTGTTTTCTTTTTGTAACATCTATGTTGGTCCAATAAAAGGTATCAAACCATTTGCTTCTGGATATGTTCTTACAAGGACAAATACGGCATTCTATTTTTGTTTGCTTCTTCTTATGATACCCAGCACTGGATTTCCTCATAATATTAAGCCTGACAGCACTGATAATGTTTGTCATTACTTGAGCCTGGCTGTACATGCACCACCTTCAGTGGGAGTAGAAGGTGCAGTGGTCTCAGTGGTTGGTGTCATTGCCCACATGATCATGACCACCCTGGTCATGATCAATGTGATCACTTTTTCCTGATTATAGATCACCTCTCTTTGGAGGATGCCTTTTGTTCAGCCTTCCCCAATGCTGGTCCTCACCACGGATGCCCCCTTCCTGAGCTGAGGAGTTCATCTGACGAACCTTATGACACATGGACTGCAGACTCCGCAGAATCAACAGCTGCACATCAGTGTGGTTGAGTTGATGGGGATTCCTCTGGCATGGCTTATTAGATGCTTAAAAGAGAGACATGAACTTTTCAGAGTCAGTTATAGTACCATGAGGTTAACAGCAAATATTTGGACCATATGGTAGCTTAACCCTACTTATGTGATATAAGAGGTCCTGGGTAAAAATCTATGTAAAGAAAATAAATAAAAAAAAAAATTAAAACTTGTTAGCAATGTGTATCTGAAAAAAGAGGTACATTTTAGATTTTCATTTTTAAAGGGCCTCCAACACAATAGGGACAAATCTAAAAAGTTAAAATGGTAATGAATGTAGCTTATAATTTTATATAGGTACCATCACCTTATGTTTACTGACTGACATATTCTTGTAAACAGTATCCCAGCCCCTTGGTTCTTATCTGCTCTTGATACTTGTGTGCAAGTTGCATTTTTACAGCTGGTTGCTGTAGAAATGATTATGATGTCACAATAGATCATATGATGTCCCTTCTGGATGAATAGCCAGAGCAGATGAAGACCAGTTGACAAAAAAAAATTCTGTTTTCATTAAAATGTCCTCAGTAATAAAACAAGTACTGGCAGACACCACGAGGGCTGCAGTTGACTGTGATAAATGACAGCTGTCACATTCATGAGATGCTGTAAAGATATGACTGTTGAAAATTTGGGGTAAAAATACTGAAAATTAGCAAAGTTATGAGCCTGCATTTGCAAAATTCAATGTAGGCTCATTACTTTGTTGTTTTTTAATATTTTTAGGCCACATTTTCAACACAAACTTCTCATGACCCTGCCTCATGAGGAAGGGCACAGAACAGTTTGAACTCCTGCCCAAAAGTTGATTTTGTATAGTGACCATGAAATCACCTTTCAGGATGTAAAAACACATTTTGACCAGGATTTCAAAAATGACAGCTGTCAGATTAATGAGGTGCTGTAAGGAAATGGCTATGCTGTACATCTGGGAGAAAAATATTGCAAATTACCAAAGTTATGAGCCTGAGTTCCCAAAATTTAACATAGGCTCATAACTTTGTTGTTTTTTAATATTTTTACACCAAATGTTCAACATAGCCTTCTTATGACCCCTCCCTCATGAACAAGTGCAGAGAAAATGTTCAAATCCTGCCCAAAAGGTGATGTCATGCAGGACCACAAATTTACCTTTCAGGACAGATTTGCCTAATGTCAGTGCAATTGTTCATGAGGTGAGGTTGCAGAGAAGATATGCTGAAAATTTGGGGCAAAAATGTGCAAAAGTGGCCAAGTTATGCCACTAAGTTCAAAACCCCATTGAAATACATTGAACTGCATACCTGTTTCCTCAGTTCCCAGTCTGACTTTGAAGAGTGAAGACGTATCTGCAGTCCACAGAAGATTACGGCACTGGACCCCTGGTGAGTAAGTAAGGGCTTGGGGGGTGTGGGGTTGGTGGGTGTTGAGTAGGAGGATTGGGTGTGGGACAGTAATAGCTGCAACAGACATCGATGGACTGTTTTTTCTTTAAAGAGTTTATTAAAGACAGAAAAAAAAAACTATGAGGGAAGGTTTCCTTTATTTCAGGTTGTGACACTGGGGGATTGGGCACCCCCACTGTCAGTGTTATGGTTGTTGGGTGGGTGGGTGCTGAGAGGGTGGATCAAATGGACAGAACAGTTTGAGGGGCGACAACAACAGAGAGGGACAGCGACACTGGGGGACTGAGCACCCCCAGTGTCAGTGTTATGTTTGGAGAGTGGGCTGAGAGGAAGGGTCGGCTGCTGTGGTCCAGAGACAAGGGGGGGAGGCGTGGTGGAGAAGCCATGAAAATATGTATTTAGAGAGTGGCAAGGAGCGGTATGAAACTGCATTTATACATAATAATGATCCACTCATGAATATTAATGAACCCCACCAATGAACACCAATGAGCAGAAGGCAGGCAGGGTTCATTAATATTTATGAATGGGTCATTATTATGTATAACTTCAGTTTCATACCACTCATTGGTGCTCTTTAAATTCATATTTTTATGGCTTCTCCACTGTAGCCCTCGTGTCTCTGGACCCAACTAACTGATCTCAGGGTCCAGGACCACTGGGGGAGCTTGGAACTGCAACTGTGGCAGTAGGGAAGTATCCCATTGGTCATTGTCTGCCACATGTTTTACTTGGCACAGAATGTTTTGACTGCTAAATTGTCGATGCACAGAACTGACGGGATAAAAAATAGTGTTGTGGGAAGACTGCATTAACAGTGTGGAGTGCTTCACGGACATGGAGATTGTGATGCAACTCCTAAATGTTCTTTGGTAGGAAAAATCTCCTCTTTTGATTGCAGGAGGTCTGCTGGGCTCCACCCACTGCAGCCCTAAAAATAAGGAGGATAGTACAGTGGTGTCCAGCACCATTTTCCATCCTGACTGTAGCTACCCAGATACTGCTGTCATGATGCCTGTAGTGACAAGTAGTTTGGTGCCACTGTTTTTAAATGCTAAGAATGCAACAACAGCAGCAGAGTTGCTAAAGAATCAGCAGGTGGAACTGTACAGAAACAGTGCTGCACATGTGTGTATGAATAAGCCCCTTAACCTGAATGATCTAGTAGTCAGCTGGCAAATTACAAGACAACAGGTGAGTGCAATGTGAAGACCTTGACTATTCTTAACCATTCATTACACAAGATACTGATTGGCATGAGAAATGTAGTATTGGGCACTATTGGAAACACTGGAAATATCAACATTTAAGTTGAATGATACCTACATGTCGTGTTTTGCAAAATTCTCCATTTGTCTTCAGGGGCTCTTTAAAAATTGTTCATCCTACAGCTTTAAAGGAGTGGACCATAGAGTAGATTTTAGCTTCCTACAGAGGGCATGTGGGGTCTCATTTAATATGTGACGCAGTCTTGTATTCTCTGTTGTTTAAAAGTTTGCTTAACTGGCAACTATTAGATGCTCTTATAGCTGCTTCTTTCTGTACCATCCCAGGATATGATGTTAAGCTGCATTAGTAGGATTCAAAGTTTTACTTGCTTAAACAAATGGACTAGGCCATGGGTGGGTGAAACATAGGCCCAAGACCCTGAAGAAAGTTAGGGGTAATTGGGTAGAAATGATCACATGGGTGGGTGTTTAGGTGATTCTCAGGGGTGGCGATTGGATGACCAGATGGATGGAGAGTTTGGTTACTTGATGTTGTGTTGGTGGGGTTACTGCAGCACCAGAAACTCACCCTCTTAGGATACGCTACATAAGCAATAACCCACAACAGGGTATGGGGTTATTGGGGATTATGAAATGGGTACTAAGAATCCTAAATGCTGATTGGTCGAGAGCCACTTTCAGATGGGCTGTTATCCCAGCACAACAGCCTGGCTGAAAGTACTACCAGACCAACAGACTGACCACTCCCTTTTGAACTACTCCACCTCTCAAAGTGACCATCACCTGCTGCTCTCCACACAAGAGAGTGGATTGTGCTTATATGTTTTTTTTAATTATCACGCACCCACACTTTTGTTTTACTACAAGAGTTTGGGGGGGGGGGGATGGAGACAATACACTGCACTAAAGGCACAATTGCCTAATCCAACCTTTCCCAGTGACTAAAAATGAAATAAACACAAATCACCTGCCAGTTGTGAGGAACTGAGCAGTCCATAGCTGCCACTCACAGCAGCTCAAGTCTCCATCCCTCTCATCACTACTCAGCTAGCCTCGCCTCTCTGGTGCCACAGATACACCATTTCTTTGTTTCTTTCTTTCTTTCTTTCTTTCCTTCCTTCCTTCCTTCCTTTCTTTCTTTCTTTCTTTCTTTCTTTCTTTCTTTCTTTCTTTCTTTCTTTCTTTCTTTCTTTCTTCCTTCCTTCCTTCCTTCCTTCCTTCCTTCCTTCCTTCCTTCCTTCTTTCTTTCTTTCTTTCTTTCTTTCTTTCTTTCTCAACCTACCTACCTGCCTTCCTTCCTTTCTTTCTTTCAATGGGAAAAGCCTGCTGTGCCCCAATGAGAAGCTATCCACACTGACCCTACCCTATGACATGAAGCCAGTGCTCAGTGCTTCCATTGCTTACGGGGAAAAAAAACAATGCTGCCACCTGCTGGCAAAGAAGTCATAACACAATGTCCAAATGTTTTTTCTTTTAATTATTTATTTAACATTTTCTATCTTTTTTTGGCAATTAAAATATGGATTGCAGTCATTTATTTATTTATTTATATCGTTCTGATAGGGATCCATTTCATAATCTGTCTGATTGCTCGGTGGGGGAGTGTTATGGTGGGCTAACAACCCTTCTTGGATGCTGGAAGCACTCAACTTCACCTCATGCTTCAACCCTCCCGAGGTGGGATATTATCCCTCCATAACACACACCCCCGTCGTGCCAGGCTGAGTGTCCTCACACCACCCGGGGTGTTGATTAATCCCCAATAACGCTATACCCTGGGGTGGGCTATTGCACTTATAACATGGGCTATGTTGAGAAGAAGGAAAAATAAACAGAAAGGGGTTTCCCCCGTCTTTAAATGGCAAGAAAGGTACTGTATTCTGCCAACTTGCAACAAAGTCCCTTACAAATAATGCATAGAGCATTGCTGTTATGCACATAGAAATGTCACACATACAGCATTGACATGATTTGTGACACTTCTTGTACATAACAATGTCTGGTACCTTCCCCACAACCTTAGCTGTATGCCTCCCCACCCCCTAACACCCACACTTGCAGATGCAGCTCGCAGATGACAAGGCATGTGCAAAAAATGGTGGGGATTCGAATTTTAAGAATGTGACAAAGACGGGACATTTTGGAATGTGGCAATGACACACAATTTCAGAAGGTGCAGGAAGGTACAACTTCAGAATGTGGCTGGGACACAATTTTAGGTTGTGGTGGGGATGCCCAGTTTGGGAATGTGACTGGGAAATGTTAATTTTAGAATGTGGCAAAAATCTATTATTTTGGAATGTGGTGAGCACGTGCACATTTGGAATGAGGCAGGAACAGACATTGTCACAATGTGGCAGGGACACTCAATGATGGAACATGGTGAGGATGTGATATGTAATTTTGGAATGTGGTGGGTGCACACAATTTTGGAATGTGGCAGGAACAAGCAGTTTCAGAGTAAAGGGTGTGCTCTGTTACATTCTACCAGTGTGCATCACCCCTACATTCTGAAATGTTTGTCCCTGCCAAATTCTTAGAAGCTAGTCCCATGTTGCATTCCGTGATTGTCAACACCACATTTGGATTGGGAATCCCTGCCACATTCTGAGACTGCATGTCACCCCCAACATTCTGAAATTCTGCACCACCTTGACATTTCATAGCTTTGTCCAGCGCAGCATTCCAAAGTCACTTCTTTCCACATTCTAAAGTACAGTACTCTGCATCTGAACATTCTGGAAATGCATACACTGAACCCAACCCAGTGTCCATTTTTTTGAATGATGACTACAGTCTCATTAACTTTAGAGAAATAAAGTCCCAGAAGATTGCTGACAGGAAAGACTTGACTGTGAGTTCTGGTTATGACATCATCAGTAGCTCTTCACTAAAACTGACTTTTTCAAACAAGGACTAAAATCAGGGTTACAAAATGGCTCCTAACTTTTAAACAAAGTAACTTAGAGATCTAATTGTCTGCATAAGGTTTATTGGGATGTGCTGGTTCTAATTCAGTAATGTAGCACTTTTGGCTGGACTCCCCTTTTAAGGGGACAATTCTTGATGCATCTAAAGTATGCATGAGAACATTAATCAAAAAGAACAGGTTCAAGAGACTGTTATGGTTTTCAGCAAGGGTCAGGGAGGCAGTGAGGGGCAAGAACAAGGCCTTCTACAAACATAAAGAAAAGCGGGGGGGGGGAAGAACAGGGAGAATATGTACTGAGAAATAAGGAGGCAAAAGGAGCAGTTATGGAGGCAAAAGGAGCAGTTATGGAGGCAAAAGGAGCAGTTATGGAGGCAAAAGCAGACACAGAGATGTGTGTTGCGGAGGTGGTCAAGAGTGGAGAAAAACAGCTCTTCAAATATATTAGGGAGAAAAGGAAGAAAGGAGGGGGAATAGCAAGGCTAGCTGAAGAGGGTAGGGTGTTAGAGGAGGATGGGCAAAAGGTCACCATCCTTAATTATTTTGCTCAGTTTTCACTTGGGAGGATGGTGGGCCCCTAGCAGAGAGTGGCATCAAAGTGGCCACTAAGAGGGTCCCGAAGATGATGCCACCAATATTTACTAGCAAAAGGGTGCTGAAAGGGCTGGCAGTTCTAAAGATAGATAAGGCCCTGGGACTAGATGGATTGTATCATAGGATACTCAGGAAATTGGCAGCGGAACTAGCTGCACCCCTGGTAAGTTTATTCAACTGCTCACTAAGTACAGGAGTAGTTCTGAAGGATTGGAGGGTAGCAGATGTAGTTCTGCTCCATAAAGGGGGAGGACAAGGAACAAGTAGGAAACTACAGGCGTATATTGTAGAGAAACTGATGGAGCCACTGGTGAAAGAGGACTTCTTGGACTACTTGGAAAGCAATGGTCTCCAGGATAGTAACCAACACAACTTTGTGGCAGGGAGGTATTTTCAGACTAACCTAATAGTTTTCTTTGACTGAATGATAAAGGAAATAGATGGGGTCCTGCTGTGGATTTGTTGTACTTCAATATTAACAAGGCTTTCGACTCAGTGCCTCACAGACATTTGTTGAAAAAGACAGACAATCTGGGTGCAGCTAATGTCATAGTAAACTGGGTAGGTAACTGGCAAAAGGGAAGGCAGTAGAGGGTTGTGGTCAACAGCGTTAAATCAGGAGAGAAGGAGGGTGGGGTTCCATAAGGATCTGTCTTGGGTCCGGTTCTCTTCAATGTGTTCATCAGCAACACTGGTGAGAGAATCCGGGGCAGAATGTGTCTCTTTGCAGATGACACTAAGCTCTGTGGCAGGGTGGATAGTGATGAGGTAATAACAAAAATGCACAGAGACTTAGAAAAGCTAGAGGGGTGGTCAAGGGTTGGGCAGCTCAAATTCAACACCAAAAAGTGCAATGTAATTTACCTAGGGAACAGGAACCCCAGGACAGAGTACTGGATGGGAGGGGTGAGACCTTGAAGTCATCATTAGTGACTCCCTAAAGCAATCAAGTCAGTACAACAAGGCTTATAGCAAGGCAAGTAATATGCTGGGATGTATTGGGAGGGGTATTGTTAGCAGAAAGGGAGAGGTAATACTTCCCTTATATAGATGCTTGGTAAGACCATACCTGGAGTACTGCTCCCAGTTGTGGAGTCCTCATCTAAGGAAGGATAGGGATAGACTAGAAGTGGTAGAGTACAGGGTAACAAATAAGAATACAGGGCTAGCAGGGTATGTCCTATGAGAAGTGCCTCAAGGCAATTAACATGTACTCTCTTGAGACCAGAAGGGAGAAGGAAAATATGATAGAGATCTTCAAGTTCAGGTGAACTGTTGGGAACTATTTAGCTGGAATACTAACTCATGATCATTGTAGTTATAAATGGAAACTAACTGGACGGAGGCTCAGGAGGAATGTGAGGAAATACTATTTTACAGAAAGGGTGGTGGAGCTGTGGAATGTTCTGCCAGTTGAGGTGGTGGGTGTGAAAACCATTTGTGGTTTCAAGCACAGCTGGGAGAGAATGAAGGGTATAGTGGTTGCTCAGGGTGACAGAATCAGTGAGGAGAATGGGTGGGGGGAGGATGGGGAGGGCTAGAACTCTGGAGGGACAGTAGGTCCCAGGGCTTAATTAGAGAACTTGGACAGACTGGATGAACCACTGGTCTTTTTCTATCATTACTTTCTATGTTTCTGTTTCTAAACTGATTGTTCCTAAATACTTCTGGAGTGATCAAACCAAGGTCTTGTACAGAGGGGAGGATCACCTCTCTTGACCTGCTCCTTACCACCTCCTAATGCATCCCATCATTGCGTTTCCTTTGTTAACTGCAGTAGCACACTGCCTATCTGGCTTCAGCTTGTTGTTCACAAGTACCCCAGATCTTTTACCTCAGCTGTACTGCTCACTGTTGCACCACACAGTATGACCTAGACTTCATGTGCCTAGGCATGGTACCTTGCACTTTTCCCACATTAAATCTCAATACCCCTTTGTTAGCCCATATCCCTAATGTGTGAAAGTCCCCCTGAGCTGCAGTCCCTTCCTCTGCTGTGTCCGTTCTTTATGCCAATAAATTTAGTGTTATCAGCAAGCTTCAGCAGTTTTCTACTGCCCCCCCCCTTCTGCAGGTCATTAATAAATAGGTTAAAGAGCAATGGACCCAGCACTGAACTCTGGGCTACTCCACTTAATGACATTCTGCCACTCTGTATGGTGACCATCCACGGCACGGGGTCATAGTGTTGCAAGACATTATGCTGCATGGCTAAATTGCACTGCCAATACAGCGCAATTTATGCCATGTGGCATACCTCTTTTTTCTGAGGGAGGCTCTGCCCCCCACACCCCCCGTTGCAGGGAGCTGTGCCCCCCGGACCCCCCACTAAAGATTCTTAACTCCGGGGGGTCCAACTCGGGGAACACACAAAGACTTAAAAAAAATTATATTTCTGGGACCAGGAATCAAACCCGGTCCCAGCCGCAGTGCCTGGGTTCCTGCTGCTGAGGCTCTGTCCAGTGAGCCATGGCAACTGCTCGGCAGAACCCACTCCCAGCAGAGGTCTTATTGTCTGCCTGGGAGTATGTGATTGGTGCAATACTGCGTACAGCAGTATATGTGGTATTGTACCATTCGCTGTCCTACACAGCGCTATTCTGGGTTAGCTATAATGTTGTACGCTATTAAAAGCGTATATGACATTATGACCCGGTAGGACCATCCACCACTACTGTCTGCTTCCTAATGTCAGCCAATTTACTGTACACTTCATGGACTCCAAACTGCTAGTTTCTATACACTACAGTATCAAGTGACAGCCACTGGTTTGTTCACCTATAATGGTGCAGTAGGGAGGCAGATCTTGTTTTTCAGAGGCATTTACAGAAAAAGAACAGCAGGTAAGCAGATGCAGTTAGAAATGGGAATGCCGGAATGCTTTCCTCGCCTTTCATTCTTTCTCTGGTTGATTCATTTATTACCTTCTTATTCTTGATTTTTCAAAAATATATATGATTACTACATAGCTTTTGATATAACATGAGTGAACTACAAATGAATGTCATGTACAGAAATTTAATAATCATGCCATTGTGTTTTTATTTTCAGGTTTAGGGGGGAAAGGATGGAGACTGTTCGTTGTGTCAAGACTTGTCGACAACATGATGCAAACTGTATAGCAAACCCTGTCCACACTATTTCTCATACTTTTATCTCATTACCTACATTCAGAGACTTTGTAAACCCTGAAGGTATGTGATTGTAACAACTGGAAAACTTATTTTTAATTATATGTTTTTCTTAGCTCTTACGTCAAACCTGATAATGTTGCAAGAATCAGACTGAATCAAGATGAGATCAAAATATATTTTGTTCTGGAATCGAGATTCCCCCTATAAAATCGAAGTAATTTTAAGAAATCATTTCGGCATTACCCAATCAAAATTCAGTTGTTAAATACAACTTTTTCTATGAAAGTCTGTTGTGTTTCTAAACATGAAAATATGCATTTGGGAGGGGAGTCAAACTGTTGTAAAAAAACAACATTTTTTTCTGTAACTTTATTGCTTTTAGAATGAGAATGTGTTTTCTTTTGGAATACTAAACCAAACTGTTGAGAAACACTTATTCTGTAAAAGTCTGTTTGTCACCAAACATGAAAATCTGCATGGTGGGGGGGATAATGCAAACTTTTGTGAAACCCTTTTTTAACAAAAGTCTATTGTTTTTTAAATAAAATTTGTTTGGGGGAGTCAAACACAAACTGCTGAGAATTTATGTTTTCTATGAAAATCTATTTTTGAGGTTGAGGAAAGAAATTTAAAAAAATGTCTGCTGGTGATGTCATTATTGATTTCCTAGTCTACTGATGATCCCTTGATTGATTGAATATGGAGTAATGTATGCAAAGGTATGCAGTATGGAGAAATAACATAGAGACATAAAAATAGAAGATTGCAGACAGAAAAAGACGATGGTCCATCAAGTCTGCTCAAGATCCTTATCTATAAAATATGTATATGTGTGTGTGTCTGTCACACAGTTTACTGCATGACAAATTTATCCATGCACCTGGTCACCCATCTAGATCACATTTGTACTGGGTGTTTAAGGGACCCACTTATGCGGTCATGTAGGGCATTTGTTTCTAAGAGCGCCCCCAAATTTGGGGCCCCTTCTGTATACAGTATAAAAGTAATGGGCAGAACAAAGGTGAACAGCAATAGATCCATGCAGTTCTTCTGATACCAGATTGAGTTTGTAATACAGTGGTTGTGTTTGGCAGATGACAGGTGGCAGTGGTGGTGAGTGATGGGTAAGTGTCATCCACTGTTTCTGGGCCATGGGAGTGATACCATTGTATAGGCATGGGGATCGGGGTGGTGGGTCCACCAGACCATTAGGGTATATCAATGCACAATACTGAGTGATAGATAATGCCCAAATACTAATGAAAGATAACAAGCAATCAGTGGCACCAGGATGTAGGAAGGGTAGATAAAAGGAGTAACACCTAGCGTGTACATCACGCTTGTGTCCATTGCGTGAGTGGGGCAGAACAGAAGTGGAACATCTGCCTTAAAGGCATCTACAGAAGACAGAGCAGGAGTGGAGCATCTGACTTAAAGATGACTGCACAGAGCAGGAGTGGAGCATCTGTGTTGAGACATCTGCAGGCCATTCGCAGATAGTCCACAGCCAGAAGAACACCATACCAAGGTGAACAGCAATAAATCCATGATGTATGCCTGATACGGGACTTAGTTTGTGTTGCAGTTTTTGTATGTGGCAGATGGAAGCTGGCAGTGGTGGTAAGTGATGGGTAAGTGCCAGCCACCATCTCTGGACCATGGGAGTATATCATCATATGGACACAGGAATGAGGGCTGGTGGGTCCAATAGACCACTAGGGTATATTGATACACAATTCTGAGTGACAGATAATGCACAACACTTATGAAAGATGAATAACAAGCAATTGGGGGACACCAGGAACTAAGAAGGGAAGATAAAAGGAGTAGCACACAGCATGTCCCATCATGCTTGCGTTCCATCATGTGAGTGAGACGGAGCAGGAGTAGAGCATCTCCTTTGAAGGCATCTGCAGAGAACAGAGCAGGAGTTGACCATCCACTTGAAGGCATCTGTAGGCAACAGAGCAGGGAACAGAGCAGGGTTGTAATATCTGCCTTGATGTCTCTGCAGGCCATCTGTAGGTAATCCACAATCCCCAGGACACTCTATGGGGGGACACCAGATCAAGTTAAGGAGGGAACACATTACTGGAAAGTGTTTACAACAGCAAAGGGGAAGGTAACTACAGGCTATAATTCCAAAAGGCAGATCACCTAGTTGCCTCTTCCTTCTTGGGAAATATCAGTCTTTGTATTTGGGATGCCTTCACTGAAAGATAAACCCAGAAAAATGTCTCAAAAATAGGGCTCACTCCACATATATTAAGTATTTCCAGATTCTGTTTTATTTCAACTCCAGCCATATAATCATGCCTGCAGGCAACATTTTGGGGGCTCCACTCCTTTGTCAAGCCCCGTATGCTGTGGTCACCTGCTGCTTAGTCTCTCTAGTGCTACATCCTTTCAGTAGGAAACTGACGGATGTAAATCCTTATATGGTTACGGTCTGTGTTTGATGCTGTCAGGAAATCTGTTTTCTGCTGAAAGGATATAGCACTAGAGAGAGACTGAGCAACAGGTGACCACAGCATACAGGGCCTGAACAAGGAGCAGAGCCCCTGAAACAGCACCCACAGGCATAATTATGTGGCTTGAGATGAAATTCAATTCAGTTTAATTGTATTTTTACCAGGATAACACCATTGCGAGAGCTCTTTTGTGAGGCAGTCCTGGAAGGACTAATATACATAGGGGTACATAGAATTAAAAACCACAATGGCTAATGCAAAAACAGTATTAACAATACCAGTCATACAAAACAAGTAATGTGTGGGTACAGCTTATGTAGGTTGTATACATAAAAATCAGGGCGGCAGATACAAAAAACAATGCTAACAGTACAAGGGATACGAGACACATAATGTGCAGATACAACTTAAAATAAATACAGAGAGGAAACTAACACTAAAAAGTGTGGGAGAACAGGAAGAGTTGCTGGAATAAGGTGTAAGAGTATGGGGAAGGGGCAACGAGAGAGCTATAAATAAAACAGAATTTGGAAATATTCACTATACGTGAAGTGAGCCCTGTCTTTGAGACATTTTTCTGAACTACTGGTTGTAGCCATACCACAAGTGGGTAAGGAGTAGTACACATCCAGGATAAAGTAGGTACAGGTCGGAGGGTTAAAAAAAGTAAAAAATAGAGACACATTATCTAAGGTAGGCTAACAAATTAGTTTCAGGGTAGCAAGAGGGAGATGTAGAAGTACCATGGAAGAAGGAAGGAGGCAGAAGGGTGCATAGATGTTTGAACAGACACTATGCAAAGGTAAGAAAGGTCATGGGAAGGGTGCAATACAATGGGCGTGGAGCCACCGTCTTTCAGGACTCCTTCTAGAAACTGAGCTTCTGCCCCATTTACACTCACCTCTCTGGGTTGTGAGTGTGGGTTCCTGGACTCTGTCGAACAGGCAAGGGTACAGAGGACCTTCTGCCCCTTCCAGGGGCCACCAAGACTGCTACCACTCCCCTAGAGGATGCCTAGGCAGAGGCAGAGTGGATAGACTGTGGTGGGCCACAGGAGGGTGGGGTGGCAGGAAGAGTGCACACTCCTTAGCCCATACCACTGCAGAATCCCTTCACCATACTGGTGGGATGCGGCAGCCAAGAGGAGGCACCCACTGCAGTGGGAAGAGAGGAATTGGGGTCCTCAGAAGTGGAAGCCCCAAGGAGGGAGGAAGAGGCTGCCAACTGAGAAGGAAACAGCTGGTGGTGGTGAGGATTGTATTGTTAGGAGATAGATTTAGAAGTGGGGGGAGGAAGGGTGAAGGAGATGAAGTGCATGAGAGTTGCTTCATCTTAGAAGGATGGAGATCTTATCCACAGGATCGCTATGGCAGCAGGAGATGGGAGGGAGCGAGACATCGTTATCCACAAAGGGACAAATGATCTAGCAAGGGACAGGGTAAGGGTAGTGCATGGTAACTTTAGGGAGTTGAGGAGGAGCCTTAAGCAGGTAGGATTCACATTGTTTTTTGCTGAGGTATTACCCCTGTACAGCTGAAGAGATGCAAGGGTACTCCACACCAGGGCATTTAATGACTGGTTATAGGCATGGTGCAAGGAAGAGGGCTTCAGCTACATCGGGGACTTGGGCCAGCCGGGTAGAATATGGGCATCTATAACTCAGATGATCTAGATCCATCTGGGAAGTGGACCACAGTTCTTGGTGGGAGGTTTAAATGCTACTTGGATGAGCATTTAAACTAGCCAAAGGGAAGCAGTGAAACAAAGGGAGGCAAAAATCCCCCCCCCCCCGATGATGGAGCAGAAGGGAGGGAGGAGCCTGAGGACAAACTCTTCTATGGCAGGGGTGCAGAAAGGCAGGGATAGGGACAAGACAGAAGAAAATGGGATTAAAATTCAGGTAAGAGAGGGTAGAGGATTGAAGGAGACAAGGCATGAGGAAATTAAAAAGGTAGGAGGAAAGTCAGGGGCACTTCAGAGAATCACATCAGGAATGGAAGGGAAGCAGGACAGTGGGCGGGGGAAGGAAGGTGTGTAGAGCCATGTGTCAATGCAAGAAATCTTGGAAACAAAATTCTAGACCTGGAACCCATCATGGCGGAGGCTGACCTGGCTTAGTGGCCATTTCTGAGTCATGCTGCAATGTGCACCATGACTAGGACATGGTCATACCAGCCTACTCTATGTTCAGGAGAGACAGGGCAGGGAGGAGAGATGGGGCTGTTTTATATGTGAGGGAAGGAATCAAAGCCAAGGTGGTACAGAGGCAACAAGAGCAAAAGGGAGGGCTGGAGGCACTGTGGGTCAATCTGGAAACAGGATCTGGGACTGCTATGTACTCTGGGGTAGTGTAAGCCTTCAGCACAGTGAGAGGAGCTAGATTTGTAGTTATATGGTATCCTGGCTTCGTATTTCCCGAGTGCTGGTCTTTGTTCCAGTGTCTGGGGCTAGCTGCCCATAACCTGTACCACCACACTTCCTGGACACACTGCTGCTGCCTGTTCTCATGAATGTGAAGTGGAGCCTTCCAACTGCAGCTTCCAGAAGGAGTAAGGTATTTCTTGACTCACTGCGAGGGGCTTTTCTAAGGCAGCTAGTTAAACAACCCATTAGGAATGGGGCAGTGCTGGATCTGTTGCTAACAAACAGGGACAGCATTGCAGTCATTACAGTGGGCAGTCCCCTGGGAACCAGTGATCACTGTACAGTGTAATTTAACATTAAGACAGGAACAGAGGCTAATCACATGAGGATGAGGGTTCTGGACTTTAGGATAGTGGATTTTAAAGAAACGAGGGACTGCCTCAGAAACTGCCTCTAAGGGGGGGATTGCCAGGGAAGGGTGGAGGAACAATGGGCAAAAATAAGAGAGGGTATAACTAAAACAACTAACCTTTGCATGAAGGAAATGAGTAAAAAGAGAAGGAAAAATATACTGTTATGGTTCTCTAAGGAAGTGGCAAAGGTGGGGAAGGAAAAAAAGGTGGCATTCAGGTGGTATAAGGAAGCACAGAAGGAGGAGGACTGGTGCTGCCGGCAGGGAAGAGGGGAGAGTCAAACCACTGTGTGCATGGATAAGACTAGTTTTGTGGAGTCAGGAACTAGTGTGGCACTAACAGCTAGTTAGTGTATCTATAAACCTACAAATATGCCAGATCATCAGATTGCCAGCATGTAAGGTGCATTCCTGTAATTTGCATAGGCAGCCGGCATGCTTTAGCGCTCACACTAATGGGTTAGTGCCATGATAAGATAGCACTTTTAGCAATTCCCCTGCTTCCCAGGTGCAAACTGCCGTTACACAATCCTAAGCCTGTTAGCACATCACTAAACTGTTCGATATCCTGCTCATAGTGTTTTATTTATGAGAGAAGGAAGTAATCACACTAAAAATAGGCACAACTTTAAATGACCTATGGGAGACCAAAGATTAATTTATTTGGAGGCTGCTTAATAGTAGAAAGAAAAAACTGACATTTTTCATTACAGAGAAAATGGAATTTGTGACAAATTTTAGATGCAGAACTCATTGTGACAAATGCAAACTATGTACTAGCATCTGCTGGAAACATGCATGGGCTATACTCCTTTATGTGAAAAATATGAACATTGTGTTACACAACAATAACTACCTACCCCTCCCCCTTCCATATCTGCTCCATCTCTTTTCCCTGCACTGCCATGCCATCTACGGAAACCCAGACAAAAATCCACTTTCTCCAAACCCCTGCAACAATTGCAGCATCACAAACGGCACACAAATCTAGCATGGTGGCAGAGACTTGAGAGAGCTGGGCAGACCACTGGGACAGTGGTGCATCTGGAGACACAGCTGCCATACCAAGTACTTGTTTTTTTCTTCCTGTAAAGTCCCTCCCACCCTGTTAGTCAGGCAACCATCACCAGACCTGTCCAGACAGGGAATCTGAATGTGCAGTGCCTGGGTCCGGGAGTCAGGATCGAGATGTTAACCTAGGACTTATGCATAGTTGCACAATGTGCTACCACTAATACCATGGGGCCCAGCTGTGATACTTTAAAAAAATATTTAGTTTAACACTGACTTTTTCTTTTCCACCATTGCCTGTTATCTGTGGCTGCTCACTGTCTTTAAAGAAATGTACATTTGAGTTAGCCTGGGTACTTGGCAGCAAGAAAAGATACAGAATAGCATGCTCACAGGGGAGCCAATGTTGGTAAGGTGCAATTCAGAAACACAAAAGCTGTTGCAATCAAGCTGCAGAAATAAAAGCCGAAAAGGCAGCTGAAAGGTACTATTAACTGGAAAAAAACAATATGAAATGCAATACCAGTACCCCAGTGCTTTACTCCCTGCAGAGCTTTGTCAGGGGCATAGGGCAGGGGTATTGGTGTTATCTTTCATATTTAATTTGCAATGAACGGTACCGTTCCGCTGCCTTTTTGGCTTTTTATTTCTGTAGTAATGAGTGCAATGATTTCTGATTTTTTCCTTACTTGGCATCGGTGTTGCAGCTCGGAAGGGCCATCAGGTGCAGATTGGATTGATTTCAGATTTCTCGTTTTCAGCCCTGGTTCAGAGAGAGGCTCTGTGAGGTGTGTTTACTCTACAGGAGATGGAGGGCTGGGTATTGTTAGATGGCGTCCATTGCAATAGGTTCATGAGCAAGACTTTGTTGTAGCCTAATTGGACAGCATGAATCCTCACCCTTCCTGGAGGAGGTAAGGTGCCGGTGATACAGCCAACAACTGGAGGAGCAGGGGTGTCAAAGTTAAAAAGTAGTAAATGCAATTATTTAAAAAAATTTATATTTTACACTAAATTATTCTTATTTTTATTCTACATTCATCTGCAGAAATTGTATTCCTGCGTGCCATTTCACCTTCCTATTATCCCTCCAGGACAGATATCATATTTGATATAACAGAAGGAAATATAATGAATTCATTTGATATCATCAAACGTTTTGAGAACGGCGTGACAATAGGTAGGTAACTCACTCATACAGT
Organism: Neoceratodus forsteri; assembly: GCA_016271365.2. Lineage (NCBI taxonomy): Eukaryota > Metazoa > Chordata > Ceratodontiformes > Ceratodontidae > Neoceratodus > Neoceratodus forsteri. The sequence continues at coordinate 1,655,965,944 of CM028131.1, forward strand.
AAAAAAATAACTTGAATAACTGTACCAGTGTATGAAATCTAATCCAAAACTTATTGTACCAAACCTCCTGAGATTCAGGAATCTGCTCACCAGTTACAAGAATACCAGAATTCTAGGCTTCATCCAGAACAGTTCAATATAAAGATGAAATATACCACAGAAAGCAATTGTGATTTTTGTCATCATGAAAAACTTTTTTCTAAAATTGGTTTTAATATTGATAATAATTATTATAAAATCATTCTGTAACTTGCATTTAATGACCAGTTTCATCATTACCATTACCTAATGAATCAGACATTAGTACCAAGGAAAAGGAAGGATTTAATGGGAATTACTGCTAAATCCATGGTAGCTTTGGCAATACAAGCAAAATCAGTGTGCACTGGGAGATAGTGCACAGAAACTTCTATGGTAGGTAAGAAAACAGTTTTGGCACACACAAACCCATAAGGGCGAAATAATTAATAGCAGCAAAGTTCATTTCAATCCATTTATTGTTATCTGGTTAAAACCTAGTCCGAGCCTGACATAGTTTCAGAGTCACAACAATCCTGTCTCAAAGGCTTTTGAGAAAGCATTGTTATGAATCTGAAACATGTCAGACAAATTGAGTTTCAATAGGATAACAATAAATTGATTGAAGTAAGACTTTGCCTTGGAGATTTATTTGCATCTCCCTTATAGGGGTTGTGTGTGCCAGAAACTGTTTTCTTACCTAGCTTGGTTAATACTTGGGTATTACACATTGATTATTCAATTGCAGTTCTTTTAAATACATTATGAAGCACAGTGCTGCCCACCAGAATGAAGCACTCTGTGGTAAAGATACCACACTTTCCTGTGTGACACACTGGAGTAATTGCCATTGGATTAAATTGTGTTCCTGCATATCCTGCAATATAAAAATGGTAAAAATTGTATTCAGAGTGTATCATCCAGGCAGGCAGCACTGTTTATGCTACTTGTTCTGTTGGGTAGTTTAGTTTTAGATCCAAACAGAATTCCCTCAGTTTTTCAACTATGTAACACTTGATCACTATTAGAGAACCAAGATCAGATATTGCAGAAGTCTTCATTTAAAGACAGACTTTTCTGAACCACTGTAAATGATTAAATCATCAGTGTAAAGCAAATTGCTACACTTGGTGCTAAATATAGGAGGGTTATTAATAAATGAAAATAACTAGAAAAGAATATGGTTATTCTTAGACAGAACAACCACTAGTACCTTCCGACCATTTCTAAAAATGATCTTATGTGATGTTTTTATAATGCTTGAAACTATCTTTTGAAAGATAATCATACAAATGTGTTTTTTTTAAATGAAAGCTTGTAGTCCCATCAGCATGTATAGACCCTAACAGTGCAGTTCTTTTTTGTTGCTACATGCATGCACATGTCAATATAACATGTTGTTGAAAATGACAGGACTTTAAAAAATTGAATGAACCGTTTTTGGAATGCTATGCCTGTAGTTCAATGGGGTGAGTGAGCAACCAGCCTTGCCCCCTTCCTGAGCTATATAAGCAGCTCTTCACAGACTCCTTCTGAAGCACTTTTTCTTTGTGGTCAGAGGCGCTGTCTGTCTTTGTGTTCTCCCTGGGCTTGCTGGGGCTTTGCCCCTCAAACCCCTCCAGTGTTTGCTTCCTTCATTCCTTTGTGTTTGGGCTCTTCTTGGATCATGCTGGACTTCTGTTTGTTGTGTTTCTCCTGCTTTTGGTTAGTATTGCTTTGCCTCTGGCTGCTGCGTGCTTCTTTGTGTGCTTGTTTCCTTTCTGCTCCTGTACTTGTGTTAGCTTTTGTTTGTTTCTTTTGGGCTTTTTTAGTTTTCTAGTGTCCTGTGTATACATTGCTTATTTGTGTTTCAGGTTACATATTGTTGTTTCCTTACTGTAAGTTGCCCTGTGCCTGTGCTGTCAGGCTCCCATTTACTTACCAGATTTTGTAAGCCCTCAGTCAACTATATTGTTATTGTATGCTTAAGCTCACACTGCTGTTTCCCTGCCTGCTGTCTCTTGTGCTTTCCACCTTAAATATTTGCACCTGGTCTAGGCTTCATCTTGCTCAGCTAGCTGCCACTACTTGTTGTGCTATGTGTTTTCAACAGCTCTGCTCTTAATTCACTTAGTGCTAGCTCCACTCAGCCAACTGCTGCACTGTTATACTGAAACTTTCAGCTATTACGTTAGCTGCCTGGTCTCATGGTGCTCTGCTTGTGGCTCCTTGTTATTCCCATGGCAGGGGACTATGGTGTCACGGTGGGGCATCATGGCTCCAGCTAGCAGGAGTATGCTTTATATAAATTATATGAATCACCCTGCTCCTTGCTGCTCCTTGCCTACATGGCTTTTTAGTTATTCATGCATAAATATATTATCCTCACAGCCTTCATGGTTTTCAAGATTTTCATTGCATTTCATTACTATGTTGCAAATGCTCTTTACTGGAACAACCTAACTACACCTTAATGGCATCTAAGGGTATTCATGCCACTCATATGAATTCACTATTTATGCTGAAACCTTAGTGATCAAGTGCTAAACCTCATTGATTCATTATGCTAAACCTCACTAATTTAATTACTGGCATCTCAGCCTCTCACTACCTAAATACCTACCCTTTATGTCACCATTAATTTGGCTTCCTTAATGGAATTAGTTGGCTTGCTTTCTGCTGACTGCTACCACTATCAGCCTCTGAATGCTGGCTTGTACTAGAGCCTCCTACCTTACCCAGGCCGCTGGCTTCATCCAGCCTCCTTATCACTAAGCCATTGACTTTGCCAGGCCTTCTCATCAATAACCTTCCTACCTAATCTACAGCCACTGGGCCTCCTTCTGTCTAGCACTTTGAAGTTGATTCATGCACTCACTCATAAATTGGAGGCATGCCAACCATGTCCATTACTTTTTCTGGCACAGGGCTTGCCCTGTAGCCGATGGTCTTGCTCTGCACCCATGAAGTTCGCATCTTGAGCATATGAAGCTTGGGGTGGGGTCTTTCTAATCTGGCCCATAGTGGGACTGTCCTCACTCTGGGTGGAGCTTCAGCCATCTAACTCAGTGGTGGTATGTCTTGATGTAGAATCTAAGACTTCAGTTGCCAAGGGGTGGGGCCCTTAAGCCCAAGAGCACCACTTTGGCTATGGCGATGCCATGGCACCTTCAAAAAGCTATTCTCCCTATGACCACCTATGGTTCACCTGGCCTATTTTAGTCAGTAGGCCAGCTGAGTGCCTCTGCTGTTGCCACTCTCTTCCTCCCACCTTGGGGTTCCGCTCTCACTTCAAGAGTACCTGCTGCTGCAGAGGTCTCTTGCAACCCTTCATGGTGTTCTCATTAGAGGGATAATAAGAGCTTTCTACCAAATTGGAATATTTCCTCCCCTTGGATTGGGTTTCTAAATTGCAGCAGTAGAGCCATCACTAAATAAACTATCCCTAGCCTGGAGGGAAGGCAACCTAGGCCTTGGATCCTCAGAAGTTTCCTCCTTTAAAAAGGTTTTTTTCCTCTCCTCCATGCCAAAGGTTATAATAAAGGAATAATGCTCAACAGGGTGTGTGTCATGCTGGGAAAATGCCACGCCAGGGGGGAGGTTGGGCATGAGGCTGCGTACAATGCCCCAGGTGTGGCATTATCCCAAATGACACACACTCTGGAGTGCATTATTCCTATTATACAATGGCTCGTTGTTATACAGAATTAAAAAAATAATTTTCAAGATGTTTTTGTGTGGAAAAATATTTTTTGGTTTTAAGAGAAGATGAAACAATCAAAAGCTCAATAAAATGCTCATCTACAGGTTCACAGTGCTGAGACTAGACCTGTGGCATTGTGCTGGGATAATGCCATGGGCCCAGCCCCAAACTGACCAATCACCATCAAAGATTCTTTCTTGCCATTGTATAATATGTAATTAGTTGTTAATTGTATATTCCCTAGTTTCCTTAGGTAGGTTTCTGCTGTTGGATGGAGATGGATAGTGGCCCTGCTTGCTCTTCTCTCTCTTCTTAGGAAGCCCTTGTGTCATCAGTGCATCCATTTTATCAGTACACCCTTGAAAACCTGCACACCTTATTTGTGTTCCTTCAAGCTGTCTGGCTGCTTTCAATCTACATCTCAACCTGGCAGTCTATGTTTACTGCTCAATACTCTTTTTGGGGCTCCTTCCTAAGGTACCTTTAGCCAAGGGAATCTTTCCTACGGCACCTCTAAGGGTGGAACCCTCTTCAAGGGTTCCTTGCCTTCAGTACCCCTACAGGGTGGAAATTCCCTGTGAAATACAGAGTGTGAATGACCAAACAGTTATCGCAGTTGCACAAGCCTAACACTACTTTGGTTGCATAGGCCCATTGAATTGGAAGGCTATGCCTGTAGTTCAATGGGGTGAGCAACCAGCCATGCCCCCTTACTGAGCTATATAAGCAATTCCTCCCGGCCTCTGAGGAACTTTTTCTTTGCCCCACCATCCTCCCCTCCTCCTCCAGTGGCACACCTCTCTCCTCAGGGGGCTCCTTCCTAAGGTACCTTTAGCCAAGGGAATATTTCCTGCGGCACCTCTAGGGGTGGAATCCTCTTTGAGAGTTCCTTGCCTTCAGTACCCCTACATGGTGGTAATTCCCCATAGAATAGAGTGCGAATGACCAAACAGTTATCACAGTTGCACAAGCATAACACTACTTAGGTAGCATAGGCCCATTAAATATGTTGTTTATAGCAATATCAAACATTTTTTATACTGATATATGGTTGCCATAGTGCTGTCTTAATGATATACCTACGTAGTTGACTCCAAGTTTTCATTTAGAAAAAGGAAGTCTCTAGCCCTAACAGTTCCAAAGTTATTATATTTTAAAGTCAAGGGGCCCGATTCCAGAAAGGCATATGCTGGCATAAGGTGAGATGTGCCAAACCCCATGGCGTATCTCGCTACTTACGCCAGTCAATATGCCAGCCCCTATTCCAAGATGCGGGTTGTGCCTTGGCATTTGTGGGCTGTGACAAACACAGTTTATGCCAGCACTTACGCCACAGCCTGCAATGCCTGGCACAACTGTGGGTTATGACTGCAACCTAGCCCAATTCCAGTAGGGCAGCTGTCATAACCTGCAAGCGCAATTCCCAAACATCAAAGTGGCGTGGCTACATTAGATCAGTTCTGTGCTGCTCTAAGTGGCAACCGATGGTGCCATCTGTTGGCTGCCTACCTCCTGGTGACATGGCAATGGAGCAGATGTGTCCCCCATGTTCCTTATTGTATACTCCTGCCCCAACCCCCCCAAATATCAGGGACCCTGGGGGTTCATTCTCCGGTGCGCCCCCTGACACTTGTGGCACCTATTCTGCCCCCCTCCATACCCCCTGGTGTGGCTGGTGGCATTCTGAGATGGGGGTGCTTCGGGGGGGCCACCTGGTGTTCATTGCGAGTTGCAACTTGTGGCAGGTATATGCCATGCATGGGCTACCACCACATGCATGATGTATATCGCAGGTTGCAATTGCCAGGACTCTGCCACTTCTGGAATGCGGTGTAGAGTCCCTGGCATAGAGGTGACCAACGTAACTCGCAACTGTGTGCAAGTTATGCTGGCCATCTTGGAATAGGGTTCTATATCTTTTGAAAATCTTTTGGAACTGTTGGGGCTAGAAACTATTTTTTTATGGAAGCTTGGAGCCTAGCCATTAAGAAATGCTGTTGTTACTATGCTGTGATCATGTAACAGTAGTAATTATGTTACTGAGACAGAAAAAGGCAGTTTCCTCAACCTATGTCAATATATAGTTATATAACGACAAAGGTATTTTTTTTTTTATAAAATAAATGTCATCAATATACTTTTTTCATAACAACAAAGTATATTTGTTATATTTTTTAATGTCAACATAGAAAATTTCATGACGGTTAAAACAAAATTTAAAAAAGTAAGTTTTGCACAGTCAGATGTGAAAGAAGTATGGAGTGGATCCTGAGCAACTGAAAGAATGAGCAGAGGAAGCTATGGGCCAAGCAAACCAGATGACATCCAAAGCAGGAAGGAGCAGGACAATGGCAGGTCCAAGGTGAACAGCAGTGATGAGCAGGAAAGTGGAAGCAAGGCATCGGGCGATGATCCATGGAAGGCCAAGGAGTCAAGCCAAGCACCATGAGAAATGGAGTCCCACATCTGATGAAGGCTGGAAGTGACAAGAGAAATGATGGAAGGTGCTGGAGTGATGAAGGATGAGGTTGCATATCTGCAAAGAAAAGAAGGCTGTACAGCAGCTGAACGGGGAACATGCAGCAAGGAAGTCCATGAGGAAACTGACCTGGAGTAAGAGAGGGATTTAATGAACCAGCAGGATGTATATGATGAGCGCGTTCGATGAGGTCCTAGTTCTGCAGTCGAAGTTGAAGGCAGAGCTGAGAGGTGGAAGAGTGGAGGAGTGAAAATGCCCAGGTCCTGAAGGGAAGCAGTGACCTGCAGGAGAGAAAGAAGCAGACAGTGGACACAGCGTTGTGAGCTAGAGTCATGGACCAGACAAGGTAGACCCTGCAGTACTTGAATGGAGAGGTTGGAAGAACAACTGCAGCGAGGAGAATTGGACACCGCTCAGCAGGAAGAGGTCCAAGTCCAGGAAGGTCGTGACATCAGGCAGCAAGTGAAGAAAACACATGTGAAGCAGTAGAACTGAAGGACATGGTCCAGATGAGTCATTCGAGGCAAGATTATTCAGGCTGGATTTGGCTAGGGAATGTGAATGATGAGAGATCTTGGTTGGAGACATCCTATGCCAGAATGAAACTGTCAATCTGCATCAGTGGAGATGCAATCAGTGAAGACTGTCTATAGGAACGTCAGGCTCCCAGCCAGGAAGATGTCTAGGCTGCAGATGAGAAAAAGTGGAGAAGCAGGATGAGCAAGTCTTGTTCCTGAAGGGATGCGGCAGCTAGGTAGCAGGCTAAGAACATAGAAGATGAAGCAGTAGACTGGAGACTCAAGCAGCTGTCAGGGATGGTAGATGAATGGTTGTGACTAGAAGTAGCAAAGTTAATGAGGGTACACAGAGAGTGAAAGTTCCATTCTCAAAGGGAAGAGGCAACAGGCATAGTTAGAGAAGGCATGGTATAAGTCTGTAGATTGGAGACACGGCTTCCATCTCCAATGGTTGTGATAAGCTAATCTGCAATAGATGCTGCTAGGCAGAGTTAGGGATGGAGGATGTCGAGTTTGGCAAATAGAAGGTAGTTCAGTTCCTGAAGGGAAGCAGCAACTGGTATAAGATGGAGAAGGTACAATAAAAGTTTGTAGATGGTAAACATGACTCCCATCCCTGGTAGTCAGGGTGAGATAACCTTCACTCGATGCTATCCAGCAGGGATGGAGAATGTCGAACTGGTAGTAGAATAAAGTTCCGTTCCCAAAGGGAAATGGCAACTGGCATGGTTAGAGAAGGTATGATAACAGTTTGTAGATGGTAGACATGACCCCCATCCCTGGTCGTTGGGCAATGAACCTTCACTCGATGCAGTCCAGCAGAGTTAGGTGCAGAGGATGGCAGGCTAGTAATAGGAGGATATAATGATTGAAATGGACTCCCATCCCCAGTAGACAGGGGAAGCCTACCTTCACTCAGCACTTCTGAAAGTGCGAGCTAGGAATGGAAACCGGAAGAAACTACTGATATGAGCTGAACGAAGCATTATACTGCTGCAAGGATGACAACAGACAACAATAAATGAAATGAATAGCCAGAGAGGAATGCTGTAGCAAATGTAAGGGGAACAAGAACTGAACATTCAAACAGCAGAGACAGACAGTACCCAGACATGAATAAAGCAGAAAAGGTTAGAGAGTGGTGGAGTATGGGAGAAGTTGAGTGGAATGGAAGATAGTAGGCTTGATGAATCTCCCGTGCTTATTTTACTTTGCAGGTAGTGACATTGGTTATGATTTACAGGAACTATGAATGGAGTGAAGGACTGATGACTTTATGGGAAGAGGCAGTACTAGTAAGGTGATGGCTAGCTTCTTAACCAGTTAGTTCTGCGGATGTGCTCAGGCAAGTGATTGGAAGGGAGAAGCCAAGATTGGACAGGGAATGTTCCTTCCCTGTATGCAGTGTATCGATGGCAGTCTTGCTGCTTTGAAAGTTTAGCTGGATTAGTGTATGAATTTAGGGATTAGCTAACTAAAGTCACAACGATTGTAAACAGGAAATGAATATCCTGCATTTGTTTCAGCATTTAAATAAGGGACATGTCTGGCCGAGCAGGGGGCCCCTCCCCACGTGAAATCAGCTGTCACTATATCTAGGAAATCATGTAGCTCTTTTTCCCAGAGGCTCAGACCCTTGTATAGTTCTAAACAGAGCCATACATATTTAATTGGGAGTGAAGACATCCCTCTGCTTCTCAAGCTGTGCCCCCACTGTTTATGATCTATGGAGGCACGTAGCTGCCTAGCGCCTTTAAGAGGGCTCTGCTAATAGAAGACTCAAATAACCATAATGAAATGTGTTGCGATAGACAATGTTGCTAATATCACTTCATGTTGTTGTGCTGTATGGTATCTATGGAGCACTGCAATAAAATAGAATTGTGAACATACGTGCAACAACATAGAATAACCCTGAATAAGCAGTGGTCCAACAGCTATCACTATATCGAGTAAATCATATAGCTTGTACTATTTAGATAGGGACATGACTGGTAGGCTGCTGTACGTGAATGTACATTAAACTGACTAGGAATTAGAGAAATGTACCTGTACCTTGCGAGGTGGAGAAGCGAGAAGGCAAATTCCAATGGCATCCTGCTAATAGAAGGTCCCGTAGGACATTAGCGTGGGATCCTTCTATATACTGTGGGGTGAGGTTGTAGTGACGGGGAGGGAGGAAGGCCCCTGGTGACGTGAGAGAGAGTGCTCAAACTGCCGGAAGAAACAAAGCTGCCTGGTGAGTGTTCAGTCGCAGCAGTTGCATGCAGATATGGAGTAAGACAGCCAAGGTGCAGATGCAGAGTCCCCTGTACTGCGGCATGAGGTGAAACTGAGACCTCGGAGATGGGAAGCAAAAGGAATGAGATGGAGTGCTGGACAGAAGAGCAGGAGGAAGAGGTAGGGTACTGCAATGTAAAAATCAGGGCACGAAATAGGTCAATGTGGGAGCGCCGTCTCGGGGCGTCACTGAGGGGAGGAAGTATGAGGGGGAGACAGCCGGGAACATGGAGTAGGAGAAGTAGGAGCTCAAAAGAATTACACAAAAGTGAAAAGCAAGGAATGGGGGGAAGGGAAAGCAACAGAGCACTGGATGGGAGGGGGAACAAGACAAACCAGGCAGCAGACAGGCCCGGAACAGCCGCTCAAGGCACGCAGGAGCTCAGGAAACACTCCCTAAGCAAGGGTGGTGTGTCAGTGGAGGGCTTATGTAGAGACTGTGGGAGGAGCTATTCCCAACATTGAACCTTGGGCAAGCCCTCACATACAAAAATCCAGAAACCTCTCACGCTGGCCAATCTTCTGTTTTAAATTGCCACCTCTGGAGCCCACAGAAACTTTTTCCAAGTCCAACAATCATAATGGAAAGCTTTAAATTTACAGTTTTGTTTTTGTTAACATGTTGGACAGTAGCATATGTCATATCATTTCTTTCCAAGGCTCTGATGTGCTCACCCATCCTAACTCTGAATTCTCTAGTGGTCCTCCCAATATAGTAATAGCCACAAGAACACCGTAGTATATACTGTATACTATTCCCGTAGTATGGCACAGAATAAGAACTTCAATTTCATACAGCCTACCAGAGACTGGAGTAGCAAAACTTTTTGTTAGCTGTATATACGGACAAGATTTGCATTTTCCACATCTGTTAGTGCCACTAGGAAGTTGCATAGACCACACTGCATTCATTTTTTTCAAAGAGGGTAGGTATGGCGCCACTACTTTGTCTTTAATCGTTGGTGCTTATCTAAAAATGATCCTAGGACCTTACTCACATGAGCCAGTAGTTTTTCATCCATTGTGAGAATGCCCCAGTTTTTTTTTTACCAGAATCTAGTACTATAGTCAGTGACAAAACCACATTCTGCCTCTTGTCCTACAGCCCACTGATCTCCTGCCATTCCACTACTTGCCGTTCTATAATAGTTCCTAGCAGTTTCCCTAGGATTGAGTTTGGGCTGACCAGACTGCAGTTCTCTGGGTCCTCTATACTCCCACTCTTGTGAAGTGGGACCACGCTGGCCTCCCTCCAATTCCCTGGCACCATTCGTGTTTCTATGGCTCAATTAAAAAGGTCAGTTAGGGGTTCTGTACTGGGTCCTATCCACTTTAATATATATATATATATCACTTCCTTAAAATTAAATAACCCAAACATCTGGCTATGCAAATTTGCTGATGACTGTAGGTTAGGGACAGTAGCAAATACACAGGAACATATGACAGATTTACAGGAGGCTTTTTTTTTCAAATATAATCTTTATTTAAAAGAAACATTTTTTCCATTAACTTAGCAGTCACAGTATACAAAGCATACAGTACATCAAGTTAATACAGTCTTAGTTCATAAATTCATTCCTTTTATCCTTCTTTCTTTAAATGGCCTTCTCCTCTAACTTAGATTGATCTGACCCTCCTATTATCCAACCCTCCTCCATCTCAGAACCATTGTCATCCCTCCAGGAGCTCCCTCTCCTCATTCTCTGGGTTAATATGTCCCCTTTTCCTCATGTACCCAGGCTTTTTGATTTCTGCTAACTCTGTCTTATACAAGCCATGTCTCCACATGAATATAACCTTGATTAGGCAAACACTATGGAGGGATATTTCTAAGGGGTAAAGTGAGGGACCCTAGGAGGATATACATTATCCACTCCTCCACATTAATGAGCACAGTTCCGCTTTTATCGCTTAAATTATATGTAATTCTCTGCTTTGTAAATGAGAATCACTATCTCCCTCCAGTCCATCAGTGTAGGAGTCCACATGGTTAGCCAGTGTTTGGTTATGGCCTTCTTTGCTGCTAATAGGCATACTCTCAGTAAATACTGAGAGTGCCGATCTCTCATCTCAGGGTGGAATACATGTAAAATGAAAAATTCCCCTGTAAAGGGGAATTTTATCCCAAAGATTTCCTCCAGTTCCCCATATAACTCTTGTAAGAAAGGCTGCAACTTTGAGCAGGACCAGAATATATGGGTATGGTGGGCCGCAGGTTCACCACATTGGCGCCAACAGGAAGAACTTCCCAAATGGCTGAAATGTAAAGTTATGACCGGAGTATGGAAAAATCTAATCAGCAATTGCCATGAGAATAATCTAGAGGAGTGTGAATAGGTGATTTTCGATCTATAGTGACATATCATGTCCCACTGTTGAGGGGTTATTACAGTGCCCAGTTCCTCACTCCACTTTTCCCTTAACATTGTTGTGTTACCGCCTAGTTTCTCAGATAAGGATTTATATAGGGTTGAGATAAGATGTGACAGCTTTTGGGATTTCAATATTTGCTGAAGGTGTAAAAACAGATGGAGGTATTCCCCTGGGTTGCGTACGTGAGGCGGGAGGGTTTCGAAATAATATCTCAGTTGTAAATAACGGAAAAAATCTGCTTGTCGGAGATGAAATTCCAATTTAATTTCACCAAATTCTCTAAAGAAAGGTCCCCTATGGCACTGAGAGAGATTTATGAGACCGTTATGTCTCCACTCCTGAAATGTATGACCTAATGCCGCTGGGGTAAAATTCTCCAGAAGACCTAACGGGCACATCATCACCAGAAATGGGGTGAGCCCCAGGGATTTACGCATTAAGTACCAAGTTTTAAACTGGTGTAAAATACAGGGGTTCATAGTTAGTTGGTTTACCGGAGGTGGATTCTTATAGGTTATAAGTCTAAAGTAATCTTGATGGGATATTGCACTTTCCTCTATCTCCAGCCAGCGGGCCTGTGATATTCCAGCCAGACGTTGGAGAATAAGAGAGAGGTGTATGGCCCAAAAGTATAATTTAAGGTTTGGGAGGGCAAGGTCTCCGCTGGATTTGGGGAGTGACAGGATTCCCATTTTGATCCTGGGGCATCTTCCTGCCCAGATGAAGGCCGAAATTGCCTTATTCCAGGTCTGGAACAGGCGGTTCGGTAGGCTGAGTGGGACATTCTGAAAAAGATAAAGAGCCCTTGGAAGGACCACCATTCTCACCACTTCAATTCTCTGCATTAGATTCAGTGGGAGGAGATTCCATCTACCTAGATCTCACTTCAGCTGTGCGGTGAAGGGGCAGTAATTGATATTTGGGAAATCTTCCACTTTATGTGTAAAATAAATTCCCAGGTATTTTAACTTTGAGAGCCCCCAACGGAAGGGGTATTTATTCTTTAACATATCTGAGGGAGAGTAATGAAAATCGAGGGCATCCGTCTTATCCGTATTAAGTCTATAGCCTGAGAGAGTCCCAAACTCCTCCAGAATCTGGAAGACCACAGGAACAGACTGGGATGGATTAGCAAGAAAGAGCAGAATATCATCTGCATATAGAGCAATATGATGCTCTGCATCATCTATTTTTAGGCCAGTAATCTCTAAAGATTGCCTTATCGCCTCAGCCAGGGGTTCTATAAAGATGACAAAGAGGCCAGAAGACAGGGGGCATCCCTGTCATGTTCCTCTAAAGAGAGGGAAATAATCCGAGTGGTGTCCTGAGATTTTTATACAGGCTTGAGGTGAGGAATAAATATTCTGAAGTATGGTCACAAACGGGCGAGGGAACCCCATTACTTCCATAATGGTAAAAAGAAAAGACCAGGAGACTCAGTCAAAGGCCTTCTCAGCATCTAGGCTGAGAAGGACTGCCGGGACCCCCGCACCTGCATCTCATGCACCAAATGGAGTGCTCTACGGATGTTATCAGAAGTTGATCTCGAGCTTACAAAGCCTGTTTGGTCTGGGGCAATTAGGTATGGGAGGTATTCATCCATCCTGCGGGCCATGATAGACATAAAATACTTATAATCCATATTAAGCATCAAGATTGGCCTATAGGAGCTACAATGCAGTGGATCCTTACCTGGTTTTGGAATAAGTGAAATTGTTGCATATGCCCAGCTCGGTGGAGGGGATTCTCCTGAGAGGACTTCGTTAAAAGAACTGAGTAGCAAGTTAATGAATGACTGCTCATTATTTTTATAAAATTCCACCCTGAAACCGTCAGGACCAGGTGCTTTTTGTGTTTTAGAGTGAGATATAGCCAGGAGTAGTTCCTCCTGGGTGATCGGGAGCAGTAATTTGTTTTGCTGGTCTAAATTGAGTTTTGGCAGTTTTAAAGCGTTCAAAAAAATATTTGATTGCTCCTGATCTGTGGCATGATCAAATGTATAAAGATTTTGAAAATATTGAGTAAAAACCTGTGAGATACTTGTAAATTTGGTCTGGGGCGCCCCTGTTCTCGGGTCCTTTATTATAGAGATAGTTGATATTTTACGCTGTTGACGGAGACTTTACGCCAATTACAGGAGGCTTTGCATGGGATCCTGGAATGGACTGTCATAATTAAACAAGTATTAAATACCGCTAAATGTAAGGTCATGCATCTTGGTAAAAACAACAAAATGAGCACTTATAAACTTGCTAATACACCACTGAAAGTTACCAACGAAGAAAAAGATTTAGGGATAATAATTACAGATGATCTCAAATTTAAATCCCACTGCAGGGCACAGCTTAAGAAAGCCAATTACAATCTTAACTGCATCTTTAAGCACATAGCTAGTGGAGATGAGAGAGTGCTCAGTCCTCTCTATAGCGCAATGGTCAGACCACACTTGGAATATTGTGTCCAGGTTTGGTCACCACAGAACAGGGAGGACATCAACCTGCTGGAGGGGGTACAGAGAAGACTAACTAGAAATGTGAAGAGATTAAAAAACAAGACTTACAGGGTGAGTTGGCTTTCCTCAATTTATATTCCCTATACTACAGAAGATTTATGGGGGACTTATGTTTATTATTTAAACCGATGGAAGATGACAATCTTCTTGCAGAAATTGGTTTTAAGCACAATCTGGGAAGGACCAGTACCAGAAAGCATAATACGCAGCTCCTTCTCCAGACCTGGATCCATGTAACTGATGGTGAATTCCTACAAACTTAATTTGGAAAAATCAATATAGTTAGAAGCACTAGTCCATGTTGGGGCTGTTTTAACTATCTATGGCACCTTACTTTTTATGGCCATTTGATGTAATGCAGAAAATCTTATTTGGTATGCACTGCATTTATCTTTTTTATTATAATATTCCATTCTCTATCCCCACAGCAGACCAACCAGCTGGGGTTCTTGGTCATCATCAACTGTAGCTGGTCTAACTATAGTGGCGGGGGGGCACACTGGGAGTGATCATAATATGTTAAACATAGTAAAAACAAATGTTAAATGAGGTTTTCTATATATAACTGAATGGACATAAAAATGATTATTTCATTTCAGGGGTTTATGCATGGGAGAGAACTGCATTCAGAATTTCCAGTAATGTAACTAGCTAAAAGCAGACTGACATAGACTCATGAATAATTCATCTATAATTTTGGTCTATATACCACTATATGCACTTCACAAGAATTACCAAGTGACTTCTTTCGAATAGTATGTGTAACTAAATAAGTACTTGATATGCACAGTATGTACTATAATTCCTGTTTCATTACTGACACATAATTTAAGGGGTGACAGTAATGGCTGCTTGTGTACTAATCACCTCTTAACACAGCAGTGCAATGAAAAATGTTTTTTCCAAAAAAGCTAGTTTCAGCTACTATTAACAAACTCTGGTCAGAGCTGATATGGCTGCACAGAGCTTTTTTGAGTGGTGGTGGACTGTAGATGTTCAGAGTGGCACCAGAGCCATGATAAAACTTGTGGAAGTGGCATCAGACTGTGGGTTTTCAGAGTGGCCCTGGTGCCACAGCAGACAGTAGCAGACACTGGCACCAGAGTACGCCACTCGCAGGATGGCTGTGACGTCAGAACTGCTCCTGCGTGATACTCACACATGCACAGTTTCAGTCGTAGTGTCACTTCCGCTGTTGCAGAAAGCAGTGCACTGGAGGGGGGGTGAGTGCCATGGAGGGGTTCTCCATCCATGGAGGTGACAGGGAGGAGGAAACACCACAGAGAAACAGTGACTTCAGCGCTGTGGACAGCAGACCGCATCACTGTAGGAGAGCACAGTGATCAGTTCTGCTTTTTTCCTACAGTGATGTGATCCCGAAATGATTGCAGGGCTCTGCCCATGCTGCTGTAATAAAAATATTAGCATACCTGTCAGATCTCCTTTTCTAGGTACCTCCTATGCCACACACTGTGGGCCTGATTTTCTAAGTTTGATACAGGATTTGCATCAAGCCCTGCATCAATCCTGTTGATTGGCACAACTGAGCCAAACATCTTTGCCACAACTGCACCCAATTTTAGTACATTGGGCGCAGTTGTGACAGTTTCCACAATTTATGGCAGCTTGCGCCAAATATGTGGCACAAGCCCCATAAAAAGTTGGTCCTCTCAAATGGCACAAGTTAGAGCAGAGGGGAGCTGGTCAACCTATGCATTTGGCATCTGATCAGGAATCATGATCAGCACCATGAGAATGCCACAAGCCCCCTGCATGATACGTTTGATGCACCGGGGGCTTGCAGCATTCGCAAGCCATTTTAAAATTGGCCCCCATGAGTTTTTTATGTTCTCAGCCCTAACCCTTACCAGTTCTATAATGGTATTTCTAAGCCAAATGTGATGGCGTCTTTTTTTCTTGAGAAAAAACTAAATTAAAACATTAATAAAATGTTCACATTTTGGAGGAACTACAAAATGTTACCACCAAATGAAACTGGGAGATGTATGGAGATTTGTAATGTGAAAAAAGGTAGGTTCAAATTTTTTTCCAATTTCAGTGCACTGCTTCTTTAACGTAAAATGTGACCAAAATATTCATGTTTTTATTGTTATATTTATTTTTGAGAACTCTTATTACCTTCACTTTTAAACATAATGAGCAGCATAGGGGAGCAACATAGGGTATGGCTCCAAGCATCATCCCTTTCTGGTATGACTGTGGAGGTTACACTCCAATTTCAGCATACTGGTCAGCAGACTTTTTTCTTGATGTGTGTTTTTCTTGGGGGGGGGGCAGATGACTGGGTTTCATGGTACTGGTAAAACTGATAGTAGAGTACTGCTAAGGTGAAGTTCAAAGTACTGTCATGACCTCACTGCTACCAATGGATGCCACTTAGTGTGCATACTGTATATCATTAGCAAGACTTCAAAGAATATCAAGAGACGAGATGCAAGAAAAAAAACTACTTTTACCTTCATTTTATAGTAGTAAGCCAATTAACTGTTTTTTTCTTCATTCGGTCTGCTGGGTAAACTGATTTGTAAATTTCTCCTATCAAAACCTAGACCCAGAGAAAAACAATTTTCTAAGTTCCATTTACCAGTATTCAGGGCAGTTCAGTGTTTAAGGCATTTTTAAATATAAATCCACAGGAAATAAGGAGCCTGTTAAATTTTTATCTGTAAATTTCCATTGATGAGATTAATTTGAAAAGGAATATGTTGAGCATTATACTTGGCCTCTAATGTTTGTGTGGGTGCATTTTGGGGGGGAGGGGGTGTACCTGAGGTTTGTGGTTCTGCTGTTAGGATACATTTCTGGTTTCAGAAAAATTCTCTTTCAGGCTACAGGACTCTTTTTTTGCAGCCTAATCAGTGACTTCTTATCTTATAATTTTCAAGAGCAACTGCACTTTGAAATTTGCAGACAACTACCTTATGGTCCTTGCGTTTCAGCCACAGGGCACCTCAAGATTTTATTGTTCATTTAGAAGCAAGTTGGTGTAGAGTTCTATACAAACACTCGAGAAACAGGAACATAGTTCTTTGCAGTTCATCGAGCGGAAAGCAGTAGGTAGGAAAGGAAATCAACAGAGATAAAAATGCCGTTGAACTTTTTTCTCATTTTCTTAAAGGGACACTGTTGACCCTTAAGGGCTAAAAAGGATTCTTAAAAAAAAAAAAAACACCATTCTAAATTCCCATAGAAGGCACAGTATGTTTCTGTTATTTAATTTCCTAAACTTCTTAAAAAAATATCATTTGACTTCATCAGTTTGCAGAGGCAAAAATAGTAATTCACCATTTTTAGGCTACCACACCAAAACACAGTGTTGGGATATAAACAAGTCAATTTTTGTGGTGAACACTAATTTTTTTATCCCCTCTGCATTCATGAAATTATGGAGGAAAGATGTAGAGGTGTTTCTATCTCCCATGGTTTGCATCAGTGTTTTCAAGTATAGTGCACCCTGAAGGACAGATAAAGACGTGAAACATTTCAATATTTCTGCTAAAATCACACTAGATGTATAATTTAGACCTTGTGTTAAATGCTTTATTTAATATATTTTAGATAACTATCATTTAAGAAATACAATATATTAAAACTGAAAAAATCCACAATACACATATAATTTAAATTCATATACAGTATAATAACAGAAGGGCTGGCAGTATAGCCTACAGTTAGAGTAACGAGCTGTGAATGAGTTTGGTACATCGAGCAGACAGACCGGAGTTTGATTCCCACAACCTCCACTTGCAAACTGTGTGACTATGAGCAAGTCACTTAACTTCCCCAGTGCTTCTGGGTTGCCCCTGAAATCTGGCACCTGTGCCTAGTGGGCCTTACCCAGTTACCAAAAGAATAATAATTAAAAAAAGATATACAAAAATAATCATTGATAGTACTGCAGGAAATTCCAAGGACGAAGTTTCCCCCAGGTTCTGTTAATTTTATTAATACATGTTGGTATTCCGAATGAGGGTCAGCTGAAGCAGAGTTCTCATCACAAACTTCCCAGAAGTACCACTAAGAAGTTTTTTTTTTAATTCTGAGCTCATTGAGGTTGTTTAATGCACATCTGTCCCAAAACTCTGAAGCATAACACACAGAAGAAATAGAGAGTTCATCAAGTACTGATGATACCTACAGGTATATGCTGCCACCCCAACCCCAGAAAAACAAACTTTTCATATATTATATATTTCTATGATGGGCATATGCTATGACAATATAGTACTGTGATCAGCAGGTGGTGCTGCAGTATTGCAAACATTTTGTTATTTGGCATGTTTTACCAGTGCAAAGCACCTCCGTATTTTAATCTTAGTGTCTGAATCACACCAAGAACTACTCAAAAAAAATTACAAAAATACTGTAGAATCCCTTCTGAAATTATGATGAGAAAATTGCATCTTAGCTTTAAAAAGTGCATTAATTGCATAAAGAAATCACCTTGAACGAAACATCTTTAATGGTAAAAGATGGTATGTCTGTTTCCAACATTTGTGGTAGTGTCAGTCTGCCGCAGTCTGACAGCTTTACTGCACTTGCTTTAGACTAGCAGTATCTGTGTGCTGCTATGTGAACTGGCTGTCTCTCCTGAGTACCTAACAGAAAACATAGACGCATAGATATTGATGGCAGAAAAAAGCGGCCCACCGAGTCTGCCCAGCACTTATCTGCATCCACACCCAGCCTAATACTGAATTGGAATGAGTCTACTGATGGCCCTGTCACTCCATTCATACCCTTCCTTGACTGCCCACCCATCCTCCTCCTCTAATTTGGACAGTTCCTCTCTGTTTAAAGTTGATGGCATACTCCACACTAACTGCCTCTTCTGGCAATGTATTCCACTTTCCCATCACAGTTTCTACGAAGAACTTCCTTAAATGCATCCTGAAGCTTCTTCCCCCCATCCCACGCCAATTTCCATCCATGACCTCTTGTTACCTTGCCCTTGTTTCTTCTGAACAGGGCACTGTTGTACACCTTATTAATACCCCTTAGGTACTTAAAGGTCTCTATCCTGTCCCCCCCACCCTCTAGTGTGTGCATACTGAGACTGTCCATCCTCTCCTCCTGCATCTTCCCCTGCTGCCCCCGATTTATCTTTGTATGTTTCTTCAGAACAGTTCACAAGAGGGCCCAGTCCTTCTCCAGGTGTGGGCTTCTGAACTGCGCAAAGTACTCCAGGTGAGGTCTCACCAAGGATCTGTATAGGGGCAGAATCGCCACCTTCTTTATGCAAGCAAACCCTCTCCCTGGACACTCTAACATCCTAATTGTTTTCCCTGCAGCCTTCTGGTATTGAGGATGAGACCTTAGACTGTCACTAATATGGATCCCCAGGTCCCTGTCCTCTGTGTCTGCTCCATCCTAAGCACCCCCCCCCCAAAATTGGTACTCTGTTTTTGGATTTCTTTTGCTAATGTGCATGATTTCACACTTTTGTCATTACATTTGTCATAGTGTGGACCACTTTTCTAGTCTGTCTGGGTCCCTTTACATTCCCTGTTTTCCCTCAGCAGTATCCACCCTGCCACTGATTTTGGTATCATCTGCAAAGAGACTGATTTCACCCTAGATTCCTTCCCTGTATTGCAGATGAATATATTTAAAATGACCAGCTCCAGGACCAGCCCCTGTGGTGGCCCACTAGTGACCCCTCTGACCTCCTGAGTATTCCCTGTTGACAAAAATTCCCTGAGTTCTCCCCTCAACCAGCTACTAACCCACCTAGTTTGTCTCCCATCCCCAGATTCCTCAGCTTTTCCACAAGTCTCCAATGGGGCACAGTTAAAGGACCTGCTAACGTCTAGATATAGTATATCTACTGCATGGCCCATACTGACTGCTTTTGTGACCCAATCCAAGAAGTTTGTCAGGTTTTTCTGGCATGCTCTGCCTGACACAAACCCATTCTGCCTCTTGTCCTACAGCCCACTGATCACCTGCCATTCCACTACTTGCCGTTCTATAATGGTTCCTAGCAGTTTCCCTAGGATTAAGTTTGGGGCTGACCAGACTGCAGTTCTCTGGGTCCTCTATACTCCCACTTTTGTGAAGTGGGATCACACTGGCCTCCCTCCAATCCCCTGGTACCATTCATGTTTCTATGGCTCAATTAAAGAGGTCAGTTAGGGGTTTCGTCAAGACCCAGACCACCCCTCCTTAGCAACATGGGGTGCAGACCAGCTTGGCCTGGTGACTTGTCCACTTCAGAGTCCTAAGCCCCTTGGGTACCCTCTCTACTGCTGTCCTTCCCATCACTGATCCCTGTCCCCTTCCCATTGGTTAGAATCCCATATGCTGGCAGCAGTCCTTCCTTCTCCTCCTTCCTGAAGCCTCTGTACGCCCTTTGCTATTTTCAGCTCATCCTCTGCTTTCACTTTTCTTTCCACTCTGTTATCCTCCCTTGCTTTGTCTACACAGAGTTTCCTACTTCCCATTTGCTGGTCCCCTTGTACTTCCTAAAAGCCGGTCTTTTTATCCTTATTGCTTCTGCCACTTCCTGTGGGAACCAAAGTGGTCTTTTGTGTTCCTTTTCCTTTTCTACCTGCCTCAGACAAGAGCTAGTTGCTTCTGCAATTCCTTGCTTATAATTACCAACGTGGCCTCAGTCCCCTTCACTTCCCTTGCTCCCATACATTGTTTTTGAATGAACTGCCCCATGTTTCTGTATAGTGTATAGCGTAGTGGTTAAGAACACTGAGCTAGGCTGGCCCAGTGGCGCTGAAGGTTGAGGCGCTGGACGCCATACCTCACGCCACACCGGTGACCCGGGTTCAGAGATGGACTCAGGCCACTGGGGGTCGGCAGTGGAGGGAAGAGATTGAGCATCCAGAGGACTGTTCTCTCTTCCTGGAGAGAGCTCTGGGGGTTGTGGCACACAAGGGCGGCCTCTGGCGGCAGTTGGGGGTGTGCCAAATAGTAGTGGCACTCATGCATGGAGGCGTGGAGCTGCAGTAGGCATCGGCACTCAGTGCCTAGATGCCATTGCACAACTGAGCTCTGGGGGAAAAACCAAGGTAGAAAACCCCCGGCTGTCTGGGAGGCAAAGGCAGGGTGAGTAGGCTGAGCCCACATGTCCATTGCTGGCTTGGATCATGGCATGACTCTACGTGGTCCCTCCTTCCCATTCAGGCCACGGGGGGGGGGAGAACCCAGCACTCGATTCCTTGGCCAGGTGAAGAGCATGGTGGACAGTAGAGGCAATACATCTGAGTGTCCTAGCTGGACAGATACACAGGCAACCGGTGACCGGAGGGGAAAAGAGTTAAAAAAATAAATAAAGGGTACTGAGCTGCAGATCTGGAGACCTGGGTTTGAATCACATCAGCCCCCATTTGTGTACTGTGTGATCCTGAGCAAGTCACCTAACTTCCTTGTGCTCCCAGGTCACACCTGGAAACAAGCTTCAACTTAGTGTGTCTTTCCTGGTTAACCAATGTCTCGTCTCCTTTCCTTTCCTTTCCTTTCCTTTCCTTTCCTTTCCTTTCCTTTCCTTTCCTTTCCTTTTTTCTGAAATCTGTCTTCTGAGATCCAGAACCACTGACCATGAATTTGAGCATGGGGTTGTCAGCATAATGCTAAGCCATAATTAGTTATGGTCGCTGGTCCTGACAGGCTCCTCAACTCAAAACTCTCCTATGCTGTCCCCACTGGAGAGCACTAAATTCAGTATAGCTTCTTCCCTGGAAGATCCCTAGCACGTCCCTTTCAGTAGGCACTCTTGCATTACATCTACCAGTGCATGACTCCCTGCAATTTTGGCCAATGGGATTTCTCAGTTTGTATTTGGTAGGTTAAAGTTTCCCATTTGTTCAGCCTCTACCTTTGTGACTGCCCTCTTCATTTCCTCATTTCCTCCCCCAGCACTCTATCCATATTGTAAGTCCTAGTTCTCTGCATGCAGAGAAACACTGTTTATTTTGTCATGAACTTGTTTTTTTATGTTAAACCCCAATCTTATGATGTGAAGTTTATGTATCACTATTTCTGACACCTCTGCACTCACTGTATTATGTGTTATCCACTGTATTATAACTTTCACCTAGTTGTCTGTGCTATTGTATGGCCCGGGTCACAACTGAAAATGGTCCCTTGGATCAGTTTGCTTACCCGGTTACCAAAAACATCAATCAATCAATCAATCAATCAATCAGTCTGGTTTGGTGGCCTGTATAACACACCCATGCTAATGACCCTTCCCTTAACTGTTGCTAATTGTACCCATACTGATTCCATCCAACTCTCCCCTATAGGGTGCTGTCTTCTGTGGCCTCTATTCTGTCTTTTATGTACTAAGCCACCCCCTACTCTTCCCTGCATCCTATATCTCCTGAACAAAAGCCCTGTTTACATGGTCACATTTGCACTGGTGTAACCCATGTTACTCTGGTTGCTCCAGTGCAAATGTGACTGTGTGGACATGTACCCGATCGGGGTAAGCCACTCGCTAAGATGTGCCCAGATACTCTGGCAAGCTGAGAGCACCAAGAGGAGTGAGAGGCTTACAGCAGCTTAGGTGGGAGTGTGTACTGCCTGCGCCACAGCAACCCATCCATCAGCCAGCAGATGGCTGGCTCCCCCTGATACATGGCCCCTCACCAGCACAGGTTGCAGTGGTGCAGAGAGAGGCTGTGTAGACAGACAGGAAGCGGGTGGCAAGTGGACAGGACTGCGCTGTTGCGGTATTTTATTTGTAGTGCCACTGCCGTGTAAACATGGCTAAAGAGTACTCAGAAATAACTAGATTCCAGTCATGGGACCTCCCTAATTCAGTTATTTTCCTTCTGCAATTACTGCCTGGAAGTTTCAAACTCTGTTGAAAATATTGCACCTCTCTCCTTTGCATGGAATGACAACAATGGGAATCTATATACTATATTATACTATACTGTACTGTACTGTACTGTACTATACTATACATACAGACATACATACTGTTCTTGCATGCAACAATCCAGGGAATACACACCATTGGTGCATGAGTTCCTTCCTCCCAGCAGCTCAAGGGGAATACCTTCCACTCCTTTTTTTCCAAAGTGTATGACAAGTCTACATTGAAGCCATCCAGGATGTTATACATAAGCAATAAGACATGATGGGGTGTGCATTACGGTGTGATAACCACACTCCTAGCGGCGTAGCTAGGCACGAGGCCGAAGGCCGAGTGCAGGTCATCCCTAGGAGTGCGGTTATCACACCGTAATGCACAACCCCGGAGTGTCTTATTGCGCTTATAAAATGTCCCTTTATTTTTAGAAGCAGTTTTTCTATTTTTAAACACACTTTTAAAAAAGTAAAAATGTAAGTAAATCTGTGTGTTTAACATAAAATAGTCCTTCCGCCTATTGGTGTTAGATTAAAGTAGTGTTGTACAGTGTGTGCCTCCCTGCCCACTTAAGCTTTATATTCCCCTGACAGCTACAACAATTCACAAATGCTGTTTTTCTCATTCTAAGTATGACACATAGCCCCCTTATTTTATTTAATTCTCCTCACTCTGTAGACAAAACTAAAAGGAAGCCATAACAGAGGCTTCTCAGTTCCCCAGTGCTGCAAACATGAGTGTGGTTCAAAACTGTCACACTGACTGACAGCATAATGAACTGCTCGCTCTATCCTAAAAGGTAAACAGCAGGGTGAGTCATTTACCACCTTTTCTCTTTGTTTATATAGTATCATTGCTTACTTTCTTTATTCTGTTTTTTCCCCTCTGTGTATCCCTACATTCAAGAAATGGAATGTTTATCATGGAATGTTTACCATGGAATACAGGGATTCAAAATTCTGCTCAGTTCTAGAAGCAGAATGTTCCTCCACTAACATACTGTACACACAGACAACAAAGGCCTGTTTTACAGCCAGAAACTCAATTATCTCACTTGTCAGGGAAAACAGAAGAGATTTCCCTGATGAGCAGGTAAAGATAGAAGGGGGATTTTCACTGTTAGCAAACAAACAGTTGTAATGAAAACTATAAACAATACTTCATGTTTCTAATTTATTTACGTGTGTAAGGAAAGTGTGACAATCTGGTAAACAACATTTAATTAATTTGTTTTATTTTACATTTAAGATAATTTTAATTCTAGGGCCCAGTTGAAGGTTTCTACAGTGTAAAGGTAGCGGCCATGTTTGTGGTGGAAGATCAGTTTTGGTTGTAGGGAGATTAATGGAAGATAGTTCTGGTTGTAGGAGGACTGATCTGCTCATTGTGTAATGTGGTTTAGGACCAGGATGACTGTGTGTATACAGAGAATTAATGTACAGTCAGCTGATCTGTCTTGGCCAATGAGATTTCTAGGTTTTTTCTTGCCATTTTATAAAGTAACTTGCAATGAATGACATGTCACAAAATATTGCATGACAAAAGGGCTTAAAGGAGAACTGCACTGAACCTGTAAGTAATGTTCTCCTGCAGAAGCTGATTTTTAAAATACTGGTTCTAATTCTAATACTGTGCCAACTCTACATGGTTTTTAATTATCCTAGTGGATGTTTCTAATTTATACACAGGTAGTAAGTACCATTTTAGAATTGTGTGATGTAGTTTTTGTCCCTTGCTCTGCTCTTCCATTGTTGGCACAATACACCCAAATTCAACTATAGAACTCTGAGGTTGAGAGGCACATAAGCTACATCGTACAGTTCTAAGATGGCATTTAACACCAGAGTGTAAATCAGTCGTAATCACAGAGGAGGCTAACAGGCCAGTAGATCTGCAACAATAACACAGTTTGAACCAGTATTTTTTTTTAAAAGCTTCTACTGGGACAAAAGAATTTGAGGTGCAGTTCTCCTTTAATTGTCATTGAATTACACTGTTTCTTGCAGAATACTGCAGTATTTTGCTGCAATATTGCAAGGTACTGAGTTCCATCCTGGATGGTGTCACTGTATGCTTTCATGTCGCTACAAGATCACCTGATACATCTGCTCTGAAAATCTAGTCAAAGTGTCCATTGCTTGTTCTGTGATGTAGTTCTTTCGCTTATTTGCCTTTGATCGTGTTACTTTCAGTGACATCATGTCTCCCTTGTCCTAGCTTCCTTGTGCGTCCTGTTGAAGAGATGCATTTGGTCTGACAGTGTTATCCCTTTCAAATATTTGAAGACCATAATCATATCCACTCTGATTCTTCAGTTTTGTCCAAGGAAAAAGTTCTGATTCTGTCAACCAGTCCTCATAGCCTATGCTTTCCAAACCTTCAACCACATTGGTTGCTGTCTTTTGCACTTTCTCAATCATGTCAATTTATTTCCTCAGATATGGAGACTGGACCAGAACTGCACACTGTATTTGAGGCGGGGCCTGAGTAAGGGTTTGCTTTATTTCGTGCATACCTACAGCTCACTCTAATTACTGGAGATCAGCAACAGTGTACAGCATATGACTCTCCTTACTATGCATGCCTACAGAGGAAGATGATAAGAGGGCGGATGTTCTAAATTAGTACTTCTGCTCAGGAGGCGAGGGACCGCTTCCATGATGGTGGAAGTATACGCATGGGCATGTTGTTGTCATTCTAGTCCTTAGTTCTATAGTCAGAACTCTGGCCACAAGCCATTGATTCATCAGAATACTTTTGAGAGTTCTGAATCCATGCAGTGATATAGTCAAAACTCCAAGTCCCTGGTTCCATGAAGATAATTTTTTTTAAAATGTTTCTCCGTGTAAACATACAGAGATACAACAGGAGTCTCCATTACAGATGTGACCTGGGGGTAGGGGGATGGGGAGAGATTATAAGGTAGGAATGCAATATGCAGCAGTCAAGCAGATATACAAGACAGTGCAGTAAAATAAATGCTATACAGAAATCATGCAATATTTACAAAAAGAAATACAAACCAGCAGGGATGAGGAGAATGCAAAAACATACAACATTGATTCAAGCACATGTGCAAAAGAACACTAAGGTACAGTCACAGTGGGATGCGAGCAGAATCCTTAAAGACTGTTAAGCAGAGGGAGCACTGTTAGGTGGCAGACACCCAAGACTAGGGTTGTTCCATAACTGTGTCAATCTAAAGTGGAAAGCAAACTTGTTGCATCAGAGAATAAGGAATTGGGTTCCAGGAGGGGAACAAAGGTTGTGTCCATAGTGAGTAGCAGGGATAAGCAGGCTGTACAAATAGCTGGTGAGTGCGTTGAGCCAGTATAAAAACACATAAAGACCTAGATGTTGATAGCACCTGCAATTAAATAAGGGCCACTTCAGCCATTCATACAGAGTGCAGTGGTGTATCTGATGAGGACACTACAGAGCAAGGTAGCAGAAAGAGTAGAACAGGGTATCCAGTTTCAATAGGTGACACTTCGGAGTGGTGGTGGTGTGCATGATATTTCCATAATCAATTGTGGGTAAGATCACACGCTCAACTAAACATTTTCTTATACCTTGGGAGAAGCAGTCAATTACTCTCTTGAGGGCTCCAAGTTTTTCCTAATGTTTCATGGCTAGAGACTAGATATGGGAGGAGTAATCAAGGAATTGGTCAAGTATAATTCCTAGATACGTATACTCCAATACAGCAGCAGGGTACTCCCATTTCCAGAAGAAATACACAGGCTTGATGCTGTCCATAAAAAGAAAGCAATACAAAATACATTTTCTTACAAAATGTTTTTTCAGCTACAGTAAAACATGAACCATTTGGTGGTACTGTATGAGTATAATCTCTGTACATCTGAACAATACAAACAGCTGAAAATTCACATGAATTTCTTGTCCCTTTAGTGACTGTAACACAGGTTTGGAAATTTGGGGCATGGTACCCAGTTGAAAGGGGTGGTGGCCCAATATTGGGGACACACAGCATTCCTATTCCACCAACACACCTTACAGCAATGCAAAAAGCCAGTGAGCTGTTGGCAGGAGGTAGAGTACCCTCTGCACCAGAACCACCCAGCTTTATTATACAAGTGCATATTCCAGATGCTAGCTGGCATA
Source organism: Neoceratodus forsteri (assembly GCA_016271365.2). NCBI lineage: Eukaryota > Metazoa > Chordata > Ceratodontiformes > Ceratodontidae > Neoceratodus > Neoceratodus forsteri. The sequence continues at coordinate 1,655,992,785 of CM028131.1, forward strand.
AACAAAGTTTGTGCCATGCTGCAACCTTACAAGGTGTAATGGGAAAGACACAGTTATCTGTTCACGGCAAAGCACCAATGTCATGGTGTCATGGCGCTATACTATGCCTAGAGCCCTGGCCTGCCCATCCTCTTCCCTTGCCAGACTGGATACCCTCTGCAACGCTTTCTGCCACTTTGCTACCAAGTCACTCCCTTTGCACACATCACTGCTCCCTCTACTCCTCCCTCTCAATCCTCCCTCTCCCCTCATGTCACCAGTCCCACTGTGCCTCCTTCCTCTCCAAATACTAGTCTGGTCCCCTTCCTTCTTACCTCTCCTCAATCCCATCTCCAGTCCCGCGTCCCATGTTCCCTCCACTCCAGGGACCATTGTACCTTATCTACTGCTCACCCCCACTCCTCCACTGGGCAATCTGCCTTCTTGTATCACCTTCCCACACTATGGAACCTGCTTCACTCTTCCCCCTGCCATTCCACCTCCCCAGGCTTTCTCAGGCATCATCTCAAACTCTTCCCATATACCCCCTGCACCTATTGCCCCACAGATGGCACTCCCTGATGGTATAGGTGACACAAGGTGAAAGCACTCCCTCTACCTATCGGGTCTCTGGTGTACTGCATTTCCTGTCTTATGTGCCTTGATACAGCCCTTTTGCATCTGACCATACTGTGCTGTAATTGCACTTTACTGCACTTTGTACCAGTGTCTTGTAATAAGTCTGTAACTCTATACATTCATTAATGTAATGTGCCTGCACTTTAATTTTGTATCAAAAATTGTGACTGTGTTGTGCTCACTGTTTATTTCTTCCCCAGGGTTGCTCCTGGAGTGTGCCTTTTCCAGTTACCAGTTTTCAAATAAAATAGGTAAACTATCACCACAGACTTCCCCCCTGACACTCCATGCCTGTACCTTAAGACCCACTTATGGGCCATTCCTCGTTGTCATTTTTGGTCCCACAAAGGTCCACTCCGGTGGTCCAGAAGCCCCTCTGATGTAGTTCTTTCTTGCTTTCTCTCTCTCTCTCTCTCTCTCTTTCTCTTTCTCTCTCTCTCTCTCTCTCTTTCTCTCTTTCATTTTTGTATTATTTATTTATGTGCCTCCCTCCGCTACTTCAGTCAGTCACTCCTTCGGACCACCAAGGCTTAATCCCATCCAGCTATCTCTTCTCACCCTCTGCCAGCCCAGATAGCCACCCCCCCAAGGTAACTCGACGTATCCCATCATCGGGTGGGTCCTCTCCCTATGGAGGGAAAGGGCCTTATGGCCTACCTTATTGGCCCTGAGTGTGTCTGGGCTGGTCCCAGCTGATCGGGAGCTCCATGGTGAGGGGTCCAGACAGCCATTATTTTATCAGCTGAGGTGCTCTTTTCCATTTTTCCACCTCTCCCCGATACATTCTTGGCTTATAGCAGGTGGCATCCTTGAGCGGGGGGCGTGCCAGGGGTGTGTTGAGGCCCACGTCCCCACATGCATGCCTTTAATCCCACCCGAAGGTCACGAGGCAGACCCACTTCCCTGGGAGGGAAGTGTCCAATGAATGCTTGTGTACTCCCTTCCTGCTGGCCTCTGCTCCTGGCACCTGGGCTTGGGTCGCGAACCTGGATCACCAGCATGCTGAACAAACCCCTTCACTCGGTGCCATGGAGCTGGCTTTTCATTTTTTTTTTTTATAAACCCTCTGGTGTCCAGTAGATCCCTTTTCCCAATCCCTGTCCTTCCCTGTAATGATGTTGGTGGTGCACCTTGTCCCACTAACAGAACATGCATTGTTTTGCAAATCAGTGGCCCCCTGTACAACTACTTTCAACAATTTTAACCAGGTTTAAAGGGTCACATGAGTTTGAGACCAGGGATGATTTTGCTGGTGAGCTCCTGTGTATAGCCAGGAGCTCACTTGTATGCTGGCTGTCTCATTACCCAGGGGTTGGGAAGGAAAAGGGTGAAATGCTGCCTGGCATGCCAGATGATCACTTTTGGGGGCCTCTCATACTGCTCAACCCCACAGAAAGTCAGTGCCACTACCCTCACCTTGTCAACCTGAGGACTAGATGCAACTTTCCCCCTGGTGGTGGCAGGAAGTGCATCATGGGATACACTGGACCCAGCAGGACTGACAGTGGACTTCTGAGACAACAGGTGGTGGCAGTCTGGAGGCCACACTGAGTCCAGTGGGCCCTTTTGGAAGCCCAAGGGAAAAGGGTGTCAGCAAATAGTAAAATGGAGGAGTAGTAAAGAAATACCACCCCCTCCCCCCCAAAAAAAAACACTCACTTAATACTGGCAGCCATTTTGAATTATGAGTGGCCAATAGAATGTTCAGCTCAGATATGTGTTCCAAGACTGAGTACCTCTAATTTATTTATTTGAAAATTGATAACTGGGAAAAGTGTACTAAGCCCAAGCTAATTCTCAGGTGTGACCGGGGGGCAGAGGCAATAACAGTTACAAGCAAGCTGAGGTAAGAATACTGTGATGATACAGATAACCAAACATAATAGCTGAAAACGACTATTGGCAACTGTAGTAAGGCAACAACTTAGCAGGACATTGAGTCAATATCATAATATGATCCCTTAATATGTGGGGTGAACAGAAAGTAGCATAAAATCTGACAGTCTGCTTGATAAATAAAGACTTGCAAAATAAGGACACAGAGCAAACTAGGCTTGTACTGGTGGGCACGTAAGCAGTAATAATGCTAAAAGTAAATTTGCTGCATGGTGTTTTTGTCTTCCTTTTCTGAATGCACGTTGTTACTCATTCAGTCTCTGCATGCCATTACATGCTTCCTCCACAAAGGCAGTCAGTAGTATGCTTTGTGGAGGAAGAACCCACGAGCAGTGACAGAAGCTTTCAGATTGTTTGAAAGATTGAATCAGAAATTCAATTGAAGGATTTTTTTTTTAATCTAGCTTTTTCCCTGGTCTGCCCTCCTCCTGATGGTACTGCCACAGCCCCATCACCTACCTTGTTGTGGACATATTGTACATATGCCCACGCTTACTCAGGACCAACTCATGGTGGCTGGAGAGCCATGTTGGTAGTGTGCAAGTGTGCAGGGGGTGCCAGTACTGACCTTGGTGGATCAGGGTTCTTCTTCTCCAGTGTTTTCCCCAAGGACACCAGCTGTGCAATGGTGTGCACCTGCATAGTGCTGCCATGCCGGCATCTGGCAGTTGCCCCTCCCCTACTGGAGTCCCATATGTGATCTCACCCGGCCTCCATAGGCGTGGTTGCACAGCGGGATGTACATTCTCCTACCCTGCAGGTGGAGGAGAGCTCTCCCTAGGACACTTAATTGTCCTTTCCCTGGCTGTACTCTGACAAACTTGAGTTCACTCTCTAACTGGGTCACCACCATCGCAAGCGTAACGACTACCACCGCACTGCTGGGCTGATGACCCGTTAAAGGATTTCATTATTAAACTAACTACTAAAGGGTAGGGTGGTGCATCATTTCTTTTAGATTGTGCACTAAAATATAAAACAAAATTAAGGTGTTAAAAAAAGAAAGAACCCTGAGGAAGGGCTATTCATCTTGGAATGCTTCAGTGGCATAGTTACACAGATGTGGCCCATCCAGTGTAACCTGGTTTAAGCAAGTATAATGGATAAAACATACAGCAGCCAAGATCAGAAGAGAAGCTGACACCAGTCACTGTTACTGAAGGAGCGGACACCAGCTAGCATAATTTAAGAAGCCCATATTGTCTGGTGTATCTGAAGGAGTTGGGGCATCAGGGAAAAAAAAGAAATGATATAAAAGACTTAAGAAGTCTCCCACTAATGGTAATTTAACAGCCTATAAAAGAGTTACTAAGGAAGTTAAGAATTAAAAATGCAAAAAAAGATATGGAAAAAAGGTTAACCACAACAGCTGGATATAATAAAAAGAAATGTTATAACTATATTGGATCCTTAAAAAAATAATAATAAGATAACAGGGCCTATATTAACAGAAAAGGGTTTAATAAGTTTAGAGAAGGAACTGGCAATAGCCTTTAATCAATATTTCCTTAGCATTCATAAGGAAAAAGAAGTGTTATCAGAAGAATTACCACCCCATCAACCGGATCATCCAGTTTATAGCCCGACTGATGTCATTGAGGCAATAAAGCTTATTAAAAATAGTAGTTCAGCTGGATCAGACGGTATACCATCAATATTTTTGAAAGAACTGGTCTATCAACTTGCTGGCCCACTGTCCATTCTCTTTAATGCATCAGTAAAATCAGGTGAAACCATCCAAATATGGAATAAGGCTCAGGTAACCCCGGTAAACAAAGGTGGGAAGGAACAGGATGTTAAAAATTATAGCCCAATAAGCCTAACATCTGTTATGGGTAAAACTCTTGAACGGCTGCTACAAAAACACATTTTGGATCATTTAAAACATATCGCACATAACGATTTAACACAACATGGATTTGTATCTGGACGGTCATGCATGACCGATCTCATGAGCATTTTTGAGCCTATAAGTGCCGCATTGGATAAAGGTATGCCGGTTGATGTGTTTTTTCTCGATTTTTCGAAGGCATTTAATTCAGTTTCACATAAAGTTCTGATTCAGGAACTAATCAAACTTCATTTCCACCCAATCATAATTAGGTGGATCAACTCTTGACTAACAAACAGAATTCAATGTGTAGCAATAAGGGGTTATGAATCTACTTGGGGAACAGTGACTAATGGAGTGCCACAGGGCTCCGTCCTGGGCCCAATTTTATTTAATATTTTATTATCAACCATGCAAACTTTTCCTGGTGCTTGGTCATGTAAGTACGCAGACGATTGTAAAATCGGCAGCATTGTTTATAACACAGATGCTGCAAGATCCTTCCAAGACAATCAGGATCACCTTGAGAGTTGGACTAAAGAACATAAACTAATGCTCAATGAAGCAAAGTGCAAAGTTATGCACTTTGGGCAGAACAATCTTAGATTCCAGTATAAACTAAATAATACACTGTTAAAGGAGTGCACACATGAAAAAGAATTTAAAATTCGATCATCATACTAGCATGACCGTAAAGAAATGTAATCAAATATCCAGATGCATACTAAGATCTATAAGAAGTAGGGATCCTGCAGTTATCATTCCATTGTATAAAGCATTAGTGCGCCCCCACATTGAATATTGTTTTCCCTTTTGTGCGCCGTACTCAATCCAAGGGAAAAATAAACTGGAAAAGGTCCAAAGTAGAATGACCAAGCATATTAGGCCCGTAAAACATCTGGATTATCAAACAGGTTGAAACATCTAAACCTATGCTCTATGGAGTATAGAAAATTGAGGGGCGAACTATGCCTGGCTTATAGAGCAAACAGTGATGATGCCTTTCTTGAGCTAACTGGTTAAAAAAAAAACCTGCACAATGTAAAAACACCAGATCACATAATAAGAAACTAATTGGGGAAGTCAACAGAACACAAAAAAGAAGCCAATGGTACACACAGAGAGTTGTGAGCACTTGGAATGTGCTTCCAAGAGAAGTGGTTGACAGTGATAATCAAGGTGGGACAAATAGGGTCACCAGGTCTCCAAATGTGACCTGGCTAATCATTCTGGCCACCAGTTTTCTTTAAAAACTCACCATTCTGACGAGTAGTCAGCCGTGCTATCCCCGCGCATGTGTGGTAGCTCAGCATGCTTGTCAGTCAGTTGTGAGCTGAGCTACCACTGCCACGCATGCGCAGGATCGGAACTCCACTGAAATGCATGGCCATGAAAGCATGGTCACAGAACAGCCACACACAGCGCACTCTGCAAACTCACTAATGTGATCCCATCCAGTGTCAGTCTGGCCGGCGGCACCCACCAGTGAGTCTGCTCAGAAGAACACCAGAGAAGGAGAAGTCACAAGGTAAGCGACTGGGTGCTCACGTGAGTGGTGGGAGCCGCATTTCTAGGGAAAATTTAGCTGAAGTGCACCATTGTGAAGGAGACTGAGAGCATGCCTTTGCTCTCTGGTGGGGAAAAATCAAATAGCCAAGCATCTACTTGCACAAGTTCCACCAAAAGCCCTTTTAGGGGCTGCGAAGTGTGAAAGCCTATCTCAGCACTCGAGTCCATATCGGCACATTTGTTCATTCAGGGACATATGTAATATTTTTTGTAAAGACAGACAAATCACACGGTCACAATGTGATGACTGGAGGAAGGGGAAGGAGAGCCTTCTTAGTGGTTCAGGGGAGCCCTGTAATACGGCTTGTGTGGACAGACTGTGGAGGAAGTAATAGCTGTGTGTGAGGAGGAAAAAAGTAAAATCTTCAGTTCAATGTGCTTACGAAACTGGATATGATATGATAATGCTTGTGTAACTTGAATTGTTTATGTGGCTTTCTGCCTCTCTGTCCGTGGGATATACCTCCTGTAGAGGTACGATGCAAGGAATCCTAGGGAGGGTTCCCCCCCTACAGGTGCCGGAAATGAATGAGTCCGCTGAAGGTAGGTTAGGAAGAAGCCCAAAAAGAATACCCAAAGATGTCAAGCATTGAAGAGGCGAGGATGATGAATACATTTTATGAGAAGGGCTAACTTCCTGATGAGAGAGGGGAAAGACGGGCCCCCATCCACCTCCATCCAACAGCAGAACCTAACAAGAAGAAATGACTAACTCTAACTAATATTATGACCACTGGGAAAAAACCCTTCTTGAGGAGGAAACCTCTGGGGATCCAAGGCCTAGCTCGCCTTCCCTCCAGGCTGATGACGTTTGAATTGAGGATGTATGTTTTTAAAGAAAAGGTTCGGTAACTAGGGGATGCGAGTAGTGAGGATGATAATGGAATACGGAAGATTCTTAAAAGAAAGCACAGATCGAAGATGGAACATGAGGCTGCACACAGATTGAATATGAACACGAGGCAAACTGAATACTGATGATGATGATCGCCGCAGGAGGTAGGCAGGTCGATGAGGTAGCCTAAGATCTGATAATAGGTATGATTGAGTGAGGCGAGGAAGTAGTTATTGAGGTCGATAAGGCATGATTATGTGATGTGAACAATTACATCATGTTATTCTGGTCAATGAGTAGCATCAGAGTCAATGATGGAATGCTCGAGGGAATGATGAAGCTAAATAAACTTTGCTAGACTTAGGTAGGGTATGCTCGAGTAGTCGATGAGAGATAGTAGATCGGGGAGCAAAGATGGGAGTAAATCCATGTATGAGTCAGAGCAGCAATGGGTATTTATGTGAGCTCATGAGGATATTCCAGATGAGCCAAAGAGGAGACAATGATGCTGTAGACTGGCTTGATGGAGTGATGCGCTTGATTGAGTGATGCAAGTGAGCAGGCACTGAGGTTGAAGAGGCATGCTTGATTATACGATGTAAACAATTATACCCTGAAGGATTAAACCTAGAGGTTGTAGTCGATGAGGTAGTACGGAATTGAATGATAGGAATGTTAGGGTAAGTGATGTAAATAGATAAGATTTGAGGTAATGCTGAGTAAACGATAACTGGATTATGAACCCGATATAACTGTAGTTATGAACTCGATATGTGTGACAGGATGGCTAGGGCTGATAGGTGGCATAGGAATTACGGTAAGTAAGCCCAAAAGAATGTTGAGAGCATGCCAAAAGTGGAGGGAAGCCTGGAAATCCGAGACTAAACTGGGAGAGGAGGATACAGGAAAGAACTGAAAATGAACTAGCACGAAGGAAGTAAGGAAATCAGGCATCTTGAAAAGAGGTAGATTCCGAGATCAAGAAGGAAGATCCAGAACCAGAGGCAACACAAGTGAAGCAATCAAGGATCAAAACTGGATGAAGAACAATGAGGAGTGAGCAAAATTGGATGAAGAATGGTGATGAGTGAATCGAAGGGCGGAGGGAAGCCATGATGGCTGAATCCTGAAGAATTGGTACGGAACTGGAAGAATAGGAGATGGGAATGAACAGGAAAGAAACCTGAACGAAGGCATCAAGCTCTACGAAGCGATACGAATGAAGATGCTCCTCGAAAGGAGATGGACACCAAGGCCATGAAGGTGCATCAGGAACCAGAGGTTCAGCAATCCAGAGGGCAAGCACAGGACAGTGATCGAGGGGAGGCAAATCGGACGAAAATATAAGGAGGAGGGAAGCCAAAAGGGGCAGAATCCACGACTGTCAAGACAAGAATAAGTGCTAGGCTGAGGAAGTGGTATGACGAGCAATGGACACCAGGAAGACAGGTACTGGAGAGCGAGATATGAATGGACAAAGGATGATACGGTGGGCAATAGGGTAGCATAGGACCCAACCGGTATGGGAGGAGAACTGCATGGGATAAAGTGGGATTAGGCGGTACGCGAGTCATGAGAGGCATGGCCAGACAGGGCAAGGGAACAGCATAGACTGGACAGCAAACCATGAAAAGGCATGCATAGAGAGGGATTAAATGATATGAACAGGTCGAGGCCAGGCACCGTGGAGCTGAGTGGCGAAGGATACGAAGGATCACAGACGAAGAGATCGACGATGGACTACATGGAGCACATAGACTCCATGAAGGAGGAAGGCCCCTCAAAGGAGTAGGAGGGTAAGCTGGAAGAGGAGGCACGTAGGCCCGAATTGATGGCAGGTCAGATGGGGTCAGCTACGTGCCCGAGTAGGCTGCTCAAAGGAGGTAGAGCCAGGAAGGAATAGAGCAATGAGATGAAATAGACACCACGAAATAAGGTAGATTCGAAAATGAAAGTGAAAGAAACATGAATAATAGTGGATATCATCCGGCCAGCCACTAGCACGGGGCGACGGACCGGAAAGCATAACCAGGAATGGAGACAGAGTTGGATCAAGGCGATTGACACCATAGGCTAGAGGGAGGCAGCCAAGGCATATCAATGGAGTGATTGAAAGAGATGAGCAGGTTGAGGCGAGATATGGTGGAATGCGAGCAAATCGGACGATGAGTGAAACCATGACTGGGTTAAATCCATAATGGCTGAAGACAGACTGTATCCAGGAAGGGAGGCTCGATGAGATATGAAATAGGTAATGAGTACTGGAGTCAGGGGCCAGATACAGGGGCAGGAGGCCGCGGATCAATGAGGTGCAACAAGTGGAATCGATGGGGTAGATGCCCCTGAATCGGTGGAGAAAGGCATCGAGAAGCAAACAGAGGAACCATGAGGGAAGGCATGGGGGCCATGGTAGGAATGCCCCGACTAAATATCCAATACAGATCACAAAATGCCTGAAGCAGATCAGAGATGGCGTACGGTGCCACCGATCAGTCAGGAAGAGAACGAGCCTGAGAAAGAGTATGAATCCCCCAAAATAAACACAGTCAGAGGAGCAAGGGATATCCAGATGTATTCATGAGAAGACTGAGGATGATGAAGACTGATGATGATGATCGCTGCAGGAGTGCAGCAGGTCAATGAGGTAGCATAAGACCTAAGGAGGGGTATGCGCTCGAGTAAGTGATGTAAATAGATGAACCATGGAGTAAGGATGAAGGAATGATGACCGGAGTCTTGAACCTGATACTTGTGGCAGGAGGGCCATGGGTCGATGAGGTGGCATATGAGTCATGATAGGTATGCCCAAAAAATATAATGAGTGCAGGCCAGATGGAGTCAGCCAGAGACAGCCATTGATGGCAGGTACGAGTAAGAGTAGACAATGGCATGAGGTAATTATGAGAGAGAGGTAGCACAGGAGTCCCATACATGCATAACACATGAAATTTTGGAAACATCAGGAAAAAATGAACTGGAAGGGTAAAATCATCCCCGAGCAAGCAAATGCCCTGTAGCAGTCAGGAAATGTAGTCAAAGCAATGCATGATGTCCACTACCCGAGCTAATGCCATATGACATTGAGCAGCAGGGAAAAACAGAGTGCTATACAGTAGATATGAGCAAAACAACTTTATAAAGCATATTTTCGATGCCGAACCTCCATGGATTTTTCTAACATACAGCAAGCCATGTGAATAGCTGACGAAGACATTTTTTTTTTTTTTTTGAGGTCAGACTGAGCGAAGGAGGACAGACATAGAGTGGAGCTAATCAAATGATAGATGCGACAGGGAAGCCCTTAGCTAAGTCTGGGATGGGAGATCACCAGAGGCAGACGATGCACCCATGGTGAAACAGTCCTAATAAGATGCCGTCAGTGGGTTTATTGGAAGCAGGCAGACAACTGAAGTACTGCACAATGGCAGAGAGGTCACTAAACAGGTTACAGGAACAGATACAGAAACAAGAAGGGTCGAGGGGACGTGCACAACACAGCGTGGGTGTATAGGTATGAGAAGGGACTGAAAGTGACCCGATGAGAAACAAGATTGAGGCACTAGAGACATGTAGTATATGCACATATGGCACATAAACCAAATGTACTCATGAAGTGGTGAAGTGCTCTTTGCCACCAAAGTGTAACTTAGATTTAATTACATGATGTAGTGCCAAATGCAGTGCAAATACCAGTAATGAACAAAGCATAAAATGGGTGCACAATTCCCACAAACCTCGGAACATCAACTTCCCCCTCCGCCATGCCCCACAGTCCCAACAGTAAATACACTGACCAGTTCCCGGCTGCCAGGGGGAGAATGCCCAGGGAACCGTGAAGAGTTTTGCAGAGTCGACAGAGGCATGGGGAGGAATTACATTGGGGAGTTGAGGACTTGGCCGATTTCGTGACTGTTGGAGTGGGACTGGGAGATCATCGAAGCCGAGACTGGCACGGACTACTGTTTGATCGAACTGCAGTAGCGCAGGCCAAAGTGAGACTGGAGGTTCATGGGGAGCAGAGGGTTTGGGGCTTCTGTGCAGCAGCTTATCTGGGGGGGAGATGAACGCCTAGTACTGGATGGGAGGTACATGCATAGAGTCAGCCAAAATGCTGGGTCTTGCCTGCGGACCTCCTAGGTCTTCGGGGGATGTCTGGTGTTAAGGCTACAATGGCTAAACAACATGCTGAAATGCAGACAATCCCGGAAGTAGGGGAAGCAATCTGGAAAGCTACATGAGCACTGCGAAGCTGGACAAAGCTATGTTGATTACCTGAAGAGATGAACTGGAACTACGTTTAAATTGATGAAGGCTGAATTAGAAGAGGGAAGAAAGCAAGAACCAGGAAACAGGATGGGGTGGGCGCAAATGCCTGGTGAGATAAGGCAGCCAATGAAATGAGACGAGACAGTTTGTTATGAAGCAGGAGCAAAAAAATGGGAGGGGTGTTTGAAAAGAGAGCCGAATAGCTAGCTGCTGAGCTTGGAACGAGAGACTAGATCGAGCTGGAGGTGCTGCAAAACTCGGAGGCACAGACATGTGAAATATCCCAGGAAGAGGGAAAGGGGAGCAGCACCTCCGGCTGCAACGAAAACGAATCCTTGGAGAGTCCAGGATGAGTGACTTTTTTAGGTCGATGGAGGAGTGACGTTGTTGCTCCGCCCATTGAACCTTGGGCTTAAAGCCCTCCCATAGTATTTTGTGCTGCTGTGCTGTCACACAAGACGACGTCCTGACTGTGGGAGGGGACAGAGAGCCTGCTTGCCTTGGTTAGGGAGTAAGAGTTGGACAGCCCTGATTTTAGTCTTTCTGCGTGGAGGAAAATTTTAAAAAAAACTATTACTTGTTGAAGTTGCTGCAGTGCACTGCTGTTTCTTGTAGGTTTGGTTTAAAAAACGAAACCTGTGCTGTGTATTTAGCGAGTGAGACTCTTACAAAACTGACTTCAGCTGAGCTAATATCATTTTGTTTCTGATACTGTGAGACTGCAGTTTTGATTGCAAATTAAAAGTGAGAGAACTTTATCCAACAGAAAGACAAAAAAAACTTAAAAGACAAAAAAAGTTTATAAAACATTTTTGGTTCATCATGATTGAACTGAGACAGCTTACTGCTGAATGAAGTAGGATGGAGAGGGGAGTCTGCAGTATAAATGTTGTTGAAGTAAAAAAAAAAAAAATCAGCTTAGTGAAATTAAAAAGTCCACAACCATATTCAACCCTTGTGACTGTGCTGCATATTAGTGAATAGTGACACACTGACAGCGTATCTGGTCAGGTGGTTGTGTAGTCCACTGTTTTCTCATAGTTGTGTGCCCTTTCCTTTTCAGATTAGACAGGCAGGAGTCAGGAATTTCCATTTGGACTTTATAAATTCTCCCTTCTGTGTAATACTGTTCTGGCAGGCTAATTCTCATCAGGATCTTTGGTAAAAACATTCCCAAATGTAGGTTAATGGGCAATTCCTCGGGTGAAAAGCAAGTTAAAAAAATGGCCATCATGTTTTGTAGTCTAGCGGCCATAAAAAAATTGGCCACTTAAACATTTTTTTGGCCTCTGGATTTTGAGGTTTGGTGGCCAAACTGTCCACCAGGTCAAAAAGTGATTTGTCCCACCCTGGTGATAATATATCTGCCTTTAAAAATAGGTTAGACAATTTTGAGGGGGATAGGAAATTCTCAATTTCCACCATGTCATCTTGATATGGTGGCAAGTTCAATTATGGACATCTGTCTTCTGAACTTGATTCCCATCTATGAACCTATGAACCTGGCAAGGTGGAAGGAGTGTGCACCAGCTAAAGTGGAGGAACAAGCACAGGCTGGCTGACGTTGTAGAAGGAGTTGTAATTGTCAAACCTTGTATTGTACAGTTGTTTTGTCCTGACAAATGCTCAGCTGAGCTGCCTGTAACAATGCAATGAATCTAATAACAAATGCTCATTTTATTGCCTGTATACAATCCGTTTGTGACTAGATTTGACGTGGAACCTTTGCAAATGAGCACATAGCTCAAAGGTACTCTGATGTACAAATAAATAAAATAAATAAATAAATAAATAAATTTGTCAGTGTCTTTCACGTGGTCTGCATCAAATGTCATGTTGGAAAGAACCTTCTCTGTCTGGCATGTTGCAGGGAACCAATCCTACCCAATTTGTTTAGAAAGTGCTGGTATCAGCAGTCATGTTTAAAAATGAGATCTGTAATCATAGGATTGAGTAGGCATCTAGTTTGCAGAGATCTGTGTAAGATGTTCCCATCTAATAGGATGGATGGGTAACCAGGCGATATTAGTATTGGGGTAGCCAGGAAAGAAAATAGTATGCAGACAGTTTAAAAATATATAGGTGTGTGTATGGTGCAGCCCAGATGGACTTATGGTTCAGCATGTAAGATTTTTGCAGGGACAATCTGGAAAACCATGGGCAGCCAATGAAGATAGGTGGGAGGGGACTGGAATGACTGATGCAGGAGAACTGAAACATGTGATCAAATATTCAAATTCCGTTACAGCCACTGGCCCTTCTGTTTGACCTTGAGCAAGTCTCACTTTGCTTCTGTCCTCTTAACTCTATAATTTGGAGAAGCAGCATTCACCATCCCAACAAATGTTGCTTTGCACTTGTGTTTTCCTATGAAAATACATTTTAAATGTTGGTAGGTCATCTGGAAATATGGATTTCAAGACCACTGCAAAATACAAATATTGGCAGAAGCTTAAAGGTTAGACATGTGTGTATGTGCAGCACTGAGAAGAAATTGTGGGATTAGGGACGTCAAAACATAACCATCAACATGGACATTATGTTATTCATGTTTAAGCCCTGATAGTTCAAATGTATCCATTCAAGTGTGTTCAATACTTATTAAAAGTTTTATTTTAATATCTTATTAAACATCAAAGAGGCATTTTCTAACCAAAAGAGTGCCTTAGGGCTTCCAAGCCAGAAACCAACTAAATGCTGGGATCTTTACATCTGAATCTGAATGGCCAATCCACTGATCTGTTTCGACTTGACAGCGTTTCACTATCCATTCCTTATAAGGGGGCAGCATGGGAAAAATAGATGCTGGGGGAACCTGGAGAGCAAAATTAGTGGATGGTCTCTAAAGATGGAAGGAGGTGACATTAAAAGATAACTGTATTATGGTGGCATTAAATACCTGCATCCCTGAGCACTCTGCCATCTTATTGTCTATTTAAATGGTCCCTTTAACACTCCACTCTTTCACTTTGCTCATGCCCACAGCCTGACTAACCTCCAGGAAGCACTGTACCTATCCTTCCCCCGGGCTCCTAATACCAAGATTGCAAGGGCCCCTGCTGTTCTGAGTTTTCTCATGTGTCATTGTTACACACTATGTCATGTGCAATATTATTACTGCCTGCTCCACTGCATGCCCTGCATTAGTTAGTCATGTATCACATGTGTTTTAACAACCTGTGTATATGCACTTATGTACTGAAATTCAGTATTTGTGCACTGCAACTTGCACCTCCCTCCCACCCCTCCCCGGGAGTTACAGCTGCCCAGAGTTGGCTCATGTATCATGTTATACCCTATATCATGTGTAATCGTTATAGCTGCCTGTAATCATTGCATATCCTGTATTACCTGTTGTGTGCAATCGTTATACCTGCCTGTACCCTTGAACATGTGTTTACCCATTACCTGTCTGCATTTTGAGTACTTAAGTACCGTAACCTGCTGTTTTGCACTGAAGTTTGTATTTTTGCACTGTAATCTGTGTTTTGTATATTTGCCTGTAATCACTGCCTATCCTGTATTACCTGTTCTGTGCAATCGTTATACCTGCCTGTACCCTTGAACATGTGTTTATCCATTACCTGCCTGCATTTTGAGTACTTAAGTACCGTAACCTGCTGTTTTGCGCTGAAGTTTGTATTTTTGCACTGTAATCTGTGTATTGTATATTTGCCTGTAATCACTGCATATCCTGTATTAACTGTCAAGTGCAATTTTTACACCCTATGTCATGTTGTGGTTTGCACTGAAATTTGTATTCTTGCCCTGTAATTTGTGTTCTTGCACTGTAATTTGTATCTCCTCCTTACCCCCTTCCCCTGGGTCGCACCCGGAAATGAGCCCCGGCTCAGTGTGCTTCTCCCGGTTACCAATTTTGAAATAAAAAACAAAATAAATAAATATCAGATACAAGTCCTGAGTTCCTTTCTCGGTACACTGAGTTGAATGTGTAATGCCACTAAGCAGCACAGCACCATTTTTACATTGCTTTTTTCCCTTTCTCTGATCTTGCCCACCTCTGCCAGGTGACCTCCCAGCCTATCTGCTCCCTGTCTCTGTCACTTATCTGGTCCCCGTGGGGCCCACAGAGAGCATTTTCTCTGTGGTAGGCAACATTTCCACTATGGTAGTCAACATTTCCTCTGTGGTAGACAACATTTCCTCTGTGGTAGGGTCTCTTGGGAGTGTCATCAGCCATAACCTACCTCCCCACTGTCTTACATGTGTGGAAGCAGAAGGCAGTCTGGAGCAGTGGAGGATGAGAGTACCTTCATGCTGCTATGTGTCTGGGCTTTTCTTTCCTTTTTTCCCCAGCTTTTAGGATACCGGCAGCAAGGACTCCTAGTAAACATAAGCAATAATACCTGACAAGGTGGGTGGTATTGGGTTATATTGAACTGCCCAGGGGCATAACGAGGCCTGACACCACAGGCGGAGGGTCTTATAGTCCCTGGAAGGTCCATTATAACCTATACTGCCCACCCTGGAGGATATTATTTCACTTAGAAAATGGGTTATGACTAGCCCACTGGTGCAGTGGTAGAGCTACCGCTTGTAACGCCAGTGACCCAAGTTCAGGAATAAGCCTTGGTCGTTGGAGGGCCAGCCATAGGGAAGGAGGAGGAGGAGGAGGAGGAGTGAGCATCCTAGGGACACTCTCCTTCTCTGTGGAGGGAGGATTGCCATGCCCACTGCAATACTGCCACTTGAGTGACCACAGGTGGCAGTGAAGTTGGGGATGTCACGAGGGAGGGGAGGATGTTGACTGGAGTCTGGAGCAGCAGCACATCTCTGCGTGCGCATGCCTCCTTGGGCTTCCTTGCATGCTGTCATCCTTGGGGGACCAGAAACCAAGCAGAAACCCCCCCATGGCTTAGGACCTCTTGGATTGGTCCTGGCCCCAGTCATGGCCACCCCGAGAATGCCATGGTATGGAACCATCCCTTGGGGTGACCCGAACACGAGGGGGTGAACTCATGGGGTTGACATCCCATGGTGAAATGTGTGCTCTGGTGTTGGGGTAATGCAGGGTTGAAGCTGTTGCTGGGGGAATAAAATATAAACTAAAAATAAAAGGGTTATGGGGCTTATTGATGCTTGGAGGGCATTGAACTCGGGGGGAGAGAGAGATTTTACCTTGTACTCATATCCCCAAAATAGCTACTCAAGAACAGATAGGATTTACACCAAAAGGAGTGAGTGCACTCAAGTTAAAGAGTACATAATTCACCCTGCCACTATGTCAGACTACGTAGAAGTAAGTTTGGACATCAGTTTTGGCCCAACTGACCACAAGCCTCTCTGGAGACTAAATGCTGGCTTACTTCATGATGAGGTCTATGTGGAAAAGTAAAAGAGACCATCCAACACTGCATTTTGGAGAACAATGAAAAAAGACACACAACTTAAATTTTTCTGGGATTGGTTATAAATCAATTCTGATAGGGCAGGCAATCTTGCAAGCAAGACACAAAAAGAAGCAAGCATGGTGCATCCAGGCAAACCTAAAAACAAACTAGAGGACCTGGTAAGGGAACACAAACAGACAGGGAACCATGAGCTACTAAACTAGACAAAAGGTGTCAAAAACGACTGATCGAAATGACCAACCACAAAACCAAAAACCTGCTGCGGTTCACCAACCAGAGATATTACAAGTCTGGCAATAGGGCCGGAAGGTTAATTGCATTCAGACTCCGCAAGCAAATGCCAGATAGATACATCTCAAGAATAAGAGAGGAATAGGATGTAAATAATTTCATAAGCAACCTCAAACACATAGCCAACACATTCAAAGAATACAATGCCAAACTATTCCGAGCAGATGGGAGAGAGGGGAAACAGACTAATATCGCTAACTACCTAAAAAAGTTAACAATCTCGGAGGTTATGCAGGAGCAAAGAGAAGAGGCAGAGGCCTCATTCCCACACTCAAAAATACAGGAGGTTATAAACCAGTTGACACAAGAAGCTGGAGGGGGTAGATTCAGGAGAGATGTGAGGAAGTGTTTTATCACAGAAAGCATGGTGGATTCCTAGAACAGCCTTCCAGTGGAGGTGGTGGGGGCGAAAACAGTGGTGGGGTTCAAGAATGCATGGGATAAGCACAAGAGAATCATAGTGGAAAGGAAGGGAGTTAGGGAGAAAGAGCTGTAGATCAGGCACAGTCTGCAGTGATAGTGTAGGTAGGGAGATAGTATAGGTAGGGAGAAATGGGCAGACTGGATGGGCCAAGTGGTCCTTATCTATGTATCTAAGTCCCCAGGCCCAGATGGTTTTATTTTAGTGTTCTACAAAACATTTGAGGAAGCTCTAGTTAAAATCTCTTAATATGTAACAAATGTCATGAGAAGGGAAAGATGGCAGATGGTTGGGCCCTGTTATCATAGTCCTACCCAAGCCAGGCAAGGATAGCACAGCCTCTGGGGGAATATCACCAAATTTTGCTACTAAATCAAGATGCAGAAATGTTTGCAAAACTCATAGCAAACAAAATACAACACCTAATGACCCAGTTTATACACCCTGACCAAACAGGATGTATCCCTGGTAAGATACTTGCATGATAACGTGAGGTGCCTATTAAATGTAATGTCCAGCCTACAAGGCAGGAACAGAGAGAGTCAAAAAGTTGTAGTAGCAATAGATGTCCAAAAGGCATTTGACTGCCTAGACTGGATCTTTCTGGATGCTAACTTATATAAATTTAATTTTGGACACAAATTCAGGCACTTGATAAGAGCACTTTACTCTTATCCCTCAGTACTAATTAAACTTAATGGAACATTGTTTGGCCCACTCTCAATCCAAAGAGGCACACAACAAGGTTGCCCTTATCACCAATGATATTTTCACTGTCTGGAACCATTGGCTGCAAAGATCAGAGAAAGCCCAAGTAGGTGAGGAGAACTGCATTTCACTTTATGCTGGTGATACTCTCCTGTGTCTACAGAATCCCACAGAAATGCTGCCAAAATGGTGTCCTTCCTCAGGAAGTATGGACAACTATCTGGCTTCAGCGTCAATGAAGACAAGTTTAAGGTCATGTTGATATCATGGACCATGTTCCCAGAGCTCCAAGAAGTGTGCAAGTTAAAATGGGTGGATAAAGGGTTCAGATACATAGGGGTACATTTCACAACTGATCTGAGTAAACTCATCCACTTTAACTATGGGAAGTTGATACAGGAAGTCCACGTGACTTCTCAGAGATGGGCCACCCTACCACTGTCAGTTGTAGGCAGAACTGAAACATTATGAATGAACAACCTACCGAGGTTCATGTTTTTATTTGACTCATTACCTCTGCAGATACCTCAGACCACTTGGAATGCTATTAAAAAAACATTCCAAATGTATATGTGGAGTTAAAAAATGCCATCTGCAATGGAAAATCTTGCAACTACCAAAAGTGAGGGGTGGGCTGGGGGTACCACACCTCAAGACCTACAATCAGGCAGCACAGATTCAACATCTCCTTACACACCATAGAGGAGAAGAGATGTTAAGTTGGGTTAGTGTGGAGCAGGGTAGCTTCTTAGAGGGGAGGATATTGGACCTCCCATTTATTTATGTATTAATTTGAAAATTGGTGGCTAGCAAAGGCACACTGTGCTGTGGTTCATTTCCAGGTGTGACCCAGGGGAAAGGGCAAAGGGAGGAGCAAAACTTAATACAGTACATTTCATGGTACAGAAAAAGTGCAGGCACAGTACAGTGTAAAACACTTTGCAGGTGCAAGCTTGGAAACAAATTAAAGTACAAGTTTATGGACAATTGTCACACCAAATACAAGTGCTGGATAAAACAGAATTACGCCATAGAATAGGCTCACTGATGAATAATTCAGTGCACTTGGGACCAGTTTGGTTGTGGAGAGCCAATACCCTGTGCTACCAGTGTCACCAAGGAGGGCCACCTATGGGAAACAGTAGCAGGTGGCGGGTGGGAAAAGTTTCAGCAGTGTCTGAAGAAACCTGGGGAGGTGGAATGGTTGGGGGGGAGTATGGTTCCAGGGTGTAGGAAAGCAATAGGGGAAGGTGAATTGCCCAGCAGAGGAATGGGGTGAGGAGTGGAGAAGGTTCCTTGGTCCCTGGAGTGGAGGGAGCATGAAGCAGTGGTTACTGGGGAGAGGACTGATGTGAGGTAGGAGGGAAGGGACCCAAACCAGTATTTGGAAATGAAGGAGGTATAGCGCTACTGGTGACGTGACGATAGGGGGATGCTGGAAAGGGAGGAGTCAAGGGAGCAACAGTGTGTACGAAGAGGGGAGTTAGTTGCAATTCGACAAAAGGCATTGCAGAGGATGTCCAGTCTGGCTAAGGAAGTGGATGGGGCAGTACCGTAGACCACATCACCATAGTCAAAAGCCGGGAGCACCATTTGGTGACCAGCTTATGGCAGACCAGCAGGGGTAGGCAGTCTTTATTACAGTACAGGGCACCTGCTTAGAAGGATAAACTTGAAAAATATTCAAGAGGTAGCCAACTCAAGTAAAAAAACATTGCACGCACCTGGTGGGCAGTGGCTAAAAAGTTGGACATAAATAAAGACACATCACCTTTCACCCCCACCAGAACACACAGAGACTTCTTCCCAAGGATAGTCAACCCAATATGCAAAAGGTAAGAAAGAAAAGGCCTCACAAGACTGGGTCAATTAATCAGCAGAGCAACTCTCAAAAGCTTTCAAAAGTTAGAAAATGAATTTGGCATTCTCCACACAGACCTGTTTGGGTACCTGCACGTGGGGCACCTAATCACCACAGATCCTAGGAAATCCCGATTAAAACAGGCACAGAAACTGATTCAGATTCTGTTACGCATCCATCTGGATGGAGGGCATAGCAATTAACTGATTTCACTGTTACACAGGCATATACAGGGCAACAATGAAGACTTCCTGACAAATATTAAGTGGAAATGGGCGGAGGAGATGTAAAGCAATCTTACAGATAAAAACTGGGCCCAGAGGGAGCGATAGAGAGCCATCTTCCAGGTTGGATGAACTCCATTAGAGCTCTCTCTCATGAGGTACCATTTCTGCTAACTAATTGGAGATAAGGTTTGGGAATGTATTTACTTTAAAGAAATACGGAGTCTTTGGCTTGTACTGAACATGTTGAAGACAATTTCAACATGGGCCATCCTAAAATGCAGCAGCAGGGACCACCAAAAGAATCTTCGTTAGCACCGAGCAAGGCTGCGGGAGCCACGGGTAATGCTGCCAACTCAAAATCTGGTCCCGGTCCTCCTTGGCAGCCAGTGCTTGAGTCCATATGGGCAATGGACTCAAAAATGGAGAGATTTGTTAGGAATGCTGGCAGCCACTGTCACAGACTCTGAAAAATGTGTGACTACTACACTAACTACAGTGGCCACGCTTACTACGGAGAATGGATAACCATGTAACAGAATGGAGATGGTAGAAAATGAACTTAGAGGCAGCAATCTCCAGTTCGTAGGAGCCCCACACGGGGCTGAAGAGACTGATGTGCTGTCTTTTTTATCTGAGTGGCTGGAAACTAATCTTTCTGTCCCCGAGGCATTTAAATGGTTTGCACAGAGGAAAGCCTATAGAGTTAATCCAAGGAGTGATCAGTGACTCCAACACAGCCTCACACTGTCCTTCTGCACACGTTGGGCTCAGAGACCTGCGATGGACTTCTGTAAGCTGCCAGAGCAAAATATCCTATAACAATTAATGGGGCCGACGTCAAGCTTTATCCTGACCTCTCATACCAAACCTATGCTTGACGCAAAAGTTTTGATGATGTACGGCAGAGATTGTGGGCCCTGGGGATTATCCACACCTTTCTTTTATCAGCCCATCTTAGGATTGTCTATGGAGGTAACACTTGGCAATTCACCGATCCTAAGGATGCGGGTCGGTGGACTGAGAAGGCAGAAAAGGAATTCAGTTCCAAGGGAGCTGCTTCTGTCACCAATCAATCAGACTCTGAAGGGGGCCGAAATGTGAGTAATATTACCATGGGTCCCGCTTGGTAGTTGCATCTCCCACTGTTGCGGATACAGAAACTGTGCCTTACTTTGGAAATTTATTGTAACCAGTATTTGAACATATGTTGTTAGCTCTGGGATTATCATAATTGGAACTGCAGTACTTTTCTATTTTTGGCATTTAACTGGTTGAAGGTTTGCCTGCTTAGATGCGGCACCTGTCTTTTTGAGGTCCCAAGGTGGTTACGATCTCAGACAATAGACACAGTAGTTCTGTGATGGGATTAGTCAGACTCAAAATGAACCTATCTTTGTTCTTTTTGAAATAACAAGCTAAAAGTTTACTATATTCAGCATACCAAGTTATATATTATCATCTTGAAAGTTGGCAGTTGGCCTGAGTACTCTTTGGGGGATTGACTTAAAGTGGGGTTAAACATCCTATTTCTTCTACCTAAATGTGAAAAAAGGTTTAAATAGCAATCGGTATGATTGTGTTTTCTCGCCCTAGTTTTATTGTCCCCATTGTGCACACTTGAAGCCATTGAAGAGGCTGGCAACTTACTTAAGACTTTACCTGTACTTAATATCAATGTATAGTATCCCCCCATTTCTGTTGTACAAGACTGCATGGGATGACTACTGTTGAATCTTTATTCAGTCCTGGTGTAATAATGTTTATTGTTATGTAGCTACTCTATTCCCTGCATGAGAAATGGATAATAATGTTCTATTATATGAGAAAATTAATAAACGTACAGTTTAAAATGTAGAACTGGGCCCAAATCTTACAGCAAGCAGAAAAACCACAGCCTCTGGTGATTGGAGGGAATTGAACTGGAAGACAGTAATGAGAGCCTTCTGCACTCCGGTCATTACAAAACTTTTTGGGTCACATCCCTCAGATCTAAGTTGGCAGGGGTGCAGAGGTGTAGGTGCACATGTGCATATGTTCTGGGGATGTCCCAAAATAGCAGGATACTGGACAGAGGTCAGGAGAGTCATGGGGGGAACCAAAACCAGGATATACCCAACAGTGGCATGTGCCTAATCCTGGGTAGGTCCCCAAGGGAGATACCGTAAAAAAGAGACAAATACCTAGTCAACATACTGACAGCAGCAGCCATGAAGGCAATCACCCCCAGGTGGCTCACTGGCAAAATACTAGAGGTCTCACAATGGCTAGAAATCTGCTCACAGGTAAAGGCAATGCAGCCCAAGTTAGGCTAATGAAAGATGGATTCACATCCAATTGGTTACCCTTCACAGAATACATATGTAAACAAGATGGTAGAACAATTCTAGATAGCATTGCTGATGATGCATAAAAGGAAGGAAAGGAAAACAATGTGAAAGTCTGCAACATCCTGAATGAATTCAGTACCTTGTAATTTTTTACTCGGTCAGGAACTGTGGCTGTAGGTTCTTAACTGGAGTTGTTTGATAAGTTATTTTATTGTGTTGTAGTGTCAGATGTGACTTGTTCTTTGTTGTGAAAAGAAAAACTTTGTCTTACAAAACTGTTGTTTAAGACAAAAGAAAATGGGCTACATGTGACATTTTGATGAAAAAGTTAAGAATAAAAAATAATACAAATTAATTGTAAGTTGTTTTTTGGTAAAGTAGCCCCTCTATTGGTATACTTGCCAGAAGAGGGCACTGCAGTGTCTCAGAGGTGGTTTACTTCTTGGGCTAGTTCCCTTAACCCCAATGTTTAGTTTTGCACCATTTTATTTAAAGTGATGCTTTTAATTGTATTATGATTTATTAGTGCCTGGAAATTCCAATATCACAGTTTTGTTGCATTGATCATTGTCTATGGTTTTCCCTAATTAGGTACATCAAGGACTACAGCGTACTGTGCTTTCATGGTTCTGATCATTCCTCTCAGACTTTGAATAGTTCTCAGACACCTTCCAGATGAGGCTGGCAGCCCTGGGCTGTTTTGTGCCTCGTGTTAGAGGCCATCTCATTAGAGAAGTAATACTGCCATTGTACAAGTTATTAGTGAGACCACATTTGGAGTACAGTGTGCAGTTCTTGTGCCCATACCTTAAAGAGGACATCAAACTGCAGTCCAAAGGAGGGCAACAAAAATGGTCATGGGTCAACAGGGCAGGATGTAGCAGTAGAGGCTGAGGGCATAGAACATGTACTTCCTGGAAGAGAAGAGAGAGAGAGGAGACATGATTGAGACCTTTAATTATTTGAAAGGAATAAATAGGGTGGACAAAGAGAGTCTCTTCAGGCTGAGCGGGAAATGAAACACGAAGGGACACAGTCTTAAGTTGGGGGGTTAGAACAGAGGTTAGGAAACATTTCTTCTCTGAGAGAGTGGTGACAGGTTGAAATGTACTTCTGGAGGAGGTGGTTGCATTGAAAATGATTGATAGCTTCAAGAGTGACTGGAATAGAGTCAATGGGATAATAAGGATCAACAGAGGGGAAGGGTCAACTGGGGAGAGGGGCAGAGTCAGTAGCTTATGCTGAGGGCCCTGCATTACAAGCAGATTAGATAGACCTGATGGCCTTATTCTGCTGGTGTTGTCATATGTCTGTACGTATGCCTGTATTGTCATCTGTCTTATCTCCTATACTGTTTGCAGTGTACATACTTCTGCTGGGTGAGATCATTAGGTAATAACAATATGGAATTTCATTGCTATGAAGATGATACCCAGCTGTATTTGTCCTTCGTGTCTGACAAGAGCTCATCCATGCTATTGTTAGAACAGTGCCTGACAGAAATCAAAAATTGTATGGTTTCCCACAGGTTGGCGCAAATCCAGAAAAATGTCAGTGTTGTTGACTGGCTTGGTTTGGCAATTACTTACACTGAAGTGTCACCGCAGGTTACCCATGCTTGATGGTGTTGAACTTTAGGCAGTGTGGGTGGTGTGCAACTTGGGCGCAGTCCTTGATGAAAGGCTTACTCAGAGGCAATAACTACTGCTAATAGCAGTAAAAAAGCAAGCAGTGCTACAGCTTTATGCTCCTTATCTGAACCTTATTAATAAACAGCAGTTGCAACATAAAAGGTGCTGCGAGCCCCATAGGGCTGCTGCTAATCTCAACAGAACACTGTGCAATGCTTACTTCATTAATACAATCAAAGCAGGCTATGCCTGTGTAAAAATATGCCTCGTACCTAGCTGCCAGCTGGCCCTGCCCCAGCACTTCGATCTCGGGGCTTTCTCAAGGTACTCAAAGTATTTGTTGAGTCGAAGCGTAAGGGCCATTACAGTATCCTATCAGCTGAAACCACGTGCTCTGCTTGATATTCCAAGTGTTCACCACTCATTGTTTGAAGCAATTCTTTTTGATGTATATTTTGAATCTTCCTCTCTTTAGAGACATTGGGCCAGATATTCAAAGCTTTGTGTGGTATGCAAACCGTTTGTGAGGGTTTAGTGTGGGATTAGCATGGGTCTACTATATTTAAAAGGCCAAACAGCGCATGCAAACCGCATTAGCACTGGCCAAACCATAATTATATGCAAGGGGCAAAATGAAAATGAATACAGGTGCTATGGGATATTCAGTGACTAGCACAGCGCTAAGGTGTTTAGCACGACTTAGCGTGACCCCTTGCGCGGTACATATTACCACCCAGGAAAAGCTGGTCTTAACCCTGGCTGGGCAAACAGCTTTGCGTGACATTGTGACCATGAGCGGCATTAGCGCGGCTTTAGCGCAGCCTTGTGCGACCCTAACATATGACTGTGACACAGAAGACATGCCAGACATGGAGGAAACATGCTGCTCACTGATGGCACCACAGTGATGCCAACTGCTGCCACCAGTCCCAGCCATGCCAGGCAGTATGTGGTGACCCGGCCCCCGGGGGCCACCATGGTAGTATGGCCATACAGCACACACCTGCAGAGCATATGGCTGTGGTGATCAACAGATGCCAGCACACACATGCAGCACCGTGGGCATGGTAGGTGCTGAAGGGAGAGTGTACGAGTGGCTAGGCCTCACCACAGGCCGGGTGCCACCACAAGGCTGGGACACAGCATGCAGTGCACATGGGCCAGTATTGGGAATACCTCAGTACCAGTGTGCCTGTCCGATGGTACATGCCCCCCAGTCACATACCACACAACTGTACATACACTGCAGCATGCACAGCTGGCCATGTCTATGTCACTATGAGCATCCCATGCCAGAGGTGCAGCATCTGTGGGTCACACAACAGTGTGACAGTATTGTCCACTGTCACTGAACACCTGCAAGGTGGGCTTGTCACTGTGTACAGTGCAGTGTTCATCACTACCCTACACACCATAGGCATTGCTGTGTCCCTCACACTACTGGCTCCCTTGCTACTGTGGTGTCTGCTGTGCACTGTAACATGCCCTACAGTGTGCCAGTTGCATGCATCTCCACCACCTCCTGTGCCTATGCTGTGTTGTCCTCAGGGGTACACAATGCTATGTTGTACTGCATACATGTAGGCTGCAGCAACCAGCATGCACTGCCCGACTGACCTACAGGTGGAGCTGCGGCCAGACCTGGCCAGCCCCTGTACTTCCAGACTGACTTACAGGTGGAGCTGTGGGCCCCAGCAGTAATGCTGGGCAAACTGCATGCAAATCAGGGCATAATGAGATGCTGATCTGGCTGTTTGCCCACAGACTACCTAAGCAGGCTCATTTGCATGTCACTTTTGAATATGGCAGATCTTAGCACCGGGCAAATGGCTTAGCTCTGAGCTAAAGTGTGGCGCTAATAGTTCGGGGAATATTATACAGTTTTGATCGCTGTTCTTTCACATCTGCTGCTGCCTGCAGCTATACTGGGTCCACGCATTTGCTGGCACACACATTGGACACATAGTTCACCTCTACCTACTCTCACGTCACTGTGCACTGTGATGTTGTTGTGGTTTGCACTTCCTGGTTGCTATATTCAGTGCTGTCTTATTCCAGGCCTATGTTTGCCCTGCACTCCCAGCCTAGTTTGCATAGCCTCATTCCCATGCTATATTTGGAAGCTGTTTGCCCGGGGCTATTCCTTTTGAATATAGCTTACTTTGTGCACTGGGCTAAGTTTGCCCACCAGGCAGTGTTAATGTAGCCCCGGGGCAACGTTTTGAATATCTGGCCCATTGAGTGTCTCCTTTGCTTGCATCCTTATGCACCTTGAAGATCGGCACTTGGCCGCATGGTGGTTTCCCATTTAGATACCTGAATCTTTTCTTTTCTTTTCCCTGGAGAACAGTCCCGGTTCTGCCAGTTGGTCTCCATAGCCTATTTTGCCCAAGTCCTGGTCTCCTCTGTACTTTCTCCATCATGTCAATATCCTTCCTCAGATATGGGAATAAGAACTATACACTGTACTCAACGTGGGGTCTAACCAAGGATCCGTATAAGGGAATTATAATGTCTACTGACCTGCTTGCTTGTAATAACACTTGGAAATGTGGAGACAGTAGAAGATGAATGTCCATATGTATTGTCCCATTCTATGTATACAGAGGATGCCGAAAAGGGAGGTTGGGGACTGTAAGCTTGGATCGCTCCCAAGTCAGTAGAGATAAGCGAACATTGCCATTTTACATTACTGTGCCTTTGTACTTGATAGTATGCTTTTTTTTATCATTTTTTTATTGTTTTTGCAGTGGGAAGGGAGTTTGGGAGGAGGAAGGAAGGGACGGGGGGGTTGGTTGGTTGAGGGAAGGAGTAGGCGGGCATAAGCCTTCGTAATTGATGGGAAGTGTTGTAAGGTGACTATAGCCAGTGAGGTGGCTATAGTTCCACTGGAAGGAAAAGGCTTTTCTTTGTAGTCCCACAGCTTGGTCTTTTCTACAGAGGATGCTGAGAAGGGAGGACAGGGCCTGGAAGCTTGGATCACTCCCAAGTCAGGGGAGCTAAGTGACCTTTACCATTTTACATTTCTGAATTTTGTGCTTGAGAATGTGCAGCGGATTATTTTTTTTTATTTGTGCAGTGGGAAAGGAGTTTGGGATGAGGGAGGAGAGGATCAGACAGGGGGTTGAGGGTGGGAGTCAGCAGCTGAAAGCCAGCACCATTGGTGGGAAAGGGGGTCAGGTGACTACAGCAAGCCAGTGAGGCAGCGGTAGTTCCTATAAAGACTCACACTCCCTAGTGATCCCAAAGCATGAGCGACCCCCAAACATGAGTGCCAGGAAGCATCAATGTGGCTTCTACCTAAGTGGCATGTAAGGACATCCGCAGGGAGGACCACAGGCCATGCTGGTCTGTGGAGGGTAAGTAAGTGTAAAGGAAGGGCAGAAAATATATTGTTGGGTGTTATTTAGGGTTTGCAGCTGATGTCTCTCTAGGGTTAGTTTGTAAGTATATAATACATTAGGGGATTACTAGGGTGGAAGCCATTTCCTATACGTGATCAGCCCACAAGAGTACTAAAGGCAAGGCAGTGCAGCTGGTGCCTGTCTAAGGGTAGCTCATATTTCTGTTGATCGGTAAGGTTGCAGCTGGTTCCCATCTAGGATCAACTCATATTTGTGCTGCAGTTCAAGAAAATGGGGAATTGCAGCTATTACAGCCCTCCCCATCTGGATTAATTTATGGACATTTCTATCTGGAGGGTGAGTGGTCCAGGGGTCAGGAGGATGTAGGGGAATAGGAACACGTATAGGCATCAGGATAGTGGGAGGAGGGTGGTGTGCTGTAATGGTTGTGGGGCAGCAGTTTTCCTGGGGATGATGTGGGTAACTTGGGGCTATTCAATGTGCAGGCATCCTCAGCACCTAAGGGCAGAAGTAAGGCAGCTCAGATGGGAGCTGGGAGAGGCTGGCATAGAGCATAGGAGGTGTAGGGCAGGTGAGGGAAAGGCAGATAGGGGATGTCCAGGGAACAGAGGTTGAAAGGCAAGGGACAGGTGTAGAGGGTATCACCAAAAATTCCATGGATACCCCTACCTCAGAGGGCAAGGGAGCCCAGGGAAGGGAAATGGCAAGTGGCGGGAGAAAGGGTGGAACTTTGAAAAGTGGCAACAGAAGTGGGGGCATCCAAAGAGATGCCTATAAGAAATAGATTTCACCCACTATCTGGAAGTGGGGGGGGGAATAGGAGGTGGGGAGAGAGGTTGGGTACATGCAATGGAGTCAGGGGGAGTAGGAATGGAGAAGGGGTAGAACAGCACAAAGTATTCATGGTGGGCGGGAAGAGAGAACATGGAGAGTGAAGTAGGAGGTGTGTAGGAGAATTG
Source organism: Neoceratodus forsteri (assembly GCA_016271365.2). Classification (NCBI taxonomy): domain Eukaryota; kingdom Metazoa; phylum Chordata; order Ceratodontiformes; family Ceratodontidae; genus Neoceratodus; species Neoceratodus forsteri. The sequence continues at coordinate 1,656,020,962 of CM028131.1, forward strand.
GTATGGTGATAAGAGGAGGAGGGGAGGAGAGGGTGTGTGTGGGTGGCCCAAAGGGTAAGGTTAGGGAGGAGGGTGAGAAGGATGGTGGAGGGTGAGTAGGGGTTGTGGGGGGGTTAGTCAAGTGGGTTGGGGAGAAAAAGGGTAGGGTGGTGCTCATGATGGAGGAAGAGCAGAAAGATGGGGGGAAGCTAGTGAGGCAGTCAGAGAAGGAAATGAGGAAGTCAAGAATGTGGGAGGTGGTAGGGTGGTAGTTGTGAGAGACTCCATAGTAAAGGGCATTCACTGGGGGAAGAAGGGGACCCAAATACAGGGAGGAATGTAATGTACATGCCAGGTATGATGGCAGAGAGGGTGTTCCCAAAGATTGGGGAATTGGTGAGGGGAGCTGGGGGAACCACACATAGTTATATACCTAGGTACCAATGACCTAGCTAGGGAGGAGGTGGGGTTAGTATAGGAAAGATTCAGGGTGGTGGGGAAGCCCTGCAGAGTGGTAGCCAGATCAGCTACTTCGTTAGTGGTTTTGCCAGTACTGAGAGCCAGCATAGTCAAGAAGAAAAGGATAGTGGAGTTCAATGACTGGCTGAGAGAGTGGTGCAAGGAGGTAGGGTACGGCTGTATTGGGGGGTGTAGGAGACCCAGTCAGATAAAACACTTTTTTGCACTGGGCAGCCTGCACCTCAGTAAAGGGGGATCAAGAGACCTCAGGGACAAGCTGTGGGTATTAAACCAAAACTTTAGTTTAAACTACTGGGGAAGGCAAGGGGCCTACAGGCCTTGAGTCTCCAGGAGGAGGAGGCCAGCAGACCTCCTGCATAACAGTAGAGGAGATCTGGACACTCATGGTGGAGGGAAAGAGAGGGTGGTAGCAGTGTTGGGGGGTGCAGGCAGAGGGGAATAAAGAGGAAGGCAGATGTGCTGGAGGGGAAGGAGGGTCAGAATGTAGGTGGAAGGTGGTGTCCCTAAACACTCAAAGTCTTAGAAGCAAGATGGAGAATAGTGAGAAACTTTAACCTGTCCAAGATGTAATGGAGGTTACTGGCTACAACCTGTGCCAGGAGTCAGGTGATTCTAGCTGCACTGCAAAGTGGATTCCTGACACAACAACACAGAACACACCAGAGAGGGGGCAATCCTTAATCTGGTGCTGATGAATGGGGACCATGTCCAGCATATTAAAGGAGATAGGAAATTATTTTTACATAGTTAACTGCCCTTCCATCTTCCTTTCCATGCCAGTTATGTATTCTGATATGCTTTGATGATTTTTTGTTAAATAAATAATCTAGTTTTGGGATGCCCTCAGATCTACAGAGTTCCACTCTCCTCACCAGCTACTGCTCTTTCTTTTCATATTTCTAAGACATTCTATGACATCAATAACTCCCATTCCATGCTATTCATCTGAATGGCCTAGAATGGGTGTTATTGATGTCACAGAAAGTTCAGGCAGTATAAAAAGAGAGAGCAGTAACTGCTGAGGAGAGAGGGATTCGGCGTAGTTAGAAAGGCAAAGAATTAGATTATTAATTTAGCAAAAAAAGTCAAAAACATATCAGAACACTGAACAGCCAATAAAAGAATAACTGAAGGGCATCTAGAGGTGTAAAAACTGTTTCATGTCACCTTTAAGGTCAAGGACCCCTGGGTGGGAGTGACCATGGCACGATGTGGTTCTGCTTGGACATGGGCAGGGAACAGGCCCCCACAAAGACCAAAATCCTGGATTTTAGAAGGATGGACTCCAGAAGGATGGGTAAGGTTCAAAGGAGCCACCTGGCAAGCATCCAGGTGGATATGGTGGTGGTCCACAATCAAGGAGGGAATATTGGTAGCCACAAGGGAGTACATTAGGCTCAAAGGGAAAAATCTGAGGGCTAAGTCACCCAGCTGGTTTAGCACACTGGTCACCCAGGAAATGAAGGGTAACAGGTCAGCCCACAAGAACTTCAGGAGGACTCAGAGGAAGGAAGGAAGGAAGTCAGGGGGGACTACCAGAAGATGGCTAGTGTAGCAGATAAGGTAGTCTGGTGGGCTAAAGCTCAGAAGGAACAGCAGCTAGCTGAGGGAATTAAAAATGGAGAAGAAGCCTTTTTTTCAGTATATTAGCAAGAAAAGGTGTAATAAAGATGAGATTGTTAGGCTCAGTAAAAAGGATGGGTGGGTAATAGAGAACGAGAGCAAAGCAGAAGTTCTGAATGAGTACTTCTGTTCAGTCTTTACTAGTGAGAGAGATGGACCAGTGCCACTAGGTGGAAAGAGAGGAGAAGAGGGGAGGATGGATGGATGATTTGATAGAGGTGGATAGGGTGAGGAAAAGGTTGCTAACATTAAGGGCGGATAAATCCCAAGCCTGGATGGTATACACCCAAGGGTACTAAGGGAGCTGCAGAGGAGCTTGTAGGTCCTTTGACTGACCTGTTCAACAGTTCACTGGAGTCTGGTGTGATGCCACAGGACTGGAGAATGGTGAATGTAGTGCTCTTCCATAAGTGTGGTCCCGAGGATGACCTGGGAAACTACAGACCAGTTAGTCTGACCCCAATCATGTGCAGGCTCATGAAGACCCTTCTTAAGGAAAAGATAGTAGAGTGTCTGGAAGAGAATGGCCTACAGGATGAGCGGTAATATGGGTTTATGGGATGGAGATTGTATCAAACAAATCTGATTGACTTCTTTGACTGGGTCACTAAAACAGTGGAAAGGGGCCAGGTGGTGTTCATCCTTTACCTGAACTTCAGCAAGGCCATTGACTCTATACGCTACAAGATGATGATCAGGAAGTTGGTGGATCTAGGGGTTGGGGAGAAGCTGACCAGGTGGGTGGAAAACTGGTTGAGGGGCAGGACCCAGAGTGTGGCTGTAGGCGGTGAGTTCCCATGCACCAGGAAGGTCAGCAGTTGGGCCCCACAGGGTTTGGTGCTCGGGCCAGTGCTTCTTAATGTCTTCATCAATGATATTGGGGATGGCATTAAGGGCAATCTTTGCTTATTCATGGGCGACACTAAGCTTGTGGGAGGGTGGACACAGCAGAAGGGATACAGGACCTAAGGAAAGGTCTGGAGAAACTAGAGAGGTGGTCTGGAATTTGGTGACTTGGCTTCAGTGCAAAAAATGCAAGGTTATGCACAATGGAGCTAAGAATCTGAGGACTGAGTACAGCCTGGGTGGGTTTGGGTATCTGTATTCAAGGAGGATGAGGACCTGGTAGTGGTTTAGTTTTAGTTTAGTTTTTATTTTGCATAAAACCCTACAGGCAGTGCCTATTTTCAAAGGGTTTAGAGTCAAGTACAACCAGGACAGCAAGTACAGAGTAGGATACACATAACAATGAGTTAAGTGCAGTGTATATACAGTAGCTCCATTGTGTACCAATTGTGTACAAGTTTAGAGGGTCAAAGGTGGCAATTGCAAGAATCAGGTGTAGTATGCAAGGAGTAGAGCTAGGATTTGAACAGTTCAACAGAGCAATCAGTTTTTTAAGGAGTCGGGTAAATAATTCAATTGCTTTGAGAATCAGTACAAGAAGCAAGACTGGCCTAGAGAGGTACTTCTATGAGGGAGCAGCAGGGAGTGTCACACCACACCCCAGGCTGAGTATTTGTTATCCACAAAGGTGAACTTGGACTAAAGCCTTGGAGACAGAAGATCTTATATGGTTTTATACCTGGTGACCAGGGTGTGATAGAGCAGCCTGGATTAAAGCCCAGCCCGCCGGCACAGCGGTTAGATTTCCACTTGCGATGCCAGCAACCCGGGTTTGGGAGTGGACTCAGGTCACTGGAGGGCCAGCCGGGGGAGAATGGCTTGAGTGTCCCGACAGCTCGCCTTCTCCGGAGGGAGGTGAGGGCCAATGCCCGCTACTTGTCTGACCCCGAGCGGAGGCTCGGGGTACTGCAAGCCCTGTTTGCAAGGGGGGCTGGCCGTGATGTGTGGTGGACATCAGCGCACAGTGCCTTGATGTCAAGGTGCACACCACATGAGGGGAGTAAACTGGAGGAAATCAGCCTTCCATCGACGGGAAGACGAGGCACCAGGAGCGTGCCCTCGATGTGTCACCACCCGCCCAGACCACCTTGCCTGATGAAATCAAGTAAGTGTACAGGGTGTACGGGCCCCACCTTATTACCCGCCCATGGGGCATAACCGCGGCTCCATGGGGCACAAGGCTGGTGATGGGTCGGGTGGTTGACAGAGGGATGACTCCCAGGTGCCTCCGAAGGGTCGGAGATGGAAGGCCAGTAGGAGGAAAAATAGAAAGTAAAAAAAAAAAAGAGCAGCCTAGAGTCTAGGTTCAACCAGTTCATGCTGCTGCATAGTACACAAGTGTGTGTATCATGGTTTAGACCAAGCACAAAGTGGCAGGCCCTGTTTAGGAGACCCTTGACTCTGGCCAACACATTGTTAATTGCAGAGCCATAAACTACAATTACATAATCAACTAAGCTTGCAATGAAGCACTGTACCAGTATTTTCCCAATTTCTGGTAGGAAATTGTTTCTGTGTCTGTATAGTAGCCCGAGCCTAGAGCAGACTACCTTAACCAGGAGGTCTATGTATGCACTGAAGATCAACGTACTGTCAAGGGTGACACCAAGATATTTAAAAGTTTTTACTTGCTGAAGGGGGATCCCAGTTGAGGATGTAATAGATAGGACTGGGGAGGTGTGGGTTTTGCTTCTAGTGGTAAAAATCATGCATTTGTTTTTTTAGTGTTCATAACAAGCAGATTGGTGGTCAACCAATCTTGGAGGGCAGTAAAGGCAGTTTGAAGCCTCTGCCTCAGCTTTTCCAGGCACTTGTCACTGGAGAAAATGACAGCGTCATCTGCATAAATTAATATGTTAGTTGCCCTGCATATGGCAGGCATTTTATTTATGTGTAAATTGAAGAGAAGGGGTCCTAGGATTGACCCCTGAGGAACACCTACATTGACTTGCCTATCATCCAAGAGTGCAGCACAGTATTTTACCGCCTGGATTCTACCAGCCTATGAACCAGCTGACCGAGTCTTCTGAGAGTCCCAGATTAATTAGTTTCTGGCAGAGGAGGACATGATTTACAAGGTCAAAGCTATGAATGAGTTTGGTCCAGCAGACCTGGGTTTGTTTCCCCCAACCTCCACTTGCATGCTGTGTGACTCTGAGCAAGTCACTTAACCAGCCTAAAACTCCCAGGTCACCCCTGAAAACAGGCAGTTATGCGTAGTGGGCCTTACCTAGTTAACAAAGAATAAAAAAAAAAAAAAGGCATTGGTAAGGTTAATGTAAATGGACCTGATCATTTCCCCTCTGTTCAGGACACAATGAATTGCATCTGTGAACTCAAGAAGTGCAGCCATTGTACTGAAGTTTTTTCTAAACCCATTCTGTTCATTTGCCAGGAGTTTGTGCTGACTCAGGTGTTGAACAAGCTGCTCATTCACTACTCCCTCTAGGGTTTTAGATGGGGGGGGGGAGGGATGGAGATAGGACACTAGTTTGAGGGCAGGTTATTATCACCACCACCTTTGAATACAGGGGTCATGTGTACGTTTTTCCAAAGCTCAGGTACTTGCCCAGTGAAGAGGGGTAGATTGAAGATAATCTGAAGGGGGTAGGTGACTTCCCTAATCACTAATTCGAGCAACTTCATGTCTATACTGTGAACGGGCATGGGAAGTGATAAGCCAGACACAGACGTTCTTTAGAACACACAAGACTTTGTGTGAAATTTATTTACAAAAAAACCCTCAAAATAAACTTTTCAGAAATTAACTGTAAAGAAAATAAAGCCAACGACGTGAAAAAAATGGCTTTCTCTCAACTTGAGACTATCAGTACTTTTAACAGCTTGAGTACTGCCACAGAGTAGAAGAGCTTAGCCCCAGCACATCTACTATCCTCTGTGCTCCTATACTATCTGCTCTCTTGCACAAACCTCCACCTTATATAGGTGAACACTCGGACATCATTGATTGGCTGATCCACCCCCTATTCTAATACATTTAATCTCTACCCTAATACATTAAGTAGGGGGATCAGCCTGACCATAAAAAAATACATTGATTGGGCTTGATTATACCCAGAATGAACCACCTCTTAATTAGTTTCACAAGACAGAAACAAAGCGTAATTAAAACTCGAGGGTTTAACCCCTCCCTTCTGGTGCTGACTTGCCACACCTGTACCCTATAAATATGTGTTAGGAGCTGCCACTGGCTCCTTAGAGTGCAGTACCTGAGGCAAGTGAGACAGCAAGTGGACCAGGTAAGGGCTTCATTTCTTACATAAACACGTAAGGAAAATAACTATTTAACCTTATATTTCTGGTAAGGTACCTCATTTTATTATTAAACTACAGCATAACTATATTATTAAACTACAGCATAACTATGTGCTGTGATACTTGTTTGTTTTGGAACCTAACTGGGGCTGCTTCTTATTTTATCACCATGCCTGTTTACAATGGTAACCTTACTTTTCAAAACACAGGCACCACAGGGACAACAGAGAACATTAGAGGAGTAGAAAAGAAGAGATACCATGATGGGAGGCCACCCCTTCATAGTAGAAATGTGAAATAAGACAGAGGACAGTGGAGAAATTACTACTGCAGTAGATTTGAGAGAATACAAGGGTAAAGAGGAGAGGAATGTCCCGTGGTGCTGGGGGTTTACAACTATCACACACCCCCAATGTTAAGCGAAAACCACCATTTATTTCAAAAATTCCCGGAGTTTTCAAGACAACCTACCCAATCCCTGAGGGTAGGATGGAGCTTTCACCCACCCTCTCTTTGAAAGCTCCACCCCAGGGCACCCATTTCAAACATTAGAATTATCTTTACAGATAGATGTGAATCGTCAAAAGCATAAACGTCCACATTTATTAAATAGCCCTGGGGTGTCATGACTGTATCTCTTAACCTTCTTTCCTATGTGCTAAACATTGATACAGATTTTCAATTATCTATTTTAGGGCTGGTGGTACCTACTTCCGCCCCATGTCTGGACAAAAAATCTGCATTCATATGAGCTGAGCCTGCTCTGTGTTGTACTGTAAAACTATAAGGTTGCAGGGCCAGGTACCATCTCATGATTCTATTATTTTTGTCCTTCATTTGTGATAGGAAGCAGATAGGATTGTGATCAGTTATTAAAGTAAATGGGGCACCCCATAAATAAAATTTCAAGGACTCAATGGCCCACTTGGCTGCCAGACATTCTTGCTCGATGGTAGCATACTTTTGTTCCCTATCGTGGAGTTTCCTTGAAATATATATTACAGGATGTTCCTCTCCATCTATCGTTTGGCTCAACACTGCCCCTATACCTGATCCTGAGGCATCTGTATGTACCTCGAATGGGTATGCGAAGTCAGGACTACGCAGGACTGGGGAGGAGCATAGGGCTGCCTTAATTTTATTAAATGCTTCCTCACATTCAGGAGTCCATTTTATCTGATTCCCAAACTTCTTTTTAGTTAAATCTGTCACTGGAGAAGCAACAGAAGCAAAGTTGGGAATGAATCTTCTGTAATACCCGGCAAGACCCAAGAAAGACCGTGCGTGTTTCTTGGTGCTGGGTATGGGACACTGTTCTAGCTTCCACCTTCGATATCTCTGGCTTAATCGATTATTATTTCCCAGTATGAAACCAAGATATCTTGTCTCTTTCATGGCAATATAGTACATTTTGTGGGTTGATGGTTAGTCCTGCCTGTTGGATAGAAGAGAAACTGCTTGAAGATTTTGTAAATGAGTTTCCCAGGATGAACTAAAGACAACCACGTCGTCCAGGTATGCTGCACAATAGGTGTTATGAGGTGCCAGTACCTGGTCCATAAACCGCTGGAAGGTAGCTGGGGCCCCATGTAGCCCAAACGGCATGGTTCAAACTGAAAAGACCCATGGGAGTACTAAAAGCAGTTTTCTCCTTACGGATTCTTCTAAGGGATCTGCCAATAGCCTTGTAGAGGTCTAGTGTAGAGATATAAGTGGCTTTGCCAATTCTATCCACTATATCGTCTACACGTGGCATAGGATAAGCATCAAACCGTGCCACCTGATTTAAGCCCCTGAAGTCCAAGCACAGTCTAATTCCTCCTTCCTTTTTGGGACAATTACCATAGGGAACCCCATGGACTCTTAGAAGGTTCTATAATCTGTAATGATCTTAGTTTCTGTATCTCCTTTTTTACCTCCTCTCTAAGGCGTTCTGGGAGTCTGTATGCCTTTTTCCTTATGGGTTTAGCATCAGTACATATGTGGTGTTCTACACCTTTAGCCATGCCCGTGGTATTAGTGAATGTTTTGCTAAACTCATTCAACAAGGACCTTACTGCCTGTGTTTGTTGTACATTAAGTTCTGGGTTTATAATAACATCATCTACTCCTGTTTTCTTTTCCAGTCTGCCATATGCCAACTCTATTTCAGTTTCTCTGGGTTCTGGAATTACGGAGAGATCACCCTGTAGTTCCTTTTTCGTACAGCGTTTCAATAGATTGGCATGGTAAATTTTTTTTTGTCTTTTGTCCGGGTTTCAATTTCATAAATAACAGGCCCTGCTTGTCTAATTATTTTGTAGGGTCCTTGCCATTTCATTAAAGCTTGTGTAGAAGTGGGCAAAAGTAACAATACCTGTTCCCAGGAGAGAAGGATTTATTTTTGGCCGATCTTTGATCATAGTATTGTTTTTGCTGGATTTGTGCCTTAACTCCCATTTCATGAGCCTTTTCAGTATATAGCACCAATCTTTGTCTTAATTGCTTCATATACTTTGCTATTCCTAGAGATTTTAGTTCTGTGTTGTCCTCCAGCACTCTTTAACTACATCCAGGGGTCCCCGAGGGTTTCTTCCAAATAAAAGTTCAAAAGGTGAGAACCCTGTGGATGCTTGGGGAACCTCCCGGTAGGCAAAGATAAGGAAGGGAAGATATAAATCCCAATCATGCCCCTCTTCATGTATGAATTTCTTTATCATACGCTTAAGGGTTTGATTAAACCTTTCAACTAAATCATCCATCTGGGGATAATAGGGAGAGGTTCTTATAGCTACTATCCCGAGAAGGTGGTATAGTTCCCTTAGTAGTTCAGCGTTAAAGTTAGCCCCTCTATCAGTGAGAATCTCTTTAGGTATTCCAACTCTGCTAAAGAGTTTCACCAGTTCCTCTGCGATTCTTTTGGTCATGACCGTTCTCATGGGTATAGCTTCGGGATACTTGGTGGCATAATCACACACCACCAAGATGAATTTGTTTCCCTTTTTACTTTTATCAACAGGGCCCACAATGTCCATTCCAATTCTCTCAAAAGGTGTAGTCACTAGTGGCAAGGGATTAAGTGGCATTACCTCCTTTCTAGTGGCTTGGGCGGTGATTTGACAATTAGGGCATTCCTGACAGTATCGAGCTATGTCCCCATGTATCCCAGGCCAAAAGAATCTTTGCAGTATTCTACTGGAGGTTTTGTCTCTCCCTGTATGCCCAGCCCAAGGAACATCATGCCCCAGTGCTAAAATATCCTGTCTGTAACATTGGGGTACTAATAATTGGTCCACTGTTTCTTGGGTAGTTGGGTTGGTACAAACTCTATATAACCCATTTTTCTCCTGTATTTCAGGGGTACCTGCTTTCTCTCTTTTCCCCACCTGTAAAAAAAATGGTTGCAGAGAGACATCCTTTTTCTGTTGCTCTTTCATTTCTGCCTTAACAAATACAGGATTATTTTCTACCTTCACTCCCTGTTGTTCCTGTTGCCACTTGTGTTTAATAATTTCTTTGCTTTATGGGTTTCCTATCCTTCCCAGGGGTTGACTACTTCTCCTTCAAAGGAAACACTTTTCCTAGCCCAATCTCTTCTTTACTCTGGGCCCTTGTAGTTATAGCTGAGACAGCTTCTTGTTCCAGTAGTAGTGAGGCAAACCCAGGATAGTCATGCCCAATCACTACGGGGACAGGGAGATGTGGGACTACACCAGCAAAAATGTCAGATGTTACCCCCCGTATTCCCATAGACAGTCGTACAGTAGGGTATTGGTGTGAATCACCATGCACACAAATGACATGCATAGGAGCCCCTCTTTGCATTGTAGATACTAAATCTTCCCTAATCAGAGTATTCTTACTACCAGAATCCAAGAGTTCCATGACATTTTTCCCTTTTATAATAATATCAGAAAACATATACCCAGAATTTAGTAAAGCTAAGTGTGCCATATCTATTTTCTTTGATGGACAAAACGGGCAATATGTCCTAGTCCTTTATAATTGTGACATACAATGTTAGATGGAACAGTTCTCATTCTTTGTCCACCTCCTCTTCTCTCCCACTCTTCCTTTTAGGATAGGCATTCTGAACATTTTTACCAGACCAGTCTGTGGTTTCGTTGGGATTCAGATTGTCTCTGTCCTCCTTTTCTGAAAGGTTGATGGGCTGTCAGAAAGTCCTCAGCCAGTGTCACAGCTATTTCAGCGGACTCGGGATTATGTTCTTTGATCCAAATCTGGACCTCATTCGGCAAGATTTGTAAAAATCGTTCCAGTACAAAAAGTTCTATGTCAGTTCGAGACTTTCCTTCTGGCTGAATCCATTTATTACATAGTTCTGAGTCTTATATATGTTTCCCGAGGAGGATCATGGGGGGAATGTTTCAAGGCACGAAAAACGCTGCCGATATGTCTCAGCATTAATGTCATATCTTTTAAGAATTTCCTGTTTCACCATGTCATAGTCCTCTGCAAGACGGAGATCCATATTCCCGTATGCTAACTGGGCCTTCCCGGAGGGTTGGGGGGCTAGTGCTACCCATTGGGTTTAGGCCAGTCCATGCTTTAGCAACTCTCTCAAACGTGGTAAGGTATGACTCAATATCTTCACTGACAGTCATCCTAGTTAGTTTAATGTCTCGGATTGTTGGGGTTAGTGTTATTATTTCCCCCATTTCCCTGTCCAACCCCCATGGTCTGAATTAGTTGTAAAGTTTCTGCCCACCTCATATCTTGATGCCGGCGCTCTCTCTCTCTTTCCTGTGCATCAATGTCCCTCTGGCGTTCAATTTCCAACTGGTGAACTGCCAACCAGTGTAGCAGATCCAAAAGGCCCTCAGGAGGTCTGTCATCTACCTCTGGTCGTCTCTGCTGTCGCTCTTCTTCTTCACCATCACTAATGGACTGTTCCTTTGGTAACTTTCGCCTTACTGAAGTCTCCAAACCAGGATGTAGGGGTACACGGTTCTCTCTGTCTTGCACCAGTCACAGCTCCCATCATTTTGGTATCATCTGTGCCAGTTGCCATTGTCCTTACTTATCACAGTACCAGGTCTGGTACTAAGCTGGTTTCCCCCAATATAGCTTGGACAACCAGTATATTCCACTTCTGATACCACTTTGTGAACGGGTGTGGGAAGTGATAAGCCAGACACAGACGTTCTTTAGAACACACAAGACTTTGTGTGAAATTTATTTACAAAAAAAAAAACAAAATAAACTTTTCAGAAATTAGCTGTAAAGAAAATAAAGCCAACAACATGAAAAAAATGGCTTTCTCTCAACTTGAGACTATCAGTACTTTTAACAGCTTGAGTACTGCCACAGAGTAGAAGAGCTTAGCTCCAGCACATCTACTATCCTCTGTGCTCCTATACTATCTGCTCTCTTGCACAAACCTCCACCTTATATAGGTGAACACTCTGACATCATTGATCGGCTGATCCACCCCCTATTCTAATACATTTAATCTCTACCCTAATACATTAAGTAGGGGGATCAGCCTGACCATAAAAAATACATTGATTGGGCTTGATTATACCCAGAATGAACCACCTCTTAATTAGTTTCACAAGACAGAAACAAAGGTAATTAAAACTCAAGGGTTTAACCCCTCCCTTCTGGTGCTGACTTGCCACACCTGTACCCTATAAATATATGTTAGGAGCTGCCACTGGCTCCTTAGAGTGCAGTACCTGAGGCAAGTGAGACAGCAAGTGGACCAGGTAAGGGCTTCATTTCTTACATAAACACGCAAGAAAAATAACTATTTAACCTTATATTTCTGGTAAGGTATCTCATTTTATTATTAAACTACAGCATAACTATATTATTAAACTACAGCATAACTATGTGCTGTGATACTTGTTTGTTTTGGAACCTAACTGGGGCTGCTTCTTATTTTATCACCATGCCTGTTTACAATGGTAACCTTACTTTTCAAAACACAGGCACCACAGGGACAACAGAGAACATTAGAGAGTAGAAAAGAAGAGATACCATGATGGGAGGCCACCCCTTCATAGTAGAAATGTGAAATAAGACAGAGGACAGTGGAGAAATTACTACTGCAGTAGATTTGAGAGAATACAAGGGTAATGAGGAGAGGAATGTCCCGTGGTGCTAGGGGGGTCGTTACAACTATCACATATACCGTCTGGCCCAAGTCTAGTTTTGATTTTGATCTTAGTTAAGTAGCTGTATACATCAGCCCAAGTTAGCCTTTTTTTTACTCTGATATACTCCTGTTGCAATGGTCTATCTCAGGAGGGAGCCCCCAGCCCTGTCCCCCGGCATCTACCAGCTGGCACCGACCTCCACTGCCAGGGCTTACCCCCTTGGTGGGGCCAGGCAGGGTTCCCCAACCCCTGCCTGGAGATCGGATCCATTGAACCAGTGCTGTGGCTAACAGGGGCTGGGCCTGTGAAGCCCTCCTTCATGCTCCCGTGTAGCAGCTTTCTCCTCATTTGTTCGGCAGCTGGCTGCAATGATGCCAAAGGAGGAGGCTACGGACGATCCACACGCGCTCCTCTGAGCGTCTTACCCATCTGCTGCCCTTTGTCTTTCAGCATCGGTGTGTCACCCCCCCCAGCCATCGCTAGGCAGCAGCCAGATGCTGAACACTAGCATCCCCCCCTCCCTGGAGAAGGAGAGCTGTCCTCCAGATGCTTGATCCTTCTCTGCCCCTGTTGATCCCCGGCGGCCCATGCTCGTTCCCAAACCCGGGTCACCAGTGTGGCTCGAGGTGTGGCGTCCAGTGACTCAATCCTCAGCACCACCAGGCTGACCCCAAGTTAGCCTTTTGAAGTAGAATTTGGGTCTAGTTGGGTGGTCTGTGTATCTACTAGGGCTGGGTGAATATTAGGATCTGGAATCTATGATGGTAGGTCACTGAAAGTTTTATTGAAGTTGTCAGCAAAATGCTTGTCCCCTTCAATTGTGGTGCCACCAGCTTCAATGGAATGAGGCAGAAATTTTGACATTGACAGGACTGAAGCGGTGCAGTGGAGATCAACTAAAATGGTGAGGGGTTTGCAGCAGAAACCATATGAGGAGAGAGTGAGGGACCTCAATATGTACACACTGGAACAGAGGAGGGAGGGAGCAAGGTGATATGACAGAGACATTCAGTACCTCAGGGGTATAAATAAGGTGAATGGGGAAGAGATATTCCAGTTTAAGCAGTGAGCCAGGACAAGAGGTCATGACATGAGACTGGAGGGACGCCGTATTAGGGGATATATAAGGAAATACTTTTTTACTGAGAGGGTGGTGGACGCATGGAATAGCCTGCCACATGGGGTAGTGGAGGCAAGTACGGTAACTGGATTCAAGCATGCATGGGAGAGGAATAAGGGAATCTTAGATATTGGAAGAAAAAACTACAGCCTATAGTATGACCAAGTACAGTCACAGGCCACTTACTCAGGTAGCAAAATGGGCAGACCGGATGGGCCTGGCGGTCCTTATCTGCTGACAGAATTTATGTATCTATGTATTTTTTTGGCATTGCCCTTGATTCTGGTGATGCCATTCCATAGTTGCTTAGGATGGTTTATGAGGGTTTTTTTCGATGTGTCTTGTAGAAGTCAGCTCTGGCTTCCTTGATGCAGACCTTTAAAGTGTTCCGCTGTTCCATATATTTTTGGAGATATTCATGTTAGCCAAGTTCTTTGTACAGGGCCCAAGTTCTATCCCTTTCCCTAGTCAAGGATTTGGTGACTAGAGTATACCAGGCCTGGGAGCTACCCTTCCTGTGGAGGGTCTTGAAGGGGGCAACAATGTCACATATCCTATTGAATTGAAGGATGAAATACTCCAGAGCTGCATTCACATCACAAGTTCTGGTCAGGAACGACCACTCAGCTTGTTGTAGTAGTTGGGAGCTTGCAGGTGTGGAACACTCAGGTTTTGATGTTGGAGGGCTCCCCTTTGGTCACCTTGGCAGATCATCTACAGGTGACAGGGGAGTGGTTCCCTAAGGAAATCAGGCAGAACATGCACTAGAGACGACCCATGGCCTGGTAGTGGTGATCACTAGTGACCTGAAGCATTCTACACAATGCAGGAAAGCAGCAACAAAGGTAAATAAAATGTCGGGCTGTATTGTCAGGGGGATCAGCAGTAGGCAGGAGGAGGTAATATCACCCTTGTAGAGGTCATTGATGAAGTCTAATCTAGAGTACAGCATACAATACTGCTGCTCGTACCGTAAAAAGAACATTAACCTATGGGGGACAATGCGAAGGAGAGAAACTAAGATGATTATGGGCCAGCAGGGTAGGGTGAATGAGGACAGGTTGGAGGCCCTGAACATGCACTCTCTGGAGGAGAGTGGGGGGGGAGAGAGACAGAGAGAGAGGAGGGAGAGAGAGAAAGAGAGAGAGAGAGAGCAAGAGAGAGAGAGGGAGGGAGGGAGGGGGGAGAGAGAGAGAGAGAGAGAGAGAGAGAGAGAGAGACATGACTGAGACCTTCAAGTATTTTTTTTTTTAATTTTTCCTCCTGCTTAGTTGATGAATCTTTCTCAGTGCTTTGGGCAGCCCCAACCCCGTCACCCCCTCTCATCTCCCGGGGCCTACTGAGTCTCCAGGAGTGTGCCCTGTGGTATCCTCTCCCCATGGTGGATGTCCTCAGGCTGGACCAGGTGTCTCAGAAAAGCCATTTTTGGTGCTCCTGGACGGAGCCTGGGTCAGCAGGGGGTGGGGTGTCTGAGCTTCCCTGGAGCTGTCAGGGTGCATGGCTGTGTTTTCTCCCCCCCCCCAGGATTCTGGATGATGGACATGCACACACAAGGTGTGAGTACATGCCTAGCCAATTAACTGTCCTGACTCGTGCTGCTACACTTCGCCTGTACCACCACCCATGGTCACGTGGAGACAGTGATCCCCCTACCCTCCCTGGAGGTGGACAGCATCCTGTGGGATGTTCAGTCCTGCTCTCCTGGCCAATCCTTCAATGATTCAGACTCATTCCTGAACCTGGGTCATCGGCGTCACAAGCAGTAGCACTACCACTGTGCTGGTGGGCCGGCTACTTTCAAATATTTGAAAGGAATAAATAGGGTGGACATGAAGGGTCTTCTCAAGCTCAGTGGGAACCGAAACATGAGTGGACACAGGCTCAAGTTAGAGGGTGGGGAGGGTTTAGGGGAGAGGCTAGGAGGCACTTCTTCATGGAGAGTGTAATGACAGGTTGGAATGGGCTTCCTGAGTTAGTGGTTTCACTAAAAATGTTACGCAGCGTCAAGAGTGGCTGGGATAGGGTTAATGGGAAAATAAGGGTCAAGAGGGGATGAACAGAGGGGAAGGGCTGACTGGGGGGCAGTGTAATTAACTGACGCTGAGGAACCTGCAATACGAGCAGACTCGATAGACCTAATGGTCTTATTCTGCTGGCTTCATCATATGTTTTTATTTATTTATTTATTTCAATCTAGGATTACAATACCTTTGAGCCGAGGCTCTTTTACAAAGGTTCCACGTCAGCATGTGCAACAGTCATCATTTTTAGTTACAAACATAACGTCACTGACTTACAGACATGTAATAACCAGTACAAAGACTTGAGCTATGAGCAAGACAAGAGGAGATGGGGGGTCGGGGGGGAGAAGTGAGGGTAGGAGATCGTGAGGGGGTAGGAGGTGCAGGGGGGTGGGGAGTACGGGAGGTGGGTGGGGGCAGGGGCAGGACTGGAGATACGGGGGGAGGTGGGCGAGGGTGGGAGACAGTGCAGCCAGGGGGAATGTCATCATATGTTTGTATAGTAAGTTAAGAATAAATTGCATCATATATCTATCTAAATTACCCTTGAATATTTCAAATTTCAAATTCATCACTTTCGACAATAGATTGGAGTAGTGAGTTCCATATTCCTATTATACGTTGTGAGTAAAAAGAAGTTTTCTCTTATTGGATCTGATTTTTTTTTGCCCTGAGCTGAATGTTATGGCTTCTGGTATTGATCTGAGGTTTGACAAATTTCAAATTTAGTTGATGTCATATAACCTTATTGTTTTTTTTTGTTTATTTTAAAGAAGTACAAGTTCCCGCTCGGTCACCTGTTTTGCAGGCTATGCAGGCTTAGGTCCTTTAGTTTGTCACCATATTTCTTGTTTTTCAGACCTGTTATCATTCTGATTGCTTTTCTCTGGATTATTTTCTAGTTTTTAGATTTGATCCTTATTAACTCCCCTTCCCCAAACTGTGTAGCATAATCTGTCAAGGATATAATATAGGAGTTACAAATAGGGAGAATGACATCTGTATTAATGTTGCACAAAATGCCTTTCTGTTACGGTATGTTTAGTAAATGGTTAATTCGATTAAATACTGCATCACAATGTTTCTGGTTAGAGAAGTCAGATGTGATATGTATGCCCAGGTCTGCTTCATTGTTAGAGATACAGTATGTAGCTTGTTTTCAGACAGGTAATACTCATGGTTTTTTTTTGTTATTCTTCCCAACGTGCATGGCCGCACACATATCAGTATTAAAGTGCATACCCCACATTGTGGCCCAATTAATTAACCTGTCTAAATCCTGTTGGAAGGTTACAGAATCCTTTTCATTATTGACTGTGCCTCCTATTTTAGCATCATCAGCACATTTGCTGCAGTTGTACACCATGTCCATCCCTAAATCTGATATCAATAGGTTAAATAAAGTAGGTTCCAAAACTGAACCCTGCGATGCTCCACTTAACCCTTAGCTGCCGCCTACAGGATATCTTGTCCTAAAAACGTCTACATTCTAAATCTTCCGACATGGGGCTGGATTTTCAGTGGGTGGCACAGGGCATACATCAAGCCTTGTTCCACAACACATTGAATCTGGCAGTGTGCCAAAGGCTTTTGTTATGACTGCATCCGATTTTAGTAGGTCAGATGCAGTTGTGACAATTTACCTGATTCACAGCAGCTTGTGTCAAATTTCTGGTGCAAGCAACGTAAAAAGGGTTCCTGGGACTGACACAAGCTAGACCAGTGATAGCTTTGTCAAATGATACTAGATTTGCCACACAGGATCTACAATGCCTGAATCATTGCTGAGTGTTGTCTATTATTCCTAACATTCCTGTACAGTAAATGTCTCAATTTTAAATTGCCATCAATTTCCCCCAAATCAAAGTTATACTTATTGGTCTATGGTTTGATAAAACATTTTTTTGATCCTTTTTATGTTGGTTGAGCTTGTGCAAACCAATGTATTGTAGCAATACGAGATTTCGGGGGGGGTCACTGCCGAGCCCATTGCAGTTTACAGAACTAGGGGCTAAGCAGTCTACCCCAGTGACCACTAGGTGGTCCTGACGACCAGTTGGTGAGCTGAACGGTCATGCACTTCAAAGGACCGAAGCCACTCTAATCAGAGAGGGCTTCAGCCGTTTGATTTGCATGACCATTCAGCCCACCCAGCAGATTGGCTTTCAGCTACATTCTTTGGCGAACAACATGCACACCCAAGACATGCAGGGATGAATAAGAGAGGAGCCAAAGAGTGCCCTTTACCTTGGAGAATGGCAGTCGGACAGGGACAGTAAGCCCCGGCAGTGTGGGAAAGAGGATTCTCCTTGGCGTTCGTGGCTTTTTTATTATTCTCCGTGTCTTGTTCACTGCCCTGTGCTGTCTGCGGTGCTGCTGCAGATCTGCTGCGGGTGGCTCATTCCCTCACTCGCTCTACTCCCTCTGGTCATTATGGCGATGTGAACTCTATGGACTAAGCCCTCTCTCAGCGCCTCACACTCGCTTTGCCTGCTTCTCTGCTCACCGTGGTTTATGTGCTACAAATAGCTCCTAGTTACTGGCTCTCTGCACCTTCCCAGCTGCACGGCCAGGTACCGTAATGGACCACTTACTGACGGCAGCTGCAGCTGGGACAGCCTGGCATTGACCCCAAGCCTCCCCCTCCACTGAAGGTGGAGGAATTTCTAGGCAAGGGTTGGATACTGACTTCCTAAAATAACACTTCCAAGACTAAGGGGGAGGAAGACATTTAAATAAGGATAAAAGAAGAAATAGCTGACAGCTTTATAGGCATGGATGCAAAACTGAATTTTTCTGAAAAGGGGGATTTCAGAATTGCAAAAAAAATGTTTAACAAGCAACCAATGTTCGGCATTGACAAATGCTTGTTTATAGATTGGTATGACTTTCGCTGTATCATAGTATTCCAGAGCATCTCCTGATTTTAATGAATTATTGAATATTTTAGTTAGTGGCAGTGTAATGTCATCTGATACTTCTTTTAACAGTTATAGGGACAATATGTCAGGACCCACTGATTTTGAGGTGTCTAATCTTTTTAATCCTTTCATTATAGATTCCTTTATTATATGGGTGTTGTTGCCTGATTGATTTTCTGAGTTATTAATAATGGCATTGTTATTAAATACAGAACAGAAATATTTATTAGACTGATTTGTCATGTCAGATTCAGTGATTATAATTTATTATTGATTTGAATTGGTCTTACATGGGTATTTTTTCCCCTCTTAGCATTAGCGTAGATAAAAAAGGCTTTGATGTTTTGTTTGTTTATTGCTAATCTATGTTTGCGAGCTTTCTTTGCTGACTTGATTTCCTTTTGCATGTATTCCAGGCAAGTTTGTATCTTCATGTTGTTGTTTATATTTTTACTGCATGTCATTATTCTATAAATCCCCCTTTTCCTAGATACTGTATTAGCTTAAATATTTTCTTATTATTCCCCCCTTTTGTTATATACCTTTTTAATGGGATAGAGGCCATAGTTTGTGTAATTTATTTTTTAATATTTCTTAACATTTTAAAGTATCACAGTTTTCCATCTCAATGGACCACTCCCATTCTTTTAACTGTTCTAATAAATTTTTATAGTCACATTTGTTGTAATTAACAGTTTTTTTCACTCCATTTGGTGCTTGCTGTACAATTTCAAACATGAATTTGATAATATCGTGGTCACTGGATAGGAGTGGATCTTTTATTATATAGCTTGCTTCTGTTATTGAATTGGATAGTGGCAAGTCTAACATGTTAGCAGCTCTTGTTGCATGTTTGATACATTGTTTTAAACTGCACTCGTTAATCAAGTCAAAGAAAGTGTTACTGTTAAGACTTGTGGCTTATATAGTGTCCCTTACTATATGAAGTTTCTCCTAGTGCGTGCCTTGATTTTTTTACCTGGATAGTTGCAGTCTTATACTGCTGCTCACTTTTAAAGTTACTGCTGATTAGTACCCCAGATCTCTTTCCAGTTTGGTTTCAGTAGTATTCATGCAATTCAGGTAGTATTTTGCATTTATGTTATTTTTTGCTAAATGCATTGCCTTGGATATCTCAACGGTGATGTTTATTTGTCATTTTGCTGCCCATTTCTTAAATCATTCCCAATCCTTCTGAATTTTATCTTTCTCCCGTTATGTAACTACTCTTCCAATCTTGATATAATCAACAGACTTCATGATCTACCTCATAGCACTCAACATCAGGTCACTTATAAATATACTGAAGAATGGAGGTCCCAAAATGGACCCCTGTGGAAACTCACTAGTCACTTGCTCAATGCTGATTAGTTATCATTTATTATGACTCTTTGTCTCCAATTCTGCAATCAGTTTGGTCTCATTTCGTCACCCCCAATTACTCTTAGGTTCTCTAATTTATGAACTAGCTTCCTGTGTGGTGCAGCATCAGATGATTTATTGAAGTCTAGATAGAAACATAGACTGTGACAGCAGAAAAAGACCAAGGGTCCATTTAGTCTGCCCAAAGTTGCCTGGGACCTAGTGTCAATCTGGGGACCTATGCCCCAGCTCATCCTTCCTCACTCCCGTACTTGGAGCAGAGCTCATTTTATGTGTCCTTACTCTCTCCCACCCATGCTTGAAGCCCTCCACAATTGATATACAATAGCCACAGGATTTCCCCAGTCTAGTTCTTTGGTGACATTCTTCAAAAAAATACAGTGAGGTTTGTTTGGCGTGATTTCCTTTTACAGAAGCTATAGTGGACTGAGAATCCAAGCTGTTGCCTTGTAAGTGTTTAACAAATACATTTCTTATGGCAAACTTCGGCAGCTGTCCTGGTATTGTCATCAAGCTGACTGGCCTATAGTTACCTGGATCTTCCCTGGAGCATTTTTATGTTTGCTTGCATGAATGCACAAAGCAAACATATTGGGACCACTCCCAACAGAGTAGGGGCTGGGGAGGCATGTGCTGCAAGTAGATAATGCAGCTGAGCTTGCAGGAGGTATGTAAGTCAACACTCAACACTCAGTCCTGGTAGGGTTTTGGCTGATGCTGCTGAGCTGGTTAATGGGCAGACACTTCTCAAATATGAAAGGATGCAGCAATACCTATCACACTGTGGCTGCATCCTTTCATATGAGCCATCAGCCAGCTTGTAGCTCACATACACATTTCCCCCTACACTACTGCTGTTACTTCTGAGTCCCACCTACCACCTGAGCATTGTCTTTATTTTTTTTATTTGTTCTAGGATTACAAGTACCTTTGAGCCAAGGCTCTTTTACAAAGGTTCCATGGGTCTCTGCTGTGAGCTACTTCATTGTTTTGAAAACCAGCCTTGCACAAAAGAATGGCATAGATCATCCCCCAAGGTTTTCACTATATCAATCAATCAATCAATCAATCAATCAATTCATTCTTTATTTTGCCAGGTGGAGCACCATTGAGGCAAAATTCATTTGTAAGGTGGACCTGGGAACAGTACAATAGCCACGAGTGGCCATAAAACAAGCATGTAAACATGTCTACAAAAGGAAATTACATATGTACAGACAGTAGGTCAACAACTTGTGAGACGTATCATTAGAAGCATATGTGTAAGACAAGTGTAAAACACGAATACAAGGAAAATTACATAAGTACATATGCAAGTAATACAGGCCAGGTGAGGTGTAAACTGTAGTACATCAACAAGACAAATAGGTTACATATGTACAGTGTGCCAGAAGGGTGAGATAAGGGTAAGGTGCAAACAGTAGGTCAACAACTTGTGAGACATATCATTAGAACCAACCTCATAGATATTGTACATACTTGCATGTGAGCTCTCTACAAAGTGTTAGTTAGCACAATGCACGCCAGCTAGTGGAGGTTCAGTCAGTTACGCAGGGCATGAAGGAAGAGAAGAGTAGGAGAAGAGGAGCTGAGTGTGGGGGAGATTAAGAGAAGAAGAAGAGGAGCATGGATGTGGCTGTAAGCAGCTGACAGGGATGGGCAGGGGCTGAAGGGGGAGAGGGGCTAAGGGGAGGATGATAATCGGAAGATGATGTTAATGAAAGAAGTCTGTATCTCATATGATATTAATAAGAGGAAGGGGAAGCCCGTAGGGAGATAGACGTCATGTCGGAGAACTAAGGCATAAGGTATTGCTAAGACCCTTATTTGAAGCAATTACAGGCCTCTGAGAAGGACCTCAGGAACAAGGCTTTGAAGAGAGAGAAAGTCATAGGGGTAGCAAGCCTTAGTGATTTCTGGACATTGTTCCAAAGACCAGGGAGGGCATGGATTATAGTGGCTCTACCGAAACATGAACTGACCTTAGTGATAATAAGGGATATGTAGGTAAGGCTTCTCAGAGGGTAACTACCAGGGGGACAAATAGTTAGGCAATCTGAGAAATACTGTGGGAGCTTATAGATGTTAGCTTTGTAGGTCCATAAGATAGCATTCTTCTGCCTCCTGAAGCTGAGAGAGCTCCGGCCTGTGGAAGAATAGAGTGTGCAGTGGTGAGTGGATTAAGTACACTAGAGATAAATCTGAGCGCTATATGGTAAAGAGTATCAAGCTTGGACAGGGCTGCGCTAGTACTGTGTCCATACAGGAAGTCAGCATAGTCCAGGAGAGGCATAAAAGTAGCTTGGACTAGTAGTTTTCTGGCCTCCA
This sequence comes from Neoceratodus forsteri, assembly GCA_016271365.2. Taxonomy (NCBI): domain Eukaryota; kingdom Metazoa; phylum Chordata; order Ceratodontiformes; family Ceratodontidae; genus Neoceratodus; species Neoceratodus forsteri. The sequence goes on from CM028131.1 coordinate 1,656,043,100, forward strand.
AAATCAGTAAGTACTTGATGTGAAAGAAGAGCCCGAGTCTTTGTTTCAATTTCTTAGAGAGCTCTTCTGTGAGGTCAAGGAAGGACAGCTTAGAGTCTACCCAGACACCCAAGTATTTGAATTTCACTGCAAATTCCAAGGTTTTACCCAGGAGAGTGATTATCTATGGAACCATGCTAGTGGAGTTATTTTTGAAAGGAGGACTGAGGGAGAGAAGAGCATAGCTTTAGTGTTTTTTTGTGTGTTTAGTAGAAGTTTCAAATGCAATAAGTTTTTCTGTAGGACATCAAAATCACTTTGAAGGTCATTACAGGCTGACTCGGTGTCGGTCTATCAGTATAAAGTACTGTATCATCAGCTAACAGATGAATATTTGCAGACATGATACCAGTATCTATATCATTTATATAAATAGCAAAAAGCAACGTGACAAGGATAGACCCTTGCGACACACCTCTTAGCAGTATTTTTATAGGTGACAAGTCGCCATCTGCCTTAACCTGTTGGTGTCTGTCCGTAAGATAGTGGCTGTTGTGCGGTTCATTTTTATTAAAATACATGTCAAAGGTCCAGATGCATCTGGCCTGTATCTGACTCATTTTTCCTGTCTTCCAATGTACACTGTTTTATCAAACTTTATACCCTCTGTAAAATGTTTTATTACTACTTGTGTAAGTTTATATCGCTTGTGATGTTTGCAGCTGTTTGTATCCCTACCTTTTATCCCTATCCCCTCTCCCACAGGATGCATCTGGAAACAATTTTTTGCTCAGCATGCCTTTCCTGGTAAAATATTTAAATAAATAAATAAATAAAGATATGCTCTTTTTCTGGGACTCTTAACACATTGCCATGGCAGTTGGATGACTTTGCCTCTGAGTGAGTGTAACAATGCAACCACTTCCAGTTACATACATCTCCTAACAAAGCTAAACAGTGCTCTTGTTTTGCCTATTGGTTGCTGGCTTGCCTGCTGGAAGGTCAAGAGTTAGGTTTCTGCCTCTGCTCCTGAGAGTGTTTCACGTATAAATCATCTGTTGTATGATCCCAAGCCTAACTCCTACCCAGACCGGAGGAATCTGAAGAGCACTCCAAGAGAGGGTTGTGGCCATCCCAACACTTGAATGCCTACCACAGCTGGCCCAAGAGTGACTTTACCTTACTGGTTGTCCACATCATATCTAGCACTTGCCAGTGTAGGCTAAGTCACTGGTGGGGTTGTCCTTTGTGAATGACATTGGATGGCTAGCAGGAACTACACCACACATGGGGGGTCAGAGTTCACAAATACCAAGGGCTACCCTAAGACTTTTCCCATCCACACATATCCTGGAGGTACATAGAAGAGGAGTTCCCTGCTGTGGAAGTGAGGGACACACTGGTAAATAAAAAAAAGGAGTCTGAAGGACAACTGGGAAAGTCAGTTTTGATGTTGGAGCAGGTGTCCAGCAGCTGAAGTTCTAGGATAAATAGATCAAAGAAAAAGTACATACCATGGGGGAAATGAGCATTATAAATTGGCAGGATGAGATGTTGTAAGCAGATCCAGTAGCACGTCCCATTCTAAATGGTGTGTCTGGAATTTATAGCAAAATGATTGCCATGCTATCAACCCAGCTGTACATTGGAGGGATATATAAAACACATTTTTTCCATTTAATTAAAACAAATTCATACCACAGAAAAAAAGATCTGTTTTGTAATCATAAGACATGACAGAATGTGTTGTAATCACATAGCCAAACACATCTTGTGGCTGAAGGCAGCACACCTGCACCTTTTTTTTTAATTTGCATACATCAATCTTATTTTGAGAGGCTTCTAACATGCAACTTATCATTCTGCTTAAATGTCTGTAATGAACATTGTAAAAAAAAACCAAAACTGGGCAGTTATTTTATGTGTTCATCCCTCTGACTTTTGAGACACTAATTTAAGACAAGGGATAAACATGGTAAGTAATGGATTAGAATGCTATGAACATACAGTATAAGCAGATAAAAGAAAATAAAGAAGATAAGAATTAAAGTTTTATAAGAAGTGTATCAGAACATTTATGTGTCTCCCTTTAAAAGCTGGTGACACATTCAGGAGAACTTTAACAAAACATAATATTTAGGCACTGTCCAGCTTGTATTTCCCATTAGTTCTATATTCCTGCTCCCCATTATTTAGTGGTAAGGTCATTTTCATGAAAACTGGATCTTTGCTCCTTAACAGTTTGTCTATTCCTGCTGCTTTCTCCCTACCTGAAGTTACAGAGCACTGCTTCTGATATCACAGTTACTCCCATAGCAACTGATTGTGATGTCACAACAGAGGATTATTACTTGAAATAGGGAGTAAACTATAGAGGCAGATGGACTCTAAAGGAACTCTAAGGGATAACGATAATGTATTCATGCAAATGTCCTAAGTAGTAAATAATTGGGAGGAGAAATACATAAATATAAATAGAATGCAGGCAGAATTGTACCTAATTATTATGTTTTTTAAAGTTTTCTTTGAGGCATCAGTAGCCCTATAAATAGTCCTGAACATAAACTGCAGTAAGAGGAAAGTACAATGCAGGCTTTGGCATTCAGTACAGACCATCCAAATGCATTCATTGATGTCCCTATGGGTGAAGTCCACTACAGAACTTCATTTGGGATATTTAGCATATGGGAGCACCATATGGAAATTACTTTCTTAGCTGTCTTTGTTCTAGATTCTGCTTACTTAGTACCCAAATGGTTAGCAGCTGCCCAGCCTTGTCCCTTACTTTTAGGATCATGCTTTTTGGACTTTAGGAAAAAATACATTTGTGGTTGGTGGAGGGGGGTCAGTTTTACATCTCATAATGCATAAAGTGGAGGATGATACCACTGACCATACCAAGAACTTGAGCTAGGTGGGCAAGAAGATTCAGAAAAGAAGAGTGACTAGTGCTACCTCCTAGCTACATGTTGGTGATTTACCATCAAAGACATCAGGGGCCCGAAATTGGAAAAGAGGCAAAGCTGAATGCAAAGGTTTGTGCTGCATTTGCCAATTGCCCATGACTCTGAGAATGCTATATTCAGTTGGATACAGTATCTGCACTCCTTTTATAGTATGCAGGATGTGTGTGCCACGTCATTGCATATGGCGTCTGGCCGAGGTGGTGAGAGGAGGGCTGTGTCAGCCACCATATGGGCTCTTATTCCAGTAAGGGGGGCAGCAGGGTGGTGTACCTGGTCTGGTGGAGTGGGGAGCTGCTAGACACCAGGGACATCCTTTATGAACCTGCGGTGAGCTTTCAGAGGGTGGGGGGTGCCACTGCACACGAGGGACTATCTGGAACCCTACAAGGATGGTGATATGAGGGTGTGGAGGTACCACTGGACACCAGGGAATATACTACTTGTACTTAGGGTAGTGCTTGGAGTGTGGAGGTACCACTGGACACCAGGCAATATACTACTTGTACCGAGGATAGGGCTCAGAGGGCGGAGGTACCACTGAACACCAGGGAATATATCACATGTACAGGGGCTGGCAATCAGAGGGCTGGGGGGACAACTGGATACCAAGTATACTTTCATTTTAATGGGGCTGAGGATCAGAGGGTGATGGGGAACTACTGGACACCAGGGAAGCCTTTTATTTTAATAGGGCTGGGGATTGGAGGGTGGGGAGGGGGGCAATAGACACTAGGGACTGCATTAGTTGCATTGGGGATGGTGATCAGAGGGTGGAGGGTGCCACTGTACACCAGGGAGAAGGTGTGCTTCCCCAACCACTAACTCAGTTGTTGGCTACAGTGGCTCTGCCAGCTGCTAGGATTGCCTGGAGTAAGTTAGTCATTTTCTTAGCAGTAATTGCGCTGTATAAGGTAGCCTGCGCTAACCCTGTTGCACAGCACAAATGTGCTGAATATAGCACTGCACTGGAATTCATGTCTCTGCCCCTCCCTTTGCCAGCTATATACATTATTCTTTAAGTACGTGCGCTAACCCTTTCTTCGCGCACAACTCCCCCCTTGGAATATTGCACTCAGGTACAAACTCCTGGCAAATGGGGTGCTGTCATTTTGTCTGCCAGGCAAAGTTTTGAATATCTGGCCCCAGAAGTTCAGTATTCAGGAGCCTTTGCAGCACTACAAAGGACAGTGGATTCTGCATCTTTGATTATGACAGATGTACATATAAAAGTTTAGGGGAGATAGGTATGTGAGTAGGTTTATGGTTATAGCAAATGCATCTGCAGTAGCTCCCAATGTGATATTGCAAGTAAATAGGAAAGAGTGCAAAGACAGAGAACAGCAAAAAGCAGTGCAACTTTTTATAGGCCTTTCCTCATGAGTAGTGATACATGCCATACCACACTGCAACCCACCATATAGTCTGGCTTTATGCCACTCATGTGGTTATGGAGCAGATCAGATAAAACTTGACAGCTTCACCGCAGTGAAAATATCTGAAGTGAAACAGCATGCCCTGAACTATCTGCTTCATGAGACATTAACTGCTGTTTCTGCTTCTGGCTTCTCTGATTCCAAAGTTGTCTGTTGAGTCCAATAACATTTAGCCAATCAAAATTATGTGTATAACACATGGATGGCTTTTTTTTACCAGATGGAAAAATTGACATCTAAATGTTGTTCATGCATTGTTGTGACTTCACAAAGAGAATAATGAATGGGAAACCAAGAACAACAAGGCTGTGTTTCCATCCAGCGGTTCTGAGGACATCTAAGACACCTCAAGAAAGAGAAGCTCTAGAGGTCCCAGATGTCATCAGAACCCCAGGTGGAAGCACATCTGAGTTATGCATGGTTGCCCATGTGTTATTTTGTGTTGCAAAATATATGGTTTGGCACATACAATAAAAAATGCTGCTTTTTTCCCTGTCCAAGAAATCTTCAGTTACATTTTTTTATTGTTTTGAAAAGACAGAAACCCATTCTCACCTAACTGCTGAAAACTTGACTAGGTGAGCAGTGGATTTCTTTTTTTTTAGATGATAAAACAACAGACTGCTTTTTGTTATGAGAAGTCTTGGGTTCTGTGTATGGGGAAAATGAAAACAAAAAAGCAGGTGGCATGAGTTTCCATTCTAATTAGGAAAAGCTGATGTACTTCAGAAGGGTACAACAGCATTCTGTGACCTTTGAACTGTGATACAGTAGCTTTTTAATTATTATAGAAATCCACCCTCAAACAAGGGGCAACAATGTACTCTGTGGTTGTTATACTGTCACATCAGTACTATGCACGGTACTTAAAATTGGAATTATTAGAATTATGCCAGCATTTTGATAACAAATACTGTTTCATTGTTTTATAAATACAAAATAATAGAATCTTCAAGCACTTGTGGAGTTCTGGTAGTAATACAAAGGTATACCATTAGCGCTCAGACTGAATTTTGGCACTGCAATTAGGGCGCCGTAACAAGGGTGACAGGTGATCTTGGTTTTAGATTGCTTCTCACTGATGCCATCCTTTGTGCCCACACATTTTTCTGACCCCTCCAGGGCATGCCTGCCCTGGAGGAGGTTATATTTAGTTTTGGGGGGTGAATTGGCCCCCGCAAAAGCTGACTGTTTCCCAGGAGGATACTTTGGCACTGTAACTCCTTTGAGATGTAATGCGTGGTGCTGTAATGCCAGGCGGCATGTTGCCTACACCGTAATCGCACTGGCAACAAGATTTTTGCACTGGCACGGGTGAATCCAATACAAACCATTCAGCCTTTGCACAGATGGTTTACAATATCATCAGACCTTTTCAGAGGAATTATAGCTTTGTATTCTATTAAGCAAAGCTAGTGAACCTAAATCTCTCTGCTGCTGTTTGTTATTCACTGAATTGCACATGAAGAACATTCAAACAATGCATGCACCCTTGGCTAGATTCAGTCTCTTCCTGCTGGGCAAAATATCACTGGATGGATTTTCTTCTACTACTGTAGCTCTAACCCTGGAACATTATTTTGACTGCACCTAAATTTTATAGAACTTTCTTAAGAAGGGAGACAGTATAGTGCAGTAGTTTAAGGCTCTGAGCTGCAAATCTGGTGACATCCAGCAGACCACACCTGGGTTTGAATTCCACAGCTTCCACTTGCATACTGTGTGACCCTGAGCAAGTCACTTAACTTCCTTGTGCTCCCAGGTCGCACCTGTAAAAAAGCTTTCAGCTTAGTATGGTACTCCTGGTTAAACAACTGAAAAAAAAAAAAAAAGATAATGTCTCCTTTCAAATTACAAATGTATTAACAGCATATGTAACTTCCTTATATAGTAGTTAGATTGACGTAGTTTTAGACTGCTCAAATGGATTTGCATAGTAACATAGCAATATTCTGTAGTTTTTAAAATGGAAAGGCCCATCATGTTCAGCCCCTGCTTTGTAAGCAGATATGTATAATTATACTGTGTAACTGCACTAATTTAAAGGGCAAAAACAAGGTGCTGCGTCAGTGCATGGTCCAAAAACAAAACAAAATGGTAATATTAAATGTAAGCTGAAAATAGAAAGAGTTAGAATCAATGCTTTGACCATAGGTCTTCTTCAGGAATTATCTAAAAGAGGAAAAAGCAAAGTTAGTGGAGAGGTAAGGAAAAATAAGGGATACTGCAAATATATGAGGAAAGAACATAGGGAGAGGTTCTAGAATAAAAACTGACAATAGGCAAGGTGAAAAAAGAATCTGGAAAAGAAAAAGGTGATGATGGGTATGAAAAAGCATAGAAGGAGTGAGTGAGCCGGGGGTCTTCAAGTGGGGACTAATTAACAGGGCCTAATAAGAAGGCTGAAAAGTGACAAATGTGGGGGAAGGGAACAGTGATAGAGATATCTGTGGAAAATGAAAACAGATGTGCACACATAACTGGAATATCCACGGGTATACCCTCCCCCCCTCGCCCCCTTCCACACACACACACTGGATGGAAGTGTGTGCTGGCATACCCACACATGCAAATGTACCATGCACACACGCAAGCAAAGATATGACAGGGGTGGGGTAAAAAAGACAGCCTGCGGAGGTAAACCACAAGGTGGGTGAAAGATGTTAGTAGAAAATAAAGTCTTAGTTTAAACTGGAAGGCTGCTGGGAGCCTAGGCAGATGATCAGCTTGGTTTCCATGTTTTTAATTTGGTCAGCATCCTGGAAACCTTGCTGAAGGAGACAGACAGAAAGATCATTGACTTTGTGGTCCCTGGAGATAATGAGGGATACAATGGGTTTATCAGTGTCTCCATTCCTGACTGCCCTGTTGTTTTCAAAGGGGGTGGTGCTGTCAGGAAATCACTGATGTGTGAAAAAATATTTCAATGTGGAGTCGGTCCTGGCAGAACTTGTCTTGTTACAACTTGAGGGGGTTGGACCGCTCTGGGCTTAATGACGCCACAACACAAGTGCTTGTCTAATGCAATTCTTCTTTATTTAGTTATTTAGTTTTTGTTGCCTGGGTAAGTGCACTAGACAAATCCTGTTTATTTTCAGGCATGACCCAGGGGAGGGGGATACAGATGAATGCCAACTGATCTTGAACCAGATTAAGCTGTTGGTGGTATTTTTTTTAGTGAATGAGGGAAATTTGGCCAGGACACCGGGGAAATTCCCCTACTCATTTCGATAAGTGCCATGAGATCTTTAACATCCACATGAACTACCACCCAATCCAGGCAGATGGGACCTCAGTTTAATGTCTCATCTGAAAGACGGCACCTCAGAAGTGCAGCACCCCTCTCATGCTGCACTACAGTGTCAGTACTGGGATATTAACCCAAGTGCCAGATGTGGGAACTGAACCCACAGTCCTCTAATCTCCCGGCCTCAGAGGAGAGTGTGCTACCTACTGAGCTACTGACACTGCCATTTATATAATCCAAATGTTTCACCAGACTGTTAGTAGCTTCTCCAGGGGAATTCTGTAATATTTATAGAAACAATTATAATTAAAATCTTTCTTCAATATTAGTCATTATTTTTACTTAATGTACAATACAGTGTATTACACATACCTATACATATATATATATATATATATATATATATATATATATGTGTATATATATATATATATATATATATATATTTGACTTTCTAAAGGTTGCCGAAATTTCATTGGCTTGTATGCTTAAAGATGGTAAAATAAATAACAATGCTTTAAATCTCTCTAATTATTTCTGTTAACTCAATTTGCCTTATTGAATGCACTAGCCAAAAAAGTACCCTGTGCTCCCACTACCAGAATCTCTGTGCAGCTGATGTGCTACAACTCCTAGTGGCCAGCCTCTTTGGCCTGCCTGCTGGATTTCAGATCAGGAAAGATTCTATATGCTATTTTCTCAAAACAACAATTTCAGGACCTACAAGTGATGTAAAATGCATTTCTGTTATATCCACTTATGATTCATACTGTCTCTTTTAAACCACATCAATCAATCAATCAAATCTTTATTTATCCAGGTGAACATCATTGAGCAAGCTCATTTACAAGATGGACCTGGTTAAGTCCAGATTATAGTACAAACAGCTATATTTACAATGTGACTAAAACATAGTAGAAGTGCAAATCATGACACGCAGACGTACTGTGCCTAACATAACAGTTAATTTGGGATCATCAATATCGTATAACCATATCACCATATAAGGCAGCAGTGCACAACACACCTAGGTCAAGGTCATTTGTTTTTGAAGCTAAATTGTTCCATAATCAATGTTTTATTTGGTGTTGATTTATACATTCATTGCTGCAGGGCAGGTATTCATAATTAAACTATGGCTTAAGGTCGCAGTGTGGAATAGCGCCCATTTCAACCTCTTAAGATTGTAAACTGACCTGTGTTTTATGCACTGCTGCCTGTGCTTTCACACTAATGTGTCAAATAGGATAATTGCCAGAAGTTCTAGTTACAGCCATATCTCCTAAAGTTCATATACCACATTATCTTATTTTTACACCAAGAAGATTCATGTTACATTCCTGTAATTAGAGCCTTCCATATTGGAAAACACCATGAACATGACAGTGTATTTAAGTCGGTTAAGTTGGTTTCCTGCTTAGAAGCAAATGCAAGCAATCAGTTTCCAACACAGTCTTTTGTTTGTATATTTGTTCGACTCTATTGTGAGGACACCAGTTATAAAATATAATGAAAATTACTGTCACATATTTGACACAGACCTTAGTTTATTCTAAAGCTGTGTTCAGAAGTGTTTGTAATTTTCTGTACTCATCTGCCGTAATATTTCAAAGACTAAAAGAGGGCATAGTGAAGGCAACAAACCCGTACATCAAGCAAGTAAGCAAAAGCAGAAGGAATGATAAATTGTTATGGTTCTCGAAGGAGGTGGCAGAAAAGGCAAAGGCAAAAAGAGTGCATTCAGAAGGTCTAAAGAGACCCAGGGAGAACAGGATAAGGAAGTATACCTGGGGAAACGGAGGGAGGGCAGGCAAAGCAGTAAGGAGTGCAAAGGCACAAACTGAGGAAAGACTAGCCCAGGAAGTAATTAAAGGGGACAAGACACTTTTTAGATATGTCAGTGAGAAAGGGAGGTCAGAAAGAGGAATTGTACAGTCAAAGGAGAGAGGGGGACTGTACAGAGGGGGACCAAGAAAAGGCAAACATCTTAGACAAATACTTCTGCTCAGTGTTCACAGCAGAAGGGAAGGGGAGGGACCATGTAAAAGCACCAGGAGCTTTGAGGGGAGGAAAGTGGACACCAGTCCCTTTTGTGAAGAGAGAGTCATGAAGACACTCACTAATCTGAGGGTGGACAAAGCCATGGGGTTAGACAGATGCATCCAACAGCACTGAGGGAACTCAGGGAGGTATTGGCTGCACCTGTGGAAGACTTGTTTAACAGTTCACTGGAGACCGGCATGGTACCAGAGGATTGGAAAAGAGCAGACATGCAGTAGTCTCACTTCACAAAAGTGGTAGCAAGGAGGAGGTGAGCAATTATAAACCTTTCAGCCTGACTTCAGTGGTAAGGAAATTAATGTGAACGCCATTAAAGGAAATGATTGTGGAATACCTGAAATCCAATGGACTGTAGAACCCAAGGCAACATGGTTTCACAGAGGGAAGGTCATTCTAATCAAATCTGATAGATTTTTTTTGACTGGGTGATCAAGGTGTTGGATCAGGGATGGGTGGTGGACCACTTCTCTAGTCATTTCAAATCACTTGCCATCCTTTGCACACCCCCACCCCAGCCCCAACTCTGACCTCAGGGGTCAGTGCTGGAGCCGGTCCTCTTTAATGTCTTCATTAGTGACATAACGGAGGAGCTGAAAGAGAAGATCTGCCTCATTGCAGATGACACCAATATCTGAAACAGAGAGGACACTCGTGGGGGGAGGGGTGTGTGCAAAGGATGGCAAGAGATTTGAAATGGCTGCAGGAGTGGTCAAATGTTTAGCAGCTAGGGTTATTGCAAAGAAGTGCAAAATAATGCATCTGGGCCACAGAAATCTGGGGTGGAGTACAAAATGGGGGGGGGGATACTTGCAATGAGAAAGCAGGAAAGGGACCTTGAGGTAATCATATTAGATGATCTAAAGGTGGCCAGACAATGTGACAAGGCAATTGGGAGAGCTAGTGGAATGCTGGGGTGCCTAGGTAGGGGTATCACCAGCAGGAAGAGAGAAGTGATATTGCCACTATATAGGTCACTGGTAAGACTCCACCTGGAGTAGTGTACCCAATTCTGGAGACCACATCTCAGAAAAGACATAAAAAGAGTGGAGCGGTCCAGAATACGGCTACCAAGATGGTGCAGTGTCTGCATCAAAAGCCCTACAAGAAAAGGCTGAAGGAGCTCAATATGTACACCATGGAGGAGAGGAGAGACTGGGGGATATGAGTGAGACCTTTAAATACCTCACAGGGGTAAATAAGGTACAAGTGGAAGGTATTTGTTTGAGAAAAGGGTGATCTAGAACAAAGAGTCATGATATGAATCTGGAGGGGAGTAAATTCGGGAGAGATGTGAGGAAGCATTTTTTCATAGAAAGGGTGATGGATGCCTGAAACAGTCTCCCAGTGGAGGTAGTGGGGGAAAAAATGGTGGTGGTATTCAAAAAACCTGAGGTAGACACAAGGGAATCATAGAGGAAAGGAATGAAAAGGAAAGGGGTGGAAGAGACACTGCCATACACCAAGGGGGTCTGCAGCATAAACAATCACAATGAAAAAGGGCAAACTGGATGGCCAAGCAGCCCTTATCTTCCATCAGTGTCTATGTTTCTATATAATATATAGATACAGGCCCAGATATTCAAAAGGGTTGCACATGGCGCAACAGTGTTGCACCATGCACAACCCACTGATGCGCCTGACGCGATATTCAAAAGGGAAAAGTGCACCACACAAATCCCGATGCACCGAAGTAGTTCGGTATGGGATGCACACCCATTGGCTCATGCTGTGAACCAATGGGCGTGCAGCCCTACTGAGCTGTCAGTCGGCAGGTGGCAGGGCGGCAGGCGGATGGGGTGCTGCCGCCCGCCGGCTGACAGGGTGGGAGCGCGTGGGGCCTGTGGGCGGTGGGTGGGGGGTACTAGACCACCAGGGTAGTGGGGGCCTTGATGACGCATTGATGCCTGCAATCGGCAGCGATCGGTCCACTGGACCACCAGGGATATTGGACTTGGGGGGGACTGTACTGATGACCGTGACTGGGCACATAGGGGCCCACTGGACCACCAGGGATATTGGACAGTTTTTCGTTTATATTACAGGAATGCCCACGATTGGGCTGCAGGGGGTGTCGGTCCCCGACGGCTGCTGCCTGGCAGAGCGCCAGGCGCAAGTCGTCAGGGATCGGCGCACCTGCATGCTAATGGCATGCAAATGGGGTTGTAATGAGATGCAAATGGCCCCTGTGCGCCTTGCATAAATTATGGCCCCATTTGCATGTCCCCTTTGAATATCGCAGGTGCTGTGCATGGTGCAATGGCACTTGTGCCAGCGCATCTCCATGCTCCACTCTGGCCACTTGCGCAGGTGCAGTGCCACTGTGCCATGCACAGTGGGAGTGGCCTGGGTGCGATATTCAAAGCTGCTGCGCCATAGAGCAGCTCCGTTGAATATCGCCCAGGCCACTCCCCTGCGCAACAAAGTTGAGCTGTGCCCAGGCTTGCGCCACAGCCTGGCGCAGTTTGAATATCTGGGCCACAGTCTTAGAAATAGTATGGAGCATCTCAGCTCTTTTGTAAATCCAGATCCAGAACTACAGTTAGGTCAAAGGATCAGCTCCCCTAGCACAGCTATTAGGAGCCGATCCACATCCACTTTATTATGATTTGAGAAAATCCCTCTGCTCTGTCCCCCCCACCCCACAAAGTTGCTGACAACTTCAACAAGTATTTTATTGGCTGCACTGTCTCTTCTTTCCACCAGAACTCACAATCCCAACCCCTTCTGCTTCCTCCATAAATATCCTTCTTTGGTTTCTTGCTATCTTTCCTACAGATGCCCTCCAGGCCCTTCAAGTCCTGGACTCTGCTAAAAAGAACAGCACAGATGGTTTTGATCCAACACTCCTTTTTCTTGCCACCCTGGCCATTGAAGCACTTGCATTTATAACAATATATTACCAGAGTCATTCCACTGCACACAGGTTTTGACCCCTCTGTCAATGAAGTACAGACCCTTTTCCCTTCCAACTGCTTTTGCTAAGATTCAAGAGTGCTTTGTCCACTTCATTCTCACAGCTTTTCCATCCTCCTTCCTTAGCACCCACCAGTCATGTTGCTGGCCCAGTCATTCCACAGTCTCTTCACTACTTAGGATCACAGGCTCTGCATTCACTAGTATGGATCAAGGGCTCCTCACATCTGCCAGGTTCATCAACCTCTCCAAAGTTTTCAACACAGTCTTTCACCTTCTACTGAACAAGATGACCAATACTGGTCTGTCTGAGTGGGCTACTTACTGTTTCAACTCCTACCTATCAACCCAAGCTCAATCCATTCACAAAGGACGGTCCACCTCCCCCCCTATTGACATGAAGATCCATCATGGCTCAGTTCTTTGTCCCATATTAGTCTTCATTTCCCAAAATGACCTACCCACCATCTGTATTTCCTCCCATATCCACATGTCTGCAAACAATGCATTTCTTTTTGCAGTTGTGACATCAGCTCTCTTAAATATAGACTTCTGCCTGGCCTGGACACAATTCTGCAGTGGGGGTTTCACTCAAACCAGCTAACCCTGAATGCAAAGAAAATTATTGTCAAGATTTTTGATTCCAAACCTGAACTGCAAACCTCACCTAATGCTCCACTTTCATCATCAGGGATGGATCACATCTTGACCACATCACTTCTTTGAAGTACCTCGGTGTTTGGCTGGATTGGTCCCTTGAGTTCTCTGCCCCACAGAAACACAGTTTCTTAAAAAACTCATCCCTATGCTTGGTGCACTCCACTATAATAAATCCTGCCACCTTGTTGCCAGATGCCAGATCACTCCGAAAATGATTTGTCATGTTTTTCAAATTATAGATGTGGCCTACAGTGCTGCCCCCAAGTCCTCACTAACCATGTTGGATCCCCTCTTCAATGTTTTTGCCACTTTGCCCTGAACTGTCCCCCATGCACTAACCATTGTGATTATCCTTTCTGGGGTAACCTTCCCTTCCCTTCTATCAGGATACAGTGAAACATACATTCTAACCGTCTAATTTTCTAATGCTGGTCTAACACTCTATCCAAATATCTTTCCTCCTCCTTCATGCTCATTCCTCCGGCTGCCTATTCTCATTAATTCTTTACTCTTAGATGTCACCTGTCAGGAGAACAGGCTATGTTCTCCTAAAGACTCCCTGCCCACTTGAACTTCCTCCCTCTCCACCTCTAGCCCTCTACTTCACAATGGTCTCAAAAGAGGAAAGCTTGGGCACTGCCAAGCACTACATGTGGCTGCTTCCCCCACCCCTCCAGCTTGTAGTTGATTTCAGACCTAGACTGGGTACACCTCAATCAATTGCTCAGACCCTCTTGAACATTTTACTGCCTGTTCACTTATTTTAAGACTATTTTTGGCCCCTGCCTACCCGATTCCTACTTAGTCTACCTTGCCCTCAGATGAGCTGTTTCAGTCCACCTTCAGGTTTGCTCCCCTGTTCCACTCCTGCCATTTTGCTACTGACTCCTCACCCCTTACTCACCACTGTTCCCTCGACTAGAGCCTTCCCTTTCCCTTTCATAAATATTGATACCTCACTTGTCTTGCTGCTTTCCTAAGTACTGGTTCACCTCCCTCCCTTCCTACCTCTTTGATAGCCTCTCTACCTTCATCCTCTCTCCCTCTACATTCTCTCCTGTCCTCTGATGTCTGCTCCTTCAGCACTCCCTGCAGCAGCAGCACCTCTGCTGGGCAAATTCACATTTCTGTGTGCTTTCCTTTTTTCTGGAACTACCTCCCAACCCTATCTGCCTCTCCCTTTCTCACCTCTTTTCAAACTGCTCTTCAGAACATACTTCTCCCCCGTCCTGCTCCTGCTCAAAGCCTCTCCTGGGCTATCCCATTCTTTCACTACTGATTCCTCTGCACAGTGTTGTACTGTAAACTTCTGTTACCAAGCACTTTGTAGCTCCTGGGAATTTACAGATGTTGACCTTTTACAATCATGTACAGTTTGTATACATTGATGGTCTATTATTTTTCTGACTGCTGCTGATATTGCTTCCACTTAATTACCTTTTAAATTTGATATTTATGTGTGGGTTTGCTTTCCTTCCCACTTGTTTTATATTGCACAATCACTGTCACCTCATGATTTTTTTTCTGTTATTGTATTTCTGTACTTGTTGTACATGTTTCTCCCTTCTGTAACCCCTTCCTCCCCCATGTCACACCTGGAAACGAGCTTTAGCTTAGTATATCTCTCTCGGTCACCAATTCTTAATTTTAAAATGTTTATCTGATTCTGTATACTTTTTCCACTTTTGTAACCCCTAATTTTTTTCAGTATGTAGAGCTTTTTTTTTTTATCTTTTTCCTGTGTACACATTTATATTGTACCTTGTAAACTGTATATTGTCCTGTAATATATGGATAGATCAAAATAATATGATAGTAAAGCATACAAAAAAATAGAATAATAGATAGGCGAGTTCGTATTACAAGGGTGTAATACCATCAAGAGATTATGGGGACATGGGAACCTCGAGAGCAAAGCTTGAGAGATTCCCATGTCCCCAGAACTTCAAGATGGTATTACACCCTTGTGATACACACTCTCCTATATGTTATCTTTTGTAATATATAGGATCCTATAAAAAATACAGGGGCTCTGAAATGTTTTGCCGATACCTGGAACAATGGGTGCCAGAGCAGTGCACTGAAGACTTATTGATTCAACCACTGTATCTGAACTCCTGCAGCTTTCACAGTGCCTCAGTTCATCAACTTCGCCAAGATGCATGAAGCTAGCTGGCCAGTGTGAGGCTGGATCAACCAGATAATACTTTAACTGGTAAAAAATTAAAAAAAATTAAGGTCATAGCATGGAGAGTACATGGGGTACAAACTACTCTCCCTAAGTGAGAGACAGCTGCCATGTTTTCTAAACTGTTCTGCCCACCCATGGACAAAACTCAGCCAATTATAAGGGATGCTTTGAAATCATGATGTCGCATCCCAAGCAATCCCACTGGACACCATAGCAACCAGTCATATAGTATATACAGATATAATATAGAGCTGTACACCAAAGGTAATTTTTTAAAGCTCTGCATGTGCCATTGGTGAACTCGGACTGCTCTCTTTCTGTGATAATCCTATCATTCAGAGCTCCGAATGATAGTATTGCAGGTTCTGAACAATAGTATTACAATTGAGCATCGATAGCATTGTCACTTTCAGGCAGTGCTATTACAGGACATATTTTGCATATTTTAGTGTCATATTAAAATGACATATCCATATATTACAATCCTGGTAATACCACAGCTCAAAGGTCATAATACCATCATTTCTGTGCTGTAATACTATTTTTGAGAGTTGATAATACTATTGCTCAGAGCTCTGAACTATAGTGTAATCACAAACAGAGAACAGTGTGAGCCCACCAATGACTCATGCACAGTGAGAGCTGGCTTTTACTATAACTAGGGATGGGCGAACCTCAAATGGTGTGGAGGTTCTAAAAGGTTCTGATAAGGATTAAGAGTTTCGGATGGTTATCCGATCCTTATCAAATTCTTTCAGAACATTTTGTGCTGCAGCATTAGTGTAACTTTGAAGTTGTCCCCGAGCACCCCTATTATGTAAAAATACAATTTTAACTTTCCCCTGGTGTCTAGTGGACCCCCCTTCCTATCCCTGATTCCCTGTCATAAAAAAGTGTCCTACCCAATATTCCCTCGTGTCTAGTGAACCTCCTTGCTATCCTTGATTGATCCCCTGCAATAAGAAAAAGCATATTGTTCAATAAATGTCCCTGGTGTCTAGTGGACCCCCCTTCCTATCTCTGCCTATCCCCTCATAAAAAAAAAACTGTCCCTGTCACAGCGTGTAGTAATAAACTTCAGACGAGGCAAATTTACAGGTTTAAAACACACCTTAGTGTGATATTTATTTTTCAAAAGTTCAAAAAATAATAAATGAAAACCAAAAAATTGCAAAGAAAATCACTGCTTAACATCAGTAGTTTCTCACAAAATGTAGCCATGGATCTTAGAGCTCCTAAAACCCTTCTCATCTGCATTCAACAGCTTGTCTGCCTCTCTTCTCCCTCTCCTAGGGCTGAGCCCCTCTGGGCTGAACTAAAGTGAACTTAGTAAAGAGGTATTTATATCTTTTTGGTGGGATCACCTGACTGAGCCCTCTTCTACTTACAAGTCTGGACATGTTGCTTCATGTCTGAATATGTTGTTTCAAAACCAAGGAGGAGGGGGTTTGTGTCAGGGGATTTCCTGGTTCAGTTAAAGGTACATTGTATATATCCACAGATATTGACTCTCTATAGCTCTGATCCAGAGTGACTAGACACTTTTTATAAAGTATATCACATTCTCATACATAGAACCTTATACAGTAACAGGTTTATAGTGTGAATTTATGAAAATACCTTTAGGATTTCTTATAACTGTACTAATCATGACATTATTATTGTTTTATATGATTTCTGACTCCTTTTTCTTTAAAAAGGCTTAACTAACTGTATTCATTCCTATTTAAAATAGCCTTCATCTTTTTTGTACACAAAATGCACTTATGCACTTTACACAACACCTATCCAGATGTTTGGCACCATTCCAGGGACTGGATGGATGGAAATGGAAAAAGAATGAAAAGAGAGAACTAGTAGGAAGTTTAGTAGGGAAAGTAAAGAGCTACGCTAGGTGGCCAACCTAGGGTAGGCAGGAAAAAGAAGAAAAGCCTAGAGACAAGTGATAGCTGTTGTTAGGAAATAAGGAGACAGAAAAGTGGACCATCAGTCACAGCCGAGGGTGTAGCCTAACTCCACCACAGTCTGCATACTCCCTGGTATCTAGCAGACCCCCCCATGCCCCTCACCCTGGCAGGTACTTCCCCCACCCTGATGCAGAGTGGGAAACTGGCACAGCCCTCTTCTCTCCACCATGGTCATCTGCCCATCTGACTGAGCACTGAATGAGCAGGTACTTGTCTTGTACAAGCACACACTCATTCATTGCCAGCTCCTGTTCATTCCCTGAGGTCTTTGGGTGCAGAAGTAAGTGGAGGTCAGTTTAGGCCACTAGTGGAGGGGTCAGGATGGGGGAATTGCATTGTGGACCCTGGAGAGGTCCACAATGCCGTTCCCCACATCCCAACCCCAGGGGTGACTGAAACAGATCTCCACTCATCTCTGCTGCGCTGAAAGACCTCAGGGAATGTGTGGCAGCTGGCAATGAATGAGTGTATGCTTGTACAAGTATGCACTCATTCACTGCTCAGTGAGATGGGCAGCTGGCCATGGTGGAGAGAGGAGGGCTGTGCCAGTTGCCTGTTCTGCATTGGGGTGGGGGCCAGTACCTGCCAGAGTGGGAGGGTGAGTGTGGGGTCTGCTAGACACCAGGGAATATGGTGACAGTTTTTTTTTATTACAAGGGATCAACAGGGATGGGGGGAACCCACTTGACACCAGGGAAATTTATTGAACAATATGCTTTTTTTATTACTATGGATTGATAGGGGATAAGGAGTGGGGTCCACTACACACCAGGGAAATTATATGGAAGGATATGCTTTTTTTTATTATTCCTACCAAACCGATCTGAACTGCAGAAAAAGTTCAGATGTGGTTAAACACATTCAAATATTGTTGAATTGTGGAGATTCGGGTTTTTCTCATACCTGTTCGCCCATCCTTAACTGTAACTGTCAGTTACAGTAAAAGCCGACTCACCGCTTAACAAAAAACAACAACATACAGTAATGTCACTGTAAAACAAGCTTAAATCTTTAATCCTTTCCCCAGTCTTTTCCATTGCAGCCAAATATTCTAAGTGCCAAAACACGAACAGTCTTGCTTCCTTTCAGTCCAGGTCCCACTTGCCCGATTACCCGATCGCTTACTCTACCCGTGACACACCAACAATGCTCAGCAGTGCAGTATGCTGTTTCTTCACTGCATAAATGAAACAGAAAGAATCTTTGATATTTTTATTAACTTATTAAAAAAAAAATAACCAACAATAGCAGCAGACACAAGGAACTCCTTCCCCTGGCTCCTTCCTGAGGCTCGCTTACAGACACATCCATTTTCCTCAGATAATTATTCATAAAACCCACAAACTACCAGTAGAAACACAAGCTGGACATCATCCATAACAGTTGCCTGGCAACCAGGAGACAAACCGTCTCCACCCCAGACACATTTCACCACCTACAATTACATATTTCCACCACATTGTAAGGAATATTTACAACTCCGTGGATCCATATATTACAGAAAATAGATTGGGGACAGTGATTACTCGGCTATAAAACAATTTTGAGGTTCACATGTCCCCAGAACCTCTCAATGGTTTTATAGCCTTGTAACACAGTCCCCTATCTGTTATTCTATTTGGTGATCAGCTACAAGAAAGTTTGCTTATTGTGTGCTATTCTCCTGTGCACCCCAACCCAGGGTACACCTGGAGGTGAACAACTTGCAGCGCAGCATGTTTCTCCTTGGCAAATTTTCAAATAAGCAAACAAGCAGGAGTCTCAGCTACATACAGCCAGGTTCACTACATTTTTAGAGATGGTTTCCCATCTGTTAGAAAATAAAATGATAGATAAAGGGACAAAGGAACATGAGATGGAAGAACCCACAGGCCACTGAGTGCATCCCCCAGTGTTTCGGGGGTAGATCCAGAGATGCTGCATGTTGTCACAGCTTTATTTGTTTTTGTATGTCATTTTTCTAGTGCCAGCTCAGTCTCCTCCTACAAAGCTGTACAATCATGCCTGCTAATCTAACCCACTGAAGGGCCTCCTCTTGTATCCCATGATACAACAGCATGCAATAACTTTATTGACAGCACAAAAGAGTGCAATTAAACATTAAAATGGTGTTATGAAAAGCAACAATATGCAACTAATGCTGTCATATCTGGGTGACATTCTTCACCTTAGAATTCATGGTCAAAAGATTTGCAGCTATATGCTGCATAACACAATATGTTAGCATCCTTGCAATACCCAGTGTGGGACTCAGACCCACTCATCCATCAAAATGACATCAAGACATATATAAATAGGAGTGTCTTAGCAATTCATGGCTCATATTATAACAAAATATATATATATATATATATATATATATATATATATATATAAATATAGATATATGTATTTTATTGTTTGCGAAAAAATACATTAATGCACCTGTTAGGGTTCAACTTAAGGCAACAAAATTAGGGAAATATTTATGCATTTATTTATTAACATTTTGGTAACCAGGTAGGCCCGCTGAGACCAAACAGTCCCTTTTTCAGGGGCGACCCAGCATTAATTGCATACAGCAGAGAAAAGAAAAAAGAAACAGCAGGAAGACCAAATACGTAATGAACATAATGAACAGTTCAATTATACGATACAACGTTGATGTACAGTGGCATTAGGATTTCGAACCCTAACTCCCTGCTCCTCCAAAGCAGCAAAAGGACAGCACCACACAAACAACTACAGACAGTCATCATCAGGTAATTCAAACTACATATAACTGTTTCCAGATAACACAAATGCAGCAGCACTGATGTGCTACCTTTGTGGATTTGTATCAGTGGCATGCACACTGCAAGACTTACATACTCATTTGTTGCTGCAGATACAAATCCACAGCACTTAAACTGCAATACTACTTCTGTATGCAGAAGCACAGGTCCCTGCAGTCACAGGTACAAATCCACACTACCCAAATTATAAGAGTTCTTGTGTTTGCAGAAGTGAACACCCCTATGGGGGCAGCACTTCTGTAGCTTCAGGTACTCATGTACGTTGTAACACATACACACACTTGATGGGCCTGCACTTCTGCAGCCACAGGTGTAAGACATACACACTGACCTTCGGCTGCAGAAGCACAGGTACCACAAAACCCATGATACCAAAATTGCAACACTACTTCTGTCTGCAGAAGCACAAGTCCATGAGTGGCCTATGCCTCTTTAGCCATAGGTGTGAGATATACTCACTGACTTCTGGCTTCACAAGGGCAGGCTCCTGTGGGACCTGCAGTTGTGCTGGCAGAAGTACTCTTACAATGTGGGCATAATGGTTTTAGCAGCGGATTTAGAAGTTTTTCAAGGGGTAGCCATTTTTCAGTTATGCAGATTCATATGTAAAAGCATGTACTAACAGATCATGCTATCTAGTCAGGTAGCTCATACAGCATCATGAGTACAGCAGAGACAGACATGATGCAACGCAGTAACTTGCAGTAAATGACATGTCACAAAATACTACAGTAATTGCCAATGAATTACACTGTTCCCTGCAGCATACTGCAGCATTTTTGTGATACTCAAATGACTGTAGCATACCTAGCACTCTCCGGTGCAGGGTTGGATACAAGTGAAGGGCTGTGCTTGACCCTCGTTGAATAACAGTAAAACACTAAGTCCAGATGCACTCCAAAAACTAATGCGTTCAGTGTTCTCCAAAAAAGATGCCAAAACAATTTATTTCCTTCCAATTGCAATTTATTGTGCTAAATTACACAAATAAAGGAAGAGCACATACATTAGAGATAAGGGAGCTGTTACCACTTTCCCAGAAACCCCAGTGCTTTGCTCAGTGGAGCTTCCTGAGGGGGCCTGTTGTACCTCTGACTGCAGACATGCAGGCCCCATGGGCCCTACTGTTTACAGAAGGGCAGGCCCCCATAGGGCCTGTGCTTATACAGCCACACATACTTGTGCACACAGTATGGCATACACACACAGGTGTGGCTGCATAAGCACAGACCCCTATGGTGCCTGTGCTTATACAGGTACAGATACAAATTCATAAAGGTAGCACATCAGTGCTACTGCATTTGTGTAATCTGGAAACAGTTGTATGTTGTTGTCTTACCTGATGATGGCTGTTTGTGGTTGCTTGTGTGGTGCTATCCTTTTTTCTGCTCTGGGGGTGGGGAGTTATGGTTGGAAATCCTAAGGCCACATTTCCCTACTTTTGTTTCATGAAGTTGAACCCTAACTGGTGCAGTTTTTTCAAACAATTTCCTTTCTTTCTGAGATCATGGAATTATATCCTCATTCACGCAGGTCCCTTCAGGATCTGCATGAACAGATGCAAACATGCATGATCTCTGGGCCCTGCCCCAAGGGAAGTCTATGTTCACCTAGGGAGGTGCAGGGCCCTGCTGTTCCTGCATGTCTGTGAAATGACCAATGTCAAGAATTCAGAGGGCTGTCTAGTGGGCTGTGGAAGCACAGGGCCCTCTGGGCCCTGCACTTCCGTGTGTCTGCAGATACAGATGCACAGAGCAAAGAATCCATATCTCAGCCAATGCACAGGGGCCCTCTATCACTCATAGGTGCAAAGGTGCAGGGTCCTATGCCAAAAGATGAATTGTTTTCACCATATGGTACCTGGGCCTATGTGGGCAATTCTGCACTTTTCCTTCCCTGGTGAGGGGGGGTCACAAAACAGTGCCATCCCCCCACTCTTGCCATGTTCAGCTGGCTGGCTGACTGACCTTGCTCCTGAACTCAGCTCACCAGTGCCAGATCACAAAGCGCTACCACCTAAGGTAAAGCCTGGCACTACACATAAAGTTTCTTAATAATTTTTTTTTTGTCCCCAAATTTTCAAGATAGTCATTTTATGACTCCCCTTATGAACATGACTTGTGGCATTTATTGAATAGTGGCGAAAATGTCATTTTGCACCATAGGTGCAAAAACAAGTATTGTCCAGAATTTGAAAAACGACACCCCTCCAGTTTATTAGGTGGAGTGAGAAAATGGCTATGTTGAAAGTCTGAAGAAAAATATTGACAATTAGCAAACATAAAGGTCACTTGGTAACCCCTGTGTCTAAACTATTACACACTATATGTGGTGTTCCTACATCTTGCCTTATGGTATATTTAAGAGCAGAATTGGGCCTACTGAATATTAATACTATTATTGATACATAGAAACATAGAAATTGTCAGCAGATAAGGACCGCTAGGCCCATCCAGACTGCCTGTAGGCCCTATATATTGTATGTGTCCACTGACTCTATGTGATCAGTGGTTTTCATCACTCCCTCCCCTTCCCTCTCATGCCTCCCTTGTGCCTGTCCCAAGCATGCTTAAACTCCTCCACTGTGTTTGCCCCACTACCTCCTGTGGCAGACTATTCCAAGTGTCGACTACCCTTTCTGTGTAGAAAAACTTCCTCACATTACCTCTTAATCTACTCCCTTCCAGTTTCATATTGTGCCCCCTTGTTCTAGTACTTTTTGTACTTTGGAAAATGTCCCCCGCCTGCACCTTGTTTATACACTTGAGGTACTTGAAAGTTTCAATCATGTTGCCCCGCTGTCTCCTCTCCTCCAGTGAGTACATATTGAGGTCCCTTAGTCTCTCCTCATATGTTTTGTGGTGTAAGTCCTGCTCCATCTTTGTTGTCCTTGTCTGGATAGTCTGCATCTTATCTATGTCCTTACATAGGTGTGGTCTCCAGAACTGCACGCAGTACTCCAGGTGAGGCCTTACCAATGTTTTATACAATGGCATCACCTCCTTCAGCCTCCTGCTAGTGAAACCCCTGCCTATGCACCCCAGCATACCACTGGCCCTCCCTACCACCTCTGTACACTGCTTTGATACCCTTAGATCATCAGAGATGATAACCCCTAGGTCCCTTTCCTCTTTGGTGACAGTCATCTCCTTCCCCCCAACCTGTAGCTGTCCTCAGGGTTCCCTCTACCCAGGTGCATTATTTTGCACTTCTTTGCATTGAACCTCAGTTGCCACATCTCCGACCATCTTTCAAGCTTCTCCAGGTCCCTCTTCATTTTCTGCACCCCTTCTGGAGTATCCACCTTGTTGCAGATCATTGTGTTATCAGCAAACAGGCAGACCTTTCCTTCTAGCCCCTCTGAAATGTCACTAATGAAGACATTGAACAGGACTGGTCCTAGTACTAATCCCTGTGGTACCCCACTGGCCACCCTGTCTCCCCTGATTGTACCCCATTTACCACCACCCTCTGTCTCCTGTCTGTTAACCAGTTCCTAACCTAGTTTACCACCTTGTCTCCCATACCCAGACTACCCATCTTGTTAATCAGCCTTCTGTGTGGGACGGTGTTGAAGGCTTTGCTGAAATCCAGGTAGGTGACATCTAGCGCCCCTCCCTGATTTGGTTCACTAGTCACCTAATCAAAAAAACTATTAGATTCATTTGACATGACCTTCCTGCTGTGAATCTGTGTTGCCTCAGATCCTGAGCACTGCTGGATTCCATATGTGCCACTATCCTTTCTTTCAGCAGTGTCTCCATGATCTTTCCCACCACTGAGGTGAGGCTGACTGGCCTGTAGTTCCTCACCTCCTCCCTACAGCCGCTTATGTACAGTGGGACTATGTGTGCCCTCCTCCAGTCCTCTGGAATGACACCCATGTTGAGTGACACTGTGAACAGGGTCGCCAGAGTCGCTGCTAGTTCCCTTCACAGCTCCTTTAATATTCTCGGGTGGATGCCGTCTGGCCCCATGGCCTTATCCACCTTCAGCTTTGTGAGTTCTTCCAGAACTCTCTCCACTGTGAATGGACTGGTGTTCGCCTCCCCCCCATTGCCTCTGCAACCTAACTGTGGTCCTTGACCCTCCCCCTCCTTAGTGAATACTGAGCAGAAGTATTTGTTCAGTATTTCTGCCTTGTCCAGATCCCCCTCCTTACACTCTCCCTTCTCTTCTAATGCAAGAAAGATAAATCACTGGATTTATTTAACTAGACTAGACCTGTCCAGAATGCCAAAAAAAAACGTTTTCTTGAAAAGCAAGGATGAGTTGACAATCGGTATAGTAACAATTGACTAAGAGACATATTTGCTCTATTAACCAAATATAATCTTGGATTTTTAAGTAAATGTCAACAAAAGGGTATAAGTATCAGCATTAAATATAAAAAAAACATGTTAAGAAAAAAGTATATTTACAGTGAAACAAGACTGATTTAGGAACAATTGCCCAGACAAGATATTCTAAATGGTATGTAGAAAATCTGTCTTTGTTCAACTATAAATTTTACCTTGATGTATTGCAGGATCCTTCCCTGTGCAAAATATATATGACAGCAAAGCTGGAATTGCTGGATAGCAATCTTTTAAGGGAAAGATATAGCAAGCATACTATAGAACCAAATTGTTACTGTCATCGGGGGGAACTGAAAACCTGACACACATGATATGGGATTGTACATAGTAAAATAATATAAGAAAATACTGGCTAAGACCCTGATGACAACAGAAGGTGTATGGACCATTAAAAGGATGGCAATATTTTTCACAATTATAACTTAAGTTACAAAACAAAATATAATGCAGTTGAACCCTCACTTTTGAATAATTTCTGCATTGTACAACTTTATAATATTTTTATACTTAAACCACTGAATGCTCCGAGTTCTATAAACTAAACCTAGGATGTTAACAAATAATGTACTGATATCTTTCTGTACCTTTGATTGCTCTGAGAATAATTTATGTAACTGAGATTTATAGAAAATGTAAATACTTTTGATACTAAGAGGAACCAATTCTTTACTTCTTTTTTTCCTCTTTGTTTGGATTTTATAATATATAATGTCATGCAGTTTGTATGGTAATGTGAATTTTAGGCTCTCTTTTTGTAATGGCTATTATAGCTCAACAATAAACTTTACTGAACTGAAAAACTGAGCTGACAATTAGCAAAATGAAATATTTTAACATTCACTCATAACTCAGTTATTTTACCATATTTTGACACCAAATTTTCAACATAGCTTTCTTATTACCAAATTCCTAGTTCCTAGGTCACAGGATGGCCAAGTTATATGTGGCCAGTAACTGAAATTTAACACAGATGTACCTATTCAGCCCTTACCATAGTGGTACTTCCATGGCACTATATAGAGAATAGTGGATGGGCAACTAATCACAACCAGTGTGTTGTGCCACCGAGGGGTTTCAATCCCCTGACTGTTCATGGGAATCAGAACCCCAGAGGTGGCACAACACACTGGCTGGGAACAGAGTTGCCCAGCCACTATTTTTTATAGTCTATGGTACCCCCTAAGTAAAATAAATCTTGTTTTGACACGGTTTTATTTTTAAAATATGATAAAAAGAGTGCAGGTAGCCATGTCTGATTTTGGGAGTTAGGGCTGGTTGCTAAGGTTGATGTGTGGTTGGTAGGGAACAGACATCCCTATGTTTGTAGCGCAGCCTTCTGTTGGCTACAAATTAGATGTGGGAGGGATTTTCAAAAAGATTAATATGGCATCTCTATCTCTCGCTTAGCGAGAGGACTTATGCTACAAGAAGCAGTGTCATTCTGTAAGTTTATATATCTGGTTGATTCTGTGTTATTTTTAGTTACCTGTGTATAGCTGGTTGATTCTGTGTTATTTTTAGTTACCTGTGTATAACTGGTTGATTCTGTGTTATTTTTAGCTACCTGTGTGTAGCTGGTTGATTCTGTGCTATTTTTAGTTACCTGTGTATAGCTGGTTGATTCTGTTTTATTTTTAGTTACCAGTGTATAGCTGGTTGATTCTGTGTTATTTTTAGTTACGTGTGTATAACTGGTTGATTATGTGTTATTTTTAGTTACCTGTGTATAGCTGGTTGATTCTGTGTTATTTTTAGTTACCTGTGTATAACTGGTTGATTCTGTGTTATTTTTAGTTACCTGTGTATAACTGGTTGATTCTGTGTTATTTTTAGTTACCTGTGTATAACTGGTTGATTCTGTGTTATTTTTAGTTACCTGTGTATAACTGGTTGATTCTGTGTTATTTTTAGTTACCTGTGTATAGCTGGTTGATCCTGTCATGTTTTGTTTTATGTGGCTGATTCTGCTTGAGTCATGGGTTCGGGTAATCAAGTCACCGCCACCACTGTTATTTGGTTGATCCTGTCATTTCTGTGGCTTGTGCGCTTGTGTGTGGAACCTCTAGAGGTTTTCAAAATGTTGTTGTACCACAGAAGGGTACAATCACGTTCCATGACCTTTTGAACTGTGGTACCAAAATATTTTTAGAACCTCAGCCTTCCATGCACAATGAGCCCTCACCATACACTATAATACATATACACATAGAGTTTACAATGCCATAGGTCACAAATTCTGTTTCAGCTGCATCCTTCTTATGACTCTAACCTTACTATATTTATTAATCCCCCTGTAATACATTGCCCAGTCAAAAAGCATTTTAAATGGAACTTTCGTTGCCTCTATCGTTAGATACTGAATTTGCACTGTGAATATGGAACACTGTTACATTATGTTGCTATTTTTATCTCAATTTTTATTTTAGATATTTGGGACCCAGTACATGCTGTAGTTGTTAAGGGACTGTTGCTAAGTAGAGCTTCATCAGGGAGTTAATGATCCACCTAATTTTTTTTCCTTTTTAACCAGGGGAGACACACTAAGTTGAAACTTGTTTACAGGTGCGACCTGGTAGCACAAGAAAATTAAGTGACTTGCTCAGGGTCACACAATATGCAAGTGAGGGCTGTGGGATTCAAACCCAGGTCTCCTGGTTTGCAGCTCAGAGCCTTAAACCACTGCTCTATACTGCCTCCTCAATAATAAAGATAATGTAAGGACACATTCGTGGTTGCTTACTAGGAGAACCTAAGCAATCCAAATGATTTGCCAAAATACAAATATGTGTAAATAAGGCATAATACAGGCGTAAATATAGTACAGGCTTATCACACTAACTGAGAAACTGGTGCTTATATTAAATATTCTGTAGTTCCTTGTATTAGGCATTGACTTTCACAAAATTCACTTCCTGTTCTATAGTCTGATGTGTAATACAGCTATGGTCAACGAAGCATGTAAAAAAATAACAACCTATATATTCCGTTCTCTTAGACCCTCCACCTCTTCAATGTATGCTCTAATAACCATCATAAGTACAGAACTTTATGAATTTCTACCATGCTTTTAGAATTCCAAATCTTCTTAGAATGCTTATATTTCTGGTTTTTTTTTAAATTGCAATTTATTCCCCCTCGTTCTGCCAGCCCCGACCCTTCGGGGCTACTAAGGAGTCATCCTCCTGACTCCTGCTCTACCCACAGCCACCTCCATGTCCCCATGGAGCCTCGGATTACCCCCCCGGGTGGGGATGGGGTGCAGCCCCAACACCCCAAGCTACTCATTGTTTCATTGGTCCGGAGGTGGCAGGGCGAGTGGGGGCACATCAGAGGCACACTCCGGGTAGCCTGTCTTCCCGGTCCTGGCAGGCGTTATTCTCCATTTTTCTCCCCTATGCTGTGTAGACCATGATGTCAAGGCACATACGCCAACGTCCACAGCATGATCTTGGCCGCCCTTCCCATGCGGGGCTTGTAGTACCCCAAGCCTCCACTCGGGGTCAGACAAGTTGCAGGCGTCGGCCCTCCCCCTTTCCCCTGAGAGGGCGAGCTGTCATGGGACGCTCAAGCCACTC
This sequence comes from Neoceratodus forsteri, assembly GCA_016271365.2. NCBI lineage: Eukaryota > Metazoa > Chordata > Ceratodontiformes > Ceratodontidae > Neoceratodus > Neoceratodus forsteri. Next base: position 1,656,071,224 of record CM028131.1, read on the forward strand.
TCCCCCGGCTGGCCCTCCAGCTACCTGAGTCCACTCCTGAACCCAGGTTGCTGGCATCGCAAGTGGAAATCCAACTGCTGTGCCGGCAGGCCGGCCTATATTTCTGTTTAGTTAAGTACTGTGCTGTTATAGTGAATATGTATAGCATTAGTGGTAAACACGACAAAAACATACACCCTGATATGATACCTGTGGCTTATTTCTAGTAGCTATTTGTGTATTTCTCCCAAGGCAAAACAAAAAATCACAACTTCAAAGCGTGCCATGCTGTACTCCTTATGTCCAGTGACCATGGAAGTTCCACTTTAAAATCTTTTAAATTGCTAACTACGTTTTTTACAACTTAAATACATACAGGGAAATAGACAAGTTTTCATTAATCGCATAAACATGTATCTTTAGTAAATCAGTACCTCTTGTCTATTTGCAATGTGTCTATAGTTAAATAAACAAGCATTTGTCAATGCCGAATGTTGCTTGCTTGTATGTGCTGTTTAGGTATTTGGAAGTGACAGTTTCATGCCTTCCTCCCAAGACATCCACTGTGTCTATCCGTTCAGTATTAGGTGTGGCAAAATGGCAATGTTGAAAATCTGGAGTGAAAATATTGAAAATTCACGAACTTACGAGCGTGCGTAGGAACTGTACAACGCCGCGCTAAATGAGCAGTCATTTTGGAATTTTCCCAAATTTTCCAACATAGCCATTAACACCTGAGCTCTGAACAGTGTCACTGTGATTTTCTTAATTTGTCCTGACATTGATCTCGCATAATCGACTGGCACATTGTGTGCTACATGGGCAGAAACACGTTTTGGTGACATGAAAATGGCAGTTGTACTACCATAAGAAGGCATGGTAAAATGGCAATGTTGAAAATCTGGGTGAAAATATTGAAATTTCGCGAACTTACGAGCCTGCGTGGAACTGCATAGCGCACCCTTGTAAAATAGTCATTTTAGGAATTTTGGCGCAATTTTCAACATGGGGTTTTGGGACCCTTCTCATGAATGATATCACTGTCATGGTGGTATTCAGGCCCAAAGGGTGATTTCGCAGTCACTGCACAGTCACTGGCGAAATCACCCTTCGGCCCGAATAACACCATGACAGTGAATAATTCATGAGAAGGGTCCCAAAACCCTATGTTGAAAATTTGGTGCAAAATTCCAAAATGCCCGAGATATGCATAAAGTTGAAACCCCTATGTAACCCATTATATAGCTTACCGCATTTCTAGTTCGCGGTCGGCTTTGAAGAGTGCAGACGTGTTCCCGTCCACCAAGATCGCTTCGCCAGAGTCCGGAGGTAAGTATGGGGGTGAGGGTGTGTGGGAGGCAGGGTGCGCAGTGGGTGGTTGCGGGTTGTGGGAGGGTTGGGAGGCCGCGCCAGGGACAGTTTTTATTTTACAGGTTTAAAAAAAAAAAAAGGCGTGGTACGTTTCCACACTGGGGTGGGCTCCCAGCGTGCACAAGGATTTGGGGGCGTTCAATGACAGGGATTTGGGCACCGCCGGCTGACTACAGTGCTTGCCACGCTGGGGTGGGCTCCCAGCGTGGCACCTACAACTGGGGGTGGGGATGCAGCTCAGCAACTGGGGGATGCAGCTCAGCCAGCGGGGATTGGGCACCCGTCAGCTATACAGTCAGGGCGTACGATTGTCTGTGGGAGCTGCGGTGAGCAGCCGATATCTTATCGGTGCTCACCAGTTTAGCTCCCCTTTCAATCAGAGTTACTGCATTTTGGAGCGTGTCATAGCTCCAAAATGGATTGCTTACAGGGGGCGCGCTACGCCAGCCCACTGACTGAATTGGAGAAGGAGGTGACACACCTTCGAAATCTCCGATGAAGGCACTATGTTTCTTGGAACATGCGTGCAAGCAACATAAAAACAGAAGATTTTTTTTTCCTTTTAGCTGCTTAAAGCCTTATATCAGTAGCTCAGTGTTCAAAATAATCATACCCAGTGTTTAATGTAAATTGCACTCACTTCAGGGCTGCTGGCACCACCCTTCTGCATCTAATTTCTGTGAAAAAGTAGAAGGGGGGATATCAGTGTTACTGATGCTTTTTTCAGATCTTTTCATCTACTTCAGGGGTTTAAAAAAAGTTCTAGTTTAAAATGTAGTCTTATGTGTTTTTGTAAATTCCAAAGGCAGTACTTTCTCAGGCATGGACTCCATGTGTAATAGCGCACATAGTGCTCTTTAATTCGAGTTTTTATTTTGGTCTGTAGATGGTGAGGCTGTGATATGCTGGGGGGGGGGGCACTGTGATAATGTCTCAATGTCCACCCATGCTCCTCACCAGCTATCACATCGTTGCCAGGCAACGACAATGTGGTGCTGTGGGGCAGACCGCAAGGAGCATGTGCTGTCCAGCTCGTGATCAGCCCACTATTAACCCTCAGACAGAACCTATACTCATGATGCAAAGCATGCTGCATGAATCCCAGGCTGTTCAGTTTACACAGAAGGAAAAGAAGGCTTTTTTATTTCATATATTCCTCCGACTGTGGCGTGATTCAAACATGCATGGGATAGGAATAAGGGGGCCATAGAGATAGGAAGAAATGGCTTAAGCAGGTGACCAACTATTAACACCAGCCACCATTACAGGTAGGGAAAACGGGTAGACTAGATGGGCCTGGTGGTCCTTTTCTGCCAACAACTCCTATGTTTCTATGTTCCTAAGTATTAAGATAGTATTCTACTCCTAGTAGGGTATATAAGTTAGTATGACACAAGCTCATGTGCTTTAAAAATAAATAGTGACTATAAGGATTGGCATACTGAAGGGCTAGCAGGCAGGATGTAGGTGGGACTCTGAAAAAGAGACAGAGTCATGGGGATGTCACAGAATAGAGCATCTAGCCATTGAATTTTTAGAAGGTTGACATAATTTTTTAAGTGCATATCAGCCTCTTTCAGTAAAGGGAAGTTGCTTCTTATCATTCATACTGCTATTGTGTCTCCCTATGCCCCCAAGTAGTTTTTCTTAACCATGCAATGTGTCATTTTCAACTAGTTTTAAAGGAAATGTGGCTGGGCGGTATTGGAGATATTGCTGTCAGCATAGATTATCTATTGTTTAGAGTCTTAGGTAACCCTAAGTCAGAATGCCATGAACTAGAGGTCCAGCAGAACCCCAGCATTCATGGAAGAGGTGAATGCCCCATATGTACTCAGTCTCCTAGCTGATCCTGCAGCTATGTGCTGCAGCCAGTCTGGGGGTATGTCTGGAGGCATGCCTGCACTATGCACCATTCACTAAGGTGCAGAGTGCTGGGTGAGGGGAGTGCGGGACACAGTAGCCATTGGACACTGCGGTATCCATTATGCATCCCCTCAATGAAAGCCTGCATGCTGAGGGAGACCAAAGCACCCCTCTACAGTGCTGCCCCAGCCCTCTGGTTGGAAAGAGAGGGCAGAAGACAGCCATTTGGGCATTCACCCAACATAAACCTTTGCGCTCCCACACCTTCCCAGAATCCTCAGGGGATCCACTTCAGAACCCAGGACAGACACCCAACTTGATGCCAACCTGTGTCCCTCAATTCACCTCCTGTGCAGCTGTGTGCTGGGGGGGGCAGGGCTGCAGACAGGCACTCTGCAGAGGTGTGCTGTTGTGCATACTGTGTACCCTGCACCTGCACACAGGTATGGAGCTATGAGGGTCAGGTACATGTGAATCACATGTACCCGGCCCGCAGTAGTGCAAAGACCTCAGAGCAAAACCACGGGCAAATGGATATGGTCCCTTTAAGAAAAGAGAATATGAATTAAATGAAAGTTTGAAGAGATCAAAATGTTGTACAGTGTGACTGGTTTCTTTCTTTTTTTTTTTTTATCATAGCACTGTTTCTCCTCCGATCAGAGCAGTCCTCAATGGCCTCTGGCCACCGGCACCTGCATCCCTGGACCCAGTCTGGTGTGTGAATTTATACGCCCCAGATACACAGGCCAGCCAATGGGCAGCACCTCCCCCCAAGGGCCTGTGGCACTAACCCGGTGAAGATGCCTCTCAAGACCAGGGGTGCAGGGCTCGGCCATCAGCCGTTGAGGTTGCCTCACCACCATTTCCCTCTGATTTTTCACCCAAGAAGCCAGACATGCAATGGTGTTGCACCAGCATGCAGATGCCTGCTGCGCTCCTCCCCCTGTGTATGCATGCAACTGCGGGGCACCCAGCCTTAGCTAGTGGCCACTGCAGTGCAGTGCCAATCCCTCACGCACCCCAGAGGAAGGAGAGCAGTTGTGGGGTGCTCAATCCTTCCTCTCCCCTGCCAGCCCCCGGCCGCCCGAGTGCATTCCCGAACCTAGGTTGCCAGTGCGAAGTGTGGAGTCCAGTGCCTCAACCATCAGAGCCACCGGTCTGGCTCAGTGTGACTGGTTTCTTTGGAATTGTTGACTTGAACTTTAGCCTTGATCAGTTCCAACCTACACACATATTTTGAGAATGTTAACACTATTGAGGGTACCCAGAGGGCACCCCTACTGTCTGCATACTGCTGCTAAGTAATAACAATGAGCACCTAGTGGCAGCAGTGACTTTGCACCTCTTGTGCCATGCATAGTGGGGTGTAAAAACCCTCTCTGTATGTTGCTTGGAAATGCACATTCTTCAGGGTTCCACCCATAGGGCTAACTTTCCTTGTTAGATTTGTGCAGTCTTTCACTGGTATTTACCTTGTTAGATTAGTGCTGAGGTGGGGGACCTTATTGGGCTGGTGGTCCCCCCTAGGCTCCAGTATGCTGTCCCTTGGTCAGTTCCCTCCCTCCTCAAACCAGCAGCTTCCATCCCTGTCTCTGCAGCATACCTGTGCTACCCCCAAGGTGTCTATGTCACTTCAAAGAGGTTCTGTGGGTCCTCCTGAAATGCTGGGGCTATGAAATGCAATCAAAGAGGGTGGCTTTCAGCTATACCCTAATCCCCAGGACACTCAGACCTTCTGCATGACACTTCTATGTAGCTGTCAGTACAGGAAATGTACAGCAGGCCTCAGCAGCACTTTAAACGAGCTGATGCACACTGCTACTCCTGCAGTCCTCTCCATTGGACGTTGCCTGAATGCCCTAATACTTATCCAGAACACTGCCTTTTTCTCACACTCCCTTGCTGACCACGTCCTAGCATCAGTAGAAGGAGATGAGGGCAGAAGTGCTTTCTTTCACCTGCTCCACCTCACTACACCGAAGGGCCCAGGTTGGTCCCTGTTTATTCTGGGCCTGCTAACTAGTTGGTGGCCCCACTGAGTGCCCCAAAAAGGGCAGTGATGAGGCCTCCACCACTGAACACCAGGGAGTTTGGGGAGGGAGGGAGGTTGCATGAGGCATATGTCGCAACCCCACACCATTTTTCATGAGCCAGGGTTCATATTCATGTCATGAGCAGTGAAAGGCTAAGAATCAACCATTACCAGTTGCTTTTACTTTTTTCTTTGTGTTGCAGCTCTGTTATTGTATTTGCATTAAAGCTGTTGCTGCTGCTAAGTTTTTTCCCATCCTAATGTATCAATTCATGAGTTTCAGATTCAACGCTTTTCTTCTTCTGTAGTCCTTTGCAATTACTGATGGAAATGGACTTGTTTGAATAACTTTGTCACAGTTGCTATCATCTGTTATGTTAATGAAGTTCAGTCGTGTGCCAGCTTCAGCTAGCTTTACTTTATTTATTTGTTTGTTTGTTAGTTAACCGGGTGGGTGCACTGGTCCAAGGGTCTGTTTTCGGGTACGACCCGAGCCATTAAGATGGCACAAAAATTAAACAGTAGAAGTGAAATCAGAAGTACAAGATTAGTAAGCATGGGGCTTGTGCATGACACAATTTGCACTTCACCTCTGGATTTGTACTGTATTTTTAGCTACACATCTCCAACACGTTCAGTATTGTATACAGAAAAATTCAGTGTTATGCCTTTGAATGAAACACAGAAACATAGAAGCTGATGGCAGATAAGGGCTGCATGGTCCATCCAGTCTGCCCTTTTTTGTTGCATTATTTACACTGTAGACCTCTCCAGGTGTATGGCACTTTCTCTGCCACCCCCTTTCCTTTACCTTATGACTCCCTTGTGCTTATCTCAGGCTTTTTTGAATCCCACCACTGTTTTCGCCCACATAACCTCCACTGATAGATCGGTCCAGGCATCAACCACCTTTTCTGTGAAGAAGTATTTCCTCACATCTCTCCTAAACCTACCACCCTCCAACTTCATATCATGGCTCCTTGTTCTGGAGCATCCTTTCCTCTGAAAAATAACTCACACTTGTACCTTATTCACCCCCATGAGGTATTTAAAGGTCTCGGTCATACATACGGTCAGTGTCAGTGGCTCAGAAGGTAGCACACTCGCCTCTGAGGCCGGGAGATCAGAGGGCTGTGGGTTCAGTTCCCACATCTGGCACTTGGGTTAATATCCCAGTACTGACACTGTAGTGCAGCATGAGAGGGGTGCTGCACTTCTGAAGTGCCGCCTTCGGATGAGACGTTAAACCAAGGTCCCATCTGCCTGGATTGGTGGTAGTTCTGGTGGATGTTAAAGAGCCCATGGCACTTATCGAAAAGAGTAGGGGAATTTCCCCGGTGTCCTGGCCAAATTTTCCTCATTCACTAAAAATACCACTGACAGCTTAATCCGGTTCAAGGTCAGTTGGCATTTGTCGGTTTCCCTCTTACCGGGTCGTGCCTGAAAATAGGCAGGATTTGTCTAGTGCACTTACCCGGTCAACAAAAAATAAATAAATATCCCTCCTCTCCTCTAGGGTGTACATGTTTAATTCCTTTAGCCTCTCTTCATAGAGGCAGTATAGTGCAGTGGTTTAAGCATCTGAACTGCAAACCTGGTGACCTGGGTTTGAATCCCCCAGCACCCACTTGCATACTGTGTGACCCTGAGCAAGCCACTTAACTTCCTTGTGCTCCTGGGTTGCACCTGGAAACAACCTTCAGCTTAGTGTGCCTTTGCTGGTTAAACAAGTTCCTCTTTGCCTTTCCCTTTCCACAGGGCATTTGATGTAGACCCTGTACCATCTTGGTGGCCCTCCTTTGGATGGCCTCTGTCCTGTCTATGTCCTTCCTGAGATGTGGCCTCCAAAGCTGGACACAGTACTCCAGGTGGGGTCTTACTAAAGACCTATATGGTGGCAACACCACTTTCCTCTTCCTGTTTGTAATACCCCTACCGATACATTCCAGCAGCCCGCTAGCTCTCCCGATCGCTTTGTCGCATTGTCTGGCCACCGAATGTATGTTGTATTGCTTGCTCTCCTTGTTGGATTTTGTTGCTATGCTGTTGCCACTTGGACAGGTTTGCACTGCAAATGAGGTTTTACTCTTTATGGCACCACCAGGTCAAATAAAATAAATCTGGAAGACCTTAGATTACTCATAATTTATTACAGTAAGTGGGTTAAATTGGGGTATCTAAGAAACTCCCATTTTTTTTCTTGTAAGAGCTTGGTGAAAAGTATTAGCAATTAGGATAGACATGGACATTTCCTTCTTCCTGGGTATGTTAGAAATAACAACAGAGATGCCACCCCTTGGGTGATGAATGATTGGCTGTGTAAATGAATACCTTTACACCAAAGCCTCTGGATTAGGTTGCACTCTCTTTTTTGATAAACTGAAAAACACAGCCTTGTCATTGTGTGCTTCATTATGTGGCTTGCTGCCAAGGCATTCTTTAGTTTTGATAATTTACTGTCTTGGTGACAGTGGTATGCTACTGTATTGGAGCTCCAACACAAACACACACACACAGACACACTCACACATCATATACATACTACAAAGACAGAAAAACCAAAACACTGAAGGCGCAGTGTATTTGTTTATAGATAATATCAAGTCGACTACGTTTTTGACATCTCTGTTTAAGGATGGCCCATTTTAAAAGACAAAACATGAAACCCTACTAAGCAGTTTTTTTAAACAGCATCTTGGCACAACCAAGTGACCTCATTCCACCTGGGTTAAACCTTGCAGCAGTGTTGTGCAAGAGAGAGAGAGAGAGAGAGAGAGGGAGAGAGCGTGTGTGTGTGTGTGTGTGTGCGTGTGTGTGTAAAACAATGAGAACAGACATATGGGGAAAGATAAGGGTCAAGCAAAGAAAAATGTTAAAATATGAATTAGGTTGGCAAGCTGATGGTGTGTGAGCCAGAACAGCATACCTTCCGACTTAAACGCATTTAGTTCCCTGACCTGAACTGCAGGTAGTGCTAAATGAACTAATTAGTCTAGCACACACGCAACTACTCACATATAGCAAGCTCACGGGCACGCCGCACTCACTTTCTCCTGCCACCCCTGCCACCCCTGGCTGTACATGCATGTCGATCTTCACGAGGAGGGAAAGAGCAACAGATCAGAGTTTGCCAGATACTGGGCTTCCAAATGGAAGCTCAGTGCAGCCAGGAGGTGGAATCCTTGATCAATGGAACCAGGGGATCTATAGCTGTGTATGGCCCGGATGGCAATATCCCCCAAATTAAAGCCTTTCCATTTACCTGCTCTTTGCCTCCAATCGGCTGTGGCGAGGGGTAGAGCTGGGTGTGGCCTAGCCTAGCTTTTTGGGGGGACATCCAGGCTTGGAAAATGCCATGCTAAGGGAGGGTTAGATAGCCATTATAGCAGGCCCCCTGCATAACATATGTACCACCAGTTGTCAGCTGCTACACACACCCCCAGTCGTCAGCTGCCACATGTAAGTGGCATTTTAAATGCTGCTGATTGTGACCCTGTCCAAGCATACACCCTTATCCGGCCACCTGCATTGCTCCACAGGCGGATCAGGAAGGCTGTGTATAGCCAGCTAGAGTGCAGAGGTCGGGTGCTGCTGAATCTCCCTTGCACTCATTGTACCTCAGTGTAGCACAGTAAAGCCTATGTGCCATTGTTAGTACAGTTCACATGCATTATGTTGAGAACACATCACCTTGTTACAAATTTCAGTTATTTGGAACACCGTGAAAACAAGGAAGGCCTGCTGCCTAAGAGTTAGAGTACTTTACTAGTTGTACTAAACTGGTAGCAAACTCAAGTTACAGTAGGTACCCAGAAGCATCTAGGGTGACCGCATAGAGTGCCATGTAAATGACTGGGAGCAGGAGAAAGGTGAAATATTTTCTAAATGAAACTATAAGGAGAGGTGCAAAAGTTGGCACTTGACAGAACTTCTTAGCAGATTGTACTCCAGCTTTGTAATCAGCACCCCTAGGATCAAGTCACAAAAAACAGACACAGGTGATAACATTAAACCTGAAGCTGTCAGGCCTGTCAGATCTGAAGTTAAAAGTCCCTGTCAGGTCATTAATCAAAACCCTTTAAATGCAATGTTCTGATTGAAATGTGATGCCCTTATTGCGCAGAGTGTATCCCTGTGTCAGTTATCTGTATATACTTTCTTCTTGGCAGGTTCTGAGACTCACTATTCCTCAGCAGATCCTACAGTGATGATTACAAAGCTCATAATGAGTATTAGAGGTGGGCACAGCCAGCAAACTGCACTTCGTGAAGAATTCACGTCAAAGTTCCACATTTCGTGTTGGTTTCACTTTGTGAAGTACACACTTCATTGGGGAAAAATCTGTGAAATGGTTAATTTGTTGGGGGGGGGAGGGGGGATTCCACAAAGGGGGTACTTCATGGGAAAAAAGCAAAATTGCACTACACAGCTTTCCCCCAACTACGTGCTTGTGCGTGCCAAATTGACAACAACTACATGAAGAGTAAAGTGCCCATTTTATGGGCAGATCATCGGTGAAGTGTTTCTTTGTGACATCTTTAATAAACACAATGGTTGTGATAAAAAAGGGCCTATAAGGAATCCGTTTTTGAGTAAAACAAAAATGATCTGAGTAGTAACGGAGGAGTTGTGTAGCAGTTATTTCTTTTCAGCAGATTGTGCACTATACTATTCAGCAATGTTCTGATTGACATATAATACCTTTAATGTGCCGAGCCTATCCCTGAGACAGTTGTCAGTACAAACATTCTTTTTGGTGGGTTTAAGACTCACTGACTGGGATATTCAAATGTGTTTAGTGATCGCTACACAGGTTAACCACTTGCCAGCACCACTTTGTCATCCCAAAGCAGTGTGGGACTGCAAAAATGCTATATTGGATGACATGGTTATCGATTCACTAACCTGTTTGTGACTGGCCCTAAAACATGCTGGTGTGACTATGCAAAGTAGCATACAGGCCCACGGGCATATTGGCAGATTTGGAGACGTGGTAATTAGCCATCAGTGCCATGCTAATTACTGCCTCCCAAAATCAGTCTTTATGATCTGTGCCCCCTAACCTTTGCCCCCAGCCCTCCAAAACTCTAGACTCTCTGTAGTTACTAATCCCTTGTGTCCAGTGCTCCCTCCAACCCCCAAACACCCTTGATGGTATTTAGTGACTTACCCCCCGGTGTCCAGTGATCTCTTTCACCCCAAATACACCTCTAACATGTATTGCATATGTTCTTGGTGTCCAGTGGTTGCGCCACCCCCAGACACCCGTCTGACAGTTATTTCATATGTTACTCATGTCCAGTGATCCTCCATCCCCAAACACCCCTCTGACTTTTATTCCATATTTTTCTTAGTGTTTAATGGTCCCCCACACCCAGTTTAAATTGCCCCACCCAACCCACCCACTCTGTCTTGGTGTGGTCCCCAGGTCCAACTCTCCATGACCTGCCTGTCATGTTCCCATTGCCCCCCGGGCGAACCGCAGCCAGTCACCGACTGACATTTCTCAATCGTGCACCTATTGTAGCACAGCTGACCCATATCTGATTCCACTTTTGCTGCGCACAAACAAGTTTTGGTGTCTCACATACTCTTACTCATAACTTGGCTGTTTTACAGTATTTTGGTCTTAAATTTTAAATATACTGTTTACATGACGCTACCTCATGAGCAAGGATGGTGGGAATTTTCAAATACAGCTCAAAAAGCGATTTCATAGTCACTCTGTGAAACCACCTTTTGAGCAGGATTTAATAATTCCAACAACCAAGTTCATGACGTGGGGTCAAAATGTGAAAAAAACGTTAGCTATTTTTGGTGCACATGAAAAATTCTTTGGTTGCACTTAAATATGCTACCCAAGAATTCGTGGCTCTCCAAAAATGCTTGTTTTTCTGCCAGAGTATTTCTCTGATCACACATTTAAGTGCAACAAAATAATTTTTCATGCACACCAAAAATGCTTGCTTTTCTGCCAGATTATTGCTTTGGTTGCACATTTACGTGCAACCCATGAATTTTTCATGCAAACAAAAAATAAAAGTTTTTGGGATGGGCAAAGATTTTGATATGCAGATGAAGAATTCTTTTGTTGTACATTAATTGGGATCCAAGGTTGTTTCGTGCAAACTAAAAAAAAAAAAAAACACAATTGTTTCTGGGTTGATAGAAATGTTGATATGTGGACAAAGAATTCTTTGGTTGTACACAAAGTGCAACTCAAGATTTTTTTCATGCATATGTAATATTCTTTTTTTTTGAATGGTTGAAGATTTTATTTATTTATTTAGTTTTTGTTGACTGGGTAAGTGCACTAGACAAATTCTGCCTATTTTCAGGCATGACCCGGGGGAGGGGGATACAGATGAATGCCAGCTGACCTTGAACCAGATTAAGCTGTTGGTGGTATTTTTTAATGAATGGGGGGAAATTTGGCCAGGACACCGGGGAAATTCACCTACTCTTTTTGAGAAGTGCCATGGGATCTTTAACCTCCACCTGAACTACCACCAGAACAGGCAGATGAGACCTCAGTTTAACATCTCATCTGGAAGACGGCACCTCAGGAGTGCAGCACCCCCTCATGCTGCAGTACAGTGTCAGTGTTGGGATTTAACCAAGTGTCTGGTGTTGGGATAGAACCCACAGCCTTCTGATCTCCCAGCCTCAGAGGCAAGTGTGCTACCTGCTGAGCCACTGACACTGACATTTTTATGTGTGGTCTAAGAATTTTTAGGTTGCACATTAAGTACAGTAGTGCAATACCATCTCACAACATAAAAATCTAATTTTTTTTGTGTGTCTTGCATACTTTTACTCATAACTTGACCATTTTACAATATTTTGGTCCTAAATTTTGAATATAATGTTTACATGACCATACCTCATGAACAAGGATGGTGGGAATTTTCCAATTCAGATCAAAAGGTGATTTCACAGTAACTCTGCAAAATCACTTTTTGGGTGGGATTTAACACAGTCTAGCAAGTTCATGGTGTGGGATCAAATTGTGAATCAAAAGGAGCTATGAAGAAACACTGTGCAGGGCCAGCCTTCAGCCCAGCAGGTAGTCTATTGAGATCCTGTGCCGGTGAGCTAAATTTCGGGGGTCAGCTCAGTGTGCCAGCTGGATGGACCAAGGCTTGGGGGATGGTGCAGTGTTGGCTGCATGTGCAGCAAGTAACCATATAATGAAGAGAAGTCTTCTCTTGACATAGAGCCCAGAGAGCCATGCATCCTACACCCGTAGCTGCACAGAAGAACAGGGCCCAGACTCTTGGTCCTACACATCTGCATGTGTAATCACATGGAAGTGCAGCACCCAGAGGGCCCTGAGCATCTGCAGTCTCCCAAACAGCACTTCAAATCCTTTGCATCTGTAGCTGCACAGAAGTGCAGGGCCCAAAGGGCCAGGCTGTCTGCATCTGGTACCTGTGTGATACAATTCCACTATCTCAAAAAGAAAAAAAAATCAATGCAATGACTATATATCTATATTTATCATAGATAGATAGATAGATAGATAGATTGATTTATTGATTTATATCACCAAAAACCTATGTTAATGCAGACATTAGAGTTGAAGAATGCAGTGCACACAAAGTAGGCAAGTTAAAAAACGTTAGAGTTGTGGGTCTTTGGAGTCTTGACGAATCAGTGGTGGGGTATTACTTGGGTTTGTTAACCCTGACACACCCTCACTGCCCCCCATCCTGCAGCCTCCTGTCCAAAGCACAAGGTACAGCTCCAAGCCAGTGCCTCATAATGATATAATCTTTGGAGGTGGAGAAGTATGGTATGGCTCACCACATGTGGGTAACAGAATCAGTGATAGCTTCTTTAAGCAAGCCCTGTGTGAAGAAAAAAGATCATGTCTGATGTTGTTTGCTCAGGGAAGGGGGTGGGCATTAATGTTGGTCAGTGTCCTTCAACACCTGGGCCAGTGCCCTGTTGTGCTGTCTTCATCATTCCACTGGACCTGTAGCCACAGAGTGGAAAATAAGGTAGTATGGGTAATAAAAATATCAATCAGCTAGGTTGAATGGAAAGGGACTGTAGTTTTTTTTTGGGGGGGTTGAAAGTGGGGTGATTGGGAGGATAGATAGCGATACCATGACAGTGACCTGGGCTTGAGAATGGATGTGGATCACTCGTGGAGGCCAGGGTGGGGGATCTGGACAGGATTCAGCATCTCTGTGCCCTCTCTCCTCAGGGGGGGGCAAGTTGCTCCGCTCATCCACCTCCACCAGAACAGGATGACAACCACCTTTCACATGCTCTGCAACATTGACAGGGTGATGGACTGCCAAACTGACTGACAGTCAATGGGAGGATTTTCCCTTCCCCATCTATCTCCATCATGGTGGGAACCTGTGGGGGATACCAAAGGTACAAGGTAAGTTCCAGAGATGGAGAGTGATGGAGCTGGGAGACTGACAGTAGTAGGGGGCCTGTCATTGGTACTGGGCCTGAAATTATTTAAATTTCATCCTGACAGGTACTTTTTTCCTCATTTTTCTTGGCAACCCACTTGTCCCTATGCAGTGCATAGACCCATCAGGCTTCAATATGCATTTTGACCCCTTGTGAGGGAAGGTTCACTGGCCCGTCACAAGTGTCATCTGTGCACCAGAATACTGCTCTGTCCCTCTCCAGGCTGGGGCCAGTACAGCACACCACAGTGCCTTCCCTCCAGTCTCAGTCCATTCAGCCAGCTTAAGGAGCTCACACCCAAAGTCAAATCACCAGAATGGGAAGGCAGCATCATCCCCATTGGGCCATCAACCGGCCCTACAAACACATTACTACATAATTTATTTTGTTACATTCTGCACCCAAATTTTCAACCTAGTCTTTTCATGAACCCCTTCCCTTGTGAACATGACAGGTGTGATTTATAAAATACTGTCTGAAACATCATTTCATGCCACAGGCGTGAAAACATATTTTTTCCAGGATTGAAAAACTCACCTGTCACATTCATTAGGTGGTGTGAAAAAAATGGCTATGTGGAAAATTTTGGGTCAAAATATTAAAAGTAACCAAAGTTCTGAATAAGCATTGAAAAATGTCAATGTACCTTCATAACTTTGTTGTTTTTTAATATTTTAACCCACAATTTTGAACATAGTCTTCTTATGACCCCACCTTATGAAGCCGGTAGGTGAAATTTTTCAAATCCTGCCCAAAAGGAGATTTTGTGGAGCGACTACAAAATAACATTTCATCCAGATTTGAAAAATTTCTCCTACCTTGTTCATGAGGTGGGGTCCAAAAAAGGCCATGTTGCAAAGTTGGCATAAAAATATTAAAAAATTACCAAGGTACAGTATGAGTAAAAGTTCAAAATATATTGAAATACATTAACAGCACTTACCTGGTTTCCTTAGTTTGCAGTCTGGCATTGAATGTGGATGACATGTCTCCAGTCCAGAAAGAATTATGGTATTGTACCTTGGTAGGTAAGTAAGGGGTACAGAGGGTGTGGGGTGGTGGGTGCTGAGTTGGGGGTCAGGGGAGGGTAACAATAGTGGTGGAACGACACACATCGATAGACTGTTTTCTTAATTACAGGAACAAATAAAACAGATATAGAGTGACTATTTTTTATTACAGGTACCATCACTGGGGATTGGGCAACCCACTGTTGATTTGATGTTTGGCGGTACTGAGGGTGGGCACCCCACTGTTGCACACTGTTAGAGGTGGGTTTGGAGTTGCACCAGGAATTGGGCACTGCAGTGTCCATGTGTGGTGGGAGGAAATTATACTAAACTGGGGGGGGGCTTCTAATCAGCACCAGAGGTGAGCACCCCAGTGTCTGATATAAACTTTTTTTTTTAAATCTTGAGCTGGCACCAGAAGTTGGGCACCTCAGTGTCCGATGACTATGCAGGGTGGGCAGGTAAAAAACAGTACTGGACTGAGGGATGGAAGGGTTCTTAATGGACACCTGGGCTTAACACCCCAGTGTCAATATTTATTTTCTATATATTGAGCTGGCACCATTAATTGGGCACACTGATGTCTGGTTGTATTGACACAAATCCCTGTTAGTGGGAGGCGGCAAATATTTGCCATAAAGGAATGCTCACTCAGCATTTGTTCAGTGGTGGCGGGTCTATGCACAGACATGTGTCCCCAACCCCGCTGACAGAACACTGTTTCATAGCAAATGGATGCTGTTTACAGTGTTAGGCATTACCTTATGGTGATGTCTATAGCCTCACCCACTTAGACATGCATGGAATTTTATCAAATGACTGCATTTAGAAATGCAGTTGTAAAAAATCAGTTAGCCTTAGAATGTTCAGTTTTCAAACTGAGCATGTGGGTGATTTTTCTTAAATTTCTCAAAAACAGGGCAAGTTAGTGACTTAAAAGCACAAAAGCACACACCTTGGGGCAAACTCTATCAAAGCTGCAAGTTCCAGGTTCGAAATCCTTCTAGTTTTTTAGTTATAGATGAGTAAAAAAAAGGTCTTAATGCTGACCCTAAAGCCTCATTGCCAAACTTTTGTCACTTTGACCCTAACTGGAACATTAACAAAGTTTTTTCTGCAATATGTCATAGGGGTACGGTCATGCCCCTATAGTTAGGGTCGAAAAGCCTGTTTAATGTTAAACCTCAAATTTTGCACTTTAATAACTTTGCAACTGATCAATGGATTTACACAAAATTTGGTATGCACTGCCCTGTGGGGTAGATCTCTTGATGTGGCAAGTTTTGTTCCAGTTGGATGTGCAGATTCTGAGATGCAGATAGTGAAAAAAGTAAAAAGTTGCCTTTTTTGCAGTTATTTCCTTGTCACCTTGTGCCCAGATGGTGTGGAATTTTGGCATGATTTTTTTATGGTAGAAAGAACTTGGGTAACAGAACTGCCACTGTTAGTTTGGTGCAAAAATATTAACCTGTTGCAAAGTTATTCAGTTTTTTAGTTCCCATTATATCCTTTGGGAAGTTCATTTTTCAGGATAGAGGTATAAGGTTCGACAAAGGAATTGATCTCATGAAAAAGGATTTAGTCTTGTGAGAGTGTTTTCTTTTTCATGAGAACAAAATCCTTTTTTGTGAGAAAAAAATTCCTTTTTTGCGAGACGCCATCTTGTTTTTTGTTTAAAAAAAAAATTGAAAAGCACCCAAAATGAAGGTATCTAGAGACACCAACACATGTATTTTGTTCATTGGGACTCTGTTAGGCAGACAGTGAAGTTATTAGGTGGAAGAACAACCTTGCAAAGCCTTTTTTTAACGTTTTAATTATTTTTTCGTGACTTGCTTAGATCCTTTTTCGCGAGCCAATTCCTTTTTTGCGAGCTGACTCTTTTTTTGTGAGCTCATTAAAAATGATTTTATAGGCTACTTTGATGCATAACTCAGCTGTTTTTTGAGATTTTAACCCCAAGGGCCCGATTCCGAAAGAGTCCTTAGATCGTCGCAAACTTCCGGTGATCTAGGGCTGTGGCACACTCCCGGTGTGTCAGGGACCATGCTCCCAATTCTGGAACATCAGGGTCCTTGCACCACAGCACCCATGAAATGTAGCAATGACAGACTAGCGCCAACCATGAGGCACACCTGTAGGAGACCTGCTGCATGGATCTGCCACTCCAAGGTGCAAGCCAGAACTGTATGCCAGAAGGGCTCCCAGGGCTGTAGTGGCATAGGGGATGCCATGGGGTACTAGGGAGCATGTGAGTATGCCAGGGGGATGATCACACACCTGGCAGGGGTGCCCTTGGCAACACCAGTCATCTACTGGTGTATGCTGTGCTGTCTGAGAATGGAACCCCTCCAACTGGGTGCCCCATCACTCCACTCTGCATACCCACATGCCCCCCTACACCTCCATGGAACACCCCTGTCCTGTCTGCCCCAGAACCCCACATATGAAGCCCCCCTGCCAGCTCCCAACCTTGAGGGGCACTGCTGCAAGGGGTTTAGACCACCTCCTGGCTGGTCTAACATGACCTCCTTCCTACAGCCATGGCAGGGCTTTCAGAATACCAAGAAAAGGGGATGTTGCAGCCCCACCATGGTGCAAGCTCCCTTGTGACCTGGCATACCCTGGTTCTGGTCGCAAGGGTGGCGCAGTGCCCCTTTGCTGCAGTGGTGTCCCAGTCCAGTGCAGTCTGCAGACCGGAATAGGAATCGTTGCAACTTCTGGTGCAAGATGCAGTTTGCATCAGTGTTGTCTGGCACAAGTACCTTTCGCCAGATGTACTGCTTCTGGAATCAGGCCCCAAATTTTTCATCATGGCCTTTTGGGGACCCCACCTCATGAACAATACAACTGTCATTTGTCAGCTTGGCAAACTCACCTTTTGGGCAGAATTTGCATAATGACAGTCATATTGTTCATGAGGTGGGGTCCCCAAAAGGCCATGTTACACACTGGGGATCAACATGTCAAAAATGGCTGAGTTATAACCATGTGTTGCAATTTCGCTACGCATACTCATAACTTTGGAAATTCAAAATATTTTGACCCCAAATTTGAAACGTAGACTTGTTATTACCCCACCAAATGTATGTCACATCTGTCATTTTTCAAATCCTGGCTAAAATGTGTTTTCGCACCTGTGGCACGGAAGTGGCATTATAGTTGCGTAGAATTATGTTTTGGCGGGGATTTGAATTTTTTCTGCACTGGGTACATCAGGTGGGGTAATAACATGGTTATGCTTACAATTTCATCACTCTTGGGTTATACATTGAAGCACAGGGCCCAGCGGACCCTGCGCTCCAACAAGCAAATTATGATAATTATTTATTATTTATTTCATTTTTGTTTACCGGGTAGGTACCATAGCCAAAACATGATTATTTTCAGGAACGACCCAGGAAATTACAATAAGGAAGGATAAACGGGTAATACATTTTGTGTACATGGGAAAAAAGATTTAACAAAGAGAAACAAAATATAACAGTACATGGGTATGCAAACAAGATTTGTCAGAGAGTTCAATAAGCAGTAACAGTTATCAGCATAAACAGATAAAACAAAAATCTGGTTAAAAGTGCAGCTATAGCAATAGTAATGAGACATAAAGTGCGTGACATAGTAACTCAAATGGACAGATAAGTAGAGATCAGTTTGCAGCAGGAGGGTAGTAAACAGCAGAAAGAGCATGAATTCAGGGCGGTTTGAAGCAGGAGCAGGAAACCTGGCTAAAGAAGAAGGAGCGACATTTGTTTTTAAATTGAACATGACTGGGAGCAAGGTGAACATCAATAGGTAGGAAGTTCCATAGTTTGGCCACTGAGTAAGAGAAGGCTAGGGCTCCTTTGGACGATTTGCACCTGGGGATAATCAGTAGGGATTTATCAGATGATCGAAGGCCGTGGGAGGCGCGCAGAGGAGATAGCATGGAGGCCAGCGAGATGGGGATACCTGCTTTAATAATATTGTCAGTCAGGGAGCCTAGAGCAAGAGTCCAAACAGAAGAGGGGGGAGCCAGTTGAGATCAGCATAAAGCTGGCAGTGATGTTTAGACCAAGAGGAGGCAGAGGCATACCTGCAGATACTGTTGTAGGTGGTATCCCACTTCCTAAGGAGAGTTTTGGATGCATTGAGGCAAGTGGGTACCCCATAGGATAGTGATGGGAGCAAAGTCCCTTGGGCTATGGCTAGTCTAGCTGACTGCATTAGGACATAGCTGGTTTTGTAGGCCACACCGATTTTAGTATTAACAGATTTGCAGATAGATGTGATGTGCTT
Organism: Neoceratodus forsteri; assembly: GCA_016271365.2. NCBI lineage: Eukaryota > Metazoa > Chordata > Ceratodontiformes > Ceratodontidae > Neoceratodus > Neoceratodus forsteri. Next base: position 1,656,090,193 of record CM028131.1, read on the forward strand.
ATCAAAGATTAGCTTTTATCAAGGATGACTCCAAGGTATCTAAAGGAACATATGGATTCAAGGACCAGTACACCATGGCCGAATACCTTAAACAGATCCCGGCTGTTTTTTTAATTTGACAGCAGAGCCTAACAACATAGTTTGCATTTTACCTACATTAAGAATTAACATATGTTGGGAGAGCCATGATTGGATAGACATGAAAGCAGAAGCAAGAGTATGGTTGATGTGGAATCAGGTCACCCACATATAGGATGGAAGAGCAATCAGGGATATTGGATGAGATATTGTTAATGAAAATAGAGAAGAGAAGAGAGCCTAATACAGATCCCTGGGGAACACCTAGGTCGATGGCCATGGGGCCGGACACGGCAGAGTTGAATTTTACAACCTGGGTTCTATTAGATAGATAGCTGTTAAACCAGCACACCGATTTAGGGGAGACACCAAGGGCTAGAAGACTTTCCAGAAGGAGAGGATGATCAATATGATTATATTATCTTAAAATGTAAGGAAATAAATTGCAAAAAACTTCCTTAATGCATCAGTTAGGGTTGCCGCAACAAAAGCAGGGAAATGTGGCATTGGGGTTTCACCCTACACCCCACCCCTACCCTGCCCAGACCAAGAGGCATCAGGGGTGTGGCTTTGGGGTTGTCAACCTTAACACTCACCCCATTCCATTATAAAATAAGCTGGGTGGGTATAGTATAGAAGAATGGAGTGAGCATTAGGGTTGATGATCCCAATGCCACCCCAATGCCGCTTGGTCTGTGCAGGGTAGGGGTGGGGTGTTAGGGTGAAACTCTAACAGCACATTTCCCTACTTTTGTTGCAGCAACCCTAACTGAGGCATTAACAAAGATTTTTTGCAATATATATATATATATCAAAACAAAATGGTAATGTTAAACGCACACTGAAAATAGAAAATAGAGTTAAAAAGCTACATTTTGACCTTAGGTCTTCTTCAGGAAATATCTAAAAGAGAAACAAGCATTTTTCAATGTTGAATGTTTGTTTGCTGGCATTAACATTGGAAGTGTAGGAGTTAGACAGATGCAGAATAGGAATGGCAGTGAAGTATTGAACTGACACCAACCCCACCACCACCCTGCAGAGATGGACAGGCATTGGGGTGTGCCATTGGGTTATCACCCATAATTCTCATGCCATTTCACCTGACCCTACCCTGTAGACACTGACAAGTGTCGAGGTGTGCCTTGGAGTGTTCGGGCTTTACACTCACCCCATTCCATAAGTAAATATGCTGAAATGGGTGCAGTATAGGAGAATGAGGTGAACTTTGGGGCCAAAGAGTCCAAGACACCCCCCAATGCCTATCACTGGCTGCAGGGTTGGGGTGGGGGTGGAATGGCATGAGCATTACAGCCGACAATCCCAAGTCACACCCCTGACACCTGTCAGTCCCTATGGGTAGGGTATTATGGTTGGAAACTCTAAATGCCCTGAGTGTTTCTTGGTATTTTCACTCCAAGTTTTCAACATGGGCTTTTTGTGATCCCACCTCATAAACAGTGACACTATCAGTTCATTAGCTGAAAGCTGATATTGCAGAGTGACTGAACCATTTGACGCCACAGGTGCGAAAACACATTTCGAACAGGATGTGAAAAATGAAAGCTGTACTGTACATGAGGAGGTGTAAAAAAATGGTAATGTTGAAAATCTGGAGTGAAAATATAAAACAATTTGTGAAGTCACGAGGGTGCATAGAAATTGCACAACACACACCGTAATGCAATTATTTGGGGGAATTTTTACACCAGATTTTCAACATAAACATTTTGGGACCTCCGCTCATGAACAGTAACACTGTGATTTTCTTAATCTGTCCCGAACGTTGATTTCGTACAGCGACCACACCCATTGTGTGTCACAGGTGTGAAAACTTGTTTTGGGCAGGATATGAAAATTGACAGCAGTACTGTTCATAAGGCAGTGTGCAAAAATGACAATGTTGAAAATCTGGAGTAAAAATATAAAAAATTGGTGAAGTTACGAGCGTGCGTAGAAACTGCGCAATGCATGCTGGTAATGCAGTAATTTTTGGGAATTTGTTCACTAGATTTGCAACATGAGCTTTTTGGGATCTCTCCTTATGAACACTGTCACTGTGATTTTCTTAATCTGTCCCAAAAGTTGATTTCACACAGCGACCGTGCCATTATGTGCCAGATGTGCAAAAACACATTTCGGGCAGGATGTGAAAAATGACAGCTCTAATGTTCACAAGGAGGTGTGGAAAAATGACAATGTTGAAAACCTGAAGTGAACATATTAACAATTCTCGAAGTTACAAGCGTGCGTGGGAACTGCACAATGCACGCTCGTAGCAGTCATTTTTGGGAATTTTTTCACCAAATTTGCAACCGCTTTTTGGGAGCCCACCTCATGAACTATGACACTGTCATTTCATTAGTCAGTCCCAGAAGGTGATACCACGCTGTGATCGCAAAATCACCTTTCGGGACCGAATAATGACATGACAGTGACTGAGTTAATGAGGTGGGGTCCCAAGAACCCCATGTTGAAAATTTGGTGCCAAAAGTCACAAAAATGGCTGAGATATCCACCTCAGTTGAAACCCCCACATTTATGCCATTATACAGCTTACTGGCATTTCTTCAGTTTGCAGTCAGCTTTGAAAAGTGCAGACATGTTTCAGCTCCACCAAAGATCACGGCACTAACCTCCAGAGGTAAGTGTGGGGTGAGGTGCAGGGAGGTGGGTGCACAGAGGTGGGTGCGGTTGGGGAGGGCACCAGACAACGAGGGACTGTTTTCTCGCTACAGGTTAAAAAATAAACTTTATGGAAGGTTTTCTTTTTACAGGTACATTTGGCATGCTTCAGTGGGCTCTCAGTGTGCCATCTGGGTGTTTTGGGGGGACTGGAGACGACGGGGATTGGGCACCCTACTGGCAAAGAAAATGGGTCTGTGTTTGGGGGTGGATGATGCCGATGGGGACTGAGCACCCCCTCGGCAGACAAATTAAACTACGGGGACATCATGCTGACAGGGACTGGGCTTCCTGTCAGCAAATGAACTGGGGAGGGAGCATGCTAACAGGGGGACTGGGCACCCCTGACATTGGCTTTCATGGGACTGTGAGAGATGGACAGCGACAGCCACCACCATGTTTATTGAAATGTTACACCAGGCAAGGCATGCCCTGCAATGAGGGGGTGCTCCCTCATTGCAGTGGCAAATTTCTTTCAAGTTGGTGGCACACTTCTGAGCTGCTGTCATAGATAGCATGCTCATTCATTGGTGCCACAGAGACAAGCCCCAAAAAGCAGTGGCAGCATTGGCCACAACACGGCCGCACCTCCACAACCTGCTACTCCAGCAAGCTATCACAACATGTTTCTTGCGCATGTGCGTAAGCAAATATAAAAGGTAAAGTTAGTGTAGAGGGGAGGTAAAATAGAGGATATGTATGTGAGGAAAGAAAAAAGGAAGGCTCTGAGAGAAGAAGTGATAAATGACAATATTAAGAGAGAAACTGGGGAACAAAAAGGTGATGATGGGAATGACAAGGCATAATGGCATTGAATGAGCTAGAGAAGTCCTCAGGTGGGGACTAAATAACAGGATCTAGTAAGAAGGCTGAAAGGTGGCAAACGTGGGGGAAGGAGACAGAGATGGAGATATCTGGTGAAAATGAAAATAGAAATTAAATGTGTACAGATGCAAACAAACTTTAGGGAAAACAAGGGGTGGCTGAAAGATGTTAGTAGAAAATAAATCTATCATTTAAACCAGAGGGCTGCTGGGAGCCAAGGAGGATGATCAGATTGGTTTCCATGTTTTTTCTATGGTTTCCATGTTTTATATATATATATATATATATATTATATATATATATACATATTTTATATATATATATATATGTATATATATATATATATATACACACACACACACACACACACACACATTGCTAGTATTTCAGGGTAGAGTTAGTATTCATCTGAAAACCTTTATTTTTCACAGCTTGTAACTCAGCAATTCTTGGACCTAGAGTCTTGAAAGTTGGCATACCCCCTCTCAGTCCTAGTAGCAAATTGCATGGTACTTTTCAAAACAATAGGTCCTGTAATTTTGGCACTATTGAGCAGTGAAAGGACATAAAACACCCCCAAATAAGATGCATTATTTGTGCATGGATAACACAAAAAATATATAAATTAAAAACCTGAAACTTTTAGGTTTATTAGGGATTGGTCCAGAATAGGGACTCTGTTTTGTGATGAAAAAGGCCAAATTATAATGTTATGAATATTTTTAGACTATGGCATGCAGGCATGCACAAATAAAAAACACAGCCAGACATATGTATGAGAAAACACAAACACATTTTTTTCATTTGTGATTGACTTCCAAGTCAATCTCAAATCCAAACAAATCCTCTTTTTCTCCAGCCTGCTGCTGCCTCCCCCCCAATTTTACTGAGACCAGTGGTGGGGTACCAAACCCTGCTGCCAGTACCCACCACCCCACAATCACTATAACACAGTGCCAGTACCCTCTGTCCCACTCACCACCAATACAAGCACCCTTTCCCCCACCCTCTATCCAGGAAATCCCCCACCCCACCCAGCACTTGCAACCAAAACAATTACCTCCACCCTTACAGCCCTTCTAGCACCCATGCCACCCTCCTCCCCCAACTCCCCCCTGGTACATGCATAATTATGAATTGTCTCTCAGTGGGTAACTGGCACAGCTCTCCCTCTCCCTCTCCCTCAGCTTATCATCATCTTCTGTTCTTGTCTGCCACTGCTTTTCACAAAAAAAACTAAAATGGCAAAACGAAAACTAAGTGTGAAAAAAACATACTGGGCAAGTGCAGGGACTTCGTTTTTTCACTGTTTTTTTCTATCTCTTGCAACTTTTCCATTTGTTAACATTTTAAACCCACATTTGGCAGGCAAGGCTACTTACAATCCTCACACAACCACCCCAGTGACAACTTTCAGACCTGCCTCAAGGGTCTTTTGCTTCCCTGCCTGCAGAAAGTCTCTTACACATCAGTTGCAGTTCCCTATGGGTCTACTGCTTTGCCTAGAGCCCACAGGGCCCTTTGTGAAACAGCCTGTTGGTCTGGTACCATGCCCGATGGGTCAGCTGCTTCATGTAGGGCCTCACAGGACCCTGCACAAAGCAAGCTACAAGTCTGCCCCTTTGTCCAGTGGGTCTACTGCTTCACTTAATTTCTCAGTTACACCTTATAGTATGGGGATATGGCTTTTATTTTCTAAATTGGGCCATCAGTATCAGCACACACAGGAGATATTGTAGAGCCAATTTTCAGTCTCAAGTGTGGGCACAAAGTAGCTGCAAATTGATGTGTTGTTCAGTGCTACTGCTCATGACTGTGAGCCAGACGGGTAGCCTCTTTGTGGATAATGCAATCAAGTGGCGATGCAACAGAATGGATGTGCAGCACCTGTTTTGCATTCCCCCCATAGCAATTCAGAATTGGGGTCAAGGTTTTCAGTCATTGCTGATTCTGCAGGGAAGTGTGCATGATACCCTTCCCTTTTAATGCTGTTGTCTGCAATGCCCCCCAAAATGAACTGACAGAACAGCATATAGTATCTGATGGGCTTCTATCCACTGACTTTGCCCTTTCAGCAGGCTTGACGACATACACAAAAACATGATGAGTCAGAATTTTTTTACACTTTGTCGGCCCTTCAATCTTTTGAATTCTGGTGACTCCTCTACATGCTTTGTCATATTCTGCTTTTAAATCCAGATATTTTGACTCAAAGTATAAACAAGGCGGTGGTATAATCAAGATTTTGAAGCCAGTGGTATCCAATGTTTTTTGTAGCATTTCATTAAAAAGTCTCAATTAGACATTTAAAAAGGAATGGTGGCTTTTTCTTATAAAGAAACCACAGAAAAACATTCTTCCTTACAATTGACAGTTCATCATTTATCTGGCAGTAACTTATATTCAGGGTTTTGTTCTTGATTATCTGAGGCTGGCAGGCAAATTTGAATATGTATTCCCTGCAGTAAATCACGTCTCAGTCCAAGTACGATTAACATATAGAGTGCAGACTAAAGGCATCTAACTTGTCTCGTTTTATCAAAAAATAAATAAACTGTACAGACCTGTGCATTGCTCAACAGAGTTCAAATGCCAGTTGTTGTAGCCTGATATACAAAGCATTACAATGCAGATGATTGCTAAAGCAAGCTTGTGCAAAGGAATAAAGGGAATTTCTGCACAATTTTGTTTTGTAAAACAGAAAACGCTTGACTTGTAAGGACTTGTGAGGTTTCTTTTGGTGTTTGTAGTATGGAAATTATGAAAACCTTTTTTTAATTAGTCTTGAGTGGAGTGTCACTATGCAACCACATCTCAAAACAGAAAAACAAACACTTGTCTTCCTTAAGGCACCAAAAAGAGAGCATTAGAATGCTCCTCATTCCACATAAAAGGGTGCAGCCCTGACCTGCAGTGTACTGTATATCAGTCATTATATTATGTGCAAACCTGAAAATGCTCAGATATATTGTACAGGTCTGGAAAAAGAGCTTACTTTGCCCCAATCTGCATGTTCTTGCTTTCAAACAGAACTATTTAGTTAGTTTTTTGATTATCCAGGTAAGTGCACTAGGCAAGAAAATGTCTATTTTCAGGCATGACCTGGGAAGCTACAAAACATCAGTCGAAATTACACAAAGCAGCAAAAGTAAATAAGTGCAAAGTGTGAAGGAATAATAATGAGACACAAATGAATCAAGAGTAACAGTGTCATACTGAACGGCTATAATGCATGCTGGCACAGATGAGGCTACCATGCATACACTGCAAGTATACATAACGCATCACATTCATTTTCACAAGTGTTCAAAGGCAATACAATACAAGTGTGAAGGGAGAAAAAACAACAGCATACAGGCTGAAACATAACAATGCAGGTAATTAAAAAATGAGTATACTGGTGATGGCAGACATGTTTCCGAACTAGACTCAAGACTCATATGCTTGCCATGAGTAAATGCTTATGCTAACACCTGATTCTCCTAAGCTGCTAAGCACCCTCACGCACTCACCTCAAGGTCATCACAAGCACCTGATCTGGCAGCACTTACACGTTAGTTGTCCCTCCCTCCCTCCCTTGAATTCCCTAGGAGGGTAACTAGAGACCCAGCTAAATCCATTTGCTCCTCTACACCGTGCACCTGACTAATATAAATAGTACCCAGTATGTAAGAAGTTTTTTATTACTGTCATATGTCCATGTTGACTGATTGCCTGCCATAATATCTGTATCTGACTGTACTATTTTACCTCGTATTAACTGTAACTCCTGGGTCACCCCTGAAAAAGGGACCTCTGGGGCCCAGTGGGCCTACCCGGTCATCAAAATTCAATAAATAAATAAATATTATTATAGAGCGTGGGAACACTCCTGACCAATCAGAGCACTCCTTTCCCCTGCATGTGAGACAGTCTTATTCTGTAAAGAGCATCTTACGTGCAGATGCCCCAGAAACAGGCATGTTCCAGGAACAGTTTTAAAAAAAATATATATATTATTGAGTGTGCTCGATCAATAATATATTAATACATCCCCAATCGCCACTTGTTCCTGTATTACAGTGGTTTTACTTGCCTTCAGCTTGAGCCAGAACAGCTCAGCTTCGCTTTGCTGTCCTCACTCTAGCTGAAGGTATGAGAACCCACTCTTATACAGCAATGAGTGGCTCCAGGGGACGTATTAACATATAGCAGTACAGAACCGATTGCCAGTCAGGTACAACAACATTTATCAGTGGAACTTAAACATTTCGTGGAGTTCTTTCTTGTACTTAGGTTGGGATTAAGCGGCCTGAAAGTAACATGCGAGGGTGTTCCATATCCTTGATGCATTGATGTCAAATGTCTGCTTGCCCATTTTTGAGGAGCACCTGGGAATAGTCAGGAGTGACAGATCACTGGATCACAGGGATAGGCCAGGTCAGAAGGTGTTAGTAGAGCAGCTATTGTGGCAGGTTTCGATGACCTGATAATGTTGCCAATAACACATCCCAGGCAGGCCCATAGGCAAAGCAGTTGAATTTCCACTTGCGATGCCGGTGACCTGGGTTCAGGAACAGACCTAGGTCGCTGGAGAGCTGGCTGGGGGAGAAGGCTTGAGCGTCCGATGACCACTCGCCTTTTCCAGGAGGGAGGCTGAGGATGTGGTCCAGTGCTTGCTGACTCCCAGTGGAGATTGGGGGTACAGCAAGCATGCTGACTGACTAACTGGGGGTGCCGTGGCAGACATTGGCATGCACCTAGATGTCATGGCATGCCACGCCCTTGGGAGAAAAAGAGGAAAATAACTCTCCTTTGCTCGACCGGATAATGGCCATCTGGTCACTCCTCCACCACAAAGTGCCCTGGTCGGGCCCCAGAGACCACCCCAGCAGCACCTGAAGGGCCAAGTAGTTGTGCTGGCCATCCCCACTGGGACCTTCCTCTACAAAGGCGGAGGACCCATCCAGTAAAGGGTTACCCCGAGGGTGGCTGCCATCTGGGGTGGTGGACAGTGGCAATGGTGGGGGCATGAGTGAGCAGGGGGGAAGAGACCATAGATGGCCCAAAGGAGAGGCTGATGGGGAGAGCCAGGAGGTGGAAAAAAAATAAATAACACATCCCAGGGTATAGAGGTGACAAATGGGGGTAGCTAATCTAGGTTGGAGTATAGTGTACAGTGGTTTGTCAGCCAGGTAGCAGATAAGGCAAAATGACATGTATTATTATAACGGACACTTCACTTAGATTGGTTGCATACACTAGCCTGATAAAATGAGGTAAGACTATATATATATAAGCCTTGCTAGCAGGTCTCCCTGGGCTATTGCAGTCCTTGTGGTGGGAGTCAGAGTATATCTGATTCTGTAAGTTAGCCCCAAGCTTAGTATGTACAGACTTACAGATATTAGTGATGTGCAGGATAAAGTCAAGGGTAGGATCCAGGGTAAGGCCTAGATATTTTAAAAAGTCAGCCATGGAGAAAGGGGCACCACCTAAGCAGTGGATGGCTAACCCAGTTGTGCATGCCCTCAGTTTAGGTGCTGACCCAAATAGCATGACTTGAGTCTTTCTTGAGCTTAGGAAAAGTCAATCATGTACAAGCCAAATCTGAACGCTACCAAAGTGAGCAATGAGTTGTATGCTGATGTCAGTAAAACTCTTGGGGCTAGTGTATAGCACCATGTCATCAACATATAGTAGAGTGGAAATCAAAGATGGGACTTTGGTGGTATCATTACTGAATATGGAAAATGGCAATGGACCCAGTATGGAGCCTTGAGGTACACTAACATTGATAGTGGTTAGGACAGATTTGTCCTGACTAACTTTAACAAACTGCTACATGTTACTAAGATAGCTATAAAGCAGCTGATGGCAGTAGAGGAAATACCAAAGGATGACAATTTGGATTTGAGTAGGGTGTGGTTCACAAGGTCAAAAGCTTTATTAATATCAGTAAAGATAGCTCCAGTATACATTCCCTTGTCCATGGTCATTCTAACATCATTAGTGAACTGGGAGAGTACTATGGTAGTGCTGCGGGCCTGTCTGAATCCATGCTGGACAGGGGACAGCAGGCTATGTTTGTGAAGGTGATCTGCGACATTGGAGGCCACCAGCTCTTCAAGCAGGTTACCTAGTATAGGTTTTATTGCTATAGGCCAGTAGTTTTCTAAGCTTTTAGGATCGCCTTTTTTGAAAATCAGGATGATTCTGGCAACCTTCCAATTTTTAGGAACAGTAGCCCTAGTAAGGGACAAACTGAATAATTGAGTGAGGGGGAAAGTTAAAAGGGGCAGCAGTCCTAAGCCGGCTAAGTTCAAGCTCATCAGAGCCAATTCTCCTGCATGTGGAGATAGTTTTTAAGAGCCACAGCACCTTCCTGCAAGTGACAGCTTGAAGGTAGAATGGAGGGAAGGTAGAGTGACCAGGTGGGGATGTATTCTCAGAGGTGCAGGACATCAGGTTCTTAAACTTGGATAGCTCAGAGAAATGAGTGTTAAAGGCATTGTCTCAGGACTATTACAGTTAATGCCATTTAACATCATATCAAGCAGTGTGAGATTATTACCACTACCCATGAACCCTCTGATGTGGTTCCGAAAAATCATGGAGTCACTGGTAGAGGCCTGCAGAGCTCCTTACATAGCTCCTTTTAGCAATACAAATGGCTTTTTTACAGGCATTCTTCAAGGACCACTATTCTAACCATTTAGAATGAAGAGACATGGCTTTAAATTTGTCCCATCCCCTATTCTTAGCCTTCAGCAAGACAAGTCAACTTCCACAAAGATGGCGCTTAACCTCTTTCTCACCCCTCCCCTTATTTCCCCACCTCTTTCACCCCTCTCTTACCCCTACTTGCCTGCACTTGCAGCCCAACCCTAGCACTTTCTGACTAGGTCCATCTCAGACTGCTACATTGAAACTGCAATTTTATCTCCTTTTATCACATGTATGTAATATTGTTATCATTTGTGCATCCATCCTGTTTGTACCCTTATTTGTTTTATCTCCTTCTAACGCAGAACCTTTGTAAAATAACTTTTGGTTCACAGGTCTTGTAATCCTAGTACTGAAATAAATAAATAAAATAAAAATAAAAAACTAGGTCACTGTGAAGCCGTCTAGTGGTCTTCCCTCTCACCCTATGCCTGATGAGAGGAATGTGCTTATCATGCAGGGCCTGAGGTTCGGAGGTCAAGTAGATTAGTGCTTCATCAACATCATCGGAAAGAAATAGTGGGGATCAGTCCAGTAGGTGAAGGTCTGCAAGGAATGTGACCTCATCAAGCCTGGAGAAGTCCCCAGTTATTAATTACTTGGGAGGGCTGGAGGAAGAGTGAGCATTCCATGCACAGAAGGCCAGGGTGTGGTCACTAATTATGTCAGTGAGTGTGCCTGCAGCTGCAGTCCTATCCTTCCTGTTAGTACTCAGTCTATGATGGAATGTTTGCTTCCTTTTGTAGAAAGTCAGGCTGAGTCAGCAATAAGCTAAGTAAGGTGAATCCTATTTAATAGTGATTCAAATGATTTAGAGTTTTTACTATGACAGTCAAGACTGTAGTCATCCATTAATGTAACTTCATTCTTCCCCATAATGGAGGACAGGTCCTACCACCCCTGGGAGGATTGTAGATGCACACAATATGTAGTTTCTTAGTATTCCTTAGGACTAATAGGGAATGAAGGACTTCACAGGAGCACACTGTGTCACCAGTTAGGGCAGTCAGGTGTAGGTGTTTCTTACAGAAAACGATTATTCCCATGCCCCCTTTGAGGAGGGGTGATCAAGTCTATATAACTTGTATCATGTCAGGAAACACACTGACTCAGGGATAGAGGGTTGAAGCCAGGATTTGGTGACGCCAACTATATCTGGATTGTAACGAGTAACCCAGGCCTCAAGTTCAACAAGATTAGCCATAAGGCTCCAAATGTTAAGGACAGCACCCTTGAGACCCTTAGCACTAAACCATTGGGAGGGATTTTTAGGAACCCGAGTGTAAGAGGGGCCAGAATTGGTTTCAATGTCTCCTGATAGAGTTTTACAGAGAATCAGGTGCCATAGGTAAGATATGTCTGCAGCCTGAGGACCCAGAAATGGCCAATGAAAAGCATAGTCAAATGCTGGAACATTAAAAACAGATGCTTGGGTCTGAAGCACCACATTAGATTTGGGGAGGAGGCAGGGACAACCAAAGCATTAGAGACTTGGAGGCATTGGGACTGTCTAACGGGGAGTCAAAAAGGGTAATCAGGGGAAGGAACTAGTAAGTCAGAAAAGGCCATAAGACTTACAAGAGCAAAACCAGTTAAAATAATTGAGCATAGGGACAACATTCTCCCAATTTTACGGGTAGAGATAGAAGCTGATAATATAACACACACCTAATACTGACACCAGGCTGGGAGAGAGAGAGATTGGCTGAAATAGCATTATAACCAGCAAAATCAATAACTTGAGTATGAGACTGATTGAAAATCTGTGTAAAGGGGTGGCCCCCAAGAGAGAGGAAGCCACAGGCAGAAGATGAACCAGGACCTGATAACAGGTAGCTGTTTGGTAACTGCCCACAAAAGTAGCAGTGCAAAATGGAGGGCACATTGACCCAGAGAGGGAGCAGCAAGGTATTCAAAAAATTAGTCCAGAAAATATATTAGATCAGGTCAAAAATGTTAAGTGGTAGCAAACAATATGCAGCTTAAAGAGGGAGTCTGACCAAAACTTCTAGCATCTGTAAATTCAGAATTTGGATCAACATATCCCCAGCTAGCCTCATCCCAAAAATGAGATCTCCAAGTTTCTTTGTTTTAAAGTTACAAGTCATTTTGTAAACCTAAATTCACTGCCTGTTCAAAAGAGCCAGTTTCAGTAAAGAGCTACTGATGATGTCACAGTCAGACCTCATAGCCTAGTCCTTCTTGAAAACTACCTTACAAGACTAATTTCTCCCACATTACATAAAACTGCAGTTCAAGGTCAGCTGGCATTTATCTGTATCCCAATCCCCCGGGTCGTGCATGAAAATAGGCAGGATTTGTGTGGTGCACTTACCCGGTCAACAAAAACTAAATAAAATAAAATAAAATAAAATAATAAATATTAAACAACTGGAAAAGGAAAGCTGACATTGGGTGTGTCAGGGCATGCCTTTCCATAATGTGCAGATGCAAGGTACAGTACTTAAGAATGTGATGGGGGGGTTGGGGTGGAATACAGAGGCAAACATGGCTTTAGTATGACAAAAATATGTGCATATTTTTATAATCATGCAGGGATGAGATTTTGAAATGTCACCAGACTGCAACTGTGGAATGCAGCAATGATACAACCTCAGAAAGCAGGTGGGACACACAATTTTGGAAAGTGGCAAGGATACTGGGACTCCTGTAAGACCGGCCGTAGGACAAGCGGCCACCGGGCGGTCGGTGCTTCCACAGCCGCCGCCTGAGCTCTCCGCACCGGACTCTCCCTGCCTGAAAGGGACTCCTGTAAGACCGGCCGTAGGACGAGCGGCCACCGGGCGGTCGGTGCTTCCACAGCCGCCGCCTGAGCTCTCCGCACCAGGACACTTCCTGCCTGAAAGGGACTCCTGTAAGACCGCCGAGGACGCAGAGCGCCACCAGGCGGTCGGCGCTTCCACAGCCGCCGCCTGAGACCTCCGCACCAGACTCTCCCTGCCTGAAAGGGACTCCTGTAAGACCGGCCGTAGGACGAGCGGCCACCGGGTGGGCGGCGCTTCCACAGCCTCTGCCTGAGACCTCTGCACCGGACTCTCCCTGCCTGAAAGGTACGGCGAAGCCGCAGCCAATCGGAGCGCGAGCGCCTTTTCTAGGCGGATTCCGATTGGCTTGCCTTTACACCCTTGATTCTAAGCTGAAAACTTGCCGAAAAGGGCTGCTCTCTTGCTTTCTGGGGATATTTTGGAACTTGTAAAATGTTAGTTTGTCTGAAAACATGCCTAAATGAGTGTAATCATTTGCCAGAACTGTTAAGGGAGGGTGTGTTTTAAGTCATTACAGCCCTTCTTTTTTGTAAAGAGCAGAAGCCAGCTAGACATAGGGCTTCAGGAAATCGCCTCCTATTGTCCTGCAAATTTCTAGCTCTGCATCACACTGGTCTGCCCGCCTCAGCCGACTGGGACTAGTACTAATAGTTCCTCCTTCAGTCTCCCCTAGGGACTCCTGTAAGACCGGCCGTAGGACTAGCGGCCACCGGGCGGTCGGCGCTTTCACAACCCCCGCCTGAGACCTCCGCACCAGACTCTCCCTGCCTGAAAGGTATGGCGAAGCCGCAAATTTTCGCCCACCCGGCTATCCCCTTCCCTGAGTGTTATTTTATAGCCCACTAGCTCCGCCTACAGCCTTCCATTGGCCTGGCCCATACGGAACAGACGTTTCTCCTTCTTTCCGCTGCTTAGCTTAAAAATACTTCCATCTTTCCCTCCGCTTCAGTAAAAATTCTATTAACTAAATGTGGCATTAGGCGTGTACTGCTAAGACTATACCTAGCTGCCTTCATCAAATACTAAATGTCAAGAGCCTTCTGCAGTAGCACCTTTTGCACAAAATTTTGAAAACTTAAGAGATACTGGTTGGCAGCTCTTGTGGCGGTTTACCCCACTGTGTAAAATAAATATGGGCAGCATCATTTGGCTTTGCCTACTAGCTAACATCCTTCTGCTACGTAATATAAATGAACTCCCTGACAGACCCGACCTACTTATAGAGACATGTTCTGCTCCACTGGTCCTCACACATAATAAATATATGTATTTAACATGCTGCCCCTGTCTGCCCCTGATTAACTTGAAGTACGTTGATACTACCAACAGTGGTACAGCAATATACTATGCCATGACTATCCCCAAACCTCTGGTACCCAAACAATGTACAGGTTACTACTACCCTGCCTGGATCCTAAGCTATGTATCTATAGGGCAAAGCAAGAGGTCCATCCGACCGCTGGATCCATGCGCTTTAGCTTGTAGCAAATGCAGAAAAACCCGTGCTCTTAAAAATCTCCTTGTCTATCCGAGAAGAATTCTCCTCCTTCTACTACTGTGTGCAGGAGACATCGAACTCAATCCTGGCCCCACAAAGTTGCTCTCATCACCGTCCGAAATTACTACTTTGAAAGGAATCAGTTTCTTGCATGCTAATATCTGCAGCCTTCTAAAAAAGTTGGATTCTGTTCAGGCCTGGATCATTCACTTCACTCCAGATATTTTTGTGATCTCTGAATCATGGCTTCGGGCATCCACGCCGGACAGCGAGGTTAATATCCCAAATTATCTACTCTTCAGAGCAGACAGGAAGACTGGGGGGGTAGCAATTTATGTTAAAAATAAATTCACAGTATCTGTATTAGATGCTACATCCGTGGCTGGAGGATTTGAATGCCTGTCTCTCAGAGTTGAAGCATCCTCACCAGTGGCCTTCTGATAATTGGCTGCTACAGACCTCCTGCAGCAGGACCACAGCTCTTGACTCACCTGTCATCACAAATGGATGCAACACCCATGGAGACAGTCCTATTAGGTGACCTAAACTATGACTGGCTAACCAATGGATCCCTACCCCTAAAACGATTCTGTGACTCACTTGGTTCACCCAACTTATAACTGAACCAACCCGTATCAACAAAAAAAATCCTATGAGGAGCACCCGCTTGGATGTGCTTCTTGTCAACAAACCTCAATACTTTTCACACGCCGGTATCCTACCAGCTGATGTTAGCGACCACTGTATAACAGCTGGCATCAGAACCATCACCAAGCCACTATCCACTTCAAAATTCTCTATCAACAGATCCAAACGGAACTTCGACCCCATGGCTTACTTCAATGATCTAAAAAACTCCTTGCTATGGCAGAACTTCTACCTAGCCAAATCAGTGAATGAGGCTTATGATATTCTGCACAAAATCATAGCCAGTGCCCTTAATACCCATGCTCCCTTGATCAAAACTCGGATAAAAACAAGGACCTGCCGTTGGTTTACACCAGACCTGAAAAAAGCCTTACTCAAAAGAGACCAGCTATGGAAAAAAGCCCGAAAATCACATGCTGATGCTGATTGGTGTCTCTTTAGGTCAGCTAGGAATGCCTGTACAAAAATGATCAGGGAAACTAAGGCCATTTATTACCAAAATGAATTGTGCTCTGCATCCACCAACCCTACCAAATTCTGGTCCACTATAAAAGAACTGTCTGGACACTCACCAAGTAGTGTGCTACCATCCAAAATTATGATTGACAATGTCACTGTCACTGACAGATCTGAAATTCTCCAAGCTTTCAATAACCATTTTGCCACAGCAGGCATGGCATTTGATAATGCACCAGTAAGCAGTCTTCGTCTGCTGCCCAAAGCCCAGCCACACGAACCAATTAACAGTAGTATGACTTTCTCCTTTTCCACAATCAACATAAAGAAGTTGAAGACCTGCTGCTAGCTGGACACTAGAAAAGCGCAGGAGCCGACTTATTCGACCCATACTTTCTGAAAATAGCTTATCACATACTTGCCGCACCCATTTCGCACTTATTCAACCTATCCCTAACCCAAGGCTCTCTCCCCACGGAATGGAAAACTGCTCATGTTATTCCTCTTTTAAAGCAGGGGACCCAAGTGACCTGAACAACTATAGGCCAATCTCCCTACTACCTATACTTTCAAAATGCTGGAAAAGCTGTGGATACACAGTTGAGATCATTCTAGACAACTCTGCATTACTTAACCCCATGCAGTCCAGATTTAGAGCTAAGCACAGTACTACTACGGCACTGGCCAACGCCACTAATGACTGGCAACGGAACTCGACAAGAAAAAATTTTTGTATTGTTTAGACCTCAGCAAGGTGTTCGACATCGTCACTCACTGCCTACTTCTTTCCATGCTAAACACCATAGGTCTGGACTCTATCTCACTGAAATGGTTCCAGGACTACCTATCTGGTAGGCAGCAACAAATCAAGGCTGAAGGAGAACTTTCCCCACTCAAACCATTAAAAAGAGGAGTTCCTCAGGGTTCCATATTGGGCCCTCTACTGTTCAATATCTACAATAACAATCTGGACTCAGGAAACAAGAAAGCCAGTATCCATCTGTTTGCTGATAATACAGTGCTCTACCTAAGTCGTGACTCTCCTGGAGCTGCATGCTCAGAACTCCAAGCCGAATTCAATATGCTACAAAACCAGCTTATCAACAAAAAACTATTGCTAAATGCAAAAAAAACTAAGGCCATGCTGTTCTCTCCATCCAGCTTTGGGGCCAAATCCACACTAGCTGGTACAGTTCCTCCTATAACCACCCTACTAGGTGAAAAACTTGAGTACGTAACTAAATTCAAATACCTGGGTCTATGGCTGGATAACAAACTCTTCTTCATGGAGCACACTGAAGAACTGATGAAAAAACTAAGGCAGAGGCTTGGCCTCTTTTATAGAACTAGACATCTCCTGACAGTAGCCGCAAAAAGACAGCTTGTTCATTCTACCTTCCTTTCATTAATCGATTACGCTGACATCATATATGGACAATGCTCTGTTTCATACCTTGCAAAACTGGATGTACTGTATCATAGAGCATTAAGATTCATAACTGGCCTCCCATCCTCCACACACCACTGCTTGTTATACACTGCAGTAGGGTGGCCTTTCTACAATACAGGCGGCATAGAAATGCAGCTCTCTGATACTTCGCACTTACCAACAAACTCCCTAACTACATTGTTGATTGCCTCCCGTTGTGTCCACCAAGCAACTATGCCATAAGAAGCCTCTCCATAACTTCAGTAAAAATTCCCAGAATCAATAACCGCTTTGGTAGGGCAGCTATAAGCCATGCCTTGCCCACACTCTGGAAAAGGATACAAGGTTCACTGAAACTTAGCTCTCCTATCAGTATCTCTGTGTTTAGGAACCTGTATGACAAAACATTTGTCGAATTCTGCAAATGTTTCCATAGTACCTAGTAGTCCTGATGGTGGCTCACGCTCTAGCTTCACCATATGCAGCTATGAACCGAACCCCTCTCCGCCACACATAAATCTATTCACCAATCAGCTGCCATGCTGACCATTGGAACCATAGGCATTTTTCTTCTTCCTCCCTCTAATCCCATATGCTACCCAAATAATTGAACATCATGGGCTCCCCGAAGCCCTGGTCACCACCCATGCACTGAACTGACCTCTGGGGGCTGTAATGTTATTAATTTGTACCTTCCTGTAAAGTCATGGATAAATGTGCAACTCTAAATCCTATGTCTTTAAAGGTTGTAATTAATGTCATGTAATCCCATGTGAATACTTGGAATGTATTTATTGCACCCATCTCATGTTTGTAAGTTTATTCTTTCGTCCTCTTTACATTGTTTAACTCACCTTTAAGCTATGTGTGTATAACTGTCATTTGACAACTGCAGGTCCACCTTGTAAATGAGCTTGCTCAACGGTGTTCGCCTGGATAAATAAAGATTTGATTGATTGATTGATACTAAAATTCTTAAAGTGGCAGTGTCATATAGTTTTAGAATGTAGCGGAGATACACAAGTTTGAAATGCGGGACACACATAGTTGTGGAAGGTGATAGGGATATGTAATTTCATAATGTGTCTTGGATGGATTAATTTGGCATGTGGTGTAGTGATGCAAAATTTCAAAACATTGTTGTTATGCTTGATTTCAGATTGTAGTGGCAACATTCAATTTCAGAATGTGGCATGGACACGAAATCTCAGAAAGCAACAGTGATGCAGTTTCAGAATCTGGTAGCCACATGGAATTTCAGAATTAGGCAGGGATGCATAATTTTAGAATGTAACTTGAGTGTGCAATTTTTGAATGTGGTGGGAATATACAGTTTCAGAATATGGTGGGAATGCACATTTTCAGAATGTGACAATGACAGGCAATACTGGAGCATGGAAGTTTACACACAATTTCAGAATGTGGCAGGCAGGCACAATTTTAGAATGTAGAAGAGACATGCAGTTTCGGAATGTGGCAATGATGTACAATTTTAGAATGTGGCAGTGATGCACAATTCCAGAATGTGGCAGTGATGCACAGTTTCGGAATCTGGCAGTGATGCAGTTTTGGAATGTGGCTGATGTGCAGTTTCGGCATGTGGCGGTACTGCGCAACTCTGGAATGCGGTGGTGACACACAACTTTGGAATGTGGTGGTGACGCATGACTTCGGAATGCGGCGATGATGTTCGACTTCAGAATGCGGCGGTGATGCATGACTTCAGAATGTGGCAGTAATGCAGTTTCAGAATGTGGCTGACACACAGTTTCAGAATACAGTGGTGACGCCCAACTCCAGAATGCGGCGGTGACGCATGACTTCTGAATGTGGCGGTGATGATGACTTTGGAATGTGATGGTGATGCATGACTTTGGAATGTGGCGGTGGTGGTGATGCATGACTTTGGATGGCAGTGATGCACAACCTTGGATTGTGGTGGTGACGCACGACTTTGGAATGTGGTGGTGATGCGCAGTTTTGGAATGTGGTGGTGATGCACAGTTTCAGAATGTGGCAATGACACCATTTTGAAATGTGAATGTGACAGTTTCAGAATGTGGCATTGAAGCACAACTTTGGAATGTGGTGTGGATGTGCAGTTTTGGAATGTGGTGAGGATGCGCTATATTGGAATATGGCTGGGATGCAGAATATTTGACTGTGGTGGGGATGTGATGCACTATTTTAAAATGTGGTGGAAGCACACAATTCTGGAATTTGGCAAGGACAAGCAGTTTAAAACTGAAATGGTGTGTCCTGCCATATTCCAACAGTGTACATCCTTACTTATATTCCAGAATTGCCAGTCACCACCACATTCTTTGATGTGCGTCCCTGTTGCATTCTGAGACTGAGAGTCCCACCACACTGTGAGATGGCATATCCCTGCTACATGTCGAGGTTACATGTACCCCCACCCCAGCATTCTAAAATTGTGCACCACTTTGACAGTCTATACTTTGGTTCACCGCTGCCTTCCAAAACCACCTCCTGATGCATTCTAAAGTACAGTGCCATGCATCTGAACATTCTGGAAATGCAAGCATTGCAGTTTTTGTTTTTAAATAAATACTACAGATACAGTTTCGATAACTTTGAAGAAATAGGTCATATAAGGTTGCTGATAAAGAGGACTAGTTTGTGAGTTCTGGTTGTGACATCATCAGTGGCTTTTCACTGAAACTGGCTTTTTTGAACAGGGAATTAAATCAGGGTTACAAAATAGCTCATAACTTTAAAATGAAGTAACGCAGAAACCTAATTTTTGGTATGAGATTTATTGGGAGTAGGCTGATTCTAATTCTGAAATGTAGTACTTTTGACCATATTCCCACTTTAAAACCAGCCAAAACAATTGATAATAACAGAAACTCTATGTAAAAAGCAGTAGATTAGCTAACACAGATTACTATACAGAGACACAGAGTATGAGTTAGTTTCATAGCTAGCACAGAATATGTAACAGCAACCCTAGGAAGAAGCAGTATACCAGCTAAGTAGCTTACTATTGCAGTAGCCCACACCTGGGTAATAGTCAATGGAAGCAGTTGCGAATAGACTAAAAGTACAGCAGTTTAGTCAGTCAGTAGCAAAGGATGAGCTCACTTACAATGGCCGCCAGATTCATCTATTATTTAGATCACTTAGTAGGGACTGAGGCGGACACAAAAGGAGATTTAGCACAGCGGTGGGAAGAGATGCATACGGAGGGGTAGCATGGCCAGCTGATAGCTGACTGATACCAGGGACATTTTTTACAATGGCCTGGGTATCAGCGAAAGCTCAGCCCAGCTGTGCATTTGCAGGGACCAGCCAAAGATGGACCTGAGTTTGAATAAAATCAACCAGGCCAAGCATTTGCAAAGACAAGCTACATGAAAAATTATAGGCACTGCTAACTGCAAGGCAGCTACAGGAAATTCAATTAGCCACAAGTCACAATTTTTAGGATATACTAACCACAACTACTAAAAAAGGAAAGACTAGTAGCACCAGGTAAAAACACCATAGTGCTTGTAACTGTGTAGTCACAAACAAACAATGGAAAACCAGCACCCGCAGTAAAGAGTCCAAGAAACAAACGGTACTGTATAAAACACTGTGTTTAATAGATAAGCAGCTAATGTTAAAACACACTGGAGATGGCTAAAATAACGCTACGTCAAGAACACTAGGTCAGATAAAAGACTGACATTTTCACTTGCTGCCTCCATGCTTCCTCAGAGTGAAGACACAGGTAGACGGATTAACACTTACAGAGTGCAAAACATGTGAACATACCACATTAAACAACTAATTATTGCAACTCACTTGTGAAGGTGAAGGTGGGTAACATAAACTATATCTATGTATTTAGATGCATTCTTACAACTCCTGGTTCAGAACCTATGCTCATATGTAAGAGACTCGATGGAAATTGTCAACCTAGTTGAGAATTAGGATATGGGAGAGGATTGGCACTTCGTGACGTTTGACATAGTATCATTGTATACTGTTATCCCCACTCTGAAGGGCTGGCAACCCTTGAGTTTCTCTTAGAAACTAGATCAGAGGAGGAAAGAGTTGCAGTACCTACCTGGTATTTACTCGAACTCATGAAGTGCGTACTGGAAAAAAATCGTTTAAATTAGAGGTACTGCAATGGGGGCCACTATGGCCCCCATTTTTGCGAATCTCTTTGTTGGATACTGGGAAACCAAGCATCTGTACAGTGCTGCCACAAATCCGTACTTTCCTTGTCTGGATCTGTGGCAGCGCTTTATAGATGATGTACTAGTAGTGTGGAAGGGCACAGAAGAACAGTTTGCAGGTTTTGTGTTATGGATGGAAGAGGTGGGTGGCTGCCTCAAATTCAAGTATACCACTAGCCCCACAGACATCACTTACCTTGATTTAAAAAATTTACAGGAAATCAGGCAGTGATGTGTGCACTACACTTTTTCAAAAGCCAACAGACAGGAATAGTCTCTTGATGTTTGATAATTGCCATCCATCACATGTAGTTTGGAACATACCAAAGGGGCGGCAAATGATACGCACATTACGTAATTGTACAGAAGAGGTAGAGTTTAAGGAGAAAAGAGCAGTTCAGATATCCGGATTTAAAGAGAGGTGGTACAGCACTAAATGCATAGCATCGGCTATACAACAGGTGGAGACAACTAGCAGGGAATCCACATTGGTAACTAAAGTGCATAGCAATAATGAGTGTCAGAGATGTCCCTTTGTTACTACCTACACAGATAGATCATGTCTGGTGAAGGATATTATATTTAAGAACTGGGATTTATTAAATCTGGAACCCAAACTAGGGCACATAGTAGAAAAAGATCCAGATATAGTCTTTAGAAAAGCTAAAACTATTCATGACATAGTAGCACCGAGTCTGGTGCCAGTACGAGAGCAAGCTAAAAACTGGCTGTTGCCTCCACCTAAGGGCACATTTAGGTGTGGTAAATGCATGTATTGTACCTATATAAACTCTTTTAAGGAATGTGTGAATTCCACTAGTGGTAAGATGATAGTTCTGAAAGATTTTATTACATGTGACTGTGTGGGGATAGTGTATCTTTTGACATGTAGCTGTGGTGCATTCTATGTGAGACGGACCTCCAGGAGTTTCAAAGTTCGTGTTGGTGAGCATGTTCATGCCATGGCGTGTGGAGATGAACCATACACCATAGGCAGACATGTTAAGAAGTATCCAGATAGAGTGCACCAAATTAAGTTAGTGGGCATTGAGAAAGTCTAGTTGGGCCCTAGGGGTGGTAACATCCAACAGATACTTGATAAAAGTGAAAGCTACTGGATTTATAAGCTAGGAGCTAGACTTGGTCAGGAACTCAATGATCATTTTGAACTGGCTGCTTTCGTACCTAAAATTTGATTTGCATGTTTATGGATATAACGGAGGCATAATTCAAACTCTCTGTGGTCTTATTTTAGTTCTGTATGGTATGTAGCATTTTTCTGAGCCCAGAGTCCAAAAAGGAATACGTACTGTAAAACATGAACAAGTATAGTGTAAATATGTATATATAAATTGTTAAATGGTCTGTGCTGTTTTCTCCCGGGGTTATGCCCTCTTGGACCCAGGTAAATGTAAATGTGGTGGTACACATAATTTAGTGCCATCTATTAAGTGTCCTGGCCAGTTTCCATGTGTGGGCCTACTACATTAGGTAATTTCATCTTAAAAAGTGGTTGTGTATATAAAAAAGAGATAATGAGGCTCTGCATACTACAAGGCTGATGGCTTGGGCTCTTTAAATTAATGAGTATGCCCTGGCTGGCTCCACATATAGTGAGACGAATGGTGTAATTTGAAACTATTAACTGGTTTTCATTCACAAATTGTGGGTCCACACAGTAACTTAATTTAAAAATAATGGGGCATGGATTTATTGCCCTGATCTTCTTAATAATAGTAGTCATACTAAATGAATCTGGTTACTGGCACGGGTACTTAGATACAAATAGCTTAAATACATACTGGTGTTTTTAATTCACCTTTACAAGTGAGTTGCAATAATGGTTGTTTAATGTGTTATGTTCACATGTTTTGCACTCTGTGGGCCAGATGTTCAAAACTTTGGGCCAGGCAAAAATCGTTTGCGCAAGTTTAGCTCGGGATTAGCGCAGGTCTGCTATATTCAAAAGGCCAACTAGCGTGGGCAAACTGCATTAGCGCTGGGCAAAATTATAATGTATGCAAGGGGCAAACGGACATGAATACAGGCGCAATGCTATATTCAGTGACAGGCGGCGCGCAAAGTGGTTTTGCGTGACTTAGTGTGACATTTAGCATGGTTCACATTACCACCCAGGAAAAGCTTGTTTTAACCCTGGGTAATCAGCTTTGCATGACACTTTGGCTTTGCGCGACCCTAACAAATAAATATGACATATAGACAAAGCCAAACATAGAGGAAACATGCTGCTAACTGATGGCATCACAATGATGCAATCATCTGCCACCAGTCCCAGCCATGCCAGGCAGTAATTGGTGACCCTGACGCCAGTGGACAGCATGGCAGTGTGACCATACAGCACACACCTGCGGACCACTCTTCTGTGGACACCAACAGATGCCAGCACACACATGCAGCACTGTGGGCATGGAGGATGTTGAGGGGAGAGTGTATGGGTGGCCAGTCTGTGCCATAGACCAGGAGTGGCCACAAGGCTGGGACACATCATGCAGTTCACATGGGCCAGTATTGGGAATACCCCAACACCAGTGTGCCTTTCTGATAATATATGCCCCCTCCCAGCCACATACCGCACAGCTGTACAACTGCCACAGCACACAAAGCAGGACATGTACAGTATATGTCACTGTGAGCATCCCATGCCAGAGGTGCAACATCTGTGGGTCACACAACAGCGTAACAGTAATATCCACTGTCAGTAAACACTGGCAGGTTGGGCCTCTCTCTGTGTATAGTGCAGTCATCATCAGTGCCCTACACACCATAGGCATTGCTGTGTCCACACACTACTGGCCCCCTTGCTACTGTAGTGTCTGCTGTGCACTGTAGCATGACCTACAGTGTGACAGTTGCATGCAGCACCACCACCATCTGTGCCTATGCCATGTTGTCCCAGTACAGCTGCAGGCAGCAGCGCATGTGAAAGTACAGTGTTCAAAACTTTATAATATTCGCTAAACTGTTTGGCGAGCGCTAACACGCTTATAATAGTGCAGGCTAAACTGTTAGTCTCGGGTGCAACCACATGCAAATCAGGGCATAATGAGATGCTAATTAGGATGTTTGCCCAGAGATTACCTAAGTAGGCTCATGTGCATGTCACTTTTGAATATGGCAAAGTTTAGTGCCGGGCAAACGTGTTTGCACCAGGCTAACGGTTTAGCCCTGCGGTAAACCCGCACAAACGTGTTAGCGCTACGCAAACAGTTCGGGGAATATTTTACAGTTTTGCACACTGTACTTTCACATACGCTGCTGCATGCAGTTGTACTGGGTCCACGCAATTGCTGGCACACACATCGGCCACATAGTTCACCTCTACCTACCTTCACATCGCTGTGCACTGTGTTGCTGTTGTGGTTTGCACTTCCTGGTTGCCATATTCAGAGCTGTCTTATTCCAGGGCTAAGTTTGCCCTGCACTCCCAGCCCAGTTTGCCTGGCCTCATTCCCATGCTATATTCAGAAGCTGTTTGCCCTGGGCTATTCCTTTTTGAATATGGCTTGCTTTGTGCTCCGGGCTAAGTTTGCCCGCCAGGCAGTGCTAATTTAGCCCCGGGGCAAAGTTTTGAATATCTGGCCCTCTAAGTGTTAATCCTTCTACCTGTGTCTTCACTCTGAGGAAGCTTGCAGGCAACAAGCGAAAATGTCAGTCTTAATGTCCTTGGCATGGCGGTTTTTTAGCCGTCTCCACTGTGTTTTGACATTAGCTGCTTATTTTATTAAACACGTTTTTTTACACAGAACCTTTTTTTTTTCTTTTTTGGACTCTTTACTGCTGGTGCTGGTTTTTCCATTGTTTGTTTGTAACCACAACTACTGTAGCAATTTTACCATGTTTACTCATCTTTTTGGTACCAAAAAGTACTTGTTTACCTTTTGAACTTTCGTACATTCCTATTTGCCTCCACCCTTCAGCATCCAAAAAGTACTTGCTTACCTTTGACCTTTTTGCAGCTTTCTACTTGCCCCCATCTTTTAGCCTGTGAAAGTTGTTAGCAGTCATAAAACTGCTACTTACATCTTCATCCATACCAATTTTTATTTTGGTCAGTACCACTGTTTAGATGGTCCAAGAATATAAAACCCCGACAGGCAGGAGGACAGTACAAGCAGACTCGTGGAAAGACAGCTGCTGGTAACTAATCTTAGTGGGCAAAGGCTTCAGAGTGCTGGCATGGCCACCAAGGGTTAAGGACATATACAGCTCTTGCTTCTACAGTAGCACTGACAAGCCTCCCATGCAATCTTTAGTAGCCAAGACCATGGGTCACTGAGGCTACTGCTTTGGGAGATAACTGCTTTTTGACACGTATGCAAATATTATGGCATAGGTTAGCTTAGGGTAATTGCTTTACAATAGAAATGCTGCTTTATGGTACTGCTTTACAATATGAATGCTGTATTGTAATATGAACGCCCATATAGTTTAGTTAGGTTAGCTGGCTTTGTAACCTAGATTAGCGGTCAGAGTGACAGACCATAAGTCTGCCAGGCACAGGAAATAATAACTGTGAGATAATGCTTTTGCTGAATTGAGAAACAATCACTTTTAGTCGTATACTTTGGGTAAATCTTTCTGATATGAGATATGCCACAGAAAAAGACCAAGAGTCCAGCTAGTCTGCCCATGTTATCCTATCATAACCAGGACCTGTTGTCCCTGTGGGGTCTTCATGTTCCCTGTTCTCCCTAGTGTTCTCCATCTTTCCACCTCCCTCTTTCCTCTGAGTAGCTGTTATATCTTTGGTTCTATCCCAGCCATGTTGGAAGCCATTTATGGTTTTGGCAGTCATTGCCTCAGTAGCAGACCATTCCATGGCTCAATCACTCTTTCTGTAAAATAAGACTTCCTGACAGTATAGCGCAGTGGTTTAAGGCTCTGAGCTGCAAATCTGGTGACATCCAGCAGACCAGGCCTGGGTTTGAATCCCACAGCTTCCACTTGCATACTGTGTGACCCTGGGAGAGTTACTTAACTTCCCTGTGCTCCCAGGTCGCTCCTGTAAAAAAGCTTTCAGCTTAGTGTGCTAATCCTGGTTAAACAACTAAAATAAATAAATAAATTTTAAAACCCTTCCCCCTATTAACCTCCACTCATGACCCCGTGCCCTAGCTTCTCTGTTCCTAGTGTAACCCCCCTGCAAATGGGGGTTCCCAAAAGACTTCCAGGAGCTTGCTTGAATGCTCCAAGCCTGAATGGTGTTTGGCGTTTAAGCCATTTATCAGTGAGTGTTTTTAGAACCTCTGGTGCTGTCTCTTTGGGAGCTGTCTGCTTGCGGACATGGTTGGTTTGTATGGGGGACTGTGTGCTTCTCTGTTTGAGTACCACTCGAGCTGCTGCCAATTCAATCCATTTTTGCAGTCACTAGGAGTGCAAAGGGAACCTATCTGAAAGATGTAACTGTTTGCCAGAAATCATTTACAGTAATAATGAAATTACAGTTTGTCTAACCTACTTTCTTTGCAGTCAGAACTGTGTCTGCCTAGTTCCCCATTCTGGTTTTGAACTGCTGAACTGGACCAATCAGTGTGGGGTAAGCTAGCTCTAAAATGGTGCCTTGGACGAATCAGAACTTGGACTCATAATCTGAGCCAGCCACAAGAGGATTGTATTAGACAGTGACTCTGGGAGATGTAGTTTAGACTTCAGCGCTTTTTGGACCAACAGCAGCAGTCTATTGTGAGTGACAGCCAATCCAGTCAAGAACTGGGAGGAACTAAAAGGAAGTGCCCGTTTGTCGGTTGGAGTTTCAGTTGAGCTTTGCAGTGAAGAAGGAAGGAGCCCTGTGCTTTTTCAGTGTGCAGTTTTAGTCAAAAAACGTGTGTAAGGCCCAGAGTTCCGTCTGCAGCTTGTGTAACTGGCTTGTTAGGACTGAACTGGCCCAGGAAAAGAATCAAAGGATCTCTTTAAGAGTAGAAACCAGGCTCACCCTGTAGAAGACTGGAGAAATTATTGAATTGCACTCGGTCTGTCAGGAACTGAATCTGCTGTGTGTTCTCCGGCATTGTGCAGTAATTGCGATCGGGATAGAGAAGCAGCCTGCCTGGTATAGTACTCTTTTTTTTTACCATATAAATGTGTGAAGAGTCTCTTGAGCTCAAGAGTAGCCCTGTTGATATTGAAGGACCCTATCTTATTGGGAGGTCGTGAGTACTAATTCGCTCCCTGTTGAATTGCCACATTAAATCCAAATGAAATTACTGTACTGCTGACTGTTTAATTTTCCTTTTCTCTGTGTGAAAGGGCCCCTACCAGCTGCCACGGTTTGGACTAGCCACTAGGGCTTGGTACCCTAGGGACAGTAACTGATAGGGATAGGCCTGTGCACAGAGCCATAGGTAGATTATTAGAGTGATAAGCTAATTAACCTGATTTCCCTGTCCTTGTTATATCCCTAAATAAATCAGAGCTGCTTGTTTCAGCAAAGTTATACTGCCTGAGGTATTTGTCTATGTTAAAGTACTGTACTGTGATTGTTGCACTGTATCTCATTTCACAGGAGGTCCCAGTGCGGAACCAGTCCTGGGGGTAAGTGTATACTGTGAAGGTAATTCTGATATATTGTGTGGGCCACTAGTGGGAAGAAAGGGGTTGCAGTGTCCCAGAGGGCTGTGACCAAGTTAGTTTAACTATTGCAAACCCTGACCTCTGGGTGGAGGCACCCGCCATTGGATCCAGGCCCCTCAACCTGTTAGTGGCAAATCAGGCAGGGGTAGTAGCCCCTGGGATAGCGCCATCTAGGGGTTACACTAGTAAATAGCTCTTCACAGTTCAGCTTATTATTCCTTTCAAGAACTTGAATGTCTCTATCATGTCCCACCCCTGTCTTGTCTGGTTTCAAATGAATACATGTTCACGCCTTAAGCCAGTCTGTATATGATCTGCCCTCCTGGCCCTGAATCATCTTCATCACCCTGTGTTGTACTATCTCCAGCCTGTATCTATTCTTCTACAAGAGGGGACTCCAGAATTGGGCACAGAACTCCAGGCGTAGCTTCCCAAGTGAACTATACAGACGTAACTACCTCTTGTTTTCTACTGTCAAACCCATTCTCAATGCGCTCTGGCATCCTGTTAGCTTTGCCGAAGGCTTCGATACATTGACTGGTCTGATTTAATTGGCTGGTGAGTTTACGGGAGTCACTGATGATGACTCCAAGGTTTCTATCCTCTGATGTTGGGTTCAGCTGAATCCCTCTCATTTAATACTCCATTCTGGGGTTTTTGTTCCCAAAGTGCGTCACTTTGCACTTCTTGGCATTGACTTTCAGTTGCCATACTTTGGACCGTTGTTCCAGCCTTCGCAGGTCTCTCTGCAGTTCCCTTATTCCCTCCATGTTATCAACTCTGCCACAGAGTTTAGTGTCAAAGAGTACCACAGAGTATAATATCTTCATCAGTGACACAGCAGATGGGCTCAGGTGTAAAATCTGCCTGTTCGCAGATGACACATAGCTGTGTGGGAGAGTAGACAAAGAAGAGGGGAGATAGGAACTAAGGGAAGACCTGGCTGGATTAGAAAAGTGGTCTGGCATTTGGCAACTGGGATTCAATATTAAAAAGTGCAACATTTTGCACTTGGGGCAAGGAACCCCAGGGGGTGTGCAGGTCACTAGGTCTGAGGAAGAAAATGATCTGGGGGTTATCATCAGGAATGACCTGACGCACTCGGCAAACTGCAGGAGAGCAGCAGCAAAAGTGAACTGAATGCTGGGCTGCATAGCTGGGGGATTACCAGCAGGAAGGCAGAGGTCATACACCACTGTACAGGTCCTACTACTGTACAGGTCTCTGGTGAGACCGCACCTAGACTACAGTACAGTGTGCAGTATTGGTGCCTTATCTTAAGAAAGATGTCAACCTCCTGGAAACAGTTCAGAGAAGGGTGACCAGGATGATCCAGGGTCAGCAGGACAACACCTATGGGGAGAGGCTCAGAGGGCACAACACGTACTCCCTTGAGGACAGAAGGGAGGGGGGGATTTGAGTGAGACCTTCAAAAACCTTAAAGGTATTAATAGGGTGAACATGGAGGGCCTCTTCAATCTTAGTCAGAACAAATCTACCAGGGGACATAGTCTAAAGGTGGTACAGAGAAGATTCAAGAGAGACAAGAGGAGGCACTTTTTTCCTGAGAAAGTGGTGGGCAAGTGGAATGAGTTGCCAGAAGAGGTGGTCTCTCTGGAAGTGGTGGATAGCTTCAAGAGAGGATGGTACAGAATGAAGGGGAAAGTTGCTGGGGTAGGAGAGGGGGTGCTGAAGGGGATCGGGGGGATTTGGGGAGGGGCAGGTCCCAAAGTAGACACAGGGGGTACCTGCACAATCGAGTAGACAAGATAGACCATGAGGCCTTTCTGTGCTGACATGTTCGTATGTTCATATGTTATTTGTGAATAGACACAACCTGCCCTGGATTCCCTCTCCCATGTTGCTGATGAACTTATTGAAGAGGACTGGGCCCAGGACAGATCCCTGTGGTACTGCGCTGGTGACCTCTCTTTCCACTTATCTGATCCCATTAACCACATCTCTTTGCTGCCTCCCCTCCAACCAACTCCCTATCAACATTGCTATTCCTTAAATCTTGTTTGTTTCTTTGTTAACAGCCAGCTGTTTTCTTGTAGCTGTTCGGGATATACATGTTTGTTTTAGTTTATTTTCACCGATCGTACTAGTCCCACCTAACTAACCTGGGGGGACTCCATTTTCTAGTTTTTGAAATATTGTCCCTGAGAGCTGTACTAGCATATGAGAACATGATGTATCAGCACCCTTTAGACTATACATTATGTCTGTCTGCTTAAAGTTCAACAAAACAACTTGCAGCAAGGTGTAAAATACCACATTTATCTTCAAATAAAATACCTTTAACCTTTAACAATTGCTTTGGAATTGTAGTGCAGGTTTGTTTCTAATGGCATTCAGTTTGTGTGTTTCTAGAGAGATGATTTTTTTAGGTCATTTGCACTTGCAGCACAGATATACAGAAAGGGTACTGTGATATCATGTTCTCATATGCTAACGCCCTCACATGGACAATTGAGTTTTCAACAATCAGAAAATGGAGTCCCCCAGAAGAAGTACGGGGACTACTACCACTAGTAAAAGTAAACTAAAGCAACAATTTATACTCCGAACAGCTACTGCATAGGAATGGAGATCACCTGTGGCAATCTGGAAAAATGTACAATATGAGGTGGTGTAGTGTTCTTTTTAAGTAACTGCACATAAAACAGTTTACAGCTATGTAGCATGTCCTGTACAAGGCACAGCTTCATGCCTTCAATCACCTGTGAAGTGCAGTTAGTACAACATAACCACACACCCTGGAGTGGGTTATCTTGCTTACAAAGTGATGAGAAAACACCCCAATAGCTCAAAAGAAAATACACTTTTAAATGACCATGTACAGCTGTACTGTAATAAGGGCAAGTCCGCATTACCTGATTCTCCAATCACAGTGCAGGATGTCTCTTATCTATTTTATGACTGTTAGCATGGCTTCTTGCAAATCTGTCTCTAGATTTTCCGTGGTTTCTCTAAATCTTCAATAGTTTCCGTGGAATATATATGACAGAAAAGGATATTGGACACCATGGAGTATTCAAACTTATACAATGGGGAGGGAGATTATTACATCCTGATTGGTCTGCTGCCATGCATTGTGAGACAGCTACCACTGGTTAAAAAGTGGTGGCAATCAAGATACAGTGCGCTATCATATCAATGCTTTTTGTAAAAATTCCTGACTTCCATTACAAATGTGTCCACACCTTTACTCTCACTGAAAAAGTCAGGCCCTAAAATGAAACTACCTCAAAATTTAAAAAAAGAAAAAAAAATTAAGGCTCCCATATTCAGAGCTGGTTGCAAGCACAGTGCAGTCTGTAGCGCTGCACCAAAAATAGTGCATGGCCAGCTCTGAGCTGTATTCAGTCAGTTAGTGCACACTGATGGAGCGGGCTAACTGACTGAATATCGGGCCATGTTGGCACAGTACTACATGGACGTGGACTGTGCTGACACAGCCCAAGGCTACATATAGCCCACAGGAGATGGCGCTGTCCAAATTGGGATAATGCCAGGGCTCCAGTGAGCTATGTTCAGCCACTGCATGCAAATAAGATCATTGGGCATGCAAGATGAAGACGGGCCATCTGCATGACTATTACGGGATCATTTGCTTGGGTGCAGGAGGTACCTAGTGCCAATACAGTGTGACAGTGGTAGAAAATCCCTGGCAGTCAGGTGGACTCCCCTTCCCCAATTGCCCCTCTCACAATAATATCTCTGGGTCCCTGGTAGTCTCTGAGACACTCCTCCCTGCGATTGCTTTTTTCATAATGATATAGCTATATCCCCTGTAATCTAGCGGACTCACCTCCTCCTAAATGCCCTGGGTCCCATGTATATGTAAATCCCTGGTTGGCAAGCACCCACCCCCACAAACACAGCCAACCTAGCCTGTGTGACTGATGCCTCCACCCGCTCATCCGCTGAGGCCCCCTGCCCTGCAACTCCTCTTATCCTGGTTAACACTCACCACAGATGCCATGGACACATCTGCAGCTGACACAGCCATCCACTTACCTCGGCTGGCTGCCATTTGAAAGTCACAGAGAACAATCGTAGGTACAGTCCCGTGATCCTGCTCTATGACTGTTAGATGGTGGCTGGTCGAGGAGGTGAGCAGAGGGTCTGTGCTGGCTGCCAAACTGTCCATGGTATTTGTGGTGAGTGTTAACTGGGATAAGCGAGGGTGGGGTGGGGGGTTCTCAGTGGGTGGGGGTGTCAATCACATGAGAGGAGGTCATTCATGCTCAATAGGGGGATGCTAGCCCACCAGTGATTTGCATATACATGGGATCTGGAGCATCAGGAGGAAGTGGGGGTCCACTAGACTACCAGAGATCTTAACATATCATTATGACAGGGGCGCTGGGAGGGTCCAGTATACTACCAGAGATCTAGATATATCATTATGACAGGAGTGATCAGGGGGAAGGGAGTCCACCTGAATAATAAAAAATAAAGCTGAATGAATTCCAATCCAATGGTACTTTTGACTTCTTTATTTGTATACACACATCATTTAAAGGGCAACAGTTTCATGGCATTGCCACTTCCTGAGGCCCAGCTGCGTTGTTCTTTCTTTTTCTTTTTGTAACGTCACTCCTTGTGACCTTTCTCTTTCTCTCCTTCCCTTTGTATGTTGATTTTGGTAGATTGTGAATGACCCAAAGATTTAATTATAAAGAATTTTGAGCAGCCTGAGTCAACCTCATTACTAGAGAGTCCTCCTGACTGTCAGGGATCTAAATATATCATTATTACAGCGGCAATGGGGGGAGGAGTCCACTGGACACAGGGGTGGGTGCTGCAATACAGTCACCCTGCCTTTGGGAGGGTGAGGGTGTGGCATTTGTGCTTCATTAAAGTATTTTCTTTCCCGGCAGCAGTAAACAGCACCAATCTGGGGTCTATTTAGCACTGCTGAAACCAGCTGAATATACCACTATGCCATTATGCATGAGGGACCCCCTCATTTGCATCACTGCAATGGTATGGGTAATGTGATTGTGTTATGGGGTTTGGACAGTGCTCCGAAGGCTTCTGAATATGGCACCGCTTGGAGCACCGGCACTAATCCATAGAAGCATGGGTGCTAACGCAGTCAGTCCTGTGCTAACCTTTTGCATGGGGTCCTAAATGAACATTTCCTCTGTAATCACCTCCTTACACACATACCCCAATTAAAAAAAAAAGTACTGCTCATAGCTTTACTTTCTTGTGCTTCTTTCCTGGCCATCAAAATCTGCAGGGGCATCATTTAGGTGTAGCAAAGGATTGTAATTGAGAGCCTTATGATTTTTTTGCAACCCCTGTGATGTCCCTTGCAATCCCTAGGATCCCTAAAGCAAGGTTTCCCCAGGATTTCTTCATACTAAATTTGGTTGGTTGGAGAACTTTGTAACCCCTGTGAGTCTGGTGAAATTACAACACTGAGCCCCCCACCTCCTCTTCCTGTCCTTACTTGCCTACTTGGGAAATCTTTGCTGCTTATGCTGCCCAGATGTACATTATTTGAATCCCTGGCTTCACTGAGGCCTTCCGCTGTATACGTTTGTGTGGGAGAGGGAAACATTCTACCAGTAGACTTCTGCAGCAGTTTGAATTCCTGCATTCCATGATAAACAAACATTCCATCTACTGAATGTGTGGAAATACAGATGGTAGACAGGTAATGATGGACTACTTCACTAGTCACTTTAAACAAAATAAATATATTTTTAATAAGAAAAAGTAGCATTTCTTAAGATTTCTCAGTTTCCTCATGTTATAAGTGCAATAAGGCATACCAGGGTGTAGGTAGTTATGTGATGACTGCAATTTCTAGGTGCTAAAGGCACTTGGCGTAAAC
The DNA here is from genome assembly GCA_016271365.2 of Neoceratodus forsteri. Classification (NCBI taxonomy): domain Eukaryota; kingdom Metazoa; phylum Chordata; order Ceratodontiformes; family Ceratodontidae; genus Neoceratodus; species Neoceratodus forsteri. The sequence goes on from CM028131.1 coordinate 1,656,123,941, forward strand.
ACCTCATGCCTCACAACACAGCTAGGTATTTATTATTATAGCTATCCACATCATGTTGTGTCTTACTGCCTACATGTTTTCCATATTCTGTTTATACTTCCTCATCCTGGCTACCTCCTTCCGACTGACCCCCCCCAGCACAGTCACCTGGCTCCTCCAGGGCTTACTTTGCTGCCATTGTCCTCTGCCCAGTCACTGGTGCATGGCCTGTGAGGGGTCAGTTATCATCCTGTCTCTGGGGATTGTTTTCCTCCTAATTTTCTTCCTATTACACCCCAGGGCCTCGGCAAACACAGTCGTGCATTCGTGTGGAGGTGTGCATGTGCACCAGCACTGACAGCGGCCCCACTCCACCCACCCAGCCTAGCGCCAGCTCCCCACTTGCCCAGCACTACCATTGAGCCTCCACTTGGTGGCAGCCAAGGGCCATGAAGGCTAACCTCCCCAATCTGGGAGAGAAGAGCTGCCTGATGGCTCAGGTGAGGCACTTGGCGCCTCTGCTGTCCATGCCAGTGGGCTGGCACGCCTACACATTTTCCATGGTGTCCTTGGAAATGATGATGGAGTTGACAAGGTATTCCATGATCCCCATCAGTGTTTGGGAAAGGGCCACATTAAGCATGGAACAGCATAAAATAGCATGAGATTCCATGGGGAAGTACATGTTCTCATGCTCTCTTAGAAATAAACCACTTGGGGTACAAGTTTTGATCATGAAGTCCGTGGAAATAAATGCTCCATGGCTTTCAGCTCAGCTTCCATGGTATGTTTTATGGAATCCAAGGAAAATCTAGTAAAGGAATGTTAGGAGGGACATCCCTCATTCTGCCACTCAAAACCTCTCCATCCTGCATAGTGAAATTGTTGTTCTATATCACACAATGAGATTTTAAGACTGAAATTCACAATTTCTGTTTCTCAGTCAACAGCAAACTTTATAAATATGAAAGCACTTTTCCAGTGTCTTGAGCTTCTGTTTCCATGATCTTAGCATCATGTTTTCTAAATTTTGACTCTTTTCAGTGTCCTTCATTTGATAAGGGTGGAACTAGCAGAGCCATTGTCAGAACTGTTTAGTGAGTCTCTGAGCACAGGAGAGATCCCACAAGACTGGAGAAGGGCTCATGTGATCCTGCTCCACAAGAGTGGTAGCAAGGAGGCAGGGAACTACAGACCAGTCAGTCTTACCTCAGTAGTGGGTAAGATTATGGAGGCACTCTTTAAGGAAAGGATAGTGCAACACCTGGAATCCATAGGAGCACATGATCCAAGACAGCATGGGTTTACAACAGGAAGGTCCTGTCAAACTAATCTCATAGATTTCTTTGACTGGGTAACCAGAATTGTGGACCAAGGGGGTGCAATTGATGTTACCTACCTTGACTTCAGCAAAGCTTTCAATACTGTTTCACATAGAAGATTGATTCATTTTTTTTTTAAATTATTTCTTTATTCTCCATGGCTGGGAGGAGGTTGTGCCTTTGGTTCCTCCCCTCACCATCTAGCCAGCTGGGCTGGCAGCAGCCCCAGTCCCAGACAGAGCTCATACCTCCCATTAGCGCCTGGGAGGGAGCTGACTTGCATGGGACTGTGGCTGCTCTGGCGAGCAGCCTTCATGCTGCCAGTGGGGATTTTGTTGGTGTAGTTCCTCTGCTGGAAGAGGCATGCAATGACACCAAGGGATGGAGTGCGCATGCTTCCATACGTGCTCCTCCTGGTGCTGGCCTTCTCCCGCCCCTTGCGAGTGCAGCGTCAGTGGAGATGTCCCCCAGTTACCACCAAGGGGCAGCCACATGCTGACAACTGATGTCCCTCCTCCCCGGGGAAGGAGAGCAGTCCTCCAGATGCTCGATCCTTCCCCAACACTGCCGACTCCTGGTGACCTGTGCCTGTTCCTGAACATGGGTTGCAAGCGTGGCGCAAGGTGTGGTATCCAGTGCCTCAACCCTCAGTGCCACCAGGTTGGTGAAGATTGATTAATAAGCTAGGTAGGCTCGGGGTGGGTCAGAAGTTGGTCAACTGGATGGCAAACTGGTTGGCGGGCAGAAAACAGAGAGTGGTGGTAAGTGGTAATCAGTCAGAAGAGATGCAAGTCACAAGTTGGGTACCTTAGGGATCTGTCCTGGAGCCAGTCCTCTTCAATATCTTCATCAGTGACATTGCAGATGGACTGGAGGGTAAGGTTTGTCTGTTTGCAGATGACACCAAGATATGCAACAGAGCAGATGATCCAGATGGGGTGGGCAGAATGAGAAGAGATCTGGATAAGCTGGCAAAATGGTCAGAAGAGTGGAAACTGGGGTTTAATGCAAAGAAGTGCAAGATCATGCACATAGGGAAGAGAAACCCTGAATCCACCCATAGACTGGGAGGGGAGTTGCTGGCAATCACAAGGGAAGAAAGAGACTTGGGCATCATCATCATCATCATCACAGATGACCTGAAATCATCCAAGCAGACCACTAAAGCAGTAGGCAAGGCTAGAGGGATGTTTGGGTATATCAGTAGGGGTATCACAAGTCGTAAGAGGGAGGTAATAATCCCACTTTACAAGACACTGGTTAGGCCCCATCTGGAGTACTGCATGCAGTACTGGAGGCCACACCTGCACCAGGACATTAACAAAATGAAGGCAGTACAGAGAAGGGCAAACAAAATCGTGCAGGGACTGCATCAGAAAACATGTGAGGACAGAGTAACAGAGCTCAATATGTATACCCTAGAGCAAAGGAGGGAGAGAGATGATATGATCGAAACATTCAAACATCTTAAGGGCATTAACAAGGTGAAAGAGTCTAACATGTTTCAATATAAGAAAAATAGCAGGACAAGAGGACACAGCATGAGATTAGAGGGAGGCCGATTAAGGGGTAATGTGAGGAAGTTCTTTTTCACAGAAAAGGTGGTGGATACATGGAACGGCCTACCTCAGGAAGTAGTGGATATGAATACAGTGCAGGGCTTCAAACAGGCATGGGATAGGTATAAGGAAGCAATACAGATGAGTATGAACAGATAGGCCATTGACAGAGTACAGGCCTATGGCACACTCATAAGGTAGAAAAAAATGGGCAAACTGAATGGGCCTTGCAGTCCTTATCTGCCGTCAACTTCTATGTTTCTGTGTAATGAAAGGTTACGAGATATGACCGTTGGTGTAACCAGTCAGATCTCCCCACCCTGTTCATTATTTGATGTTCAATCAGGATTACAATACCGCTGATCTTTATAACTGATGGTGCATCAAACATACAACAAACATATGACCAGGGGGTAGGGCTAGTGGAAATTTATCTCCTCCTGGTGGGATTCTGGTGAAATTGCAATTGTGCCTGTCAAAATTTTATAAAATGTTATCAAAATTTACATTTCAGTTATTTCCATTTAATTTTAAAATTGAGTGTCCAAATTGCAACACATGTGGCATGATTAATGTCTCCTACCTTGTGGAGAAGTGTACCATGTTTTAGGCCCTAGCTGTAATGGAGGCTGAGTTGTAAGCCTCCCAACATTCAGGAATTTTTAAATTATACTTTTACTGTTATGTAAACTGCAGCATCTTAAGCCCCTATAACTTTAAAACTAGAGAACTCAATGTCACCAATTTTTTAGGTTCATAGACCCTAAACATAAAGTTCTGTGTGCCAACTTTTAAATCTCTTGATTAAAGGATATGCAAGTTATGAGCAGCTAAACATTGTGTAACCCTGGTGCCATTATACCAAGGGCTACTACCCCTGCCTGCTTCCCTAACTGTAGGTTGAGGGGCCTGGGTTCAGAAATGCAGGGTACTGTGGTGTGCCTACCAACAGTAGAACTACAATTATGATGCCTCCACCCAGAATAATGCTTAAGTGGGTCTTGGACAGAATTGATACAACCCTCTGGGAAGCTATAATCACCTACAATCCTGCCTAGTGCTCTTATACACTTAGTTTTGCAACTGCAACACTTATCACTCTGAATACAGGCTAATACCAGCATTAATGATATGCTCATATGCAATCCACTTACCAGCAGGTTTCAGTTTTCTTATTATTCACCCTGCAACCCCCTGTAAAAGACAGTTTTAATAACACAAACATGCACTTTATATATGCTTTGCAGTACTTCAATAGCTTTAGACCAGGTAATAATATGCTCACAAGCTAGATTAACAGCAAAACAGTAGATCAGGTGTAACCCCTTTGTTACCCGGGGTTACTAGAATCCCAGTAAGACCTAGTGGTAGGCAGGGAAGGCAGCTTGTGAAACTCCAGTTAAATGGGTTTCACACTGTCTCACTCTGTCCTCAGTCACAGCTGAGACTTGAGAGATGACATCACTATAGAACTGTCGCAGCTGCATGAGCCACTTTGGAATCTCCAGCTCAGGGAGTGAAGTTTAGAACTTTGGGAAATTCAAAGTCAGTTCAGTTTGTCCTTAAGCAAACAGTGAGGAAATCAGTGAATTGTCTGTTTGCCTCCACACAGAAGGAAGTGTTCCTGAATTTACCCTTTTTAAAGTGGTGGAGACCGCTCCCCCGGTCTCAGTGCCCCCTCCCTCTGGGGGGGTAGGAAAAGTTCTCTGTGGGTTCCAGGGGCAATCCCCTTCTCCCACCCTGGGAAGAAAGCTGCCTGATTTAAGTTTCAGTCTGTTCATGTATAACAGCAAAGGTTATAGTACTTCGCCTGTGGGGCACCTGCAACGAATGGGTGAGTGTTTGGCTCCATTGGAAGGGGCAAACATCTTGTTTTCTTCAGTTGGATTTCAAGTAAATGTGGACTGCTATTTGGGAGGACTATGTCAACTAGGACAAACAAATAGAGCAGTCAACTGTTTAAAGTTTTAAATGGATTTAAAGTTCGCTGTAGAGGGGGTGCTTCAGGTCATCCACCGTTCAATCTACATTTTAAAGTCTAAAGTTTTCTGTGTGTCCAGAGAAATGGCCGGGTATGGGCTGTGGGAGCTGGAGGTGGGAAAACCCCCCATCTTTAGTAACCAGGTCCACCTCTACGGATTTCTTCTGTGTTTTTGCTACTTGCCTCATGCACTTGGCCAGTGATGGGGTGGGTACCCAGGCGTGGTCGTCAACTTGAAAATCTCTCTAGGAGTCGCAGACTCTAAGTGGTGTGGGAGCCACAGGATGGGAAAATTACTCCTTGTTGGATGGGAGTCTCCTTGTTTGATGGGAGTTTCATTGAAGTACGAAACAAATCTCTCTAGGAGTCGCAGACTTCAGTGGTGTGGGGAGCCACAGTTTGGGAGTCTCCTTGTTTGATGGGATGTCTTTCCAAGTAAAGTTTGGGTTCATTCGCCAAGTGGACCGTCAGTCGAGTGGCCAGCAGGGGAGCTGGGCCAGTTGAGCTATGTATCCAATGCGCATGCAAAGTCCGGGCTGAATGCCTGGTGGGTCCAAAGCCAGACAATTGTCAAATGCCCAAATCTCTTTGGGTCTGCAAGTATTTGCTTCTAACACTGTTAAAAGTAATATAACATATACTAGTTGCCTATTCTGTCCTGTAGTGAAACATGATCCTATTTTTAATTCCAGGTTCATTTGTCTTTCTAAAAGCTCATCTCTACTTGTACTAAGGTGCATACTAAGGTGTAAGGAGCTATGAAGGCAGTTAGCCCATATGTGCTCCTACCTCATTACCATAATAAAACAGGTTATTGCCATCTAAAATGTATTTACCTAATCCTCTTTTAAATTGGTGTTTGTTCTTACTGATTATTACTTCCAGTGGAAGTCTGTTCCAGGGGTTCACCACTCAGTGTGTGTAGAAAGCCTTCCTGTGTGGGCCACTCCCAGCTGGGCAAGCCAGTGGAGGACCAAGAGGGGAGATGGTCTAGGGAGCTTAATGGGGAGACCATCCCATCACCTCTGGCAGAGAGGGTAGTAGTAGTAGTAAATCTCAAGGTTTCCATGGTAATGAGACCTCTCAAGCTGTGCTCTCGAGGTCTCCAGTTACCATGGAAACCTCTCAAGTGAAAAATACCCTTGTTGTGTATGAGCGATCATACACAGTCTTTTATGGTGTATGGTCACTCATACAAAGACTGCCCTTACTTTCTTGCTGGTTTATGTGGTAATTTTCACCTCCTATGGCCTGTTTCACCGCCATGTCCATTCTCAGACGATCGCCGGTCAACCAATCACGAATGCGCACCCATCTTCTAAGTGTTATGCTGCACTAGCTACGTCGTTAGTGCAGCACAACAGCTACGATGATGTAGCTAGTGCAGCATAACAACGTTGTTGAAGAGATGGATTTCCATCTGCAACAACATTCTCTTGTGCCAGGTAACCTCATCCTTCCCCGAACCCGTAACACATTAGGGAAATTGCTTCAACTTTTTTGGGCTACCGACTGCCAGATAGCCAAAACGCTAGCCTACTTGCTCAAGCACCTTCCTTCCCAAACAAATCCAAAGTGGTGCCTCCATTTTTGTAACATGGATATATACATGTATTTACGGGTTCGGGGAAGGATGAGGTTACCTGGCACAAGAGACCTAGGTTTGGCTACTCTGCACAGGGGCACCCAAGTAAATCCAACTACAGGAAGCAATAACTGTAATGTCCAGAATCAGAATTGGGATTTTTCAGTGTGGCTTTATTTATTAACTAACTGAACATAAACAAAGCACTGCATGGTCCCCCAAAGGGCTACGTTACTGTAATGTGCAGATTAGAGGTTAAAACACAGCGGTCCATTGGAGGAATGAACACATTACTACAATTGTCTGGCTTTGGACCCACCAGGCACTCAGCCCGGACTTTGCATGCGCATTGGATACATAGCCCGACTGGCCCGGCTCCCCTGCCAGCCACTCGACTGATGGTCCACTTGGCGAATGAACCCAAACTTTACTTGGAAAGACATCCCATCAAACAAGGAGACTCCCAAACTGTGGCTCCCCACTCCACTTGAAGTCTGCGACTCCTAGAGAGATTTTCAAGTTGCGACCCACGTCTGGGTACCCACCCCATCACTGGCCAAGTGCATGAGGCAAGTAGCAAAAACACAGAAGAAATCTGTAGAAGTGGACCTGGTTACTAAAGATGGGGGGTTTTCCCACCTCCAGCTCCCACAGCCCATACCCGGCCATTTCTCTGGACACACAGAAACTTTAGACTTTAAAATGTAGATTGAACGGTGGATGACCTGAAGCACCCTCTACAGCGAACTTTAAATCCATTTAAAACTTTAAACAGTTGACTGCTCTATTTGTTTGTCCTAGTTGACATAGTCCTCCCAAATAGCAGTCCACATTTACTTGAAATCAACTGAAGAAAACAAGATGTTTGCCTTCCAATGGAGCCAAACACTCACCCATTCGTTGCAGGTGCCCCACAGGCGAGTACTGTAACCTTTGCTGTTATACATGAACAGACTGAAACTTAAATCAGGCAGCTTTCTTCCCAGGGTGGGAGAAGGGGATTGCCCCTGGAACCCACAGAGAACTTTTTCCCCCCCCCCGGAGGGAGGGAGGGGGCACTGAGACCGGGGGAGCGGTCTCCACCACTTTAAAAAGGGTAAATTCAGGAACATTTCCTTCTGTGTGGAGGCAAACAGACAACTCACTGATTTCCTCACTGTTTGCTTAAGGACAAACTGAACTGACTTTGAATTTCCCAAAGTTCTAAACTTCACTCCCTGAGCTGGAGATTCCAAAGTGGCTCATGCAGCTGCGACAGTTCTATAGTGATGTCATCTCTCAAGTCTCAGCTGTGACTGAGGACAGAGTGAGACAGTGTGAAACCCATTTAACTGGAGTTTCACAAGCTGCCTTCCCTGCCTACCACTAGGTCTTACTGGGATTCTAGTAACCCCGGGTAACAAAGGGGTTACACTCGCCCTTGACCAGGAAAATGACTGTCCCCAGTCATTATGCACCTGGCCTTAGGCCATCCCACTTACGCGGGCTACCCATGGAGGGGGGGTGATCAGGCCCCCTCCTACCATGTGCAAGCACAGGTAGGCAACACTAAGGGCCTAGAGGCCTACAGCTGACATGTCAGCCTCTACTCTATCCACTTACTATGAACACCTAGTGGTTCTGGTAGAACCGTCCAGAGCATAGCTCTGATAGATCAGCACTGCAATCCCTACGGCCGCTCAGGACCACAGCCTGTCTATCCCCCCTAACCCTCTAAGGAAAACCTATCTGCCTCTAACATAATATCCCAAATAAAACAAAAACCCGGGGACCTCCCCGATCTTGGGCAGCCTGCAACTACAACCATTAGCAATAACAACACAGTACATTTAAATTCTACACCATAAGCACTGACGAGGGACTCCGATGAGCCCCTCCTCCTCTTCTTGTCTTCTCTTCTGTCTTCCAGGAACACCTGTAAGAAAAGACAAAAACAAAAAAACACATCCTAATCTGCATGTACAGTCTATCTAAACAAAAACAATGACAACAACAACCCTTACCACACAGAAAAAGCACTGAACAATCCCAAAAAAGAAATTTTTTTTTATATAGAAAAAGGTAGAAAAACAGTATTTACATTAAAGTACAGTAATGACATTGGTAACAATACACCTTTGGGGGGGATGGAATGCCCTAAATGTCCCAACTAGTGACTACAAGGCCCGAAGGCCAGTCCATTAAAGAGTCTCTCCTGGGCCGGAGCCCCGTGAAGCATAGTTCTTTAAGGCCATAATCCCGAAGGGGAGAGTCTTTGCGGACAGTTCACACACTGTTTGAAGTTTGTAGTGTAGGGTGTGTATTGCAATGTCATAAAGATAGAATAAAAAGATTTTTTCAAACTTACCAGCCTCTTGAAGTATTCGGATTTCACAAACCTGGTCCCTTCTGAAGACTCTCCCTGGCAGCATTTCTTCTGATACAGCTGGGCGGACATCTTCCGGGAACCCACAGGAGTGCACATCTGGAAACAGCTGGGCTGATGTCATAACTGGAGAAGGAACCTTAGAACAGGAACAAAAAGAGAAACAGCTGATCCAGCGTCATCCGATTACCAGGCGATGAACAGGAAAACAGCTGGGCTGGTGTCCTCTCTGGATCTGAAGTCATCCGGTGGTACCAGTAGATGTTTGCTGAACAGGACAGTACACTGTGGACTGAAGAATATGGGGCACCTGATTCCTTGTTTATTCATATTGGCAGTTCAATAAGGGCACTTCACAGTCTAGATGTGGCAGTATTGACTACCACTGCTCTGCTCTCCATTTTGTAGGCACGGGCTTAATTACTGGGAGGTCCTTGCACTGAGGCCAATAGTAGAGGGGGTCAGGGGCTTGAGTTATTACTCCGTCTGGACGCACATAATTCACACAGTGGGAGACTTCACATCCCTCTCCGTCCACTATTCTCACTCTGTCCATAAACAGTGTCCTGCCTCTCTTCCACTGTGTATACTTTTCGTGGAACAGTCTATTCTTTACATGCTGGTTAGCCCCAGGATGCACATGTTTCATTGCTTCATCCCAGATCCAGGATTTCCTGCAGTTCTCAATCTCCTCCCAGACTCTCCGAGGAAAGGTAGGAAAGGTCATGCCAAAGATTTCATTGGCCTTTCTACGAACCAGTCTCTCCTCTTTACTTGCTTTGGTCAATCTGAGACCGCTGGCCTGGCTTGGGGGGTGGCCAGTCCTGGTTCTGCCAGCTTCGCATCCTCAATGAAATTAAAAACGGATCCCTGACTTCTTCTTCTTCTTCTGGTGAAGCCAGGGCAGTGGCATCACCACCTTCTTGAACACATTCCTCCGAGGCAAGATCTTGAGGCTGTGTACCCGTTCCTTTCTCACAAGGCCACATAGGTTCCCCCCTCATCTTCCTCTTCACTGAGGATCTGAGCCCAGGAGTGAGCAGTAGTTCTCACCCCTGAGACTATCCATTCATCACTGGGAGCGGAGGTCGACACCTCCCATTCAAAGGTCTCCTGCATCTCATCTTCGCCTTTGAGACTTGGGCTAGGCCCCCCCCCTCAGGGGACTACTGATGCTTTATCTGAACTTGCTTTCTGAGATCCAGCATCCAATACTTCAATTTCAGATTCAGTCTTTAATTCTGCACTCTCTAACTTTGTGCCACACTCCCCCGAGGGACCTTTCTCCACAGGCTCCGCCTGATGCTGTGCGCTGCCAACTGCAGATTCTGAGTTGTGTCCATGGGAGCCAAACGAATTTGAGGCGCTTTATACAAGCCATATTTTTGTAGACATCCAGCACAGTGAGGAATCATGAATACATCCCTTCCAGCACTCAAGCACATCTGGCATACACGCACTGGATAATTAGGAATTGCCACATCAGGAGGGAGTTGCCCTCTATAGCACCAATTTTCAATATCTCTCAATCTATTTACTGCTGCTGTTACTGCAACCCGGGCATGATCCGGGTAACGAGCTGGTCCTGAGGCCATAACTGCAGAAAAACAAACAAAAGTTCACTGTAACTGAAAGTCCCACTTTAATGAACACACTCTGTGGCTTTAAAATGGCTCCTCTGCTGTGTGTTTACTTTACTACCCCACCCTGTAGCAGCGGCGGCAGCACCTGTGCATCAACATTCAGACTCTGGTCAAGCCACTGCGCACCTGATTTACATCAGCTACTAATAACTTTTATTTCAAACTGCACAACTTGCTCTGTTCTGGCTGTTCACACATTTACAGGATTTTCCTTGGACTTTTCACATGCTGGCAACATCCATTTAATTACAGTCCCTTTTAAAACTTCAGGTTTCAGCACAGGATTGCCAGCTTCTACTAGTGTTGCACTTATTTTACAACCCACAGTCTCTCTCTGGCTGCAAACTTTAAACTGAGGCTACTTTCATTGCTATGCACACATTTAATGGCTTTACAGACTTGCACTTGCCAGCAGGATATCACACAATCACTACTTGCAAAGCGACCACACAGCTGCACACACATTTTATATGGCATTATCTGAAAATCACTGATTTGAACAGTTTTAAATCGTTTACTTACTGTTATTGTAGCAGATTGCTGCGATGGGGTAAAACGGCCTGCAGCCAGATTTTGAAGGCCTCAGATTGCAAACGGGCGGGCAGTCTCCGCGATCGTAGTATTAACCACATAATTCACTGATCCCACAATCGATAAGTGGGTTGAGCCCGATTTTTAACTGGAAAGTCACTTTTTTACTGTTTACAGCGCTTTGAACACTTCGCGAACGCTCCTCCACTGCCAGTACACGCACTACTCTCTGTCTCCCTCTTGAATGCTGAAGCAGACTCTGAAGAGCTGGCTGAGGGGCGGGACTAATGGCAAACTGACCAACCACACGACACCATGCAAATGAGCCTCTTCTTCCTCACGAGGGCTCCTCTCCTCACGGCGATCGTCGAGCAGGCAAATTTAAACTGAAAAGATGCACTTTTTTTTCCAACTGACTCCACGGCGGGAGCCCATTTCAACCATGTAACATTGCCATTAACTCTGCAGTCTCTAGTATTGCACAGAAAGCATTTCCAACGTCCAGGGCATAATTTCTCTGTTGCTACCCCTAGTTTTCCACACTTTCCTACACAGAACTTTATTTTAAAACTGACAAACGCTGTAAACTATGTTGATGCAGGACAAGGACACACACTTTGGCTTTACAGCTCCTTGGTAAACAGTTGGCATTTTTTAAACAGCAGCACAAGATTCACAACAGCAAAACAGTAAATCAGGTTTATTAAGGGGACGTGAACAAGGAAGGGGTGAGAATTTAGGCAAATGATTACTTTACTGTACTTAAGACAGGCTATCTTGCTTTTCATCACTGTAGTCCCTGAATTTATCAGTCTGGCAACTACTGGGTACCCAGAGTGGAAAACAGGCATGCCTGAGATGGTGCCACGGGTTGGCCAGTGTTGCAGCTGATGTTGGGGCCCTTGATGGAAAGAAGGGTGATTAAATAGGAGCAACACACTTGTAAAACCATAACCATTTGAATCCGTGGCCGGATGGCCCAGTCAATGTTAAACACATTAAACTGGCAAACAGAATTAGATGGTACCATTAGAACAGCTGATAATTTGGTGCAAGGAGCTACCCTGATTTTACTCACTGTACCCAGAAGAATGGAAGAAGGCACTGGCGACATCAAGATCTGCTGCCTGCTTGATCTGTTGCTGGGGACTGTGGCCGACACAACTCACTTCCACTTCACAGCCTTTCCCTGTAGATGGCCGCAACCTGCATTTTTTGATTGCTGAGCAGGGGCTGAATCCCCAATGCTGGCCTCTCACCAGGATGTTGAAGAAGGCACAGGAACAGTCTGGCTGGGCCATTTTTAGCATAGGTCCAGAGTTTTGAAAATGGGGGTCACTAGTTATATTTCTGAATTATGTATTCCTAGATGTGTCAGGGATTGTTTACGTTCTTCCCAGGGTATACGATATTCCATACTTAGATGTAATCTTAGAGTGGGAAGGTCTTCTGTCCCCTACAGAAGAACTACCTTGTGGAACCAAATTCCCCTATCTTTGCGGCGTGTTGGTACTCCCATTTATTTATCCAAGTTGTACAAATGGTATGAAAACTGGATAAATAGTTCCACTCACTACAATCAATGTGATGCTTGATATCTGATTAACCAATTCACTAAAACTCTATAATATGTTATTTATTAGTGATGTATATTGTATTTTTTTATCATGTTGTATTTATGTTTGTTTGTAGTCTTGCTGGGACTTCACTGGAAATGAGCTTTTGCTCAGTTGAATGTATTCTTTTATTCTGATGAATAAAGAAGATATAGTGTATGGTGGAATGTTGTTGTGGATGGAAATCCATCCCTTCAACAACGTTGTTATGCTGCACTAGCTGCATCATCATAGCTGTTGTGCTGCGCTAGCGACATAGCTAGTGCAGCATAACACTTAGAAGATGGGTGCGCATTCGTGATCGGTTGACCGGCAATCCTCTGAGAATGGACACGGTGGTGAAACAGGCCATTGGAGGTGAAAATTACCACATAGACCAGCAAGAAAGTAAGGGCAGTCTTTGTATGAGTGACCATACACCATAAAAGACTGTGTATGATCGCTCATACACAACAAGGGTATTTTTCACTTGCGAGGTTTCCATGGTAACTGGAGACCACGAGAGCACAGCTTGAGAGGTCTCATTACCATGGAAACCTCAATATTTACTACTACTACCCTCTCTGCCAGGGGCGAGGGGATGGTCTCCCTATTAAGCTCCCTAGACCATCTCCCCTCTTGGTCCTCCACTGGCTTGCCCAGCTGGGAGTGGCCCACAGAGGAAGGCTTTCTACACACACTGAGTGGTGAACCCCTGGAACAGACTTCCACTGGAAGTAATAATCAGTAAGAACAAACACCAATTTAAAAGAGGATTAGGTAAATACATTTTAGATGGCAATAACCTGTTTTATTATGGTAATGAGGCAGGAGCACATATGGGCTAAGTGCCTTCATAGCTCCTTACACCTTAGTATGCACCTTAGTACAAGTAGAGATGAGCTTTTAGAAAGACAAATGAACCTGGAATTAAAAATAGGATCATGTTTCACTACAGGACAGAATAGGGAACTAGTATATGTTATATTACTTTTAACAGTGTTAGAAGCAAATACTTGTAGACCCAAAGAGATTTGGGCATTTGAATGAATTGCCATTGAAGATAGTAAATTGTTAAACCAAGGCTACCTTCACAAAATACTTAGTTACATGAGGGAGGGGAACATAAATTGGCATTACTAATAGCTTGCAGGGGGCAGTTATGATGGGCTTCATGGCTTCTTTTTGCTCAAAGATTTTAGTAAACCTTAAGTAATAATATTTAGAAGAAATGTACTCTAGCTTAAATTTCATGCTTTTTCTGTTTTTAACTTCTTGGTGTTCCTCATAAATATGAGCACCTACTGTGAAAGTCAGTTCGACTTCATCTGTCCCTATTGCTTTTCTAATCCTGACATTGTAAAATGGGCAAAAAATTGGCAAAAAATTCAGTGATCTCACTGGATAATAACTATCTGGACCTGTACGGTAATTGACCAATAACCATACGGGTCTGAAAAGGGCCTTGTAAGTCTTGAAACTACACTGCTTTAGAATTCTCAGCAACAGTGACAGTTGGGAAAAACAAACAAGGCTCAACTAACAACATGTGTGACTTACCTGCCTGCCAATTTGACCTCTTTTATGGGGCAAACCTAGCTGTTTGGTGTGAGAACCGATTTACCAATAATGATTTATTTATTCTTAAAGATTTTTTTAGTCTTGTGTTTTTTGTTATTTTGGTGCCATTTTATAAATGGAATAACACACTTCAGGGTTTCCAGTTATTGGCTAATTACCACACTTCTGCTCCACCCCATGGTTGAAGGGCATTTGGGTAACACCTCGTGCCTCCAACCCATAGAGTTGGGAGGGTGTGTGTTAACTACCCAATAACTGTATGCCCTGTCATGTCTTATTGCTTACTTATAATCCTTTACCTGTGAGATCAGAATCTGTTGCTGTGTAAATGGTTATGATGTCACAAACATAAGACTGTGATGTCAGACAAGAAGCCAGAGTAGCCCAGGCTGCCAGTCCCACCAACTCCCTTGATGTGTCCAACTGAACCCCAAGTGCCATGTTCTGTTGGTCAGGTTCTTCTGGATTTACCTGATAGAGGCAGGTCTTGACCAACTGTCAGATGCATACCCTTCAATATCTTTGCAGTTGTCAGTACCTTCCTGTGCAAAAAATAATGTTGGTAGTGTGTAGAGTGTATTTTATGTGATTGATTTCAGATGTGTAGTGGTAGATGGAAAAGGAGTTGATTCATTGAATCTGGTAATAATGATAGTGAAGTGAGTTGAGATTTGAGGCTAAAGAAGAAAGCCTGAGTTGGCATGGTAGTGCAGCAGTAGTGCTACAGCCTTCTACACTGGTGCCCCGAGTTCAGGTGTGGGCTTGGATTGCTCAGGATTGGCTGAGTGAGAGAGGATAAGGTGTCCTAGGGACAGCTCTCCTTTCTCATGGAGGGGTGTTCTGGTGTTTAGCTGGCAGTCTGCCACCTGATTGAAGCCATGTGGCCGCACAGGAGGGATAGCCATAGCAAGGTAGGGCCACCCCCAGATGCTAATATGCATGTGCCTGCAGAGTCATGCACATGTGATGCATCACTACAACTTGCACAGCCCTGGGAAGGAAATGCTGTAGTACACCCCCCCCCCGATCAGCTAGATGACTTCTCACTCCTCCACAGGTCCTACAACATTGACTAGGCAGAGCTCCAGGATTCCGTACAGTGCTCTGGGTGACTCAGAGGAGAATTACTTTCACCAGCCAAGAGGAGGAAGAGGGAGAGGCACAGGAGGCAGAGGGAGAAGAGAAGGTGATGTGGAAGAGGACTACAGGGGACAGAGGACATAGCCATTTTTAATATGAGTAGCAGATCATTAAATTCAAATGAGGTGTTGTTGAGCAAAGGGTTTTCTTTCTTTCTTCCCCTATAAACCTCCCAACAAATTTAACTTAATAGTTGATCTATGTAGATTTTTTAGAACTTTGAGACTGAAAGAACAGTTCCATGGAGAACCTACCTGAAATCAAACATTAAGGGAAGTTAGACAGACAGACAAATTCAAATCTAGCTGCAACCCATACAAGGGGAGAAATCATATTGTGGAGGCTTACTTCACTTAAGTAATTAATGATGTAGATATCTTGTTTAGAGCCACTAATGCACCATATGTCAAAAGTAATCTAACGCAAAGAGAATCACTAGCTGTAAAGAACCTGGAGAGTGACAGAAATATTGTTATCAACCTGCTGACAAAGGTGGGGGGGGTAGTAATTAAAGACAAATACAAATACACAGGAAAGTGTAAAGATCTACTGGAAGTTGAAGGGAATTATGAAACTCCCAATGGAGGCACTTACTTCTTTCTTCCTTCTGTTTGTATGTGTCCCATAAATATGCACGCCGCACTCTTGTGATTGAAAATGTAATTATCTGTGCAGCACTGTTTGTTCATTCATTCGTTCTTGGTTTGAGCTCTTTTAACGTTTTTATTTTATTTTGTCTGTTTATTTCACTTGTCATTGGTTGCTGACTGTACCATTATTTGACACTATCCGACAATTTCTTCGAGGTTTAATAACCCAATAGTTTTACTTTGGAGATCCCCCATGGCTGGATTAAATGGGTGGTAGCATTCCCGAATTGGATGAGCGATAGGGGCTTTATTCTTCGTGGGGAATGTTCGTTGGTGGAGTTGGACCGAGCTTTGAATATTTGCAGTATTGGACTGTGATCAGTTTGTACCACAAGTGGAAGATTGGATTATGACTGGATTACGAGGGGTAGATTGGCGTGGATGAGATTGCTGGAGAATCAGGAGAGAGGAACCTGGATTTATTGATTCTTGGTGTGGATGAGATTGTTGGAGAACTGGGAGACAGGAGCCTGCATTCGCTGGTTCTCTGGAGTGTTTTACTGACCGTTTTCTCATCGTCAGATTCTCCTGCATTGGAACTTCGATTTGGACTATTCAAGATAACGTGAATTTTGGGGTAAGCTACCAGAGGTGGTCGCTGTTGTTGGCTGGGTTCGGGGCCGGTGATGCCGATTTCGGGCCTGCTGAAGGGCGGGTGCGAGTTACGGGTGTCTCTTAGGCTCACCGGGGGAATCTGCTGGTGAATGGATACTGTGCCGGGGCCATTGCTGCGGACCTAACCGGGGGCAGTGACATCCTGGAGAGGTGGTTATTTTCCCTTCTCGTTGTTGTTTTCTAATTACCAGTGTTCCTGGACTTGGAATTGTTACTAGCTTTCAGCACCTGGAGAACACTGCCCACATTGTACTGATTTGAAATTCTCTCTTTTCTCTGTAGTTTCTCTTGGACTCTTGATGAGAGCAGAGTCTAAGAGTGAGAATTTGGTTTGGTCAAGGGAAGTGAGAGATTGCTCGGCCTTTCAATAAAACATTTAACGCTGTCTGCCCAGATTTATTAATGAGGTGTGCTGGACTGCTGATACTGCACTGAAGTTAAGTAATTTCTGAACTGTGAGAGGATTTTTATGGATTGAATATGGACTGGAATCTCTGCAGGACTTAAATTTGGATTGATGTTTTAAATAATTTGTTTATTTAGTTTTGTTTATTTTAGTGATCAGTATGTGTGCATTGCTTATAAGATTGGATGGTGATTGTGGTGATTGAATGGTTGACTGGATCGTCTTGTGGGGTTGTGTGAGAGACACCTCGCTGACGGTAAGTGTATATGTGTGGTGACGATAATTGTAGTGTGGCACTGTGGTTGTAACATTTTGGGTTTATTTGCTTGATTATCTTGATTAAGATGTGTTGGGAGGGTGTTAAGATGGTCAGGCATTATTCTCCTACTATGATCTCAGATCTACACCCCTTTGACTGTCCCCCACTGTCAGCTGATGTTTATAAGAGATGTTGAGCGTTGGGGATAGTGAGGAGACGACTGAAGGGAACGTGGACTGAGCATAGTGGGAGAATGGAGAGGGGTGGGTGGATAGAGGTAGTGGGGACTAGGAGAGGCCCTGGGGCAAAATGGGGTCAGGAAAGGGGCGTTCTCTGCTTGATTCCCATACCCAAGGGCTCCACAAATGGTGGGCAGGTCCTGGGATCTTCCTTGATAACCTATCCAACCCAGGCGGTGTTGTGTAATGCCAGATCGATTAGGAACAATACGGCTATTATAAGTGATCTTGTTGGAACATCTGATCTGACATGCATCACTGAGACCTGGCTGGATGAGAATGCAGGCCCTATTTTGGCATCTACTGTTCCAGCTGGGTTCTTGGTGATACACCGCCTGAGGCTGGATCGTAGGGGCGGGGGTGTAGCCATTTTGTTTAAAACAGAGCTGGGCCTTGTGGATGTGCCAGTGGGATGCACTCTATCTTTTGAGTGTATTCTGGTAGCAGGTGTAGGGTTCAGGATACTCCTCATCTACTGTCCACCCGGGGATGATGGAGAATTCCTGAAGGAGTTTGTGGACTTCATTGTCGATGTGGCATTGGAGTCAGCCAGATGGTTAATTCTGGGTGACTTCAATGCCTGGATCGATGATGAACTCTCGCAGTTTGGAAATAATCTCCTCCAGCTTATGATTATGCTGGGTCTTACACAGGTGGTTACCTCTGCTACCCATATAGGGGGTCACTCATTAGATCTTGTGTTTCTCCTGGAGATGGAGATCATGGGATTGGGGGTGGAACCAAACGGTTGGTCAGACCATCATACCATAAGGTTCAGCTTCGAGGCACTCCCAAATAGGTCTGCCCCTACAGAGATGGTCCAGTATCGCCCTTTGAGGGGGGTTACCCCAGAGGGCCTATTGGCGGTGCTGGACCTATTGGGTTTATCAAGTGAATGCATGAGTCCAAGGGATCTTGTACTTGCCTATAATAAGGCAGTAGGTGATGCCCTGGACTTAATTGCTCCTGTTCGTGTTCATCCACTCACTCTGCACCCGAGGACCCCTATGGTTTGATGGGTCCTTGAAGGAGCTGAAAAGAGTGGGGTGATGGCTAGAGAGAGCTTGGTGGAAATCTGACCTGGATGCTGACAGGCTTAGGTTGATGGACCACTACCTGGCCTATCAATCAGCAATCACCGATAAGAAGGCAGAATTCCTGTCCAGGGAGATTTCTGCTGCATGGAATCAACCGGCTCAGCTCTTCCGGACTGTGTACAGACTGTGCATTCCAGTATATTTTCAGTCTGGAAGAGATTTTTCACAAAGTGTGATGAGCTTGCTCAATTCTTCGCAGGTAAGATTGCCAGCATTAGGTCGGGTATCGGCCCAGCTCTCTCTTTAAGGGATTGTGGAGATCGGTGGGAGGTGGCGAGTGCCTGTGCTACCTAGTTTGACTTTAGTAGGCCAGAATTCATGGACATTGTGAGGATTGTCCAGACTGTACGACCGACCAGCTGTAGTTTGGATCTGGGCCCTACACCACTATTGTTAGGTTATGTAGATGTTATCTGCCCGATCCTTGCTGAAATTGTCTGGAAGTCCTTGGAGAAGGGGGTCTTTCCTGATCCCCTCAAGGAGGCGGTCATTTGACCACTCCTTCAAAAACCTTCCCTGGACCCAGACTGTCTAGCTAACTATAGACCTGTCTCTAACCTACCCTTTGTGGGTACGGTTATTGAGAAGGTGGTTGCACTGCAGCTGGATGACCATCTTACAACCCACAATGTCTATGATGTTATCCAGTCTGGGTTTAGGAAAAGACATAGCACTGAGAATGCCCTAGTCCAGGTTTTAAATGATCTCTTAATTGCGAGAGAACGAAAGGTTCATACTAATCTAGTCCTTCTTGATCTCTCTGCAGCATTTGATACTGTGGACCATGGTGTGCTTTTGGAGTGCCTGTGGCTTCTTTGTGGATGGTCTGGTACAGTTCTATGCTGGTTTAGAACTTTCCTTACAGGCAGGACACAGAGGGTTGTCACTGGAATCTATTCCTCTGACACCATCTCCCTGTCCTGTGGGGTGCCGCAGGGCTCCATTTTGGTGCCCATGTTGTTCACAATTTATATGCTGCCATTGGGAGATATCATTAGGTGATACAGTTTGGGTTTCCACTGCTATGCAGATGATACCCAACTGTATCTGTCCTTTATTCCCGGACAGGATAACGTGATCTCCGTGCTTAACAACTGTCTAGCTGAAATCAGAGATTGGATGAGCACTAGCTGGCTGAGGTTAAATCCGGATAAGACCGAGGTGTTGGTTGTGTACCTGGGTCGACCTGAGGTGGGTCCTAGGGCTGGGCTTCCATCAGGCTTATGGCTTGATGGTGTCCAGCTCTTGACCTCAGACCGGGTGCGTAACTGGGGTGTTATTTTTGATGATGGTTTGACCCTGAAATCACAGGTGTCTGCTGTTCTCAAATCTTCCTTTTATTATCTTAGGAATATAGCCCAGGTGAAACACCTGGTTCCTCCGACTGACCTTCCTACACTGATCCACGCATTCATAACTACCTGCCTTGATTACTGCAATGCTCTTTACCTAGGGCTTCCAGGGGTTGATATCCATCGCTCGCAGCTAGTGCAGAACGCTGTGGCCAGGCTTTTGACTGGCCACAACCAGGACTAGCCATATTATGCCTGTGCTGTGCAGACTGCACTGGCTGCTGGTTAAGTGGCGGATCACCTTTAAGGTCGGGTTACTGACCTATAAAGCCCTACATGAACAGGGACCCCAGTATCTTCAAGATCTTCTTACTCCCTACTGCCCCTCCCGCTCACTCCGATCCACCGACGAGGGATTGCTAGAGTTTCCCAGGGTTCAGTTAAAGACATCAGGGGTGCGTGCGTTTTCTTATGCTGCCCCTTCCCTGTGGAATTCTCTACCTCGTCGGATAAGAGAATGCCTGACCGTCTTGAGTTTTAAATCTGAGCTCAAAACCTATTTGATTTTTAAAGCTTTTTTTTGAAGGTTTTTAATATGTTTGTGTATGTTTATCTAATTTTATGGTTTTATTGTTTGTTGTACAGCACCTTGGTTTAGAAAGGCACTTAAATAATAAAGTTTATTTTACTTACTTTACACCAGGTTGTGCACTGGAGCAAGAGTAATGCACTCTGGGACAGTACAGTTTTCAATTGCCTTGGTGGCACAGCTGGTAGCACAATTGGAACGGTATTCCGGGTGGTCTGGGTTGAAGTCCCAGCTGAGGCACTTACTTCTTTCTCCCTTCTGTTTGTAGGAATTATGAAAGACTTGAGAATGACCCCACACGAAGAATAAAGGAAAGCATTAGGGAAATTCTAAATGAAGCAGAAGCTGTAGGTTATGTGAAAGAATGGCAAAGGAAGTTATTACACTCTAAGTTCCCTAAAATATCAATGTTCTACAGGTTACCTAAAATACATAAGATATCAACAATCCCGAATCACCAGGGGTGCTAGAGAGCCAGCTTCTAGGCAGGACACTTTCTCTACAGCTCTGCACCTTCAGCTCATATTTAGCCTTTAAAAGATATTGATTTGGCTCTGCACAGCTAAAGAAATAGAATTACTGAGTCCTCTAGTTTCTGGGCGATCGAATGATACCAAAATCACCATGGGGCGCACCAAAAATACTCAACAACTTTCATCGGGCAGGGGAGTAGAGCTTGACTGATTCAACCACAGCGTCGGCATCTAAGGATCCTCCCTGGCAAGCAATTTTGGACTCGGTGAGGGCAATGGATGTGAAGATTGAAAAGACCCTCACTAAACTCGAAACACATGAGGTGGCCATTGCAACACTTACCTCGTCAGTTGCTGAAGCCGATAAAAGATCCTTAACTATGCAAGCTACAGCGGCACTTCTTACAAAAGAAAATCAACAGCTCCAGAACAGATTGGAGGCAGTGGAAAACACTATGAGGGTGGGGGACGTCCACTTAGTAGGAGTCCCAGAGGGAGCTGAGGGGATTCGCCTTCTCAATTTCCTGAAGACATGGCTAGTGGACCAACTTCTCCTACCTGAAGGGTTTGACTGGTCTGAATTGAGGCAAGCCTATGGAGTGAACTCTAAGGCACGGCCCGCTAACATCGATCAACCATGCACTGTGCTTCTCAAAACTATCAGTCCAAAGGTGTAAGACATCCTAATAGTGGTTGTGAGGGAGTCCTATCCCCTGGAAATACAAGGGCAAGACATCAAATTGTATCCTGATGTCTCTTTTCAGACTCAAACTCACTATAAACAATTTGACGCTACATGGCAGCAGCTCTGGGTCTTAGGAATTGTACACTCCTTTTTACTCCTGGCTCGTTTGTGGATAACTTACGAGGATAAGAGCTGACAATTCGCTGACCCAAAAGAAGCAGGTCAATGGGTCAAAAGAACAGCTGAGGAATTTTGAATGCAGTCACCAAGTGGAACTAGCTCTGAAAGCTCCGACTTAGAGGAAGGCTGAGTAATTGGATTTGGTGTCTCTTAGTTTAAAAATGTGATTGCTACTCTAAATGTAGAGATATTGTTGAACCATATTAGTTGGGTTTTCTCAAATTTTTACATCTTTACAATACTAACATACTATTTGCCAGCAGATTAGGCCTTACGGTCTATCGAGTCTGCTCGAACCTCAGATACCTACTTGGGTGCCGAGGCCCTCCCCCCCTTGTGTTCCAGAAACCCCTATCATCCATCCCCACCACCCTGGGACAGGCCATCATCTGATACATCCACTTTCTGTGTCTGTCCCACCCTCTCTTGAAGCCCTCCACTGTGGATCTCTGAACCAGCTCACCAGGCAGTGCATTCCAAGGGTCTACCACCCTCTCAGTGAAAAACCTCCTCCTCTTTTCCCCTCACCCTTCCACCTTCCAACTTCAATCCATGCCCTCTGGTGATACCTCCCTGCTTTAGTCTAAAGATCCCCTCCATGTTTACTCTATTTATTCCCTTGAGGTACTTGAAGACCTCAATCATGTCCCCCCTGTCTCTCCTCTCCTCTCCTCCAATGAAAACAGGCAGAGCTCCTCAAGTCTGTCCTCATACGTCAAATCCCTAGTCCTCGTATCATCTTAGTTGCCCTCCTCTGTACCCTCTCCAGGAGCTGTATGTCATCTTAAGTGTGGTCTCCAGTACTGTCACAGTACTCAAGGTGTGGTCTAACCAGTCCATTGTACAGCAGCAGAATCACTTCCTTGCTCCTAGAGGTGATCCCCCTTATGATGCATCCCAACATCCTGTTTGCCTTGCTAGCCGCTCTCCTGCACTGCTCAGGGTTATTCATACATGCATCCACCGTGACCCCTAGGTCTTTTTCCCCTATTGAGGCCTCCAGCACCTCCCCTCCCAGGGTGTACCTGTGTTTAGGGTTTCCCCACCCAAGATGTAACACCTTGCACTTGGTGATATTGAAATTTAATTTCCATGTGTGAGCCCAGCTTTCCAGGGTGTCCAGGTCCCCTTGCAGGGCCAATCTCCCCTCTTCTTCCTCAACTGCTGCTCCCATCTTGGAGTCATCAACGAAGAGACTAATTTCACATCCTATACTCTCCCTGATGTCCGATATGTATGCATTAAACAGGATCGGACCCAGGACCGAGCCCTGCGGTACCCCACTACCGTCCTCTAGGTTCGAGAGCTCCCACCCACCACTACTCTGGGTGCATCCAGCTAGCCAGTTTTCAATCCATCTGACCATCAAAGAGCCTACTCCCAACCCCATCAGTTTCTCCACCAGACCATTGTGGGGAACAGAGTCAACTTGCTGAAGTCCAAGAATAATACATTCACAGGCTTTCCCCTGTCCAGTTCTGATGTTACCCATTCGAAGAACTCCACAAGATTGGTTTGACATGATCTACCTGGCACAAACCCATGTTGCTGACTATCCAGACCGCCCACCTCCTCCAAGTACACCCCCAATCATTCCTTTAGTATACTCTCCATTAATTTTCCCACCACCGAGGTCAAACTGATGGGTCTATAGTTACCTGGTACTTCTCTCGACCCCCCCTTTATGGATTGGCACCACATGTGCCTCTTGCCAATCCCTAGGTACCCTCCCTGTCTCAAGTTACCTGTTGAAGAGCTCCGCCAGGGGTGCAGCCAGTATGTCCGCCAATTCCCATAGTACTCTCAGATGAATGCCATCCGGCCCAGGAGATTTGTCTTTCTTTAGGGCCTTGAGGGCTAACCACACCCTTTTGGTGGAGATAGCATCATCCGTCCCCTCCACCTTACTGGCCTTTTTATCCTTATCCTGATGTAACACCCCTGGGGTACCTCTCCCTCCCTCTTGATCCATTTCTGTTGCTCCCCTGATCCCACTCACTGTCGCATCTATCCCCATCATGCCTTGCTTTGTAGATATCCCATCCCCCTCCCTAGTGAACAAAGAGGCAAAGTACTCATTAAATACCTCTGCCTGGTCCCTTGCCTCTTCCACCCACCCTCCTTCTGATCTGAATCTACTGAGATGGCCCTTAGTTTTTCTCTGCTCCCCAATGTACCGGAAGAACCCCTTTTCCCCTCCATGTATCCCCTGTGTCAGCCGCTGCTCTTTACTGGACTTTGCCCCCCTCACCATCCGAGTGACTTTTCTAGATGCAAGATGGTACATTTCCTTATCCCTATCCCCTCTTGTTGTTTTATATTTTTGTAGGCACGCCTTCTTTCTCTGGCCACTACCTGAACCTCACTGGACCACCAGCATGGTTTATGTGACCTTGCTTCCTTCACGTTTCACCTTGCGCAGGTCCTGACTGCCTCATGAAGTCCCGTTTTATGACCTCCATCTCCTTTCCACATTTGTCATTGATGTAATCCCCTTCAAGTGATCCTTGAGAATATTTCCCATGCCCACAAAGTCTGCCCCCTGAGAGTCCTGCCAGTGTCCTGGATCTCACACCCCTTCCCCATGCTTATTTGAAACCAGACAGTATTGTAGCCGCTCCCAGTCAGGGGATCCTCTACAACCAGGTCCCTTACCAGATCCCCATCTGCCAGAACCATGTCCAGGACATGCCCCTCCCTTGTGGGCTCCATCACATGCTGTGTTAAGAACACATCCTGGAAGCAGTCCAGCAGTCTCTGCTCCTTGGACACCTTAGAGGACATGGTTCCCCAGTTTGTACCTGGCATATTAAGGTCCCCCATCAACACCACTCCTTCCCCTTTTGGTCCACACTGGGCAATGATGTTGTCCAGCAAACCATCCTCCAGAATATCACCCATCCCGGGGGCCTGTATACTACACCAGCTTGACCTATCTCCTGCTGGGATCGGCAGGTGACCCATAAGGCCTTCACGCTCCCTCTGCCTCTTCTACCCTAGCAATTTCTGTCACCTCTAATGAACATAGCCACTCCACCCCTCTGCCCTCCTTTCTATCCTTCCTAAGCATAGTGTACCCCCTGCGTTTAGGTCCCAGTCATGGTTTTGTTGGCGTCTCCGTGACCGCCGCCACATCCACCCCTCCTCGAACAGCATGGCCTGGAACTCTGGCAACTTGTTTCCCAAGCTCCTGGCATTTACTAACACCAACTCCCACCCCTATCACTGATCCCTTTGTCGAACCCCACCCAGGTTCCTTATACTTCCACCCTCCTCTGCTCCTCCTGAAACCTCCACCCCAGTCTGTTTCCCCCTTCCCCTTGGGTTTGAAGGCTACTCCCCTCATCTGGAGGAGAGGGCTTCTGGTCAGCCCCTCTCTTATCCCTTCCCCCCCTCACAAGTTTAAACCCCACCTTTCTTGAATGTAGTCAGCCATCCCCTGTTTAAGGACAATGAGTACTATTATTTCGTAGTGCCTAGTTAAGGTGCTAGGTTGTTACACCTGATGTTATATTTGTTACTGGCTGAATGGGCAGAGGGGGTATGAAGCAGTGGGGATATCACTGTCCTTAAAATGCTAATACTTTACAAGGTTAATAGAGCTACTGGTTAGCGCGTTTTGTACTTCCTTCAATTATATGGACTTTACCTTTTGCCATTGAAGCGGCTGACAGTTACTGGACTTTTGGGACTTGTGGTCTTTGGCCACTTACTTTACAATTTATTCCCCCAATCCTTAATTACCAGATTGTAAGAAGAAATATGTGATAATCCAACGATATGGTATATTGACTTCTCTTGCATGAGAATACTTGATGTATTGTTTTAATTTCAAAACAATAAACAGAAAGTTAAAGAAACAAACAAACAGAACAAAAAAAATCCCATATCACCTGAAAAGATTATACCACCACAATAGTATCGCGGCTAAAATCTCGAAAGCAGTTACAGCAACAGGGGTATAATACCACTGCAGAATTATGGCTACCCCTGTCGCTATATGGAAAGATAAGAAAGGGATTAGGTAGCAGTAGGTGCAGTGCCTTGCTGAGCTGCTCCTGTGGTGGAGTGGTTAAAGCACTAGGACATGGAGCTGTGAAGATCTGGGGTTTGGTTCCCTGTCTCCCGGTATCAGACTTTTGTTACATTTTTTTTTTTTTTAACAAAGACTTAAAATTTTTTTTACAAAGGCATCCCCTCCTCCAAGTTTCTCCCTGTCCCCGAGGTTCACACCCCCTTGGAGTTAGTTACAATAAGGTCTGGGGGGGGGGTGGAGCCCCCCACAAAACAAAAATCTCTGTGTTGCTACATTGCTTTGTGTACTGTGTCAGCACTTTTGTGGTGGTCAGTGTTTTCACTGACTGTTGTATTTGTATATGATGTTGTGTGGTTGTGGCATTTGCAGCCGCAAGGTTTTTTTTTGCTGTGTTATCACCTCCAACCAACTACCTGCCTGCTGGACCCATTGCCTAAGTCAGTGACTCCATTCTAGAACCCATTTCCAGCTTTATAAATTGCTATGCCAGGGATGATGTTCTTCCCATTGTAATGTCATTCAGTTCCAGTCCACAAAACATGACGCACCCCCCCCCCAAGTCCCCAGCCTCCAAGGAGTACAAAAGCTTCTCCCAGTATAGCCACGAGACTCCCCCAGCTGGAACTCAGCATCCTCAGCCTGACTCCCCACTAGTCTGACCCCTGCTCGTAATCCAGAAGATGGACAAAGATCTCAGTTGTTTTAAATAATTCTCTTAGCATAGAAGTGCACTATGCTGTGGTCCTGACGTTCTCCCTCCCTCCCTCCATCCCTCCCTCCCCTATGCCATCATAATAACCTGAGGACTTCCAGAAGCCAAACAAACAAACAGGGACCACTCCAGACACAGCTGTAGCATACAATAAACTGAACTGGAAACAAAACAACACACCAGGCTGAGAACAGCCTTACCAGAAAAAGTCATACACTGACTATGAAGTAATCTGTATTCTTTTCTTCATGTTCAGCATATGATTTTTTTCTGGTAAGGCTGTTCTCAGCCTGGTTTGGTGTTTTGACTCCTAGAAACCCTCAGTTTTCCCTCTGTGACCTTAGGTGGCCAACCTAAAGGAAGCCCTGGTTGTTGCTCTGCCCAGATGCCTGTTACATAAGCGTCTGGGTACATCTACTCCCAGATCTTACTTTAGGTCAGCCACCTGAGGTCACTGAGGAAGAATCAAGGACTCTGGGAGTCCTTAGGGTAAAATTATGGGGTTGGGGTTGGGAGTTGGGATGGGTGGGAGAATGTCAGGAGTTGGACTGTGGCAACAGCATAGTGCACGTCTACACTAAAGGTGTCTTTACACGCAGAGATCTGTATCACAGTGAGTGATACAGATCAGCTGTAATGTTACCTTTTTGCTGTGTACAGATGATTGGTTCCGCAAGAGAACTGAACATTCGCCAAGTCCGCGTTCCCTGCTTTCCGGGGTGCGTGGAGTTTTCTTCCGTTCCACCCGGCCATGTAATTGTGCCCTTCTGCTCATTTTGGTGCCAGGAGGGTGCCAGGATAACAAGGAATCATGTGCTTTTTTGGCTGTTTCAGAGCAGATCTCCTGTACATGGCACAAAAAGGGGTAACGTTACAGTTGATCTGTACCACTCATTGTGATACAGATCACAGCGTGTAAAGGCAATCTGCTCCACAACAGACCAAGTGGAACAAGGTGCCCTTACAGAATGAGTGTTCCTTGTAAAAGCACCTTGAGAGATTTTTGAAAATGGCTAAAATCTCCTTTGCCCATCTTCTGGATTGTGGGTGGGTTGGGGGGTCAGACTAGTGCGTGAGTCAGGCTAAGAGTGCTGTCTGGAGGAGTTGCAACTATACAGGGGGGCTTCTGGACTCCTTGGAAGCTGTGAACTCAGGAGGGGTCATTTTTTATGAATTGGCACTGATGGATATTACAGTTTTTGACTTCTTCACCTCCTCAGGGCAAGAGATTGAGGGGAAGGGTTCATTTTCATTCTCCTCGATCTCTCTTCAGCATTTGACACAGTGGACCATTGTGTGTTACTCGACCACCTGAGAGTATATTGTGGACTCACCTGCACTGTTATCTGCTGGGCTGAGTCCTTCCTTGCTAACAGAAGGCAATGGGTGGTGATGGGGAATTTTCCTCCTCCTCCCCAAGCCTCCTGTCGTGCGGGGTGCCTCAGGGTTTGGTCTTGTCCCCAGTGTTGTTCACCATGTACATGCTGCCCCTGGGTGAGATCATTAGGAAGTACAACATGGGCTTTCATTGCTATGCCAGTGACACCCAGTTGTATCTTTCCTTCACCTCAGGGACATCCAATGCAGTGGAAGTGCTAAAACAGTGCCTTGCCAAGATCAATGACTGGATGACCGCCAGCTGGTTGTGGCTGAACCCTGATAAGATGGAGGTACTGGTGGTGGAGTCGAACAGAAGGTGTGATGGGTTGGCCTCTGGGGTGGCAACAGGACTGGTCCTGGGGCCATCTCCATTGAAGGCCTCCTCTAGGGTGCACGATCTAGAAGTTATTCTTGATGATGGACTGACATTTGATTCTCAGGTGTCATCTGTTGTCCGATCCAATTTTTACCATCTGAGGAATATCACCAGGATCAAACCCCTAGTTCTGCCTGAGGACCTCCCTGCCTTAGTGCACGCCTTTGTGATGTCCAGGCTGGATTACTATAATGCGCTCTACTTTGGGGTCTCGGGGAGAGCCCTCCGCCAGCTGCAGCTAGTGCAGAACACTGCTGCCAGGCTGTTGACTGGACAGTCAAAATATAGCCATATCACCCCGTTATTGCACGAGCTGCACTGGCTGCCAGTGAGGTGGAGGATTCTTTTCAAGGTGGGTTTGCTCACTTTAAGGCCCTACACAGACTCGATCCTGGCTACCAGGCTGACCTTCTCACACTTGCCACCCAGGTTCGCTCCCTCCGTTCCTCCTCTAGGGACCACCTTGCGATTCCCAGGACTAGGTTAAAAACTGCTAGTGACAGACCCTTTAGTGTCACCAGCCCCACCCTGTGGAATTCACTTCCTCCAGCTGTCAGGGAAGCCCCTTCGGTTGAGGTATTTAAGGCTCGCCTAAAGACCCATTTGTTCAAACAAGCATTTCTGGACCTGGCCTGCTAATGTTAGCTTGGTGACACTGCCAATTGCTTTAAGCAGGTTCTGCTGTATTCCTTTTTAAGCCTGCCACCATTACTTTCTCTTTTTATATTAATATATTTTAGAGTGTAATTTTGATTTTAATATGCTTTTATTATGTTTTGGTACTTCTGTTTTATATATTTAACTGAATGGCACCCAGAGCCTCCAGGACTGGGAGTCCAAACAAATAAAATTTGTCTTGACTTTTGACCAGATGGATTGAATGACCCAAACTGCCACCTGCAGCTTCAGCCTGAGAGACCCTTCCAGCCAGGAGCTGACAGCCAGCTGGGCCTCAGCAGCAGCAGCAGTCACAAAGTATGGGGAAGGAGATGACTTTTATGAATGAACTACATTGAGATGCAAAATCAGAATCAGATTTTGATTCTAGATGCCAAAAGGGTGTTTCAGAATTACTTTTTTTGGCCACGAATACCAAAAAAACCCAAATCCTAAAAATTGACTGGAATCTGGGAAGTTTGAAATTTGCCATCTGAAATCAGAGCAACCCTACTTTGAGGCAAAATTTACAGTGACTACCTCACAGCAGCCCACAGTGTGAAAAGTAAACCGGTATGAGAGTCGCACTGCAGGAGGGCATCATCAAGCTGTCATCAGTGTGGTTGCAAGTCGAACACCGCTATCACTGTCTGGAAGAGCTGTAAGTACGCTGTACCAGTGTACTGCACAACCCTCTAAGGGCTAATCAGCATGTTATACCGTAACCATTGTCCCATTTTGCCATATTAGTTAAGTCTCTATTGCCAGGAAATCATACACCATACTGTACAGGGACACGTCAATTTGTCCCGGTCATTTCGCTCTGTGACAACTCACTCTGGGCTATTAGCTCCGGTGTCACTCAGCTCCCATGTCAATTCATCCCCGAACAATTCACTCACACCGCAGATTGTACTGTACTCCAACAACAATATGACTTCCACTTCTACAACCCTCAAACACATTGCCTCATGTGGTGGGTGAATTGTGCGCACCTGGAGTTTATTTTATAATATTTACACTGGGGGCGAATTGTCTGACGACAAATTGACATGGGTGCCGATTGACACCAGAACTAATAGTCTGGGGTGAGTTGTTGTGAAGTGAAATGTCCGTGAAGAATTGTCATGTAGCCATACTGTACTCTTGCACTGCATGTAGCTCTGTTTACTTGTAATTGTGACTGAAGATTGTCAATAATGTTAGCAATCCATAATCAACTGTTTCTTGTATAGCTCATCATTCATTCATTCATTCATTCATTCATTCAAGAATTCAGTTAGTTTTTGGTAAGCAGGTAAGTATACTAGGGAAATAAAATGCCTATTTTCAAGAATGATCTGGGAATTACAGAGCAAACCAACAACTATTACATAATGATAACTGGTGAAATATTCAGTACTGTAATGCAACAGAGGAAAGATTGATATTGCATTAATATCTGTCTTTCCAACAATTCCACCTACACTCTCTTTAATGACTCTTCAAGTCAGGCTGCTACCTGCCCTATAAGCCCTCTCACGTGCAACAATTCTGCTTTGATCGGTAAATAGTTTTGCCTTGTTAGTATTCGCTGTCCTAGCTATTTCATTTGCTTGGCACACTGTAGTATAATCTGCAAATGTCCTACTGTACTGTTTCCCTTAAATTAACTAATTAAACTATAGAAGGACTGTATTAGTTACAAATTACAAACCATGTATTTACAAAATGCATAACTGGATTAAAAGATATAAGACATGGTACCAGACTGAGTACACTGCGGTTAATGCCACTAGAAATGAAAAGATATAGGGGAGACTTGCTTTTCCTTTGGGACACCATTGCAGATGACTGTTTACAGAAAAGGGTTTTGATTATAAACAAAATTCTATTATCACTAGGGGTCATCCATTGCAACTAAAACTGTCAAAATGCAGCATCACACATAGGAAAAACTTTTATACTGAAAGAATAATAGGCATGTGGAATTCATTACCACTATACATATTAGTAAGTGAGGATAAAAATGTTTTTAAGAGGAGGTTGGATGATTGGTTAATGACACAAAATTAGGGTTATGAGATAGGAGCTATACTGGGCATACGCCTTTCACTCCTTCGGCTTGCCATAGTATGAACCATTGTTTATTGTGTTTGCCTAGCCTATTAGTAGTGCATACTAACAGTTACTACTATACTTACTGTTATGTCTCTTTTAGTCATGTTACCACTTAGCTAGCCCTCCTAAGAGTAATTTATGTGAAGTAATGGTTTTACCTCAAAAGCAATTGTACATTTTTCTTTTTTGTCAAGGTTTTAATTTTTTTTTCCATTCTCTTCAAGCTCCTCTCAGGACTGTGCCCCCCTTCCCCCCCCGATGTCCCAGGCCTGTCACCCCACCTTCCCCAGGACTTTCTAGCTCTGCACTGTCCATGGCATGCCCCGTGGTGAGGCCACTGGGAATGGGGCCACCCCAGCGGAGACCGGATTCCATTTGGAAAAGTGCCTGGTTGATGGGTGCAGAGCCTGTGAGATGCCATGTTAATTCTGCAGCTATGCCCTTTTGTTTCCTCCTGTTTCATTTCCTCTAGGGAAGTCTCAGTCTGATGTCATAATAGGCTCCCCCCATCGACATCAGAGTTGTCCTCCCCTATCTGCTGTTCCCTGCTGCACCTCCCTATGTGGTCACCCAGAGGACATTGTGGCACCAGGGAACTGGAGTCTTCCTCAGAGGAAAGGGGTATCTGATCAGATGCTCGACCTTCCTCCACCCCAAGCTGGCCATGTTGTGACCTGGGTCTGTTCCTGAACCCAGGTCACCTGGCTGGCGATTCCTTCATCGAGGTTTATGTCCACCATATTAACAGCTGGCCCCATCAGCATTGGTTCTCCAAGTTCTATCATTCACCTCCTCTGAGGCTTACATTTCTCTCTGGTGAGTCCCCCACAGATTACCTCATGGTGGGGCTGTTAGGGAGACCAGGCCCCTCCCTGAGAACAATCCAAATTGCCAACAGGAGAAGCCCAGTTGGTGGTGCAAGGCCTGTGGAGGACTGGAGTGTCATCCTACTCGGTCTGGTGCTTTCCTCCTTTTTTTGCCCTAGGGCCGCTGATCATGCGATGACTCACCACACATTTGTATGGAGGTACACACAGGCATATCAACTTTTGATGGTAGGCCCTCCCTGAGTAGATGCTTCTGCTCTGCCACCACCTGGCTTGTAGGCATGAAGCAGATCAACCTGTCCCACCTTCCCTGAGAGAGGAGAGCAGTCAGTGGGATGCACTATCTTCTGTTCCCTGGTGGGTCCCCTTGTGACCTGGGTCCACTCCTAAGCCAGGGTCACTGGCACACCAAGTAGTAGGGCAACATCTAGGCTACTGGTCCAGCAGTAATTGAACATCTGGTCTACTTGACCTGAATTTTTTTACCTCTCTAATCTACAGAAAGGTTCTTTTGGACAGCTAGTGTAATCCCCCCCCAAATGGTGGGGCTTACATTTACAATGTCTCCCTGGGTGCGGCTGCTGCCCTGTGCCTGGTGCTGCTTCCAGCCTGAGCTTCTGCCATTCTGAGTCTGGCTAATCCCAGAGAGTGTAAATGTAAATCCAGGTAAAATGTACTGGTGTCTTTGGTCCTGCCCGAACATGCTTGCCTAAGCCGTTGAGCTACCGCTTTAAGAAAGCACACTCTGTATACAGTGTGAATAGCCTGGGCTGGGTCTGAGGAGAACGAGGCTCATGACCAACCAGGATGCCCTTCTTCTTACTCCACTCTGCAGTTGATCAATAGTGCAGAGGCAGCCCTACAAACTGCTGTAAATATTTACTTTTAAACTTAAGCTATTGTGTTTAAAACTAACTTTGAAGTTTGGACTGTTTATATCCTGTATGGTGCCTGCCATGTTTGGGATGTCACCTGATTCTTCTAAGTCAATTGGAACTCAAGGGGTCCTTGCTGGGTCCTTTTCTGTGATGCCTGCTGGGAGAAACAGGGAACTATGTGCTTGGCGCCCATTTTAGTCAGTTGGGACGCTGGAACGGTGGCTGACAGCTTGGGTGGCCAACTGGATTACTGACTTCCTTTTTCCTGCAGTTGAGAGAGTTTCCTGAACAGTTAGTATGGATTGAGCTTCAGGTCTGAGAGGGGGCTCTGCACACAGCTGGGAGAATTCAAGGAGTGGTGTAACATGGCCCCTGTTCCCTGTAAGGATAACTCCCCTATTTGTAATCGAGGTGCACCACCCTTTTTTGTTCCTTTCACCCTATCCTATGCTCTTTCTCTTTTCTTCTGTCCTTTCCTTATTTCATGTCAGGGTGGCCAACCTGATATATCTATTCCTTTACTTCACTGTCCCCTGTTTGTTAACCCCCTTCTAGGTGCACAAACTGGCACTGGTTGCAAAAAGAGAAATCCCCAGAGTGAGAGATATGCCCACAGATGTAAAAA
Organism: Neoceratodus forsteri; assembly: GCA_016271365.2. Classification (NCBI taxonomy): domain Eukaryota; kingdom Metazoa; phylum Chordata; order Ceratodontiformes; family Ceratodontidae; genus Neoceratodus; species Neoceratodus forsteri. The sequence goes on from CM028131.1 coordinate 1,656,157,298, forward strand.
GTGAGTAGTGCTTTATTTTATGTTAAGGAACCCTCCTGAGCTCCCTGGAGTGCCCTGTGTATGTAACTGGTGCCCAATAATGAAAGAATGTGTCCGCACTGAGGTGCTTCATCCTAGAAGTGCTGACTAAGAAGAGCCACAAGCTACTCATGAAGCGCAGGTTATAGAAAGAATGCGGCACTGAATTGTTTTGAGCAGAGCAAGAAAAGCTCCTCATTTGCTTCGGAGCAAAATGATGCTCTGAAGCACCAGCCCATGCTACAGATACGGTGCTGCATTGAACAAGCTCCTTGTGCGGAGCAGAATAATGCTTCAGAGCAAAGAGATGCTCCGAAGCAAGGGCATATACCCACACAGGTGGCAGAGAAATAGGATGCCACAGAATGTGACACTAGGGGCAGAGTGATAGAAGCCCCATAGTGTCTAGAAACAAAGAATAATACATGCATTTAAGACAAGAACAGCCCAGAGATGTTGTGACTGGGCTGTTAAATAAAGAAAATGCATAAAGGTTGAATATGGGCTTAAAAAAAAAAAAAGGCCCAAATGAAAAGTTTTGCCGATGGCTGCAATTTCAGCCATTGGGTCAATTACTGAAATTGCTGCATAATAGCAGGGGCTCCTAACGGAGCCTAGTAAAGAGCCCCTGCGTGGTTTAGCAACAGGGTAGCAATTCATTTTAACAAAATGAGGGCTATAATGGCACTAAAGGTTATTACACATACGAAGAAAGATAATTACAGTTTTTAAAGATACAGGTCTCCTGAGCTGGCAGAAGGGAGATGAGGTGCACGCCCTCTATCTTCCATGCTACTGGCCAACACAGAGATGCCTGAAATACAGAAATAGTAATAATGGTGTAATTACCTGTGGGTTACCCTGCAGTTCTTGCTATAGGGCTGGCTGCCCACAAAATGGCTGGTTTTAAAGGTGCAGGCTCCAGTGACATCAGAACAAGGGAGAGGGGCTTACTTCCAAATGAGCTCCAATTAAGTCAAAAGTGCTGTTGTTGATCCCTAACCTTATGTATTGAAACAAACGCTTATTGCACAGGTAGTGGATTACAGGGACTTGTAATTACATGAAATAAAATGTATTTATTCTTTACAGCAAAGGAATCAAGAGCCTAATTGCTCCCTTGAGGTAGGTCACCTGACCGTGATGTCATCAGCCATATGGCTATAAAACTCACCACTAGGGGGGAGTTTGGAGAGAGAGAGGCCAGTGAACTGCTGGTCTTGTAGGAGGAAGGTGATTGCTTTCACACTAGTGAATTACTTTAAAAAGTGGTAAAGTAAGAGCGAAGTGACTAGGGAAGAGTCATCTTTGGAGTTTTGGTTATTTTGGTGTGTTGACTAACACCTTGTTTTTCTTTATTTCTGTATATATTGCTTTTATTTGATTTTGAATAAAAAATCATAAACGCATTTGTGCGTTTATTTTACGCATCATACCTCCTGCCTAAGTGTCTGTTATACCCACACAGTAACAAGGGGCCTGTTTGCCTCTCCTCGGCCTGGGGTCCTGTGTGAATTGTTTGGAACTGCTAGTTGTTGCAGAGAGTTTGCAAAGTCTCCAAGGGGGAGATGAGAGAAAAGTGATATTTGCTGAGTTGAGATTTCTGCTTAGGGTGTGTCAGGGAGTCTGGGGGTCACCAGGCTGTGTTTCAGTGAGAGCTCTGTTTGCCTTAGAAACTGTGGCCTGGGACTGAAGCCTGGGGCTGCCGGAGTCGTCTCCAGCCTGTTTGCTAAAGGGGGAGGAACTGGGTTTCTGTTTTGCCAGCTTGCATCCCGTGGACTGCAGCTTGCAGGCAGGTGGGCTGCGTGGCCTCTTTGAGACTGTTCCAAGGGTTGGACTTGTGGTGCCGAATGGCTTTTCTGGGGGGCTGTTCCTGCCTGTTCTGCAGGGGCTGCTGGGAGAGCGGTTTGGGGAGTCGGCTCCTGCGGGGAAGATCATTGCGGGTTGCTGCCACCCTTGGAAGAGAGGTCTTGATGTGGGGCTGAGTCGTGCAGGCCCTGGTCCCTGTGTCCTGGTCCTTGTCCAGAAAGAGGAGACTTGCAACCTACAGCCAACAACCAGGGAGCCTTTCCTCTAGGGGGACTGGTCTGGAACTCATTCCGGATCCCGGGGTCCTGGTGCAGTGAGTGTGACAGGGTTTTGACCCTGCAACACAAAATAGAGGGTGTTTGCCATCTGTTTTGCTTTTCAAGTTCTTGTGGTTTAACTGTTTTGCAGGCCATCGGACCTGAGGATTACAAATCCCTGGGTAATAAGTGTTCCTTTACCACAAAAGTCTAACAATTGTTTTAAAGTAAATCTTGATTTGCATCCCCTTCCCCTGTTTGAATTCCCAAATAAATCAGTTTTTTGTTTGAATATTTAAACTGATTCCTGAGCATATTATTACTGGGTGCTTGATTACTAGGAAAGGCATATTTCATAATATTGCTGTTGCTGCAAATTATTCCTTGCTGGTACACAGGCTGTATGCAAGAGGTCCAGACCCTGTTGGTAAGTGTGATTACTGTGAGCATATTATTAGCACTTACCATAAAGTATGATGTTGAATATTAAGCAAAATGTTTGGTACAATTCCATGTGAGGGACCACTGGTTGGGGCTGTGGGTAGGTACACCTTCCCAGAGGATTGTGTTAGCTTAACATCAAACCCACTTGAAAATCACTCTGGGTGGAGGCACCACACAAATAGCATTATTGTTGGTATTGAGCCCCTTGTGCTAGTTAAATCAGAACCCAGGCCCCTCAATCTACATTTAGGACAGCAGGCAGGGGTAGTAGCCCCTTGGGAGGTGGTGCCCAGGTTACACTAGTGCTAGTCAAGCACTGAGGAAGTGTGACTGACAGTTGACATAGTTAAATGCTGCCTTGTACTTTGACACAAAAAGCAGAGGGAGTTGGAACAGGACCAAAGGGGGTTGAAACAAGGGTAGAGGAGTGAGCACAGAAGATTTTCAAGAGCCCGACTCGTAGGTGGGAGCCTTGCTGCACCCATTCAAATTCTAGAACCTTTTACTGTAACAGTGCAGAGCACCAAGCAAGCAGCTAACATGGTGGAAGCCATCAACAGCTTGTTGCCCTCTGGGACAGAAGTCAGGAGAGGAGGATAAAGTATCTGGAGATTTATTCATTTGGGACTAAACAGAGTAAAGAATAGACTAGTTCAGAATACTACCTTCCGATATGGAACTTGTGGGTCTGAGAATGGTGCATATACAATGTCTTTCAGGACTGGTATGGTTCTGCATAACAGATCTTGCTGTTACTCCAACATCTGAAAAGTAGGTTAGGCCTGGAAATCTGAATATACGATCAGTTGTTGAATGGAACCAAACTGAACTGCATTTAATTGCACAATGTGACCAGCATTGGCATGTATGAGACTGAGTTCGGTGTGTGTCCGAACAACATGACCAGCATAACTGCCACATGAGATTAGGGCATGATGTGCATCAGTCACCTACAAAACTCAGTGTCTCAACCAGCCTCTGGGAGGTAGTAAAGAGGAGGAGGAGGAAACAGCAGAACATTGATTACCATAGTATGAACTACTGTAATCTATGAAGAATGGATTATAATTTGTGAGTACTGAAATAAATGCCTTACCTGAGAACTACTTATATGGTCGTGGATGTTGCCTTCATTGCCTTTGAATTATGGGCCCACCACCGCAATTCACTGACACCCCTTGAGAGCCACACATTGAGTTCCCTCCAAAAGGGTTTTCTTGGCAGTGAGCAACCCTCTTTCAGGGTGGTAAGGCCCATAAATAATGTAACTTCCAGGGGTTGGCTTACACTATGGCACCTGATTAGTTTATGAGGTGGCAAGTTAGCATTTGAAACTTTTCTTGATGAAGGTGAATGCTGAAGAGAAGACCAGCTGAAAATTTGGAGCCCAGGATGTTTCCACTGACTGTCTGGAATCAAGAGTTAGCACGGCATTGAGAGACATCAGCGATGTCATCCCAGCCTTTGCCATAGGCTGTTGGTTACAGGGTACAGGGACTTGTAAATACAAACAGCATGTGTGTTTGCTGAGAGTGGAGAAGACCCCGGGAGACTGAGGAGCACTAAGTCTGTGGCAGCATTGCTGAAGAACTGAAAAAGGGCCTACATCTGTCTGGAGCAGCAGCCTGTTAAGCTGCAACTGTCAAATCCGCAGTACGTTTTGGTGCTCCAGAAAGTACAAGAGCCCAAACGGTTGAACGAAAGTTGGTGTATACAATAAATTGGATCAGTGATTTGCAAGTCTATACTTATTTATCCATACTTATTATCCGAAGGGTCTGATGGGGTTTTGAAGCAATATTATACCTGTCTCACCATGCATAACTGGGATGCACAAACTTAGTGGAATATCAGATCTGTCAGCCTCAGTGCCTATTGCTCACTGCCTCTAAGTTCAGGTCAGCATGTGGTTATGAAAACCAGTTCAGATGAAGGAAAGACCATAAGTATAGCTCAGGCCGTGGAAGAAGACCAACCAGTAGAGTGGTGGGTTGACACCTATAGCTAGGTAGTGGTGAGGGCAAGGGCCATATGATGGGCAGCCTTGTGGACTTGGGAGGCTGTGCTGAGGATGCCCCTATTGAGGAAATGGTGGGTTGGCACTTTCCAAGCTGTGACCAGTGTCAGGCCAACAGCCTGATATCCAGATAATGCTGGTGTGTAACACTTGCCAGCAGAGAATGGGCATCAGCCCAGGGGACCTCCCGGGCCCACTCTGTAGGCTGAAGACACCATTCCTGTCCAGATACCAGCTCTGGAAGCACCCATCAAATATGAAGAGAAAGAGGACCTGATCAACCTGCCCTCTCTAGAAATCAAGGAAAAGAAGGCAAGTTATTGAGCCCTGATGAGAGCAACCCATGGATTTCCCCTAAATGAAGAACTTTCTGAATTTGACAAGATAGAAATGGCACCCCTGTATATCACATAGTGCCTTGCTGCAGGATATAACTTCAAGAACAGCAAGAACAGTACCCACCATGAGCACCTCTAACTGTTTCCAGGAAAATGGATGAGACTGGGGCCCAGGAAGAAACAGGTGCACTGCTGCCTGATCCCTGCCTGGTATTACCTGAACCATCTGAAGCCCCCATGTGGAGGATGCTCCAGACCTGAGTACCTCTCCCGAATGTCATTCTGAGATTCTTGACACCCTGCCTGCCAGGGCCTTGTCAGTACTACAGCTAATCCAAGCTACCTATTTCATAACACCTTTGAAATGAGATACTGTATACCATCTCACGTGTACGGCATCAGAAATCTTCCCAACAACAGGCTGGGACCTGGCAATGTTGCTCCCACACTTGCAGAACCTGTCCCTGGATTTTTGTTCTTCCAAGAATGTGCCCTAGCAGTACCCCTACATTAGAACCCAAGTCAACTGCCCAGGAGGAGGCCACAACATCTTCCAAACCCTCTTTGGTCAAGGCCAAAGATGGGCAATTTGAGCATTACCAAGCTAAGTTAAGCCCAGCCAAATCATTCCTAAGATTAGCAAAGCAAGGTGCATTATTCACCTGAAGGTTGAGGCTGAGTCAGAATGATTCTTCTTGACCGGAGCTGCCTGGCCAATGTAATGAGGTGGACTATGTTAGGCCAGCAAGGCCACAATGACTGGGAAGACGTTACACTGATCATCATAAGAAGATAGATATGATTAGCAACCAAATGTTACACTTTAAAAGTGGAGCAAAGCACCTGTAAGCATGGGCAATTTGAACACATCAGACTTTATTGTGGCCTTACAGTCTCAGAAGTGCACAAAAATCCTTTAAATCACAGCCCTAAAAATAGGGTTACCACCTGTCCCTATTTTTGCAGGACAGTCCTGATTTGGACAGCTGTGTCCTGCAGAAAAATATGAAAAATGCTAAATGTCCTGACATTACAGTAGAAAAAAATATTTTCTGATTTTCCTCTAAATGTTGCAAAAAACTATAATAACTTAACTAAAATACCTTAAAATAATATAAAACACAAGAAACAACTAAAAAACTGCAGCACTTAGTCTTAACTCTATTTATTTAGAGAAAACATGACTGTTGCATTGGTCAAGATGACATATTGTCCTGCGAAAAATCCTGTTTCAGTAAGAAATGTCCCACTTTGGGCTTCTTAAAAGGTGCTGTGATTTAAAGGATTTTTGTGCACTTCTGAGACTGTAAGGCCATTCGGCCTTTGGCTCTTTTTCCTTTGCCCCTTAGGGCATGCATCAAAATCTTTTAAACCACAGCATGTCACAGCTTATTCCTTACATATTCTCTACCCCTTCTGAATTCCTTCCCCCAGATCACACCTGAAAATGAGCCACAGCTTAGCATGCCTTTCCAAATAAATTCTAAATAAATAATTTATTAAGTAAGTGCCGTGTTTAGCATAGCTAGTGGTCAACAACAAGAAGACCCAGCAGTACTGAAGAGTATACCAAGTGAAACATTTAACTGATGAAGGCTGAGTATGATATTCCTATATGTGTTAAGTGTGGGTGGGGGTTGGGGCTTCCCAAACTGTTGATAAACACATCAGACTTTATTGTGTATGTCTGACACTTCAGTTCAATTAAGCTAGGCAATAATGTATGCTTTAAAGAGTGACACGTTCAGGTGAACTTTAACCAAACATAATATTTAGACACAGTCCAGCTTGTATCTCCCATTAGTTCTGTAATTCTCCTCCCCATTATTTATTACTGAGGTCATTTGTATGAAAACAGAATTTCTGCTCCTGAAGAGTTCATGTATTCCTGCTGCTTTCTCCCTACCTGAAGTCATAGAGCACTGCTTGTGACCTCACAATTACTCACATGGCAACAGACTGTGATGTCACAACAGAGGATTATGAGTTGGAGTAGGGAGTAAGCTATAGAGGCAAATAGAATCACAATAAAGCCTAAGGGACAACGATCATATACAGTATTCATACACATTTCCTTAGTAATAAATTATGGGGAGGAGAAATATATAAAATATAAATAGAACGCAAGCAGAATTGTACCTAATTATAATGTTTTTTAATTTTTTCTTTGAGGCATCAGTAATTCTTTAAAGCAGCAGTGCAACAAAAATGGTCTAAAAGTTGACCCCACCTTTCTTGCTTTCTTCCTAATGGATACCAGATGTCTTCCAGTTTATTTTGGTAGTAACATTTTCAGATTTCATTATTATTTAAGAATTTTATGGAAGTTTTAAAATAATTATTTCTCAAGAAAAAAAGATGTCCGCATTATTTTTGCTCAGAAATAATATTGAGGACCCGAGGAGGGCAAGAATCCAGACTAAAATGGAAATGTACAGCACACAGCATAGGAAGCATCCAGAAAACCCAGTTCAACAGTTCTGTCAATATTTTTCATAACCATAGCAGAAAATTCACTTTTTGGAATAACTTTTTTCATTGCACTGCTGATTTAATAAACAGGGTGAGTGTGGGTCCCAACAAGTTCTTTAAAGAAACCCGTCAGTACAGTATATACTTACTTTCAGACATGGCAGTGGCACCTGCTATGTGGTGGTGAACTATCCCACGAGTAATGACTAACATCTTAAACATCTTCTGGAAAAGCCACAGCAGCAAAATCTGCTGTTTGCCTTGCCATTAACCCTACTATATAGCAGAGGAATATACCACTGCAAAAAAGACTTGAGACCCCATTCAGTCGCTAGTGGTGGTGCTAAGCGTACTTGTAATTTTTCTGACCAGGAAAGGCACAGTGAGCTGTGACAGCTCATTTCCAGGTGTGACCTGGGGGTGGATTACATGGACCTGCTTCAGTGACAGGGTGGGGAGGGGCACGTTGACCATAAAATTGGAAAAACTCACATACTCTTCTTTGATAAGTGTTATAGAATCTTTAGCTTCCACCTGGGCAGTGACAATAGGTGGTCAGAAGGGACTCCAATTTTAGGTCTCATCTGAAGGACAGCTGTACAACAATGCAACCCCCCCATACTGGACTGTAGTGTCATGTGTGGGTATTACCCCAAGTACTTACTGTGGGTCTAGAACCTATGACCCTCTGTTCTTCTTGCCCCAGAGAAGAGTGTACTACCTACTGAGTCACTGACACTGATAAGGTCATAGTGAACACTTAACACCAGTGACACTGTGATCCCTTAAGCTATGTTCTGCAGTCTGAAAGTACAAACACATGATAGTCCTTGCAAGCCAGGTTGCAGCCACCTGACCCTCCCTAGAATTACTGTCTGGTTTGGGGGTTATGAGGTGCAAGCTGGTGTAGCTGCTTATAGGCTGGACTGCATCAGGGGAGATGCCTCTGAACCACAAGGACTAAAGAGGTGGACTACCAAAACAATTTGCCTTTCCATGTTTGGGTATCAGGTGGTCCCACTAGATCAATGGTGAGTCTGCCAATTAGTCCACTGATGTGGGAAACCACCAGCCTACCGGGGGCCTGTGTACTATGGAGAATTAAGATTTACAGAGACTTCTGGTTGGGCCTCCCATGGCCCCAAATGTTGTTTTTGGTTTATTATAGTGATAATACCATACTGGTCTGGATTTAAAAGGTAATATCTGGACCAAAGGTAATAAATACCAAGGGCCGAAGGCTGAGGTATTTATTAACCTCCTTTTCAGTTATTACTGAGGAAACCCAGACCATTATTGAAATTATCGCTATCGTACTGGAAACATAATACTTCTTTTTTAAACTACCAATTCTCTTTGCCATACTACAGCACATCTGTGAGAAAGCAGGAACTGTTTCTCAAAGAAGCGCTGTAGCTTTAACTAGATTCTCTGATTGGCTGCTGCGTGTTGAAGTGGAAGGGCAAATGGGGCTTGCTCTCTGATTAAGTACACATCAACAGCCAATCAGAATGCAGGACCACTGTTCCATTATTCTTCTTAGCCACTCAGAATGCAGAGTCACTGTCCCATTATTTAGTCTACTGTCTGGTAATTGCAGAATAACCAGACAGTAACTCTGCATTCTGATTGGCTAAGAGAGATATTTCCAGTATAATTCTTTATACTCTCCATCTCTGACCATGCCTCATAATGTCAACCTCCCAAGTCCTGTCACTAGTCTTCTCTAGGGCTTACTGTCATTCCACTTCCCCATGACTTCCCTTTATGGTGGGGCTGGCAGGGATCCCTGACTCCTGCCCTGGACAGGATCCAGTCTGGAGGAGGGTCAAGTCACCATTGCTGGGCCTGTAGGGGCCAGAATTCCATGATTTCTGGTCCCCCATGCCCTCACAAAGCCAGTGGTGAGGGTGCGTATGCCCAAGTGCACAAGTATGCATAGCGTGACACCAGTCAGTACCCTCCTTCCCATGAAGTTGCTCTGACTGCATTGTCATCTGTGGTCACCAAGGGGGCAGTATTGCAGTAGAGCCAGCTGACCTCCCTGCCTGGAAGATGAGAGCATCCTCTGGGATACTCCATCTGCTGCACCCCCTCCAGCCCCCATCATAAAGGACAACCCAACATGACCTCATTTGCACATTTAACTGCTGAATCAGTAATCTGAATTTTGCCTCTGTCTCTGGGGGACCACACCCCTAGTGGAATACACATTATCATCAGTGATTTAAAATCAGAAGAGACTCTAGGGCCATCGAGTCCCCACCGAACCCACTTCATAAACTGAGACCAGCAAATATGCTGCACAAATTTAAAGGCGTGTGCCCATCTTTGTGTGTGCCACTACTGGGTGGCAGTTCAGTGATGATGTGCCAAGTTTCAGTTGCTACGCATTTTGCACCACTCCCAATAGCAAACAAGAATAGGGCCCTTACACTATACACTTTCAAAAAAAGACACAGCAGCAAGTCTTGTACTGCACGCCACTCAGTCTGCCTCAGTTTTGGTGGTCACTGCCACGGAAATAAAGACTAACATTATATAATTTCAAGAAACGCACAGCAGCAAAATTTGCACCATGATCCACTCAAGAAACTCCAAGAAACCAGTGGGGCTGCCTCTGTGGATGAAAAAATAAAGCGGGAGGAGATCAGTCCTAACAGATCACTACAGTATACAGAAGAGGTTAGCAGAATGACTCACCACAAATTTATGTTTTGTTCATATGTTCATAATACATGTATTACACATACAATTGGCAGGAAACATCAGTATGTACTGTACTGCTAAAACAGGCAACATTTCAAGGTGGAAACTCTTCTTCAGGGCTAGCAGTAACTCAGATACGTTGTTTCCTTGTCCACTACTCTCTTTGCCATACTCATGTTCCCAGGCTTAGTAAATTCTAATTGGTGCCATTCATTTTAGGGAAAGATAGCTTCATTTCTCTAAATAAATTTTGCAAATAGGTTTGCAGTTTCCTATTGAAAAATGCTACCTGCTTTGCCAATGAAGGTTTTCTGACTTCATAATACAAAGATTCTGTAAGATTCTTTTTTAATAGTAGTTGGTAAAACAAACAAAAAATTAACAATAAAAAAATCATAGAAACAAGCAAAGGCAGACAAATAATTATCAAAGGCATCAAAGGCCCCAGACATTACTTCAGTAATGTACTGTATATATTTATATTAGGCTAAGGGGTACTACTGATGCCAGAGAAGCCAATGTTCTCAGGGAGCAGGTTGTGGGGGGTTGGGTGTTCCACTGGATTACCAGGGTGCAGGCCATCATGCCAATCAATTGGATATTTGCTGGCTTGCCCACTGAGAGCCTATAAGGTAAGGGGAGCAAGGGAAATGGGAAACATCTGGGTGGTATACCTGTTGACGCGAATTCAAAGATAGCACCATATATGACTGGTCCCATCCCATGCCATACTGCAACTCTGTAGGTATCAATAACCAGTATGTAAGCAGGCACAAACCCAGCTCACTCCCAGTATCATCTGGCAGATTGAGTTGTACTAAAGTGGAGTTGCAGGGTAACTCAGACCTATCTTTGTGCATACTGCACAAAGGTTGTCATGCAGTGGGGTTGACAGAATGCCCTCCACTTTGTGCCGCCACATTTTGGGACTGCGAATGGGGCCCCAGTTCTATACTTATTAAGTAAACATCTGGGGATGGATTTTCAAAGACATGGAAACTGGCACACAGACAGCAAAACCTGCGCTAAAGGGGGGCTTCCCTTGTACAACCCCAGGTTTTTGTGCAAGCACTGTATTTTTGTACATGGAGTCATTTTGTGACTGTGTTCAGTGATTTATGAGAGATTGTGTCCGTTTCCTTGTGAAGCTGCATCGAACTGCTATGCTTGGCAGTACCAGGAATGACATCCTCATAGTTGAGCCTGCCATGCCTGTGCTCAGCTGGCCAAAAAAATTGGAATGTCTGCTAGTGCAGAGATTTTTTCAGCAGCAGTAGACTGCAGCATGGGACTTTGTCCCTGGGCTATTTTCAGTCCTTTGAAATCCAGCTCCTGGTTTGAAGTTCATAAGTGAGCTATATACTACAGTGCCAAATGACCAGTGTTACAGAATCCCTATTTTGAAGTGATCACAGCTTGGTTCTGTAAAAATGAGAAGACTGAAATTTGGCAGGTTACATTTGTATTATATGTACCCTGTCACCTATAAATTTTGAAATATCGGTGTACTTTTTTTTTTTAATTAGCTAATATTCTTAAAGTAGTTTCTTTGTTAGAAATGCCAGCACCTCACTGCACTTAGCAGCTGCAATTGCTGCCTATAGGCTACCTTCCTCCCCTACACGTCATACACACCCATTCCCCTCATTTTACACCTCTTCACCCCTCCTCGTCCTTGTTGCCAGATATGACTTTGTCAACTCTCGCTCTTAACCCTCCTCTCCCCCTTTTCTCTACCACCCTCATGTTTCTGCTATTATTTCTCGCACCCCAACCTTAGCCCCCACATGCCCTACTCCCCCAGTCATTGTTACTGTTATTGCTTCCTCTCTACCTACCTCACCCCCCACCCTCCTCACTCTTACTACACCCCCCCTTTAACAAAGCCTACCTCTGGCTGCTTTTACCAACAGTTTGATAATTGTCCACCCTGCCTGTTTTATTTTACCTCGATTTGTATACATCTCTGTTATTAGAATACAGCGTCATGACTGTTTCTAACTGTCTTAACTGTATTTATTTTTAATATCAAATGTTTTGTCCGATTTGCTTTGTGTACTGTTGTGTCATTCTACTGACATGGAACATTTGTAAAAGAGCCCCTGGATCAAAGGTATTGTAATCTGAGAAATAAATAAATAAATACATAAATAAATAAACTGCTGTATATTAATTTATACAGCTGAGGCAGACATAAAGAAAAACAAATTTATCCTTTTATGAATTGGATGAAAAAAAATGCTGAAACCTGATTGGTTGAGAGCATTCTCTACCCATTATGATACTGAACCATAAAATCATGGGTAGAAGACAGCTCTCTGCCAACTTTTTTTTTCCACTTGTCATAGTACTCTGCCCTGAGTACCTTTACCAGCTCCTATAACAGCACCATCTACTGGCTACAGCATGAAATTACAGTACTGTTTTTTAAGATGTATCCCTGAACCTTAATTATTAAATATTTAAAAAAACTGTTTTTTTTCTCAATGTTTTTTTATTAATACACAAATGGATCTAGTTCATAATCACAGTAATACACTCCAGGGCAGGTTTTTATCATGGGATGTCATCACTTCTCAGGTGCGTATGGCACTCAGCTTCCCCTTCTGCCTCACAATGCAGCCGAGGTATGTCGATATCCTATGATAAAACATGCTCTGTCGTGTATTAATGCTTAATTATACAGTGACAAAAAAAATATTCCTGATTCTGATTAGTCAGTGTGTTCCCTTGAACAGTGATGTCTGAACATAACATCACTGTATCAAGTGCAGGGACACTCATGGTCTAATCGCATGTAGTAACACAGCTACTGTATCAGTACTTGTCTCACATACAAGTCACAGATAGCTGCCATGAATGTTCTCTTAGCTCCCAACTTCATACACATTTAGTTTTTCATTTCTTTTGAGTCACAGACAGCAGCCATCAATGTCCTGTCTGGCCCTGACTTGCTTCACAGTTAAAAAAAATAAAAGTAAAGCAAATATGTCACACCAATCAGTTTGTCAGACCCCAACACTGCAAATACCCAAAGAGCATGCTCTCTTGAAAAGCATAGCACTTGGCAGGCCCGGTGGTGCTTAGGGTTGTGTCGCTGGACACCATACCTCATGCTACGCCAGTGACCCAGGTTCGGGAATGACCTTGGGTCATCGGCGTGCCAGCATGGGGGGAGCGGGAGGAGTGAGAGTGAGCATGCCGTCAGGCTGCTGTCCTCTCCTGGGGGTGGTGGAGTGGGCTGTCGAACCTCCCATAGTTCTGTTCCCACCAGGTAGAGGCCCGGGTGGGGTAATATCAGTGGGCAGGGTGGCAATATGGGTGGGAGGAAGGAGAGGAGCTGAGCTGGCTTCCAGTGTGAAAGGTGCCTCACGAGCACGCACAGCCGGTGCCGGGCTCTGGGAGGGAATGGAGAAAACCCAAGAAAAACACAAAAATTATAAATCTAAATCTAATAAAAAAATTTAAAAAAAAGAATAGCACTTGTGCCACACACCTGCTCCTAAAACAAATGACCATGCTGTTAAAAACTGCAAGTTAAGTTATGACCTCTCCATAATGGCATATACTGGGAGAAGGGCAAGCTGCTAATAACTCTGACAGAGCGACAGGTGAGCAAGTAGAGCCATAAAACTCAGGAGAGATACAGACAACAAGCAGAGGTGTGGTGGGGGGCAGGCAGTATGTAGAAGCAGCACCACCTAGTGGAGAAAACAGAAATTATGGACTTGTTTTTAGACAAATGCCTGCACATACAAAAATCAAGAAAAAAATTATTAAAAAGATTTTCTTTCTTTCTTTCTTTCTTTCTTTCTTTCTTTCTTTCTTTCTTTCTTTCTTTCTTTCTTTCTTCAAATAAGCTATTGCATAATAGTAATACTGCACTCTAGGGTGTGTGCTGTGTGGGATCACATCACTTCTCGGGTATTGGACACACTTGACCTGCAGCCTCGTGCCCAACCACCCAAGGTATGATATTATCCCATCACGACACACACTCTGTCAAGCATTACTGCTTAATTATCCAGACCTGCAGGTAGATATGCACGAAAATAAACATTTCTTTTCATGTCAGTCCATAAAAATAAATGTTTATTTTCAGTGTATGAATGCTATCAACTGTTAAACCAATTCAGAGTAACTGTTTATTTATGTAAGCAACACTTCTTTGTGTTAAACAAACAAATTTTACCTGCCACTACAGGCTATCACAATTGTGAATAAAAAGGCTTAGAGGCACTCATGAAAATAAATCCCATTATACAGTCAGGGCAAGTATAATAATCTCTGTTTATACAATATTACTGGATGTAAATGCGGCCATATAAAATGTTCTGTTGGTACTAGTATGTGGATAGCATTCTGATGATGATGATGCTTTGAAACTATGATAATGTGGAAATATCATTATTTCCACAGCATCAGAATCATCAGAAAGTTGGATTCTTGGCCTGTCTGTCATAATAAAATATAGGTTCCTTTTGCCAAGCACCTAGCTCTCTAGTTAGATAGATGGTCTTGAATTTTGAAGTTAGGCAGAAGGAGGGGAGTTGCCATAGGTGACCACCCATTCAAAACATACTAGTGCACTTTTGAGAGTATAGGGTCAGTCGGGGACTCCATGCTGAGGTCAGCTATTGAGATTTGCTGGTCCCAAAGAAGTTTGGAAGCCCATAACCAGTATTGCTCCCCCATCTGCTTGGTCAGTCAGTGAGGAGAAAACTGGTACAGGAGAAAGATGGTCATTCACTTGGTTCAACCGGCCCAGGTGTAACTGGGTAGAAAATTCATGGTGCGTTCATTGCACATAAACCAAACAAATTGGACAGTGTCTCTCCTAGCAATATTTTTTTAATCCTACCCACTACTGTGCTTGCAAACTGCCTCTTTAGTGTGTAACTCTGTAGTGACCAAAGGGCTTGATTCCTCCTGGGGTTGACTTGGTATTTGATTTAGAAAAAGACTGCACTGTGCTAAAGAGTCCCAGTGGGGTGGAACACATGTCTGTAGCTTGTCATTCTTAGCCTATTCTAAATCAGTCTTGGAAGTCCATGGAGAAGGCCATTTCTATTTTGGGAAAGTCTTGTTAGCCTGCCCTACACAGGGACTTGCGTACCCATGATGCCTTGCGCTGGATCTGAGGCATTAGATTGTATGCGTTTGATTTGGAGAGATGCATAAAAAACAAACAAGTTGGGCAAAAATTCGTAGTGATGCAAGCGGTCCAACTCTCGGTAGAGTGGTAAGGGGTTACTTCTTTCACCTTTCAGATGGCTCCAAGTGGCAAGCCGGCAGACTAGCACTGGTAACTCCATTGCATCAGGCTCAGGAGTTCAAAATACATACATCCTTATTACTAGATAATATCGGGGAAGGCAGAAACAGACCCTAGAGCTAGCAAGAGAAGGGCCAGAGGCAGTCACCTCTGGCAGACACTGGTACCCGATTTTCAGAGCACAGTGTTTCTGGGACTTTGTCACATGCACGCACATTTGACTTGGGGAAGGGAGGAACTGTAGTTTCTGAAAATGTGCCAATTATTGCAGTTTGCTGACCCTCTGTGTGGCTGAAAGTTGCAGCTTATTGCTGCCTCTCTGTGTTAAGAAAATGTGTTAGTAGGGGTATGTACAGTAGTTTAACTTTTGTGAGCCACCATACCATACTTGTCTGTAAAAGGTTAAGGATTGGTCTTGAGCTATTGATGCTGTGCAAATTGATGAGGAATTCATATGGTAATCTTCTAATTTCTACAATAATAGTTTCAGTGCATAACTCAGCATATCTTTCCTTTTATTTCTAGGTATAATACAGAGCAGATTAATTCTAGGGGACAGTGCTCCATTGCTCATGTTAAGTTTCACAGTTATAGAAAGTGGAGGGGGAATAGAAAAAAAGTTAAAGCTTAAAGAGAATTGTGTCTAACAATTCTGCCTTTTAAAAGTTTCCACTTCTGTGATATCATAAAATGTTCAATACAGGGCATGCAGTATACATAGCACATCTGATGGTCGGACCCACCAAGTGACTGTGAAGAGAACTGAACTCTGGACTTAGGGCTCGATCTACAAAAAGCCTGGGATGAGTGCTGATTTATGTGGATATCATAGAAACAGAAACATAGACTTTGATGGCAGATAAGGATCACTTGGCCCACCTAGTCTGGCAATTTCCATACCTACTGGATAAGCTGCAGATCCTAGTTAACCAACAGCCTATTTCTTCCTACCCCCCACAAGAATTGCCTTATGTCTGTCTCATGCATTCTTGAATTCCCCCACTGTTTTTGACCCCACCCATGAAACCCCATACCCAGTTGTCTGCCACACCAAATGATATCCACAGCCCCTGCCTGCCACTGTCCATAAGTGCGGAGCTTCACACGGGGGGATGGGGTGGCATTCTACTGGACAACATGTGACTACTCAAGGGATCCCTTGCTCCACACATAGCAGGTAAGGGTGGGATAGGGGAGTCCTCCAAGAACTGCTGTTTCCTTTTTGAAAAATGAAAGAACAAATTCAGTGAAGCCCCCAGCCCTTAAAGTCAGCTCAGAGGGCTGGTGGCACAGTGTGGGAGGTGATTGATACTTCTTAGGACATCTGGCTGCAGTGAGTAGGGGGCTGATAGCCACTACATCAGTATCCCCTGTCACCTAGTGCTCACTCCCTCCTCTGGCCTACCTTACCATGGAGAACTGTTTGTGCATCCATAAAAGCATGCTTATGCCCTGTGCCTACCCCTGAGCTGGATACTCACGTAGAGGTGTGGTTATGGTGGTATCGGAGGCAGAGGGATGGCATAACCCATGCTGTAGGTGCAGCATGTGCTCCAGGGATGTGCAGGAAGCTCTTTGCAGCTTCTTCCTTGCCTCTGCATATGCAGAGAAGGTCTGAGCTCCTTTGAGAATCAAGCCATTAGTATTGAAGGCAGCAGGGATAACCATTAACCTAGAGGAAAACTCACCTTAATTGATAGTTAGCTTTTAACTTTCCCATGAGTTTAGCCCTTCCCATCTAGAGTGTGCTACTGCTGTAGCTTTCCAACACTAGATGACTTGTCTGTTGCAGCATCTCACATCTCAAGGGCACTTATCACATGCTGCTTAGTTCTAACTACTGTATATGAAAGCCTTCCTGAGCTGAATAGTCTAACTGCTGCCTCTGAGATTCAGGGTCTATGGTTCTGTCTCTACCAAAGGTTCTGGGTGAGTCTACTAACCAGATGAGCCAAACATAACATCACCACCACCATCAGCATGTAAATGGTTATACCTACAATATTCTTACCCAAAGTAGCCCAGCTTAGGTGCAATATCTCATGTTCAGTCCTATTTTTACCCATATTTATAGTTGGATAAATTGAAGCACTGGGAGGTTAAGTGACTTGCTCACTGTCACGCAGTATACAGGTGACAGGGATTTGAACCTGGGCCTCCTGCTTCCCAATTTGGCTAACATCCACTGCCTCTCCAGGCCATGTCAATGTGATGAATTTAAAGGAGAACTCTTACTTCCCTAAGCCATACACCAAGTGTGGAGCTATGCCTACTAGCACGTTAAGTGTTTGTTTAAATGTGTTTGTTTGACTGCTACTGAGAAACTTTTTTTATAAGTGGCCAATATAAGTGGCTGATCCTGACATACCCAACTTGACATTTTAAGTTGAACACCACTCCAAACACATCCCACAATCCTCTGCAGTTGATGTCAACAGAGGGCTGCAGCTGTGGGGGATTCAAGTAACTTTTCTTTCTTGTTTTTTTTTGGGGGGGGGGGGGAGTTATGTTCCCACTATCTGCTCTGGCCCCTTTCCTCTGAATTGGAGCCAGCCCCATCCCCTCATGTCCCTGTCTCTTACTTATTCCTCCTTTCAACCCCACGGGTTTGTCTCTCCACCCCCGTGGTGGTGTCTGGTCAAGCCAGATCCACCTCCTGCCTCCTCTTGAGTATGAAAGCAGGAGTTTCCCTGTGAGAAATCACAGACATAAATAAATAAAATAAATAAGTTAGGAGGAGTGTGGGCAGTGGTGGTGGTGGTGGTGGTGGTGGTGGGGGGGGGCAGGCCCCAAGTGCACCCGAGTCATCCTGCACAGAGCATGGTTCTTTCTTTTGTTCTGGTCCCCACCCCTTAGGACACTGGCACAAGGAGCCCATGCAGCAATATACAGAGTGTGCAGAGCAGAGTTCCACCAATGCCCTTCCCCCTCCCTGCTGGATTGGTGCTGCACTACCACCCATGGTCAGTGTTGAGTGGCTATAGCAACCCTCCCTCTCCTGGAGAAAGAGAGTTTCCCTGGGACACATGATATTCCTCCAGCACCAGCCAGCCCAAGATGACTCAAGCTCATTCCCAAACTTGGGTTGCCAGCATCGCGAATGGTAGTGCTTCCACTGTGCTGTCAGGGTGGCTGCGATTCACACAACTTTAAATATAGTAATGACCTTTATGAAGCTCCAGTTTGTCAGCTGATGGTCTTGCTATACTCCTGAAGCTAAGTACAGGTTGCTTAGGAGTAGAGCAGGACAAGCAACTGCCAAAATTAAGGAGGCAGTATAGCGCAGTGGTCTAAGGCTCTGAGCTGCAAATCTGGTGACATCCAGCAGACCAGACCTGGGTTTGAATCCCACAGCTCCCACTTGCATACTGTGTGACCCTGAGCAAGTCACTTAACCTCCTTGTGCTCCCAGGTCGCTCCTGTAAAAAAGCTTTCAGCTTAGTGTGCTATACCTGGTTAAATAACTAAATTAAAAATAAAATAAATAAAGCTTTGCAAAGCTTGTTACATTCATAAGTTACTTGAATTCCTGTGGCTACAGCCTGCTGCTGACATCATCCGCAGGGGATTGTGAGATGCCTTGGGAGTGATGGTCATTATGGAAAGTTGGGTCAGGGATGGCAGGTTCAGTCAGATAGAAATCAGTGTTTCTCATTAGTAGGTAACCAAAAAAGGACTTAAAGAAGCACTTAATATGCTGATTGGGGGTAGCCCCCCCATACACTTTACATGGTGCTTAGGGAAGTGAGAGTACCCCTTTAATATTTATCTACAAATCTAACATTTTGAAAGATGGGTTTTCTTGATGTTGAGTCTTGACTTTTAGGTATGCAAGGCACACTACTTTAATTGCATTAAGGGCTGGAGTGAGCAGTATATTAATTAGGTGACCACATTGCCTCCTGTCTTAAGAAAATGAACTCCGAGATGATACTAATTTGTGACCACAACAAAAAAAAAATGGTATGCTTTCCCAGTACACACCAGTCTTCTTTTTCTATTCCAGTAAGAGAGAAAGTCTTCTTTTATGATTCCTAACATGGTAGTATTAGCCAGGTGCTCCTCTGCAATTAGGCATGCTAGTGGAGAAGTATCAACAGTTGGGAGATCCACTCTTTCACTTGGACTGGTCAAGGCCAAGTCTTTAGACTGCAACTCAGCCAGCAAAGGCAACTCACTGCCTATTTTTTCTTTGATGGAATTATTATTTTTTTTTATTTGTTATTTTCAGAAAACATAACATGTAAGACATAGCATACATGTAGGATGGTATCGACTCCAAAACAATTGGGAGGAAACAAGAGTGCAAATTAAACACACATATCAAGAAAATGTCAGTCTTAGAGCAGCAAGCACTTAATTCATTGTAAACAGGTCTAAGTAATAAAAACATAGAAAGGTGGTAAAACTCCCATAAACTGGATTTACACCT
The DNA here is from genome assembly GCA_016271365.2 of Neoceratodus forsteri. Classification (NCBI taxonomy): domain Eukaryota; kingdom Metazoa; phylum Chordata; order Ceratodontiformes; family Ceratodontidae; genus Neoceratodus; species Neoceratodus forsteri. The sequence continues at coordinate 1,656,177,069 of CM028131.1, forward strand.
TTAGATGAACAAAACGGAATTCACTAAATACATTTTTACTGCACTAAGTTACTCACTTTGGTCTCATTGAGTTAAACTGGGTAGTTACACAATATTCCTTTTTTAAATACACAGTTTAATGATTTATAATGTAATGGCAGCAAATGACTAGGACATTAATTGCACAACACATTTATGCAGTTACTATAATCAGAACATCCCATCCTGGAGATCCTGTGCTGCAGTAGACAGTTGTATGTCTGAACTAGAGAGGGACTCCCCTTCACTGAAAGAATCTTGCTCATATTGGGCCCAAATGAATGATACCAGCTGGTTTACTTCAACGAAAATGTACATCTTGCCCTTAAAAGAAACGTGCACCTTAGCTGGTGCCTGTCACAGGTTCACTCAGCAGGTCAGGCCCTCTACTCCCAAAGTGCCAAACTCTGAGCGCAGTCTTGTGAACAGTGTAACAGACAAGGTAACCCTGTTGTCTGTTTTTGTGAGTTCGGATCAACCTTTGGTCTCAGTTCTGGAGGGATTCAAACTGTTAACTTCTTGCTAGCATACCCAAGGCACAGGCTCAGATATATCTGTCTTCAGGGGGCCAGATATCTTTGCCTATGGGCACCTAACCAGGTATGCAGAAATGAACCCTTTAAAACTTTAATAAATACCTCAGATTTAAAACGCTTCTCTTTCCAGTTTGGTACCACCATACAAACTATGTCTGCTGTCTGCTATAACCATAAATATTTCTCAGCAAAAGAAAGCAATTCAAAGACAGACCAGATTTTCTCTAAAATTAGAGTTTTTACTAAAATATATAATAATACATTAAATATACAATACAGAACTCTTATATCACAAGATATACATATCTTTAAACAAAACAAGGTTTAAAACAGTGCAATTCCAACAACAATATTTAGATTTTGTCTAGCTTTCTAAATACCTGTTTTCAGTGCTCAGATGTTATCTTGGTCAGAGTCAGCTAAAAGTGTCTCTGTAGTGAAAAATAATAATCTTTACAAGCTGTATTTACCAACTCCTTTTGGATGAGATCATCCAGCTCCTCCTCTGTCAAAATATCTAAAAAAATATATTTCAATACAACCACAGGATGTAATTTCAAAGTATTTATTCTGCAACCTTAGCATAACTCAAGTTTCAAATGACACTTTCTTTGATCTCATGCTGTACCCTCCTCACACAGGCTTCATATGAGCATTTATGACCTCTCACCTCTGTGTAATAACCTGTGTTTTCTCTTCAATGTCATAAACTTTTTTTATGATTTTCCCTCTTAACAAAGTTAACCCAAAACAACTCTGTAATTAACTCAGAGAAATAGGATCCTTGATTAAAGTCTTCCAGGTAACACATTGTCTCTAAAAACTGAGTGTGTGATACATGCTGTCAGCAGTTCTCTTGGCCTGCAAATCTTGGGGGGGGGATGAGTGAGGTCATTCCTAGAGCATTTGATTTTTCAGCAGAGACAGTCATTAATACATTTTGTATAAAAAAAATATTATACAGCACTCAGAATGGGCTGTCTACGTCACAGTGCCAGCAATTGGAAGGTTCCCGCCAAGTTTGTACCATCTCTTGTTTATATGTAAGAAATCTCCTTCCGTGTTGCTGTGTTTGAAAAAAATTCTGGGTAAATGTAGAACCTATTGGTTTTATATGCTAGTACCCCCTTTATCCAAGAGACCTCGATGAGCAGATCACAATCTGAATCATATGTGAAACTGATCAATATTGTAGATTTTACATCCATCTCCAAGGTCTGCTGTGACAGCACATCTTTATTTTCCATCAGAGTTTTCTGAGGCTTTTCTATGTTATCGAAAGGATTTAGTGATAAAAGGCAAATTCTCAGGAGGCAGGCAAAAAATATCAATAAAAATTTGTTTTACTATTGGAGAGCCTCACAGCTCAGGCAAATCATCAAAAGTAACATTTGAAAATATTCTAGAGATGATGGGTGCTTTATATTATGACACAAAGACAAGACTTTGTCCCATGAAACATAAGAAAGTACTCAGAAGGGTAATCTAGATACAAGGGTGGGACTTTGACCTTTTGGGTACTAAAACGTTTTATTGTAAAATGCACTTTTCCCTTTATCAACATCGAGGTATTACCTTATTGCTCTTTCTTAACAGTAATCATGAGAGTGAAAGTATAAGTTATCTCAGCATAGGCATAGCTCAGCAACCATCTCGTACCGCACTCCTTGTGATATACATCCCTCCTCCATTCCCTTCCCACACTTTACTTATGTCACATCCATTATGATTTATATTTATGCATCCCTGTGCCCCAGCTACACTTACTTCCCTCCTCCAATGCCCACCTGCCCCAGCCCTCATAAGAGGGCACTTTCTTGCTTGCATAGGCTCCTGTTAAGCACCCTCACAAAACTCCTGTTGCAGACATTAATTTGTCAGGTAACATCAAACTCAATCCTGGCCCCCCACTTCCTATCCACGCTCCCTCCGAGCTGCCCGACCTTAAGGGGCTAAGCCTGATTCACATCAATGCCTGTAGCTTGTTAAAAAAGCTAGACACTATTCAGTCCTGGTTTAGTATTGCCTCCCCAGATATTGTTATGGTAATGGAACTCTGGCTGAGGCCTTCTACCCTGGACCATGAGATAAATATCCCCTCCTACTCCATCCAGAGGACCGACAGGCCAACTGGGGAGGGGGTGTGGCTATCTATGTCTGGGGCAAATTCCCAGCCTCCATCGTTAACTCTACCACTGTGCCCCTGGAATTTGAATGTACCATGCTAAAAGTACAGCTTCCCTCTTCAACCCCCATTTATATACTAGGTTGTTATAGGCCTCCCTCTGCAGGGCAGAAGGTGTTACAGCACCTATCCAGCATACTATCCTCCTTATCCACTGAAGTGATTATTGCAGGAGACCTTAACCTGGACTGGTTCTCGACCTCTTCACAACTCCTTAAGGAGTTATGCGACAACTTTGGGCTGTCACAGCTCATAATGGAGTTCACCCATCCTAACAAAAAACATCCTAAAAATAGTACCTTAGCTGATGTTATTCTAGTTAACAAACCTCACCTATACTCCCACTCTGGCATTTTCTTTAATGACCTCAGTGATCATTGTGTTATAACCTGCATGAGGACCTACCCTAGGTTTATTTCCTCCTATAGCTATGCCCTTAAAAGATCAAAATGACATTTTAACCCTAAAGCCTACCTCTTTGACCTGCAATACGCATACTGGCAGGACTTCTACCTGGTCCGTTCGGTTGAAGAAGCCTTCGCAGTCTTCCAAAACATTGTTCTAGGTTCCATCAATAAATACGCACCTCTTGTAAAAATCCGAACTAATAAGAAAACATGCCCTTGGTTCTCATCGAGCTTGAAAGAAGAGCTGCTCCACAGAGACTCACTTTGGAAGAAGGCCTGGAAGACCAAACAGCCTAACGATTGGTCAGCTTTCAGAGCTGTCAGAAACCACTGCATAAGAATGGTTAGGGATGCAGAATCTGTTACTACCGGTCCGAACTTAACTCTTCCTCTAACAGTACAATTAAATTCTGGAAAACCTTAAAGGAAATCCAAGGCCACAGTTCTGCTAGTCCATTCCCATCAAAATCTCTTCAGGCAACTCGGTTGTTACTGACAAGCAAGAAATCCTTGAACTCTTTATTAATCACCTTGCCACTGCGGGCCTAGCATTTGATGACTTCCCTGCTTCTAGCCTATGTGCACAACTATTTACTCCTAGCTCAACTTGCCCAGGCCCTGCCCCAACCTTGCCCCCTCCTCACACGACATCCTCCTTCTCCCCTGTCACAGTAAAGGAAGTTGAGGACCTTCTACTCCATCTGGATTGTAGAAAAAGTGCTGGGGCAGACCTGATAGAGCCCTTCTTCCTCAAACTTGGCTACTGTATTCTTTCGCCCACAATCACCCATCTCTTCAACATGTCCCTTACCCACGGCTCACTCCCGACCATCTGGAAAACTGCCCACGTTATTCCACTATTTAAATCTGGCAGCACTAGCGATCTTAATAACTACTGACCCATCTCCTTACTCCATACCCTCTCTAAGTTTCTGGAAAAAGTGGTTAATACCCAGCTTAGGCAGCACATCAATGACTTGGACCTTCTAAACCCTGCTCAGTCTGGTTTCCGACCCCACCATAGTACCACCTCAGCGCTTGCTAAGGTCTCGAACAACCGGTTGAGAGCCTTGGATGCCAAAAGTTATGTGTGCACTCTGTTTCTCAACCTTAGCAAAGCCTTCGACATGGTAGACCACTCCTTGCTCCTGATTGCTCTACGGAATATTGACGTCAGTGACACGGCCCTAGAGTGATTTTCTAACTGCCTCTCTGATTGACACCAACAGATCATGGCTGGGGGGTCTCTCCCCCCTAAAAATACTCTCTCTAGAGGAGTACCGCAAGGGTCCTGCTTGGGTCCTCTCGTGTTTTCCATTTACATAAATGAATTAGATGCTGGAGTCAAGTAAGCTGACATACACCTCTTTGCGGATGACACTGTGTTGTATGTAGCCAGACCTACTCTGGAACTTGCGTATAGTGACCGCCAAATAGAATTTAACCACTTACAGAACAATCTTCTTTACTCTAAATGTCTGTTAAATGCTAAGAAAACAAAGGTCATGATCTTCTCCCCTGTAGTAAACTCCCCTACTCTAGCACAGTGGGGACAGCCCCTCTTATCCACACCTTGCTCGGCGAATCGCTGGGCTATGTAGATTCCTTCAAATATCTGGGGGTGTGGATTGACTCCAATCTTTCCTTCAAAGTCCATTTTGAGGAACTCTCCAAAAAGCTTAAACAGAGGCTTGGGATTTTCTTCAGAATCAGCCATCTGTTAATGCAGGAGGGGAGAACCAGGTTGGTTCAAACAATGTTCTTGCCTCTCATCGAATATGCAGACCATCTGTATGGGCACTGCTCTAGTGTGGCCCTTACCAAACTAGACCCTCTGTACCACCTGGCGCTCAGGTTCGTTACTGGTGCCCCCTACTCAACACACCACTGTACCCTCTACAACACTGTAGGTTGGGGCTCCCTTAGTCTTAGACAACAAAAGAACACTGTGCTCTGTATCTATATGGCCATCTCTAACAAGCTGCCTCAATATATTAACGATTGCCTACCTTCTTGCATTCCTGGCAGCTTTCTGCTGAGAAGCCAGACTCGTATCGCCCTTTACATACCCAGAGTTGGGACGCGCTTTGGTCAGGCAACAATTAGTCACGCCTTACCAGTCCTCTGAAATACCGCTCAAAATTTACTGCAGCTCATTTCACCTGTACCATTAGCTGCCTTCAAATGTCTTACCCAACAATCATTTATGGAGTCCTGCAACTGCTTCCGGCACTGAATCTCTGATTCTCCCTCCTACCTGTCTGTCACCTCCCCCTACTAATGGCACCTTTTCACCCCATACTCTCCCCTTACCCTTAGACCTACCATGCTGACTAATGCAGCTATGACAATCCTGAAGATATTACAATTGCCCCCTCCCACCCCTCCTAACCTCTCCTGCCTCCTCTATCCTTGGCGCATCCTGTGCCCTCAGTGCCCTTGCTTTGTAGTCTTCTCCTAGGCCATGTAATGCTTTGCTGGTCTAGATCTCATCCAATATAATATTGTACTCTACCGTCTATCAGAGACCTGCCTTGTACAGAACTCACACATAGCGGTATGCTGACTGCCTTTGGTATCATGCCTGTAAATTATGCTGCCTTGTTCTGTTCTCAGTGTCAAGTCTTATGTTGCTATTTGTAAATTATTGTACACCACTGTGCCGAGCCATGCCATTCTCACTTGTAATGACTGTACATATGCTGCTAATGTTGCTACGCTTGCGCCAAATTGTTGCATTGTGACTTGTTTTTGTTGTTTAAACTACCAGGTCCATCTTGTAAATGAGCCCTGCTCAATGGTGTTCCACCTGGCTAAATAAAGATATTAATCAATTGATTGATTGATTGATTTTGGCCCCCGCTGATAATTCTTCTTCATATTTCAATTTAATTAACTGCCTTTTCACTGCTAAAACTATTTATTTGATGTTATGTTCATATTTGAATCTATGTGTTTTGTAAGAACAATGTCCTCACATATATCCTCTGGCCTAATGGTAAGATTATTGTTAAGATTAATTAGATTGTTGTAATACTTGTAAATAGTTATACTGTCTGGTTTTGTCTTTCTGTATTGTCTGTAATGGTTACATTGGAAAAATGATAAAAAGTTATAAAAAATATTGTTTTATTAAATCTTTTATGGTTTCCAATGAGGAATCAAGATTGTTTGGAAGACCAACTATTCTAAGATTTTTATATTGTATCTGAGTCTTCAAATTCTTGTTTTTTCTGTGAAATTGTAACTCTCACTCTCCTTGATTATGGATGCATAAGTGACTCTATTAGTGAGATGGATACATTAGTTAGTGACTCTGTTAGTGACATCCTGGACTCCCTGCAGAGGGAGTTCCTCAGGCAACTAGTCAAGGAACCAACTCATGGGGGGGGCAGTACTGGAGCTGGTACTGACAAACAGGAATAGTGTTGTTGACACCATGGGGGGTAGCCACTGGGGGACCAGTGATCATTGTACGGTGTCGTTCAATAAAAGAAATGGGCCAGAATCAAACCACACTAAAATGAAAGTCCTGGGCTTCAGGAGGGGCCAATTTTAAGAAAATGGGAGAATAACTCAGGGACACCCTAGCAGGGATATGGAAACTGGGTGGAGTCAAGGAACAGTGGGCCAAAATAAAGGAGGGCATGGAGAAGGCAACAAACCTGTGTGTCAGGCAGGTTAGCAAGGGTAAGAGAAAAAAAGAGACCGTTATGGTTCTCTAAAGAAGTAGCAGAGAAAGTAAAGGCAAAAAAAACAGCATTTAAAAGGTACAAGATGACACAGAAGGAGGAGGAGGAGGAGGAGGATAGGGAGAGATATCAGGAGAACCAATGGGAGACAGAGAAAGCAGTTAGGAGCACAAAGGCACAAACAGAGGAGAATATTGCCAAGTCAGCAAAAAGGGGAATAAAACATTCTTTAGGTATATAAGCAAAAGGAGGAATACCAAAGGAGGGATAGTGAGGCTAAAAGATGAAGGAGAGGATAGTGTGAAAGAAGACCAAAAAAAGGCAGTCATGTTGAACAAATACTTTTGTGCAGTATTTATGGAGGAAGCGATAAGTGACAGGCCACAGATAAGGGACAAGGGCATTAAAGGAAGGGAGGTGGACACTACTCCTTTTACAGGAGAGAATCCTTAAGGAACTAGCACAACTAAAAGTGGACAAGGCAATGGGGCCTGATGCGGTACTCTCTAGGATACTGAGGGAGCTCAAGGAGGTACTGGCTGCACCTCTGACAGCCCTGTTCAACCTCTCATTTGATATGGGGAAGTTCCGGGAGACTGGAGGAGGGCAGATGTGGTTCCACTTCACAAAAGTGGTAACAGGGAGGAAGCAGGAAATTACAGACATGTCAGCCTGACTTCGGAAGTGGGTAAAGTAATGGAATCACTACTGAAGGAAAGGATTGGAGAATACCTTGTGACCAGTGGATTACAGGATCCAAGGCTGCATGGTTTCACAGGGGGGAGATCTTGCCAGACAAATCTGATCAAGTTCTTTGACTGGGTGATCAGGGAAGTGGATCAAGGCAGAGTGGTGGATGTAGCCTACTTGGATTTCACTAAATCCTTAGACACCGTTACACACAGAAGACTGGTGAGCAATCTAGGCAGCCTGGAGTGGGTCCAAAAGTAGTAAAATGGGTAAGACATTGGCTAAGAAACAGGACTCAGAGGGTGGTGGTAAATGGTTCTCACTCTGAAGAAGGCAAGGTGACCAGAGAGGTGCCACAGGGGTCAGTACTAGGCCTGGTCCTCTTCAATGTCTTTATTAGTGATATTGCAGGAGGGGATGGAAGGGAAAGTATTCCTGTTCGAGGATGATAAAAATCTATAAGAGTGGACACACCAGGGGGGAGGGGCGGATTGAAAAAATGAGGAACAATCTGAAAAAAGCTGGAAGACTGGTCAAGGATTTGGCAACTGGGTTTTAATGCAAAAAAGTGCAAAATCATGCACTTGGGGCACAGAAATCTAGGGAAATTGTACCAATAGGGTGGGGAGGTATTGGCAATCACAAAACAGGAAAAAGACCTGGGGTAATCATTCCTGATGACCTGAAGGCAGCAAAGCAGTGTGATAAGGCAGTGGGGAAAGCTAGCGGGATGCTCGGGTGCATAGGGAGGTGTATCACCAGCAGAAAGAGGGAGGTAGTGTTACCCCTGTGTAGCTCGATGGTGAGGCCTCACCTTGAGTACTGTGTCCAGTTCTGGAGGCCGCATCTCTGTAAGGACATAGATAGGGTGGAGGCGGTATGGAAGAGGGCAACCAAAATGGTGAGGGACCTATGAGGAAAGACTCAAGGAATTAAATATGTGCTCTCTAGAGGAAAGAAGGGAAATGAGGGACATGATAGAAATGTTTAAATACCTCACAGGTATTAATAAGGTACATGAGGGTAGCACTTTACAAAGAAAAAGATGCTTGAGGACAAGGGGTCACACTATGAAGCTGGGGGGGGGACTCAGAGGAGATGTGAGGAAATACTTCTTCATGGAAAGGGTGGTGGATGCCTGGAACGGCCTCCCAGCGGAGGTTGTGGGTGCTAAAACAGTAACAGGATTCAAGCATGCATCGGATAGACCCAAGGGGACCTTAGAAAGAAGGCAAGGAGGGAAAAGACTGGAGATCAAGTAGGGTCTGTGGTGGCACTGTAGGTAAGAAAAATAGGGTAGACAAAGTGGGTCAAAAGGTCTTTATCTGCTGACAACTTCTATGTTTCTATATGTTTCTATTGCTTGCATTCTGTTATCCAGGAAGGATAGCTGGTCATTTTGTTTGTTGACTTGAACATAGTTAATTTCACATTTTTCTCTCATTGTTTTTACATCTTTTTGGTGAAAATCCAGCTTAGTACTGAGGGCATTTTGTTTTCATTCCTGCCTCTCAAGTATTGCCAGAATATGGTCAGCTGACCTGTCAAGGGACTCAAGTGAGTATTCTGTACACTGTGAAGTTGGCTGTGGCGGTACAAAAAGCACTCCAGACTTATCAGTCCCAGTGCTCTCAGACACTGATTTGGTGACATTAACCACTGAATAAATTTACTCAGGTAACAGCAGCAATAACTCAGTTTTAGGCAGTTTGGGCGGTTCTGTTACCTTCAATTAACACCAGTAGGTTAGAACAATTACTGCTCACTTCACAATCCTGGGGCAAAGCTTTGTGGAAATGTGCAACACCATCAAATTTAGCCTGTGGACTAGAGTGAGAGTATTTCAAGCTGTGCAGCAGGTGAAGCAGATGTTGATGCCAATGGTGATGCCAAAGCTTTTAAAGTCGGCTCCTTCTTTGATCCTGGATGGGAGACTGCCAAGGAAGCAGCCAAGCTGAGAAGCTCTCCACTTCATGGACTGAGTTCTGACCATGAATATTTCTCTAGAGGACAGATAGAAGTTGATACAAACTCCTCACTCAATGAGGATGTAGCTGCACTTCCCTGGTAGTTGGAATGACACTCAGCCTTCAGCCTTGTACCTCACAACCACCCAGGGTGTGCATTAATGCATGATACATCCATGCCTTGTCATAGGTTATAGCGTACATAATTACTGGTTAGCCATAATAATACATGGACATCAGCACTGTTAAAATCCTGTAAACAGGATTGTAATGTCACAGCTGTGTATTACAAGAGTTCATAATACACTGGTTAACAAACTAATTCAATGTTGGCAATGTGCACCATGCCAGTGTTGTCACCAAACCCTGCAACTTCCCAAACCATTTTTTTTTTTCTACTTATCTGGTTGGTCCTGCTATTTCTAGCATGACAGGAACTCATAACACACTGTGCCATGTTCCGTGTCTGCTGCCCACATTTTTGCTTGCGCCAGCTAAAATAGGCTGTGTTGTGAGTCTCTGTTTATTTTCAAATCAGAAGCATCACAGAAACATCAGGCTCAACCAGATAAGTAAATTTAAATCAGAAGCATAACAGAACAGATGGGATTACTCACATAAGTAAAAAATTCAAAATAAAGTGATTGTGGGGGTGGAGGGTTTGGTAGTGGTACACAGAGGGAGTACAGTACCATTTTGAGCCAGGGACCCTGTGCCCGATTCACTATTGGGTAGGGTGCTGGCAGCAAAGTCCCACAGCTTGTAGCAAAGGTGGCCATTCGCCAAACAGATGGTGCATCTGCAGATTTGCTGAAAGCTGCGGGGAAGTTGGGTGACAGCTGTGCCCATGGACAGTGACCAGCACAACCCAATACCCAAGCACAAATTGCTGGCCTCCCTGGTGGTCTCATGGAATCCCCTGCCCGGATCCCCTTGTTATTAAAAGTAATTACATCTGTGGTGGTCTAGCGGACCACCCCCAGCCAGATCCCCTTGTTTTTCATTGTAATGATGTCCCTGGTGGTCTAGTGGACCCTGCAGCCCCAGTCCCCTTATTTGTAACATTAATGATGTCCCTGGGGATCTAGCAGACCCCCCCCAGCCCTGATCCCTTTGGTATTAATATTAATGATGTCCCTTGTGGCCTAGCAGACCCTCCCAGGGCTCTACCATGCTGGTTCAACATCCTTTATGTCAACCAGCATCTCGCTGACAGGAATCATGTTGATCGCAAGTTGTGGTCTACATGATTTCTGTGTGTCTCTTTGGTCCTCTTTCTTACTAAGGGGCTTTCGGTTGCTGAATCCCCATGCGGGGCTCTGCCCCCATCTTTAGGATTCTCAACTCCAGTCAGAGTTGATTTGGGGCGGTCTGCAGGACCAGGAGACAGCATGCCCTATCTTGGCACACACAACACAGCGACCTGTCAGCAGAGTGTCGATTTTGCCAACAGGTGTGTATTTCGCTGTGTTTGTGTTGCCGTAAGGGTGGCATACCCCCCCAGCCCTGATCTGCTTGTTATTAATATTAATGATGTTCCTAGTGGTTTAGTGGACCCCCTCCCCATCCCTGATCGCCTGAATAATATGATATCAACATTCCCTGGTGGTCTAATGGACCCCCCCACCCCAGCAAGCAATGCCCCACCATCCTGCTCCCCCTATCCCTGAGCTGGTGACTGGGATAGCCTTCCTCTCTCTAGCATGGCCGGCCGCTGACTAAGCTGTCAAGGAGAGTGTGCTGTATATAATATGCGCTCCTTGACAGCTTAGTTGGCAGCTGGATGTAGTGGAGAAAGGAGGGCTGTGGTGATCGCCAGCTTGGGGATGGGAGGGAGTGGGGTGGTGGGGCACTGCTTGCTCGAGTGGGAGGGGCCACTAGACCACCAGGGAATGTAGATGTCATATTATTCAGGCAGGTTGGAGTTGAAGAGGGGAGTCCGCTAGACCACCAGGGACATCATTAATATTAATAACAAGGGTATCAGGGCTGGGGATCTGCTTGATCAGCAGGGATATCATTAATATTACAAACTAGGGGATCAGGGCTGGGGGCGGTCTGCTAGACCACCAGGGACATCACTAATTTTATTAACAAAGGGATTGGGGCTGGGAGGGTCTGCTAGACCACCAGTGATGTGATTATTTTATGACACAGGGGATCGGGTCTGGGAGGGGGGACCACAGCACATTGGCACAAGTTCTCTACCCTCCCAAAGGACACATTTCTAAATACCCTTAGACCAACCTTGGCTGATCTAAGAGTACTTAGAAATTTGCCTTCTGGGAGAGTTTTGAGAATCCCAAATTAGGGGATATGGCAGCCTTCATCTGCCACAAACCCCTTAACGCCATGCTGCAGCCCATTTTGAGCCACAAGAATGGCACACCCCCCTTTGATGCAAGCAGCCTGCATTTGGCACAGGTTGCTTGTATGAATTGCTCCGGTGTGCATCTTTTGGTGCAAGCCGCACCTTGAGCCATTCCTTGTGGCGCAAGGTCATTGCACCATTCCAAAGGTTTAGTGAATTGGGCCCAATGTGTAGAGTAAGGGCATGAAAAAATAGTAATTAAAAAAAAAAAAAAAATATATGAAGTAGTTATGGTTCTTTTTTATATACCCTCAGTGTGTTATTTCTGCACAAACATCTTGAGCTTCATTCTCGAAGTTTATGGACATCACATAAAAACAACTCCTAATACACTTTTTCCTATACATTATGCTGTATGTAATGTCTCTTACATGTACTCACCCTCACTGAGGGCCCAGTGAGATGCAATGAGGGTTACATTTATCTGTCAATATTATGGAACATTATATATGTTCCTCGACTGCTTCTCTCAGCACAGGCAGTCTAAAGCATGCCATTGGTCAGTTTTCAGAATACAGTGACTTGAGAGCATGCAATGGCATGCTGTAGGACTGCTTCACTGTGACAAGTTGTGGCTGGGCTTAGCAGACTGGCTGGTGTTGTGTAAACACATATATCCTAACTTACATGACATGTAAAGTTCCATGCCTCTATCTCTAGTTTCAAGGCACTGCATGGGTGAAAAGAGTAATTTCTGCTAGAATCAGGGACCTGTTGCTATTCTCTGCAACACAAGGTTTAGTAAAAAAATTAAAGAGACACCCAGGGAGGTGGCTAAAAACATAAAAAAATGTATTCGTTTAAAACGGCAGGGATATGAAAATTGAGTTTGGTGAAAAATATGCTATTTTTCTGCATGTTGAAGTTGTTAGTCAGTGTTTAAACAGGAGAAACCAGTAATGTCATCCTGGCATTAAAGAAAAGGTGCTGACAGGCTGTGTAAGCAAGCGTTTATCTCTACGTCAAATCTTAAGCTAAAGAATTCCTAAAGAACTACTATAAGAATTCTTTAGGAATTCCATAAAGATTCAGCTACCCACAAGTCTTTGAAGCATAAACCTCACTAAATCCAAAAGATGCAGGCTTAAAAGGATGCTGTCTCTTCTCGCCAGACTTTGTTTTTATTGAATTGGGAAATACAGTCAATCAGTTTGATGGTGATGATGCGTATAAAGACTCATTTTTTAAATGGTTAACAAGCCCAGAATTGTACTTTTTGGCCACAAGAGGGTCCTTTTTTGGATTTTGCAGCAGCATGCTAGCTATGTTTGGGGGGTGGAGATATTTTAAAAAGAACTTTATAGTTTTTCACCTGTTCATTGTGGCCATATCATTTGAGGCCTTTCAAAATCCTTTCCTATCCTAAAAAGACTGAATTCTGACAGCAGTAGGTTGTTGGAGCCTGGTAAGCCAAGTTGAATGATTAGATTTTTAAAAAGCAACGTTCAGCCCCACTCCATCCTCCAAGGACAAGGGTTGGGATTTTTGAAGGTCATTAAAGGGACAAAATGCCTAGTTATATTGGGCTGGAGTTTCAACAAATCATAGAAACATAAACATAGAAACATAGAATTTGACGGCAGATAAGGACCGCTTGGCCCACCCGGTCTGCCCATTTTCCTACCTAATGGATAAGCTGCAGATCCTAGTTAACCAGCAGCCTACTTCTTTCTACCCCCAACCCCTAGAATCATCTTATGGCTGTCCCATGCATGCTTGAATTCAAACACTGTTTTTGACTCCACAACCTCCTCCGGAAGGCCGTTCCATGCATCCACAACCCTCTCTGTGAAAAAACACTTCCTTACATTACCTCTGAGCCGCCCCCATCTTCAAATTGTGCCCCCTTGTTCTTGCACACCTCTTTTTTTGAAAGATGCTACCCTCTTGGACTTTGTTGATTCCCTTGAGGTACTTGAAAGTTTCTATCATGTCCCCCTGCTCCTCCTTTCCTCGAGGCTATACATATTAAGCTCCTTTAGTCTCTCTTCATATGCCTTCTGGTGCAGACCCTGCACCATTTTAGTTGCCCTCCTCTGGACAGCTTCCATCTTGTCTATGTCCTTGGGAGACTGGGTCTCCAGAACTGCACACAGTACTCAGATGGGGTCTCACCAGCTGTCTGTTCAGAGGATAACAACGTCCTGTTTTCTACTGGTGATGCCTCTCCCTATGCATCCCAGTATCCCCTCAGCCCTCCTTACTGCCCTCTCACATTGCTTGCCACCTTTAAGTCATCTGATATGACTACCCCCAGGTCCCTTTCCATTTTTGTTATTGTTAGTATCTCACCCCCCATTATGTACTCTTCCCCTGGGTTTTTGTTTCCCAGGTGCATTACCTTGCACTTCTTAGCATTAAATCTAAGCTGCCATGCATTTGACCATTCCTCTAACCGTGCCAAGTCCCTTCTCATCCTTTCCACCCCACCTTGTGCATCAACTCTGTTGCAGATCTTTGTGTCATCTGCAAAGAGACATACTTTTCCTTCCAGTCCCCCTGCAATGTCGCTTATAAAGACATTGAAGAGGACCGGTCCTAATACTGAACCCTGCAGCACCCCACTAGTAACCCCCCTTTCTTCAGAGTGGACTCCATTTACTATTACCCTCTGTGTCCTATTATCCAGCCAATTCTTTACCCAGGCAATCATCTTGGGACCCACTCCCAGGCTGGCTAACTTGTATATTAATCTTTTGCGTGGGACTGAGTCAAATGCCTTGCTAAAGTCTAGGTAGGCCATGTCCACAGCCCCTCCCTGATCTACTACTTTGGTCACCCAGTCAAAGAAATCTATTAGATTCATCTGGCATGACCTTCCTGCTGTGAATCCATGCTGCCTTGGGTCCTGTGCCCCTCTGGCCTCTAGGTACTCAACAATTCTTTCCTTCAGAAGTGATTCCATCATTTTCCCTATCACTGAGGTTAAACTAACAGGTCTGTAGTTTCCTGCTTCTGCCCTGCTCCCACTTTTGTGGAGTGGAATCACATCTGCCCTCCTCCAGTCCTCAGGTACCACCCCATCCTCCCATGATTTGTTAAAGATGGTAGTCAGTGGTGTCACTAGTTCTACCCTTAGTTCTTTTAGATTCTGGGATGAATCCCATCAGGCCCCATTGCTTTGTCCACCTTCAGTTTTAAGAGTTCTTTCAAAACCCTTTCTTCTGTAAATGGGCTGGTATCAACTTCTGTATCCAGAGTGTTTCTATTGTTTGTTTTGGTACCCCCCTTCATTTGTAAATACTGAGCAAAATATTTGTTTAGTATCTCTGCCTTTTCACCATCACCCTCTGCCCACCCCTCCCTTTATTAAGCCTCACTATCCCTCCCTTAGTTTTCCTTGGCTCCTGATGTACTTAAAAAGGTTTTATCCCCCCTCCTAACTGAGTTGGCTATCTTTTCCTCAGTTCGGGCCTTTGCTGTTCTGACTGCCTTCCCAGCTTCCTTTGCTTTAACTGATACAATTCTCTGTCCTGCTCCTTCTGTGATTCCTTGTACTCTCTGAATGCTTTCTTTTTCTCTTGAACCTTCACTGCCACCTCCTTTGAGAACCATAGCGGTTTCTTACATCATTTTGTTTTGTTTATTTGCTTCACACAAAGGCTTGTTACCTCTGTGATGGCAGTTTTTATTATTCCCCATTGTTCTTCCACCCCTCCTTCCTGCCCATTTGCTAGTGCATTCCTTAGGCACTCACCCATTTTGACAAAGTCAGCCCTCCTGAAGTCCAGTACTTTTGCCTTTGTATGGCTTGACTCTATTGCTGTGTTTATTGTGAACCATACTGTTCGATGGTCGCTAGTTCCCAGATGGCTACCCACTTCTACATCTGTGATCCTCTCTCCATCTCCATTTGAGAGGACCAGGTCTAAGATTGCTCCCTCTCAAGTTGGTTCCAATACTAGTTGTCTAAGGCATGCCCCCTGTAGGGCATCTAGAATAACCCCACTCTTAGAAGTGGCTGCTACAAATGCACTCCAGTTAACATCTGGCATATTCAGATCACCCATCAGCAATATCTCCCCTTTATCTGCCATTCTAAGTATACTTTCTATCATTTCCTTGTCCATTTCTCCCTGAGGGGTCTGTATATAACCCCTATGCGGATTGTGGTGCCATTGCCTGCCTCCAAATTGACCCACAGTGCTTTTCTTCTCCCTGTTTACCCTTTTGTTCTGTTGCTTTGATTCCTTCTCTTATGTGAGAGCTACTCCTCCTCCTCTTTTACCCTCCCTGTCCCTCCTGTAGATAGTGTATCCTGGTCTGTTTCGTCCCAGTCATGGTTCTGTGTGTACCATGTTTCTGTGACTGCCACGATATCAGATGTTCCTCCTCCATCAAGGCCACTAATTCAGGAAGCTTGTTACCCAGACTACGGGCATTGGTACTCATTGCTCTCCATTTTTTGATGGCTTTACCTTCTGTAGCAGCATCCCCCACTGACCTTTCTACCCTGGTCTTTTTCTCATTTAGTACCCTGTTTTGTAGGGGGAGGCTGGGATTTTCCTGCTGCTTATCAGTGCCTCCCCCCTTGACTAGTTTAAAAGCTTGCCAATTAAGCATTTAAATACACCATGAGGTTATTTTGGGCTGGCAGTATAGCCTAGAGGTTAGAGTAATGAGCTGTGAATGAACTTGATACATCCAGCAGACAGATCTGGGTTTGATTCCCACAACCTCCACTTGCATACTGTGTGACTCTGAGCAAGTCACTTAACCTCCCCAGTACTCCCAGGTCACACCTGAAAACAGGCACTTGTGACTACTGGACCTTACCCAGTTACCAAAGACTAAAACAAAAAAAAAAATTTAAAAACATGGCCTTTTCATCAGAATTTCCACGTTTTTCATGGCATTGGAAATTTAATTTGGATACCAATTGCTATCTACAGATATAAATGATAGACCAAGGTATGCACTCATTCTAAAAGTTGTGTCCAGGCACATTTATATCTGACTTTTTGCTAACTGGACATAACTAAGTTAGAGTTTTGTAAACTGGATTTAGCTATATTATGTTCTAGCTTTGAAAATCAAACTTAGGGGCAATTTTACTTATGTCCAAATCCGTACAATGGAAATTGTATCTTTTATTAGGCTTTGAAAATACACCCCTCTCAAAAAGTTTCTCACATGCGTTCTTACATTAAGTTTTTTTTTTAATAAAGTTGTAAATTCAAATTTGCTTATGTCACTGTGATGGATACTGCTGATTACTATAGCATATTTACAAAAGCACAGCAGTAAAATGTGATATTCTAAAACAAAACATAAGTAAAGGATGTCTTTGACACTGTGGCACATATAGTACGTAAGGAACAAACCATATTTATTATGAAGTTTAGAGCCACAAATGCTCTTCAATAATGCAGTATTTTAATACAAAGGCACATACCCATAGCTGATATTTTACTATTCCACAAATACTCGCATTTACAGTTCTTCATTAAAAATATGTTGGAAATATTTGACTTAAAAATAAGGTAACATATTTAAACAAGAGGAGGAGGAGGTATTTGACTCCCAAAATGGAAAGAAATATGCAAATAATTTAGAAGGCATATAAATAAAAAATATTTTTTTTTCTTTATAAAAGAGAGGATATTTTACTAGCAGTATTTTATATTAACTTCTGAAAATTGGTCTCTCAAAGAATATTAACTTTCAAAACTTTGGATGGGAAGTATTTTGACTTCTAAAAAGACTGGAATGGCTTATATATTTGAACATATAGAAGTTTTTGACTTCTGTAAAGAAGCTAACAATTAGCCAATCCCCTGCACTTATATGCTGATTTCTGGTATGAGTCACCCCTTCTTTTACCATATGTAAAAAACAGATGTGCCCCCCCCCCACATTTTTTATTTTAATTGTTGTTTACTGGGTAAGTTATATATAGGTTAACTTCATCTCTCCCCAACACTAAACAAACATTCACGAAAAAAATACCTATCTCACTTTCCAACTTACCTTTTGTTTGAAATGTACATACTGACAATGGGCTACAGTTTCAGGGGTCCTGTAGCAGTAGAAGTCTTTGAGTACAGGTTCCACTGACTTAAGACACAAAACAGCAAGCACTGCACCAGTCCTAAAAATGTGTCTCAAGCAACGCCACTTTATTCAACAGGCAGGTCAGTTTTCCATTATATACGGACGTTTTCTTGCTTTCTTTTTTTTTTAATAGTGTATTTTATTGAAATTGTATAACAGATACAACAAAGAACAGGAAAACCAGACAGTGCAGGTGAAATATGCCTCACTGCTATCCAGAACAACCAGAGCACAGTGGAGGCTGGGTAAGAAGATACATTAATATGCAATTCCATGCAGAGATTATGCTAAAGAGAGTGGAGACAAATTACCATATGGAACTTATTTATACTAAGATGTATATACACCAGAGAGAACCCAACCCTTTGATGGTTTGAGACACATGCAGTACAGAATACCCAACAATATGTATTGTACGCCGACAAGGCTCCTCAAAATGGGGCATTTAGAAACAGATGGGTGTACCAGACGTAACAGCAATACAGGTATTCTTTTTTTAAATTTGCAACTGAGCATTTGCTTTGCCTGCTGAATAAAGTGGCTTTGTTTGAAACACATTTTCAGGACTGGTGGTGTGCTTGCTGTACTGTGTCTTTGGTTGTTATTATTTCCAAATGCCTCTTTTTTACAACAGCACATCCAGCTTTTGCCCTGCTTACTGACTGAATCAGGTTTTTCTTTCTAAACTTCATAATCTCCTTCAACACTTTAATTTCCTAAGTACTATTTTATTTTATATACATGGCCTGCAAGCTGGTCAGGTCCTTCCCCTACCCTAAATTGTGATAACATACTGTTCAAAATTGTCTTCAGAAACCCCACAACACACACACACACACACACACACGCACACACACACATGTATGCACACATGCGCATGCGCAAACACACACACACTTTAGAAGCTTCAAATGCCCCCTCTCCACCCCAAAATGATAAATCTCATGTGTCACAGAAACAAAGTACATGTCCCAGCAGTGCTCATGGTTGACACTGAACTTCTGATGCTTCTCTGAGAGAGAGAGAAAGAGATTTGGAAGATTAATGACAACCAGGAATGCTGTTTGGATTTACAGTTTTTATCTGTAGCACTTGCAGTTGATCATAGCAGGACTTGGGGTGGGGGGACACATATGTTAAGTTTCTCAAGTGAGCTGTGGGTCAGAAGACACTTTTGTACAATATGCTACAGGAATTTAGTGTAGGGGACATTTCAGAGCAACAGGGAGTGAGGTTGGGTCATATTTTAAAACCAGTTTATACCAGGATAAAAAGTAGAGAGAGAGGTACTTTAGGCTGCAAAAACAAACTGTGCATATGTTGACCTCCTGTATAAGTCTAGCAACCCTCTTTCATGGATAATTCTGTTGAAAGAAAAGTTGACCTGTACAGTATGTTAGTATATATGGCAAATGGCTTTGTATCTTGATACTTTGCTGTACACATTTTGGTAACCTTTTGTAATGGTGGAAACATAGCTATGCGATTGTTTATTCTCGGAATAGTTCCATAGTGGACTGGAGTTGGCATGTGTTAGCAAATATGCATGGTATACAAAATTAAGTCCAAAATGTAGTGCAACAATACTTCTCCTGGTTTGACTCTGTTCTTCCACTCTGAGTTACTGGTGGCATAAGGTCACGACAGCAGCACTGGCTTCCACACACTGGCACTAAGGCAATACTGGCCAGGATTTAATGCTAGGTAAGCAATGTAGTCTAGTGGTTATAGGATAGAGCTGTGAACCTGGAGACCTAGGTGTTATTCCCTCCACCTTCACTTACTAATTGTGTGGCCTTGAACAACTCACCTAACCTCACAGTACTTAAGTTCATTTTGCTGTTCCTTCCTCTGTGCTTAACCCTGTACTTCCCTAAATTTCCCCAAGTCTCACTCCTACATGTGCCTAATGATTGGTGTATTCTTTATGGCTCATACAATGTTTTTGGATAAAGTGTGGAGGAGAGGTAATATATAAATGTGTATTCTTTTCCATGTCAGCTATGAACACAGTCTCAGGGATCACTCAGTATGTGTCAACCTTTGGGTTGACTTCCTTCCTGAAAGGCAGTTCTATGTAAAGCAACACTGGCTCCCCCGACCATCTTCACAATACCAGAAGTACCTACTACAGCACCATAAGTTCTAATTGTAACCTGGCCACCAATACTGGGTTTTTAAACGTTGAGATTTTGTGCAGTGCTGGCAGAAGGTTTGCATGCACCTCAAAAGCCCTTGTAACCTCCAAAGGTTTGACGTAGCCAACTCCATGGAATGTACTGTAGCATGTTTAGATTTTGCTGGCCCAAATCAGATGTGTAGTAGGAGGTAAGTCGGCAATTATGTTTTCCACTTTTGGGTCTAGAACCACCTGTTGCAACTCTGGCATTATTGAGCCTTGTGCAAAATTGGAAATACAGTTGTGAGGGTGCTAGTTTAGGGAGGTTTGTAGCATCCACACAGTGCAGTAGCTCAGCTGATTAGCCAATGGTGCAGATCACAAGGATCAATTGGGTGCTGGGTTATCAGATGTTGTTAATCCTTCATGTCCACCCTAGTATTGCAGTCTGGCAAGCAAGTAAAGAACTTGAGAATGTACTCTTATTACCATAAGAAACACAGTAACTGTACATGCTGTACAAACGTATACTGTATAATACAATGGTCAGATATAAGGGTCTAGAACGAAGTTCCTAGGTTTTACACATAGGGATCATATTGCTAACATAACTCAGCCATAGGTTAGATATCCCTTTTAGAAGGGACGTGTTCAAGCAGATTTTACACAACTAATTTAGAAATAGCCGTAGCGGTACACTTCATTTTGCTACACTTAATTCAAGCTTTCATGATTGTGCTTATGATCTGGCAGTAATGACCAGAGCTGGGAAAAGTCTGTTGCTTTTTATTTCATATAGTTTTGCAGACTGCATATTTCCATTTTAATGTGCATCATGTTGCATTCTTAAACAATTTTGAAAATACCATATTGTATATGAAAAATGCACACAATCGAGTATTTTGCACATAATATTTAAAAACTGGATATCATAAAAACTGGGGACCCTCATTCTGAACTGCCAGCTTATTGGCTGAAAATATGTGCGAAATAGATAACTTGTAGAAACTCATCAGCAGAAAATAGAGGATTGTGTATGAGCAAGCATACACAACAAGGCAGTTGTGTTCGAGAGGTTTCCGAGGTAACCAAAGACCTCGAGAGAACAGCACAAGAGGTCCGTTACCACGGAAACCTCGAGATCTTTCAACTGCCTTGTTTGTGTATGATTGTGCATACACAATCTTTTATAGTGTATGCTCAACCATAAGCAGCACTCTGTGATCCCCCAAACAAGTCTAGAAAAAAAAATGTCTTACTTCGGCATCTGTACCAGCGCGCTTACTTTTGCGTCGCCGATGGCCGCTCAATTGCGCATGCGCGAATGCATTCGATCTTGCTGTGCTGCACCAGTGGCGTACTTGGTACAGCACAACAAGATCATGACATACCGAGTGCAGCACAACAATGCTGTTCCAGGCATGGATTTCCATGCAGAACAGCGTTCCACCATACACTATAGTACCATTGTGACCACCCAGTCTGCCTAAGGGTTCCCTGCCTATTGTAATTCCGCAGCTCCTACCTTGTCTCTAGTGACCTTCAACCCTCTCTGTTTATGTAATATGCCTGTGTATACTCATGCATGCTTGAAGCCTTCCACCATTCTAGCTTCCACAGCTTCAACTGGCAGTCAGTTCCATCCCTCTGCCATCATTTCTATGAAAAAGTATTTCCTCACATCTTTCCTGAAATTCTCCCTCCAATTTAATTGCATGCCACCTAGTCCTTGAGCTCTTTTCCTTTGGGAAGAGGCTTCCTCCCTGCACTCTGTTCCCCACTCTGACATACATGAAGGTCTCAGTCAAGTCACCCCTTGCTCTCCTGTCCTCCAAAGTGTACATATTGAGATCCCTCAGTCTCTCTTCATAGGGTCCCTTGCAACCCTTGCACTATCTTGGTTGCCCTTCTCGATTGCCTTCACCCTGTCTATGTCTTTCGTGAGGTACAGTCTCCAGAACTAAAAACATTATTCCAGGTGGGGGCACACAAGAGAGTGGTACAGTGGCAGCATCACCTGCCTCCTCCTGCTGGTGATGCCCCTCCCTATGTACCGCAGCATCCCACTAGCCCTGCCAATGGCCTTGTCACAATGTGCTGCCATCTTCAGGTCTTTTGAAATAACAACCCCAAGGTCCCTTCCCTGCCTAGTAACTGCCAACACCTCCCCCTATTCTATACTCAGCACTGGGGTTCCTGTACTCTGGGTGCATGCTTTTGCACTTTTCGGCATTGAGCTCCAACTGCCATGCCTTCATCCACTCCTCTAGTTTCTCTAGATCCCTTCACATTGTCTCCAGTCCCTTCTGTGTGTCCATCCTATTGCAGATATTGGTGGCACCTGCAGAAAGACAGCCCTTCCCCTCCAGATCCTCTGTAATGTCTCCCACGAAGATATTGAAGAGGACAGGTCCCAGCACTGAACCCTGCAGTACCCTGCTGGTTCACCCCCCCACCTTTAAATTGTGTGCCATTTACCACTGCCTTCTGCCTCCTATCTGTAGCCAGTTGCAAACCCAATTTATTGTTTTCACCACCACCTCAAATCAGTCAGTTTCCTGATCAGCCTTCTGTGTGGCACACTGTTGAAGGCCTTGCTGAAGTCTAGATAGGTTACATCCATGACCCTCTTTGGTCTATTTTCTTGGTCACCCAGTCAAAGAACTCTATCAAACTCATTTGTCATGATCTTCCCTAATGAACCCATGCTGCCTGCGATTCTGCAGTGTAGTGGCTTTGAGGTAATCAACCAGTCTCTGTTTTATTTATTTATTTAGTTTTTAGGTAAGTGCATGACACAATAACAATTGCCTATTTTCAGGCACGACCAGGCAGAGTACAACAGAGGAACTGGACATAACAAATGGTTCAATAAGAATACAATTTACAATACAACAATGAGAAGAGAAGATGATAGCAGCAATATTGAATTACAGGAGCAGGTAAACATTTGAGGGCAAAATGCACCAAATAAAACACAGGGCAGTGTACAACCAGCAGAATTCACAGTCCACTGAAAACAGTAGAGACAGAAGTAAACATACAGTAAAACAGGTTAGAAAATTCTACTCTGTAAGGCCTATGGGCAGAAGCATACAGCAGCCTGAGAGAGGAAGGAATGATATGCTTTTTTGAAGGTGTGTAGAGATTTGCACTGCCTAATTGTAGCAGGAATGGAGTTCCAGATGGTGGGGACAGTGAAGGCAAAGAACAGTTTGCCAAGGTTGGTCTTGGTTTTAGGTATATGCAAGGTCCCAGAGATACTGGATCTTTTTTGTTTTCAACTTTATTTTTGCACCCTACTCTATTGGACTCTCTCCAGCATAGTCGTTTGGTGATACTGGCTTATCCTGTCCTCCTAAAGCCTTCAGTCTCTCCTGGTCTGTGCCTCCTCTTTGTCACATCTTCTGAATCCCCCGGATCTAAGTCCCCCGGGAGCAAGGACTGCCACTCCACCTGGCGCTCTTTCTACAGTATCTGGTGGGGACAGATGAGGAGAGCCAGGAGGGCTGCTAAGCCCGGAATTGGATGTAGTGCTGGAGCCCTTAGACCCGCCTTCACCTACCAATGGGAAGGAGGTATTTCTTGTAGTACTGTCCCCCCATTGGCCCGGCAGTGCAATGCACTCCAGTGCAGCACATGAACACTCCCGCTCACACCCGCAGAAGCACCGCTGTGGCCACTCCCCTACATTGCCAGGACACAACTGCTGATTTTGACCCCCAGTCACCACTAGGGGTCACCAGATGGTGAGACCTATGTCCCCCCTCCCTCCTAGGAAAGGAGAGCTGTCCTCCATATGCTCGATCCTTTCTTCCCCAGCCAACTCCCGATGACCCGAGTCTGCTCCCAGACCTGGGTCACTGGCATGGCATGAGGTGTGGCGTCCAGCACCTCAACCCTCGGTGCCACTGGGTCGGCTCAGGGATACTGGATCTAAGGGGCTAAGTGCAATTATTGGTTTGGTACCTTATCAAAAATGTAACTGTATATAATCAAATTACTATATGTACAGTAACAGTCAAGATTCCTTAGGCTGTTACTGTATATATAGTAGTTTGATTATATACTGTCACATTTTTTAACTCTGTACATATTGGGATGCATGATTCCATTTACATGGGGGTCTATGACAGGTTGAATTCCATTGGGTTATATTATAGTGACTGGTACATATTGAACCCTTAACATACTAGGATGCATGATCTAATTTTTCTTAGAAGTCCTTGACAGGTTTGTTTTTTTATTTGGCTCTTATGCTGACAATTGAAATTATCTTGTATAATATCATGCTACAGCACTGAAGATCTTAAGGTTTACAAAATATAGTAACTAGTTGAGTGTATAATTGGGAAAATGTCTCCAGTTAGGTTGTATATTGTATGAATATATGAAACAGTTGCTCACCTTAAGGGAACTCTACTTTAAACCCTCTTTATGCCATTTATAGAAATTTTCTGTTTTAAATATATATATATATATATATATAGTATATATATTTTTTGCTTGTTTTAGCATGTGTTTATATCACATTTTAACATGTACTTAAGTTAGTATTGAATCTAAAGTTCTTGCTTTTCATTAGACAGCATTCACAAAGCACACTGAGACATTCATAATTTATGTTAGTGAAGCTTTCTGCTTGAAGAGTCCTTTTCTCATTTTGGAGCCATTTGACCTTCAAAGGCTCCTTACTTTAAAACAAACTGGTGAAATGTGATCCCCCTGAGTTAAACTGTTGTTATGGTTTAAATGAGTATTTTAAACCAATGAGAATTCTTTCTGGGTTTTTTATGTATGATCTGTGTGTTAATAGTATGGGATTTTCTAAATAACTGTCATAAGCTTCCGAGGAAGGACTTGGTTGGTCCGAAAGCTTAGGCACTTTGTTATTTTTGTAACATCTAAACTGGTCCAATTAAAGGTATCAAACCATTTGCTTCTGGATCTGTTCTTATAAGGACCAATATGGCAACTAAACTAAATCTGTTTTTTTTTTGTTTTGAATTTGTACTTTATCCACCCCTTGTCCTGCTGGCTCTGACCCTTCAGGCTCCACAAGGAGTCATCCTCCTGCCACCCACTCTACTCGTACTCACCTCCAGACCCCATGTAGCTGTTGCTTACCCCCTGAGTGGGGACAAAGTGGGGGACCAACACCCTGTAATCCTTCATTTTGTCAGTCTTGGCTGTGGTTGAGAGAGAGAGGGGGACATTGGAGGAATGCTCCTGGAAGCCCATCTTCCCAGAGCTGGCAGAGAGTTTCCTGTTTTCTCCCTCGCCTACAGCGTGCAACCCCCTGATGTCATGGCACAAGTCACCGATGTCCACGCTGTGCAACGGCCACCCATCCCTTACGGTTGGGGCTTGCAATACTCTGAGCCTCCACTTGGAGCTAGGCAAGTGCGTGGGCATTGGCCTCTTCCGTCCCCAGAAAAGGGGAGGTGTTGTGGGATGCTCAAGCCTATCTCCCCCATGGCCGACCCACCAGTGACCCAAGTCTGCTCCTGAACCCAGGTCACTGGCATGGTGCAAAATCTGTTTTATTTAATCAGGCATTCACCCTTAGCTGAAGACTGGAAATTGAATGATGGTTATTTTTTGATTAAATATTTTAAACAATGATAGACAGAATTTAATTTGGATCTCTGCACTGTGTGTTGGAAATTGTTATGAGTTATGTATGGAGTATTTTTAAATATTGTTAAGCATCCCAAGCCTCAGGGAAGGGGCGCTATATAAACAAAAGTATCTATCTATCTATCTATCTATCTATCTATCTATCTATCTATCTATCTATCTTTATAAGCTTAGTATGGATAGACAGGGAGTGACTCCTCCTTTTAGAGTGGTATGAAGGGTTAAGTACCTCATCCATGTTTTGGGTAAAAGAAAAAGGAAATGGGATTTAATATTAGACTGATTGGAGGTAAGCAAGTTGGAGATTGTGAAATTGAATTGAGCCAGTGAAGTAGTATAGTATGGATCAGTGAGTGGAAGGGAGTAAGTCAACATAGTAAGGCAAGTGAGTACCCCAAGGGGAAGCAGTACCTGGGTAGTGAACCCCATTATGGAGAGGATAGGGGAAGGAATTAAACACTGGACAATAGCCCCTCCTACTAAGTGACTGAGTTTTTGGTGTAAGGCAGCATCAACATAAACAGTGGTTACAAACTTTCACACAGTGCAATACCACTGGAATAGGCTGTAGCCTCTATGGTTGGGTTACAGGGCCTTTAATTACCAAGTCTGCTATAGGTAGGTTAGACTGTAGCCCCTTACTACTATGTATCTAAGTCTTTGAGTACTGGTGCTGCTATCAGTTTAGTAGCCTGTAATCCTTAATGTTGAGTAGGTGAACCAATGAGTACTAAGGCAGCATCAACGTAAACAAGGGCTACAACTTTCATACAGAGCAGTGCCACTAGAATAGGCTATAGCCCTTACAGATTGAGTGAACTGAGACTTTAAGCACCAAGGCAGCTATAAGTAGATTAGAATGTAACCCCTTAATACTAAGTATCTAAGCCTTAAAGTATTAGTGTTGTTATCACTTGTGTAGACCATAGCCCATGATATTGAGTAGTTAACCCTTTGAGAACTAGGATGGCATCACCATAAGCAGTGCTTACAGATGTACACTGCAGAGCGGTATCAATAGAATTAAACTGTTACCCTGGGATTAAGCCTTTGACATTATAAGGAAGCTAGTGACGAACTAAACTGTATCCTTACTGAAAAGCGACTGGTTCAAAAATAAAGGCAAGATCAAAAGTAAGCAATGTTACAAGCTTACATGCAGTGCGGAACCTAGTGAAAAGGCTGTATTTACTGCCACTACATAAGTAAGAAGGAAAAGCTATGTCAGCATCAGCAAAGACAGGAGATTGTGAACTTCTATATAATTTAGTAGAAGAACCTTAATAGCAGTACAGACTGATACCTTGATTGAATGTAGCAGAGTGGCCAGCTGACTGGCTGACTGCTGGCAGACTCCAGCAGACTTGAGGCAGACAATTTTGCTACCCTTAGCACATGGCCCTTTGCACGAATGGGACACTGTGTGGATGGGCCGCTTGGGCAGACTGCAGTCCTATACCATAAGCAGCCCTCTGATTGACTGGGGAGGCTGGAATGTGAAAAACGAAAAGCAGAGCAGTCCTTTGTTCAAATTTGAAAATGAGCACACCTCTTCTAGCTGCTCTTGGATTGGATTCTGCGTGGGAGGGCAAGGCAAGGCAGCTTTTATTTATATGGTGCCCATTCACAGGGGCTCTGGGTGCCTAATAATAAAACAGTCAGAAAAAAAAAACAATAAATAAAACTAGATAACTTCAGTGATGGGAAAACTAAGGGGGTGGGGCTATCCATTGGTGCTAAGCTCCCGGTGCTGGTGACTTCAGGTGGCCATGGAAACGGTGATTGCTGCGGGGAGAGTCTCAGTTGGGCAGGTGAAGACTCTCCAACCCCCACAACTGCAGAACCTAGTCCAGGAGAAGTCAACAGGAAGTGAGTTCAGTCCTGTATTTTAAGCCCTACAGTCCTTTGTTTAAATTTAAAAAAGAGTGAGCCTCTTCTGGATGCTTTTGGATTGGGTCCTGTATGGGAGGGGGCGGGGCTATCCACAGGTGTTGAGCACCCTGTGCCAGTGACTTCAGGTGGCTGTGGAAATGGTGATCACTGGGGGAACAGTATCAGTTGGGCAAGTGAAGACTCTCTCTCTCCAACCCCTGTAGCTACAGAACCAAATCCAGGAGAAGTGGGCAGGGAGTAATGGGTTTTCCATTAGCTTTCCCACTACTGAAGTTAGCCTGGCTGGTATGTAGTTGCTAGACTCCTCCCTGCTGCTGCTCTTATAACAAAATCTGGTCAGATCCACCATGGCTGCCTAAATGAAGTTAATGAAGTTGTGTGGAATTGTTAAGGAGGTATGGAGAAACAACACAATGATTTGTAAGTGGTAAGATTTGTTTTAGTTTCTGTTCTAAGGAAGGCATACACGTTATTAGGAAAATACATGGAGGTGTACATTTTAATGGAAGGAATAGGAAGCACTGTAGGTTTTCAATAGAACCCCAGAGCAAATGCCACCGATGTATGTGTTATCCTGGATGATATTTGCTGGACAGCCAAATTTTAAAGAAAACACAATTGCACATACCCCAATAACGCAACGCATTATGGGAAACGTATGCAAATCCCCATGATGGTACAGAAGGTGGCAGTACATGAAAAAGTAATGGCTGGCATATGTTCAGCCTTGGGATTATTTAAACAGTTTTTTTTTTTTTTTGCGAAACAGGGTTTTTGTCCATGAGGTGATGTGAGTTACATTTAAGCAATGTGTTGATGTCAGGAAGTCAGGTGCAATGATGATGGACTGTTAGCAGAGAAAATGTGATAGTAACTTTCAGAGGGGGTCACTTTTGATAAGGGCAAGGTAGTTATGTTTGTGATAATGGGAATATTAGGAAAGTATGAGGTCTATGCAGAAGTGGAGTACAAATATGCACAATTTCATAAGTATGTGCTCAGAGTGCAGGCAAATGTGATATGAAGGTTTGTTTTTGAAATAGGTAAAAATAGCGATACATGCAACTATACTGTCTGGTTTCAATTAAGCATGGGGAGGGGGGTGAGATCTAGGACACTGGCAGTGGACTTCAGGGGGGAAGACTTTGTGGGCATGGGAAATATTCTCAAGGATCACTTGAAGGGGATTACATCAATGACAAGAGTGGAAAGGAGATGGGAGGTCATAAAACCGGGACTTCATGAGGCAGTCAGGATCTGCGCTAAGTTGAAACGTAAGGGAGCAAGGTCACATAAACCATGCTGGTGGTCCAGTGAGGTACAGGTAGTGGTCAGAGAAAAGAAGGCGGCCTATAAAAAATATAAAACAACAAGAGGGGATAGGGATAAGGAAATGTACCATCTTGCATCTCGAAAAGTCACCCGGATGGTGAGGGGAGCAAAGTCCAGTAAAGAGCAGCGGCTGGTACAGGGGATACATGGAGGGGAAAAGGGGTTCTTCTGGTACATTGGGGAGTGGAGAAAAACTAAGGGCCATCTCAGCAGATTGAGATCAGAAGGAGGGTGGGTGGAAGAGGCGAGGGACCAGGCAGAGGTATTTAACGAGTACTTTGCCTCTGTGTTCACTAGGGAGGGGGATGGGATATCTACAAAGCAAGGCATTATGGAGATAGAAGCGGCAGTGAGTGGGATCAGGGGAGCAACAGAAATGGAGCAAGAGGGAGGGAGAGGTACCCCAGGGGTGTCACATCTGGATAAGGATAAAAAGGCCAGTAAGGTGGAAGGGACGGATGATGCTATCTCTGCCAAAAGGGTGTGGTTAGCCCTCAAGGCCCTAAAGAAAGACAAATCTCCTGGGCCGGATGGCATTCATCTGAGGGTACTATGGGAATTGGCAGACATACTGGCTGCACCCCTGGCGGAGCTCTTCAACAGGTCACTTGAGACAGGGAGGGTACCTAGGGATTGGCAAGAGGCACATGTGGTGCCAATCCATAAAGGGGGGTCGAGGGAAGTACCAGGTAACTATAGACCCATCAGTTTGACCTCAGTGGTGGGAAAATTATTGGAGAGTATACTAAAGGAATGATTGGGGGTGTACTTGGAGGAGGTGGGAGGTTTGGATAGTTGGCAACATGGGTTTGTGCCAGGTAGATCATGTCAAACCAATCTTGTGGAGTTCTATGAATGGGTAACATCAGAACTGGACAGGGTAAAGCCTGTGGATGTATTATTCTTGGACTTCAGCAAGGTGTTTGACTCTGTCCCCCACAATGGTCTGGTGGAGAAACTGATGGGGTTAGGAGTAGGCCCTTTGATGGTCAGATGGATTGAAAACTGGCTAGCTGGATGCACCCAGAGAGTAGTGGTCTGTGGGGAGCTCTTGAACCCTAGAGAGGTTGGTAGTGGGGTACCGCAGGGCTCGGTCCTGGGTCCGATCCTGTTTAATGCATACATATCGGACATCAGGGAGGGTATAGGGTGTGAAATGAGTTCTTCGCTGATGACTCCAAGATGGGAGCAGTAGTTGAGGGAGAAGGGGAGGTTGGCCCTGCAAGGACCTGGACACCTTGAAAGCTGGGCTCACACATGGAAATTAAATTTCAATATTACCAAGTCAAGGTGTTGCATCTTGGGTGGGGAAACCCTAAACACAGGTACACCCTGGGAGGGGAGGTGCTGGAGGCCTCAATAGGGGAAAAAGACCTAGGGGTCATGGTGGATGCATGTATGAATAACTCTTAGCAGTGCAGGAGAGCGGCTAGCAAGGCAAACAGGATGTTGGGATGCATCGTAAAGGGGATCACCTCTAGGAGCAAGGAAGTGATTCTGCCATTGTACAATGTACTGGTTAGACCACACCTTGAGTACTGTGTACAGTACTAGAGACCACACTTGAAGAGGGACATACAGCTCCTGGAGAGGGTACAGAGGAGGGCAACTAAGATGATACGAGGGCTAGGGGATTTGACGTATGAGAACAGACTTGAGGAGCTCTGCCTGTTTTCATTGGAGGAGAGGAGAGATGGGGACATGATTGAGGTCTTCAAGTACCTCAAGGGAATAAATAGGGTAAACATGGAGGGGATCTTTAGACTAAAGCAGGGAGGTATCACCAGAGGGCATGGTTTGAAGTTGGAAGGTGGAAGGGTGAGGAGGGAAAAGAGGAGGAGGTTTTTCACTGAGAGGGTGGTGGACCCTTGGAATGCACTGCCTGGTGAGCTGGTTCAGAGATCCACAGTGGAGGGCTTCAAGAGAGGGTGGGACAGACACAGAAAGTGGATGTATCAGATGATGGCCTGTCCCAGGAGAGTGGAGATGGATGATAGGGGTTTCTGGAACACAAAGGAGGGGAGGGCCTCGGCACCCAACTAGGGATCGGAGGTTCGAGCAGACTTGATAGACCATAAGGCCTAATCTGCTGGCAAATAGTATGTTCGTATGTTAGTAACTGATAGAAAGATAGATAATTATATAGACATGCAGGCTCTGTCCACACTACACTCGAAAAAGCTGTAATGGATTCAAACTGTTACAGACTGTAAATGCTACAGTGTGTCCACACTGCCAGTGAACAGTGTGGATAATGGTGTGAAAACATTACAGCCTGTCCACACTGAGTGCGATAGTGTGTGTGGTCTCAACCCTGTAGTAGCAATGCACATCCCATGGTGCACTCGGTGATGACAGCTGCATTTTGAGATGCCCTCATACATGCCCTATGGAGTACTGTGTATATGGCACAGTCATATTATGTAAATAACCATATTTCCCTGTTATGAGACACACTTATGTTGTGGAGGTGACAGAGAGAGGTTCGAGGGAGGGGGAGATCTGTATGTTGGAATCAGGGGCTACGTCAGTGAGAGGGAGGGAAGGGGAAGGGGGAGACATGGCATCAGTTCTGCCAGTATTAGGGCACCTGGGCACAAAAGACATTCATGTACTGCTGCTGTATGGCTGAAGGCAGACCCTTTACAACTACCTTCAGTGTTCCCCACTGCTTTACTGTACACAGTGCCACATGTCTATTGTCCACCACAGCAGTGCTTCATGATGCACTCAAGAGCTCCACTAATGTGTGTGTTCACTACTGGCACTGCTCTGCAGGTAGTATTGCTGCCACATCACACATGGGCAGGCAGGGTACTCCCAACATTC
The DNA here is from genome assembly GCA_016271365.2 of Neoceratodus forsteri. Taxonomy (NCBI): domain Eukaryota; kingdom Metazoa; phylum Chordata; order Ceratodontiformes; family Ceratodontidae; genus Neoceratodus; species Neoceratodus forsteri. The sequence continues at coordinate 1,656,208,802 of CM028131.1, forward strand.
GGCACAGTGAGAAGAATAATCAAGGACAGTACATGGATACCATCAGGAGGTGGCCCTCAAGGAGGCAAGTGCAGACAGAGAGGTAGGGTTAGGTGGGGACATGGGGGTACACCTGGGGGTGCGCAAACAGCTGTCAGGTTACTGTGGCATGGAGGCATCCCAGTATTGCAGCCTACACCTGTGCTCCACACTGCCATCTGCATATGTCCTGGTAGCCTCCAATCTCCCTGCATGCAGTGAAACAGTGCTGCAATGCATGCAGGTATAGTGGGAGACTGGAGGCTATGTGGTGGAGCATTTAGACACAATTGCAATTAAAATCTGATAAAGATGTAAAGCTGTAAATAAGAGTGAAATAACCATGCTGGTATGCATACCACATAAAGTGGTTCTTGGAAGGATACAGATTGGGGATGGCTCAATTAAAGGAGTAGACCACCCATAATTTGCAAAAACATATGTTATGCAGAGTGTTTTGATTTGTATGTAAAGTCCTAGTGTGTCCTTCCCTCTGTCTGCTATTAAGAGTTTTTCCTAAATTAGGCTGCTAGCTTTAGGGTAGTTTTATGACTCCTGGGGATCTCCATCACAAATAGGTTTATTACTTTCTGCCTCCTATAATGCACCCTGTCTCATGTGACAGTGGTGTAGCCAGGCCCATAGATTTAGCACATGCAGTGCTTTTTAAAATCAGTTCACAACAGCAGAGTTTTGTAACTGTCCTTATCCAGTGAGCACAAATGGCAACAATTAAAATTTAATAGATGCCTGAGAGCTATCTAACTAGGGTTTCTGTAAGAAAACAGCTACTAAATAGCTCTAATTCAGTATTTGTGTTTTTTGGGTATGTCATGTCTAGCTAGCAGTAATATGTGTTTTCATTTTAAAATTTAATTTCATCAAACTATGCACAACAATAAAAAGCACAGAAATTGCCCCAGATCATCACTGCTATAATTAGTAAAGACTATAGCAGTTTTCTTACAGAAAACTCACTCAGTTAGCTCTAAAGTATTTGCTAAACTGTAAATGTAGGTACCAGCATTCTTTTCTTATTTTTAGCAGGAGAGATGCACTAAAGCTTGTTTACAGGTGTGACCTGGGAGCACAAGGAAGTTAAGTGATTTTGCTCAGGGACACACAGTATGCATGTGGAGGCTGTGGGATTCAAACCCAGGACACCAGATTTGTAGCTCAGAGCCTTAGACCACCACACTATACTGCTTCCTCTATTCTAATAGGTAGAACTGGCAGTTAGTGCTGATTTTGCTCTGTGGCATGATTTTTAATTTTTTGAGGGTTACAAATGTGAAGTATCTTTTTAATGAAGTATAAAAATATGTATGTGTGAGTTATTTAGGTTGGCAAATATTTGTTTTATTATTTGAAAAAGTGGGATACACTAAATGTGTAGTGCAATGAACCATTGTAAAATGGGATCAAATGTGCACCTGAAATAGTCACTGTCATCCTGTTGTTTCATGCTTAACCACACACGGGACAAAAAGTGACTTTAAAGTATTTTGCAGTTTCTAGGCTGCAGCTTCATACCATACACTTCATTTGTAAAAAAAAAAATAAATGAAAATGTCACAGAGCAAAATCAGCACTAAATGTTACTTCTGCCTAATAGAATGCTGGTACCTACATTTGTAGTTTAGCAAATACTTGAAATCTAACTAAGTGGGTTTTCTGTAAGAAAACAGCTAGAGTCTTAAATAATTATAGCGCTAATGATCTGGGCAATTTCTGTGCTTTTATGGTTGTGTATAGTTTGATGAAATTAAAAGTTTTTAAATTAAAACATTCCTGCAAGCTAGACCTGATGCACACAGAAAACAACAATAGTGAATTACAGCTTAATTTAGTAGCAGTGTTCTTATAGAAACCCCAGTTAACTAGCACTCAGGTGTCTGCTAATAGACTAATTTAGGAAAAACGCCTAATAGCAGACAGAGGGAGGGACACAGTAAGACTTAACATACAAATCAAAATACTCTGCATAACATAAGTTTTTGCAAATTCTGAGTGGACTATTCCTTTAAAACTGCAAGCTCAATAAAAAATATACACTGCAGCCTCTTGCTGTACTAACATGCTTCAGCTGATGCAAAATACAGAGTAAGGTGGTCTGGGCAGGGTTGGAGGACAGGTCTGAATAACACCATACTCCCACCAGGAGGGACTTTCCATCTCTTGGAATGTATTTGTGAAAATGTGTGACCAGGAGAGGAATGTTAGCTACTAAATGTGTAGTGCAATGAGCCATTGTAAAATGGGATCAAATATGCAGCTGAAATAGTCACTGTCATCCTGTTGTTTTCATGCTATACCACACACAGGAGAAGAAGTGACTTTAAAGTATTTTGCAGTTTCTAGGCTGCAGCTTCATACCATACACTTCATTTGGGAAAAAAATGAAAATCATGTCACAGACCAAAATCAGTATTAAATGCCAGTTCTACCTTATAGAAAGCTGGTACCTACATTTATAATTTAGCATATACTTGAAATCTAACTGAGTGGGTTTTCTGTAGGAAAACAGCTAGAGTCTTAACTAATTATAGCGCTAATGATCTGGGCAATTTCTGTGCTTTTATTGTTGTGTATAGTTTGATGAAATTAAACGTTTTAAAATTAAAACACTCCTGCAAGCTAGACCTGACACACATAGAAAATAATAGTGAATTAGAACTTAATTTAGTAGGGGTTTTCTTACAGAAACCCCAGTTAGCTAGCTCTCAGTTATCTGCTAATGGGCTAATTTAGGAAAAACTCCTAATAGCAGACAGAGAGAGGGACACACTAGGACTTAACATACAAATCAAAACACTCTGCATAACATACGTTTTTGCAAATTCTGAGTGAACTGTTGACTACTCTTTTAAAATTGCAAGCTCAGTAAAAAATATACATTGCAGCCTCTTGCTATACTGACATGCTTCAGCTGATGAAAAATACAGAGTAAGGTGGTGGGGGCAGGGTTGGAGGGCAGGTCTGAAAAACACCATATACCCACCAGGAGGGACTTTCCATCTTTTGGAATGTATTTGTGAAAATGTGTGACCAGGAGAGGAATGTAAGCTCAGCCAATGCTGTTTAAACAAGTGCTATATAGGGATGCAGTTTCAGGCTTTTTCTTCTGAAACTTAAGCTCTGATGCCCCAGGCAGCTCTGATAGTCAATTGTTCCAGCATGATAGATCCACCTCATGTCCTTCCCACATGAACCAAAAAAAAGGTGACGTGGATCTTTAGGAGCTTCTTGGGTGGAGGTGGGGGTGGATCTAACTCCCCACAAAAAACTAATGCTGCCTCCCACTACTCAGGTTCCAGTTCTTGTACCTCCCACTTAAGAAAGAAAATAGTGCACTGCAACCATTGACTAACATGAAAGCATATTTATTTGAGGGCGGAAAACATTTATTGGAGGAGGGTAAGGCAGAGGAGACTATTTACACCTCCAGTCAGTTCCACAGACAAAAAACATGATATCACTCCTTTTATACATGCAAAACATCTACAGGCTCTGCCTACTGCAGCTGTAAAAATGGACCGTGTCAGCCTTTCTCTAGTCCTCCAGAATGACTCCTGTTTCCAATGAATTGTTGAACATGGCTATCATTGGAGAGGGTAGCACTGAGCTCCTTCAGTACACTGGGATGTATCCCATTTGGTCCCCTAGCCTTATCCACTTTCAGGACTGAAAGTGCTTTCAGTACTTTTTCCTCTGAAAATGTGCCCATTGGACTGATCTATAATATTGCTGTTCTGAGAATATACTACAGTATGCAAATTAAGACACTTGGATGTTACTGTGTCCGAAGAGACACAGTAATGGTGGCAAATACTTCCACAGGTGTGTATGTGCATTGCACATTGTACTGCATGTTCTTGCATGTGGTAGTACACCTGTAACAGGTGTTTCCCAGTCCATACCATAGGAGCATGTCTGGCCTCTGTTGAAAGTTAAGGTATGCATTACATCCTATGACAGTCTCCCTGGTGGTCCAGTGGGCCCTGAACATACTGCCATGCAGTAATCCTTCCCTGGTAATCCAGTGGCCCTTCAGCTCCATGAAGTATTCTGGCTCCTCAACAGGGTGTCCCACACCTGTTTTAGTCACCTAATGTCCTGGTGCATAGAAAAGCAGTGGTCCAACCCCCCCCACTAGGATTTTCTAGCAGTAGTTAGAAGTCAGTATTTAAATGCTACGCTAGATGCCCCAGTGGTAGTTGGCCAATCCAACCAGTAGTAGTTGATAGCAGGTCCCTTAGCTCTCATTCAGGTTACTCCATTGCCAACAAACATGTACACTTTTTACATTGTTTTTATCTTTCTCTGAGATTCATTACTTGTACAGTACTGTGGTTTTACATGTTCATGCACCTTCTGTCACTTTGTTATTGCTGTTTTACTTCCCATTGCATCCCCTCCAAGGGGTCACACCAGGAAAAAAGTGCCAGCTCAGGGTACTGTGTCCATCCTGGTCACCAAATTTTAAATAAATAAATAAATCCAGCAACCTTCCATCATCAGCATATACAGATGTGCTTTTGAGGAAGGACCCCCGACCCCCCAGATTATAGCTTGAGCAGATCACAAGCAACAGACTGTCACAAAATGGGTCCCACCAGCTTTGCCACAGTCCCTTGTGACAGACAACTGGGCAATTTTAATAAAAATGCCTACTTTCATAAATTCTTCACAGTAAGATTCCACACTGCATTTTTTGACAGAGTTTTAAAAACTTAGCAATTTGGAAATAAATGAGCAGTTTCACATATTTTGTACATTAATTGCCCAAACTACTCATTTTCAAAAACTGGATTTGAACAAAATTGCAGTCTGGACATAAATGCACACTTTTGCTTATTTTTCCCATAAAAGTTCCAAATTGCACGTTTTTTACCAACCTGGTTTTAAAAGAAAATATGTATTTTGGGCATAATGCCTCAGGTACCCCCTCCCTCTGTCCCTTCTCGTGACTTGCCCCAGCAATCAGTTTGCGTCATGCTCCATCGGCACTCGCCAGCTCCCTTCCTCCAACTCACAGTCCCATGAGTTTCCCTAACACTCACTACTAATGCAGGCTGCCTGACCATGCCCCCTCACACCCCACCATTTTACTCTAGCATGTCCTCTCTGCTCAGCCTCCTTTCACCCCACCATTTCTCCCTATACCTTATCACCCTTCTTCCCCCAACCTTCACCTCCACCACAGTACATACCTCTCTCTTATACCTCCTTTCTTAACCCCACTGCCAGCTATCCCCATCCCTCTGAACTACTGACAAGGCACTTTGTAGCTGCTTATTCCACCCCTCCACCCTCATAAAGTATTTTCTTGTTATTTTAACTTGTACCTATGTTTTGAGTTATTCTGTAAGTTCTGAATCCAAGCTGTATCATTCATTGTAATGTACCTTTGCTTTCTCCTATTGTACTTTGTTTTGCAATCTATGATGTGGAACCCTTGTAAAAGAACTTGCGATCAAAGGTCTTTTCCGAATCACTAAATAAAAAAAAATAATGCATAATTAACAAAGTTACTGAATTTTTGTTTTGAATTTTGTGAAAATTGTGTAAAGTGAAATTGGCAGTTTTGCCCAATTTCACTATGTATTTTTAAACTCTGCTCACCTCTAATAATGACTGAGGTTCAGGACTTTTTCTAGCATTTAATGACTGACCAACTTCATAGCACTAAGTGACTCTGAGGGCTATTGACACTGCTGGCTATTTAATTGGACATTAAATGTCCTGGGCTAAAGTTGTTGCTTAATAGAGGGGGGCTGTATAACCATTCTTTCTTTCTTTCTTTCTTTCTTTCTTTCTTTCTTTCTTTCTTTCTTTCTTTCTTTCTTTCCACCATGAAAAACATACTGAGCTAACAGCTCATTTCTAGATGCATCCTGGGGAAGAGGATATAGAAAGTGCAGTAATACATTACATCAGTAATGTTTCAATTATAAAGTAATAATAATAATTATGAAAGTTAAAAATGTAAAAATTATGCAGTAGACAATTCAGAAGAAGCACAAAGTAATGCATGCAAAACACAGCATATCGATAGTGAATCAGTTCCCCAACATGCAACTGGCAGCAAAATGAGGGAGGTAAGGAAGACACAAGGACAACAAGGGACTAGTTTGAAGGAGATGTGGACTAATAAACCAGGGCAGTAGGGGGATGGAGGAGCAATGGGATTAGCCTAAGTTCAGCGGCAACTGTGGAGTGAGCAGTGAAGTCATGGAGGAGGAATTTTAATGACAGGGAAGAGGGAGCATTGTGAATAGCAATACGGAGAGTGCTCCAAAGTTTGAGGAAGTGAAAGGAGAAAGCAGCTTGACAGCAGAGGATTTTACAGGGGGGGGGGAGAGTTAGAAAGCAGGTGTCAGAGCTGCGAAGGGGGTAGGAGGAGGAAGGAGGGGAGAAGAAGAAGGAGGAAAGGTTGGGAAGAGGGAGCCCAGCCAGAATTTGGAGACAAAGGTGGCAACTAGGCACTGGTATCAGGGAGGGCAAGGAGAGGTAGGAATACAGGGAACAGTGGTGGGTTGTGGAGAGGCAATCCAAGGCAAAGTGGCAGAAAGAGTGAAAGAGGGGATCCAGGCAGGCAAAGGTGGACTTGAGAGCAGTGCTATGTAGAATGATGCTGTAATCAAAGACAGATAGAATCATCTTTGTGGCCATCTCTCTATGAGCAGGAAGTGGGATAGTTGCTTTGTTACTGTAAAGTACCCCAGGTTTAGGGTGCAGCTTCTTGAAGATGGCATTTACATGAGTAGAGAAGTCCAGTTGAGAATCCAACCATATCCCAAGGTATTAAAAGGAGGAGGCATCCACTGCAGGCTTTCAGGGCAACAGCATTAGGGCACCAGATTCAGGATTCACCACCCTCTCTCTGAGGTCTCCCCCTGTCATTGGAATCTAAAGTTAGGGGTGTGTGGGGGCACAGTCCCCCCCCCACGCACAAACACAGTGGTCGGCAACATTGCTGATTGGCACCCTAATGGCTTGGTGCTGTAACACTGGGGCATTTTGAGGGTGGAACCTCCTCAATCACAACACCATCAAGGGTCTAGAAGGAGGAGTTGATGGGAGAGCTTGGCAATTCTCTGCTTAGTGCCAAAGGTCATGGAAACCTTTTTGGTACTGAAGAACACTTGGTTGGCTCAGAACCAGTGGTGGATGTTGTTGAAATCCAGTTGGAGACAGGTTGTGAGGTCAGAGACAGAGAAACCAGAGTTGTAGAGAACCATGTTGTCTGTGTACATATGAATGGATGCAGAGCAGCAGGCAAGGGGAAGGTCATTTAGAAAAATGGAGAGTAGGATGAGGTCAAGGATGGATCCTTAGGGGATACCAGAGCAGACAGGGAGAGGAGGCGAGATGGCATCACTAACACAAACAGCTTCAATCCTACCCTCCTGGCATGCACAAAAAACACTCATTCAGTGGAGGACAGCCCAGCCACTTTTAGTTTGCCCAGGAAAATGGGGTGGGCAACAGTGTCAAAGGTTTTGGCCAAGTCCACAAAGATGGCAAAGGTGAGCAGCCTCTGATCCATGCCAGAAAGGATGAAGTCAGTGAACCTAAGGAAGGAGGTGGTGGTGGAGTGGGATTTTCTGAAGCCAGACTGGAAGGGAGTGAAGAAGGGTATCTATCAATTAAAGCACCTAGCTGTGAACCTGAAGACCAAGCAAACCTGCGTTTGAATCCCACAACTGCCACCTGCATGCTGCGTGACCCTTCCTGTACTCCCAGTTCACATCCGAAAACAAGCTTTGGCTCAATGTTCCTTTTTCAGCCAAAAATCCTAAATAAAAAAATTAATAAAAAATCATTAATTAATTCTGTCCCAGGCCATGTTGAAGAAATTATAAGGTGAGCCCTTGTAATTCAAAGATAGCTCACATATTGTTTTATTGTAATTCATAAGCCTGACATAAAAAGTCCCATAATTAACAGTTGTGATGTGAAATCTGTGAAATATGTCTTTTGTGAATGCCTGTGTCATTTAAACTGTCCAAACATTCAACTTACTCAACAGCACCCTGGGGTAAACAATTCCTGTTTGATTCACATTTTATGACTAGGAATTCTTCATCTCTAACAGTTTCTAACTCTATAAACATTGTTTGGCTATATATTATATAAAATAAATTAGCCCATCTTCATATTACAGTGCTTGTAATTCTCTCCCATGGTTCTGGTGACACTTGCAAACCACTTGAGCTTCACTTTGTGGTTTATGGTGTTACTAGAATCTCTCTTTGAATTATAGCCTTGGAATGCACAGTTGCCTATGATTGATTCTATAGCCAATGCATTCCAATAGACGTATACATAGTATCTTTCCCAGAATGTTCAAAGTGCTGTACATGTAATCGTGTAAAGAAAAAAATAAATAAAAACAAATGTACAAAGTCACAAATAAAACATTAAAATACTTTAAATCACAAATGTTCTGTTTTTGTAAGTTAGCTAAATGGAGATACATCACATTGCAAAGGCTGGAGCAAATAAATGAGTTCCAAGTTGTGATTTGAAAGACGTATTATAATTTTAATTTATTATCATAAGGCAAACACATGCTTTAATTGGCTGCTGTACCAGACAGTAATTCCTTAGAAATATCCAATACAACTGAGAGTGGTGTGCCTTTGTAAACTTTCTTTTAAACAAACTGTTTTTCCCTAATACTATTAGACTTATAGTTGCAATAATCACCTCACAGCCTGTCTTTCCTGGGGATTAACACCCAACATTTGGTGGTGGTGGAGGGGTTACCCTCAGCTGTGCCTTGGGCAACCTTCCTCCCAGTCAGTTGTTGTTAATCCCCAGGAAATTACCATCTGTTTGGTCATTATTGCTAAACTAGAGGTTACCCATTGAATCACCTGGGGCATCAAGTTTCAAAGTAAAGGGCCTTGAAAAAGAAAATGCGCTTCCTCCAGCAGTTTGTAAGTCACACGTAGCAACATTCAAGAGGCCTGTGTTTGAGGACATGAAGGGGTTGGTGTGGAGTGGGGGACATATTCTGTGAATAATTCTAAGGGATATTGTGGTGCTCGACCATGGAACATCTGAATGTAAGAAGAAACATTTTAAAGTTACATCTGTGACTGATACTGGTAGATAGGTGCTGAAGAACTGGAGTAACATGATCTCTCATAGAAGTCCTAGAGATCATTTTGGCTGCCTGTTTTATAATTTGCTGAAGCATGTTTCGTGCTATTTTTGGGAGACCTACGTAATTCACAGGTATGATGGTATAAATGTTATTTTTTAAATAAGCTGTCTGACTGCCGAAAGCATTACCCATTATTTATTTATTTAGGAAATCGGAATTACAACTCTTTGAGTCATAGACTCGTTTCCAAAGGCTCCACGTCAGAATAAAACATAGACACTCATACAGTACAGACAGAATAAATGTGGGTGAGCAATCATACAGAGTATAAATACAATGAGCACGGGTTAATGCCTATACATTTGGTAGCTAAAACAGAGCAGAGCTATCAACATATTTATCTAATGAGCGTTTAAGACCTATACAATTGGTAGGTAAAGCAATGCATGATATGAGTTGGTAGTAAGCCGCCTCAGGGAGGCCTTGTCTTATACGTAATACAATGCATTCATAGTCCAGTGCAACTATATGGTAACCAAGGGAGGTGAGGAGCCTGTAAGCTAGAAATAGTGAGGGCTCTCCATTGCCTGGCCAAGGGCGGGTGCGTGGCCTAGCGGTGTGGTGCAGGATCCACAGGTTACTGGTTACACTGGCATTGACATGAGGAGAGAATATGAGCCCTTAAGGCAGCTTTAAAAGGACCTTGATTGGTGATTGATGTGACAGCTGGTGGGAGGGCATTGTACCGGGATGGAGCTCTAAGGGGGAAGGATCGCTGGGCCAGGGTGGTCCTAACCTTAGGCACCTTCCAGATAGTTTTAGGGGCAGCCTATGTGGATGCTGAGATGGTGGCTGCCTGAAGAGAAGCCAAGACACCTATTGGGCTTAAACCCAGGTGGATGTTTTTGGTGAAGAGACAGGTCTGGTTCAATAGTCTTTCCTCAAGGGAGAGGATATTGGTGAGCGTGTATAGGGTGCAGGTATGTGTATTTCTATATGCACCAGAGAGGAGCTGGCAGGCCTTATTGATGACTACTTGTATTTAATGAAGCACCGTAGGGTCAGCGGCAGCAAATATTGTGAGGCCATACTCCACCATCGATAAGACTGTGGAGGTAATGGCTAGGAAAGGTGCTTCAGGTGGCAGGCAGTCTTTATGTCTGTAAAGGAGACCAATGCGGGTGTTGGTGGTGGAGGTGAGGATTTTTATATGTTCGTGGAATGAGAGGGAAGAGTCAAATGTAATACCTAGATACTTATACTTTTGGACCTGTTCCAGTGGGATAAGAGGCAGAGAGTATTTCCAGGGGGAAATCCTTTGATCTCTTTTGGTGGTGGGCATAGAGCATCATCATAGTTTTTTAATGTTGACCACCAATCTGTGTTCAGCAAACCAGTGTTCAGTCTGAGAGAAGGAGTTTTGTAAGGTACACTGGAGAGAGAGAGAGAGAGAGAGAGAGAGAGAGGATCAGGATGTGCGGCATAAAGAACAGCGTCATCTGAATAAGAGGAGAAGGTTGCCGGGGCAGGATTTAGGCAGGGCATTGAGGTAGATGCTGAATAGCAGGGGACCCAGGATAGATCCCTGGGGAACTTCCGAGTGCACAGGCAGCATAGTAGATATGGTATTATTAATTTTAACACATTGGGTTCTAGATGAAAGATAGTTGGTGAACCATAAGAGTGGACAATGAAAGACCCCAATTTGTTGTAATGTGTTAAGAAGGAGGGGATGAGAAACCATGTTGAAGGTCTTTGAGAGGTCTATAAACATGGCCCGTTCGAGGTGCCTCTTCTCAAGCATGGAGTGCAGGGAGTTAGTGAATTCTGTGAGGGCAGTCGTAGTGCTATGACTAGCTCTGAAACCATGCTGCTCCTTACATAAGAGGTTGTGTGCGAGAAGGTAGTCAGTGAGCTGATTATTCATGATCTTTTCAAGAGTTTTAGAGAGTGGGGGGAGAATCGAGATGGGCCAGTAGTTGTTTGGGAGGGAGCTGTCACCACATTTCAATATTGGTGTTATTACTACCATTTTCCATGAGTTTGGGAACTGGCCCAGGTGCAGGGACAGATTTAGAAGGTCAGTGAGTGGGGAGATAACTGAGTCTAGCATGAGGTATAGGATACGCATATCAAAGGCATCTTTCAAATCTGGAGAGCTGCTTCATAATCACAAGAAGGCACTTCGGCGGGGGGCTGCAGTCAACCAAACTGGATGTAATCTACCTGTGCTTTTCAAAGTTGTCTGAGAAAGCTTGATTATTGTTTTTTCCCAGCCTAATTTACATGGACTTCTTAAATACCACATTTGTCTACAACACGTTTTGAGAACACAAAAAAAATATGGGTGTTGATGGAGGACAACTGACCAGCGTAAGTAGTATAGTACAGTATGCTATTTGCTGTACTTAGGGTTAGGGTATGGTTGCAATGTTTCTTTCATTACTCTAGAGTAGTAAATTTGATTGCTGGAATAGTAAATAAACTTCCTGTAGTCTTCTAATCTACATTAACTCTAGTAAGCTCCAATAGTTTTGAAATCCTTTTGTATACATTTACAAAACACTTTATAGTTAGTTCAGAATGTTTCTAAGCAGTTTGTCAAAAAAACACCATTTATGACAGGTCTGGTATCAACTACTATCGCAACTTAATTTTATCACTTGTACATGGCATGGGGTCTGAAAATTCTGAAAACATTGAAAAACATACTATTTAGACCAGAAAAATAGAAAATGGAGTACGAACTGACTTTTTGACCATAGGTTGACTTCAGGAATTATCTATAAAGAGAAAATAGCAAGCTTTTCTCTTTATAGAGATCCTGCAGAAGACCTATGGCTGAAATGTTGATTCTAACTCTGTTTTCTATTTTCAGCTTGCACTTAATATTACTGTCTTGTTTTGTTTTTAGCCCACAGACCGATGCAACATCTTGTGTTTTTTGTTCTTATATTTAGACTATTCCGCTCACATTTTATGGTTTGTCTGTATTTCTGTTCCCTTTAGTCTTAATTATTTAGCTCATTTACCATGCATTGAACCAGGATCTTTGTCTCATACTGGTGATATATGCCTGCTGTTCAATCCTTTGCTGAAATCACACTACACTGTGTGTAGCATCATAATCTTTTCCACGGCAACAAACTGTGATGTCACAAATAGAGGATTTTGACTTCATGAAAGGGTTAAGCAGCAGAGGCCGATGAACTCTAGGGGATGAGAACCCTATTTCCTTGGAAATTAGCCAAGTGATGAAAAACAAAGGGAAGAGAAATGCAGAGGATATACAAAATACAGTTGGAATTATGTCAGAATACTATGTTTTTCAAATTTTTTTCAAAAGGGACCCTCTCAATTGAACTTTAAAAAGTTCTAGAAAGTTCTAAAAAGCCTTTTGAAATCACACCTTTATGAATGCTCTAGATCCTCATCTTCTGATCTGGGCATGTAGTCATCCAGTTACAGGTTCCAGAACCTCACTATTCTGGGTTGAGCATGCCAAACATATCTTCTTATCCTCTTCTTCCTGTCTCTGGAGTAAAATGTCACTTGGGATGATTGACTCAGTCTTTTGTAAAACTTTGCTTGAGGATTTAATGTGGATGATTCAGCACTGGTTCATATTTGGTGACCTGCACAATCCTGGGCATATTTTGTCAAATTTAATTTGAGTCGATACTGGGATAATACTAGTGGCAATACTGACCTGAGGGCTGCATATTGCCACCACAATATTCCAGCAGTTTTATATATGCTGTGAAGGGGCACAGCTTGCTACCATGGTTCTAACCACAAGGCCAGACACGTTCTTGGTGCCCAATCTCAATGTAGGCATTGGAGAGGTGGAAGTACACAGATGAGTAGTGATAACAGTAGATGGAGTCGTGTAAATTTGCAGCCTTTCTGTTTTGCTCATCTATCACTTAAAGATTAATGCCGCTATGAATGCGTAGCAAGTATTAAACTACAGTGTCACACTGTTCAGCAGCCAAATATGCTGATATTAAAACAAATATCATAAACTAGGTATTGTAGTTTGGCTCAGAGTGTTGACATCAGAAAAGAAGGAATGACGGAAGAAGCAGCAGCAAATTGTTGTCCTTGTCTTGCATATGACTGGGGCTGGATAGATTTTTAAATACCAGGCAAGCCTCTGTCATCCTTCAAAATATTTATGCCATGAGCAGTCATCTGGTGGCTCAACAACAAGCCCTAAGTGTACCTTGCTACAGTCTTGCCTGATGATTTTTTTTGGCAGTGATTGTAACAAGAATTAATTTAAGCTCACTGCTGGCGTCTGCTGTAAAGTACTTCCATACCACATCTTTCAGCATGTTAAGGTTATGATAAGCATAGGAACTGTGGATAAGAGGAGTGCTTATTTTTCTTTTACTGAAGGATATCTTAGTCTTTACATGAACTTTATTTTCTTAAGTGTCTTTGTTGCCATCTTTGTACTTCTTTTGTTTTTTTATTCGCCCTTCCTCAGCCTGACTCTTAAAGCGATTTTCCAAGATTCTGCTATTACTTACATTATTTGATACTTTATGCTGGCAAAAGTCAGTTCTTGCTATTTTTAGAATGGTATTCTGTGCCTGTACTTAGATGGAAAGGATCGTAGTTTGGCCTTGATAATGTGGCCAGCTGATCCCTTCCACTTCCTGATTTCTTTTTCACGCCCTCGCTCAGGCACATAATGATGCGGAGCAAGGGACAGCATGGAGTGAGTTCCATTGAAATAATGGGGTTGAATTATTATTGTTTATCAATAATGATGGCCAGTTGGAGATTAAAGAAGTCTACAGCTCGACTAACAAGGGTCTTGTTTATCGAGTGGTGGCCTTTATTAATCTCCAACTGGCCATCATTATGTATTAAATAGTAATCAAATTCAAGCCCCACTGACTTCAATGGGGTTTGTCCTCGCACTCCTCCTTGCTTCATATCATTATTATGTGCCTGAGCGCAAAGGTGTGACAGAGGAATCAGGAAGTGGAAGAGATCGGCTGGTTACCTTGTCAGGACCAAAATACGATCCCGTCCATCTAAATACAAACACAAAATAAAATTCTGAAAATAGCAATGACTGACATTTGCTGGCATAAGGTACCAAATAATGTAAGTAATGCTGGAATTGCAGAAAGTTGTTAAATCATGTTAAACAGTGCAGAAGCAGAAAGGCTGTTCCCACATTGTTCTCCTTGTACTTCTGACCTGGCACTTCTGAAACTGACACAGCTTCTTTCTAGGTATTAAAAACAATATTGGTATAGTTTCCTGCTGATAAAGTTTCAGTACTTCTGCAGTTCTGAGTGGTGCCAGGGTAGATACCAAGCAAACCAATGGGAGGTGCACAATAGTATGTGGAGCAGGGGATGGAAGGTTGGGCTACAGCTGTTTCTATTTTCAAAACTGCATCCAACTGTGACAGTCGGACACAGTTTAGGGCAGCACGCATCCAACTTGGTATGATTCTGCTGTCAGTTATGTCCTTGGCCTCCTGTATCCACTTATGGGTGCACAGCCTTGTTCTGTGATCTCCTGCATCTGTCTGAAAAAATTGGACTTTGGCACACTGGGGTTAACACAGCCCTTTAAAAGATATTCCCAGCTGCAAAGCAGACTCGGGGCTTGAAAGTCTGGCCCCAGGAGTACAGCTAGCAATTTTGGTTTGAGAAAGTCCAAAATTCTATGGTTCCAAATCTGGAAGTCCTTTTATAGGAAGTGCTAGACAAAAAAAAAACAAGAGGCTATCATATTTGTCTTTTGCCATCCAGGCAGCTGCAACATTTAAAGAGCTAGTGGAAGCAAAACAGGCAGACAGGAAAATAATACAAATTTTAAGAAGCAGTCAGTTGTAACTTCTTATTTCTGAAGTATTTTTCTTTTTCTTTTAGATCATTAGAGCGTCTTCTATGTGAAAATAATTTCCTGCCCTCATCAAAGAAAATGGTGTATGTAAAATAATCCTTATGCAGGAACAGTGGCAACTCTTTTATTAAAGAGCTAGTGGAACCAAAACAGACAGATAGGAAAATGATACAAATTTTAAGAAGCAGTTAGTTGTAACATTTCATTTTTGAAGAATTTTTTTCTTTTTCCTTTTGCCCATTAGAAAGTTTTCTACATGATAATATTGTGCTGGATGTGTGGAACAGTTCTCAGCCTGGCAGCTGACTTATCTGTCTCTACCTCCCCACTACATCATCAGCATTGTGATTTCACTGACAGTGACACCATAGGTGACTGATCTGCAACCGCTAAGAGGCTGTTCCTAAGCTTATACCATTGTAACAGCAACACTGTTACAACAAATCCCCCACAGTGGCTCAACCCATTCGACACCTGCAGTGTTGAATGGGTTGTGGGAGCAATGAA
Source organism: Neoceratodus forsteri (assembly GCA_016271365.2). Classification (NCBI taxonomy): domain Eukaryota; kingdom Metazoa; phylum Chordata; order Ceratodontiformes; family Ceratodontidae; genus Neoceratodus; species Neoceratodus forsteri. The sequence goes on from CM028131.1 coordinate 1,656,224,319, forward strand.
CAGATTCATTAGCTCCCGGGTTCAGCCGCTCTTCCCCGACATCTGCCCCCCCCCCGGAGTTAGGAATCTAAAGGTCTGGGGGGTGCCAGGGACAGAGCGCCCCCCCCAAGCATTACAAGATTCCAGCCATTGTTGGGTCCGTCGGCACTTTGCCGCGGTGATGCGATCGCAATTGGCAAAGTATTGTCACTGTAAAGTCCTTTGACAAATTTCTTGTTGAAGTGATTTGGAACCATTCCTAAGCAGCAGTGATGTCACAGTCAGTGAGGTCACAATGCTGATGATGTAGTGAGGGGGAATAGATATGTCAGCTGACAGAATACTGTCCCACACAGCACACCTACTAACATCAGGGAAACAATTTTTAATTACACAAATGAAAAAAAGGATACTTCAGGTATAAAAGGTAATGGCAGAGTGTTTTTAAAATCTAATGTTAGTTTTAGGCAGTACACTAGCTCTTTAATTTAAGTTCTTTGGTCTTGTTGGAGGGCCTCTTATGGATATCAAAGTTTCACCTTACATGTTCTTAGGACAAGAGAATTGTGAACCAAAGGGAAACAGTTCTAGTATCCTAAAGACTGAAGAGGTAACACTCTTATATCCATAAGAGGCCCTCACACCAAACCCATACAGTTATTAACAGATCGTGCAATGTTTTTTTAAAATATTCTTTTAGCTTCCTAACAGTGATGGTGTGAGCTGACAGCAAGAAACCCAATATTGCAGCACAGCACACAAGACACTCTTATGGAAATAAGAGTGTCTCACCCGCTACTAACAGAAGCGCTGTGATTGGTTTGAAGTGTCACATGACGCTCCCACAAGAAAAGTAGCTGTTGCCGTTGGTTAATGGAAAGCTCTAGCAGTACAATTTATGGGCTTTGAGACTTTGAAGAGGACCCATCCGTAAACTCTGGGAACTAGCAGACAATGTATTTTCCTGTTCCTTCTGGGCATAATAAAGCTATTGTGAAGCATGCTACTTGTGACCTTCCTTCCCCTAAGGAGTTAAATGCTGCACCCAGAAATGCTATTCTCCATGAGGAACTGTACTAAATTGAGTTAAAAAAATTATACCCTCCCATGTCCATCACTTCCTTTGTGAGTTTGTCCTATAACTTTGCCATTCACTGGGTAGAAAATGCTCCCTTACATTTTCCTCCCTCCTCCCCTCCGAGTGGATGGTATGCTTCCTAGATCTACTATCCTTAAGTAGCTGGAAAACACTCCACTGGTCCACCTTATCAAAACCCTTAACAATTTAACGTCCAGCATTTCTCTTAGATGCTAACCTCGCCAGTCCCTCAATCAATTCAGTTGGTCTCTGCTGCACCCTCTCGATCGCTACAATATCCATTCAGTATTAAACTGCACCAGAATTACACATAGCACTCTATGTAGAGCCTTACCATTGACCTTTAAAGCAGCAGAATCAAGTTATTTTCATGACTTAAGGCAGTCCAGTAGACGATTTGTCTGGTTCACCCACGTCGGTGCATGAGGAAACTTCATGCCATCAATAAGGGCATAGGCAAAAGATTGCCCAGTGGGGCGGCGCCAAGGAACTGGCTGCCCACTGCTAGACTGCACACAATGTATACATGATTTTCCACAGGGGGCTATACACACCACCACCACCACCTCCACTTCCCCTACTATTTTATAATCACCTCCCCCCCCCTCACTCTGTAATAGGAAGGTGGTGGCCATAGTGTTGTGCACCCCCAAACTCATGATCGGCCACATTGTGGGTACCCTCTTTAGCGTGCTCACATTAACATAACATACTAACATACTAATTGCCAGCAGATTAGGCCTTATGGTCTATCAAGTCTGCTTGAACCTCAGATCCCCTGTTGGGAAACGAGGCCCTCCCCACCTTGTGTTCCAATGCCCCTTTCTGTATCTGTCCCACCCTCTCTTGAAGCTCTCCACATTGGAAATCTGGACCAACTTGCCAGACAGTGCATTCCAAGGATCCACTACCCTCTCCATGAAAAACCTCCTCCTCCTCCTCCTTTCCCCCAATCCATCCTCCTTCCAACTTCAAACCATGCCCTCTGGTGATACCTCCCTCCTTTAGTCTAAAGATCCCCTCCGTGTTTACCCAATTTTTTCCTTTGAGGTACTTGAAGACCTCAATCATGTCCCCCCGTCTCTCCTCTCCTCCAAAGTATACAGGCCATGCTCCTCAAGTCTGTCCTTGTACGTCAACTCCCCCAGTCCTCGAATAATCCTGGTAGCCCTCCTCTGTACCCTCTCCAGGAGCTGTATGTTCCTCTTTCAGTGGGGTCTCCAGTATTGTACATAGTACTCGAGGTGTGGCCTCACCAGCCCATTGTACAGTGGTAGAATCACTTCCCTGCTCCTAGAGGTGATCCCCCTTACAATGCATCCCAACATCCTGTTTGCTTTGCTAGCCTCTCTCCTGCACTGCTCAGAGTTATTTATACACGCATCCACCTAAACCCCTAGGTCTTTTTCCCCAGATGAGTCCTCTGGCACCCCCCCCCCAGGGTGTACCTGTGTTTGGAGTTTCCCCACCTAAGATGTAACACCTTGCACTTGGTTGTATTGAAATTTAACTTCCCTGTGACAGCCCAACTTTCCAAGGTGTCCAGGTCCCCTTGCAGGGCCAACCTCCCCTCTTCTCCCTCAACTACTGCTCCCACTTTGGAATCGACAGCGAAGAGACTCATCTCACACCCTGATGGCACCCCACTAATGGTATATGGATTTGTCTTAGCCACTACTGCTGCACATTGTGGTGACAGTTTAAACTTCTCTTCAGTGCTGACCTTTAATTTATTTCATGGACCGATGTTGATTTTCTTGCTTGTGCTGAATTATTTTGTTCTGAGTAAGGAACCTTCCTTTTATTCAGATTAAATTTCATTCTCCACTTGTTGGCCCACTGCCCAGCATATTTATGTCCCCTTGTAGACAAGCTATTTCTTTCTTGATTACCTAAAAATTAGTAAATGTTGCACAGCAAGCTGATTCATCACTGCTGATGAAGAGGGGGTGCAGCATGACATGATGGATTTAGAGACCCTTTTGACCATAAATTACTGTGTTCTCTGGAATCTGCCATGGCCCCCATAATTAACTTTGTGCTATCTGTAAAGTATTTGTTTTACTCTATCAATAGAAGGAGGTTTACCAGGAAATGCCTTCTGGACTGTAAATAGCTAATTTCCAAAGGGGTCCTGGGGGGGGGGTACACAGGGAAGCACATAAAGCAACGTAACAGCAAACAGAAAATTTATATTCAGTAAAAATAAATGTAATTGCTTTCCCTGAGATCTCTGACTCCAGGTCATCAAGAAAAACATTAAACAGTATGCATCCCAATAACAAGACCTGAGGAACCCCAGTAGGAATTTATTTCCAGTCTGATATTGTCCCATCCACTGCTACCCACAAAGCCTGTTGCCTAACCAGCTCCTTATATTGTGCCATATTGCATGCAGTCCCAAATATCCTTAACCTCAGAGCAAGCATCTTATTAGGAACCATGGCAAGTGCTTTACTGAAGTGGAAGCATATTGGAACCTAGGTACTAATGTTAGACATTGCCTGGACGGCATGCAACAGGCATGCTTAAGGGCATATGACCCTCAAATGTGCATGCCATGGCTGTGCAGCATGCATGTAGGGAGTGTAGAGGCATGCAAAGATGTCCCACCATGATACTGCCACGGCATCACTACACACAGCTGGAGGGATGTGGCAGCGTAACATAATGTGCACCCCTACATATGCACATTCACAAAGTGCAATATGGTGTCCTGGCATGTGGGCCACATGAGTAACACTACACCATGTGGAGGGCTGCCATAAAATGCAGGTGCACGATGTCAGTATACAGGACAGCACACAATACCATTAGTGTATGGGCCATGGACCACCAGTGCAGATAACCCATAGTAACATGTAGGTCTGAAACTGACTACGTAACAGTGAAATGTGCAATATAAACCCACAGTGCAGGAACAGCACAGAGCTACCAGAGTCCACCAAGGGACAATGGTGCATCCCACCCTCGGGGCTCACAGTCCAGACCAGGAGTATGACATTGCCATCGAGAGTAAGAACAAGACAGGTGTAGTACAAAATGCTGTATTTACTGCTCACAGCCATACAACATGTCCCACAAACTGTACATTCCCTGTCAATGGACAGGTGACACACTCAAATGATGCTTTATGACTTCCAACCATTGTTGGCAACCCCCCCCACCTGGACCCCACTTAGTTCTCCTCTTCCAAGTTGCTGCTGGAACCCTTCTGGGTGGTGGTGTGGTATACCCAATCTCTTTCAACACCGTGCACTGGAGAGGCCCACAATGCCCCTGAAATGACAAGAAGGCAGAGGACCATCATGAGTGAGCTGCACATGCAAGGTCACAGCTGAACACAGCCGGCACGTGGTGCAACCCCCCCAAAAAGCACCTACAATTGAGGACTTAGCCAGGGCCCACAGCTCCCTGATATTATCCTTGCAGTGGGTGTCTCTACTGTCCACCCTCCAGGAAAGGAGCTCAGGTATTAGCAGCTGCCAGCACTGCCTGTGAGCAACCACCACTGCTGCTGCCCCATCCAGCCACTCCCATCTCTCCAGGACCATCTTGCCTGAATGACCATGGAAGTCCTTCAGAGACATAAAGAGGGGAACATCACTGACACAGCACACAAAACACATGACATGCATTCACCAGCGACCCATGACAGGTGGATAACTACCTCAATGGCTCAGTTACCTGACAGACCACTCCCCCCTCCAGAGCATCCTGGTATGTGGAGAGGGACACCCCCCACAGCTTGCAAGGGTACATGCCCACCCTCCCCACAGCCTCTGCAGAAACACCCTGAGCCTCTACCATACTTCACTGATTAGAATGGTAATGACCCAGTGACACCCATGCACGCCACATTACCCCATTAGTGTGCCAGGTACACTCCACTTTAAAGGGGCTCCCATCAGCATGGGATGCCTATGCAGCATCCCAGACCAGGCCTCGGTTAGGTGAATTATGGAAGTGTGTGTAACACACTCTGCCTGACATCCGTACAAGGGCATCCCCATAGGAGTACACAGAATGTGCACAGGGTTACTAATGAATGTCCTCCTGCTGGATGATGAGAGGGAATGTGTGCAGGCATAAAGGGCATGGCTGTGGCCATGTGTATTCTGTCCAGGGATGGACACCATCACCTGTGGGACACACACTGTCTTGAGGGATTCCACTTGAACCATGACACGATCAATTTTGGCTGTGTGACATGGTCTGTGCAAAAGTGGCACCATGTAACTGTCAGTCATGGATAATGTTGGTGGAGACCAAAGTGCAATGTGCATTGGTGTATTATGCCACAGGGTCCTTCTGGAGGGTGGTCAGGGATGTCATGGGTGTCAGTCAGTCCTCCATTTCCTAGGCACTGCACCAGGTCATGCACATGCTGCTGCTGTATGTGGATGAGTGCATATAATTCCCTACCACACTGGCCAAAATGCAGGCCACAGAGGAGGCCTCCTATGCCATGCATGACATGTCAAATGTGCTGGGTGCCATTGACTGTACACATGTGGCAATTCTTGGCACCATCCATGGATGATTCCATGGACATCATCACTAATATGTGTGCCAAGTACCCCAGTTCATGCCATGCTGCCTGTATCTTTGACAGGTCCAGGCTAAGGGCACTCTTCGGTGCCCATGGAGGAGAGATGGATGGTTGATATGTAGGTACCCATGCAACACATATGTAGTACACCATGGATGACCAGTGGATGACAGGCAGCTGTACAATACTAATCCTGTTTCTGACCCACTGCATAGGTGACAGCAGATATCCACTACAACCCTATCTGATGTCACCATACCTGGAGGCACACAGAGCAGCAGAGGAGGCATACAAAGAGTCATATTGGAAGACACAGTACATGATCAAGAGAACAATAGGGTTACTGAAAATGTGGTTCCAGTGCCTGGACCTGACTGGTGGCATGATGGTGCTTGCTCTAGGGAAGACATGCAGAGTGTTCACAGCATGTGCCGTACTGCACAACAAAGGCTTTGTGGCATTGGCTACCGATGCTGTGGGATGTACAGTGAATGTCCCACTGGATGATGGGGAGGAGACCTTCTGGAGCAGGGTACAAAGTCACTGTTTGGATGAACAGTATGACATGGACTCATTCAGAGGTCTTTCAGCAGTTAGGTGGGTGGCAGGAGCAGCACTGTGATGATGTTTCACCCTGAGTGCCGAAAGGCCCACAGGGGAATTGGTGTCCATGCTGTGGGGATATGTGAGGTCAGGGTATATGGGGTAGGGGTACGTGAGGGTATGGTGCTATACTGTGTGTGCTTCTGTGACACTTAGTTTTTGTGGCTTGGGTGGCAGGCGTCACTTTTTCTTAGCCTTCTGCTGCACTTGTTTTGTGATAGCATGTGTGCACAAGTGACTGGTCTTTGCTGTAGCTTTTCCCCCTTCAGTTGCACATGTGTCACTGTGTGTACCTGACAGCTGTGGCTGATTGTTGTCCTCCTGCACCTCTGGCTCACTTGAGTGGGGAGGTGTGTGGTGCATGATTCTGCTGGACCTGGCTATCACGTGCCCTGCAAAGCTCTCCAGCATGCCCACTATTCGGTCTAGTCTGCACTGCATGCCCCTCATCTCCGTGGTCATCACCCACAATGCCTTGGTGTTCTCCTCCTATGTGTGGTGCTGATCACATTCCATCTGCCTCAACCTGGGGGCAGTACATGTGGAGTATACCCCTTGTGGCTGGCCTCCATGTATGGTTGGTTGAGCAGGTTGATAGGGCCTCATCCCCACTGTCGCAAAGGTGTTGTGTGGTATCATTCAGCATCCCCTGTGTTCCACTGTCTGGCCCAGAAGAGCTGATGAACTTTCTCCGTGTCTGCCCAACAGTGCTGACAGGCCGTGGCAGTGGGCACACCATGTGTGGTTGCAAGGCAGGGTCGATTGCACCCTGTAGATCATCTGGGGCCTGCTGTCCAGGGCGAGTCTGTGGCTGGGGATCTGCACAGGGTACAGGGCAGCTGTTTATGGCAGGTGCGTCCATCTCCTCCTTGACCTCCTGTGTCTCCAGGTTGGTTTCCGTGTCTGTGTCCTCTGGCACATCTTCCCCATCTAGCATGGCCCCAGTCACCCACAGTGTACCTGGAGGTGCGAGACAAGCCAGATATTATGGGCTGTGGCAGAGCTGTGGAAGTATCACAGGTGTGTCGAGGGCCACAGGGGGTGCCACTTACCTACGCTCTCCTCTTGTCCCTGGCTGCCAGTGCCAGCCTCTGGCTGCATACCCACCTCTGTTGGTGCTGTGCACTCCTTTTCTGGGGTGTTCCCCATCACAGTGTCTGTAGGGTGCAACACAGGTTGGTTAGCATGGCTGTGCTTTTCCAGCCTCCCTTGGCATATTTATGCAGTGTGCTAGATACCTGACTCTGTATCCATGCCCTCCTCCTCCCTGTGTACTGACACCTCGGTGAAGGGTTCCACTACCACCGTCTCTAAGGGGGATAGGCTGTGCTCCTGTGTGGGCAGCCCACCACTAGTGATGGTCTGGGACCGTTTTACAGCTGCCAGCTTGTGCTTGACAGCTGACTGGAAGTCATACTACATGTGCTTTATCGCTGTCCATGTGCATGCCTCTGGCCTGGCAGCATTGGCAGTGGACTGTATGTCCAGCCATAGCCTGGCTTTGGTTTTGGTCAGTGCCTTTAGTGACTCTGATCCCTATAGGATCCCACAGTTTACCCCTATATCAGAGACAATGTCTGCCACCAGTTCTACAGAGAAATTGGAGGACTGTGCCCGACCATGTCTTGTTGTCTCTGTGCAGCCACATTCTTATCCATCAGGTACTGGTGGTCTGGGTACCACAGGTGGTGCCCCTCCCCCTGCTGTCCCCAATGCTGCATGCCCCTCACCATCCACTGTGGCATTCACTTCTGCAGATGTAAAGCAGGGCAGTGCAGGTGTCAATATATGGTGGGGTCGAGGGGTGTAGCTGCATACTGTAGGTCTCTCGGGGTCTGCTGTGTGTGTCTGTACACCCCCACATGCATCTGCTTGTCCTGTGCGTGTGTTTGTGCACAGCATGTAATTCAGCCTGCTTGCATGGCATGTAGGTGTGCACTGCTGCTAGGTCACCTCAAGGTGCAGGTCACGGGGTTCATGCATAGGCCCCATTATTAGTTCTTGAAAAAAGACCAATGAATTTGGACTAGCACAATCTTCCATTAATAAACCCATTCTGAGTCTCCTTCAGCAGCTGATATCAGACCAGGTGTTTCATAATCAGATCCTTGATGAGGATAAAGATAAAGGGAAATGTTAGAAATGATTAATTCAGATGGCTCAGCAGTAGGACTTACGCTTGCAACGCAGATGCCCTGGGTTTGGGAATGGAGCCGAGGAGTCGGACAGCGAGCCAGTGGAGGAGGATTGAGCATCCCACCAACTGCTCTCCTCCTGCAGGGGGAGGGTGGGCTAGTACTCCACGCTTGACTGACCCCTGGCAGAGGCTGGGGGTGTCGCTCCCAAGGCTTCCAGGTTCCAGGAGGCATGCTAGACATTTGTGTGTTACGTGTCTCACATCATTGCATGCCATGCCTCCCACTAATGGGGACAAAAAACTCCCAGCTGACACAGAGGACGTCTGCCTCCCACACTGAGCTCCATGCAGCTGTCCAAGGCACTGTGCCACCAGATCTCAACATGGCACCGCTCATGCAGTAACACTGGGAGGGCTTCCCGATGGCTTAGCTCTGGGCAGTAAGCCATGGAGCACTCCGGTGGCTGCAGGTAAGTCCCAGGGGATGGGGTGAGGTGGCAGGGATGGCGGACAGAGGGACAGCCAGCCAGCTGGAGGAAACAAAGAAAAAAAGAAGTTTTTAATTCATACAGAGTGTGGTTACCACGTGTCATAGCCTGCCTCATTAAGTTATGGAAAAAAAACCTGTTTAGGATTTTAAAGCACAACTAGACAGATTCCTGAGGGAGAAAGGCACTGAGAGTTACACAGCATGAGGAGGGGTAACATTCTGGCTGTTAAGCTTGCATGTAAGGTGTTAGCCCAGTATTTCGTATCACAGTCTGCAGCATTAAAAGTTTTTGTTTATTTCAGTGTCTGGTATGTGCACAGCTCCTTTGAGAATTGTACTGTCATCTTAGCTGGAGCACCTTTGTGGACATTGGTGTGCATCCTGCCTTTATTTGAAACTTGGATGTATGTCCTTACTTAAATTGGGTCTACTGACTGCTGTACAGCAGGAGTAGTAGTAGTAGTAAAACCTTTATTTTTAAACAGGAAACAAATCTTTAGGCCAGTTGGCCTAGTTCACAAGACTGTCCTGTTGGTAACTTGTTGCCTATACATTTAAAACATGTATCTATAAAATAATGACTAAACAAACATGACAATACAAATATAATTAATCTCTACATTTTTCGGTAACAATCTCCAGGTCTCTCACAATCCATTCATATCTGATTATTGGTAACACTGACAGAGGGGCAACCAAGCTAGACCTTAAATACCGTCTGTGTTCACAATACTATGTAACTATGTTACATGTTAATCATATTCTACTATTTCCAACAGTTAAAGAACTAGTAGTGTCAAAAATAGCAAGCAGAAAATGTTATTTTTTTAAAGTAATCAGTTATTACTTTTTATTCCTGAAGCATTTTTCTTTGTCCACCTGCTCAATAGAAAGTTGTCTTACCTAATAGTATTAGATGTGGTCTACAGAGCAGTACGTTAGCGGGAGGCTGACATATTGAATACCATTTCCTCCTCATACCTCATCAGAATTGACTCTAGCCCTTATTATTTCACATTTTTATCATGTAGTGCTCACTAGATCCTTGATGCTGATCTACTTCTCCCGTAGCTTAGGACCAAATCTGACATATGTTCTACTCTAGTGACCTGTTTTGCATATTGTAATACAAAGCAGTCTCCCACTACATGTAAGTATTCCTGTAACACCTTCTCTTTGTGTCCTTGTGGTTCAGTTGCTTGCAAATCTGCCTCTGGGCCAGAAGGTTGTGGGTTCCAGTCCCACTCCAGGACTTGGGCTCATGCCATAAATGCTGGCACCCAACTGCAGTACTAGGGGGTGCTGTATTGTTGGGGTGTGCCATCCTTCTGCTGTGATGTTAAACCAAGTTTTCTTCTACACATCTCTGGTACTGTCCTGGTGGTTGCCCAGATGGAAGTAAAGTACCCAAGGCACTCTTTGCAAGAGAAGGAGATTTTCTCTGGCATCCTGGTCAATATTCACCTTCCCATAAAACTGGTTCAGGCAATTTTCCATGGCTTTGTGTGGGCTTATTTATTTCAATTGTTCAGAAAACACCTTTGAGCAAATGCTCTTTTACAAAGGTTCCACGTCTGTAAAACAACATACAATCAAGTTACAGGAACAGACAGAAAATACAACAAATGCTATACAATTAGTGCAAAGACAAATTGCATGATTCCTATAAATATTTCAACAATGCCTGGAGATTACAATATCAATTAAGTAAAGGTGAAAATACATTCTGAGAGTAGAAAGAAAAAACAAAAAACAACCAGTTACTGAAATCCATCAGAAGATGAGCGTTAAGTGAGCACAGTGCAGAAAAAGGGGTAGTAGCCTGGAGGTCAGGCTTAGTCACAGGTCCTAGAAGGTGGAATGAGGTCATGACCATGCTAGTGGAGAGAAGGGGGGGGTCAAGGGAGCTGGTACCAGGGCGGGGATGAATGTTTGATACAAGTGGGACCACAAGATAAGGGGAGTGGAAAGGTGCAAGGGAGATGCAAGTGCAGTATTGGAGGCACTAGTCAACAGGAACAACAGTGTATGAGCAAAAGAATGAATTGGGGTAGGGGGAGGAGGTTCAAAATTTCTACTCAGCAAACTGATAGCACCCAAACTACCTGCAATTACAGGCAACTGCCTCAGAGAGATGTATATTCAGCTCAGCCTTAAAGGCTAGGGTGTAATTGCAGAATATATGCACAGGGATTTGATTTAGCCAGAGGGGAGCTCTGTACTCAAAGAAGCGCTGACCTATTGTCGTCTTCATGAACTGGACAGCCAACAAGCACCTTGTCTTTCCTCTGGTCTGGTGGCTAGAGCAATATTCTGTGAGCATCTCCTTGAGGCTAGGGGTGGATTTTCCTAGAATAGCTTTCTTACCCAAGAGGCACGTTTGATATTTTTTTCTATTTCTGAGGCTGAGCCACCAGGTTTGCTCATAGAGTGAGCAGGAGTGAGTTCGGTTGTCAGCTCCAAGGGTGAATCTGCAGGCCTTACTGAGGGCCATCGAAACCCACTTGAGTGCAGTGTCACTTGCCACCCCATACACTACCAAGCCATAGTCAATGACTGATAAGATGGAGGAGGAAACAGACAAGTGCAGGGCAGCAGGAGTAAGATATTGTCTGTGTCTGTACAGTACACCAAGTTTAGAGTTCACCACTTTTACGACTTGATCAATGTGGGGTGCAAATGAGAGTGTGTCATCAATGGTGACTCCAAGGTACTTGAAAGACTGTACCTGTCCTAGGGGTATGTCCATGGTGTTCATGATGGACAAGACTGGGAATGATTTCTTGTGGTGGGGGCTGGAGATCAGCATTGTTTTAGTCTTCTTATAGTTAAGGAAGTTTCTGAGTACTGAACCAGTTTTCCATGAGGGAGAAAGTGGATTGCAGCTCCTACTGCAAGTAATCCAGCTGGGTACTGCTGCTCATGATTTATTTATTTATTAAATTTTGATAATCGGGTGAGCCCACTGGGGCCCCGAAAGTCCCTTTTTCAGGGACGACCCAAGGATTACATAGATTATTACATAGGATTGAGTGCAACAAAATACATAACATGTGTCACATAGATACATTATAGATCACGTCATCTGCATACAGGATAGTTTTAGTTGTGCTTGCCTCCAGTAATTTGTTTAAAAACAAACTGAAAAGGAGGGGGCCCAGGACGGATCCTTGGGGAACCCCAAGTGCAATTTCTCTAGGGGAGGAGGTTGTAGTTCCAATTTTTACACACTGGGATCTGTGGGAAAGATAGTCCTTGAACCAGTGGACTGCATCTGAGGAGATCGCCAAGTTCACCAGTTCTTGTAGTAGGATGGGGTCAAAGGCTTTAGTGAGAGCTATGAAGAAATATTCCACTAGTTTACTACCATCCAGAGCCTTGTGTTCGAAGTCAGAGACTTTCACTAATGCCGTGGTCATACTGTGGCACTTACGAGCTCTGTGCTGCTGCAAGCACAGGAGGTTGTATTTTATGAATGGACTGGATATCTGATTGGCCAGATGGTTTAGATGTGTGAAATGGCTGCCATTACACATTTATAGTAACTTCATGACTCATCTCTCATTGCTTGTAATGTACTTTGGGATGCAATTATGTAACCGTTATATATACATGCACATTCTTCTTCTACTGTCATCTTCTTTTTCATCTCCTCCTTCTTCAGCACTGTTCCAGTTTGAGGGATACAGATGTGAATCAAATTCTTTTTCTTTTATTGATTATTAGTTTTCTCCTGCATACTAAATTTAAGAGAATGATAATAAATGCTGTTAACCCTTGCTGTGCTGCAGACTGATATATCAGGGTATACTGTGGTGATAGCAATTATAAATGAGTGACTGTTAAACAGCGACTCATTTATGGTACTATCATCATCAGGTACCCTGCAAGGGTAGCGATGCTGTAGCAAGGAAAGCGACTGGAAGGGAAGAGATAGGGAGGTGTAGGAGAGGGATAGGAGGGAGGGTTTGCATGGGTAGGGGATCCTGCTCCAGCTGAGCCAGCTCTGTGGTGTGGTGGTGAGGGTGACTGGCTATGGTGCAGCAAGCACTGGGTTCAAGACCTGCTAGGGACAATTGTTTTTCGGCTGCTTGCGGCTCTCTGTTTATTTTTGTTTTCTGCCCATATTTTTCCCCCTCCTTGACATGTACCCCCCCCGGAGTTAACAATCATAATTCAGGGGGCTGCGGGGTGCAAAGTCCCCCTGCGAGGGGAGGCATGGGGGGCATAGCCCCCTCCCCCGCAAAAACACTTAAGAGGGCCGGAAGTCAGGTCACTTGGGTTTGTATATCATCGAAATGCTTTCCGGTGATACACATTCGCTATGACAGTGATCACTGTATTGTGATCGCTATCATGACATGGAACCATATATCAGTCCAGAATTCATATATGTTCTAATTCTGTTGGCAGCCTAATTGTGTGGAGCATTCCACAAGTCTTTGTAGCTGGGTGCAGAAAGAGTCGCAAGCATCCTGCAGCTGGTCATGGAATGCTTGGAAAGGTCCACTACAGTATAACCTGGGGTGAAGAGTGTCAGAGTCAATTAGCTTACAGAAATGGAATAGGGCTATGTGTGAATTTTGCATTACGCAAAACAAAGGAAAAACACACCAACTGCTTATGTGGTGAGTGAGTCTATTTTGCATTTGGTTCTGGCATTTTTGTTTTGTATACTTTCTTTACTCCCCTTCGCTGGTCCATAGGTCTCTCTCCAGCTCTGCCAAGGACCTAGCCCATTATCCCGCTCGGTCTGAGACCCCCCTGACATCCTTCCTCTGGCAGTCAACCTCCAATTCCTTCCTTATGACCAACTACCCGGCTCTGAGCCCCCCAGGTAAGGGCTGCCAACTCCTCCGGTGCTCTATCTAAGGGCCAAGTTGCTGCCAGGGGTATGGAGGATCGGAGACAGACGGGGTGGGCCCAGTGGTGAGCATGGACGGGTCAGCTGAGCAGGCCTTTGTCTACCCGGGTGCCAGAGTTTTTCTTCTTTTCTTGGTTCCTGGGATCTTGGATGTGCAATGACGTCCAGTGTATGATGAACGCACTCCCACACCTGCCCACAGGTTGTTCGCCATAGCTCCCAAACACCCACTGTTGTGGACCCCACAGTGTGTGATCTCCCAAACACCGCCAGAAGTCGCCCAAGCTTCAGAAGACTGTGCGTTCTATGCCCAGGACAGGAGAGCAGTCCTATGGATACTCAATCCTCTCCTGCCCTTGCCAACCCCTGGTGGCCTGAGGTCATTCCCGAACCCGGGTCACTGGCGTGGTGTGAGGTGTGGCGCCCAGCACCTCAGCCCTCAGTGCCACCGAGCCGGCTTGATTCTGGCATTTTAAGGGCTTTTAATTGGGTCAGACTCCTCTCAATCTTTGTCCATCATTCTAGAATTTAGTTTATTGTTTTTCTGTTTATGCATTTCTATAATTTACAATTTTTTTAATTTCCTCTAGTATACGAAGAACATCCCCATACTTGTGATAGTACTCTTGTACATTTTGTAAATTTGAATAAATAGAAACATAGAAACACTGATGGCAGAAGATGGCCTAGCAGCCTATCCTGTCTGCCTGGTTACCTACCAAGCATTCTGCATGAGCCATGTACCCTACTGGTCCTCAGCCATCCCTCCGCCAGTCCTCTCCCCCTTATTCCTCACCAAGCCCATATGCCTGACCAAACTCTGTTTGAAGCTTACCACTGTTTTAGCACTGACTACCTCGGAGGAAAGTCTGTTCCACATGTCCATCAGATGTTCCATGAAAAAAAAAAAATTCTGACACCCTTTCTGAACCAGCCCCCTACCGATTTCCTCATGTGGCCCCTGTGTTGCTGTTGTCACTTTTGGTAAATGGTTTATTACTTTCCCCTTTTATTTATTCCCTGCACAAAATTGTATGTCTCAGTCATATCCCACTTTCTTTCTGGATTCCAGCCGGTACATATCCGGACTGTACAATTTCTTCTCATATGGCTTTCCCTGCTGCCCCTGAATCATTTCTGTTACTAATTCTAGTCTATCTGAGTCCTTCTTGAAGTGTGGGTTCCAGAACTGTATGCAGTATTCCAGATGTAGTCTCACCAAGGATCTGTACAAGGGTAGTATCTGTCTGCTACCAAAGCCCCTGCTTATGTAACCCAGCCCCCTGTTTGTTTTCCCACTGCTTTATTACATTGTGCAGTTGAGTTTAAGGTTTTAGAATAATTACACCCAGATCTATTTTTTTTCATTGTACATTCTACCCTTACCCCTTCCCCATCCTGTACTTGTCCTTTGGGACTTTTGTCATCTTCGTGCATTACTTATTTAATCAATCTGTGACTGCATTTGCTTAAAAACAATACAGGTAAGTTATTTTATTGTCTGATCTGTGTTCCACCTTGGAAATCATATAACTAAATCAAAGTGAAGCTGTTTCAAGCACAAAAACAGGCCCAGAAGTGTCAGAAGCAAAGAAGGGTTTGTATCCTATGTTCTGACCATATACTGTGTGGACACGTGCATAACTGGTTTCAGAAAAAAGGAAAGATAAGACATAACTCCTATAATATTTATGTTCTTCAAATTTATTTATGTGGTTTTTAATAACTGGGTAGGTACACTAGATAACTGAATGCCTATTTTCAGATATGACCCAGGAGGGTACAATGCACAAGTTTCACAAATGAATACAGATACAGATTTAGACAGCTCATTTTCCAGGGTGTGGAAAGGTATAATATGGAACATTACAATTTACAAATACAGAACAAAGTACAAAATAAGTTGAGACACGTCCATTTGGGGATGCAGGCAGATCTGTGGTACAGACGAATTAATCAAGGATTTGAGCAAGTACAGTTGAGGCGGCTAGAGACAGGTGCAGGCCATAGATAAAGCTAGATGAGACTTAAGTGCAGATTTGAAGAATGACATGAGGGGAGAGAGTTCTAAAACCTGGGTGCAAATGAGGAAAAATCTGTTCGCCCATCTTGGCTGAGCATTTTGGAGTAACGAGTGAAGTAATATCCAAGGATCTGAGGGTGTGTATGTAGGGTGAGCACTAGCTGTTTGTAGATGAAATAACCTAGGGCATAGGATCGGGAGGCAGAGGGGGATAGCCACCCTAAGGAAGAGTAGAGGGAACAATGGTGTGTGAAATGTAGAGAGAAAAGGGCATAGCGGCATATGTTGCTGTAAGTGACAACCAATTTGTGTAGAGAAAATGAGGGGGCATTAGTGAAGAGAAGAGAGCTATGCTGTAGGCAAGGGAGTAGGATGCCTTGGGCAATAGCTAAGTGAGCTTTTGGAGTAAGGAGATATCGGAGGCAATAGATCAGACCGATTTGGAAATAAGTGGATTTGCATTGGTTTGACATGTGTAGGTGGAAGTCTAGTTCTGGGTCAAGGATAACATCTAGGTACTTAAATTCTTCAACTGTGGTGAGAGGAGAACTGTTTAGACACATGATGTCTAGGGGGGTAAGAGCTGGATGATCTGTGAGCCCTAAAGCCAAACAGCATAGCTTGTGTTTTGGAGGCATTGAGTAATAAGTTGTTGGCCACCAACCAGTTTTGGCTATGGGTGAAGTCCTCAGAAATTTGGGTACTGATGAGTTGGGGGCTCTGGGCACTGTGGTATGAAGCGATGTCATCAGTGTACATTATGACTGAGCAGGTGGTAGAGATGGAGGGGTTGTTTATGAAATCTGAGAAGAGAAGTGGTTGAAGGATAGATCCCTGCAGGATGCCACAGGCTATCGGCAACTGTTGTGAAGAGGCATCCCAAAATTTGATGAATTGGCACCTGTCTAACAGGCAGTTGGAAAACCAGGCATAGGCCGGGAGAAAGACACAAAGTCCAGTTCATTTTCTGGACAGAAGGGCACGGTCAACAAGGTCAAATACCTTTGGCAAGTCGGTAAAGACAGCTCCAGTGAGAGCTCCTTTGTCCACAGCAGATTTAATGTAGTCAGTAATCTTAATAAGGGCAGATGTGGTACTGTGATTTTTCCAGAAACCATGCTGGCATAGGGTAAGGAGGTGGTGGGTTTGTAGGTAGTCCATTAGCTGAGAGGCTACCACCTTTTTGAGTAGTTTGCTGAGAACAGGCAAGAGGGTGATAGGTTGGTATTAAGAGATATTTTGGGGGTCACCCTTTTTGGGAACAGGGACTACCTTGGCAACTTTCCATTGAGATGGCACTATACCAGATATGAAGGAGAAATTGAAGATGTGGGTAATAGGAAGGGGGAGAGCCTGTGACTCTAGCTTGAATAGTTTAGGCTCAGACCCATCTGGTCCTGGACGTGCACTGTGGGCAGGGAGTTGAGGAGTTTTTGGACTTCTTTTCTAGTGACAGTTTTCAGGTAGAAGAAGGGATGGGTAGGAGTGAGTGAGGTCTGGGAGTTGTCATGATCTGCAATCACACAAGCAGTGAAGGAGGAGAGATCCATGAACTGGGTGTTGAAAGCATTGAAGGCTTCTGACGTGGAACCTTTGTAAAAGAGTCTTGGCTCAAAGGTGTGTTGTAATCCTAGAAATAAATAAATAAATAAATAAATTTACTATAGTGAGTTGATTGTTACAATGTATGCCATTTATGATCGTATCCTTTTGTGAGGCTTTATAGAGAGCTCCCAGGAGCCCTTTCATGTATCCCCAGAAGCTGCATAGGTTGCCAGCAGAGGGTAGGAGTTTCTCCTTGCAGAAGGAGCTTTTGGCTGAGTGGATAGCTTTTTTTCATTGATTTCACAGTTGTTGGTATGTGAGCCAGTCTTGCAATTTGGATGAGGCTTTAAAAGAAGCCCAGAATTTGTCTCTTCTTTTGTGGAGGGAGAGAAGGTCACTGTGTAACCAGGGTGTGGCAATGCCTTGAACTCTTCTGTTAATGAGAGGAGTAAGTTTATCTTAGAGGCAGGAGATGATAGATTGAAATATATCTAGGATGGAATTAACATCAGAGAAGGCTAGGATGGGGGATCAGTCAATGAGAGGGAGCTTGACATTGAGGGTAGTGGGATCTAGGTAAGAGAAGTTCCTGAGGGTAAGAACCTTAGGAGGAACTTTTGGAATCTGCACATTCCATAGACAATAAGAGGGGGCGTGATCACTGATAGAGTCAGGGAGCACCCCAGATGTTTGAATCCTGTCAGGTCTCTTTGTAAGCATCCAGTCTAGCAGATTGGAGGAAGTACCATGATAGAAGAGGTGGGTGAGGCTAGAGATTATTTGGGTGAGACAGGCCTTGCTGATGAGCAACTCATAGGCTTTGGAGTTGTGATTGAGCCAGTCGAGGTTCAGGTCACACATGACAATTAACTTGTTTCGGTCAACTGAGGGTAGTATGGTGTCAATGAGGACAATTAGTCCTGATATACCATATAATGGGAGGTTGTAAATGCTGAGAAGATGAAGTTCTTTGGTGTAGCCTAGTGTAAGGGAAGCATGAAGTACTTTGCAAGCCCTGCCAGTACCTGCTGTGTGACAGATCAGAGACAGGTCAAAATGGGACCTATAGTAAATTAGAAGGCCTCCACCACATTTGGGGGAAAAGCGGTCTAATGGAAGGAATCAGTAGTTATTAAGATTACAGAGAAAGTTCGGATTACTGGTTTTGAACCATGACTTATATAAGCCCAGGGTGTTCAGGGAGTAATGAGACAACCAGGCCTCAAAGGCCAGTTACAATGGCCAAGATGCTACAGGTGTTAATATGGCCAGTTTTAAGTTCTTTTAGGCCTGACCTGGGTGAGGGGGAGAGGGGATCTGAATTAAGTTCGATGTCACCAGCCAGGCAAAGATAAATTGCCAAGGTCCAGAGCACTGTGACTTTCTGTAGACCGCTGATGGTGTGGTTGGACAATAGGGGGTGCCTTCTGGTGTGGGACACCATGAGGAACAGCTGTTTTTGGCTTAAAAGGGCAACTGTGTTGGAGGGTTGGTAGGCAGCCAGAAGTAGTCTGGAGTAACTAAAATCTGTAGTCGTCTTTGAGTACAGATGCTCGGCCAGGGCTTGTGGGGGGAGAGCAGTGTATATGATAGGAGTAGTAGGAAGACCAACAGTTCTGGAAGTAGGACAATGGTAGTTCTATTAAAGGGCATGGATAGCAGTAGGACACTGTGTAACAAAATGGCAGTTTGCAAACAGTGGTAAGAGAGAGTCTACAGTGGTAACAAAACCTAGGAGTGGTAGTTAAGGCAAACTAGAAAGATTGGGAAGGCAAAATTGCCAATAATTATAGAAATATAGTATCCAGGCAGCAAAAGTAAAGCCGAACCAAGAGCCCCACTTTTACAGTTGAGAGTAGACATAAGCATTATGTGGCTCATTTGACTTGAGCAATACTCTACTTAGAGAGTAGACAGGAGCACCAAAAAGAGAGTTGATTACTTCCACCACAGTATTTATTTAATGTTTTGTGGCTGGCACCACATCCTGAGGGAATGGTGGTTACTTACTACTTATTTGCTTTTGAATTCACAGGGTGTACTCTCAGTGGTAATCTCTCATAAGTTACTCAGCTAAGCCTGGCCCTCCCAAGTATCTCTATTCC
Source organism: Neoceratodus forsteri (assembly GCA_016271365.2). Taxonomy (NCBI): domain Eukaryota; kingdom Metazoa; phylum Chordata; order Ceratodontiformes; family Ceratodontidae; genus Neoceratodus; species Neoceratodus forsteri. The sequence continues at coordinate 1,656,243,716 of CM028131.1, forward strand.
CTGATATGGGTGATTCCATTCAGATGTTACCAAATGGTTTGCAAGTATTTATGATCCGCTTAAGCACAGGGAGCTGCTGATTGCAGCATAGGAAAGCTATATTTATGAGATATCACCGTGGAGTGTACACCACGGAAATTCAAAAGCAAATAAGCAACAAGTAACCACCAATTCCTGATGAAATGGTGCAATTAAACACTATTTATTTATTTATTTCAGTCTAGGATTAGAATACCTGTGAGCCGAGGCTCTTTTACAAAGGTTCCATGTCAGCGTGAGCAACAGTCATCATTTTTAGTTACAAACATATAGTCATTGACTTACAGACATGTAATAACCAGTACAAAGACTTGAGCTATGAGCAAGACAAGGGAAGGGGCTGGGGGGAAGTGAGGGTAGGAGATCAAGGGGGAAGGAGGTGCAGGGATAAGGGGGAGTAGGGGAGGTGGTTGGGGCAGGGCAGGAGTGGAGATACGGGGGGGGAGGTGGGCAAGGGCGGGAGACAGTGCAGCCAGGGGCCTTGTTGAGGGAATATGACAGGTAAGGTGCTAGGGGTGCAAAGACTGATTGTAAGTGCTGGGGCATGTGCAGCTGGAATGGTGTAAATGTTAAGATGGGCAATCGCAGGATATAAGCAGTGAGAGGTGCAGCTTGGACTTGAAGAGGCCGAGTGTTGGAGTGGTCGCTATGTCGCTGCCAAGAGAGTTGAGCTGGTTGGATGCCCGATAGGTGAATGATCTTTGTCCTTAGGTCGTGTGACATCATGGGATATGTAGTAGATGGGAATTGGATCTCCTTGTAGTGATATTCCTATGTCTAGGCTTAAGGAGGGCACAGACACCAGGTAGGACAAGCCCCATTATAATTTTCTTGGCTGTGATGCAGGTTTGGTATTTTATGCGTTTGTCCAGTTGAAGCCATCCAGATTGGGAATAAAGGTCACATGTGTGGGTACGGTGATGTGAGCCAGTGATGAGATGACAGGCCTTATTCAGGGAGGTCACGATACATTTGAGAGCAGTGGTAATTGCAGACCCATATATGATAAGACCATAGTCTATGATGCTGATGATGGAGCTTTGGACGGTCCCTGACAGTGCTTCTGGGGTTAGGTGTTTCCTGTGCCGGAATAATATGCCTAACCTCACATTAGCAGACTTTGCAACATTGCTGATATGGACAGCGTATGAGAGGTGGGTATCAAGGGTGATGCCGAGGTACTTGAACGATCGTGTTTGCTCTAGGATGGCTCCTTGTTCAGTTGCAATGGAGAGGTGGAGTTGTTTGTTTTTGTTGTGGGGGCTGCAGAAGACCATAGACTTGTTTTTTTTTCTGATTGAGAAGCAGTTTATGATTTAGGAACCAGGATTCAACGGAGGAGAAGGCCCAATGAAGTTTATTTTGTAATTGGATTGGATCAGGGTCCGAGGTGAGGATCACAGCATCGTCGGTGTAGAGAATTATTTGTTCTGGGCAGCTGTCCGGTAGTGAGTTTAAGAATAGGCTGAAGAGGGGTGACCCCAGAATGGAGCCCTGGGGGACTCCCGAGCAGACCAGTCTAGGGTCCGAGAGTGTATCAGTGATTCTTACTGTTTGGGACCATTCTTCAAGGAAGCTCTTATACCAGCCAATGGAGTCAGTTGACAGCCCAGTGTTCTGAAGCTGGACAAGCAGGAGGCATTGATTGACGGTGTCGAAGGCTTTAGTTAAGTCAATGTAGATTGAGCCTAATAGTTCACCGGAGTCAAGTGCATTGTGGATTGCACCGGTGAATTCAAGTAGGGCTGTGGAGGTGCTGTGACCGTTGCAGAACCCGTGTTGTTGCTTGAACAGCATGTTGTACGTATCCAGGTATTCTGTGAGCTGGTCCAAGATGATGCCTTGGAGAGTGGGGGTAGTAGGGAGATAGGTCTGTAGTTATCATGAGCAGTTTTATCACCACTTTTATGGATTGGGGTGACAGTGGCAGATTTCCATCTGTCTGGGAACTGGCTAAGGCTGAGAGAGAGGTTGATAGAAGTGAACTTGAAGAACATAAATATTACAGGAGTTGAGCCTCATCTTCCCTTTTTTCTGGAATCCTTTTGTACTCCTCAGAGGACTCCGCCAACCTTACAATAGAAGCCCATTATTTCAAGGGTGGGGCATCCCAGGACCTGTTAAGGTCTTAAGTGCATAATAGGGACCTGAAGAGAATAGCCCAGTAGTGAATTTGCAACAGACGGTGGCAGTGAAGGTATAGTATCACAAGAAAAGTCTCCTGTATCCATTTTTAGGGCCTCCTTTAAACATAGCTGTGGTCATCTGAAGTTTTGCATTTTTGACCCATTTAATCAATAACTCACCATTGTTACCTTAATCAAAGTAATTGATAAAAGACAGAGTTCTGCATGTACTAGAGAGGCTAAGATATATCTTGGAAGGGCTAACAGTATCCAACAGAAGTTATTTATTACTGACTGCATTATTTAACGTGAATGTATCCTCCAGATTTTAGCTCCACAACTACAATGGCTTGTGTTTTTGCCCTGTAAGACTTTTAAAGCCACTCTGGGGTCTTCACTACCAAAACGGTAATTAAACCTCCATACACCTGTACAGGATTTATTTGTTGTGTCTTGTATACTGTTAATTTGTTTCTCTATGTATCCATTGTGGAGAATATTAGTCCTACTTGATGAAATTCTCACAACACTTCAGATTTTTGTTTATCATAAAACCAGGCATGTGGTTTAGACCAAGAAGATTTCCCAAAAGAGATATCTATCACTTCTTTATACTAACCATTTATTTGTTTTTAGTTCACTTTCATTCTGATCTATTTAATTTCCATTGGAGACCAATTTCTTACCAGGAGATTGGAATCATAATTTCTACATGGAATAGTACCTCAGTTTCCAAGTTAATAGTTTTAGAGGAATATAAGTCATGATTGTAATTGTACTTGAATAAACACGAATGTGAAAAACTCTATTTTGTATTTTTTTCATGCATGACATTCTATACGGTTCTTTTTATGGACCCAGTAATTAGGGATTTTGACTACCAATTGTTACTGTTCATGTACAGAACTCTAAGCAATAGCTATTGGCTTAGCAGAGCAATCCTCAGAGTTCTGAACACAAACCATGACATAGACAAAACTGCAAATTACCGATTCTGCAAAGAAAACTGTACAGAATGTTGCACAAAAATAAAGACATACAAAATACAGTTTTCACATATACATCCATTCATGTACAGTTAAATAGGGATAATTGGGAGGTATGAATATATTTTCTAGAAGTAGGAACTTCACAAACTTCTACGATTCAAACATAATTTCCTGTTCTCTTTAAAACTGACTGATTTATTTATTTGTTTATTTATTTATTTAAAATGTGGTGACTGAGATATGCAAACTGAACCAGGCTCATTTCAAGGTATGACCCAGGGGAGAGGAGACATCAGGGAAAAAACAAAGTAAAAAGTGCACAATAACATCAGTTATGGGGTAGCAAGGATGAGAGCTAAATGAGGGTACTGCCAATGTATGACAAGATATTTGTACAGAATCATAGTGGCATACAATTTAAAATACAGGGCACATTGAGTTGTAAGCTATACAATACAATAAGAGGCAAAATGGAGTAACATACAGTAGGTAAAACAGCAGAGGGGGTGGATAGGAAAAGGTTGCAGAAATGTGGAGAGAAGAGAAAGAAGCCTATTGCTCAAACTTGTTTCCACAGATCTGTTAGGAACTGAGTTTCATTCATCAGTTACTTGAGTCCTTTAAAGAAATACGACACTTTCTAAAATGTATACAGATCTGAAATCACAGTTTCAACATAAGAATCTCATGAGTTCATGATACATGTTATCATTAGACTTTTCATGGGTTAATAAACTAATAAACTCCAGAAGGGTGTAGTAGTCTTTCTTCCAAGGCTTCTCAGGGATCAGTAAACTCTGGGAAAATGTGACACTTTTTATGTTTGCCGTGTGCACGTGCCCAGCGAACATTTCATTAGGAGAGTGGCTTTTGAGGGGTGTGACACTGTCAGTCCAATACAGTGTGGTGTATAAGGGGCTTGTCAGTGTCACACCAATCATCAGCCAGACTGGTCATGACAGTGTTCTGGCTTGCTGGGCAGAAATTTCATGTATTTCAAAGTAAAGAGTCAACCCATTCATAGGTCGGCTCTTTCCTTTGATCTATGCTGCCCAGCAAGCATAGTTGATCTGTCATGATCAGCCTGCTGAGGTAACAAAGAAAACCATCCTGCTGTCACCGCTACTGTTCCCCACCCAACCCTCCCATTCAACACCCACCAACCCACACACCCCATATAAACATAACACTGACACTGGGGATGCCCAATCCCTAGTGTCTCCACCTGAAATAAAGAAAACTGACCCTCATAGTTTTTTTTTTAAATACACCCTTGTAAACATGAAAATTGTCCATCAATATCTGTTGCTGCCCCACCGTAACTGCCCTCTCTACAAGCCCAACCCATGTTAAGCTTCTGGCATGGGGGTGACCAGTCCCCCATGCCAACTTCTACCCCCTACCTGGCCCAATATAAATCTGACACTGGGGGTGCCCAATCCCCTGTGCCAGATTCTACCCCCCACCATGCCCAATATGACACTGACACTTGGGGGGAATCTCCCAACATCACAATCTGAATTAAAGAAAACCATCCCTTGTAATTTTTTTTAAATAAACCCTGTAAAAAAGGAAAACATCCGTTGATGTCTGCTGTTGCTGTTACTGTCCCACCCACCTGACCGTCCTACTCAGTACCCACTCTCCACCCCCCTAAGCCCTTACTTACCCACTGAGGGTCCAACGCTGTAATCCTCTCTGGACCACAGACACATCTTCACTCTTCAACACTGGACCACGAACTGAGGAAATCAGGTATTCAGTTCAACGTATTTCAGTGAGGTTTTGAACTTAGTGGCATAACTTGGCCATTTGTGAATATTTTTGGCCCAAATTTTCAACATGCCTTTTTTGGGACCCCTCCTCGTGAATAATGGCAGTGAAATTAAGCAAATCTGTCCTGAAAGGTGATTTCATGGTTGCTGCACAATATCACCTTTCGAGCAGGAGTTGAAAATGTTCTCCACCCTTGTTCATGAGGTAGGGTCATAAAAAGGCCATGTTGAAAATTTGGGGTAAAAATATAAAAAAATAAAGTTATGAGTCTATGTGGAAATTTACGAATGCAGGTTCGTACCTTTTATAATTTTCAATATTTTGACCTCAAATTTTCAACATAGCCATTTTTTCACAGCACCTCATGAATGTGACAGCTGTAATTTTTCAAATCCTGGCCAAACTGTGTGTTTTCGTGCTGATGGGATGAAATCACCTTTTGGGCAGGATTTAAAAATGTTGTCCACCTTTGTTCATGAGGTGGGCTCATAAGAAGACTACTGTATGTGGGGTCCTAAGAAGGCTATGTTGAAAATTTGAGGTAAAAATGTGAGAAAACAACAAAGTTATGAGTTTACAATGCAGTTTTTCAACACACACTCGTAATTGCAGTAGTTTTCAATATTTGGATCCCAACCTTTCAACTTAGCCATTTTTTCACACCACCTCATGAATGGGACAGTTGTCATTTCCAAATCCTACCAAAATGTGTTTTAATACTTGTGGCACAAAATTAAGTTTCAGCCATTGTTTTATAAATGACACCTGTCATGCTCAGAAGGAGTTGTCATAAAAAGATTATGTTGAAAATTTGGGGTAAAAATGTGAAAAGCCAACTAAGTTATGAGCCAACGAATTGTTCCAGCATTTACTCATAAGTTTATTTGTTGCATATTTTGGCCCCTAATCTTCAACATATCCCTTGTGTTACATCACCTCCTGAACATGGCAGGTGTAAATTTTCAAATCCCCTCTGAAACTTGTTTCCACAGTCGCACAGCAAAATCACCTTTCGGATAGGTTTTTGAAAATTCCACCTGTCTTGAGCATAACGCCTGGTCATAAAAAAACTGTTGGACATTTGGAGTCAAAGAAAACATGAGAGCCCATTTAAAAGTAGATATTTTCTCTCAGCTGCCCTATCCTGGGTTATTACACTCTAGCAATGTGCCAAAGCAGGATACCACTGAAAATGAGATACTGCATCTCTTCTGCTCTCTCCTGGGTAAAATATATAGTAAAACTGTGTACACGCAAGACCTGGTACAACAGCAATACCAGTGGCGAACATTTGGCATTGACAAATGCTTGTTTACATCCGTCATTTTATTTTTTTTACTTTTGTTAACCAGGTAAGTGCAATGAGCATAGGCCCTTTTTCATACGTGGAAATAATACAGACTTATCACAGAAATAAATATTCACAAAAAACTGTTACAGAATTGCAGAATCACAGAAATCTGATAGCAAAAGAGGACCTCATCGGCCCATCGGGTCTGCCCTTTTCCCCCCTTCCCTATTCATCTCCATTCTTACGGGCCCTCCCCTTCCCCTCACTTCCCAATCCCATATGTCTGTCCCATGCCCTCTTAAATCCCGCTACCATTTCAGCCTCTACCACCTCTTCTGGTAGTTTATTCCAGGCCTCCACCACTCTCTCTGTGAAGAATCACCCCCTCACATTGCCTCTATATCTTCCACCTTCCAATCTTAGGCTATGCCCTCTTGTTTAAGCCCCCTTTTTCCTTCTGAACAAGCTCCCCTCCTTCACCTTATGGATCTCGTTCACATATTTAAAAGTTTCAGTCATGTCCCCTCTCCCTTCTATTCTCCAACGGGTACAGATACAATTCACTACACCTCTGTTTGTACCGTGCACCATCTTGGTTGCTCTTCTCTGAACCCTTTCCATCCCATCAATGTCCTTGCATAGGTGCGGTCTCCAGAACTGAATCCCGTACTCCAGGTGTGGTCTCACCGTGGCCTTGTGAAGAGGCATCAACACTTCCCTCCTTCTGCTAGTTATGCCCCTCCCAATGCATGCCAACATTCCATTTGCCTTCCTCACTGCCTTGCTACACTGGCTACCCACCTTAATGTTGCTTGATACTATAATCCCCAGATCCCCTTCCTGCTCTGTTTTTTTGATTTCCTCCCCTCCTAGAGTGTAATCTGTTTGTAGGTTTTTGCGCCCAAGATACATCACAACACACTTTTTGGCACTGAATTTTAGTTGCCAAGTTTCCAACCACCCCTCCAGAGTCCTCAAGTTGTGCTTCATGCTCTCTACCCCCCCCCGGGGTGTCCACCCTATTGCAGATTTTAATATCATCCACAAATAGGCACACTCTTCACTCCAGACCTTCTGCTATATCACTGATGTATATATTAAAAAGGAGGGGTCCCAGCACCGAACCCTGGGGCACCCCACTCGTTAACCCCCTCACCATGGAATGCACCCCATTTACCAACACTCTCTGACTTCTGCCCACCAACCAGTTTTTCACCCATCTAGTTATATTCTGTCCCACCTGTAAGCTTTCCAGCTTATTTACTAGCCTTCTGTGAGGGAGTGTCGAAGGCCTTACTGCAGTCCAGATAGGCCATGTCCACCCCCCCGGTCAACCACCTGCATCACCCAATTGAAGAACTCTATCAGGTTTGTCTGGCAGGACCTCTCATTCTTGAATCCATGCTGCCTTTTGTCCTACAGAATGCTGTCCACCAGGTAGTCCACCACCCTTTCTTTTATTAGTGCCTCCATCACCTTGCCCAGCACTGAGGTGAGGCTGACCAGGCAATAATTTCCTGCCACTTTCTCACTGTTCACCTTGTGCAGTGGCGCCACATCTGCCCTCCTCCAGTCTCTTGGCACACACCCTGTATCCATGGACAGGTTAAACAGTTTCATCAGTGGGGCTGCCAGCCCCTTCCTCAGTTCCCTGAGTACCCTTGGGTGCAAGCCGCCCATCCAGTCTGCCCCTTACCACCATTACTCATCCCCCCCTCTGGAAGCCCCCCTTCCTCTGCTATTCAGCCCCATATGCCTACCCCATGCTCTCTTGAATCCCTTCACTGTTTTAGCCCCCACTACATCCTGTAGAAGCCTGTTCCATGCCTCCACCACCCTATCTGTGAAGAATCGCCCCTCACATTGCCTCTGTATCTTCCTCCCTGCAGTCTTCGGCTATACCCTCAAGTTACAGCCCCTTCCTTCCTTTTAAGTAAACACCCTTCCTTTACTTGGTTGATCCCCTTGACATATTTAAAAGTTTCTATCATGTCCCCTCTCTCCCTTCTAGTCTCCAATGTGTACAGATCCAGTTCCTTACATCTCTGCTCATAAGTCTTCCCCTGCATACCCTGCACCATCCTTCCATCCAGCCCCATTGCCTTGTCCACCTTTAACCTGTCCAGTACCTCCCTTACCCTGTCTATGCTGAATATACTAGAATCCACCTTTTTGCCTTCCCTGCCCCTTCCCCCCAGCTCTGGTCCCCTACCCTCCCCCTTCCCCTCCTCCATGAAGACCGAGCAGAAGTAGTTATTCAACACTTCTGCACCTCAAAGTCCCTTTTCAGTTGAATTCCTCCTCCCCTTCAACCGCATTTATCCCTTGGATCACCTTCCTTTTTCCCCTACATAACGGGTGCAGTTTTATCCTCTTGGCCCGTATAGCTATTGTCTCCTCGGCATCTGCTTTAGCTGTCCTTATCTTCTGCCCTGACACCCTCCTCTTCTCTCTATAAGCCTCCCTGTCCTCCCCCTTTTGTATCTTCTTATATTCCCTGAATGCTGTTTTTCTTTCCCTGACTGCCCCTGCCACTTCCCTTGTAAACCAGAGTGGTGTCCTCCTGTTTTTGTTCTTCCTCACCTCCCTAATACAAATTTCAGTGGCCTTCAATACCCCTCCTTTGATAGCTCCCCATAGCTCCTCAACATCCCCTATTTTCCCCAGTTACACTTACAATAGCATTTCTTCATAAACGGTTTAAAAGCTTTGTGGCCGAGGCCATTATGTAAAGAGCCGGGTAACATATTCCAACTTTCGGCTGCACAAACTGTATATGCATGTCCTCCCATACTGGTCAAAATGCTAGGAATTACAAGTTTGTTACTGCAGTTAGATCTAAGTAACCTTTCTTCCTTTTTGAAGTCAAACAGGGCAAAAAGGGGTGAGTCAGTATTTTGCTGTAATACATTATCAGTTAAACATTTAAATTGTACAAACTGATAAATTTGGGTGGTAAGCAACCTGTTCGCTCATATAAAATACAATGATGTGTTTGAAAAGGTAGTCTTAGCACGGATCTGCATACTCCATGAAAGGTAGTATTTAATAGTGACAATTCAGCCTTTGCCAAGTAACAGATATATGCTTTACTCCATTTGCCTCACACATTCCCGAAGGTCAAATTTAATTGTTGGGGAGATCTTTTTCCTGCAGTGCCCCTGGTAAGTGGAATGATTTACTTACTACAAGGTTCCTGAATTTTTCCAAAGGAAATTTTGAGTCAATGTGGCTCCTTAATGAACACCAGTGTCAGTGTTCTGGCACTCCATTTCAGTTTTCTATTGTACTTTGGCTGTCACTGATTATGTTTTTTTCATGTATTTAGGATTGTACATTATACAATGGGGGACGAGAATGCCACTCTCTGATTGGTCAGTTGGCACCTCTTGCCTATTGTAAATCCTCCACATTATCAACTAGAAGAGGCGCCAGCCACCAGTCAGCCGCATTTCGAATGCCCCAGAAATCACTCCGAACATTGCCAGCAAAGACAGCAACAAATGATGACCCGCTAAACTGTTAACTATAAAGCCACTATAGCTAGAGCCCATCTGCTTTCAAGACAGGCTGCTGCAAGTCTGCTTCGAATCCAGTCCCCCCCACACATTTATCAGTTCTCCAGTTTTCTTTCTTTCTTTAACTAAAACAGCTCCACATTTCAGTCTGTTGTGGAGCTAGTGAACACTTAACCGAACCGCCAACTGAACAGTCAACTTCCTGGTCTGCAGCTCCGTTTACAGTGTTGCTTTCGGCTTCTCAGCATTTCAGAAGTTGTAACTACCCTGATCTCTTTTTCTTTCTAATTTTTTTTTTTTGGTTACTGTTTTTGGGCTCTTGATAAAATTATTTTGGGGGGGGCATCGATTACCTGCACAGATAAATCATAGCTTTACGACACTACTTGGCTCAGAAATGGAGGCTTACAACGCTGTAAGGTAAACAAAACAAAAAAATAACTAAGAGAACTCAAGCATGAATGTCTCGGTGCACTGTGTCCTGATGCCTCCAAAAATGTCAGCCACACACAGGGTTGCTGTCCTATAAAAACATTAACTCTCACCTCCACACAATGTATCACCCCCTGACAACACAGAACTATTTGTTTGTGGTGGAAGAATACTGTAATAAAAATACATGAAAATGCCCCCCTCCAAAAAAAAAAAACATATAATTTTTTTTTTAAATACAAAAAAGGGGACCATTGTATAATCACAATATACCACTCCAGGATGTAGGTTAACACTAGGATTTACAATGTCTGGTGTGTTTTTCTCACTTGGCCCGTGGCCTCATGACCAAACAACACACCGGTTGTTGTAAATCCTAGCATAACCCACACCCTGTCGTGGTATATTGCTTAAATAACTTGGAATGTGGGAGATGGAACCCTGGCTTCCAATCTGCAATTCTAATACCAGCAATGGTGATGATATAATATAGAACTGAATTGAGACATTCAATATGACTAGAGGGATTTTCCTCTGGGGTACTGATATTAAGAGCTCTTAATAACCTGTGCTCAGACTGTATCATGTGTCATACTTTGTATTTCTAGTAAAGTGAAACTTGTCTATTAAGGATGCTGCATATCAAAGATGTCATGATATTAAGAACATTTCTTGGAGTCCTGAATACAATTTTTTGAGTAGTCTTTGATCCCAGAGGCATCCTTATTAGACAAATATCACTACATAGTGATTTTTTTTTGATGCTTTCACAGGGCACTCTTGCATAGGGGTTTTTGCTTCCAATACGTTCTTATCCTGGTGAAATAAAATAAAAGTACATTAAATAAAGTCAGTTGAAACTGGATCATAATGTTTTAGGAAAAGGAATAATCAAGGTTCTCTCCACATTATTTTTTTATTTATTTATTTTTTAGTTTCTTTCTTTCTATGTCCTTGGCTGGGGGGGTGTGCCTTTGGTTCCCCCTCTCCAGCCAGTCTTCATGGCTGCCTCCCCGGCCATGGCCAGAGCTCACACCTCACCACCATAGCCCTTCCAGGCCACATCACTGTGGATACTTACCCCACCACTGTGGAGATCTGGAGGGTGGGCTTACGAGGGAGCTAACTTAAGCACATCCATGGTGGTGCCGTCGGGGCAGCCTTCATGCTGCTGAGGGATTTTTCTGTTTTTTTCCCCAGTGGGGAGGGGCATGCAATGACGCCAGTGGAGGGGGTGTGCATGCGTCTACACATGCTTCTCCAGGCACCTGCCCCATCTCCACTTCTCTTCTGCAGTATCAGCGCACTGCCCCCCAGTCTCCACTGGGGGCCAGTCGAGTGCCAATCACTGACATCCCCCCCCCTCCCCGGAGAAGGAGAGCAGTCCTTCGGATGCTCAATCCTTCTCCAACCCTGCCAGCCCCTGGTGGCCTATGCTCGCTCCTGAACTTGGGTCACCAGCATAGCATGAAGTAAGGTGTCCAGCACCTCAGCCCCCAGTGCCACCAGGCCAGCCACTCTCCTCATTATTTGAAGGATAACGAGTTTTGAAACAACAAAACAACTCTCAGGAGCACAGGTCAATATAAGCACTTATCTAAAGATAGAACTGAGAGCTTTTTATAGGATCATCCAATGGTAGTTATTGTATTCTGCATGTTTTTAAGCTGCACATTCTAGTATGGTCACATGGTTACTGTACTAAGAATTTTTTGTAGAACTGCTTAATTTTAGGTTTCCCTTAAAAAAAAAAGTGCAGTATCTATCCAAAGAGAACTGAATCACCATGCTTCAAGTTGTCAGTTCCTTTGCCTGCTGTTCATTTCATCTCTGTACACTGGTGTAGCAAGCACGCATAGTGTTACACATTTGTTTAGATGTTCTAGGATGTGCCGTGAAAGTAATCTTTGGATAGACAGAGTATTAAATTACTGAAACCAGTCCATCCTTAAGGCAATATTTATATTAGCAATTTAAACTATATTTCCGTATCCACTGACTCATCCTTTTTCTGTGCTGCTGACAGTTGCCACATTCCCTCACTTTTTTGCCAGCCTCCCCTGCACTCAAAGAGCTCATGATGGTACTCAGTCTATGCTATTAGTGGCATGGGCTCCTCCGAAACCGTGACAAATCCCACTCATTGCTCAGCCAGTCAGGTGCTAAAGAATAATGTGCGCTTGCCCAGTCTTCCTATACAGTAAGTGTATCACCTTCATGACACACCCACCCTTACCCAAGCCAGTCAGTGAGTAACAGGGCATAATTATGAAAGCCCAAAAATTGCACACATGTGACAAACAAACCTGTGCAGAGTGGAGAGGTCCCATTGTATTTCCGCAAAGACTGCCTCATGCATGTGATTTTTCAAAAAGGGTGCCTTTTTGTTACCCTCTAACCATGTTATAGAAGCTTGAGGCAGTTTTTCCTTATACATGCTATGCTTGGTATGATGACCCTGTTTAGCATGTGCATAGAAAAGAGACACTGGAGCAGCTGTGGGAAAACTGCTTAAAAATAACAAAACAAAAATTGCCAAACATTGAGGGGGCTGTTACCACAAGCCTTCCATTGTAAGGATGAGGGCTGGATACAGGCTCGCATTTATCAATGGAGCCGCTCATTTCCCAGGGAACTGATGTGGCAGTGGCTGCATAGGCCCTCAAGGCAGGTCACGGTCACATGCATATCTGACTTCCCAAATGCAGCCTGTCACGGCAACACAACTGACATGCCCCTGACACAGCACTAACCCAGCTGCTTGTATAGCTCCACAGAACATTCTGGATTGGGCGAAGGGGGCAGGTGTGAGGCTGATGGTGGAGAGAGGGGTTGTGACTTCTGCAGTAATTGCTTGGCCCCTTAAGGTGCTAACAGATGCAGTTATGTGCAAGTGCTGGGTACTCATCATCGATCAATTCATTAATCCAGAGACCTCTGAAAATCTGCTAAATGAGAAAACAAAGAGAAATAAATTCAGTTTCTTTTCTCAGAGATTGGTATTACACTCATCTGTATCACTGTACTTGTGTGCTGTCAACGCAAGAGTTTGTAAGATATTAATGGCAATTAAATTGATTATTCTTACATCCCCCAATATTTGTTTGTTTGTTTATTAAGGAGTAACCATTGAGCATCAGCTCATTCACAACAGTGACCTTATTGCAACTACAAAATTACAAGTTACAATTTACAAATATAAATAAACATATAGCAATTTCATCAACAATACATCAATAACATTCACAAACATGGTCGAATGAGGACAAATATCATTTTAACATAGACACAGAAGGTGATGGCATATCTGACCTATGAAATCCATGCGGAAGTCTATTCCAAAACAAAGGAACAAATTTGCTAAAAAATTGAAGGAAATATATGCAGGTAAAATAATCAGCTAATTTTTGTCTCAAGGAAAAAAAAACCCTTAAGCTGTTTCAAATTCTTTAGCAATTTTTTGTGTTTTCATTTTGTTATGGTACAATTTCATAATATGTATTGAAGGTATACAGCATGGAAGTAATGTTGTATGGTTTCATTCGACACTAACAAATCAGAAGTGAGGTCACTAAGTGGCAGAATGATTGACATGATATTTTAGTGCCACGTCCTTTAAGGGTTGCTCATGAAAAGGCAAATTCATGAGGTTTAGATAAGCACTAATTTGGGCTGTAAAGTTGTTCCAAATATGCATATTATATAGGAAAAATATATGTTTAACATATAATTTTAATCTCTGGATAAAATTTAAGATGCAAATTAAATCATTTAGTAGATCTGGCTGTTAAGCCTTGTCAGTTATGCATTCTTTTAACTGTTAGCACATTGAACTCTGCTGAGGTTTCAATCATGTTATTTTTGTAAAACCCTGCTTAATTTTATAGCTAAAACAAATGGTTTGAGGAAGGAGACAGTTCTTGTTAAGCACAAATAAACTTTTGGACCAGAGAATCAAAGTTCAAATTAGTTCAGACCTCATGAACAAGCTGATATGTGAATCTGGGTTCAGACCAAACATTGCAAAATGTCATCACAAATTACAGCTTCAAATAGATTTGAACATTAAAAAGGCATGTTTACACTACCTGTAGGGTAGCATTTCAGTCTGCTCCCACCACTGCAGCTTTGCTCACTACACTTCTGATGACCGTTTACATGGTGCTGGTCTACACTGGTGCAATCTCAGGCTGCACTTTATGCAACACTTTTGGCATTTCCCACAGCATTTCTGTTAAAGTAGCAGAGGAGACAGGAGTTGGGATCTGTCTGTAAAAACAGTCCTATGATAAGGCCACCAAAGCTCAGTCAATGGCAGGTGCTTCCTATGGAATTGGGTCCATAATATTCTCTTGTTCTCCTGCATACAACTTTCCTAAATTTAAACATCAGGCAGGGTAAATGTGCAAACATGTATTGGCTTCCTAGTGCTTCAGAAAAACAGATTACATCTTTACACATTTATCCTGCCTGACATTTAAAGCTGTGCGTACACAACGGCAGCACTCTGGCATCTGTTCCGCTCTCATCCCACTGTGCTGTCTGCTTCCCAGTTTACACTGTCCACCCATGCAGTGCTGTAGGTTGCTCCAAGGAGGGGCTATAAATTCACTGGAGGATGATGGAATAAAATCACTGCAGTAGAGCGAGCACAGCAAAGCATCCACACTGCCGTTTAACATGCTTGCTCCACTACTGATACCCACAATGGAGTCGGATCAAAAAAAGGATCTGAAGGGCACTTAGGGCACTCTGGAAAGGGCACTAGGTCAGAATACACCACTGAAAACAGCATAGTTAAGAACTACACCGGTCAAAATGCCGCCCGCACCCTCCAGACTAATAAATCCTAACTCCAGGGTGAGCGGATCATGGGGCAAGAAGAAAATTGTGGGGCCATGGAATACTGTTTCCACGGCCCCTTTTAAAAAAAACATTAAGTCCTGATAAAGACAAACTCTAGGGAGACCAGGATTAGAACTCTGGTCTCTACTACCACCTGGTCAAGCTGCTCCATGCCGCAACCCTCCACACCATGGGAGCAGCTCAGCCAGCCTCTTGAATTCTGCTGCCCTTGTCCTGTGGCAGCACCAAGGACAGTGACCTGCGGAGTGCTTACTGCAAGCACTGTCAATCCCCTCTCATGCTTCATGGCAGCACTATTCAGACTAGCACTGTCTTTATGTGCGCTATTCTGGTAGTGCTATTCTGACCAGGTAGGCCGGAAAGTGTCTACACTGCCTATTCTGCAGCACAGCAACCCTGGTGCATGGGTTGATGCGCTGCAAAGTCAACAGTGTAAACAAGGCTTATGTTCTGGATATTTTGATGTAGTACAGCTCGTAGGATTGAAGTTGCTGTGGCAGTGCAGCAGCATAATGCAGGGTGCCATGGGGCTGCACTGCTGCAGACTCAGCAGCGTGTTTACATGTTAGCATAAAATGCCTGCACTAGTATACATCCCCACCAAAATATTAATCACTCTTTGCTGCAAGGGAGTGATCTACAATGCTCCTCAGGCAGTTTACATAGCTGGATATAGGTCAGCTAACACCAATAGTCCCTCTGGGTACAAACCCCCTGAAAGGGCAGTAGCTGACCATCTCCACAGGGGAAGGACTTTCAGGGGGCCCCCAAACATGAACCACATGGTGCAGTGAGCAGACCAAAAGACCTGATCAATCTTGAGGCTGTCATCCCCAAGACCCAGCTGGAACACCAGATCGAGTGTGGTTTCACTCTCGGAGGATCTCAGATAAGCCCCACCTTTATTTAAGGAGCTAGTGTACTGCCTAAAACTAATATTAGTTTTTAAAAGCCGTCAACTATTACCTTTTATATTTGAGGTACCTTTTCTTTTCTCTGTGGTTAATTAGAAGATTGTTTACTTGATGTTAGTCAGTGTGATGTGTGTTTGACACCATGCTGCCTGGCAGCTGACATACCTAGCTCTGTTTCCTCCCATTACATATTCAGCATTGTGACCTAACTGACTGTGAAATCACTGCTGCTATAAAAAAGCCACTCAGTTGTTGCGAGGTCAGTCACCTGTGAGGTCACTGTTAATGAGATCGTAATGCTGATGATGTGGGGGGGTGAGACAGATATGTCAGTCTGAAAGCTATTCCACACATCTACTACAATATTATGACATAGAAAACATTCTAATAAGCAAATGAAAACCGTAAACATACTTCAAAAATAAAAAGTTACAACTGTCTGCTTGTCAAAATTTGTATTATTGTCCTATCTGCCTGTTTTGGTACACTAGCTCTTTAAGGTTATTTAGCCTGCTCGACAACAAATTCAGCATACAAGTAGGCCATTTATCTTTCACTCATGTAAGTAAATCTCAAAGTTATTTCAGGAATCTTTAGTCCCCCTAGGTTCATCACAACATCAAGGCAAATCCAGTTTTTGTCTGTACTTATGCACTGTAAGCAAAACAGGCACTTGGATGACTATTCCATAAATAAAAGAATTCTGCTAGACTTTAGGTTACAGTTTTCATCCACATTAATGTTTTGCTTTGTTTAATTACAGGTGTTGTTCGTCAGATCAAGCCAATTATTGGACCTTTCAATAATGTCCTGAAGCTGCAAATGAACAATGTGGTGGATGGAGTTATCACTTCTCGTAATGTTGTCAATGTTCACATCTTTGTCTCTGAATATTGGTTTTGAGGAGCCTTGTCACCTGCAAGAAAACCAAACAACCTTTGCCAAGCAACTACTGTTAGCCATAAAATAATCTACCTTTGTGTAAAACACAGTAATTTGTATAGTTTCTGGTAAATTCAGCACTAATATCTACAGTATGATTCAACCATCAGATTTGTGTACTGATCTTTAGATTATAAGTAGAAGTGAGCAAAAGGTCTGAGCGAGATCATCATCTTTAGGAAATCTGGAAACAGGGAGAGACTTTTGAAGGGTCAGATCCTAAAAGTTTTTTTTCTTGGTTTATGAGAAAACTTTTAATCTATGAGCTCTTTTACAGAAAACCTGGAGACGGAAAACCCTGTCACTTAAAGGCCTTAAAACCTGATGATCAGATTGTCGTCTTTTGCTCATTTATTCACGGGTGACATTATTCCTGGGTAGTGTTTCTTTCTTCTGTTATTATTTATCAAGGTTGGGATTATTATTTGCTTCTTAAATGTAAGCAATCAAAATATTTGGGCCTTTTTGGAAAGCACAACATGTAACTGAAGGAGATAATTGAATGTAGTGTTAAATAAGACGTCACAGACCTAAGCAAAGCCTAAATGTTGTAGAATCTTCTTTGGCTGTTGTTTAAAATTATAAGCTGAGTATGCATGGCTGTCTTTTTTTACCTAAAATGGCCAGATAGTAATATCTGAACTGGCTAAACTGTTTACAGACACCACAAAAGTGAGAACATGTAACTTAAATATTTTATATACCAATTTTAAATTTTTAATCAAAATCTAATATTTTATGTTTCCAAAACTTGTCAGCATAGTAAGATATGACCACCAAAATTAAGCTACAAATGCAGTCAGCGATTATAACATGTGTTTTTACTAAATAATGTCGATTGTGGTATTTTAGTATTGATATTCATTGACTATGGCCTTCTCTGCCTGTGAAATATATTATACATAAAGGATAATAAAATCTACAAAATCTTGTAAGAATGTGATACTTTGTACTCTTGTCTTTTCTATCTTGTATTTACTGTATTAAAATAGAAGCAGTTCTTGAAGAGAAATTCCTTTATGTCATAAACTGCTAGTAGCTTACATATTTAAATTGAAACAGAAACCTGCAACATATATATATAAATATAAAAATATATATATATATATATATATATATATATATGTGTATCATATTTGCATCTGATACTAGAGTAATAACATGCTGAAATAGAGGTATTGTAGGTGGGGGGTATCCAAGGAGGGAAGGGGGAATTGAAATTCAACAGTGTCCTGTTATCCCTAACTGGGCAGGGTGGTGAACAGCCCTACTGGTAGGACACCGGTTATAGGCAATGAGTGTTATTTATACATAGTGATGCAAGAGAAGGGGGTGTTGAAGGAGGGATGTTGTGGGAGGGGATAGCAGAGGTCAACTATAGTGGTGGAGTAGTACCCCACCAGTGTGCTCGGTGACCCTTCCTGCACAAGGCAGTGATCTAACAGTGACTGAGGGGGTTCAGTAAAAGGAGGAATAAGGGAAAGGGGGCCAAGTTGTTGTCCACCATGCGCTATGGATCCTGCCTGCACAAGACAGTGATCGAGCTTACAGGAGGGAGATAGAGTAAGGGTAGATAAAGAAGGGGGAGGAACACTTTAGGAGGAGGGAGAGTAGAGGACAAGGAGGAACACAATCAGAGGGAAATAGGAGTGGTGGGAGTAGGCATATGGTAATATGGGCTTTGGGGAGATGGCGGGGGATTAGGGAGGGTCATGGCAGGCACAGGAAGGGGCAAGGAAGTTCTTGAGAGTAGAGTTAATGGAGTAGCAAAAGGATGAGTGGTGAATTTGAGGGGTAGTGAATTCCAGATTTTTGGGAGGTGATAAGAATAACCTAATTGGCCAATAAGGGTGGAACAGTGTGGGACCACCAGGGTAAGTGAGTCAGTAGATCTTAGGGAGTGGGAAGGAGGGGGGGCAATTGTAAAGGCAGGGGAGAGATAGGAGGGAAGTTTACCCAGCCAGTGCTTGGAGGTGAATTTGAGAGAGACGTCGGTTTGTCAGGGAAGGGAAGGGAAAGGAAGGATAGGGCGTGGTAGTGTTCACAATGATGACTGCAGAGGTGGGTGTCAAGGGCAAAATGGCAAAAGGAGTTGAAGAGGATATCTAGTCTGGCCAGGGAGGACTTATGAGCAGCACTGTAGACTACGTCACAGTAGTCAAAAATAGGTAGGATCATCTTCTGGACAATCTCACGCCTAGCCATGAGTGGGATGCAGGCATGGTTCCTAAATAAGGCACTGAGCTTGGGACACAACTTTTTCTGAATGGCATTGATATGACCAGAGAATATCAGGTGTTGGTCCAGCCAGACACCTAAATACCTGAAGAAGGATGTGTCCTTGAGTAAAGTCCCATCAAGGGTGTGGAAGGAGGGTAGAGAGGGAAACCTGGTAAGTCTCTGCTTGGTGCCGAAGGTCATGGAGACTGTTTTTTTGGTGTTGAGAGCTAGTTGATGGTTTGCAAAGCAACACTGAACCTTGTCAAAGTTGAGCTGCAAGTTGGATGCAACCTCGGTGGGACAGGAGCCAGATGCATACAAGACTGTATTATCAGCGTACATGTGAATGGAGGAGAAGGGAAAGCAGATGGATGGGAGATCATTTAGAAAAATAGAGAATAGTATGGGGTTTAACACTGATCCCTGGGGAACACCAGTTCTTACTGGAAGGGGTGGGGAAATTGTGTCAGAGATCTTGACTGATTGGGTTCTGTCAGTGAGGTATGCCTTGAACCAGTTTGTGGCTAAGGAGGATAGCCCAGCTGTTGCTAGGGTGTCAAGGAGAAGGGAGTGGGAGACTGTGTCAAAGGCTTTGGCCAGATTGACAAAAATGGCTGAGGTGATTTGGCCACTGTCCATTCCCATGAGGACAGAATCAGTGAGCTAAAGAAGGGAGGTGGTGGTGGAGTGATTTTTCCTGAAGCCAGATTGATAAGGGATGAAGAAGGAGGAGTCATTGAGGTAAGGGGTGAGCTGGGAAAGGGCTAGGTGTTCTTGACATTTGGCAAGGGTAGAGAGAAGGAAGATGGGGTGGTAGTTGCCAGGGTAGGTGGGGTCTCTGCCTTTGGGGAGGGGAAGGACCACTGCATGTTTCATGGGGAAGGTACTGAGGCAGTTGAGAAAGAGAGGTTTAGGATAATAGAGAGTGGGTAGACAATGGCTGGGGCTGAGAGGGATAATAGTTTAGGGTCAAGGCCATCTGGGGAGGAGCCTTTTGAAGGGTTGATCACTAGCAGGTCATTTAGGGTGTCATTTGTGGAGACAGTAGCGAAGGAGAAGGAGGAATCGGAGGGGGGACATTCATAGACAATAGGAAGGAGGCGAGGGAGGGGAATAATTTGGGAGGGATTGGAGTAGCTCATCAGCACAAATGATGTAACAGGAGTTGAATTTGGTAGCTATTGCAACTGGATCAGAAATGAGGGTGACATTTATCTTAAGTATAGTGCTGGGTAGACAGGATGGGGAGATAAAGAGGGCATGGACTACTCTCCAGAACTTGGAGGGGGAGTTGATGTTTGTCACGAAAGTAGTTTTGAAGTACTCTGTTTTGGCTAGCCTGGTAGCCCAGGTGAAGGTATTATGGAGTTTTCGGTAAATAAGAAGGTCATTTGGAAACTGGGAGACTTTGTGCCATTTCCAGGCCCGATCTCTGGCTCTGTGGCAGGCTAGTAATTCAGGGTTAATCCAGGGGAAATGATGACCTCTAACCCTTGTTTATTTTAGGGGTGCAAAGGCATTCCAATTTGCTAGGAAGATGTCTTTAAAATAGATTAGGGCTTTATCAACTGAGGAGGTGCTTGCTAGAGGGAACCAGTCTGAGAGGGCAAGGCTATGCAGTAGAGGTTCCAATTCTAGGGATTTATAGGTCTGTATTTGTAGGGTTTTACGTGAGGATTTAGGGCTGTGAACTTTTCTGACCAGGAAAACCAGGTTGTAGTCACTGAGAGCATCCGGAAGGATGTCAGAAGTGATGATTCTATGGGGGTGGGAAGTTAGGGCCCAATCAAGTAGGGAGTGGTTTGGGGTCTTGTAATTAGGGCAGGTAGATTCTGTAATTAATTGTGTGAGGTTGAGGGCACTGATAGCATTTCTTGTGTTAGATGTTGGGGACAACCAATTTAAATTGAGGTCACCAAGGATGTAAAGCTTGCCAGATTGAGAGAGGGAAGTAATGGAGGTTAGGAGGTCAAGGGAGACAGTGGGTTGGACATTTGGATGGCAATAGATACTGGCTACAAAGATAGGGAGTGAGAAAGGGAAGGATACATTGATGGCTAAGGTGTCATGGGTTGCTGGGTTGGAGGAGGAGGAGGAGAAGACTGGGAAGTATTGAAGGGAGGCACGTATATACCTGGCCACTCCACCACCCCGTTTGTTCTATCTAGCCTTAGGGTGGAGTATCCGAGGATGGAAACTGAGTGGTCAGGAATCATGCTCTTTAGCCATGTTTCTGTTATAATTAGAATGTTTGGTTTCAGGGCAGCAACCATGGCTTGCAAAAGGTTTACTTTTTGAAGTAGGCTACGAATGTTTAAATGTAATATCTTGAAACCCTTTATGAGGGTTGTTGGGATAGGGGTGTGGGCAGCGGCAGTAGGGGAGATGGCAGGGGTGAAGAAAGTTGCAGGACTTTGGTTGGGGTGGATGTCCCCCGAGGCGAGTAATAGTAGAGCTAGGTTGAGGAAGTGCAGCTTTGTGGATTTGGAGTGATGAGGCTTGGAGGCTGAGTGAGTGAGGTAGAAGGAAGTGGTATTGTGAGGAAGCAGGAGGTAGAGAACAGCAAAGAAATTAAGTAAAGTTAGTAGGGATGCATGTGGAATGATGAGGGAATGAGACCAGAATACGTTAGTGGGGGCAGGAGTAATAACATGAATATAAGTTGGGGCCTGGAGACAGGGGGTTTGGATGGATTTAGAGTTATAGGACCCTGGGCTGGCAAAAGCAGGAGGGATGGGTAGAGAGAAGGTAAGAAATAAGGTTAGGGGGAGGAGGTAGAAGGGTGAAGGATCTGAGTGGAGAGGAAACTTACTTAGAGTCAAGGAGCAGCAAAGGGGGGTGGACTTTGATAGGTAGTAGACTACAACAACGGGGTGTAGCTAAACAGAGTTGCTTTGTTACCGAGGGGAAGGGACTCAATGCTTAAAATAAAGCTCCCTCAGGTGTCCAGCTGAATAGCCTGTAGTAGGGAAGTAGAAAGTGAAGGATGCTTGCTTAAGTATACACCCTCTAGTGCAGGATCTGTATAACCTGCTAATGGGGAAGCAGGTATTAATGGAGAGGTAAAGAAATCCTGGTATTGTGGATCTAGGTATTACCACTTTAAGTGCTTTGCTGTAGTTCTTAGGTGCTTCCCCTTTAAGAGGAAAAGTGAAGTGTAACCAAGTAGGAAGTGGGCGGGTCTCTCAGCTCTGGCAGTGTATTTAAAGATGCACTGTCAGCTTTTCGTCTTCGTTTTTTGGTCAAAACGAGCAGTATGCCTTTTGGCCACATATCACTTAGGGAGATGCTTGGAATGCCCATAGGGATATAAAATAAATGAATGTTTACCTGACTTCTTAATTTTTCCATAAATAGGTATTCATCTGGCCCGCCCATAATCCTGTACATTCCGGAAGCATTTCTAGGTCAGGACCGCACGTCTGCTACAAGCGCGGTCCCGATGTACGATTATTTTCATATGAATGAAGAACAATCATATCGCGCTTGTTCCTTGCGTATGTCTCAACTCTTACATCTATCTGGCACCACAAACCAGGCGCTGGAAATTTAATATTTTCATTTTTAAGCTGCGGCCGAAATCCCATGCATGCGTACCAGATGCAAGACCGAAGGATCCCGCGCATGCACAAGAGTGTTCCATTGGTGCGCATGCGCGGGATTTCAGCTGTAGCTTAAAAATGAAAATAATACATACATACTTATGGGATTTAAGTGTATGGGGTGATAAATTGATAGGGGAAATCAAATGAGGGAGAAGTCTTCTGTCCCTTGCTTTAGCAACTCAGATATAGACATCATTACTATCTTAACCGTTCCTCTCTTATGGCATTAGTGATGAACAGCACAGTTTGAAGGCCATTTCTTCTTCACCAAAGGCTAAAATGCATACCAACAATAAACAACTGATGCCCCCCCACACATACACACTACTCCACAATGATGAAAGTCTGAGCAATTACTGATAATAATACTTAACAAAATTCTAGACCGACAGGGCCATAAAGGAATGAAATAAAGACCATAACTGCTAAGAAAAAGTATAATCTGAAGTATATTGACCTATATAATGAAAGCTATTATGCAGTATAGGGAGATCCACATAGTTCAAGATGAAATGTTTAATCATGTCTGTATTTGTAGTCCCCTCAGCAGAGACTGAGATAGGAAAAAAGTTTAAGGGTATATTCAGCACAGTCCAATCAATCCTCCACTGAATTTGCCGTCTGTTCCTACTTACAAGCAAAATTTGGAGCTGCCGCAAGGTCCACAAAAACATATCTGCCACACAAGTGATTAATGAACTGGGTAAAAAAATCATGTTATTTTGGAATTCATATTTATTTTCACTTAGAACAAGTTATTTCACTTAGAGCACTTGTTGTTTCACTTAGAACATGTTCTTTCCTATTAATTTGGAAACAGAACACAGATCAGTGGGTTAGATAGAGGGTGTACAGTAGAAAGAAAGGAAGGAAGTTTTAAACTAAAATGAAGTAAATCAGTAAAAACATTAACAACAGTGTGGTTTATATTAAATACATAATGGGTTACAGTGGAATAAAAGATGTATTACCACATGTGAGTGCTAAGACTTTCATAACTAATGTTTGGCTTAGCCACTCACAAGCTGTGGGTCTTATCACTCACTAGTAGAAATAACTGTGCTAAACTGCAATTCATTATGTATTACATTTATATTCAGCTATGAGCCATTACTCACAGCCCAGCAAGGAAAATTAGCTGGACCTGGCATCCATAATAGTTCATTTAGTTTCTCACAGGAATCGACAGTTGCTGTCACTCCTGACTCTGAGGTGAGACTTCAGAAAATATTTAAATTCTGTTTACCTCAAAATGCCGTTCCTGTGCCTGTGTTGAGATGTTAAAATATTTTAAGTTTGATAACCACAAAATGAAGTTTTCCATTGTTTATGAATGACTTTACTGTAGCATCCTCATCTTATCTTTAGGTAGATCAAAAACTTTGATGGTAGTAACTGGGAGTACTGGGATATTAGTGGGCTTGGTTGTAGCATGGGTCAGGAAAATATGCCCAAATACTGTAGCTGCCAAAGTCACCCAGTTGGTTAACCTTTATAAATGTTTCCAATGATTTAGTCTTTGCATTAGCCAAATGTTTCTTGAAAAGTTTTATGATAGAGTTGTGTGGAAATTCTGACCAAAATTTATTTATTTACTTGAAAAATTGGTAACTGGGAAGGGCACACTGAGCCAAGGCTTGTTTCTAGGTGCAACCCAAGGGAGCGGAACAGTGGGAAGACAGAAGCACAATACACAGTAGCAAAACATTGAATAACATTCGATAAGACAAATTAGTACAACATTAGAATAAAATACAAAAAAATGGTATGTGCAGAGAATAAAGAGCAGTATAGTACAATAAGAACACCTAGTAAGTGCACCTTCAGAAGTGTCAGCAGTCCTTGGTGAATACGAACAATTTATACATATTTTTTTTCAATTCTTTTTCCCTCTGGTCATGGCCTGCGGAGCCCTCTCTCAGGTATCCTGCCTGTTCCTGCCCACCTGAGGTCTTCTCGCCCTGATGCCTCCTCTCTCCCCCCTCCATCTTCAGCCAGTACCCCCAGCTTAACCCCTGTAGAGTGGGGTCACCCCTCCTCTTGGGCGCACTTCAAGTCAGACCCTGGCTGCAGTGGTGGGATCCGGGTGGAGGAACTGAGAGGCTGGACAAGCTGGATCTGGCGGTGGACATGGGGGTGAAGTGCCATCATCTACCCCGCAGAGCCAGGTTTTTCCATGTTCGCCCTGTTGCTTCTCTCTGCCCCCCCTTCCGTGGGCATCCTGATGTCAAGCGCACGGCAACCCTGCCGACGTCAGCCACACCGATTTGTGCTGTCTGCATACTGCAGCACCCCTGATCTCCACTGGGAGCTGCTGGTATGCCGGACAATCCCCAGCCCCCCCCCCGGGAGAGGAGAGCTGTCCATCGGATGCTCAATCCTCTCCCTCCCCTGCCGACCCCCATCGGCCCAGGCTCATTCCTGAACCTGGGATGCCAGCATGGTGCGAGGCGTGGCGTTCAGCACCTCAACCCTCAGCACCACCAATATGAACAATATTGGCAACTGGGAATTGATCTGAGGGGTGAGTTACTGCCCAACTTCAAAAAGGAAGGAGAAACGGTAGTGGTGTGGAAGTTAATCCATGCTAGAATTAAGAGCCCAGCTGGCTGCTGATCAGGTTGTTTAAGGCACGACCTTGGAGGTTATTAGGAAAAAGGGTAACAGGAGCAGGTGAGGAAGGGCTGATGTTTCAACTGGTTCCTGATGGCACCAGGGATGGGGAGAGGTGGATGGAAGAGAGGAGTTGGATCCAGAGTGAGGGAAGCTGATAGAAGACAGATTGCCCAGCAGAGGAGCAGGACTGAGCAGTGGAAAAAGTGTGATGGTCCCCGGAACAAAGGGAATAGGAGTCAGGGGGGAGTTGGGAAAGGAGAGAGGAGAGAAAAGAGAGGAGTGAACCAAACCAGCAGTTGGATTAGAAGGAGGTACAGTGAGCCTGGCAGCAAGAGAGCAGATGGAGGATGGATAGGGATGAATACAGTGAACAATGGTGGGTGCAAGGGGGGAGTTTGTAGCAAAATGGAGGAAGGAGTTGCAGAGGGCATCTAGTTTGGTGAGGGAAGTGCATGGGGTGGTGCCATAGATCACATTCACATAGTCAAAGACAGGGAGCATCATTTTGGTAACAAGCTCCCTGCAGACATGCAGAGATAAGCAGTCTTTGTTGCAGTACAGGGCACTGAGCTTGGGATGGAGTTTTGCATGGATGGCATTGATGTGGGCAGAGAAGTCTAGCTTACTGTCAAGCCACACTCCTAGGTACTTGAAAGACTGAATTACTTCAAGTGGCATTCCATTCAGAGTGGTAAAAATTGGGGAGGGGCAGTGAGTCTGGACAGTTTCTAACCGGTCCCAAAAGTCATGGACACTGTTTTTTTAGTGTTGACTCTGAGTTGGCTGGATTGGAACCAGTGCAGAACGTTGTTGAAGTCCTGCTGCAGCAGGTCTTCCATAGCTGCAGTGGAGGGACTGGAGGTGAAGATGACTGTGTTATCTGCATACATGTGGATATGCGAGTTGTCACAGGCAGATGGGGGTCATTTGGGAATATGGAGAAAGGATGAGACCCAGGATTAGTCCAGCAGCAGAGCTGAAACATTGTGCACATTTTGATACCAGTGTCATACTTTGCAGAGTGATAGGCATGGTCAAGCTGATTAATTTCTGATATAGTGTCATTTCCGATTAAGCTACAGGACCTTTTTTATAAAAGTGTTAAGTAAATCAATGTATTTACCATGTGTTTTTAGTATGCACTCAAACATGAAGCCAGATGGGCTTCTAATATCATCATGCTTAGTAAACTACCCTCATTTTGATGTATGGAGGTATTTTGCGATATGTAGATGTCCATTTACCTTCATTTCTGCCCACGGGTAGTCAGTATGTCTCTTTGATTGCCTGCAATAAGATGCCTATGGTAAATTATGAGTACGTTTAAATTGCTGCTCCTAACTGGCTAAGAAAGACAAAATATATTAGACCTGGAGTTGATAAAGATAGTTTCAGCATTTGGTGAAGGTACTATCTCTGATGCCTCTTTGCATAATCATGCATTATGTGTAGCTTAGTTATCTCTTGACATTAGCAGAAAACATTCGTTGTTCGGAGTTTGTATCACAGTTGAGTACTCTACTCAAGCATAGTGCCTTGTGGCATAAGTCATGCAAAGATACGTATAACAAAACCAAATTAAGTCAAGTGGTGAAAAGAAAGTCATTGGATAGAAGGAGTCAACAGGAATCCCCAAAAGCACTCACTCAGCTTCCAATATCCAACAAAAAGATCCAGCTCAAGCAAAATGCTTCTTCTGTGACCAGGTGTCCTCTGTGGATGATCTAACACAAGCATACACTTTTGGTTTAGACTCATGCATTTGGTCAGTGGCTCTTCAGTTGGAAGATACCAAGCTTCTTGCCAAGTTAAGTGCTGGAGATCTAAAAGCCATTGAAGCAAAGTATCACAAGAAATGTCTTGCTGCACTCTATAATCATGCAAGGGATAAGGCTAAGAAAGGGTCGTTGCAACTGGACAGTGAAGCGATGACTCACAGTATTGTTCTTGCTCAACTGCTTTCTTACACAGAAGATTCTCAATTAGACAAATCAAATATATCCATCTTCAGACTTACAGACTTAGCAAATGACTATTGCATAAGGCTTGAAGAATTGGGTGTGAAACAAACACAAAGACTCCGAACAACCAGACTGAAGAACAAACATTTGCCCATATCCCAGGTCTCAGAGCACACACCAAAGGAAGAGAAGTGTTCCTGGCATTTGACAATGACATAGGGCAGGTACTTTCAGATGCTTTTCAGAAGGATAGTGATTGTGATGCAATGTGTATGGCATGTGTAGTGCAGATAGTTTGAAGGGAACTCTTTGAAGAGAACACACCTTTCAATGGGACATTCCCCCGATTGCCAAGAAAAGTCAGTCTCAGTGTCAATTCTGGTGCTAGTTAACATGATTCTTGAAGGACCAAACATCAAAAATCAAGCAACCAAACTAACAAATCAGGCAGCGTTGTCTATAGCTCAGCTGCTGAAGTTTAACAGTGTAAAGCACAAACTGCAAGGAATGAATTCTGCAAGGCATACCATAAACCTAGAAACACCATTACTACTATACATAGAAGCAATGCTGCATGCTTAAACCAGAAAGAGAGAGCTGATAGACAGACTTTATGAACTTGGCATTTCTATATCATAAGACAGAGTGTTAGGTCTGTCAGCAGGCCTTGCAAATGCTGTCTGTGAATGTTATAAAGAAAACTAGGTTATTTGTCCTCCTCATCTTCGTGGTGGTGTATTCACAACAGCTGCAGTGGATAACATCGACCACAATCCATCCTCAATCACTGCAACAGGTTCTTTTCATGGAACTGGAATCTCACTCATACAGCATCCTACCTTTACAGTAGAGGGCATTGACATGGGCAAAGTGATGTTAAAGATGTCATCCTCTACAAAGTGTGTGAATCCACTGCCTTCAGCCTCTACAAATGTCCCTCCAGTGTCTGTCAACTGTGCACATTCACATGTGCCAGCTGTGGAAAACAAGATGCGTTGTGATCCTATGACCGTGAAGGATACTATTGAAGAAGAAAAGGAATGTAGTCATGATGTATGATTGAACCAGTAGCTCTTGCAAGGTATATTGTATATACTGAATATATACTTGAATATCTTTACTAGAATAGGAAACATTTATAAGATTAGTAATGTTCTTGCATACATCTTGCTAATTCTGCAGGTGAATGATGCCAGAAAGTATCTGTTCACTAAGAAGGGATGAGATCTAGAAGGAATGTCACCAACTCAGGCTACACTTGTGCAGCACATCTGTTGGGCAACCTACCAAGGGGGGCACATATGTGGACAATCCATTGTGATGATGCCAGTGCTTCCAAACCATACTGACTGGGGATGGATCCTTGTTGGTGGAGAACTTCCACCTAAATGGACTACTCCGCTAGAGGCTGCCAAAACATGTTATGAACGTGCACACTGTGGTTGTAAAAAGGGCTGTGCATCTTGATGCAAGTGTGTAATGGCTTTTTTACCTTGTACACCACTTTGTATGTGTGATGGCCAATGTGCAAGAAACTAAAATGATGAATGGCTGGACCCAGTTCTGTAAACAATGAGATTGTATGAATGCTCTAGCCTCAAGTATTCTTTGTTGTTTATTATTTTGCTTCTTCACTGAATTATGTTATTCAGGTATGTGTGTTAAGACAATAAACTCAGGATTTAGATATGACTTTAAACCATACATATTTTGTAATGTTGAATGGCACCAATTATTTGTAGATAAC
The DNA here is from genome assembly GCA_016271365.2 of Neoceratodus forsteri. Classification (NCBI taxonomy): domain Eukaryota; kingdom Metazoa; phylum Chordata; order Ceratodontiformes; family Ceratodontidae; genus Neoceratodus; species Neoceratodus forsteri. The sequence goes on from CM028131.1 coordinate 1,656,272,758, forward strand.
ATTCAATTTGATTTCAAATTTATGGATGACAATATTGGCTTTGATAATTATTTCCTGTAAAACAATGCTGCCTGTACAAAAAAGTATTTTTAAATCATTAAGGTATCAATAAAGTAGATTTCTCTAACATAAAGTGATATTTTCATGAATACTTTTTTCTTTAATTGTATTTATTGCCTACCTTTTGGGGCATCTCTCAGGCTTTACTTGCTCAACATGCAGCCCCTAACCACCCGCCTGAATCACTCTCTCGACAGTAACATCAGTATCAGGACCCTCATCTCTCCTGGACCCCTTGGAGAGGCTGAGGATCCCCAGGGGTTAGAGTCAGGGTTGTGGCTGGCGATGGTTGTGTGGAGCCATGGATCCTGATGTTCGCCGATGCCTCACCTGGCTGGTAGGGTTTTTTCTCTTTTCTTAGTTTCTCTTCCCAAATGTGGATGTGCAATGCCATACAGCCTGCTACATGAGTTCTTCCACTCATGTCCAGAAGGCAGCTGCCCAGCGTTCTCCCTTCCTTGCATGGTCCCTACTTCTATAGTGCACCCAGTCTCCACTGGGTGCCAGTAGCTACACAGGACATTCTCCCACCTGGAGTACAGTGTACAGTTCTGGAGACCATACCTACGTAAGGACATAGACAGGGTAGAGAAGGTTCAGAGGAGGGCAACAAAGATGGTGCATGGGTTGCATCACAAGTCCTATGAAAACAGGTTGAAGGAACTGAACATGTACTCCCTGGAGGAGAGGAGGGAGAGAGGGGATATGATAGAGACATACAAGTATCTTACAGGGAGGAACAGGGTGCAGGAAAACACTATTTTAAGTGAAAAGATGTTTCAGGACTAGAGGGCATGGGATGAAGTTGGAGGAGGACGATTCAGAGGAAACATGAGAAAGAATTTCTTCACAGAACGGTGGTGGACAAGTGGAACACCCTGCCAGAGGAAGTGGTGGGGGCCGAAACAATCACGGATTTAAGAATGCATGGGATAGACATAAAGGAATTCTAGAGGGCAGGGGTAGGGAAACAGACTTCTGGAAACAAACTGAACTTAAGTCAAATGGGCAGACTAGGTGGGCCATAGGCCCTTATCTGCCGACACTGTCTATGTATCTATGTATCCCCTTCCTCCCAGGAGAGGACAGCAGTCCTCCAGATGCTCGATTCTCTCCTCCCCCCCGCTGACCCCGATGGCCGTAGCTCACTCCTGAACCTGGGTTGCTGGCATGGCACAAGGTGTGGCATCCAGTGCCTCAACCCTCAGTACCACTAGGCTGATAATTTTCATGAATACTTAAAATGAAAAAGATGTATGATGACTATTTGGATTACTGTGATTGCGTAATAGACTCATGACAGCAATGGATGCTGTAGATAATATAAGGTTCCAATTAAAAATTGGTTTCAGGCCAGCCCAGTGGCATGGAGGGCTGAGGCATCATGCCTTACCTCCTGCCATGCTGGTGACCCATGTTCGTAGTGTGAGTGGGTCGCTGGGGTTTGGCCGGGTGGGAGAGGATTGAGTGTCCAGAGGACAGCGCTCCTCTCCCAGGGAGGGAGGGAGGGACACAGAGGCTGGCAGACCCCTGAAAAATAGTGGTGGCTGGGTGTCAGAGCACCTGGGTCCTGTAACCAATGGATGGGGCAAAGTAGTCAGCCGGCGTACTGTGGGCAAAAGCAAGCAGAGCTTGGCCATTGACGACTTCCATTGCTCCACCTCCGGGAGGTGGGGGGGGGAGAAAAATCAAGAGAAGAAAAGTCCTGAGTGGCTGGATGACTGCCAACCCCCCACAGGCACTGCTCCGGTGAATGACAGGCACCTCCAGAACCAGATCCATGTCGGCAGATTGAGGGATCCCCACTGCCCCACCATGGGGGTATGCAATGGGGGAAGATAGGAGGTGCACTGCAAGCATGGAGTTCAGGGCTGGGGGGGGGGCTGCAAGATAGAGGGCCATCTAGGAGGGAGATAAAAGAGAGTATATAAAAAAAAATTGGTTTCCATGGTAACATATTGTGTTACAGCTTGGCACTATTTTAGAAAATGATTGTCTTATGAGCCTCTTCAAGTATGCCAAGTGTCATGCTGGTATCAAAAAGTGTACAATTCACCCAAAAGTGACAGTCCACCTCCAACCTATACTGATTGTTGTTGACCCATTAGGTAGGAACAAAATCAGGCAATAGCAGGAACTGAGTGGCCAGCAGAAGAGGAGCAGATGGGACACCAAGTCAAAGGTTTTAGCCAGACTGATGAATATAGTGGCCATAATGTGCCTCAGATATATATCCCAGAGAAGACAGACTCAGTGATGGGCAGCAGGGAGGAGATGGTGGAATGGAACTTCCAGAAACCAGACTGAAAAGGTGAGAGGAAGTTGGAGGATGAAAGAAAGTCAAGGAGTCTAGAGTGGGCCCATTTCTCTTGCAGCTCATAGAGAGGGGAGGAGGGGAAACCTGATGGAAGTTGCCAGAGAGGAGTGGTCACTCCCTTTGTGATGTGGAATAATTTTGGTCAACTTTCAGGATTAAGGAACAGTGTTGAGGGAGAAGGAAAGATTAAGCAGGTGAATAAGAAGAGTTGCAGTTGCAGGGGCTGAGAAGTGGAGGGGCTTGGGGACCAGACCATCAGGACTGGACTTTGATGGCTTGAGGGAGGGAAGAGAAATCAGGATTTCCTGGATGGTGACAGTGGCAAACTGTAAACCTAGTGAGGGATGGGGGAGGTGAGCAGGAGGGGAATGAGAGGAGCCAGGAGGGGGAGAAGAAGGAATGGTGCAGGTTGTGATGAACTCATTGAAGTGAGCAGCAACAGAGGTAGGGTCAGACACAGATGAACCATTTACCATGAAGACTAGGGCAGTAAACTGTGCAGGGGGTTTGAAAAGGAAGTGGATAACCTTTCATTATGTAGCTGGGGCATTAAGGTTTTTTTGGAGGTTGGCCTTGAAATGGTATGATTCTGTGACCCGGACCACCTTTGTACAGTTGTTCCTCACAGCCCTGTAAGAGATGAGGTCAGGAGAAGAGTGGTATAATTTGTAGTGGGCACAAGTGAGGTCTCAGAACTTGGACAGATCAAGGATTTTGGTGGTAATCCAGGGGTGGAGGGAAGCTTTTACTTTGGATTTCCTGAGAGGTGCGTGCTTGTTCCAGATGGAGGAGAATTTGGAGTAGTATAGTGTGAAGGCCAAATCAATATTCAAGGCAGAGAGAATGGCTGACCAATCTGCTGCAGTGAGGTCACTCAGTAGAGCATTGGTATTTAATGAACGGAGAGACCTTGACCAGATGTATTCTGGCAAGAAGAGAGAACACCAGATTTTTCTGATGCAGAACATCATGTAACGGTCACTAAATGAGTCCAGCAAGATACCTGCTTCAATAATGCAGTGCGAGTGGGAGGTTAGAACCCAGTCCAAAATGATACGATTGGCACTGTGGAGATTGAGTAGTGTAGGCACCAAAATAACCTGGGTCAAATTAAGAGAATCAGTCCTGTGAATGTTGGATCTGGAGGATGGAGAAAGCCAATTGACATTGAAATCTCCAAGGAGGTTGAGTTCCCCTGTGGAAGAATGAGAAGCGATGGAGGAAAGAAAGTCCACCGGGGATGAATATGAGATCATAAGAGAGGCATAGACAACCCCAATGAATAAAGGTACAAAGGAGAGAATGACAGCGTGACTAGGAGAAATTCGTGGGAGGAGGGTGTGGCTTCTCTGATGGTCATAGTACATAAGAGGTTCTGGCAGACATAGATGGCAATCTCTCCTACATGTTTTCCCCTGTCCTGTCTGAAAAGATGATAATCAGGAAGGGATAGGCTAGAGTCAGGTGTCATGCAGGAGAACTAGGACTAAGAGATACAGATGCCATCATGACAGTATAACTGAAAGCAGATGGAGAGGAGGTTGAGTTTAGGTAGAAGGTTCCTGGCATTCAGATGGAAGACAGTAAGATCCTTGGCAATAGTGGTGGGAGGGAAAGAGGAAGGGGAGGGACCAGGGTTTGGCCCCATGTTGCCAGACACGAGCAGCAGAATTAGGAGAAGTATAGAGTGGGGCTTCCTACCCTTGCAGCGGGTTGGAGAGCAGGCAGGAGGGGGTGGTGAGGAGATAGGAGGGCATGGTGGAGAAACTCTAGGTTGAGGGAAGGGGATGGTAGGAGACCATGGTAGATAAAGAGGGAGGGGAATGGTAGAGAGAGCTGGAGATGGAGATGGGTGGGAGGGAGGAGGGAGGGAAGGTGGGGGGTGAAGGGGTAGAAGACCTGTTCAATACCTCCCTGGACATAGGCTACATACTCCGGGACTGGAGTGGGTCTCACGTGGCGCCCATCCACAAAAGTGGCCCAAGGGATGAACCCAGCAATTACAGATCAGTAAGCCTCACAACCATTGTAGGAAGACTAATGGAGACAATACTGAAGGAGAGGCTGGTGACCTTCTTGGAAGTCACTGGTCTCCAGGATGGTCACCAACATGGGTTTGACTCGGGTAGGTCCTGCCAGACCAACCTAGTTAAGTATTATGACTGCATGATGAAGGAACTGAACAAGGGCCATGTAGTGGATGTCCTGTATTTGGACATCAGCAAGGCCTTTGATTCAGTACCTCATGGGAGGTTGGGGGGAGCTGAAATATGTGGACGTGGGAACAAAGATGGTGGCCTGGATAGCAAACTGACTGAAGTGGAGGCAGAAAAGGGTGGTGGTGGTGGGGGGGAACTCTCATCCCCAAAGGCTGTGATGAGTGGGGTTCCACAGGGCTCAGTACTGGGCCTGGTGCTGTTTGGGATATTCACTGCAGATATCTCACAGGGCATCAGGAGTAAGATCAGTCTGTTCACAGATGATACGAAGATGGAAACAGTGGTGGATGACATAGTAGGGTGGCAGGGGCTACAGGACAACCTGATTAAACTGGAGGAGTGGTCAGAAATGTGGCAGTTGGGGTTTAATGCCAAGAACTGCAAGGTACTGCACTTCAAAGCAAGGAACCGGGGGAGTAGCTACCACTTGGGAGGGGTTCAGTTAGGGACCACTGAGGAGGAAAAGGATCTAGGGGTGGTTATAACAGGGAATATGAACAGCTCGGCTCAGTGCAGGAAGGTGGCAGCGAAAGCCAACAGGATGCTGGGGTGTATTGAGACAGGAATCTCCTCCAGAAGTAGAGAGTTGATCCTGCCTCTGTATAGGGCACTGGTCAGGCCATACCTGGAGTACTGCATACAGTACTGGCGCCCATTTCTGAAGAAGGGTGTCAGATTACTGGAGGGAGTACAGCGCAGGGCAACAAAGATGATCTAAGGACTGGAGGACAAACCCTACAAAGAAAGGCTGAAGGAGTTAAATATGTACTCTCTGGAGGAGAGGAGGGATCATGGGGATATGATTGAGACCTTTAAGTACTTGAAGGGGATAAACAAGACTAGTATGGGGGGGTTAAGTTCAGGAGGGGGAGGTACAGAGTTAGCATGGACTTAGATTGGAGGGGGGAGATTTAGAGAGAGAGATGAGGAGACATTTCTTTCACAGAGAGGTGGTAGCAAAATGGAGGCAGTGGTATTCTGTAAGATGATGGGCAGTTTTAAAAGGGGATAGGACAGGGTGGGGGAACAATGAGGGGGTAAGGGTGAGTGGGGCTGCTGCTATGTAAGGGGGACAGCTGCAAAATCAAGCAGACTTGATAGACCGCAAGGCCTTTTTCTGCTGGCATTCGTATGTTCATATGTTTGTAGGAGTGGGGAATGGAGCAGGCAGAGGAGTGCAAAGCACATTATGCCTTGGAGTAGTGGAGCAAAAGCAAAATGGAAATTAGTAGTCACAGTAATTAAGCAGTGCACAATAGCAGGCAAATAACAGTTAAGCAGATTTGTAAATTAGGTGTGCTTGACAAGTGGTAAGCCGCAATTGCTAACACCTGGTAGCAGACATAGGCTATAATTACAAAATAGGAAAGTAACAAGCAGATGAGGGCTGGAACATAGATGTACTGTTAGACTACTAACAGATAAGCATAGTACATTTTAAATTATAGTGCATTTGCTTTAAATCAATAATTAATAGACAAAATACAGAATATGGATGCATCTAGATAGGATATTTCTAGGAGTCAGCAAAACAGTGGCTAAGTGGACTAGAGGAGGCAAACTAATGAATGGGATGGAGCAACTTCAAACAATGAGCAAGATACTGACACTAAACAGGCTGTAGTGCAGAAATTTGGCAAGAACTAAACAAGACTATAGTATCGCAAGCAGTAAGCAAGCTGTGGTACAATAAATAGGCACAATATGGATAGCACAGAACCTGTCTATGACATATACCCAGCTAGGGTAAGGTTGTATCGTTGCAAGTCCTGGAGGTGGTGCAATTAACTCAGGCAAAAAGCTTCAGATGTTCCCTTTTGAAAATAGCACTGGGAGCGTAAGATCCACCCACGGAGCTGCCCGACTGATGGAATGGAGTTCAGCAGGCTGAAACAAGCAAGAGTGTCCAGAGACTAGTAGCAGAGGGGGAGGATGAGCCCAAGATGGTGGCTAGCTCCTGCTCGACCCCTGATTCACGGCTGCAAATCCTGGGGCAGGTGAAATCGACTTAGTCAAAAAACTGGATGAGTGCTTTGGAAATAGCACTGGAGCTGAAGATCCACTTGACTGGATCCCCAGATAGTGCACCATCCAAGCCTCTGGATATTGTGGCAAATAAAGAATGCACCATCTGTGCCTCCCCTAGTTTATAATACTCAAGCCAGCAAAAGCCCACTAAATATTTATTTTTAATTTAAAATATTTGGCCAGGATGGCACACTGCGCTTATGTTAATTGGTTTCCAGGTGGGTCCTGGGGAAAGGTAGTTAGGGAATATAGTAATACAGTAACAGGTAAGAGGCATATTTGCAACATTTTTTGTAGTGCAGTAGTATAATACTGTAATAGGGCTGTGAGAAATCAGAGGTCAGATGTTGATCAGGAAATAATAATAATACTTCTGAAATGCTGCATCCTAAGTCAAAAGCCACAAGAACAATATCATCCAGAAGATTAGAGGTAGTGGAGGGGACAGGGAAGGAGTGTGGAAATGAAGAAAGGGGGAAGAATTCCAGAGAAAAGTAATTAGGAAGGACGGAAGGGGCATGAAAATATAGGATGTATAAAGAGAAAGGGGCAGGTGTAGGTACAAACACAGGCCATATATTCACAGAAGAAAGCACAAAGGGTGGTGGGGTGAAGGAGAAGGAATGAATGGAGGTAGGGAGACTGTACCACAGATGACAGAGTCTATAGAAGAAGGCGGACTGTCCAACTGAGGACATGGATTGGGGAGAAAGGAGTGAGTTGATGACTCAGTGAGGATAAGAGGAGAGGAGGGGACAATGAAGACAGAGTTAAGGTATTAGTGGAGGCAGTCAAACCAATATTTTGAGAAGAAGGAGATGCTATGTGAGAGACAGCTACCTTCAATGAAGTGTAGCAACAGAAAGCAATAGAGGGAGCAGCGGTGAGTGTGGTATAGTGAGCCAATCTGCTATCCCATCAGCTGGGTGCAGGAATGACAGTGGCAGAAAGTGGGTGGCGCGATTAGCGAAAATATGTTATGGGCAGTTGGGACTTCTGTGTGGTGGTGACTGTGGGTGAGGGGAACGTGGGGCCCTAACTGTGGTCCACCCCGCCCAGTGTGTATAAGGTGGGGGGGTTGTATTTATTTGAGGGAGGTGCGGAGGGGGTGAAGCCCCCCTGCAGTGGGGCCAACATATAGTGCGATCAGCCAGGTGCATCACGCAGTTGCCTGTTACGCACCTTGCTTTCAGCCGTTTTGCTGCGCTCTGCTTTTCCGCGGACAGTTTGTTTACATCCTATTGTGGGTGTCCTGGATAGTCTAGAGAAAAGTAACATAAGGGTGGAAGAGGGAGTCCAGTCTGAAAAGGCTTGATTTGCAAGAAAATATTTAATTATTTATTGACTACGGCCTTGCCATCTATGGCTCTGCCTCAACAAGTGCCCTCCGCAGGATCTCAGTTTCTCTCAACAAAGCCTGTAGACTACTAATGGGTGTGGCCCAACAAACTCACACCTGTGACCTCTATGCACAGGCCAGCTGGCTACCCCACGCAGCAGAATACAATATCAGACCTACTTACTTACCAAAAAGATTCTCCTCAGTCTCATGCCACCTGGTGTTAGCTCACTCCTTACTACCTACAGTGGCACTCAACAAACACGTGGTGCCCAATCTCTAACCTTTCAGGTTCCCAGATGTCGTACCTCTGTGGGTCAGCGGTCCTTTATCTATAGAGCAGCTAAATGGTTCGATTCCCTCAATAAAGAAGCATTTTACTCTACTACACTTGGACCCTTCAAAAGGAATCTCAAACTTTACCTCACCTCTACCACTCAATGTGACTGCTTCTCTGAACAGAGATCTCTCTAAACACCTCCCAGCTCACTCATGTCTCACAGCCTGCCCTTTCCCAGTCTCATTCTATCTGGCACCGGGCCTTCCTTGTGACTCCTTTCCTGCTTTGCATCTCCACTGGTACAAGACATTTTCCACCACCACCATCGGACAGTGGCCCATTAGCCTGCCAACTTCCTCTCCCGGTCGCATGCCTGCAATACTAACTGCCTATGGTGCCCTCTATCTCTTATTGTTACCGCAGCCAGCTGCCTACTCAAGCTGCTCGTTTTATGAATATTATCTCAAAGTATGTTATAACTGAGTATCTATTTTTTCTTTTAGTTGTTTTGGTTGTTTATTGTGCATTCTTTTACTACCTCTCTATGTTTCTGCTCAAAGGTATTTGTAATCCGAGAATTTAATAAATAAATAAAATTTATAAATTAAAAACAATTTAACAGTCATTTTTCCCAAGTTGCAAAGCAACAATTCAAAACAGGAATGAGTTAATAAGCAAGCATGCAGATGGACATTAAATAATTAGGTTAAAAAGTTATTGGCCTTTGTTAAAAAAGTCCCAGAGAAGCTGCCACTCTTACAGCCAAAGGCAGTGTAGTTCAAATACAAGGGTCAAGGTACTGTATATAAACTCATGGGGCCAGATTTTCAAACATCAGAGAATGCCACAAGCCCCTGGTGTGCTGAACATATGGTGCACTGGGCTTGTAGTATTCTCCTGGCCAGCACTGGGATTTTCAGTCCCGCGTGCCAGTTGTTGCAAGTTAAACCAGCTTTTTGTGATCTAGCTTGTGGCAATCCCGAGGGCTGTTTTCATGGAGCTTGAGTCAGATATTTGGTGCATGCTGCCGAAAATCATGGAGACTGTCACAACTGTGCCAGAGATTGTAAAATTGGACACGGTTGCAGCAAAGGGGGTTTGGCGCACCGCCAGAATCTAAGTGCTGTTGCGTAGGGCTGGAGGCAAGCCCTGCACCACGTTTTGAAAATCTGGCCCATGATGTTTAGCTCAATAAAAGCCAACATGAAGAACTAAGAGAAAATATAGGGTACAAGGTGGCTTATAGACCAACACCAGTTCATGCAGGTGGGCAGGGGAGTTGACTCACAAAGACTTAAGGATTGAAACCATCAATTTAAATGTGATCCATAAATTTAAAAATTGACTTTACCAATCCTTTACTCGTTGTAAATTATGAAACAAAGGAGTAACTTGATCATGCCTTGATTGATAAAAACCAGATTAACAATCCAGTTTTTCAAGTGTGTGAGTAGTATCCATAGAAAGTTCTGCATATAAGGAGTTACAATAATCCAGCCTTGATATGTTCCTGTGATATATGCCTAGTCAGGTAACATGGCACTTAGCCATCACTAATTAACCTGGTTCCTCCAACCAGCTGTCCTGGCGGGGCAGCTGCAGATAGACTGGTGAACTATTTAGTTCAGTTGCCCAAAGATGTGGTGGTGTCATGTAGCAGCAAAAGCTTTGTGCCACCAGCTGAGTACTCCGGCAGAGTTTAGCGGGAGAGTGGCAGTCCCCGTAACATTCCGCACTGCTGTGTGTACTATATTCTATTACCAGCTGTGTCCAGTGAATAGGCTGCTCAGAAGACGTGGGCCCCCAGATCTATACACCCCTAAATCTTCAAGCTGTGCCATCTACATTAGAGACTGGTCCAGCAGTGACTGTGTATCTCACCTGAAGGAACTGCATGGAGTAACAACTACCCCAGGGTACACAGTGAGTCTGTGTCACAAGGGGATGTTTGGACTTTGTTAAGCACTAAATGTGTTGGGAAGGAGGGAGAGAAGCTAGTAGAGCAGCAGCGCAGGAGGTAAAGTAAGAGCTGAATTCAGAGACAACTGTAAGGGGGTCAGATGTAAGACCATTGTTGACAAACATAAGTGGAGTTTGGGATTTAGAGGGGAGAGAGAAGTGTGAGTTAATAACTTTCCAGAATTTAGACAAAGTACGAATGTTGGCATCAAAGGTGGATCTAAAGTATTCAGACTTTGCCAGCCTCGTGGCTTTGGAGCAGGCGTTTCTGAGTGCTCAATATTTTTCATGGTCAACATTTGATTTAGAGACTTTATGAGCCTTCTAAGCCCAGTCCCAAGCTCACATGCATGCCACCAGTTCCGGTGTGATCCACAGGAGGTGGTTACTGCATACTTGGGTATGCTTGAAAGGGGCGTGCTTGTTCCAACATTTAAGAAAGTGGTTTTGGAAATAGTCCAGGGCTTTGTTTACTGTGGTAGCAGAGGAAATAGGAGATCAGTCAGTGTGGGCTAAGTCAGATTGGAGGTGGGTGAGGTCTAGGGCTTTATATGATCGGACAAGCAATGTTTTATGCAGGGCTTTAGGGCGGTGAGGTCTGCGGACCAAGTAGAGCATATGATGGTCGCTGAGTGCATTCAGGAGGAGGTCTGAATTGATTACTCTGTGAACATGTAAGGTTAAGGCCCAGTTGATGACAGAGTGGCTACCTGATTTAGTATTTATTCGGGTTGGCTCGTGGATCAATTGTGTTAAGTTAAGGGCTGTGATGTTAGGCAGCTTGCATAGGGAAGGGTCAGGCCACTTTTGGTTAAAATCACCTAGTATATAGAATATGCTGTTTGATGTGAGAGCAGAATTCTGAGATAGAAGATTAGAGGCAATAGTGGGGGAGAGGTCTGGACAGCAGTAAATTTGGTGGAGTGAAGCAAAAGGCTACAAACCTCTGTTTCAAGGAAGATAACCAAAGCAAGAGATAACAAAGATAGCTATGGTACCAAAAGAGGTGGATGGGAGGACTATGCAGTGGCGCTAGTGATTGAGACTATGGGCGCCACACATCAAGCAACATCAGTGACTGGGTTCATGCATGAGCATGGGTCATTGAAGATCAGCTAGAGTGGGGGCAGTAACTGGACAGAGCTACTGTGAGGATCCTCTCCACTCCAAGGGAGAACTAGTGTTGCTCCCATTGTATGACTGCCACCAGTTATAGGCCTGGGTGCACTGCAATACATATGGCAGCCTGAAGGGAGGGTGTTGCCATAAAGCAGAGGATGTGCACCTCCATGCGCGTATGTGCATGCACAACAAGGGGATGACAGAAACCAAATGATGGGTCTAGCAGACTACATGACGTCCAAGTCTGCATCCACAGATTCTGGCACCACGAGATACTGGATTGTGCTCCAGTTTTGGGGGGGGAACTCCTTCCACTGACCCCAATACAGGCTGGAATCAATGGGTGAATCACCATGGGGAAGCTGTATGGCCATATGGAACCACTGGAAAGAACTGAGCCCACCCACCCCAACCCCCACAAGGGGGGGCTGTAGCCACTTCCCAGCACAACAAGATCAAAAAGCAATATGAACAAATCAGGATGTGAATGTGAAGGTAATGTCAAAGCCATTGCCATACATGAGGTATAACAATGTTCAGTGGAGTACAGGGTGCTGCACAACGTGAAGCAGAGGGAGAGAGAGTCAGCACTATAGGGTACATAGTAGCAAATAGAGGAAAAAATTTGCACACAAAGTACAGAAAGGGGTAGAGACACTTTCAACATACTTGAGCAAAAGCAGGAAGAAAAAAGGGTCATGATTGGGATCTATGACGGTTGGTCGATAATTCCACTGGGCATAAAAGTAGTCGCATCTAACCTTGTTTTCTTCAGGGGCTTCACCCCCCTGAACCACCCCACTACTTTAATAATCAACTCCAAGTTGGAGTTGTTTTGGGGAGGGGGTGCAATACCCCCAGAAAACAGTTCTGGGGTCCTGCGCTGATACTACAGTGACCTGGCGCTGTTGTCGCTGTAGTGTTAGTCATAGTAAAGTTGTCGAGGAAGCATCAGTAAATGGAGTGATTGTAAGGAAAAAGGACAGAAAGGCGAGCATGCAATGGAGGGAAGGCAGGGAAATGGAGACATCTTAAAAGAGTTTTTTTTTCTTCAGTGAACTTGGTGGAAGGTCAATGAGAGTGACCACAAATAAATGACTGGCGCATCAAACGAAGGGATTTGGACACTAGTCCCTTTACAGAGGAGAGAGTCATGAAGGAACTCACAAACCTCTCTATGAAGAAATGCAATGTGGAAAGACTAGGTAAATCAAAAAATAGTGCAGTAGCCCACAGAAGACTGCAGTGCCAATGGATGACTATGGAGAGCAGATTCAGTCCCGCTTCACATGTATAGTTGCAAGGCCTAATATGTCATTTACGTGCCATTAATTTTGCCCACAGTGATGGGGCACATAATGAAATCAATGCTAAATGAGAAATTCTGGAATATCTAGTAACTTTTAGTTCACAGGTTCAGAATCAACATTGATTGATGTGGCGATAGCATTTCACACAAATTTTAGAGATTTCATTGGCTTTGTCACCATGGCCGTAGATCAGGGTGTAGTAGTGGAAAAGGCATGCTCAGTAAATTAATGAGGACTTCAACACCATTCCACTTTGGAGAACCATGAACAAGCTACAAGAACCTACAAGAAGATATTGCACTCCTGCCCATGTTGGGTTCCTTCAAAGTCCACCTCAAATGCCATTTGATAAACGAATCCTGTTCTGACTGTCATCGCTAACTCCACCATCCCACCACCATCACCGCTACTCCCATCTGCAGCACCACAATTTCCTAATCTCCATCCCACCTTAGTCTGTTCCTCCCTTTCCCCACCCCCCCTCTCCTACTGCATTTACCATCTGCCTCCACTCTAGTCCCTCCCCTTCCCTCCTGCTAGCCAAGTACTGCTCTTCCTCAATGCTCTTGGCACTCGGGGCTCCCCCCCCCACTCTTGCGCTTAGCACCTTTCTAAGCAATCCTCACTGCTGACAACTGACTGGTATTCACCATTGGGCATTGTAACCTGTATGTATGTTGACCTTTAAGACTTTTACTGTGTATTAATTTTATATTACCTGTTGTATACCCTGTATGTTGCAATCCTCTACAAACTCACCTAACTGTTGTATTGTAAACTCCTGACATGGAACCTATGTAAAGAGCTCTGAGCTCAAGTGGTTACTCTGAGATTGTAATAAACAAAAATAAAAAATAAATAAAAAAAGCTAGGCAGCCTGGAAGTGGGTGCAAAAGACTTTCAATGGGCCTGGTATTGACTGTGGGATAGATGCCTAGTGGTGATGAACTACTGAGTTATCTCCAGGGAAGAAATAGCGACTGATGGGGCACCACAAGGGTCATTATTGAGACAGAATTTTTATGGTCCTAATGACAGACAGTTCTAATTACAGTGCAGAGTCACTTGCTCCTTCTAGAACACCAATCCAATGATTGATTTAAACAAAAAAAATGTTACCCACATACACTATTGTGTCCAGTTATGGAGACAACATACACAGAAGGAAATAGACAGGGTAGAGGCAGTACAGATGACGATGAATAAAAGATGGTGCAGGGTTTTCATAAGCGACAGAATGAAGTATCTTAATACGTGGACCTGGGAAGGAAGGAGGCAAGAAGGGGATATGAACAGGACTTTATTATGCCTCAAAGGTATAAATACAGTTCAATATGTAAGCATGTACCATAAAATTGGAAGTACTTCCTCAAACAAACATTTGTTGATTCCAGCAACATCCTCACAAGGGAGACAGTGGGGTACAAACTGGAATGTGTTTTACAGTTCATTGGGTTAGGCATAAGGGTACATTGGTGGTTAATGAGAGAAGACTGATCCAGAGGTCTGCTGCGTTACAGTTTGTAGGAAAAATGGGAAGATTAGGAGAGTGAAGCAATTGTTGTCTATCATCAGTTTCTGGGTTTCTATTACATATGACTGTCCATATCAGTGCAGAACACAGTATTATATGAAGTTCAATACCTATTTTTAAAGTCAGGCAAAAATCACATCACAAAACAAGCCAGGATTTGTAGGCACTGTACACTAATTTAACATGGACTGTGTTTAAGATAAGGGGAGCAATGAGGCACCATGGACTGAAACTACTGGTATAGCATGCCCTAATTTGAGTACATCAACATACAGCGAATATACTACAGATGAAAGGGCATTAAGTGGAGACCATACCACAGTAGCAAATACGGTATTAGATCCACCAGTAGAAGTAGCACAATCAGGACATATAAGACAAGTAGTAGTCCTTGGAGATTCTATTGTAAAATATCTTGATCGAATCATATGTAATGGAGACAAAGCTAATTGCACCTGCTCCAGCTTTAGAGGAGCTAAAATTAAAGATCTCAAACAAATGGCACAAAATATTCTACTCAATTCAGGTTCCAGTCCCCTAGTGGTAAGACATGTAGGAACAAATAATATAGGAAATACTACACTGGAGGAAATGAGGGCTGATTTCCTCTCTTTAGTTAATGCTTTAAAGCAATTTGGTGGTGAAATATGCATACCCGAAATGTTACCAGTCCCAAGAGCAAACCAGGCAAGAACATCTAAAATCAAAACATTCAATGAGCGGTTAAGACAATTTACATTGAAAGAGTCTATTGCATGTATAACCCACTGGGAAGAGTTTGTTGATAATCATGGTTTATTTTGCTGGGACGGGTTATATCTAAGTAAAAGAGGAAACTCTTTTGGGAAAATCTATAAATATGTATATCAGCAATTGTTTAAACTAAACACTGGGGGCATAGGGGCACCACATATGATAGAATGAGTTACATAAATCATAATAAAGAATTAAAGATCCTGTCTACTAATGCCAGAAGCCTAAATTTAATAAAAAAAAAAACATGAACTTCAAACGATCATCTTCCAACATGACATAGACATTATGGCTGTGATCGAAACATGGTGGGATGAAACAAATGATTGATCTAATAATATTCTGGTTTTCTCATTATATCACTGAAATAGAGAAAATAAGAGGGGAGGAGGAGTGTGCATATATGTTATAAACCAATTAGAGTCCACTGAATTAGCAATAGATTCAGATAAGGGAGAGAAAGTATGTGTACAGATTAAACCCCACAGTGGGCGTAATCTAATAGTTGATAATGTCTATAGACCTCCAGCAGCTGATCCATGCTATGAACAAGAATGTAGAAACATTATCAATGACCTGGCTGAACATAAAAACCTAGTTATATTAGCGGACCTAAATTTCCAGGTATTGATTGGGTCTCTCTTAAAGTTTCCACCAGTCATGAATCCTATTTTTTAGATACTACACTAAAGTGTGGATTAGAACAGCTTGTTCTAGAATCACCAAGGGGTCACAATATTCTGGACCTAGTCCTCACCAATATTCCAAATGAGATTTCTAATATCCTTTTGTTACCACCATTAGGTAATAGCAACCATAACAGTGTCATATTTAGTGTAAACAAACAATTTACAGCTATTTACTCCATGGTTTGTTACTGCTACACCAAAGGGAACTACAAGGATATGCAAAGCGTATTAAAATCTATCAATTGGAAAGATGTATTAGATACCATTTCTGTTGAGGAAAGCTGGATAAAAATCAATTCAGTCATTAAAAATCTAGTGGAAAAATTCATCCCAACTAAAAGATATACCAACACCAGGGGTAAAATACCACCACTGTTAACCTATAAAGTTCGAAGGGTGTATAAAAAGAAAAAAAAGGACATATGCTTCATATCGTATGAACCCAGATGAAAACAATAGAATTAAGTATAAAGACAGCTAAAATTAACAAAAAATACAATTAGACAAGAAAAAAGCAAACTGGAATTCAAATTAACTGTTAGAAAGGATCCAAAAGCTTTGTACTCCTATATTAACAAGAATACAAAGTCAAAAGTTCAAGTAGGACCCACCTATGATAATAATCAAGAAATTAGTAGTCCAATTGATGTAGCTAACTCACTTAATTCCTTCTTTGATTCTGTTTTTTTTCTGTATCAGACCCATGGTCACTAACAGAAATTAAACAAGATAAAATTTATAGTCCCATTCTAGAAAACAAGGTGTCTGAAGTGCTCAAGGAGGTTAAAGAAAACTTGTCACCTGGACCAGATGATATAAATGCAAAATTTATAAGGAAGACAGCAAGTGAATTGACAGTACCACTTACTATTCCATTTAATAAGTCTTTGTCAACTGGAGAAATCCCGTCCAATTGGAAAAATGCAATTGTGGTGCCTATATATAACAAACTCTGGTCAGAGCCGATATGGCTGTGAATAGCTTTTGGGATGCTTTTACCCATTATTTCTAATGAATTGCACAATGCAGATCTGTGGAGAGGCAGTTTCGATGTGGTCTTTCTTTTATACATTTTTACAATGTGTTTTCCGGGAATATGTCTGCAGATTGCTATATATTTAGCCTGGATAGTTCACAGAAGAAATGGTATCTTATTTTCAGTGTGGCTTTACATCTAAACAATATTATGCTGCATTGTATAAAATCAGAACACACTAAAAACAATATTTTACATCGGGGGGGTATATTAAGTGCTGGATCAATGCATGAGTAGAAAGATGCGTTGCACAAAGAGGGTGTGCACTGATACAATATTCAAAGAGAATGTGCCACCAGTACAGGGTGTGAATACAGTGAAGCCCACCAGGATGAAGTGCAGCACTGCAGAATTCTGCAGTAGAGTTACTGCAGCAAACAATGCAGTTTCAAAGGGAGTTAACTCCTTTTGTTGTGCAGTAAATCTGTGACACTGCATTTCATCCTGGCGGGCTTCATCATTCCTGTTAAAAATATGACCCTGGATGGGATTCACAGTGCAGGCGGCCACCAAGTCAGGTGCATCCAGGGTGGTCCTGACTGAATATGCAGGAGCACTCGTACTAGGATGCTGGAATGTGTTATACATAGGCATGAGCTGTGTGTGGGCAATAACACCCAGTGGCCATACTCCTCAAGCACTGGCATGCAGATCCATCATTCCAGTGCCATTGCACTGCTTAGTGTGGATGATGACCAGTGCTGTACCCACTCACACAGGTCCCAAAACAGGCATGTTACAGCTGACCTCCCATTCATTTGTACAATTGGGGAACTGCGGATGAACTGTCTATAACCTGAAGCATACACTGCAAATGGCATTACAGGATACTGCACCCCATGGCACCCAGGATACTTCAGCAGTCCAGAGGGTGGCATGTTACACAGAGAAACAGGGGAGATTGTGGACTTGCAGCAGTGTATGACAGCAGGAAGATACAGTATTGACAAGGCATGCATTGGAGGTATGTAAATTCCCTCTTCAGTTTGCCAGGGATGTAAACACAGCTGCTTACACTGGTGGATCCACAGCTGGCATGGTGCCCCAATGCAAAGTACAGCCAGTTGGGTCATTCCAGAGTGCAGGTCCCCAGCCCAGGTTCAGTGCAGTCAATGGTTGGCCATGGCAGGGTGTGGAGGGCAGTGCCAGTCTTTGCAACAGGTTGGATATGGGGGAGTGAGGGTGTCTGTGTACAGGGGTGGTGGATGGGAGTCTTCTAGCCTATGGATATGGACCATGGTTTTCTCTGGTGCAATCAGGTCTTGGGGGGCCCTACACTATGAAGCTCTTCAGGGATGGAGTTGGCTAGATTGGGAATGGAAAGGGGGTACCTCTAGTGCACCAGGGCTGCCAGGGTGCTGTGCACCTGGGTGCACATCTGCAGCCTGTCTGTGGGTGGCTGGCTGGGTTAGGCCAGCTATTCATGGCCTAACTGTGGGTTGCGGTGTTATGGACTGTGAGGGGCACATTCCCACTGAATATGCTGCAGCACGGCATATGCATGGGATTGCCCCCTTGACTTGAATGGCATACCATTATGTGTGCCCTGGCCCATTCCCTTGTGGCCGGTGCATCCCGCATGTTTGAATATCACACTGCTGTGCATTGTTGGAGTTGCATGGCACATCTCCCTTTTCCACCAGGATGCGCTGTGTATCTCCTTTGAATATGGGGGCCCTGGACTAGGTAATCTGAATAAATATATTATAAAAATGGTAAAATCATGACCCCACTGAAAACAAGATAATGCATCTAATCTGGGACAACCTGAGTAAATACAGTGCAAAAAATGTGTAAATGAGTATTCCTGTGACAATGAGATGTAGCATCTCCCCTGCCCTATCCAGGATACAAAATATAGGATAAGAAATATTCAGTGTTCCCAGATCCAAATAACCATTACTCTATAAGAAACCTTCATTTTTCCTGTGTTTTCCCCACAAAGGCAGATTCAAATCCTTGTATAAATCCCTGTAGATTTTTCCATAAGCCACTGGTTCCTTATTTATGACTTTGTTCTTTATTTATAACAGCAGCCTTTTATTAGGAAAAGAGCTCCAATTTGCTGCTTAGTATTAATATTGTATGTCATGATGGCCTTGGAATGATTTGGATTTATATGCTATGCATAAAGCATAATTGGGGACTATATGAAATAACAAATATCAAGCTCATTATTTCATGAACTATACTCAAAATTGGTAATCACAAGTCAGACAATCTTTCAAAAGATACTAGTAATGTCTGTAATCAAATTTAATGCAAATAGACACACACATATATATATATATATATATATATATATATATATATATATATATACTATTTTTGCATCTTATAGTTGTTAGTTTTCAAATTCTTATAGACTTTTTTTTGTCCACCTGATGGAATCTTGAATGAGTTAAGTAAATGTTATTATTTTATCAAGGTTTGGATCCAGCAACTCAGTAAATACATACTCAGTATATCATATTATAAAATGACAAAAAAAAAACAGTCTTCTGTTTGTAGTTGTTTGATTAGGAATTGTATAAATGGTATAAGTTCTTTTTGTTACATCTGTCCAATAAAAGGTATCAAATCATTTGCTTCATGGTTTGTCAGTAGTTAATTTATTAGATGAGGTCTCCCTTGCCAGAGTTTGACTGTTTCTCCACCCCTCCCCCAAACACACACACACACACACACACACACACACACTCTCTTCCTATAAGAGATCTCAGTAGCTCTTATCTGTTAAGTCTGGGAAGCAGGCTGCAGCCCTTTCTGTCAAAAATAAATTTATGTATTTAGTCTGGGTAGCTCACTGAAGACATGACATTTTATTAGATAGGTCTTGAGAGGTTAAAAACAGCGTAAATCTTTACAAAATTTGTTGGGAAAGGGTAACATTTATGAGGTATGAATCTTTCTTGAAAGATATTCATCTTCAACTGAAGTTAGTAGCAAAACATATTTAAATGCTAATCATTTAAATGTGCAAGCTGTTGCATTTCGAAGGGGTAAACACATTTCCACTTTAATAGGCAACCAATATTTAACAAGCTGTTGCAGTTTCCTAATGGCCATCAGATAAGCAGCTTGGAGTTATGTCTCCAACATTCTAAACAGAAAGAAGGGATTATTTTATTTTAGTTGTCAAAGTGATTTGTAGATGTGGAAGGATACATTGAAATGTCCAAAAAATGTGTTCCACAAAACTCCATTTTCAAGCTACAGATAGCAAAATGGCTGTAGGCTCTGCCCACAGCCGTAAAAAGGGCAATAAGGGTATGACTAACAACTATAGGCCAATTAGCCTTACCTCCATCATATGTAAGTGTATGGAGAAGATACTAAAGGTTAGGTAAGTGACCCTAATCAACATGATTTCCAAAAGGGAAAATCATGCACCGGCAATTGAATTTCTTTCTATGAATCCATTAGTAGTAGTATTGATAGGGGTTTACCAGTTGATGTTCTGCTGTTTGACTTTAAAAAAGACCTTTGATAAAGTCCCACATACTCAACTTATAGCCAAATTAACAAAACTGGGTTTTAATTTCTATCTTACAAGATGGATATCTGAATGGTTGACTGACAGATCTCCGAAAGTCCGGGTCAGTAATCAGTTATCAGATGACATCAATGTTACTAGTGGCGTCCCCCAGGGATCCATACTGTGTCCAATATTGTTTGGGATCTTTATAAGTGATATGAATTCTGGTATCCAGTGTAGACTATTTAAATTTGCGGATGATACAAAACTAAGTTTTGAAGTTGATACTCTACATAAGGTTGATCTAATTCATTCTGATCTCATCAGATTGCAAAACTGGACAATAAAAAACAAAATGGAATTCCACATTGATAAGTGCTCAGTCATTCACTTTGGAAGAAGAAACCCAAAGACTATTTATTATTTAGAGGGAACCAGTATTAAATCAGTTGAATCAGATAGAGATCTGGAGGTAGTTGTTAATAAAGACCTGGCACCCTCTGATCAATGTAGACAAGTGGCTGTAAAAGCAATAGAATACTGGCTTCAATAAGAAAATAATTCATTAACAGAAATAGGCTTGTATACTTCCCATATATACCTTTTATGTGAAACTACATGTAGATTTTGCAGCATCTTTTTGGGTACATTATTTAGAAAAAGACACTAAGTTAATTGAGTCAGTTCAAAGGAGGGCTACTAAATTAATTACACCCATACGAAATTTTTCATATTCAGAAAGATTAAAAGCTCTTAATTTATATGATTTAAATCTTCTAAGAAAAAGGGGTGATCTACTAATGCTTTTTAACATCTTGAAGGATTCAAACAACACCAGTGAGTATAATCTCACATGGGCAACCAAGCCAGAAGTACTCAGATGCCATAATAGGCAACTTTGTATTCCAAAAGTAAATACCAATAAAAGGTATAATTATTTTACAGTTAGAGCATGTAGACTCTGGAATTCGTTACCTGAGTACTTGGTTAATATAAACACCCAAAATAAGTTTAAAGAGTCGCTTGATAAATTCTTATTAAATAACATAGGAAAATAAATTCCCCCTGCAAGTGCAGGGAAGGTGGTCTTGATGAGCTTTACTTTCCTCCACCTTTAAGCACTGAGTAATACCGAGTAATATGTATAAGCACCAAGTTGATTTAACTCAGATTTCTAAGCCAAAGCTCGGTTCTGCAGGCAGATCATAGTTTTCTGTATCTATCTTTTGATCCTCCCCACCATCACCCCCACCAAAACCACACACACCCATAACATAAAAAATGACACATTTGGCTTTAATGGAATTGATATGTGCCAGCTGTTTCATAACATATATGCCTGCAGTCCATAACTACATGTGCAGATTGACTAGTCTGTGTGACCGATCTGCCCCTCACTTCCATATTCGCCTTCAACTGCTGAATTAACACTGTCTGAAGCAGGCCCCTCATCATTGGAGGATTCAGATTGGTATTGATCATCCCGATACGGATCAAGCGATTCAAATGCACCCTGAACACTTTCTAATTCGGTGCTCTGTTCACTGTGACAGCTCACAGATTCTGAATCTGTACAGCTGTCATTTTCAAAATAAATTTGCACTCTCAGACATGATGCCACAGTACTTCTGTGATCCAGTCTTCCTCATTATACCTTACATGCAATGCGCGGCCATGAGACGTTCAAGTCAAACGGGCAGAAAGCACAGAGGATCGTGTTCAGAAATAAACTGCAAAAAAGGTAAAAAAAACCCACCAATGATATAATTTTTGTGTAGATTCTTGTGTGAGTGCCTTAAATCATTGAGCTTTTATTTATTTATTAGATCTCGGATTACAGTACCTTTGAGCCAGAGGCTCGTTTACAGAGGTTCCACGTCAAGTTAAAGAAGAAACAAAACAAATACAATTAAATGGCAAATTACAATGGGAGAAAAATTACATACATATAAAATGTAGAAACGCATAGTAATAGAACAATCATTTTGGCAGAAACAATAGCAAATGTTTAGAAAACAGTTCTTGTCAACAATGAATCAATCATATAAAACAAAGTTTGGCCCATGGCCCTAATTAGTGTGAGCTAGGAGGAAAGAAATGTTATATGGGGGGGAACTAGGGGGAGATAGATAGTGGAGTCCTAGAGGATAGTGGAGGTGTTAATAGGGAACAGTTAGGAGTGAGAGGAGATAGGGTCAAATAACAGACATGGGCAGCAGGAGGAGGATGGTAAGTAACAGAGGGCAGGTGGGGAAGGAAACCGAGAGGCTGTGGCCAACAACCACCTGTGACATTAAACAATTAAAATCTTGAACACTTCCTTTAACTGATAGGCTAAAACTTTGCCTGGTTTATCACTAAAAAAATAACATTTTGATGTTGCCCTCATTATTTCCCTCTGTGCCTGTTCTTCTGCTTCTTTATTGTACTATTCACTGAACTGTGACACCTCTACAAAGTCACATTTCCTGATATTTCATGTTTTGTTTCTGCCTCTCCTAATCTTGTCTCCTTCTTTTCCTTGGTTTTCCTACATAGAAACATAGATTTTGACGGCAGAAAAGGACCGCTTGGCCCACCCAGTCTGCCCATTTCCCTACCTAATGGATAAGCTGCAGATCCTAGTTAACCAGCAGCCTACTTCTTCCTACCCCTACCCCCTAGAATTGCCTTATGACTGTCCCATGCATGCTTGAATTCCACCACTGTTTTTGACTCCACAACCTCCTCCAGAAGGCCGTTCCATGCATCCACAACCCTCTCTGTGAAAAAATACTTCCTTAAATTACCTCTGAGCCGCCCACCTTCTATCTTCAAATTGTGCCCCCTTGTTCTTGCACACCTCTTTTTTGAAGATGCTACCCTCTTGGACTTTGTTGATTCCCTTGAGGTACTTGAAAGTTTCTATCATGTCCCCCCTCTCCCTCCTTTCCTTGAGGCTATACATATTCAGCTCCTTAAGTCTCTCTTCATATGTCTTCGGTGCAGACCCTGCACCATTTTAGTTGCCCTCCTCTGGACAGCCTCCATCCTGTCTATGTCTTTATGGAGATTGGATCTCCAGAACTGCATGCAGTACTCAGATGGGGTCTCACCAACTGTCTGTACAGAGGATAATAACTTCCTGTTTTCTACTGGTGATGCCTCTCCCTATGCATCCCAGTATCCCCCAACCCTCCTTGCTGCCCTCTCACATTGCTTGCCCATCTTTAGGTCATCTGATATGACTACCCCAGGTCCCTTTCCATTTTTGTTGTTGTTAGTATCTCACCCCCATTGTGTACTCTTCCCTGGGTTTTGTTTCCCAGGTGCATTACCTTGCACTTCTTAGCATTGAATCTAAGCTGCCATACATTTGACCATTCCTCTAACCTTGCCAAGTCCCTTCTCATCCTTTCCACCCCACCTTGTGCATCAACTCTGTTGCAGATCTTAGTGTCATCTGCAAGAGACATACTTTTCCTTCAGTCCCTCTGCAATGTCACTTATAAAGACATTGAAGAGGGACCGTTCTAATACTGAACTCCTGGGTACCCACTAGTAACCCCATTTCTTCAGAGTGGACTCCATTTACTATTACCTCTGTGTCCTATTCTCCAGCCAATCTTTACCCAGGCTGTCATCTTGGGACCCACTCCCAGGCTGGCTAACTTGTATATTAATCTTTGTGTGGGACTGTGTCAAATGCCTTGCTAAAGTCTAGGTAGGCCATGTCCACAGCCCCTCCCTGATCTACTACTTTGGTCACCCAGTCAAAAAAATCTATCAGATTTGTCTGGCATGACCTTCCCGCTGTGAATCCATGCTGCCTTGGGTCCTGTGCCCCTCTGGCCTCTAGATACTCAACAATTCTTTCCTTCAGAAGTGATTCCATCATTTTCCCTGCCACTGAGGTTAGACTAACAGGTCTATAGTTTCCTGCTTCTGCCTTGCTCCCACTTTTGTGAAGGGGAATCACATCTGCCCTCCTCCAGTCCTCGGGTGCCACCCCACCCTCCCATGATTTGTTAAAGAGGGTAGTTAGTGGTGTCACTAGTTCTACCCTTAGTTCTTTTAGAATTCTGGGATGAATCCCATCAGGCCCCATTGCTTTGTCCACCTTCAGTTTTGAGATTTCCTGATATTTCATGTTTTGTTTCTGCCTCTCCTAATCTTGTCTCCTTCTTTTCCTTGGTTTTCCTATACTTACATTTTTTTACTTGTTTGCTGTCAAGCACAGTCTAGACAGTGTCAATTTATTTCATGAAACTTTCAGGGTAGAAGTGGCCTGTACAGAGGTAATGCCTTTTGAAGGTTTTGTGAAAAAAATATATGATTCCAGAGTTATAAGCATTTTTTGGGTCACCGTCAAGCTCGACCAGTAAAACAAGCACTGATTGTGAGTGTTTATTTTTATAATTTTCTTGGCATGAGAAATTAGTTACTTGTCGCGAGAAAAAAAAAAAAACAATTGTGGTGGCCACCATCTTATTTTTTCAACTCAAAATCATTGAAAATACATAAAAATTATATCTTTGCAAATAATAAACACCTGCACCTAGGTGAACAGAACTGTTTAACTAGAGCCTGGTGTTTGTTTTTTGGAAATTGCCCTGGAAGTAATGTTTCTGGGTACCCTATAATCCTGGATGCCCAGTTTAGTGAGAGGAGACATTCATCCGCATTCTCAGTATGAGAACAGGGGAAATTTCTTGAAATGTGCAGCCACAGCTGGAGTCATGCTGCCAGCTACCGTTACAGCAGTGAGCAAGTGATCCTCTGCTGTGTGTGTGTGTGTGTGTGTGTGTGTGTGCATGTGTGCGTGTGTGCGTGTGTGCATACGTGTGTATGTGTGTGTGTGTCTCTCTCATTATTTTGTTGTAAATAAGCTTGTTGCACTACCCTGAGCATTGGAGTCAGACAGAAGACACTGGAGCTATAAAAATAGACCTTTATTAGCAGCAGTAATATAGCAGTCTGAAGGTGTTGCTTGGTCTGGTTGGTCGATCATGTCAAGAACTGGTTCTGGAGATAGCTGGAGCTGTAGGCAAGAACTGCTTCTGAAGATGACAGGAGCTGTAGGTAGCTGGAGATGTAGGTGGCTGGGGCTGTAGGTGGTGGGAGCTGTAGGCAGCTGGAGCTGAAGGGAGCAGGAGCTGTAGGGAGCAGGAGCTGTAGGGAGCTGGAGCTGAAGGGAGCTGGAGCTGTAGGTGGTGGGAGCTGTAGGCAGCTGGAGCTGAAGGGAGCAGGAGCTGTAGGGAGCTGGAGCTGTAGGCAGGATTCCTTGCCAGCTGGTGCTGATTCTTGGAGGTAGGACCCCTGGCTGATTTGTTCTGATTCTTGAAGACAGGCCCCTGGCTGGCTGGTGTTGATTCTTGGAGACAGGACCCTTGGCTGGCCATGACGTGGGCTACTTGGCTCCCAGACCATACTGCCTGTCAAGAGAAATGACCACTGTTTTTATGCTGCCCAGGATAATTGCACTTGACATTGTTAATTGTGGTTAAATAAAGCCACTGGATCCTTATCTGGCAAGGCCTGCTTCAGCTGACCTCAAATGACATCATCAGCTGAGTCATGCATCCCAAATATGGGCCAAGGCCCTGGTGTCAGATGTTGCTACAGGACATCACAATAGTGACCAGCCCCTTTGTTACCATTGCAGTTCCTTCATTTGTAGCTTAACCACCATGGAGAGAGAATGACTGCCTAACTCAGTGGGAGGGAAGGGCCTCAAAGGATAAGTAGATTACCATTTTCATTCATATCATTATCTATCTATCTATCTATCTATCTATCTATCTAGCTACCTACCTCTCTCTCTCTCTCTCTCTCTCTCTCTCTCTCTCTCTAGCAGACTGGGGTGCCCACCCCAGTACTGCTTCTCTCTCTCTCTCTCTCTCTCCCCCTTCCCTCGAGGTCCCCAACCCCCCTTCCCTTGTTTATTTTTAACTTTAATAAGTGGACCAGGGTGCCCACCCCCAGTATCACTTCTCTTCACCCCCTCCCCTCCAGGTCATCTGTACCCATCCCATTATATAAATGGTGACACAGGGTACCCACTCCTGGTGCCCTTGAACAGTAGCCCGGCATTGGGATGCCCAATCTCCATTGTCAGAAAGTCTCCCAAAATAAAGAAAACCATTCTTTGTTGATTTTTTAATCTGTAAAAAAAGAAAACAGTCCCTTGCTGATCTGATGACCCCTACACCCACCCCACCCTGACCTCCCACTCATCACCCACCCCCACATACCCCCCACACCCTCACTTACCTGAACATGTCCCACAAAGTAAATCCACTCTCTGATCAAAGACATGTCTTGCTGCTGGAACTGGCAACTGCGATATGAGAAAACATGGTAAGTCTGGTTTAATCCTTTGAGAACTGTATATGAGATTCTGGACGTATTTATACACCCGCAGTCTTCTAACGGTTAATGTATTTCAATGGGGTTTGAACTTTTATTAATTACGTTGTCATTTTTTAAGTATTTTTACATAAGATTTTCAAAATGGCCTTTTGGGGACCCCACCTCTTGGCCAAGGGCAGTGGAATTATTCAAATCTAGCCTGAAAGGTGATTTTGCAGTTGCTTTGTGAATTCACCTTTTGGACATGATTTAAACTTTCACCACCCTTGTTCATGAACTGGGGTCATAAGAAGGCTATGTTGAAAATCTGGTGTCAAAATATTAAAAAGCAACAAAGTTATGAGCATATATTGAACATTTTCTATACTCACTCATAACTTTGGTAATTTCCAATATTTTGACCCCAAATTTTCAACATAATCATTTTTTCACACCACCCCACGAATGTGACAGCTGTCATTTCTTTAATCCTGGCCAACATGTGTTTTTCCGCCCGTGGCACAGAATGAAATTTTGACAGGGATTTGAAAATGTTCACCTACCCAGTTCATGAGGTGGGGTCATAAGAAGGCTATGCTGACAATCTGGTGTACAAATATGGCAAAATGACCAAGTTATGAGTAAACGTAGCAATATTTCAACATTCACTCGTAATTTCACTAATTTTCAATATTTTGGCTCCAAATTTTCAACATAGCCATTTCTTCACACCACCTCATAAATATGACAGGTGTCATTTTTTAAACCCGGACAACATGTGTTTTTGTATTTCTGGTGCGAAATTACATTTTGGTCAATATATTATAAATGCCACATGTAATGTTTATAGGGGGAGTCATAAAATGACTATCTTGAAAATGTGGGTTCAACATTTAAAAAAGTTCTAATTATTAAGAAATCATGTGTGTGGTGCCAGTCTTGACCCAGCAAGAGTGCTTTTTGATCCTGTGCTAGTGAGATGAGTTCAGGGGCAAGCTCAGTGACCTAGCTGAATGGGGCAAGGGTGCACTGTTATGTGACAACCCCAGACAGAAAATGAAAGATGCTGTCACATGCCCAGATACCATATAGTGGAGATAACTCTACTCTTGGCATAGGGCCCTGCACCTCTGCACCCATGGGTGGCAGATGGTACTGTGTATTGGCCGAGAGATGGAATTTTTGTCCTGTGCATCTGTATCTGTGGTCACATGAAATGGACCTGCACTTCTACAGCCACCAGACAGCCCCATAAATTCTTGGCAACAGTTGCTGCAGTCTCCAAAGTCTTCACAAATCAATGGTGGGGTATTCCTTGGGGTTGTCTGCCCTACTGCCCACCCCTTTCCCTGAGCAAACAATATCAGACATGATCTCCTTTCTTCATGCAGGGCCCACATGGTCCTACATGAAGAAAGCTACAACAGACTGTGTTAGCAACATGTGGTGAGACACACTTCTCTACCACTGGAGAGTGTATCACTATGAGGCACTGGCTTGGAGCTGTACCTTGTGTTTCACACAAGAAGCTATAGGCTGTGGGAAAGAGTGAGCATTAGGGATGACAACCCCGAAGAAGACCCCACTACTGATTCGCCAAGAATCTGGAGACCAAAAACTATAAGGTTTTTTCTTTTGCTGCTTGGGGGTGTGGGGGTGGGGAGTTAGGGTTGGAAACCCAAATGCCACTTATCCCAACTTTTGTGGCATTAACTTGAATTCTAACTGGTGCATCAACGCAGTTTTTACTTTTGCAAAGATTATATATATGCAATAAGCTGACACAAAATATGGTCTGCACAAGAAAGTCGCTCCACTTCAAGTGGTCTGCGCTCCAGGCTGTAAAATGAATTTGAGAAGACAAACAAAGTTGCCACCAAACCTCCAGAAGCAGCACACCACTTATTGTACAGAGTGCAGGTGCATCATGCAAAAATAAGCCTTAATGTGCAAAAAGAATCTCATGACTTAGAAACACTCTAGCAAAGACAAGCCAACTGGTTTTGCTTGTAGCACATCATCATTAGAAGTCAACCAATAAATGGCTTATTTTTGCACAATGCACTTATAGTATGCAATTTACCTTCCTGTGTCAGGAGACAGGACTATAACTCTTGAGTGGAAGAGCCACGAGTGAGTTATGAAAGTCCTGCCCCCACGCAAGTGATGATAAACTGTATTTTTAACATAGAAGCATAGAAACATAGAAGTTGGTGGCAGATAAGGACCTCCTGGCACCCCTAGTTTGCCCTATTTTCCCTACCTACTGTGCCACTACAGACTCTACTCGATCGCCAATCTTTCCCCCCTTTCCTTATTTCTAAGGTGCCCTTGTATCTATCCCATGCAAGCTTGAATCCTGCTACCATGTAGGCACCCACTACCTCCACTGGGAGGCTGTTCCAGGTGCCCACCACCCTTTCCATGAAGAAGTACTTCCTTGCATCTCCTCTGAGCCTCCCCCCCAGCTTCATAGCATGCCCTCTTTTCCTCAAGCATCTTTTTCAATGCAAAATGGTACTTTTCTCTACCTTATTAATACCTGTGAGGTATATGAACATTTCCGTCATATCCCTCTTTCCCTCCTTTCCTCCAGAGAGTACATATTTAATTCCTTGAATCTTTCCCTGTAGGGCTTTTGATGCAGGCCCCACACCATTTTGGTTGTGCTCTTCTCTCCCACCTCCACCTATCTACAGTATATCCTTCTGGAGATGAGGCCTCCAGAACTGAACACAGTACTCAAGGCCCCACCTCGAGTACTGTGTTCAGTTCTGTAGGCTCGACACCATTTTGGTTGCGCTCTTCTGTACCACCTCCACCCTATCTACAGTATATCCTTCTGGAGATGAGGCCTCCAGAACTGAGCACAGTACTCAAGATGGGGCCTCACCATCGATCTATACAGGGGTAACACTACCTCCCTCATTCTGCTGGTAATACCCCCCCAATGCACCTGAGCATCCTGATAGCTTTCCCCACTGCCATATCACACTGCTTTGCTACCTTCAGGTCATCAGAAATAATTATCCCTAGGGCCCTTTCCTGTTTTGTGGTTGCCATTACCTCTCCACCAAATGGTTACATTATACCCAGGTTTCTGTGTCCCAAGTGCATGATTTTGCACTTTTTGCACTGAAACCCAGTTGCCAAATCCTTGACCAGTCTTCCAGCTTTTTCAGATCATCCCTCATTTTATCCGCACACACCCCCAGTGTGTCCACTCTGTTGCAGATTTTTGTGTAATTCGTGAACGGGCACACTGTCCCTTTTAGCCCTCCTGCAATGTCTCTAATAAAGACATTGAAGAGGACTGGGCCTAGTACTGACCCCTGTGTCACACCACTGGTGATCTTGCCTTCTTCAGAGTGAACCCCATTTACCATCATCCTCTGATTCCTGTTGCTTAGCCAACATCGTACCCATTTTACTACTTTTGGACCCCTTCCTAGACTGCTCAGCTTGTTCACCAATCTTCTGTGTGGAATGGTGTCGAAGGCCTTGCTGAAATCCAAGTAGGCCACATCCACCACTCCACCCTGATCCACTGCCCTGGCCACCCAGTCAAAGAACTCAATCAGATTTGTCTGGCAAGATCTCCTGTCTGTGAAACCATGCTGCCTTGGATCCAGTAAGGCACTGGTCACAAGGTATTCCCCAATCCTTTCCTTCAGTAGTGATTCCATTACTTTACCCACCACCAAAGTCAGGCTGACAGGTGTGTAATTTCTTGCCTACTCCCTATTACCACTTTTTTTTTTATCATGTCACTATTTTCGCCTGCTGTGGCATCAAACTGGTGGGGGCATCCAGCTGCTGGCCCTGCCCACCGGGAGAGCAGCAAGCTCACTCGCATGATGGGGGGTACTGGTACTGCCTCTGCTGACCTTCTGGAGGGCTTCTCTTACCCTAGCATGTCAGGCCAGCCCCAGACTCCCCCAGTGCGATTCCACGACAGTCCTCCCAGCACCACAGGGCATGGCCATCAGGCTACTCAGTTACACCCAGTCTTTTTTCCTGCAGGTTTTCTCCCCATTGGGAGTGCAGATGTGCAATGACTTCTATGCACATACGTGCAGACATCTGCCATGCTCCCCCCCAGTAACACCAGTACGTGCAGTGCCTACAGACATCCCCAGGGGCTGCTGCAGTGCGGTGTAGTTTCTCCAACCCACCCCAGGGACTAGGAGAGCTGTCTCCTGATGCTCAATCCTAGCCCTCCCCTGCTGACCCCTGATGACCTGAGCTCATTCCTGAACCCGGGTTGCCTGTGTTGCGCAAGGCATGGCATCTAGCGCCTCAACCTTCAGTGCCACTAGGCCTGCTCCTATTGCCACTTTTGAAAAGAGGGACCACATCTGCCCTCCTCTAGTCCCCCAGAACTTCCCCCGTATCTAGTGTGAGGTTGAACAGGGCTGTCAGAGGTTTAGCCAGCTCCTCCTTGAGCTCCCTTAGTACCCTAGGGTGTACCTCATCCAGTGCCAGTGCCTTGCCCACTTTTAGTTGTGCTAGTTCTTTGAGGATTCTCTCCTCTGTAAAATGACTAGTGTTTGCCTCTCTTCTTTTAATGCCCTTGTCCCTTGTCTGTGGCCCATCTCCTACCCCTTCCTCCATAAATACTGAACAAAAGTATTTGTTTAATGTGTCTGCTTTTTATTTTATCCTCTTTCACAGAACCTCCCCCCCTTCTGTTTTAGCCTTTCTATCCCTCCTTTGGTCTTTCTCTTTTCGATAATATACCTAAAGAATGTTTTATCCCCCTTTTTATGTTTGCTTGTGCACATGCGCAAGAAACATTATGTGGCAGTTTAGGAGAGAAGTGGGTTTGTGGAGGTGTGGCACTCTGGCAGCCAATGGGGGCACTGCATTTGGGGGCTTGGCACTGGTGGACCAATGCAGGCCCAGTGTCTTAACGACACTGGTTCTGCAGAAGTGCCAGCAAGTTAAAACATTTTCACTGCTGCAATCAGGGGCCTCCTCATCATTGCAGCATCAGTCATTTTGCTGCAATGAGGAGCTACCCATCATTGCAGGGTGGTACTTTCACTGCAGTCCAGTATGCCACCCGACCCAGTACATTTTATAGCAGAGGCCTCCCCTTGACACACTGTAACCCCTCTCCCCATTTGTTGTGTGCTGAGGGGTGCCCAATCTCCTTCGGCAGCATGCACCCCTCAACAGTCTTTCTTTGCCAACAGGGGCCCCAATCCCTTTTGGCTTCAGTCCCCCTCCAGTTCAATTTGCCGATGGAGCCCACTCCCCATCGGCATAATGTCCCCCCAGTTTGCTGTGTGCCGAGGGGGTGCCCAATCCCCCTTGGCTCTCCCCCCCACTGGTATGTGCCGACAAGAGTGCCCAATCGCCAGTCAGCTACAGCCAACCCCAGCATGCCAAATGTCCCTGAAAAGAAAAAAACAGTCCCGCAATGTTTTTTTTTTAACTCCTGTAAAACAGAAAACGGTCCCTCATAGAGTTTGGTATCCCCTTCCCCAATCTGTGCCCATGCTCTGTGCACCCCACCTCCCCACACACCCCATCACCCCATACTTTCCTCTGGAGCCCAGCGTGATGATCTTCGGTGGACCAGGAACACGTCTGCACTCTTCAAAGCCGACCTCTAACTGAAGAAATGCTGGTAAGCTGTATAATGGCATAAATAGGGTAGTTTCAACTTTGGTGCATATCTCAGGCATTTTTAGGAATTTTGGCACCACATTTTCAACATGGGGATCTTGGGACCCCTCCTCATGAATTCAGTCACTGTCATTGCATCATTCAGTCCCGGAAGGTGATTTCTCGGTCGCGGTGTGGAATCACCTTTTGGGACTGATTAGTGAAATGACAGTACCACTGTTCATGAGGCGGGCTCTCAAAAGGCCTATGTTGCAAATTTGGTGAGAAAAATCCAAAAAATGACTGTTTTACGAGCATGCATTGTGCAGTTTCCAGACACGCTCCTAACTTCGTGAATTTGTAATATTTTCAGTCCAGATTTTTAACATTGGCATTTTTCCACACTTCCTTATGAACAGTACAGCTGTCATTTTACACATCCTGGCCGAGATGTGTCTTAGCACTTCCGGCGCAGAATAGCATGGTTGCTGTGGGAAATCAGTGTTCAGGACAGATTAAGAAAATGACAGTGATGCTGTTCATGAGCAGAGGTCCTAAAATGCCTATGCTGAAAATTTGGTGATGAAAGTCCATAAAATGACTGTGTTACAAGCGTGCGTTGCACTGTTCCCACGCACCCTTGTAACTTCACAAATTTGTAATATTTTCATGCCAGATTTTCAACACTGGCAATTTTTTCACACCTCCTTATGAACAGTACAGCTGTCATTTTTCACATTCTGGCCAAAATGTGTTTTTGCACTTCTGGCACAGAATGGCGCAGTCGATGTGGGAAATCAGTGTTTGGGACAGATTAAGATCGAGCCAGTGAGAGAGGGGGAGTGAACGAGCTCAACTGAGCTCTCTCAGGGCTGCTGCAGACTTCTTTGTGGGCAGAAAAAGACACCAATGCAGGCAGGAGCCCAGTACAAAAGGGCAGCCTGCAGCACCGGGAGAAACAGAATGAGCAAGTGAGGAAGGGGAGTGAGCAAGCTCAGCGGAGCTGTGTCAGGACTGCTGCAGGTTTCTTTGTGGGCAGAAAGGGTGCCAACACAGGCAGGAGCCCAGTACAAAATGGCAGCCTGCAGCACTGGGAGAAACAGAATGAGCGAGTGAGAGAGGGGAGGAACAAGCTCAATGGAGCTCTGTCGGGACTGCTGCAGATTTCTTTGTGGGCAGAAAAAGGTGACAACACAGGCAGGAGCCCAGTACAAAAGGGCAGCCTGCAGTGCCGGGAGAAACAAAATGAGCAAGTGAGGGAGGGGGAGTGAGCAAGCTCAACAGGGCTGTGTCAGGACTGCTGCAGATTTCTTTGTAGGCAGAAAAGGGTGCCAACACAGGCAGGAGCCCAGTACAAAAGGGCAGCCTGCAGCACTGGGAGAAACAGAATGAGTGAGTGAGAGAGGGGGAGTGAACGAGCTCAGTGGAGCTCTGTCGGGACTGCTGGAGATTTCTTTGTGGGCAGAAAAAGGCGACAACACAGGCAGGAGCCCAGTACAAAAGGGCAGCCTGCAGCGCTGGGTGAAACAGAATGAGCAAGTGAGGGAGGGGGAGTGAGCAAGATCAACAGAGCTGTGTCAGGACTGCTGCAGATTTCTTTGTAGGCAGAAAAGGGTGCCAACACAGGCAGGAGCCCAGTACAAAAGGGCAGCCTGCAGCACTGGGAGAAACAGAATGAGCGAGTGAGAGAGGGGGAGTGAACGAGCTCAACGGAGCTCTGTCGGGACAGCTTTGAACTTCTTTGTGGGCAAAAGAAGGTGCCAATGCAGGCAGGAGCCCAGTATGAAAGGGCAGCCTGCAGAGCTGGGAGAAACAGAATGAGCGAGTGAGAGAGGGGGAGTGAGCAAGCTCAACAGAGCTCTGTAGGGACTGCTGTGGATTTCTTTTTGGGCAGAAAAAGGCACCAATGCAGGCAGGAGCCCAGTACAAAAGGGCAGCCTGCAACGCTGGGAGAAACAGAATGAGCAAGTGAGAGCGAGTGAGAGACAGTGGAGTGACCTAACCAAACTAGAAACATGGTCCGTGGAGTGGCAGTTAGGATTCAATGCAAAGAAGTATAAGGTGATGCACTTCAGGGCTAAGAACCAGAAGAGGGACTATTGGTTGGGGATCAGAGAGGAGGAGAAGGACCTAGGGGTCTTGGTAACTGGGAGCATGAACAACTCAGCCCACTGCATGAGAGCAGCAGCAAAGGCAAACAGGATGCTGGGGTGCATCGCAAGGGGGTTCTCATCCAGACACAGGGATGTGATCCCACCTCTCTACAGATCATTGGTCAGACCGCACCTAGAGTACTATGTGCAATACTGGAGGCCATACCTGAGGAGAAATATAAAGTTACTGGAGGAGGTGCAAAGGAGGGCAACAAAAATGTTAAAGGGAATGGAAGGAAAGAAATATGAAGTTAGGCTGAAGGACCTGAACATGTACACACTTGAGGACAGGAGGGATAGGGGGGATATGATTGAAGCATTTAAATACCTGAGGGGGTAACTAAACCTAGCACTGAGGGGGTGTTTAAACTGAGGAGTGAAAGAGAGACGAGTGGGCATGGACTATGGTTGAAAGGGGGACTTTTCAAGAGGGAAATGAGGAGGTACTACTTCTCTGAGAGGGTGGTGTCTAGTTGGAATGCACTGCCAGCAGGGGGTGGTAACATGAAGGACAGTCAATAGCTTTAAGGAGGAGTGGGATAAAGCTAGAGGAAGACTCGGGGCAGGGGCTGGGACAAGCGGGGGAGGAACTGAGGGGGGGAGGAGGCTGGGGCAGCTGCAATCTACATTGCTAGCTGCACACTCGGGCAGACTTACATAGACCAATTGGTGTGTTCTGCTGGCAGATTTGTATGTTTGTATGTAAAATCACAGTGACTCTGTTCATGAGCAGAAGTTCTAAAATGCCTATGTTGAAAATTTGGTGGCAAATGTCCATAAAATGACTGTGCTACAAGCGTGCATGATGCAGTTCCCATGCACTCTCGTAACTTTACAAATCTATAGTATTTTCACTCCAGATTTTAAACATTGCCATTTTTTAAGACCTTCTTATGAACAGTACAGCTGTCATTTTTCACATCCTGCCAGAAATATGCATTTATACATCTGGTGCAGAATTCCGCAGTTGCTGTGGGAAATCAATGTTCGGGACAGATTAAGAAAATCATAGTCACAGTGTTCATGAGCAGAGGTCACAAAATGCCTAAGTTGAAAATTTGGTGAAATAATTTCACTAAATGACTGTGTTACATGCACGCATTGTGCAGTTTCCATGTATGCTCAGAAGTTTGAGCATTTTTAATACTTTTCACTACAGATTTTCAACATTGCCATCTCTTCACACCTCCCTACGAATGGTACAGCTGTCATTCTTCACATCCTGCCCAATCTGTGTTTTCATACATCTGGCACACAATGGCATGGTCGCTGTGGAAACTCACATTTCGGGACATATTGACAAAATTAGAGTGCCACTGTTCATGAGAAGAAGTCCCAAATGCTTTCATGAGGTGAGGGCCACAAAATGCCTATGTTGAAAATTTGCACTGCAAATACCAACACATGCCCGTGGCATTATGGTTTCTAACCATAACATCCCACCCTGTACAGACTGACAGGCATCAGGAGTGTGCCTTTGGATTGCCGACTGTAATGCTCATGCCATTCCAACACTACCCCCCACTTTGCAGCCACTGACAGGGAGGCATTTTTTCCCTCAATATGGAAGCAAGCAAAAATAATTCCTATAGATAAAGGGAGTGACTCTATGGCTACATCTAATTATCGTCCTGTAGCACTACTGTCAACTGTCTCAAAAATCTTGGAAAAAATTGTTCATGGACAACTAATGCAGTATTTGGAGAAATATCAGAAAATAACCCCATTTCAGTTGGGTTTTAGACAGGGTAGGTCCACTGATACTGCACTCATGGACTTCCTAGATTTAGTTGCTACTCCCTTAGGGGAAGGGAGGTCGGTGGGTGCGGTATAAGTGGACCTATCAAAGGCTTTTGATTTGGTGAATCATTGTACCTTGATCAAAAAATTGAAGAGCATGGTAATAGAGGAAGAGACTTGTGGATGGTTTACATCATATTTAGATAAGAGGACTCAATTTACTATAGCAAATGGTTATAAGTCCGGATTGGATTATGTGACCAGGGGGTACCCCAGGGTTCAATCCTGGGGCCCCTCTTATTCTTGGTTTATTTGGATGACTTACTGAGATTGATAAAAAATTCACAAGTTAGACTTTACGCAGATGACACAGTTTTGATTGCATCAGGTAAAACTTCTGAAGAAATTGTACAAAAATTACAAGGTGATTTCTTAACAATGCAATATTTTTTTTCTTCACTTGGACTCTTGATAAACAGCAAAAAAACACAAACTATGCTTTTTGGTAGTGAGAAGAAAAATCAAGTGTCCTCAAAATTAATAATTAAGACTCTGGAAGGAAATATTCTAGAACAAACACAAGTCTGTAAATATTTGGGTATATACATTGATCAGGGTTTAAATTTTAAATGACATATAACGGAATTAATAAAAAAAAAATTCAAAACTGGGGGTATGAGAAGGATTTCAAATTGTCTATCAAAAGAAATGCGATTAAATATAGCAAATCAACTTATGTTACCAATGATGGATTATGGGAGCCATATTTATAGACATACTTCCAAAAAACAGTTACATCATCTGGATATTCTTTACAACAAAATAGCAAGATTTGTATTGAAATGTGACATTGGCACTCACCATTGTGATATGTATACAGAACTAGGTTGGAATTCATTACATCAGAAAACTGAGAGAAATTGGTTGAACCAGATAAAAGGATTAATTAAAAATTCATCACAGTACTACCTGACTAAAACATTAATAAAACCTGATCATGGATTAAATCTGTGGAAACAAGGTGCTAGAGATTTTCTGGTCCCAAAGATAAAAAATGGTTTTGGTAATATGACCTTCCAATATAAAGTTTCTACAAGTTGGAACAGACTTCCCCCTTACCTTAGAGACCCAGACTTGTCTTTTATAGAATATAAAACTGCAATAAAACACAAATTATGTTTTAGATGTTTGTGTAATAGGTAGTTATATGTTTAAGAGGTTTGACTTATGTCTTGTATCCTTTGATGTAATGTGCATTGAGTGTTATGTATATTCTGAATGATATGTTTTTGTACATTTTGTGATTATTTAAAATTTTTACGACACAGGATTGCCTTGTAAATAGGGACTTTTTGAACCCTAATGGCAAATTTCTCTGTATAAATAAAATTTTACTACTACTACTACTGACAGGCATTGAGCTGTGCCTTGGACTCTTCAGCCCCACAGTTCACCCCATTCTATATTGCACCCATTTCAGCATATATCCTTATGGAGTGGGGTGACTGTAAAGCCGAATACCCCAAGGCACGCCTCAACACTTGTCAGTATCTGCAGGATAGGGTGAGGTGAAATGGCATGAACATTATGGGCGTCAACCCAAATGCATGCCCCAATGCCTGTCTGTCTCTGCAGGGTGGAGGTGAGGTTGGCATGAAGTTCAATACTTCACTGCCATTCCTACTCTGCATCTGTCTAACTCCTACATTTCCAATGCTAATACCAGCAAGCAAACAATTCGGCATTGACAAATGCTTGTTTTTACTGACATGGCAATATTCTCTTCGTTTGCATCTTTTTTGAGTCAGATCATTGTATATCTGATTTATACAATATCCTTTTACTTGTTATAGCTTTTAAATGAGCTCTTTGCATTAAGATATACTGTAACTGTTTCTGTTTGATTTCAACTGCTGGCTTCAGTGGTGCACTTGGCTATTGTGATGTCATCAGCATTGTTAAAGCTGTGCTCTGATTGGTTCATTATGCATTGAGACATACCTTACTTTGCAAGACAGTATTATCTACTATATTG
The DNA here is from genome assembly GCA_016271365.2 of Neoceratodus forsteri. Classification (NCBI taxonomy): domain Eukaryota; kingdom Metazoa; phylum Chordata; order Ceratodontiformes; family Ceratodontidae; genus Neoceratodus; species Neoceratodus forsteri. The sequence continues at coordinate 1,656,310,753 of CM028131.1, forward strand.
GGTCAAGATAAAACTTTTCATTTTGCTATGTATCATTACACATGTGATGTATAAATAGAGAATACACAATGCTCAGACTTAAAGAGCCCCTGACACCATTAGAAAACTTGGAAAAAATGTGAGATTTAGACAGTTCAGTTTATATTTCATGTATTTTCTATAATTATTTACCTTTTTTCTTTATTACTGAGGACAGCTGTATGAAAGAGGCTTACTGTCCCTTAGACCTTATCTGCTCTTTCTGCTATCCTACATATGACATCATAATCCGGGTTGCACCTGGAAACAAGCTTCTGGTCATGGTGCTTTTCCCAGTTACCAACTTTTAAATAAATAAATAAATACAATAAATAATTCCCATATATGGCATTGTAATTATCCCCACAGCAACAGACTGTGATGTCATAAACAGAACTGTGATGCCATATGTAGGCAAGCAGCCAGAACATATAGGGCAGTGATCCTGTTTATATGCAAATGTCCTTAGTAATAAAGGAGAATGACAAATACAGAAACAATATTAAAATATAAGCTTACTTGTGCTAAACATTACATTTTCTCAAAGTTGTCACAATGGTGTCAGGAGCTCTTCAAAATATGCAGTTTATCTCCAAGTATGAGGGGGCAAGACCATAACTCATCCATGGTGAAGACAAGAGTAAGTTGTGAAAGTCTTGACCCCTCATTAGTGGGAATACATTGCGTATTTTGAGTCAAGCCATTGTATATTCAATGCACACAACATCAGTTTAACAGCTATAACTTTTTTAATTAGCTTTTTGTGTGAAGATTTTACTGTTTTTATGTTATTTAAACTGCTGGCTTCAGTGCCATACAGGCCTTTTATGATGTTATCAGCATTGTGATAGCTGCTCTCTGATTGGTTCTGTTCTGTATAAAGGTCAAGAAAAATGATGGTGACATATCTAACCTCTAGATAAATGCTTACCTGGAGGTTAGATAGCATGATAAATCATTTTTTCAGGGAATGTTTATCACCACTGATGTTGTATAAATATATTTATATATAGGCATTATTTCAAAAAAAACTGCAATAATGCACCAATTAGGGTTCAAATAAATACAACAGAAGTAGGAACATTTGGCATTTGGGTTTCCAATCCTAACCTCGCCCCCTCCCAAGTAGCAAAAGTACAAGACCACACAAGCAACCACAGACAGTCATCACCAGGTAAGACAAACAACATATAATTATTTCCATAGTACACAAATGCAGTAGCACTGAAGTGCTTCCTTCATGGATTTTGATCTGTGGCTGCAAAAGCACAGGTCCCACTTATGCAGCCACACCTGTGTGTATATGTCTTACAGCATGCATGAATACCTGTGTCTGCAGAAGTGAAGGCACCCATCTGGGTATCAAGGTTTTATCAGAGATCTTGGAATTTTTTTATGGGGGTAGCAGTTTTGTTTAGGGCTAGCACTTTTCCCAAAAAAGGTAAACTGTTATCTTTGAAAGTTCAGATTAGATTAAAGAGCTACTTTTGCTGGCCTAAGAGGGTAGTGTATGCAGAAGCAGTTGTATGTCATTTGTTGTTTGTCTTACATGGTGATGGCTGTCTGTGGTTGCTTGTGTGGTCTTGTCCTTTTGCTGCTTCAGGGAGTGTGGTGGGGAATTAGGGTTGAAAAACCTAATGCCAAATTTTTCTACTTTTGTGGCATTAAGCTGAACCCTAACTGTTACATTAATGCAGTTTTTTGTAAAATATTTCCTTTCATTTTGAGATAGTGGAATTGTATCCTCATTCACATTACAAATCAACCAATTATTAAAGCAGAAGGACATGTTGCAGTGAAAATGTTAAACCTATATATCCTTTTTCATTCCATTCTAGATCACACTTTTTCTCCAGTCTGCAAGTTGTCCTCCTTTTACATGTTGAGTCTGCTTTAGCACTTCTTTTGGATTTGAAACAATAAAAAGGTGTGTTCCTATTAATATGTCCATCCCCAGGTTTCACTGCATAGTAACATAGTAATTTGAGATTCAATTGGACTATAGGCTCATCATGTCCCCCCTCTCCCCTGGCACCCACTTCATAAGCAGGTAAGAGTAAGTAAGCTATGCATAGGTCTACTATTTTTAGGTATTTCCAACTTTATCCCATCGGGGGGGAGTGGAACTGAAAGAGCCCACCTGCTATATACCGAACAGATTAAATCCCCTGCCTCTGCTCTGCCACAGATGCTCCTTGTGAGCACGTCACTGGAGCCCACATGGGGAGAGGGAATGCCTTTTGCTAGCTAAATTGGCACCATTCCCTTTACCAAGGACCAAGCCATACAGCCAGAAGAACCTGCTGAGAGGCTCCTGTTCCAATTTCTCCACCAATCGGGTGGAGAAGGCAGTGTCGGTGTGGTAGAGCTAAAAGAGCTCACCTACTATATACTCCACAGTTTAAATCCCCGCCTCTGCTCTGATAAAGACACTCCTTATGAACACACACCACCAGAGCCCACAAAGGGAGAGGGAGCACCTTTTGCCAGTTAAATCAGTGCCCATGTCTCTACTGAGGACCAAGCCAGACGAGCCTGCTTAGAGGCTCCCAATCCACCTTCTCCACCAATCTGGCAGACAGAGGCAGTGTCAGGGGAGGAGCTGAGAGAGGCCACCTCTCACTATATCAGGCTTCACATTCAAGTGGCTGTCCCACTTGTGGCAACCTCACAAATGACCCACACAAAGGACATCAACTAGAGTCTGCCAGGAGTCATCCAAGGAGACTGCTAACAGCCAGAAACCCTGCCCATTGGAACCCAGGTACACCTGGATTGTCAGGGGGTTTGTACATAGGAGTATGGTTGAGGGTTTGTGTTGTAACTGCACTGTACATTTTGAAGTTTGGGGACCTAGCAGCCAGACTGATATCTAGATAAGAGTGTACTGACTTACCTACATATACACACACACACAAAAAAAAGTTTAAATGTAGTGACTGTTGTTTATAGCATACCGTATCTGTGTAGTAATTGTGTATCTGTGTAGTGATTGTTATTATAGCATACTTGTATCTGTATAGTGATTGTGTATCTGTGTAGAAATTGTTGATATAGCATATCTGTATCTGTAACATACCTAAGTTAGTATAATTGCAAGGTTGTGTATTGCACTTTAATAGCTTGTACTGTGTTCAGCTTAGCCTTACTGGGTTCTGGGAAAGGAAGACAGGCGGTGCTGTCCCTTCTATAAGCACCTGTCTGGGTTGGCGGAGAAGGTCTCTAGACTCAAGGCTGCATTGGTTATGGGCCAGGAGGAGATCACTAAACCCAGAGCTGCATTGACTAGGAGTCAAATTACCTTTTCTCCCACCCAGGGGCCACCAAGTCCAACAATGTTACCTCAAAGGGTGCCAGATAGGAGGAGTGGGCTTGAGAAGGGAGGGATGGTGGGATCTGGAAGGTTGGATGGTCTCAGGCACTTTCTTCAACCACAACCAGTACCACTGCAAAATTCCTATGCAACTCTGGTGAAACTGGCCTGCCAAGAGGAGGCACCCATTACAGTCACCAGGGTGGATGTCAGGGCCCTCCCAAGTGGAGGCCCCAAGGAGGGTGGAAAAGGACCCCAGAGGAGGAGAAAGTAACTTCTGGTGGTGGACTCAATTGTCAGGTGGATAGAGTTGGGAATAGTAAAAGGGGGTGGAGAGGAAGGTCAGGTGCCTACGTGGTGCCACACCATGGAGGGATGGAAGCATATCTTATAGATTGCTAAGGCAGTAGGAAGAGGAGAGCTGGATGTCATTGTCTGACTGGAAACAAATGACCTGGCTAGGGACAAGGCAGGAACAGTACAGCAGAGTTTAGGGAACTGGGAAGAAGTCTTAGGTAGCATGCTCTGTAGCTTTTGTGGAGGTGCTGCCTGTCTATGATGGGGGAAGGAAATGGAGGTCCACACCAAGGTCTTCAACTCATGGTTGAAAAAATGGTACAGAGAGGAGGGGTATGGCTACACTGGGGATTGGGGACCCACCTGGGAGGATAAGAGCCTATACAGAAAGGTGATGGCCTACATCCATCCAGGAGTGGAACCGCAGTTCTCAGTGGATGGTTTAAACGTTACTTTGATGAAAGTTTAGACTAGCCAAGGGGAGTGGTGGAAGAGAAAGTGGAGGCAGAAACTGCCCCTCCCACAGGCTAAGATAGGGTGTAGTGAGATCTTGATGGGTGAGAGTCCAACCATGGTGCAAGTTAATCAAGGAAATGGGGGGTTAGTAAAGGAGGAAGTGGGGGAAAAAGCGGTCTGAGGAGAGAAGGGAGAAAGAGGGAACAAAAGGAACAAACTCTAGCTAGAGTCGATATGGTTGAGGTGAGCTTGAAGAAGTTCCAAGAAACCAGCACCATGAGTGCCACTGAATGCCATCCCACATACACCATGCAAGGAAACCTTCAGTAATGACAAATGCTTGTTTTTTTGTTATCGTTGCACGGCTTCCAGCAGCCTAACTAAGATGAAGACATAATCTCTGATTGTACACTGCAGTCACTAAACATTTTAATATAATTCATCTTGCTCTGTGCTGTACATTAGAATGCAATCCAATCTACCAGTTGCTGACCAGGGAAATTCTAAGTTGAAAGAGCATCTCTGACAGATAGCAATGCTCACAGATGGGTGCCAGAAGACTGAAATAGATGGGGTGCTGAAAATTGGAAGCACATTTGTTAGAGTATAAAGGGCATTTTTTATAAACCATTTTTCAATATACACCATAATACAACAGTATAAGATACTGTCAACCACAGAGATTAAGTATTGCCAGTGGCAGCCATTCTAATGTCTTGAGCCATTAATTGCAAATACTGTATAGTTATAAAATCTGCTTTTAAGTATGTGAGATAGTTAGAAATATACTGATTATGAATGCAATGCATCTTGCAAAAAAAATAAATTGATGTTGATTAACAAAAATACTGCTGCTTTAAGTGAACAAACCCCTAACATAATTTCATGGAAAAAAATATACAGAAATGGGAAGTACCAGATTTTAAAAGTGTGAAATTATTACCATTCATGTGTTATTCAAACTTTATAATGAAAGAAGCATTACTCCACTGAAATCAGGGTGGTGCATCTCAACTGGACAATCTGTCTGTCTGTACACACACACACACACACACACACACACACACACACACACATATACACACACACACACACACACACACACACACACACACACACACACACACACATATACACACACACGTGTTTAGCAAATATAAGCTATGCTTTGAACTTTTACTCTGAGGTGTGAAATGGTCATGGTGCTCCTAGTTCAGTAATGCATAAAGAATTAGTGAAAATTAATACAGTAGGCTATCCTAAATCTTACCAGCAATCGCACAACATGACATTGCTGGAGGGGCATGTTTACATCATTGTACTGCCTTTGTTATAACAAATGCGACTTCTTTTAGATTCAGACAGAAAGACTGTATTTTTCTTACCAGGAGGCAGTATAGTATAGTGGTTAAGAGCACTGATCAACAAAGCTACAGACCTGGGTTGAATCCCATCAGCTCCTACAATTTCCCCTTTTCATTTCCATATATCTGTCAAAGTTACATCAGGAAGCTGGTATGCATAAGAAAGATGGCAAATAAAGTCATATTGGAGGCAGCTACATTTGAATGAAAATAAGTGGATCAGATTGTGTATAACATTGAATGAAAATAAGTGCATTGGATTGTGTATAACATTAAGTGCTGCAAATATAATGCTGTTTGTCATTCATGCTAAAAAATATTAATGGGATTACAAGATCTTATAAAGGTGACAATTTCCCTGTTCACAAAGGCATTTTTTTACATCTATATTAAAATTAAACCATCACTGGATCTCATTTTCAGTACCAACCATATGGCTTTTTAACGCAGCAAAAATGATGATGGAGGTATCAGAAAAACACCCTTTCAATAAGTGTAATAATTTATTAATGCACCATTCATGGTTGCATTTGTTGGGTTTTGATTCATTCAACTTTAGAAAAACATATTGCTGCAGGGGAAATCTTTATTTAAAAAGAAGCACAGGTTAACAGTTGAGAAAGCAAATGAAAATGAAGTCACCTGTTAACAATGTGCTGGACTGCTTTGAAGGCTATTAAGAAGAACTAGCAACTGACTGATTAATTACGGTCATGAAACTGTCCTCCAGCCAGCCAACTTCAATGGTATAACTCAGGATCTGCTGTTAAATTAGGCATGACAAGATATACACCATAATGTTGGTCTCAGTGTAGTAACTTCATAAAACAGGCTGTCTGAATTGCAATAGTAGGTTAGCAGAAAGAAGGGATTATTTCTTTAACTGCCATAGAGATTTGCAGAATGGAAGGCTACACTGAAAACTCCTAAAAGATGTGTTCCACAGAAACACTCTTTTCAAGGGAAAGTAGGATGGCAGTAGGCTCCGCCCATAGCCATAAAAAGGGAGAAGTGATAAGCAAAGAGCGAATAAAATCTGGAAGGCTATGTGTGCAAGTGTTAAAATTCTGTTAAATAAGATCCCAGACTTAGCGGCCATCACGTCATAGGTCAACCTGGATATTGTGGCAATTACTGAGTCATGGTGCACTGGCAACCATGCCTGGGATGTGGTCATACCAGGCTACACCCTGTGCACCCCTTCAGGTCAACACCCTGATGGCGAAACAGGAAAAAAGACCATTACGGCAAGATTTGCGGTAATGGTCCTTTTTCTGTGTTTCACCTTTCCCCAGTGTTCCGCCCCCTTCCTGGACCAACTCTGACCTGGAGTTGGAATCCTAAAGTCTGGGGGGTGTGGGGGCAGAGCCCCCTGCTTTAGGGGTGTGGGGGTGCAGCTCCCCCACAGAAAACACCTTTCAAACAGGCGGCACAATACCTGCATCGGTATTGTGCCATCCCTGTTGGGGAGGTTGGCATTTTCACTGTCGACCTCCATTGGTGCTTCCAGCTACATCATGTTCAGAAAGGACAGGGTAGGAAGGAAAGGCGGGGGAGTGGTGCTTTATGTGAAGGAAAGCATGAAAGCAACAGAAATATAAGGAATTTGATGGGGCAGTGGTGCTGTGGGTCACCCTCAATTTGAGAAATGGAGCCACTATTTGGACTGGTGTGATGTACAGGCCTCCAGCACAGGGGGAGGACTTAGATAAGGAAATGTTAGAAGCAATTGACAAAATGGCTGAAAAAGGGTAAGGTGTTGCTGGAGGGGGACTTCAATCTGCCCGATGTAGATTGGAGCCTCCCTGCTGCAGTGTCAGCTAGAAGCAGGGACCTCCTGGACTCACTGTAGGGGGCATTCCTCAGTCAAACTGGTCAGTGAACCCACTCATGATAGGGTAATACTGGACCTGGTACTTATTAACAAGTATGGTATTAGATTCCATGTAGCAACAGTGACTGAAAAAGAGTGCCAGCAACAAAAGCGAGCACAATATAACCGAAAGTAAAAACAGTGATGTCAATTACAGCGACTGAAGCAAACATCAAAATTCTCTATTTGGGGGCAATATACGTTGCATTTTTATGCAGGGGGGCTATGCCCCCACATCCCCATAATAATTATAATCAATCTGGGGCTGATGGAGAAAGGGGAAATGGTAAAACCCGGGAGGGGGCTACTCAGGGTGGAGCAACCTCTGGGTGGGATGGACACAGGTGACAAGAGAAAACTTGGGAGGGGACAACCTGCAGGTGGGAGGGAACTGGGAAACTGGACTTAAAAACAAAATATTTATTGTACCAGAAAAAATATATACTCCCAACTAGACCGAAACCCAGGTCCACCAGCTTCATAGGTTGTGACCTAACCCACTACACCAGACAGGTGGCTAGGAACTGCCTAGCCAAACGCAGCCCTATAACATAATGCAGAGTGTAGCTCACTGAGGCACTCGCTGTATACTACTCTCGCTATACTTTCACAGTCACTGTTATTGTAGGCACTCAAACTGAGTCACTCAGTTTGACTCGCCCATATTATGGGATACCCAGAATTGCAGACATCAAGGTGGGAAGCCATCTGGGGACCAGTGATCATCATACAGTGTGGTTCGCATAAGAACAGCTGAGGAAGTCAACCACACAATGGCCAGAGTCCTGGACTTTGGAAGAGCTGATTTGAGAAAGGTGGGTGAATGCTTTAGGAATGAACTGATAGAGGGAGATAACTAGTGCAATGAAAAGTGGGCCAAACTAACAGAGGGCATAGTGAAGGCAACAAACCCCTGTGTCATGCAAGTAAGCAAAAGTAAAAGGAAGAGGAGACCACTATGGTTCTTGAAAGAGGTAGCAGAAAAGGTAAAGGCTAAAAGAGTAGCATTCAGAAGGTATAAGGAGACCCAGAAAGAGGAGGATATGGAAGTGTATCAGGGAAAACAGAGGGAGGCAGGCAAAGCAGTAAGGAGTACAAAGGCATAAACTGGGGAAAGAATAGCTCAAGGAGTATTAAAAGAGGAAAATACTTTTTAAGGTATGAAAGTAAAAAAGGAAGACAGAGGGAGGGATTAAATGATTAAAGAGGGAAGGGGTGACTGTACGGAGGGGAATAAAGAAAATAGCCTGCCAGCCTGACACTGGAGGTGGGTAAGTTAATGAAAATACTACTAAAGGAAATGATTGTGGAATATCTTGCATCTAGTGGATTACAGGATCCAAGGCAGCATGGTTTCACAGGAGGAAGGTCATGCCAAACAAATCTGATAGATTTCTTTGACTGGGTTACCAAGGAGTTGGATCAGGGAGGAGCAATGGGTTCCATGATGCCAGTCATACAGCAAACCTGTCAACCTGCTTTACAGTGACAGCACAAATGCTGACCATGACCACAGTCTGCAGTGTGCCATTAGGAATACTAATGTGTTTCTGAGGGGGGGAACTGTGCCCCCTTGCACCCCAAGATCTTACTATAATCACCTTCATGGCAGAAGTGTTTCAAGGAGGGGGAACAACAAACAGAGATGCTGTGCGGGGGGGTCCTGACCTTGTAGCTTGACCATTACAGTGACCTACAGTGACCTGTCACTTTGTCTCTGTAAATGACCAGTTGCTGTAGTATTTTCACTGTAACTATGATATACTGGAGCAATGGATGTGGCCTGCCTGGATTTCAGCAAGGCATTTGACTCACATGGGAAACTGGTAATGCAAGTTGAGTAACTTTGGGGTGGGTAGTAAAGTGGTAACCTGCGTATGAAACTGGTTAGGGGATAGGACATAGATGGTTGTGGTAAATGGAGTTTGCTCTGAGAAAGTGAGGATGACCGGTGGGGTTCCTCAGGGATCAGTGCTGGGACTGGTCCTCTTCAATGCCTTTATAAGTGACATAGCAGAGGAACTGGAAGGGAAAATCTGCCTCTTTGTGACACCAAGATCTGCAATGGAGTGGACACTCCGGGTGTGGTGGAAAGGATTACAGGGATCTGAAAAGACTGGAAGAGTGGTCAAGTGGATGGCAGCTGGGTTTTAATGAAAAAAAAAGTGCAAATTAATGCACTTGGGCTATAGAAACCCAGAAGCAGAGTACAAAATAGGTGGAGTGGTACTGACAAAGACCAAGCAGGAAAGAGACCTGGGGTAATCATACTGAATAACCTAAAGGTGGCTAAGCAGTGTGACAAGGCAGTCAGAAGGGCTAGTGGGATGCTGGGGTGCACAGCAAAGGGTATTACCAGCAGGAAGAGGGAGGTGGTATTGCCCCTATATAAATCACTGGTAAGACCCCACTTTGAGTACTGTGTCTGGTTATTGAGACAATATCTCTGGAAGGACATAGACAGAGTGGAGGTGGTCTAAAGGTGGACTACCCAAATAGTGCAGGGTCTGCATCAAAAGCTCTAGAAGGAGAGGCTAAAGGAGCTAAATATGTACCCCCTGGATGAGAAGAAGGAGGGGGATATAAAAGAGACCTTTAAATACCTCAAGGTGGTTAATGAGGTAAAGGATGGGTATTTTGCAGACAAAAAGGTGCTCTAGAACAAGGGGGCATGCTATGAAGCTGGAGGGGGGTAAATTCAGGAGGGATGTGAGGAAGTATTTGTTCACAGAAATGGAGGTGGATACCTGGAACAGCCTTCCAGCAGAGGTAGTGGGGCAAAAATAGTGGTGGGGTTCAAAAATGCTGGGGACAGGCACAAGGGAATTATAGGGGTAATGAAAAGGTGGGGGGAAATTGCACTGACCACCAAATTACAGAATAAGCTACCAGCTCTGATGAACAGATGGAACCCATGGTTCCTCTACATAGCGGAACATAGTCCTGACCTAGTGCCTTGATCCTTCTGGGGGTTATGCTCTGGTGGGGCTCTCCCATACTCTCCTAAAGCATTAGGCTGGTCCACCATCTTCCAAGCACCCTCTAATTTAATAGATTTTTATTTCTGGAAATAAGTCAAAATAGGAAGGGGTCGCAATATTGATAGATTCATCTGTTAGAGGGTATTTCAGATCTCCAGTCTATTTTTTTAATTTTTTCAAATTGTTTAACCAGGAGTAGCACACTAAGCTGAAAGCTAGTTTACAGGTGCAACCTGGGAGCACAAGGAAGTTAAGTGACTTGCTCAGGATCACACAGTATGCAAGTGGGTGCTGTGGGATTTAAACTCAGGTCTCCAGATTTGCAGCTCAGAGCCTTAAACCACTGCGCTATACTGCTTCCCTATTTGTACACTGTTATCTGATCCTGGAAAGATGCTACGCTTCTCTACTGGATAACACTTCTGTGAACCTTATGTTTACCATAGTAATGATATAGGTTGTAAAATACCACATTGTATAAAATGTACCATCTGGAACCCTGGAAAAATTTGGGAAATAAAAAGTTAAAAAAAAAAAGTAGGGTGTGCAAAAAACAAATGAAAGTTAAAAAATGGTCAGACTGGGTGGGCTCTGTGGCCTTTATCTACTGTCACATTCTGTTTCTATGCTTCCACATTTTGTCAATATTCTCAACTATTATTGAGCACCCAATGTCCTAGAAGGTCAGGAATTAGGGTTTGTTGCATGCTAGTTCACCAGTTACAAGAAAAGTGATGTCAAAACATTGGTGCTTACGATCAGCTGAAAATACCGATACAAATCTGGAGATAGCCATGTTAAAAGGAGCGTTCCTTTTAATGATCTCAAATCTAAACAAAATGCTTAAGAAGGCTTAAAACGGGGGGAAAATGTGTCCTTGTACCATGCACTGCAGCTTTAAAAATGGTCCCCTTCTACTGTTTGGTTTCTTTTTAGAAGTTTATTTTTACCTTACTCCATATAAAATGCAAAATGAGGTTCAAGTTTACAGTTGTGAAACATCAAGTCCCTGCAACAAGACATGAGCCACAGTACAAATCTCAACACATTAAAAAATATCACAGTGCAATAATTATTACATAAGTTTAAAAGTACAGTTGATTCAAAATACATAAATCATACAAATTAAGACAACAATTCTTTAGAAAGATGGCCACCATGTGTTATCTCTGCTGATAACCCTCAATGCATTTACCGCCCCCTGGCGCAGTGGCGATATTGTTCATAACAATATCTGCCTCCTGTCCCGCACTGAGTCTTTCACTTCTTCTCTCACTATAGGTGATCTGGTCAGGCTAGCGCATACATGTGTGCTCCTAACAATTTTGCTGTTGCTCCTGTCTGAGATGTTCTTTGATGATAATTTTCTAGTTGTTACGTGATGTTACTCTACCTCCCAATGCTGTCATGCCTATCTGTTAATTGATCGCTCTCAGTCCAGCTTTGAGCCTGTCTGTACCATAAGCTGTACCACCCACCTGTCGGAACATGTGGCTCCTGTATGTTACCTCGACTCTGTATTATGTCTCACTGTTACTTTGTAACTCTCCCGGGTCGCACCTGAAAATAGGCACTTGGATGTCTAGTGTGCTTACCTGGTTAACAAAAGCAAATAAATAAATAAATAAAATAAACAATTAAATAGAACAAGCCACAGTTTTCTTATTGCAAAGACTGGCAGAATAAGTGAATCTGTGCAAATTGTATTAACTATTTACCTTTGTAAGATGGAAAATATTGCACACAGTCTGTAAAATGAAATGACTACAGCAGGTAAAATATATACCTATGTTGCTGCTTTACACTATGTGCTATTTATTTTAGCAAAGTAAAATGATATAATTTGTTAAAAGGCTTTTTCATAACATTTAAGAATACTTACAAATCCCCTCCCTGATAATAATATATAATGAAATGATTGGAATATAAATGGTGTATTATTTTGATGAATGCATTTCCTGTAATTAGCCAAGGGCACTTATGCCAATAAAATTCTGTCTACACTACCTGGAATGGCTGGGGTGAAAAGACTGCTGTTTACTTATCATTGAAATTGGACCTTACTGGTCTCTCTCTGTCTTGCCAGTACTGAAGATTATATCCCTAGTAAGTACTTCCCCTCTCCCAAAGAAAAGTAGCTCTTGGGTCTGTTTTGAAAGACATTTGCACCCTTTTCTCTGACTGCTTTTGTCTGGAGTGATTTCTCTGTTTTTTTTATTATGGAATAGTACTATTCCTCACGAATAAAGGTAGTGGTGACACTAGAAAGAAATTGTGCCGGTCCCTTAGAAAAAGAAAAGTTGCTCCTGTGGTGAAGCGCCATAAAGGATTGAAGAGAGAACATTGCATTGTGCTGCAAAAACCACAGAATGATTTTAGCTGTATTAAGTTTCCTACAATTCACTGCTGAAACGTTTGTGTGCATGCCCAGACATCAGCATCCATTGTAAATGTGTGGCTACAGTATGGTGGGAACTTGGTAACAGTTTCCTTTTAATTACCCCCTTTTGCTTTCCAAAGAAGGACAAATATCAACAGTACTCTGTCCAAAAAGTTGTCTATGAGTTGCTGTTTGCAAATTCACATTTCTGTCTACAGATGATAATTTTGAACACAAAAGAACAATAATCCATTTTTATTTGGTCTACAAAGGTAATTTGGCTATTTTTGTATTATGTCCACAAAATCATCTGTAACTAGTATTTGTCTTGAAATAATTGCCATCATTAATTCCCCTCAGTTCATGATTTCTGTAGCTTTCATTGTGTCTGTAAAGCAATTTTGTTGAAAAAAAAATCTTCTTTTGTAGACAGGTCTCTACAAATACAGTATTCTTCTTCACATGCATCTGGGCATCCATTATGCAGTAAGCAGGTTTTAAAATATACCGCATTAATGCTGTAGTTAGGGTTAAAGCCACAAAAGTAGGGAAATGTGGCACAAGGGTTTCCAAACCTAACGCCCCATCTCCATGCTGCACACACCAACAGGCATTGGGGTGTTCCTTGGGGTCATCAGCCCTAACATTCACCCTATTCCATAAGTAAATAAGCTGAGAGAGGTACAGTATAGAAGAATGGGGTGAGCGTTAGAGTTGGCAACCCCAAGGCACACCCCCGACACCTGTTGGTGTGCACAGCGTGGAGGTGGGGTGTTAGGTTTGGAAACTCTAACACCACATTTTCCTACTTTTGTGGCTGTAACCCTAACTATCTGGAGCTTATACAGTAGGTAGGGAAATGGGCAGACTAGGTGGGCCAGGTGGACCTTATCTGCCATCAATTTCTATGTTTCTATGTAACTAGAGCATTAACACAGTTTTTTCAATTTATTTCCTTACTTTTTGAGATAGTATAATCGTATCCTTATTTGACTGTGGGTGCATGGCCCTTCAGGCCCTGAGCTCCCATCCCGCCGCAGATGCATCCACTTCCATTTATAGGACAATAGTGACCAAATTGTTGGCATAGCCATTGTATTACCCCACCTCATGAACCCAGTACAGAAAATGTTTGAATCCCCGCCAAAACGTAATTCTGTGCAATTGAAATGCTATTCCATGCCACAGGTGCAAAAACACATTTTGGGCAGGATTTGAAAAATGACAGCTGTGACATACATGAGGTGGGGTAATAAGATGGCTATGTTGAAAATCTGGGGTCAAAATATTTAAAATTTCCAAAGCTACTAGCAAGCATAGTGAAATTACAATGAATGGCCATGTTTTCTTATTTTGCCCCCACATTTTTAACATATTAGAGACATGTTAGAAAAGGAATGTACCAGAACTGAAGTTGAAAACCCGTCCCAACACGGATTTAAAAAACAAAGATCTTGTCTAACTAACATGCTTGTATTCTATGAACCTGTAAGTGTCTCACTTGATCAAAATAAACCAGTGGATATATTTTTCTTTGATTTCCAAAAGGCCTTTGACAAAGTTCTGCATGGTCTCCTAATAAATAAACTGAAAGATGGGGGTATAAGTGTAAAAATAACAAATTGGATTACATCATGGCTTACTGGTAGGAACTAGCAGGTAAGAATATGTGGAACATTGTCAGGATTGGGGGAAGTGTTGAGTGGAGTGTCCCAGGGCTCTGTCCTGGGGCCAACTCTATTTTCATTATATGTATCCAACATGAATATTAATATTAAAAACTGGATAACAGAATTTGCAGATGACATTAAATTGGATGTGGTTACTACACAAGATCAAGTGTTAGAACTGAAGAGAGATTTAGAGAGGGTGGGAAACTGGGCCAACAACACTGGGATGACATCCAATACTGACAAATGTATAGTGATGCATTTAGGCAGTGACAACAAAATACACAAATATACCATAAATAGTGCAACCCTTAGGACAGTGGATAAGGTAAGGGACCTAGGAATAATAATAGACAGCAATTTAAACTTCATCTCACGTTGCACAGAGGTGATCAAGGAAACCAACAGTATACTGGGAAGAATAAGAAGAGTATTCATCTCAAGACGTAGAAACTGCATTTTACTTATACAGTGGGAGAATAGTGTTTACTTAAGAGGAAGGAGGGGGTCAAAACTAGAGGGCACAGCTTCAGACTGCAAGGAAAAAGATACAGGGGCAATGTGAGAGGGCGTTTCTTCACGGAGAGGGAGGTGGAGCTCTGGAACAGACTACCAGATGGAGTGGTGGGGGCTAAATTGGTGGAAGAATTCAAGAGGGCATGGGACAAACATATGGGGCTGAGTATCGGGAGGGTGGGGGCTGGCAGGGAGGGGAGGTGTAAGGGTTAAAAATAGGGCAGACCAGATGGGCCAGTATGGTCCTTTTCTACTGTCAAGCTTCTATGATATGATTCTATGATATGATATGATAAGGCATTTATAAGACCATATCTTGATTATTGTTCACTATTATGAAACCCGTATATAGATATATAGATACTGTCGGCAGATAAGGACCTATGGCCCACCCAGTCTGCCCATTTGAGCTTGTAAGTTCCCTTTACATTTTTCTAGAAGTCTGTTGCCCCTTACCCCTGACGTACAGGATTCCTTTATGTCTATCACATGCATTCTTAAATCATGTGATTGTTTCAGCCCTCACCACTTCCACTGGCAGGGTGTTTTACTTGTCCACCACCCTTTCTGTGAAGAAATTCTTCCTCATGTTTTTTCTGAATCACCCTTCCTCCCTCCAACTTCATCCTATGCCTTCTAGTCCTGGAACATTTTTTGCTGGAAAATAGTGTATTCCTGCACCCTGTTCCTCCCTGTGAGGTACTTGTGTGTCTCTATCACATCCCCTCTCTCCCTCCTGTCCTCCAGGGAGTACATATTCAGATCCTTCATCCTGTCATCATAGGACTTGTGATGCAATCCCTGTATCATCTTTGTTGCCCTCCTCTGACTCTTCTCCACCCTGTCTATGTCCTTATATAGGTAAGGTCTCCAGAACTGTACACTGTACTCTAGGTGGGGCCTCACTAGTGTCTTGTATAGTGGAATTATAACCCTTTTCATGCTTGTGATGCCCCTGCCTATGCATCCCAGCATCCTATTTGCTTTACCTGCTGCCTTGTCGCACTATTCCCTACCATGAGGTCATCAGAGATGATAACCCCAAGGTCCCTTTCCTGCTTGGTGCATGCTGTATCCTCACCCCCAACTGATATGCTGTTCCAGGGTTTTTGTGCCCCATATGCATTATTTGCACTGCTTTGCATTAAATTTCAACTATCAAACCATCGACCATTCTTTTTTTTTCTTCCAATTGTTTAACCAGGAGAGACACACTAAGCTGAAAGCTTGTTTACAAGTGTGACCTGGGAGCACAGGGAAGTTAAGTGACTTGCTCAGGGTCACACAGTATGCAAGTGGGGGCTGTGGGATTCAAACCCAAGTCTCCAGATTTGCAGCTCAGAGCCTTAAACCACAGCACTATACTGCCTCCCATTCTTCAAGCTTCTGCAGGTCCCTCCTCATTCTGTCAACACACTCTGGCATGTCCACTCTGTTACAGAGCTTTGTGTCATCAGCAAACAGGACAATTCTGTCTTCTAGGACCTGCACAATGTCACTGATGAAGGTGTTGAATAGGACCGGTCCCAGCACTGATCCCTGCGGTACCCTCACTGGTCACTCTTCCCTCCGTGGAGTGACAGCCATTTACCACCACCCCCCTCTGTGTTCTGCTGCCCAGCCAATTACCCACCCACTGCACTACTGTCCTGCCCACTCCCATATTCCCCAGTTTGTTTAATAGCCTTCTATGTAGCACAGTGTCAAAGGCCTTGATGAAGTCCAGATAGGCCACGTCCACTGCCCTCCCCGATCCACCTCCTTTGTCACCCAGTCAAAAAATTCAATGAGGTTGGTCTGGCATGACCTCCCCCCGGTGAAACCATGCTGCCTTGGATCCTGTAGTCCATTGGTAACCAGATGTTCCACCAGTTTCTCCTTCGGTAGTGCTTCCATGATCTTCCTCACTGCCAAGGTCAGGCTGACTGGTCTGTAGTTCCCCCACTTCCTCTTTGTTCCCACTTTTGTATAAGGGGACTACATCTGCTGTTCTCCAGTCTTTGGGTACCTCCCCTGTTTCCAGTGATTGGCTAAGCAGGATTGCCAAAGGTTCAGCCATAACCTCTTTTAGTTCCTTTAGGACCCTGGGGTGCACCCCATCTGGCCTCATTGCTTTATGGACTCTCATTCCATCCAGTTCCTTTAGGACCCTTTCCATGTAAAGGGACTTGTATCCATTTCTGTGCCCTTCCCACCCCTTGTACTCCCTTGAGGTCCATTACCCTCCCCTTCCTCAGTAAAGACTGTGCAGAAATACCTGTTCAGTATGTCAGCTTTATTGTTGTCATCCTCCACACTGCCCTGTCCTCCCCCTTCAGTCTCACTATCCCTCCCTTTGCCCTTCTTTTTTCACTTATATACCTGTAGAAGGTTTTGTCCTGTCTAATCACTGATTTTGCGATGCGCTCTTCTGTCTGAGATTTGGCTTCCTTTACTGACCTCCCTGCCTCCCTTTGCTTCTTGTGGTACTTCTCCATGTCCCTTTCTGCCTGTGTCTTTTTGTATTGCCTGAATACAATCTTTTTGGCTTTCATGTTCTCCGCTACCTCCTTGGAAAATCATAACGGCCTCCTCTTCCTTTTCCCCTTGCTAACCTGCTTAATGCATAATTTTGTTGCTCTTGTAATCCCTGTTTTAAATATTGCCCACTGTTCCTCCACCCCTGATTCCCTCCCCATTCCCATTAGTGCCTCTTTCAAGCATGTCCCCATTTTCCCCAAAGTTTGCCCTCCTAAAATCCAGGATGAGTACTTTTGTGTGGTTTGGTTCTGCTCCTTCTGTGATTTCAAACCACAGTGACCGGTGGTCACTGTTCCCCAGGTGGTCCCCAACTGTTACCCTATCACACTGTCCCATTTGTGAGCACAAAGTCCAGTATTGCCTTCTGCCGAGTTGGTTCCATGACCAGTTGCTTAAGGAAGGCACCTTGAAGGGAGTCCAGGATAAATCTGCTCCTGGTTGATGCTGCTGCTGCTGGGAGGCTCCAGTCCACATCTGGAATATTGAAGTCTCCAACCAGCACCACTTCCCCCTTGTCTGCCATCCTTTGGATGGCTAGCATTAACTCCCTATCTGTCTCTTCCTCCTGGGCTGGTGGTCTTTAGACCACCCCTGTGCGGATGGCTGGCCCCATTTTCCTTTCCAGCTTAACCCACCGTATCTCCCTCCCTGTTTTGTTCCTCCTGGATCTCTGTGGCCTTTATGCCATCTTTCACATAAAGTGACACTCCTCCTCCCTTCCTGCCTGTCCTGTCACTTCTGAATATTTTGTAGCAGGGTATGGCCATCTCCCAGTTGTGGTTATCATTATACCAGGTCTCTGTGATGGCCAGAATGCCCAGGTCTGACTGCGCCATGGCAGCCTCTGGATCCTCCATCTTGTTGCTAAGGCTCCTGGCATTGGCACACATGGCTTTCCATGATGTGAACTCCCTGGACTGTTTAGCTGGTCTACTCCAGCTCCCTCCCTGGTTGTCATTTATCCCTGGTTCTCCCTGCTGTCTGCCCTTCTGTTGTATTTTGCCCCCTTTCTGCCTATCCATCCTTTGGGTGCCTATCTCCATCTTTTGCACACTGCATTGTAGAGATATCTCCTCCTCCTGTTCACTGGTTCCACAACTAGCTATGGGGGTGGGGAATTAGGTACCCTCCTTGCTGGCCTGCCCCCCCACTTAGTTTAAATGCTTGTCCATGTAGCATTTAAATCTATCATTGAGTGCTTGGATTCCTCTCCAGGATGGATGGATGCAGGCCGTCAGGCTTGAACAAACCCCAATCCCTCCAGGTGGGTCCCCAGTCACCAATGAATCCAAACCCTTTCTCACAGCACCAGTTCCTCAACCATGTGTTAAAACTCCTGGTGCATGTGCCCCCCACACACTCCCATGCCTCTCACAGGTAGTACTTCTGAGAAGGTGACAGAGGTAGCTACTTGCTTGAGACCCCTCACCAATTTTCTAAATTCTTCCTGAACTTCCTTAGGCTCCCTGTTTGCCAGGTCATTAGTACCTAGGTGGATAATGACATCCAGCTCACCCTCCCATCTTGCCTTCCCAGTGATCCCCAGGATCTTCCTTCCATCCCTCCATGCCATGGCAACTGGTAGGCACCTCACCTCCCTGTCCTCCCCCTCATGTATTCCTAGCTGGATCCCTCTTATGATAGAGTCCCACACCAGGATTCACTTCCTTCTCCTCCTCCTCCTCTGGGGTCCACTGATCTACCCACTGAGGTAACCTCTTTGATTGACCTCCACATCCTTCCCTTCCACTTCTTCAAGTGCCTCTGTTTGGTTGTCCCCATTTGCCAGTGCAGCATATGAGTTCTGGAGTGGAATAGGATTTGGGATGTGCCTCTGCCTGACCATTCTAATCCTTCCTGAGCTCACCATCATCCAAGTGCTCCTCATTCTTGGCATCCTTTGAGGTAGCTGCATTGGACTGGGTGGTCTCTGGGTAGGGGTGAAGGTACTTCTGACCCAGTTTACTTCTGCTCTGAGTCTGGCTACCTCATCCCACAGTCCAGAGAGATGCCTGCAGATAGGGCAGCACCTCAGCATCCAGAAGGTCTGCCTGAACACAGCTGCCCCACATCCACTGCATTGCACCACTCCCCACATTATACTGCACTTACACTGCTATTCCAGTAGTTGTCTGTTACTGAAGCTCTCCTTCTAGTTCCCTCCTTATTAATTTACTGTCCTGAAAATCCTGCCACTGATCCTCAGATACTTTTTCTTTTTAAAGAAGGAAAACAGCAACAAAAAATGAGTCAAAACACTTGTGCTGAGGGTGGGCTTCCTTCCCCTTATGCCCCTCCTAGTCCACAACCCCTGCTATTCCCCATGCTTGGCTCCTGTCAATCAGATTTAACAAGGCATTTAATGAAGAGTAAGGGCAGGGGAGTGAGGGTGGGTGAAAATTTACAGCAAGTAAAGACTGCAAAGAAAAAACAGCACCACTAAAAATACACCAAACTAGGTTTCAAATTTTCAACAGCCCCAAAA